>JAQPPZ010017148.1:1427207-2854415 GCA_028583015.1 Wollemia nobilis | reverse complement strand
AAAACCATCCTCTGAAGCTTTGCTCCCCCTTACTCAAGGCTCTCCCCCTTACTCAAATCTCTCCCCCTTTGTCATCAATGGCAAAGGGTCACCTTTGGGGCTCAGTGGCTAAGAATGAGCCTCTTAGCTTAGCCCCTCCCCCACATACTGTTGAGGTGATTAATTCTGGGGTGGGAGTAAAAATCCCATTAGGTATTGATCATCATCAGTGTCCATAGCTGCCTTTCCATGATTTTTCCCGATATCCTTGTCCATGTTCATGTTCCTGTTATTGTTCATATTATCATCCTTGTTTTTGTCTAAGCCATTATTCATATTCTTGTCATTATTCCTGTTCCTACCATTATTCTTGTTCTTGTTCATAGCCCTGAACCTATACCTTGGAACTTCTGCTCTATACCATCTAGTTGTATGTCCTTCATTATTGCACTTATAACATTTAACAATGTTATTCCTTTGAGATGTACCTATTTTTTGAATCCTCTCTATTGGACCAAACCTGTTCCTGTTGTTAACCCTGAAATTAATTGCCTTGTGCCCAAACTGATTATAAGAGTAGCAATACCCTTGAAAGAAATTACCATTTTTGAAATTTCCATTAACTTGTCTTGCTTAAGCCCTGCACTGTGAAGCCATGTGTCCAAACCTATGACATGCAAAACATCTTCCATTGAACTTTCCTTTCCTTGACCTCATAGGTCCTTTAGTATTTCTCCCCTTATGTTGATTCCTATTTTCTTATTCTATGCTATCTGAATCACCATATGAAAACTTACTCTCTAGAGTACTCTCTTCATATGAACCATCTTCTTCTTGGGAGCTCATACTAGATTCCTCAACCTGTTCCTTTTGTTTCTTTCCAAAACCAAGACCTATTTTATCTATTTTCCTTCTTTGATCCTTGATGATTGATTTTACCTTCTTGGAACTTTCTTCAAACTTGTAAAACTTCTCCTTGTACTCTTTAGTTTCCTTTTTCAAGGAAGCTACTTCATGTTTTAACTCTTTACACTCAAGAGACATAGATTCCAAATCTTCTTTGAGTTCCTGTGTCTTTGCTATAGAGATATCAAGATTCCCTATAAGCTCATCTCTTTCATAACGACATTCATCAAACCTATCAATGAGTCTAGCATATTTCTTTCTTTCTTTCTTTCTTTAACACATCAAGAGCATTAACAAGTTCAGCTTCAAGATATACTTCTCCCTTTTTTGAAATATCCTCTATTTGTTTGCCTTTTGAAACATCAATATCCTTTTCTAATTTCTTACCACTAGAGGTGATACCTTCATCTAAAGCCATAAGAAGATCTTCCTCATAATTTTCTGAAGCATCCTCATACATAGTATTACCAGAATTCAAAACATCATTTGTACAATCATCCTCAAGGTGACCAAAATTTCCACATCTAAAGAACTTAAACACAACAAATCTATTCCTCTTTTATTTTCCTTCCTTTTATGTTAGAAACAACATCTCATTTCTATCATCACTTGAATAAATTCCATCATCACTACTAGAACACTTACTTGATTTGTATGTGTAGAAACTTTTCTTGTGTTTTTGGAAGTACCTCTTTCCTTGACTATTTTGCTCATTTCTATTCTTCCTTTGATACTTGTGCTTCTCATATTCCCTATGCTTATAATCCTATTTTTCTTCATCACAATCATCCTTAGGTCTCGGACAGTCAGTAGCATAGTGACCAAAATTTCCATAATTGAAATATTTAACAGATTTCATACCTTTGTGCTTTCTTGAGAACTTGCCTTTCCTATTGTATTTTGTTTCTTCATCCCTAGAAGACTCATCACTATCTTCTTATTGTTTACCCTTGGAATTCTTGGTAGCTTTGAAAGCTGCCTTCTTCTTAGGATCAGGTACCACTTTAGTTCTTAACTCAAAAGCTGCAAGTATACTATGAAGCTCATCCTTTTTCAATTTATCCAAATCCTTGGATTCCTCAATAGCTGAAATATTTTCACTAAATATATTTGGAAGAGACCTCAAAATTTTATCACAAAAATCATTTTAAACAAGCTCAAGACCTAGTTCCTTCATGGAATTAACAATCTCATCCATACGAAGCATATAGTCACTAATATTTTCTTCATCATTCATCTTGAGTTGTTCAAACATACCTTTGTAATATCTCAATTTTACTTTTCTAACATTTGCATCACATGTATGAACCACTTGCAATTGATCCCACATTTCCTTTGTTGTATTACAATGAATCACCTTTGTAAGATATACCTTTTATAGATCTTTCAAAATTGCATTCATTGCCCTTGAATTGCTGTGATGTAGAATTTTCTCATCTTTAGTAGTAGGAGGTAGCTTTGGAATAGTGTACCCAAACTCAACTACTTCCCAAAATTCATTTCCAAGAGCCATTAGATGAACCTTCATCTTTATGCTCCATAGACCAAAATATATCCCATCAAGAATAGGTCTTGAATTACCACTAGTAAAATTCATTGTGTTCTTTTCAATATTTTTCTTCAAGCTGTGAAACTCTTCCAAAGGAACCTGCTCTGATATTAATCGAATAACACAAGCTTATACTGAGAGGGGGGGTGAATAGTATAAGACCACTTTTTAGCTTTTTCCTTTTACTTTAGAAAGCAATGCAATGAACCAATAGCAAAATCAAAGCAGTAATCAAACCAGTGTACAAGTCATCACACAATTGAGACACCAATATAACATGGTTCACCCAAGGTGGGCTACTCCATAGATAAAATCTTTCACTAAATTTTCTCAATCAAATCCTTTGGGAATCCTTCCCAATTATAATGTTTATGGACTTCCTGTCCAAAGGAGAATCCTTCCCCTGATAAAATATTTATGAGCCTCCTACCTAAAGGAGATGTCCTATCCCCCAAAGAAGTATTTATGATCCTCCTGCCCAAAGGAGATGTCCTATCCCCCAAATATTTAGAAATGATACTTCAGAAGATCACTGCCTCTTCTGCCACTAGCAGGTGGAACTCCTTTCCACAGACGACATCCTATCCTCCTTACTCTGGCTCTAGAGACTTATGTCCTCATTGATCACCTCCACAAATGCTCATCAACACCTGTACTAAACGTAGTCAGTTGGTCTAGCACAAGTCCTCTCAAACTCTGTCACAAATATGCACCAAACTCAATCCTCTAGTCCAACACAAATCTGCTCTCAAATATTTGTCATATTTGTCCCAATATTAATCCAAAATCTTGAACAAATCAATCACAACTGCTCATAAGTCTCCACCAAGACTTCATCAAATATGTCCACAAGTTCTTCAATAAGAACCTATCCAAATTAGTCCACAAGTTCTCCACAAGAACCTGTCCAAATCAGTCCACAAGTTCTCCACAAGAACCTATCCAAATCAGTCCTAGCAAGCTCACCAAGAACTTGCCCTCCAATCATATCAAATCAATATCATAGAAGCATAAAGAGAATTGTTAGAGACTCAATATGTTCTATCCTTCAACTTTCAATCTCAACTCAAATCAATCTCATAGAAGCATAAAGAGAATTATTAGAGACTCAATATGTTCTATCCTTCAACTCTCAATATCAACTCAAATCAATCTCATAGAAGCATAAAGAGAATTGTTAGAGACTCAATATGTTTTATCCTTCAACTCAAAAACAAACTCTTTCTCAAATCAGAATAAATATATAAGTAGTATACTTTCACAAGATTTTGAACCACAACCCAATAATTGTCAATAATGCAATATCAAGGAATCAACTCCTCCAACATAGAACCATAACTTGCTATCAAACCCTAGCCAAGTTAGTTTTCAAGAACTCAAAGCATTCTCTCTAAGCATCAAAAAGGGGTTCAAGATATTTCCAACTTCTCTCAAATGGGAATGCTCAACTTAACCACACAACCAAGTTTATCAAGCAAAGTACAACTTGATAAAATCAAATCTCAAAGGATCAAGCCCAACTCATGTATCAAGTAAAGCATAACTTAATCAACTCAATTTTAATGGAAGCAATCTCAAAACCAAACTCTCAACAACCAAACAACTCAATTAGGGTTTCAACAACTTATAGCAATGGCATAAGCTTCTCACTCAAAAACCCTAAAGAAAACTTCAAATGCTTCCACTCTCATAAACCAAAATTATGCATTTACTCATAAACTCATCATGATCTCATAATGCATAATCAATACTTCCACTTTTAGAAAATAAGATCCACTCCAAATAAGGAAACTTAATTTAATCCTTTTCACTCCAAACTTATTTTCAGAAAACCATCAATCAATAATAACCATGGAAGAATGTGCCCATACCTTTACTTTTATGAAGAAGGAGAACTCAAAATCTATCACAACACTAACTCTCAATTTGCCACAAATTAGAGTTAGCAACAATGGAATAATGCACAATTATAAGAGTCCTAATAACACCTTATCACTCCAACTCATCAATAATCCAAACTCACAAATATACATATCAACAATATTCCTTTACACCTTATAACTCCTACTTAATATATCACAAAATAACTTCAACCTCAAAAATAATTACAAGAGAATGTCCACTCAATAACTCCAAAGGCTTTCTAACCCCAATATGACATTAAGCACAATTATTCCTTAAACTCTTATAACTCCTAAAATACATTTACTTCTAAATGCATTTACCATATAAACATTAAGTATCAATAATAACAATGTCAAAGAAATATTTCTATTTAACCTTATACCTCCATCCAATTACCAACAATAATTGCCAAGTCAAATCAAATATTCCACATTATCAACAAAAGATTTACCTTGGCCAAAAATCAATTCTCCAACCTTAGGAGAAGTGTGGAGACACCAACATAAGTGCCAAAGCACTTCCTCCTCCAAACTCGTGGCTCAAAGCAACTGTTGTACCACGTGCACAATAATTCGTGACCAAAAAAAAACACGCTCAACGCAAATCGATCTCGACACCTTTGCCTAGCGAGTGCCTTCACTCCACTGCCTCCGTCGTTGGAGTACAAGTGCCCAACAAAACTCTCAAGCGTCACTCATCATTTTACCTTCCCTTTGCTCGCAAAGATTAAATACAAATAGATTTGTCTTCCTCATAGGCGTACGAAATCAGAACTTAAACACAAAGCAATACAAAACTCAAAAATCACAGAGCAATCTGAAATCAAGGTCACAAAGCAATACAAATTTGAAGGTAATCATGTAAATCGAAGGTGCATTGAACCTTAGGAATTAATACCCTTTAATAGTCTTTTGCATCCCATGCAATTTGACATCGACGCTGTAAGTATTTTACATGAGCGTCGCTAAGGGTTTAGAAACCCTTTCAATAATAATTATTAAATTAATAATTATTATTTTATTAATAATAAACTTAACTTAAAATATTTTCAAAAGTTTGAGTTAAATTATTTATTAATAATAAAAATGGACTTTTAAGGTTTTTTCAAGGAGCAAAACATTTTCATTAAGCCAAGATGGTTTTAATAAAAACCCTTAATGAGTCCAGATGGTTCTAAGAAAAACTTTTAACCTTTTCACCATGGTTTTAATAAAAATCCTTAAACAAACATCATGGAACTTTCAAGATATTTTTGGCACCAAACTCTTTTTGACATTAGCACAAATTCCTTTTGACATCAACACAAACTCCTTTTGACATCAATGACAACTCACAAACATGAAGCTATTCAACATACCCAAAATTGCTAAAAGTACACCCACTAGTACTACAGGGTCCAAGGGATTGGACCCTAGTCTCTGCGCTCCTAAAAAAGTGGTTTGACTATTGAACCAAGCCCTCAAACCCAAGGGTGTGGTGGTGTTAATGTGAAATTAAAATATATTATTACATACACCTTCAAGAATTATATATTTCTTATATGAACAAAAATATTATATTCATTAGATAAATCACCAAGAATTCTCAACTTCTTGTGCATTTTCATAAAACTAGATGTGAGGTAATGCATGTGGGTAAAAACAAGCTCATTTCTCCTAGTATAGGTGAAAAGGGGTAATACAAGTTAGTTGTGCCAAGTTTTATCATTCATCTACCTTGTAAATTAAAGACAATAGTTATGGTCTTGGGTATGAGAGACTTGGTAACCTCAGTTATAATTATTTATCAATCCTTACTAACTTGGTTCATGATTTACCATCAATTTAGGAGCAAACAAAATTCATATGAAGGAAGTTAAATTGGAAAATATAGTCATCAACTATTTGAGATAAGTAAATCATGGTATGCACAAGGTGTTTTTTTGTTGAAAATAATTTGATATTATTAAAGCAAATAATAAGAGTACACTATTTACAAAAAGTGGGTGCTATGGAAGCACACCCCATAATGCGTATGCAATATAAATCAAATCCAAAACCTACTATCCTAGAGAAACTATAAAGCACCTAGCAAATCAACAAAATGAAAGAGCAAAACTCTCTACAATCAATTTGCCATAAGGGTAACTCCAATAAAAGGAGGGGGATACTTATCTAGTGGATTGCCCCATCTAATGTATAAATTGGGTTTTGCAACTACAAGCCCACAGTCAATACCATCATCATGTTACCTAGGAACATTTTTAATTGTTTGAGGAGAAGAGATAGCCCATCCTAACGAAGAGCCCTAATAATGTAATTGAGGGGGGAACCACAAATAATAGAACCCATCTCGGATGCAATGTTCTAGAGGTCTAGGGCTACTGAAGCTAGAGTCCATACCCAATATCATTTTTAGCCTTGCATTCATTTTTGAGGTGAGGAGGCCCTCTAGTGGGTCAATGAGAGTAGGACGTAAGCCACAATGTGGGAAGCATTTGCCTAATAATATAAAAGGGTTAACAAATACTAAACCTCAAGCACTACCTTGTTAGCCTGTGCTTGAATCTGAAGTAAAATGTTAGAGAAAATTAAAGCTTTGGAATGTATTATAAAATTAGAGCTTTTGAATGTTTAGAAAAAATAGCAGTATTGTAGCTTTTCCATATATCAAATAGAATTTTAACTCTAAAAATTTGCCAGATTTTCTCTATGCTTATTGACATTCTAGTTGTTTCCCCAAAAATATCATGCACCATGAGAATGGGTCAAGTCTAAAGGGATTGAAAAAATCATGGATCTAGGCAACCTCATATTTGGAACAATACTAGAACAAGTATTTTATGGATAACTTATGATGATAAAAAGGGCATTTGAGAATAATTATTCTTAGGTGGACCGAGTGTTATCCTATAGGTAAATCGTATAAAAGGAGACACCATAGAAAGTATGCCACTTTAGGCTCCAAAACAACATCCTAGAGAGTGTGAAAGTGATTTTACCATTATTTGTGGATTGATTGTAGTTTCCACCATTCATTTAGCTTGGGAACAATTGAAAAATTAGGTGAAAGCCATGAGTACCATGTGCAGTGTTTATAGCTCCTAAATGGATTATTGGGGTACCACTTTCAATATTTCCACCATGGGAGGAGGCTTCTAACCCAAATTTTATGTAGCATATTAGGTGGGACAATGTCTTGGACCACTTGGAATATCTCCTTGTGTGGTTTGAAGAGGTTAAACTGAGCTTTGGCTATTTTCCATGAGAACCAATTCTTGGTCCATTTAGAAAAAATGTTAGAAACAACCTTTATGATCTTGTGGAAAAAATAAATGGCTAGGATCCAAGGGAATTTGGAAAGCAACTGATTCTAATTTGTAAGTATGGGTGACCATTAGACTAATTATTGGTTAATAAAAAGCTTTTTTTTGAAATCAGTGTTGTTCTAATGGAGCTAGGGTCTAAGAGCTTCCTAGGCTTTCCAATTTCTCTTGACAAAAAAAGTGCCCTAAATTTGAATCGGTACCTTCATCACTAGAATGGGGTCGAATGTAATCCATTTCCAATATTTTCTCCCATGACAGAAATAAAAGGTTGTGCAGTTGTGAAGTAAAATTTTCTAGACCTCATTACATTGAATAGCTCAAATAATTCACTTGGAACACAAAGTATTGCCCTATTGTAAGGTGTCCAAAAGGCCTAGTCCACCCAACTCATTTGGGAGGTAGCAAAATTCCCAAGTTATTCTATAGGAATTATTTCTCTTTGCCAAAGAGTTCTACATAAAGTCTCAAAGAATTTTTTCCAACTTTCGATAATAGGCTTTGGAAGGTGACCAACATGAATAATAATAGACATGAGTAGAAACTATAATCTTAGAGTAGACCTAGAACTTCCTTGCTAAATAAAGTGGTTTGGAAAGCCATTTTTGGAGTTTCTTTTCCACCCTATCAAGGACATATTTTTAGAGAGTAGAGGAAGAGAACTAAAAGAAAAAAGTGATTCCAATAAAGTGGAATATTTCATCATGGTCAATCCACTTCAAAGTGTATCAATTTATCTAGGAGAGTTTTGGTAAGAAATATTACCTATAGCACTGGGTTTTTATCCATTGAATACTAGAGCTAGACATTAGGTAGAATGTGTTTGAACATTGAAGAGTGTGTTCCACATTGGATTCCTATTTAATAAGGGTGATAAAATAATCATCAATAAAATATCCATTAACGAGTTGATGATATATGTTGGGTAATGATATGTCTTTGACTTAACCCTTAGCAATAGCATTAGCAATAAGGTAGTCAAAGACTTCTACTATTGAGAAATTATGTTGGTGTGAGAGGGTATCCTTATTGCTATCAAATGGATATAAATAAGCCAAAATAATATTGTTGTCCATTAAGTGTAATGAAGGTCTAAGCATCTACAAAAAGTATTTTTATCATGCCCATGAATGTAGAGCTAAACCCTAGGGCTTACAACATGGTCAAAATGAAAGGCCACTCAATCCTATCATAGGTCTTAGAAAAGTTGATTTTAAGGAACAAGGTTTTCTGCTAAGATTTTCTTACCCATTCTATTTCCTCCCAAATGGTAATTATGTTGTCCAAAATATATCTACCGTTTATGAAGCCAATTTGATCTAGCCAGATAATGAGGGACAATAGATTTCATAGTTAGAGAGCAAGATATTTAGCAATAATCTTGTAGGAGAGATTGAGTAAAGTAATTGGTCTCTAGTTGTAGATATATTTTGGATCCCTAGCCTTGGGTATGAGATTGATATTACCCGTATTTATTAATTAGACCAGGGAGTTAGTTCTAAAACCTGATGAAGATTAGCCCCCATTGTGTCTCAAAGAGCCTTGTAAAATTTATAGGGAAATACATCTATGTCAAGTTCTATCATTGGTCATGGATAAAACCTTTTGCTTTAAGCTCATCATAAGATACAATATTGGCATATAAAGCCTGTTGAGAGGTAAAGAAATGGTAAGACACCACTCTTAGACATTTTTGAAGAGCAAGATCTTGAGTAGGGGAGGGGTCTTCAAAAATAAGTGTTGAAGAATGTCCTATATAATGTTTAGGAGTTCAAAATGGATTTTTCACCCTCCTAAATGGATTTGATTTTTTAATCCAACTCACGACCTCTGAGGCAATGAAAGAACTCATTGGAAACTTTGTCCCCCTATTAGATCCAGTGAAGTCTAGCTTTGATTTGAGCTCCACAAGCTGCATAAGTATTAGCAATCCATTGTTGATGTCAAAACTTGACCACCTAAATTTTAAGAGAGGTGGAGTTGGGCTAAGCTTCCAAATCCAATATGGCTTGTATGATATTGGAAGAGATGGCTTCATAGTAATGATGACAAAAAAGTGCTAGCTAACATCCATAAATGCACAAAAAATGCATGGTGCATTCAATTGTATTATTCCAATAATTAATCTAGTAGTCCTTTGAATGCAAATGTGGTGCCAAGTTTCAAATGTGATAGATGTAGTCTACAGAGGGCTTTTGACAAAGCAATTATGTGTTGAAGTAGAACTAGCTACTTAGCACAACCTACCCACTATTATGTCATTCAATGCAAAAGCATATGGTAAAGTGGTCTGAAAGGACCATCTTAAGCATAGATTCAATTAGGAGGACAAATTGGTTGTCAAAATTAAATATGAGTTGCCTAGACAACATTATCCAATCGAGTCATTTGAGGATCTTGTTAGATCCAACTTGTAAATTGGACCATGTATACCAAGGAAGGTTTGGTTGGCATTGGCCAATATTAGGATCATAAAACCCTAGTTTTTGACACATATAGAACTATGCAACCCTCTTGCCAACTATCTAGTGCATGCGGTGTCCACATTTTATGTATGAGGTATCTTCAATCATATTGAAGTCACCACATATGACCCACATAGCAAAGGGAAGGGCATCTACAATCCAAAGCCAAAGGTGGTTTTTTCCAAGGTATCATTGGAGGCATAAAAATTAATTACTCCCAAAGCATGATTATTGATGTTGAATGTGTCCCATAATACTCTGTTGGTGGGATCACAACCATGGTCCACTATATGGAACCTCTAACACATTGCCACAAGGGTAGAAATGTTGCCTTGGTTTAGTTCATAGTTGCTATACAAAAAAATATTATCTATCCATATGGTGCAACACAATGAGCCAAGAAAAAATCTTATAACTTTCACTTCTTGTAGACACAAAATTCCCAAATTTGAAAAATTATAATAGAACATACAAACTACAAATTTACAGTTGGAGTCTGTTAGGACCCAAACATTCCATGAAATGAATTTCATTAGGAAAAATATTCTAATAGCAAATCCTCATCATTAAGGTACTCTAACACATTATACTATTGGAGGATTCGACAACATAGTTTTCCAACTAAATTTTGGACATATGCCTTCATTTTTTTGGCATGAAGTCCTTCTCTATGTTCTCCGACCTCAAGCTATATAAGCATTGTGCACTTTCTAGGGGGAGTGTGTTGGGGAGCTAGTTTAAGGTGTATACTGAGAAGCAATCAAAGTTGTTGCCCTCATGGTGCAAATATATCAAGGCTATGGAGCCTCTTTGCTATTACTTTCTATTGGTGGGGGACCAACCTTATCTTTTTCCTTTGCCTTATCCATAGGTTTGGATGTAGGTGTCATAGTTGTCTTTGGTCGTATGCCCTTAGGTGCCATAGATAATTTATTTTTACATCCACCCACTATAGTCCATCCATCCTCTTTGGGTTGAGAAGTGGATGTATTGGTTAGGTTAGGGCTCTACTTGTCTCTATTATTGGGGTATAATGGGACAATATTTAACCTTGTGCTTTGAATATTGGCACCAAAAACATGTGTTAGGCAAGTTTATGTAGAGGGCCTACTATGAAATTATGTATTCACCAACCTAGATCTTAATAGCTTCCTTGAGGTCCCAATATATATCAACTTTAATTCACACACGTTTATGGATGTGCATAGAAAAGTGTGTTTTCCTTGATAAGAATGAATCAACCCAAAGGAGTTATTATGTGGTTCAATAATATACAAAGGGAAAGTGGGAGACCAAGGAATTCAACCCATACAATGCATTTGATAGTCCTTTCTTCATAAACAAAAAATTCATGGGTCCATGGTGAAAATTGAGTAGAGAGCTTTGCATGTACCATAGACCATGCTCATAAATTACCTTAGCATGGGCAGATTCTACAAACTAGAACCCTAAAAATTCCTTCAAAAGGTTTTTTCAAAATTAGGCAAAGGAAGAATATTAGGGGAAGAAGGATTTATTATGAACCACCTTTAGGATAAACTTTCTTGGTTGTTTGAGGAGAGCCAACATCGTATTCATTCCCTTCCATGATGCCAACATTATAAACTAGTTCTCTAGAGTTGGGGACCATATTTAAACTACCCAAGACCACTTAAACCCTAATCAAGTTGATAATATTGCACTTAGAAATCTATTTTTTCCTTTGTATTTCTAGCCCACAAAGACCAAGAATGAGATTTCACACAAGGTATTTTTTATTTAGCGCATATTGATTTGTGTGGTCCAATGAATATACCTTTGGTTTGTGGTGTAAAAAAAAATTGTTGATGGTTGATAGTTATTTGAGGAAGATGTGGGTATGATTCCTCAAGTCTAAATGTTTTTCATACTTTCAAAATTTTAATGCCCTTGTAAAAAAAATATCTAGAAATCAAATCAAGGTCTTAAGGTTAGATACTAGAGATGAGTTTCCTCAAAATAGTTTCAATATTTTTGTAGGAATGAGGGTATACATAGCCAGTATAAAACTCCATACAAAAATAGGGTAGTAGAGAGGAGGAACAAGACAAACATGGATATAGTCAAATGTGTGGTGCATAGCCAAAATGTATCATATTATTGCTAGGCAAAAGTAGTAAACACTAAAGTTTTCATTCTCAACAAGTGTCCATGTAAAGATCTATATAATGTTACTCCAAAATAATCTTGGTCTAAGAAAAACCTTTAGTTAGAATTTTTTGTATTTTTGGTTGTGTTGTTTTTGCATTAATCCTAAGGATAAAATAACTAAGATATATGCAAAAAGCAAAATTTTATCTTTTTTGCCCATATTAAACAATTCAATGCATATAGATTTCTTAATGTCTCTATGGATAAGATTGTAATTACTAGGGATATCTTTGTACATGATAAGACTCTTTTCTTCTTAGATGATGGTAAACCTATTGACATTTCTATATGTTTTAGAACTATTGGTGGTGCCACAATAGGTAGTGAAGTTCACTTGGATTTAGATACATAAGTGATTGATGATAAAAAATAAGATGTGAAGGCTCGACCACATTGGTGTGTTCTACTTTGGGATAACCTTGGAGGATATACCTCACCAAAAATAAGAGCCACATCAATGACAAAAATGGTATACACATGCAATGAAATATATCAATAAGGATGAAAAAGTTGTAGCTTGGTGATCTAGGTGATGTGGAAAAGAGCCTAGACAAATGAATCAATAGGTAATTTTTTCTTTAGTTTCATAGTTTTTTGAATCCTATAGATATGAAGAGGCTAGAGGTAAACTAGATTGTGAAGTTGCCATGTAGGAAAAATTTGACTCGTTGATGAAGAATAAAACATGGGAACCATGTGGATTACCCTAAGGAAATAAACACATTGGTTGTAAATGGGTTTACAAGGAAAATATAATTCACATCGTTTAATTGAATTCAAATATCATATTGTTGTTGAAGGGTATACATAACAAGAAGGTATAGACTATAGAAAGAAATTTACTCCAACCACAAATATGGTGGTTTTTCAATCAATTCTCTCCATTGTATCATAGGTTAGTTAATAGTTGAATTAGATGGATATTAAGAGTGCCTCCCTAAATGGACATTTGGAAGAGGATGTCCATAGGGTGCAACCCCAAGGCTTTCAAGTAACAAGAAAAGAATATTTGATTTGTAGATTGATTGAGTCCATATATAGACTCAAGCATGATCATTGAGGCTGGTATTTTAAAAAATTTCAACATCTTAGAGATATAGGATTCAGTCAAAGCTTTATAATCCTAATATCTATATCAAAACTAGAATTAATGAAATTATCATTCTCATTATGTATGTTGATGACCTTGTTATTAATAGTAGTGAAGCCCACCTAAATCAAGTAAAATATGATTTGTGTTTAATTTTTTATATTATACATTTAGGACTTATTCATTATTACCTAGGTGTAGAATTTTTACAACTTAAGTATACTACTATATCATAAATCAAGCATGATAAAACATTTTTGGAAAGATTTTTTTTGGTAGGTAAAAAAAAATTATTTACTGATCGGGTTGAAGGGTCCCGTCCCTATTACATAGGGCATAAACAATACCGATAATAAAAAACAAACCAATTTTGGACATAAAATCTTAGGGTCCAACCCTTCCATCCTAGGAAAAACAAAAAAGTAGTCAACCAGTATAGAGCTAAATAAAACTAATACAATCACCGGCATTCCACCTGCCTAAGACTATCTTCCCAGGGCTATTGGGATGCCTCTTTCCCATCTTGGTGATCAACCTCTTTTTGGATAGGGCCAAGGAGGGCCTCGAGTATGCCAGGGAGCTCCTGAACTTCATTGATGGCATTGGACAGGTTGGTGCCGACCTCCATGATGATGTTGGCTACTAAAATTTAGGAGGTCCATAGTTTTATTGATGTGAGAAAGGGTGGCCACTCGCAACACATCTTCGACAGTTCTAGATGCTTCTTCATCCTCATCGATGATGACCTCAAGTTTCTTTTTTGAAGTGCTCACTTTCTTTATCTACAGTCAATGGTATTTTCTACTTTTCTAGGAGGGGTAAACTGATTTCTACATGCTTCTCAGGGGCTAGCCATAGGGGTAGCGATCATATGGAGCATAGGTCTTGGGAGTGGGATTCAAGGGTGAGATCTTATTACTGTTGGAATGAGCGAGGGTAGGGGAGATCAAGGGGGAACCAGTGGGGGAAACTGACTACTAAGGGGTATTTGTAGAAGTGGGGGATTAAGGGGAGCTATCATTTTCCTTGTGAAGGGATGCAGAGGAAGGCTCGGGACTAGGAGAGCGATCAGGGATGCCACCAAAGACCTGGTGCACAAGGGCATGCTTGTAAAGGACAAGGAACAGGCCCTGGTGGCGAGGGGGCTTGGAGGACATGCTAATTTTGAGATTGGTGATGGTGATGCGGATGGACCAGAGAAGGAAGTCGGGGAAATTCATTGGTTTGACATCACGGAGGTGGTTCACAAAAGCTAGGTGGTAAGCACGAAGAGGATGATTGGGGTTGTCGATAACGATGTATTGGATGACAGGGACAATGACATCGTCCCAAGGCCTAGGTAGAGATGAGCGCAGCACACCCCCCTTCTCCCACTCCAAGTCTTTCCCCTTATCGGGGAAGTGCTCTAATTCTTCTTTGAAATTATGTCTATCCCTTCGAACACTTCTGCCACTCGAAGATAAACCAAAAATTTCAGCGATAGAGTGGACACTTACCTCAAACCTAAGGCCATGGACCTAAACTTCACCTTCATTCCAAGTACTAACAAAATCCTTGGTCACTTGCTCATCCATGCCGGTGAAAATCTTGAAGAAAGGGGTGAATTTCTTAGCTTCGAGTAAAGCTTCGACCCCTACCTCAAGCTGGAGGTTTGTGGGCTCCATGATGGTCATCACGATGGGGGAGCTGGGATCGGATGAACTGCTATGATGTCTACTGCCACATAGAGTGAAGGTTCTCAAGAAGATGCACAAAGAAAAAATTGGGCTCAGGTTAAAAATCCTAAACTTAGTGCGAGCGTGACAGGCTATCACTCTGAATATTCTGAAGAGGAAAAGGGAGCACCAAGCATGAAAATAGAAGGTGATAGAGAATGAGGGGGGAGACAACCAGAACTGAAAGGAGAGGGGGGCGAGTGGAGAAGGTGGTGCAAGAAGCGGGCATGGGAGGAAAATTATGAGGGTGGTGAGTGGTCACCACGAGGAGGGGGAAAATGAGGGGGAGAGAACCGGGGCATGATGAGAGTGAAAGAGGCGGTGGAGACTGGTCAAGATGACACGAGCTGAGAAAACCACATGGGTGGTCATACAGGAAAAAATCGAGAAGTGATGGAGATTAGTGGGTTCTCGATGATCATGGTGTTAAGAGAACACCTTTTTGGCATTGAAGGAATGCCTTTGTGGCTGCTAAAGCTATCATTTGTGACATTCCTTAGATTTGTTCTGGTGTTGAGAAAAAACACCTTAGGTGTTAATGAAACATCATTGTGGCAGCTAGTGCTGCTCCTTACGAATGCACCTTACATCATGATTGGCTACCATGTTGAATTCCTAGGGGAAGACATCTTCCCAAATGATCAGGCTATCTTGATTGGTCGCTATGTTGGCCAAGAGATCTGCCACCTTATTAGCTTCTCTAAAAATGTGAGTGGTCACATTTTGGGGACACTACCGGAGGGAAGTCTGGCAGTCTTGGATTATGTTGTGGATGTTCCAACCCCCATTGCTATTGTTGTTGATATGATTAACCACAATGAGTGAGTCACCCTCGAAGATGATTGGGTTGGCCATGGTTTTGCTGATCTGAATACACTTCTAGAGAGCCCGAGCTTTTGCGTATTTGTTAGTTTTAATCCCTACATTTTCCATAAAGGCCAAAATGATGTTGCCCACATGGTCCTTGATAACTCCTTTGACCCCCACGTCTCCCAGCTTACCTTTGGAAGACCCATCAAAATTGGCCTTGAGCCAACCGGGAGGGGGGGAATCCATTTGACGTTACTCCTAGAGCTGGGAGGGTTCTGAGGTCTGGAACACTCAGTGGAAATCCCCAAGCTCTTGATCACTGTAGACTCCCTTCCACAAGAAGGGGGATCTATGCACGGGATGATGCTAGCATTTTCCAAAGCAAAAGTCAAGGCTTTGTTGGTAACAGCTTCAGGGATCCTGGGCTTGTCATTGAAGATGCGATTGTTTCGCTCCAACCAAATTTTCCAGAAGACATGGTGCAACAAGGTTTTCCAGAGAAACCTGAGTCTTGGGTTTCTGAAGACGTTGGGCCACTGGGTGACCAAGTCAGGGATGGACTTGGGCCAGGCCTAGCTCACTTGGAACCTACTCGTCAAGGAGGAAAAAACCTCAATGGTGAAGGGACAGTCAATGAATAAGTGTTGAGTGGACTCCCAGGCCTGGGTGCAGAGGTAACATCTATTGGGGACTATGACCCCCCTCTTGATCAAGTTATCTGTGGTCAAAATTCTATTGTGGACCGTGAGCCAGCAAAAGTGAGCAATTTTTGGGACCAGATGTTTAAGCCAAATGGACCTGGCAATGGTAGGGTTGTTGGTGGAGCTGGATCGCTTGGGAGGGGTGTCAACCAGCTGGTAGGCTGACTTCACAGAGAACTGCCCATCATTGGTGCCTTTCCAAAAAATCTTGTCAGTCGTCTGAGTCTGAGGGATGAAATTCACCCTAAGAATAGACTGAAGGGCAGACTTGGCTCTGTCTAAAACAACATTCCTAACCCTAAACTGGATCACCTTCCACCTGTGGCTGTCTTGAGTGGTTGTTATGAAATCAATGACTCTGTGACCAAATCTGTTATTGGTGAGGTGTTTAATTGCTGCAATGTCGGGGTCTCTGATGAGAGGCTCATCCCTGGCCCACGAATCATGCCAAAAGTTGATGTCCATTCCATTCCCAAGCTGCCACCTTGTTCCCTATTGGATGAGGTGCTTTGTTTGGGATATGGATCGCCAAAAGTGGGACCCAATGCTAGGAGTCCCTTCATCCCTGAAAGAGTGTTGTTGGAGGTATTTCCTTTGAATGATAGAGACCCAGTCCAAATTGGCATTGGTGGCCACCTTCCACGCCTGTTTGGCCAGGAGGGCCTGGTTCATGAGGTTGATTCTGCGCAAGTCGAGCCCACCTTTGTCTTTCGGGGTGCAAACTTTATCCCAGGCCATCAAGTGAAACTTTCGTTGATTATCCATCCCTGCCCAAAGAAAGTGCTTCTAGATATTTTCTATGCTTTCTCCCACAACATTTGGGATTTTGAAGACAAAAAGAAAAAACATCGGGATACTTTGGAGAACAGACTTAACTAAAGTGGCTTTACCTTCTTGAGAGAGGAGAGCCCCTTTCCACCCTGCCAACTTCTTATGGATTCTCTCAGTGACACTATTCCACATGGTCTTGGCTGGCCTCCCTTGAAACATTGGGAGCCCAAGATAGGTGGTTGGGAGATCAACGATTGTGCAACCCAAAATGCCTGCAATTTTTACTTACCTCCTTGTAGGGGTGTTGATGAAGTAGAGCTTGCTTTTGCTAAAATTAACCTTTTGGCCAGCAACTTCCTCATACAGATTGAGGATAGACTTGATGACCTTGGCTTTAGAGATAGAGGCTGATGTGGCCAGCAGGGTGTCATCCACAAACTATTTGTGGGTCGAGGGTTGAAGGTTGGAAGCAACCTTGATACCAAAAATCAATCTTCTTGAGTAGGCGAATTTGACAGCTCTTCCCAGGATTTCTGCCAAGATGATGAAGAGGATGGGGGAAAGGGGGTCCCCTTGTCTCAATCCTCTGGAACTAGGGAAGTACCCTATAGCTGAACCATTGACCATGATAGAGAACCAGGGAGAGGAGATGCAATTAGAGATCAACTTGACCCAATTCTCATGGAATCCAAACTTGAGGAGGATTCTGATTAGAAACTCTCGATCCACTCTATCGAAAGCCTTGTTCATGTCAAGCTTAAGGAAGAAGGCTGACTTGTTGGACATTTGGACCGAATGGATGAGCTCGTGGATAGTGATGACTCCATCAATGATATTTTGACCTTTGATAGTACTACCTTGGTAGGGATCAATGATGGATGGGAGAATGTTGGTTAGTCTATTAGCCATGGCTTTGGACAAGATTTTGTAAATGACGTTGCACTAACTGATGGGGCGGTAATCAGACAGGGACTAGGAATTGGGCCCCTTGGGAATGAGAGCTAGGAAAGTGGAATTGACATCCCTGGGAATGAATCTGGTAGCTTGCATTTCAGAAATGGCTAGGTAGATATCAGGCCCTACGATGTCCTAGTAGGTTTGGAAGAACCTAGGAGAAAACCCATCAGGACCAGGAGATTTGTCTGGCTGCATAGAGAAGAGGGCGTGATGGATCTCTTTAGGGGTAAGAGGGCTGAGAAGGTGGGTATTCATGGCCTCAGGGATGGATCTAGGAATGTTTTCAAGGAGAGAGTCCATAGCCTAGCTGGGGGGAGGAGGGGACACCGAGGAGGGATTTGAAATGATTAACAACTTCATCCCAAATCTGGTGGATATCAGTGGTGCAGGAACCATCTTGTTTGGTGAGGGTTTTTATCCTGTTGGCTCCTCTATGCTTAAGGGTGGAGATGTGGAAGAATTTGGAGTTGGAATCTCCTTCCTTGAGCCACAACTATCTTGATTTCTGGCGCCAGAACATTTCTTCCTTTCGCAGAGTATTATGGTATTCTGATAGCAAAATCCTCTCCTCTGTTCTAAGATTGTCATCCCCCTGCCCCTATTGGAACCTGTCCTCAATCTGATTGAGTCTATTTTTGATGATATTTTTATTTTCAAAGATGTTCTCGAAAGTCTCTTTGTTCCACACCCTCAACTTGCCCTTAATTGATCGGAGTTTCTGCATTACCTGGTTTATGGCCATCCCAGGGACCTTTTCCCCCCACCATTCAACAATCTGATTTTTGAGGTCTGGGTGTTGTGTCCACATAGATTCAAATCGAAAAGGGGTTTTAAACTAAGGTCTATTGGCAGTTTCGAACATCAGGGGGCTGTGATCAAACCTAATTTTTGGAAGAGCCTACAAACTGGCATCCCCAAAGAGAGGGAGCACTTCTTGGGACAACAGGAAATGATCTAGTCTCTCTTGAATAAGGTTTTCACCTACCCTTCTATTGCTCCAGGTGAACTAGGCCCCTTTTAGTTGGACATCCATAAGTTCGCTTGAGTCTACAAAGTGAGCAAAGTCCTTTGTGGCTCTGGAAGTAATGGCATTCCCACCTCTCTTCTTAGAAGGATGCAGGGGAGTATTGAAGTCCCCTACTAAGATCCAAGGGACATCACTAAATGCTTGTCTCATCTAGGAAAGGTTGTTCCACAGGATTATTTTGTCCTACGGGGTGTTAGGAGCATACACATTGGTTAAGACCCAGGAGAGTTGGGTGTTAGAATCATGAAAGAGGATGTTGGCCAGGCGCCCATCACCTAAAATAACTCATCCTTCAACTTTTGTTGGATTCCAGAGGCAAAGGAGTCCACCTGAGGTACCTTGCGTTGGGGTATAGACAAACTCACACTTCCTCCAGATAGTTTTGGCAACTCTTGGTGACCAGTGCTCACCTAATTTGGTTTCTTGGATGAGGAAAATAGTAGGATTCATTTCCTTTCGCATGGCAGCAGCCAATATTTGTTTGACTGCCCCATTTAGTCCTCTCGCATTCTAGGAGAGGACTTTCATTTGGAACTTTTGGAGGGTTTTCTACCCCCTTTGCCTTGTTGCACGGGGGTTTTGGATATTTTAGTTTCTTCCTTGCTTGTTATCCCTAGGTCCTAGAGCAGATTTTTTGGGTGCCATTGGCTATATCTTCAGCTGCATCTCTGTTTCTCAGGTCTACCCCCGAGGGCCTTCCCTTCTTTCTATCACCTCCCACATCAATCTGGGTCTTTCTATAACTTTGGGTCTATTTTGGGCTCCATGGTTTTGGGGACTCTTGGGAAGAATCATCGTTGTCGACTTTGGCTTCGAGGGATCTGGATGGGGAATGGGGTGACCTAGTCTTACTAGGTGGGGAAGACGATGGTGGGGGAATGGGGGGCTAGGGGGTTTGGGGAGGTTTGGGGAATCATGACTATTGTCGAGAGTGGGGGAAGGGCATCGGGGTGGGGATGGGAGGGGGTTTTTCTAAGGGATGTCCTCAATAGCATCCGGTTGAATGATAGGGTTTGAGTCAGGGGCTTCCTCGTAGAGGATTTCCTCATATTGGAATTTATCATTGCGACCAGAATTGCTAAGTAAATCAAATTTGTTGGAGATGGTGAACAGATTACTTGCCTTTTGTTTGTCACCGCTTGGAGGGGGAAAAGCCTGTTGCTTGCCCTTATGGTTCTGGTTCTGTCCCGTTCCACCCTTCATCTTTGGATTTTCCCCCTAAACTGGATGGGCCACAGTCTGCGACTCTATCTACGAGTTTTTATGGTTTAGGCACTAAGATGAAAGGTGCCCTTGTAGTTGACACTCGGAGCAAAAATCTGGTTTGTTTTCAAACTCCAGTGGTTGGCTTCACCTATAATTTCTATAAATTAGGTTAACCTAGCTAGGGAGCTATGTTTCAAGGTTGACATTGACACATATGTGCACTTGCATCATGCGAGTCCATGCGTGATTTGCTAGATCAATGGCTACTAGTTCTCCTATTGCTTGGGCTATCGCTTGGAGTGCATCTTCGTAGAAGAAGTGTGGTGGCAAGTTTGGGAGCCGCACCCAAATGGGGGCATAATTTATGCTTTGTGACTTAGGATCAAAATCTTCTCCCCACTTTCGAAGGAAGAGACTTCTCCTCCCAAAAAACCATGGGCCTCTTGATAAGATGTGATCTGCATCTTCCTGTGTGTTGAGGTAGACCATGAAAAACCCTCGAGATATGGCTGACAACTCTAGGCACCCTCTGGTTTTCCACTTGATCATCGCCCACCGCCGTAGTGAGTCCATGTCCGGTCTCCCTCCAACAAATTTCCCTACTAGGGAAAATGTATCTCGGTTGGCGTATTCCGTCATGACTTGCTCAAGACAGAGGACATTACAGCCTTGGGTTATGAAGGCGTTCATTGTCGAGGACCTAGGTTTAGGTTTTCCTTGAAGCACTTCTGCGAAAGAATATTGATTGGTCTTCTTGTTGGTTGTTTCATGTTTATCTGGTGGGTATTTGCCTCTGCATCCTTCTTTCCCATCTCCTCCCACGCCTGGATTAGCTTCGCTTGTTGGTTCATCCTCTACCTAGTGGGAGTTGGATTCATCATTCGATCGTGAGCTGGTCCCAGGGTTTCTATTTTTGTCTTTCTACTTCCCAGTCATCGATGCATCGCTCCTCGAGTGTTCACTTTTACTTACGTCCCTCTACCTTCCACCCGTCGATGACTCGATCGTCGCATGTTCGCTCGCCTCTACCTACCTTTTTCTTGCCATCACTCCCCAAGTAGATTCTAAGTTATACCTAAGGGATTTTTACATTTTTGGAAAGATTTTGAATGATAGATTACAATATTATATCTACACCTATGGAAGTTGGGCTAAAATTGTTAGCCTACCCTGATTCATATTCAGTCAATGAGTTAGTATATCATCATCTAGTGGGCATATTAATTTACCTTATGACCACTCAACTAGATTTATGCTCTATATTGAGTTATATGTCTTGTTTTGTGTCAAATCCCTAGATAGAACATTACCAAGTTGTAAAATGTATTCTTAGATATATCAAAGGTATCCTTGAGTTTGGTATATTTTGGTAACAATCTAATAAATTTAAGTTAGCTAGATACACTACAAATTGGGTAGATTAGTTGATGATAAAAAACCTACTACTTGTTATATGGTTGTGCTTGGATTGGGGGCTATTTCTTGGCAAAGCAAACTTTAGTATATAGTTTCTTTGTCATCAACTAAAGCAAAATACAAGGCAACATGCAAGGAAAGTTGTGAAGTTGTTTGGTTGTAATGAATATTGTATGATCTTCAAATACATCAAGTAACATCAACATCACTTCATTATGATAATCAAAGTGTGCTCAAGTTGATGAAGAATATAGTATATAATACCAAAAATATACATATTGAAGTTCATAATCACTATATCTAGCAGCTAGTGGAGCATAAATACATTTTCTTAAATTATTGTCCAACTTCTAAAAAAATTGTTGATGTAAGGACTAAACCTTTTAATTAGAGAAAAAATTATAAAATTTGGGAATAATCTTGGGATTGTATCTAGATTAGTCAATAATGGGGTGTTAGAATAAATAGATAAGATAGGGATTTATAATATTGTATTTTTTGTTGTAAAGATAGGTAGGGATAAGTTATTGATATTTGTAAGGATAAGTTGTTGATATTTGTAGGGATAAGTTGTTAGGATTTTTAGGAATAAGTTGTTAGGATTTTTAGAATCTAGTTTTATCAGCGCCAACTGATTACTAGATTGTAAATCATTATAAATTAGAGATTAGAAATGCGAATAGAGCATCATGTGTTACATTTTTTATCAGGTGGGTGGATATAGGTACAATGGAAAGGGAAAGACCCTTCAACATCCTTACTTCAAGCTTTGAAGTCTCTGACTAGGAACAAGGATTGTTATGATAGTAAGGATGAATTTATGGGTAATTATATATAGGATATTATGAGGGACTCCTTTAAGGATAGGGAATGACCAAAATCCTCTAATAGGGATACAATTTTATTTGTAAGTTTTAACATTTTTAGGATACTAGCTAGATATACTCCTAAACAAAAATGAATTTCATAATGTTATCTTGGAATATTAAAGGGCCTACCTTGAAGGATAGAAAGTGTAGAGTGAAGAATGTTAAAATTTATCACAAACTTAATGTCACAAAAGTGTGCAAGATAGATTGATTATAACATTACTAACAATATGAAAATTGAAATTCTATGTCTTTTTAGTGGTGGTGTTGTCATCTATTTTTCAAACTAGATGCAATATCAAATTTTAAGTAAAGAAAGTGATATATACATTAGATGTGTTTGGGATATCTTCTCTATGTAAAGGTAGGTTTTTGGGTTCTACTTTATATATGCTTTGAATTATCACTTGGATAGAGAAGCACTTTAGGACTAGTTAGATTGTAATTTCCCCTATTAAATGGGTAATTTCTAACAACTTAAACATGGTGGAAGTTGGATCTCTTCATATCCTAATTTGGTTCTCAATAGTTTAATGTGTGAGCGGTATGTAGAAATAAGATGGGTATTTTTTGATATTCTTAGGAACACTTCAAATTTGGATAATCAATGTCGGTATACCTATTATAATAGTAAATATGGCAATGGTTCAATCACACCTAGGTTAGTTAGGTTTTATTGTTTTGATATGTATGAAGTCTATGATATGATTGTAAGTGGTATCATATGCTACAAGTATAGTACTAATATTTCTTATCATAATGCTCCCATTATTACCAATTTCTCCTTCCATCATAATAGAGATAAGGTGGAGGGATTTATATATAAGGTAAATATTTTTCTAATGAATGATGATGATTGTATGTCAAGAATCAAGATTGCATGGGTACATAAATAGAATTTTGTATGTGTAGATAATTGGATTTTTTATTAGGAAAGAACTATTAGAAGGGTGGTTTGTTTTCTCATATGCATATGGTAGATGTATGGTTAAGGATCAAAAGTGAGAATGTCTTTCTCTAATGCTTTATATAGGATTAACATAAATGGTAAGCTTTCATTCATGGTATATTTCTAAAGTTCTATTCATCAAGGATGTCCCTTAGCACCATTTATGTATGGCATTGTAGTAGATGTCTTTAGGTATTATGTCGATAGGGATACTCATGGTGATATCATCAAAGGTATTTCTCTCCTTGATGGACATGAGGTGATTGAATCTCACTTTGTTGATGGCTCAACATTTTTTTTAAATAATACTTTTATAGAAATTGTTAATGTTTTATTAATTTTAGAATATTTTTTATTATTCACCAATTACTAAGAAAGCATTAGCTAAGAGTGAATTTATTATGGTCAAGATTTGGGATAGGCCACCATGGGTCCCCTAGAAATAGAAGAACGTGATCCACAAATACATTATTAGATACTTCAAAATCTCCTTTGGATTTGGGATCATAATATCTAATATTGCAAAGTCTTAGAAAATATTGGACAATTGAGTCATAAATTTTCTCTTGTTAACAAGGAGATTATAGATAGTTTCAAACGTACTTTATAATTCATGTTTATTACTCCTATTGGTTGCCATATATGTCATAGTATGACAAGTTCATTCACTTAGTGAGAATTGGTTTGTGGAAGCATTAGGATGCATCTAAATGAAAGTGGTGGTGGTATGGTTGCATTACACACAACCTAAAATCAATGATGGATTGGGACTTAATAAACCATGGGCATAAGGTATTAGTATTCTATCTAAGTGGATAATTAGGTTGCTAATTGGTGATGGGACCACATATCAAGCATCAGTTATTGATGACCAAATTCTAATTTCACCAAGATCCTAAATACAAAAAGTGTTTGCTCTAGTGCAAGGGATGAACCCAACCAAGTCTGCCCTTTGTTTGACAATACTTTGACTAGCTAAATATATGATCATCATACATTATCACTCTAGGATATACAAACTCATCTAAATCACATGTATACACTCATCAACAAAGAAAACACATATCTAGCCTAACTAGATTATTTAAATAAACTAAAATAAATTTACATTACTTACTAACCTATTTAATGAAACTAAAATAAATCTACACTAATCCTACTCTAATGGGCTATGGATCTTTCCTACTTATGTAGACAAGAGGACCCTTCCTTGTTGTATCCGAAGGAGATCTCCATGCCCTTAACTCATAATATTACTCAAATAATTAGATAAGATAAATGGAGAATAGAAATTGTATTCAATGCTTGGATATATCATCTTCAACCTTTATAATGCAATATTATTCTTCCTTTATAGAGAGGATATTGTTGGCCATTTTGCCACACTGAATATTTCCTTGTAAAATTCTAAGTATACAAATTAAACAATGCAATTTTGTTGGCCTGTGAAATCTTGTGTTGTTAATTTTTAATTTCATTCTCAAAAAATAGAACAGGTGCTTTCGACCACTTTCCCAAGCACAACTTAGCGCCAATAATTTTGCTGGCGAAAATAGAAGTTAAAGCTCCAAGTAATTTCGCTAGCAAAAATGGGTTATAGATGGTAGCGCCCAAGTTTGGGCAAAAACAAGGAAAAGTGCCCAAATTGTAGCAAAGTGAAAACTTTATAAGTAAAAGAGAGAAAATTTCGCCCAAAATCATGTATTCCAGATAGTCAAAGGTGATTTCTCCCTTTTTGGGGCGAATTACTATTTTTAGTTATTTTCGGGACGAAAGTACTAAGTGGGTGTCATTCAAACGAAAGCATACCGAAATTCGTCCCTTTTCTAGCAAATTAAATGATTTCGTCCAAGTTGGGGTAAAAACAGGGAAAAGCGCCCCATTTGGAGCAAAAGTAATGAAAGTGCTTAGTTTGGGGCGAAAACAATAAAAAAATCATCTTCTTATGTAGTTAAAGTCAATTTCGCCTCTCTTTTGGGTGACCTGCTATTTTTTATGGAATTCGGAGCAAAAATAGTTGGTGGACGTCATAGAATAAAAACATAAGCCAGTCAAAGTCAATCTCACCCCAAGTGGGGACGAAATCTATTTTCACACTTCTTTTGGATACATAAGGGAGTTGGTTACATCCACACTATTTTTAGTAACTACGAGGTGTAGGGTTCAAACCATAGGGAGGGACTGCTTGCAATGAGCCTATACCAACTACCAAATTGATACATATAATTTTTTTTTTTAAGCGAAAAATCCCTTGCAGGGCTGCCTTGGTCTGAGAGACCACGAACATGGGGTTCTACACCGTCAAAGTCACCTGGGAGTCGCACCCGACCCTGCCTATACCAACATTATCAATTGGATTTTGGATACCCAATTCAACTTTTTGGTAGGGTGGAGATTTGAACCTGGAACCTCCCTTGGAGGATTGCCCTCTCCTCTCCAACTCACCTCCCTTGGAGGATTGCCCTCTCCTTTCCAACTCACCTACAACACCTAGGTCGCATTTAATTTTATTATTAAATATTTAAAATAACAATATTATATTTACAAAATAAAATTATTTTAATAATAAATGAATTATAATTATTTAAAATTTAAAATTTAAAAAAATTATCTATATATAATTAATAATATATATATTTTTAATAACACTTTAAAGGCTTTGAAAATCCATAAAGGAGTAGAAAGTTAAAATTCTAAAGAGACAAAGATGCATATCATACTCGAACAAACATCTTCCATAAAAAATCATGTCATATACCATAATATACTAGCTTAGGTATAAAAGATATATATCTAAAAACGTCGAGAGTTATTTTTTGGAGGTGTGATCTCCAAGATAGGCGCCTCGGGATTGATAACTCTCGGTGTTTTTAGATATATATCCTTTATATCTGACCTCTTTACCTCCCATCCCCTGTCTGCCTAGGAACGCCACGCCTCTCGACGTAATAACCTTTAAACATTAAAAACTACTCTACGTTCACCTTTTTATCTTATTTTTGGCTAACATCTAAAACTTACTAATAAACCTCTCAGATGAGATATAATATATATAATACATCATTATTTAAAACAAAATAACATATTAAAATATTATAAAATGATATAAACTAATATATAATTACTTGAATATAATAATTTTGAACATAGTGTGAGTTCAAATCCTTTCTATTATAATAGAGTCATCAACATTCACAATAAGAGAAGACCGTCCAAATGAAAAAACATCTTAGGAAACAATTTAAGTCAAGTTCAATAAATATTTTATAGCTTAAGTTATTATTTAAGCGAAATAATATTTCATATTATGCCATTCGAGGAATTTAAGTTTAAATCCCTCTACAAAGTCGCTGACATGAAATAATATCTTCTTAGTCGTTAATTTAGAATAAGTTTAATAAATTAAAAACAAACAATAATAAAAAAAAATTAATATAAAATTAAAAAAATAAAGGTAAAAAGTTTTTAAGTCATTAACTCAATTCAATACTCAAAATTTTAAATATATAATTATTCAAATAAAATAAACATCTTGTTATTAATTATTTTCAATATTTTATTAATAATTAATTTAAATTAAATTTAATAAATTAAAGTTCATAATAATCAGCATAGAAAATTGTAGAGTTACATTCTTCTAATAAAAAAATAATCCTTTCAATATCTGGTAAAAAGATAAAGTTTTGTAAGAACATTTTATTTAAACTATAAGTTCAAATCATAGTGGTTTCAAACTGATCCAAAGTTTAAACTACAACTAAAGGTGTAAATGTGTTTTAATTTTTTTAACCTTTTTATTTGATTTATATTATTAAACTAACAATACCTAACTTGAAATACTAAATATTTAAATAGGGATAGGTCCCATGATGGTTTACAGGTGAAGTTGTTCCGTTTCGATTTTCTAAAAGGTGTGGTCTACCCACAAGGGATGTCACTTGCATTATTTGTATGTATACGAAGTACTAGTTTAGATATATAAAATATATATCTCTATAAATGCTGAGGTGCCTATTTTAATAAAATATTAATATTATTTAATGCGAAAAAAATGAAAAGTCCCATTAACTTGGTCTTAGAAATTATAAAAAAAATTCTATTAATTAAAAAACATAACAATCTAATTGCTATATACAAGTGTTCAAAAAGGGAAATTAACAACATTCTTTCGGGAAAAGAGAGCCTGAAAATTCCTACTCTCTTAACAAATAATATATTGAATAGATTATGTTAAGTATGTAACATTAAGAATCTTAAAATTTGATAAATTTTGTCTGAACAGTCAGCGACACTGTCCTGCTGTACATGTGAACAAACCAAAGCAGGAGACGAATAAAAAACAGATACATGGTGAAGATGAAGAATCTAGACCAACCATTTATTTTCTATTGCAGAATGATTTAAACAAGAATTTGGGCAAGTACCAAAATTGAGAAGGCTGAGGATGGAGCAGAAGAAGCAGCAAATGTTTACAATCAAGTCAAGGCCAGTCCTGTTTTTGGGTATTGTTTTCACAACTTTACTATTTCTGGGTTTGTTTTTTCCCATCTTCAATGCATTTGTTATACTGCCGAAATGGATTAGTTTGCCTGCTTTCATTGAGTTTCTGAACAAATCCCAGATTTTTTCCGTTAAAAACATGAACTCAACAGAACAGGCTTCACAGAAAGTGCAGACTCTGGTAGTAAGTAACTCCTCACCTGACCCAAATACCCTAAATTCATCCTATGAGAAAGATAGTCCTCCTCCAATAAAAATTAGATCATTTAATAGTATGGGGAATATACCCACTGAACTCAGAGCCAGCCCACCTCTTGAAAACCATGGTGCCCAGGCGCCCGGCCCTAGTCCATTAATCACTGTGAATACTACACTCATGAGTTCTGCAAGTCCTCCAACAAGTTTGGACATGACTGGAAGCACATTAGATTCATTGAATCAAAGCACAGAATCTGCCAATGCGAGAGGTCCAGGAGTAGATGCTGCTCTACAGATGGCACCCCCACCCAAGTCAAATGAAGGAATAGATGCTTGCAATATCTTTGATGGGAAATGGGTTTTTGACAGATCTTATCCTCTGTACCGGACTAGGTCTTGCTCCTTCATAGATGAGGGATTTGACTGTGAGGGCAATGGCAGGACGGATTTGGATTTCATGAAGTGGAGATGGCAGCCTAGACACTGCAATCTTCCAAGGTAACTTCAAATGAAATGAAATTCTCTGTTTTCCTTTGTTTTTGTTTCCTGTAGTCATTTGGGTGTGTTGTTTTGGCAATGACTGTCCAGGGCACCAAACTGCAATGAATGTACTGGGATCTGGGCGTATTGGGTTGCATATGTTAGGGCGTTGACTATCTAAGAGACTAAACTGCAAGTCAGTTGCATATACGGTGCTTTTATCTTACTAGATTCTGATACATGTATTGCAGTTTGGCCTCCTTCCCTGGATGGTCATCGCCATCATGCCATTGGATTAAGAATTCACTGAGTTCAACAACCCGTCCTGGACCGGCAATTTGTGTAAGACAATTTTTTGTATCCAGATCTAATATTCTCTTTTTCTTGAATATGCGTTGGGGGAAGTTGTAAAGTGTTATCAGATTACCTGATAGTTTGAATGCGTTTCACTGTAGATAGGGCATTTTACAAGTCTGTGTAGCCAATTGTTAACTCTCTGTCCAATTTCATAGTTTAAGTATTGATTCCCAAAGCTTTCTTAAAGTAGTCTTTACTCAAAATGTTATAGTCCCAACCCTCAGCTAGTTCTTACTTTGACATAGATATTGCCTCAATCTTACTTAATCTTATGTTTTTTTAGATTCAATGCCACAGATATGCTGGAACGGTTAAGAGGCAGGAGGCTTGTGTTTGTTGGGGACTCTATCAATAGAAATCAATGGGAATCTATGCTTTGTCTTTTGAGTCAAGCTGTTCCTGATAAGAGACGAGTATATGAAACCCATCATAGAAAAATTAAGAAAGGAAAAGGATTCTACACCTTCATGTTCATGGTAAATTCTTCCCAATCACTTCCATTGCAAAAATGAATTTTAAATTGGAATTTAGTGGCATGTAAAAATCTAGTTTTCGTGCATTCATATATCAAGGTGGAACGAGATAATTTTGTTCTATGTACATTAATCTTCTTTTCATATCTATGTTGGAATTTGCATGTTGTGCTTTTATTTGTCTATTATCTTTACGTAAATTGCTCTTTATAAAGGCATATTAAAATTTCTTGTTTGCTGTTCTGGTGAATGTATGTGTATCTATTCCTTTATATAAATTGCTATTTTGCATTTGTCTGTTATCTGATTTGAGTCCGTGATGCTTTCAATTCGGTGGGCAAATTGGATAAACACTCCAGGATTATCATTGTACAATTGAATTCTATGTTACCCATTTCTTGGTTCAAGAGGGCAAGGCTAGAATCGGAAGAAAGAAGAAATCAACTTTGCGAATTGACCGGATTGATAAATCATCTTCCAAGTGGAAGGGTGCTGATATTCTGATATTCAATTCGGCACACTGGTGGTCACACTCTAAAACAGCAGATGGGTACTTAACGGTTTCCCTTATCCAGCAAAGTTGCTTTACGTATATTTAGGTACTCTTAATCTTTAGACCATATCCTCTTCCACGGCTTTTTTAGAACCTTAAAGATGCTAAAACATGTTTTTCCTGTTGAAGAGGAAACTTCTATCAGGAAGGGGATGAGGTCCATCCACGTTTGGATGTTCTTACAGCTTTCAGAAGGGCTATGACAACGTGGGCTTCATGGGTAGACACACATGTTGACTTTGGCAAGACTCGAGTCTTCTTTCGGAGCTATTCACCTTCACATTTCTGGTTAACACTGCTCTGCTCTTTAATAATGTTGGAAGATTCTATATTTCTTTTGTAGATATGCATATTGTAGATTGACAATGTATGTTTTGAAATTTGCTGGAAACAGGGGAGGGCAATGGAATTCTGGTGGGAGATGTGAGGGAGAATCCCAGCCTATTTCCAATGAGACATTAGTTGGATATTATCCAGAACAAATGAGGATAGTAGAGGAGGTAATAGAACAAATGAAGACTCCAGTAACCTTCTTGAATGTGACAAGACTGACTGAATTTAGAAAAGATGGGCACCCCTCCATATATGGTAGACGGCCAGTAGAGAACAAAATCTTGAATTCTCAGGGAAATATCCAGGACTGCAGCCACTGGTGCCTGCCTGGTGTTCCTGATTCTTGGAATGAGTTACTATATGCCTTGTTATTTTTCAAGACAAAAGCCTTTGGTGGATCTTGATGAATAGAAGTGCTTGCACCTCCATTGATTTTGATTCATAATTTTATTAGATCTTCTGGTTTGTATAAGATTTTTCTATGCTTGTTGTAGGTGGCCTGGAAGGGCTCAGTTGGAGTATCTGTTCCAAGAGAGGAACATAAATGAGATTCTTTTAACACCTAACCAAGCAGTAAAATCTTCTATTGATTACTTTTCATAGATGTGGAGTCTCTAGTGAAGTGTTGGAGCAGATTTATCTAAAAGGTAGCAATAAAACCAACAATTGACTCTCAGATAGAGATAAAATTGGAAGTGTTTCCACTATTCATAACTTGACGATCTGACAATTTTCATTGAGGGTATTCTTTGTAAAAGGTTCAGATGTCACTTGCATTGCATGTTCCATGAAGATACTAGTTGAAGAGTGCATGGGATGATATATGTAGCCAACAAGCATCAAAAGAGAAGAAAAATAGCATGGAAAGTATTGTCTTTTATTATTTGGGTGCACCGGTTGTACCATGATTTTGCTGCACAAACAACTATCTTCGTTGTGACTTTGCTACCTTGCAACAAATCAGAGCTTGCTTCTCTTTTGTCTCTTTGTATTTTAGCTTTCTTCATAAGGAAAAATTGCTGTTATTAGTCATGCTCTATCTCATCTTTCAAACAACAATAAATCATGTATGGCTGGAGATGTTTTTGATTCGCCATTTTCAATATTTAAAATTAATGTGGTGTCTAGAATGTTGGCACTCATACTAGCTTGCATGCAAATTGCATCTCAATTGTTGCTTAAGACTGCCCAGTTTCTTGCAAACTCTCCACTACCTCCTGTAAGGTCAAACAAAATAGATAATCAAGCCGGGTGGAAATGTGGGAATGCACAGGAATTTAGAAGAAATAATTTAATAATCAAGCACAGTGTTCATGAAACTATTCTACAAAAACATAAGTATAATATTTTTGCTTTGCTTTTTATTATTTGCTATCCTTGAGGTGCAATTTACGTTGGCAGGCCTTATGATAAATATTATTAAACAATAGAAAACATGTTAAGATAGTTTGAATTTTGGGTGCAGTCAGCTCTGGCCTAATGGTAATAGGAATATTTTAAAAAGAAGGGCATGTTCAGATTGGAGCTCATCCTAACAATTACACGATGTTAATGGCAAAATTCTCAGTATGACTAAGTGTAATTATACAATGCTAGTATCAATTCTCAGTATGGGTATATATTTGACAGAGCAATTTAAATTTTATATTCTTAATTCTCTAGTTGCATGTCCAAAGCAAGAATCAGTTAGGACTAACATTTTACCATTAAGCTACAGACCCTCTTATTTTAACGTGTTTCTAGAGACTTTCTGACTATAACGTGTTTCCTCTTCCAAAGTATTGAGTATTTACTAGAGTATGGACTAAGTCTAACATTTCAACAATTTTGAAAGCAATGTTCTTCCATTGTATCTGTTCCAATTCTGAGTATGTTCTTCCATAATATCTCTGCCCATGGCATAGTGACTGTAAATCAAATGTCAAACACATCAGCTCATTTGTGTCCAAGTAGAACTTACATATATGAAGTATCTAATCAATATGAGAACTGCATTAAGCGGGCATATCATTTCACGTTCTTTAATTTGGTTATAATAAGTATTGTATTATTTGTTGATGAAAACATTCACTGTCTGCATTGACATATAAAATGAAATTTGCATTCGTATTAACGATATGTTGAAGGTTTCATTAGTGTGATAAACTGCATGGTATTGAGTAAGTCGCTTAAATACAACAAATTAAGTCAATTAATAACAAGATCTCCATGCACAATTGAACAAGCAATTCGTCAACAACCAAAATGGATTGAACATACGTGGGCCTTCGCATAGCGACATATACAATTGTCATTAAAATTAACCTTTATAAGGGAACATAAAATAAAATTATTTTTTAAGTAGAAAACTCTCTTAATTTTTTATAAAATCTAATTTATTAAAGTAAAAAAAATTTAATCATTTACATAATTAAATAACTAATCAACAAAACATTCCATCTTATTAAGAAGCTTATCTCTTTCAACCTTTTTCATATTACCTGATAATATTTTTGATTAGTATGAAAAGAATTTTCAACCTTTTCATATATCACCCGATAATCTTTTTGATTAGTATGAAAAGAATTTTGACCCTTTCATATGAGTCTTTTCATACTAACAAAATTAACCTATTCTTATTTTTTTTGACCCTTTCAAAAGATAATCTTTTGATTTTTTTTCGGTGATAATCTTTTTGATTAGTATGAAAAGAATTTTGACCCTTTCATATGAGTCTTTTCATACTAACAAAATTAACCTATTCTTATTTTTTTTGACCCTTTCAAAAGATAATCTTTTGATTTTTTTTCGACCCTTTCAAAAGATAATCTTTTGATACTAACAAATTGACCTATTCTTTTGAACCCTTTCATATATCACTTATAATCTTTTCATACTAACAAATTGACCTATTCTTTCGAGTATTACTGGATAATCTTTTCATACTAACACATGACTTAAACTCGATAATATTTTCATACGAACAATTTTTACAAGCAACTTATATCTCGTTATAGGCATAAACTAAAATCTATCTAACTACCCGCTTTATCTATAACTTTAAAATCTATCTAGTTACTCTTATTTCAATAATAAGAATCTTCTAATACTAATAAATTTTAAAATAATTCATATTTTTCTCAGTTAAAGGAAAGCGCTTCTGTAGTTCGTAGTTCGAGAATAAAGTTTGTAGAAGAAGATGTTGCTCCAGAGAAGCGACTTCATATGAGAAGTGTTTAGTTAAGTAGTTATGTTCCTGATTCATCCAACAACTATTGTGTGTTGGAGTATGTTAGTGACGGTGAGAATATGTCATTGGATGCAGAGCCTTCATCGATGGAATTGGCGGTTCCTACGAAAGAAGCAAAATCTAAAGTTATTTCATTTTTTGTGCAGTTTTGGCATTCTCGTAGTCCTCCACAAAGGAAAGAAGATGGAGTTAGTCTACCCGAAAAAGGGTTTCAACCTTTCAACTCAAGAATTCTAGCACCTTTGCGGCATTGAAACGACATAGAATGACGGAGCAATAAGTCTACTTAGTGCCTAGAGCTACAGTTCTACAGTTTAAAGTTTTTTGTTACTCTAATTTATTTTTCTATGCTTATTTATGTTGTGTATTCACCCTTTTAGGAGTTGGTTCCGGTTTTGATTGTATGGATGGCCTTGAGCCCCAAGTTGTGATATTTCCAGCTTCTTGTTATTGTAACCTCTCTTATTTTTATTGACCATAATTGTTGGTTCCAATAAAATTATAGGCATAAATTAAAATCTATATATTCTTATAATTTAAAAACTTATTTAGTTAGATTTATTTTAATAATAAAAAATAAATAATTAATGTTATTATAATAATTATTTTATAAAACTTTTATGTAGTAAAACATAGGTAAAAATCATCAAATGAATTTAGCTCTAGTGGCAAAATTGGGATGGAGGATAGCTTAAGATACACAATCTTCATGGAGAGACATCATCGAAGGGAAATACCTTCATTTAAATGCTTTCATGGAAGAAGTCCCAGTTCATAATGGATCGAGCTTCTGGAATTTAATCATCTAAACTAAAGACATTCTGAGAAGGGGTCAGAGATGTAAGCTTGGCAACGATAAAAGCTTAAGGTTTTGGGAGGATCCATGGCTAAAGGATTACCCTCTCATCAGTGACCAGAATGTGGCAATTATGAAGCCATTCACGGATCATTTGTTTGGCAGCGAAGTGTCTAACTTTATTACACAAAATTCCAATGGTCAACAATGGAAATCCATTCTGATTGACAATCTCAATCTTGCTTGCCAAAATGCGGCAACAACATTAGCAAATCTTCTTAGAGTGCATGTGATCCTAAGCAATGAACAAAGAGACACTCTAGTTTGGAATCCTAGTGAAGACGGGTAATTTTCAGTCAAATCAACATATTACATCCAAGGTCCTCTTGTTGCTCGTTGGCCCCTTGCCAAGTTTGTGTGGCCCAAAAAGTTGATTTCCAAAGTCTACTTTTTTTCGTGGCTCACATCCTAGAACAAAATTTTAACTACAGACAACCTTATAAAAAAAGGTATGTTTACTCCAAATAATTGTTGTCTATGCAACTCCAACTCGGAATCTGTCCAAAATTTATTTTTAGAATGCCCTTTTTGAGATTGTTAACGTTGCTTGGGTTCAACCGCCTTCCATTCCTCTCCTCTTTGAGCAATAGCCCAATCTTTTCGTCAACTCCCAGCTCAAGTTCCTTTGGCCTATTTTCCTCCATCATTACATTTGGCAAGTCTGGTTGCAATGTAATAACAAATTTTTTAATGATTGTAGTAGAGGCCACAAGTTAGTTCTTTCCTGTGTCATTTTCTGTGTCTGAAAATGCTCAACTGATGTTGTTTGAGAAGTGTCCCAAACCTAGTCTTGAAGCCTGTTTGTATACTTTCTTTAAACTCAATCACATTTCAGGTAGGGCCCCAGATCCTAAGTGGATAAGTCAAGCATCAAATGGACCTCCCCTCCTTCTGGCTATACAAAGCTCAATTTTGATGGCGCAATGAAAGGAAACCCAGGTAGGACGGGCTATTATCAAAATAACAAGGGAGAAATTCTCATGGCTTATGCAAAAAATATTAGAATGCTAAGGTGAGTGCCCTCCACCAAGGACTGACGATGTTAAATGAATTGGATGTGACCAAATTATTATAGAAGGAGACTCCATGCTTGTCATTAATTGGTTTAAAGGAAACCAAGATCCGTCGTGGAACATTAGCATCATTGGTGAGTGCAAGAGAATGTTGGGCAAATATATGAATGTCACCATACAACATGTGTACATGGAAGGAAATAAGGTGACAGACTTGTTGGCTAACAAAGGTGTCATGGAGCAATCCTTCCATGTGTGGTGAGCCAACTTTCCTTTGGGGCTCACGGATGTTAGCAGTGAAGATAAAATTTATCTTCTCTAAAATGGTTAGGAATCATGCTTAGCTATTTAGGCTCACTAGCCATCTTGATCAGATGGTGTAAGTCACCTGGATCTTACTTTCTGGTTTCTATCTTTCAATGTTTGTTTAGTTTTTGGACGTGTCTTCTAAGGTGGTGCGTAGGGGGTGTTTTTCCCTTGTTCGTTTGTTGTTCGGCTGAGTTGGGTTTCCAACCTGAGGGTTTTTGTTCTCTTTGGTGATCCTTGTTGGATTCTCGGGTTCACTCTGTAAAAGGTTTTGGGTCCTTTCAAAACCCCTCTATCAATAAAAAAAACACAGGTAAAGATAAGCATCTTAAGTTTATTAATCTCAAATTAAAACATCATTTCTACTAGAAGGTTGTCAACCATAAAAAAATCATGATTACATAATTTCAAACCAATTTACAACTTTATAGTTTTTTTTTTTTAAATATATTAGACACACTCAACTAAAGATTTCAATTTACATTTAAATTCTTAAATGTACTAAAAAATAGTATAAAAACCAGTCTAAAATGCCTTCTTTATGATGATATTTGATTTAAAACATTATTTCCGTTTTTTATATGGTACTTAACATTAAAGGTTAGTAAAAAATAATTTATGTTATTGCTTGATAATGCTTCATGATAATGTTTCATGGTTTTATATGAATGATTTAGTGAGATTGATAGATGAGTCACTAAATGTTTGTTTTAACTCTTAAGTATGCACTCAACTCAAAAAAATATTTCTCCAAGCATGGAAGCATAGCAAGTTAGATATTTGATCCCTAGAATATGGGGCCACACCCCTCAAATAGATGGGGTTGAAGATAAGATGAAGACTTAGATTAAAAGGAGGGGTGTATCTATCTTATGTTTGAGCTATGAACATGTCAATGCCTTTATACATGTTAATCTAAGCAAACACACATAATTTTGAAAGCAAAGCCAAATCCTAAATATCCACATGGAACTCAATTAATTACAAGAAAAGAAAGGAAGAAAAGTTCATTTCTTTTATTTTTGTTTGAAACAACATGGGTCATTATAAGAGGTTGAACCCTTTTGATTTAGATGCAACAAGGAGATTAACATGTTTCATGGTTTTATATGAATGGAAGCTCCAAGCATGGAAGCATAGATGCTCCAAGCATGGAAGCATAGCAAGTTAGATATTTGATCCCTAGAATATGGGGCCACACCCCTCAAATAGATGGGGTTGAAGATAAGATGAAGACTTAGATTAAAAGGAGGGGTGTATCTATCTTATGTTTGAGCTATGAACATGTCAATGCCTTTATACATGTTAATCTAAGCAAACACACATAATTTTGAAAGCAAAGCCAAATCCTAAATATCCACATGGCACTCAATTAATTACAAGAAAAGAAAGGAAGAAAAGTTCATTTCTTTTATTTTTGTTTGAAACAACATGGGTCATTATAAGAGGTTGAACCCTTTTGATTTAGATGCAACAAGGAGATGATGATTTGACATTTTAAATATCAATATTTCAAGAGATAGAGAATGCAACCTATATGATCTTCTTTCTTTAAATGTAATTTCCTTTCTAAACACTAGATTAAAGACTATACTCTCTTATGACATTCAAATGCACAAATAGACAACATTTCAATTTTGAGAGATTCTGATGTAATGTAGATTGTCCTTAGACTTATTTATTTGATCCTACTTTTAAAACCCACCTTTGTCTTAATTTTGATAGCAATGCAAAGATCATAATATTGTAATAGAAGCACACATGCACCATTAGGTGCATATGCAGAGATTGACATTATTATTTGAGATGAAGACAAAGTGAGAAGGTCCTACAACTAAGAAGGAGTTTATGCTAGGGTGATTTCTAGCCTCTTCTAATTAACAAACACAAACAAAACACTTAAGATCGATCAAATTAATGCTTGTAATTTCTATATGATCTAAAGCATAGTGATGGACATGCGTTTTGGTTATTATTTGAATGGAGGAAAGGTATCCTATAGAAATATACTTTTTTTTTTCTACAAGTGATAGCAAATTAGATTTGATGCAATGATATTCTTAAGAGTGGAAAAAAATCATAAATCCTAATGACTTTTTACATATAAAGGAGGACAAAATAGTGCATACGTAGTTCCTATGCTTGGAGGAGGTCATAAGAGTTGTCACAAACCCAAAAGCATTTGATTTGTCTCTCCTTGCACTGATATTGATCCATGAATCCTATACATAGACACAAAACTAATTAGCAATGGATTAGAGGCTTGCCTTAACCAGTCCCTGGTGCATTCAAGCTCTTGATCAAACTCTAATAAAATAAAATCGATTATGATAATAAGATGAAGGTAATCAAGAGATTTAAAATGTCATTAGGATAAGATTCTAATCGTACACATTTTTGTTTCTTGTTAGAACATGATGACCAATGACACTCCTACTGTGCATGTACCTAGTTGTGTTGCTAGATAAAAATAAGCAAAAGGAGATCAAATAACAATAAAAATGATATAGAAGTCCAATAATATTCCTAGTCGTAGAAAATATAAAATGCTAAAGAGATTTGATGTCTATATTTACCCCTTCTTAAATCCTAACATATTCACAAGCTAAATATGGTGTTAGTAGAGGTATCACTACACTACTAGAAGCATGACTAGATGTTGTTGCTTCTTGTTGTGTGACCCGAGTTCAAGATTAGGGTCTCAAACCTCTTTTGGAACTACAAAATTTTTAAAAAATGACAAGACTCTTTTTAAACTCATAAAAGGGGTCAAAGCCAAAACAAACATATTCAGGATAAAAGATCTAAAATGATGAGAGATAGTCCAAACATTTATAGAAATGCAAAATATTAAGGAATCAAATTAGAGTCAAATTAATATATAAAATTATAGATTGAGAGATAGTAAGATCTCTTCTCCTACTTTAGCTATAAAATATGAGAAGATGGATATCATCTAGTGTGGTGCTTTTATTGTAATAGCTCTAATACAACTACATTGACAATCATTATTATTATTAGCTCAGATGCTAGGTTAAGGTAGTTGATCCTTGAGCATTAGGGTTATAAGGTTAATTTTTATTTAGTATTTAAATAAGAAGAGTTATATTGTAATTGGAATCATATTTCATATTAAAATCTTAGTTGCTTTTGCTGCACATATGAGACTTCACCCTCTCCAAGTGCCTATTAGACCTTGCCCTCTCTAAGTGACTAGGATTTGTATTGCTTTGGAATTTGGAATATATTAATTGTATTTTTTATTTTTTGGCATTAAATCCAAATTCTAGCAGATGTTTACTTTTGCGCATTATGGAATTGTTATTGATGTTACTATATTTTCAAAAGTTTCTTTATTACAAGTGGTATCAAAGCATCGATCCTAGGTCCCTATGGTAGTGTAAAAGTGTGGTAGAAGAGTTTGTGAACAATTCTAGAATCTTGGACAATTAATTCTACTTCTTGTCACTTGGTAAATTTTCATCAATTTTTTCATCTCATTTTTTTGGTGCATTTTTCTTCTATAATATTGTGATTCCACTACTGTTTTTTCCATTAAAAAAAAATAAGTAAAAAAAAAAAGAATTAGGTATGTTAAGATCCCTGTGGAAGAGCCATTTCATTGTTCTCTTTGAGCTAGTCAAAATAAGGGATGTCTCTTGTAAATATTTTTCAATATTTGAGTGTGTCAAGAACCTTGTGGGAGGTTTATCTCATTGCAATCATCAGTTCAAGCTAATCAAACTAAGGTGCATATATACCAATATTTTCTTAGAAGTGCTCCTAAGTACTTTTGGTTTTTTATTTGCCCATAGTGTATGAATGGAACTACTACCACTAGTTGGTTACAAATCAATGACTAATTTTAATGCATTGGTCATTAGAGGATGTGTGCATGAGAAAAAAGAAGCATCAATCCAAAAATATCAGTAAACATAATAACACCCATCCAGATATTATAAATTTTAACCATATTATTTCTTATTTAAATGATATGGATTTGGCTCCTGCCAAGACCCCTATTGTTGCCTCTCCTCCTCCTAACACTCCTGCTTCTTCTCCAAGCGATAATGCTCTTTCCAATATCATTGACCCTAGTTTAAAATCCTATATTGTGCACAAAAACACTATTTAAGTACATGGATGAATCTCACAACATAAAAAAGATCTTAAATATCATTTATACCCATCTTGGTCTTTACCTCTATTGAGAGTTCCCTTGACCATGAGTTTCAACAAGTCATTGGGTACTTTCCATAAGGTATGCAACATGCACCATATCCAAATGAATACCAATATTATAACTAAAACATCTACCAACAACCATTGTTCATTCATACACCCCCCATTTCCATTGGTAGTCACATGGATCCCTATGCTACTAGGGGTTCTCTTCCATGTATGGGTGGATTTAACTTAGGATTTGATACTAATCTTGATACCTTTTTAGGAGGTTCTTTTGATTTCCTTGCTTGGCATCATGATATTCCTACTCCATGCATCGACATCCCAACCTTTGAGGGTGTTGATATTCATGTGTGGATGGTTAATATGGATAGCATCATTTGTCTGCACCATGTACCTAAAGAAGGTTATGTTATATTAGTTGATGCTAAGTGGGGAACTCATGCTCATTAGTGGTTGTTATGGGAGCTTTGCCAATGTGTAATCTATTTTCTATAACTTAGGTTTTAAGCAATATTCCTCCATACATTTGACAAAGGATCTTCCACATTGTATATGGTCTATTTAATGAAAATAAGATAATCAATGATTAATTGAAGATAATTTCACAGGGTTTACAAGTCCACTTACCTACAACTATCAATTAGATCTAACAGTGGTGGTATTACTATTATTCCATGGCCTTAAATATGAAAGGTAATAAGAAGTTGCCATGCATGATCCATGCACACTCAAGGATGTTGAATGTGTAGCTCTAGTGGTAGAAAAGAAGCCCCAATTATCTCATTACCAACCTTGATGTGATTTTAACCCTAGGTGGCCTTCAATTAAAAACAATAACAAGAACCTAAGGGATTATTTTATTTCAAATATTATTCACACCATCCCTAAGATTAGGCCTATGATAAATGTCATAACTTTTAAGTAGAAGAAAAATAAATAATAAATGTAAAAGATGAAGATTCATCGTAATATGAGCAAGAAACTAAAGTATTTTATGTTGATCATGAGGATTATACAATGCCTCTTTTTAATTTTTCACTTATGGGATTCTAGGGTTACCATATCATCAAGATCTAAGGATTTTTCGAATGTCAATATGTCAACGTATTGATTAATTCAGGTAGCATGCATAACTTAATTGATAGCAAGACAACAAAGTCTTTGAGATTATATATAATTACTTCAAACTAGGATAAATCTCAAGTTTTGATTACAAATGGGGGCATAGCTTAGTGTGTGGGTTTAAAAACTAAGGTTAACATCTAAATGGATGATTATATTTAGTTTGATAATCCCTTTGCCATGAATCTAGAAAGTGCAAATGTCATCTTGGGAGCATAATAACTATATTAGTTTGGTTATGTTACTATTAATACACAATGACTATAGACCAAATGGATTGAGAATGGAAAATTTATTTGTCTCCAAGGAACTCAACCTCCTCCCACCAAGATGGTTAGTTCCCATAACATGAAAAATATATTGAAAAAATGTAGTCATAGATTCTTTGCCTAGGTTAACTACATGGAAGTTTAGTTTTTGGAGCCACTTCTTCTAACTCTTTCTTTAGACTTGTATAACACTATGGATCATTATGTGGATTTCTTTGGTGAGCCCATGGATATTCCCCTACGCAAAACATGATCATGCCATCAACCTAGTTTTGAAAGTTAGCCTCTTAAAATTCATCCTTACCGCTATCCCCATCCTCAAAAATATGAGATTAAAAAATTGGTATTAGAAATATTGTAGCAAGGATTTATCCCTTCAAACATCAATCCTTATTCCTCTTCAAAGGTTATGGTGTGATAAAAGGACAACTCTTGGTGCATGTGTCCTATTTTTTGACCTCTCAAAAATATCACCATAAAATATAAGCTTCCTATTCCAATTATAGATGATTTATTGGATGAATTACATGATGATAAATACTTTATAAAATTAGACTTGTGCTTTGAGTTCCATCAAATTAGTGTTAGAGAAGAGGATATCACTAAGGCTATTTTTTGCATATATGAGGGTCATTATAAGTTTTTGGTCATGCCTTTTGGTCTCACTAATGATACTTCCACTTTCGAAAGCCTCATGAATTTTATCTTTTATCCTTTCATTTGCAAGTTTATCCTAGTCTTATTTGATGATATCTTAATGTATAACAAATATTGTGAAGCTCATCTAGTTCATGTGGACCAAGTTCTTCACCTATTACAAAAAAAACGCATTGTCAAAAGGTCCAAAGATTTATTTGGGGTCCATGAGGTAGAATAGTTGGAAAATATAATATCTCAAAAATGAGTTAATGTGGATCCGAAAAATGTCAAAACCATGCAAGACTAGCCCTTACCCAAATCCCTTACGCAACATTGTGGATTTTTAGGTCTCGTAGGGCACTACATGAAAGTTGTCCATAACTATAGCAAGATTGTTGCTCCTCTCATTGATATCACTAAGAAGGATGGATTTTTTTTTGTTATAAGAAACTTACAAATCCTTTCATGCCATAAATGAGGCTATGCATAGCATCCTTATTTTGGTCTCTCCTAATTTTAGAAAACCATTTGACATTGAGTGTGATGCTTCAGTCATAATTATTGGAGCCATTTCGATGTAGGATGGACATCCATTGGCATTTCAAAGTAAGAAATTCTCCAAAAAAAATCTAGGTTGAACAACTTATGATAAGGAAATATTAGTTATTTTACATGTTTTAGAAAAATGGTGATCTTATTTGTTGGGGTGTCACTTTATCATCAAGACCAAATATAATAGTATTGAATTTCCTAGAATATTGTATTATTTCTTGAATAGAATAAATAGTTGACAAATTTATTGGGGTATGATTTTTAATTGAGTGCAAGAAGGAAAAGGATAATTTTGTGGTCAATGATCTATCTTAGAGATATGAGGATGTTATTGTTACCAGTGCCTTCTCTAGTCCTCTTTCATAATAAATTTTCCAACTTTGGGTGGACTAGCTTTCTGACTTAGAGACTATTAGCATAATTCATGGAGTGGAATCTTGCTATTCATTGCATTCCTTTTTATCATATGTTGATAGGGTTATCTACAAGAAGGATCACATTTATCTTCCTCCATCATCGACTATTAAGACTAGTGTCTTACAAGAATTGCATTTATCTCCTTTGGTTAGACATTTTGGATTCTTAAAAACATACTAGTAGGTGAGGCAAACATTTTATTAGAAAGGATTAAAAGTGATTGTCAAGAGTTTTGTGGCCAACTATGAGGTATGTTAGTGCAACAAGAGGGAAACTATTAAATTTCATAGTTTATTGCAATCCTTTCCTATTTATAACTACCAATTAGAGCACATCTCCATACATTTCATTAAGGGAATTACTAAATCTAAGGAATAAATTGTGATATTTGTGGTACTAGATATCCTTTCTAAGTATGATAATTTTTATGCACTGCAACATCCCTCAGTCAACAAGGTTGCCAAAATATTCCTTGATTCTATTTTTATATTGCATGCTATGCTCAAGTTCATTGTTATTGATGGTAATTCTACCTTAACTTATAGGTTTGGAAGGAATTATTTTGTCTTAGTGTTACTCAGTTGAATATGTCCTCTTATTATTATCCTCAATTGAATGGATAGAAAAATATTGTACACAAATTTTTGAGTACTTACCTTTGTTATTTTTGGAAGACAAGTACTATCATTGGATTCTGTGAATCTCTTTAGTTGAATGGTGGTACAATAATTTTTACCATTCTTTCCTTAAGATGTACCCATTTGAGGCATTGTATGGTCAAAAATATCTATAAGTGGTAGACTATGTTCAATATCCTATAAGATGAATTAGGTGGATGATTGTTGTAATAGGGATGACTTGTGCTACAACTTCCTAAAAATAATTTGATCCAGGCCTAGAAATGCATGAGGTAACAATAGGATTTGTGTCATTTTGAGTAGCAATTTGCTATGGGATATATGGTATTTTTGCACCTCCATCCACATAAGCAATTGTTCTTGAAGACCAAGTCAAATCAAAAGTTGGCACCTCAATTTTATGGTCTCTACAAGGTGGTTCGTCACATAGATGAAGTGACATATCAATTAAAGCTTCCACTATATTGCTACATCCCATCCTATATTTCATGTTTCTTGTATCAAATAGGTTATTGTATAGAAGGTGTAGTTCTAGATGGATCTTCTAATACTTTATGAAATTTTTTAAAACATTCTCCATCTAGAATCAATGTTGTAGTTGAGAGTCCATATTCTACAGTCTTGCCAGACTCAATAGTTACTCATAAAGTGGAAGGATCCTCCAAAATAATATGGAAAGTCAGATCTTAAGAGCATTTTCTAGTATGTTCTAGATTTGATGATAAAGCTTTATGAGGGAAGGAGTCATGTAATAGATTCAATATAGTCACATGAACTATCTTTATTACTATTAGCTTGGGCCCTAGGTTAAGGTAGTCAACCCTTGAGAATTAGGATTAGGGTTAATATTTATTTAGTCTATAAATATGAAGAGTTATATTGTAGTTGTGATAATATTTCACATTCAAATATTAATATCTTCTATTGGGCATATGAGACTTTGCCCTCTCCAAGTGGATAAGATACTTCACCCTCTTTAAGTTGCTAGGATTTGTTTAAATTAGAAATCTAGAATTTGTTACTTACATTTCTTATTTTTTGGCATTCTAAATTATTGTTACTAATGGATTTTTAGTTTTCTACGTTATTGAATTGTTTCTCCTATAACTATATTTCTAGAAGTTATTTTATTACATTGATTCTTTGAGTTTGTAAAATATCTTGGATGATTCTAATAATCTCTTCCTACTAAGCTCTCTTAATTATAGGATGCTTCAATAATGGCCAATTGTTTTACACTCGAATACTTTTCCCCAAGTCTACTTTGTAATATTCAATTACTTGTTGTTTCATGGGTAGTTCATTGCCAAGATGCATTATTTTGATACTTAACTTATGTTATTGGTGATTCAAAACATGTAAGTAGTCATGCCTATGAGTGTTCCACCATGCAACTTCAGGATTATCCATTCCTAAGAGGTGATATTGGATGGTATGCTCTAAGATAGGCATTAATGTAATTACCTAGAGAGGTGGAAAGCAAGTAGTAGGTGTAAGGGATTTGTTGAGTCCAAGAGGGATGAAGAAGAGATAAAGTGATAAATCAAAGGAAAGATCATGTTTATTTATATAGATAAAGTTCCATGAAACTAATGATCAACATGCATACTATGTTAGATTTTATAGTAGTTTCCAAAGATGAATGAAATCAACACATTACCTAGAAATATGGGAAATAACATATAGAAAGCAAGCACGTGATATAAGAGAGTGGCCTCAAAAATCAAAATCTATCACTAAAGGAAAATATAATACACTTCAGTAAAAAAACTGGTTGGTATGTGGGGGTATTATACTCAATTACAAGATACCTTTAGTTCAAGGCTAAGAAAATAACTTTTGGGTTAAACAATAAAATATTATATATATTCACCTGTACAAGGTGTACAAGGGCCCAAAGTGCATATATAAAGAATATAATACATATTTAATTGTGGCCTTAGGTGGAGCTTAAGCACCACATATTCCAACATCCCCCTTAAGTTGAATGGAGGACATGGAGAGAGATCCTTATTAGCCACCCCCATAAGGGACACTCTTAATATGTGAAGATGCTTTTGCATATGCATAAATGGTACTTTGCGCATAGCCTTGGTCATAATATCTATTGCCTACTCGACTAATGACACAAAAATATGATTAATCCTTTAAAAGGTGAAAAGCTATCACACATAGTGCATCAAAATATCAATGTGCTTGGTCTATTGATGGAACACTGCGTTACAAACAAGCTAGATGGTACTCTAGTTATCACATGAAGATTGACTATTGAAATATATGGTGGTTAAGCGTCTCTTGATGCCAAAATTGATATTTTTGTTATATTTGACCTTTGGGCCTATGTAAAACTTGAAAAAGGTATTTTTTTTGTAATAATTTAATATTTTATTCCTAAGGGCTAGTCTCATAACATTGACCCAAAGGCAACATGTACTTGGGTATAAATACTCCTCACTAATTATTTCATTATCAGTTTGAGTGTTATTTTTATTCTCTTTTAGTGAAGATATTTTGGTTTCTATAGACACCCTATCATATATTGTATTTTTCATATGCTTTATATTTATTTTAAGAAGCAATACTAGTAATGTTTGATTCCATAAATTTATAGCAACTACTATGAAATATGACATGGTATAAGAGAGGGTATGAATCTTTATTATTCATTTGATTTTATCAATAGTACGATCATCTTCTACCTTCTCTAGAGGATGATTTTTATAAGGGCTTGTGGATAAGATTTTTTAAGCTGGTGGTGTAATCTAAAGAAGGGTTTTTAATAGAGACCTAGTGGAATTAGATAATGAGGATCTCACTAGGTTCAGTAAATTTTCTCTAAGAGAAATACCAACTGATAAGTTTATTGTTTTCTCTCATTGACACTCAATTTGTGAAAAAATCCATTTCCTTCTCTTTTGGCTTTTGATGACCAATAGCAGCACTAATGAGATAAGATACTGTGTGGCCATCATGAAGGAATAAGAAAGAGACTAATTTTTTTTAAATAGATCCCTTGTTCAAAATAAGTCATGGGAATATTCCATGATTAGCAAAGACCTCCAAGCCACTTGAGAAAGTTGTAAAAATCGTCTATAATATTTTTTTGTATAGACATGAGAGGGGGATTTGATTGGTTATGTTCAAAAAAATACTTGTGTAGGGAAATCATAGTATATATAGATGATTTTTCATATTTATTAGATTATTTGTAAAAATTTAAGGGGATCATAGATAGTAATTCTTTCCATTTTACCTTCGAGTACCATTGAATCATGTTTACAAAAATTATGCATTTCCCCCATAATTTGATATTTTGAATTTGAATTTGAAATATTTCAAGGAATATTCCATACTACTAGAGGAATCTACTTGATTAAGCACACATGCATCATGCTAACATAGGCATGCATCACAAGCAGGACAAAGAGGGAAATGTTTTGATCAACATTCTATTTGAGTTGGTTTGGCTTTCCTGTCTAAGGATTGTGCTTAGGAAGGTGGCTAGCACATGGAGTGCTAGCACTCTATCCATGGGAGGTTTTTAGTTCAAAGTCCCTTCCATTTTGAAGATGATATTAACATATTATATGATGATATGATACTCTTCAATGCTCTAGCTAATGATGTGGTACCATATTATCTCCTAAAGTGATAACATGACAAGGATGTATAAATACCACATGGTAGTCTGTATAGTTGAGTTGGAACAAATCCCATGCTGACAAATGGAGATCCAAATATCCAAGTTGATTGGTACATATATCCTATGGTGACATGTGGTAACTGACATAGTTATCCATATAGGTCATTTGGTAGGTGGTGCATAAATCCTGAGGTGACATGTGGTAACTAAGGTGGCAATCCAAGATGGTGATATAGGTTGACACATAGAAATTTATAAGCATGTTGGAATGACACACACTTTGAAGTGACATGTGACATAATTTTATTGGACCAATATGGTAATCCATCCAATGGTAAATATCATAGTTTGTACACAACTTGGTACTTATAAAAGTGGGATCGACAAATCATATTTTGGCATTTCATCAAACTTGACAACTAGCTTGCATAGTCAATAGTAGACTTGATGATGCATTAATTTCAAAGTGAATAAAATAGTGACAAGTGACATAGTGTGGTTCACCAGTACCCTACACAATAAATATATAGTAAGCACTCTCTCAACCACTCACACTATGATACATGGCAACCTCTTATTCATCATAGGTTCTACTTTTCTAGTTATTTTTAAAGGTTTTATATGGAATTATTATGCTTTTAGGGATAAAATTTTGGGGACCATAGTTTTTGAATACAAACAAAATTTGAGCCCCTTCTTTCTGAATCATGCAATTTTTTGAGCTCTCTACATTGGTAGTATTGGTTTTGGTCACAATTGCTTATAGATTATTTTTTAGTAGATATGGTATGGATGACCAGGTACCCTTGTTGAGTGATTCAAACTATGTTACATTGAAAATTAAGATTAAAGCTCTACTCTGAATAAAGGGTTTACTCAAATATGTGAATGAGTAGCCTAAAGATACTAATTATATGGAATTAAAGAATCTATACAAGGATTTGTTGTATGGAAACCAATAGGTTAGAGGTAGAGCTTGCAATGATATCTAAGGAACTATTTGACACCATTGATTAATACATTAGTTACTTCAATAAAATGTAAGAGGATATTCAAACTATGAGAGGGATGCTTAAGGAAAAGAGGAAAGGATAGGAGGCACTACATAAATAGAGGAACATAGAGCTACTCAATATTGTGCTCAATAATGTGTCTAAAACATATGAGATATTTGTGATATTTAAAGTACTTAGACTCTTCTGCACCACCTATTGATGACGTATTTAAGTATTTCTTGCATAATTAGGATAGGAGAAACAAATGTAAGGGCAATTTTATTTCTAGTTAGGCACATCTAAAAGAAGTTTTGGTAAAAAATTAAAATGACAAAAAGTCCAAACAGAATGAGAAAACCTAAAAAGACCTTCAAGAAACTTACCTGTGAGTTTTGTAAGAAAGGACAAAAGGTAAAATTTGATAGGCCTTAGATCAAGAAGTTAGAAGAAGCAACAAGAAAGGGTATTATTATGATACTTCCTTTTATGCTCAAGGCGAGAAAGGCTTTGAAGTAGAAACCTCACATGTTTACATTGTAGTCCATTTTACATATTGGACATCCACCATGGATAAATGGATAGTTGATTTAAGGGCAACAAGACATACGATAAATCACAAACACCTTTTTAAAGGCTATAACAAGACTCATATAGGAGAATTTGTTGTGATTGGGGATGACTCTTCATTTCAATTTTTTGGAAGTGGAGACATCATGATTGGATCTTTGTCATTTTATGAGGTACTTCATGTTTCTAATTTTGGTCCTAACATGTTGTATAACACATTACTCACACACAAAACAAAGTAGAATTTGAGCCTAAAATATAGGTGATTAAGAATATAGATGATGGTTTTAAGACTATTATTTCTAGATATTATCATGAATATAATCATATATAGAGAAGGGAATAAGGTTGCATATTGGCTTGCCAATAAGGGTGTTAGTGAAGAGTCCCTTCATGTTTGGCAGTATATTTTTCCTTAGTTACTCAAGGATGATAACAATGATGATGAAATCTACTCCATTTAATGTCTTTTCAATGTTGAGTCAACTACCCAATCCTCATTTGGCAAATTCCAATCCTAGTTCTAGTCAGCATTCATTATTTAAAAGGAAACTTGCCATTTTTCTTAGCGATCCCAATCAACAAAATAACTACCTAAAGAGAGCCTATGGTAGTTTCATGTCTTTAGTATAAAAAACCAAGTCCAATCAAAGTCAAACTTCCAAGCCCTATCCTTGTCAGCATCAACCTATGCTCCAAAGTAGGCCTTTATCATTACTTGATAATCCAAATCAACAAATTCATAGGTTGGTTTGTGGCAATATCAAGTCTTAGGTGTCAGAGTCCTTTGTTAGCCAAAGTTGAATTCCCAAAATCGGTCTTAGGACCCAAATTCTAACAAATTGCTCTCGAATCAAGTGCATTCACAAATTTCTTATCTTAATTATGATTAAATACCATCTCAAGGCTGATTATCAAGTTAACTATAAAATCCAAGCCTAAGAATTATTGGAGAAGACCTATTTCAAATTTGTAAATGGACCCATCAAAATTTTCTTTGGTGGTTTCAACTTTGAATCCTAAAGCACTAATGAAGGAACACCTCCAAATCAATTTTGTCCAAGTACCTAGGCTCACACAAGTCATCCCAAGTCAAAAATCTATAGAAGTGTTGGGAATTTCAAGTGGCATAGTAATAATATGCAAAAGCCAAAATTCCCATCTTAGAAACATATGTGTAAACCTCCCTTGGATGATGTTTACGCCAACAAGGGTCTCAACATTGGTAGATAATTTATCCCTACATATTATCCTATAGGTATTGTTAAACATGCCAACTTCAATTATCATTTCAAGCCTAGCCTTGATAAGGTAAATGATCATACCGAGAAGCAAGGGAATCATCAATGTACTCACATACCTAACCCTTGGCATCATAACAAGTTCTAGAGAAATTCGAGTCCCAGGAATGGTGGCATGATTATCCCTATTTATTTGATCTTCCATAATTACTTCTTTTTAAATTCGGTTGTAGATGACAATTATTAGTTATCCTATCCCAATTCCTCTACCAGTTACCCCAGATATGAGATTCCCCTGATCGAACCTAAGACCTCAAACCTCAAACCTGACGTGGAAGTGATACTCAAGAACCATGGTTTCATGGCTTTTCTAAGGAAATTTAATGGTAGTGATAATGAAATTTCTCAAAATTTTATCAAATCTTGGAACAACGGTTGGGTAGTTCTCAAAGGGCTGAAATTTAAGGTAATTGTGCATCTTCTTACTTATATTAAAAAGCTCCCTATCAATAGAGACATAATCCGTCGAGATAGGCACACCATGGTGGAAAAAATCAAGGATTTTCCTGACAAAGGAAGGAAATTAAGGAAATACAAAGGAGGAATTTTTAGGAAAGGGCTTCCTAAGCCCTAGAATAGAGCTTTAATCCCCATCATGCAATATTTCACAGTGGATGGGATTGATGAACCACTGATAAGATTCCACCTTGTGTTATTGAACCAACTAAGGGATGTAAAAGAAGTTAACGTGCATAATTATTTTGTGAGATCATTGGATATTTTAATGGATGGAATTAGGAAGGGTACATAATCTCATGCAAAACACCAAGCCCTCCATTTGATCATTTTTAAACACATGCTATAGAAAGAAGCTCTAAAACCATCTATCATTAGCATAGGAAATTTAGGATCGAGATCTAGCCAAGATAGTCCTCAAAGAATCATTGAAAGTGAATATGAGGAGAAGATACCCATTGGCAACAATAATTCCAAAAGGAAGGTGGTGAGATGCACTCTAAGCTTGGTGAATCATGAACTTAGGCACTGCTCATCTAGAACCTTGGTAGTAAAACAAAAAAAATTAGGTAGCGATCAAGAATCCTTAAATGATTATCCTATCAAGATTAAATGCATGATGGAGGAAGCTGATCCCTCTAATTCTCTGAAGGATACAAAGATTCTATCAAAGGATAGGCATGATCCTTTAGTCATCTTGAATGAGATGTTGGAAAATGCTTGCTCGGTATTTTGTAAAACCTAAACTATTCTCCAATATGTGATTCGAGTGGACAAAGAAATAAATTCCCACCAAAATAATATGACTAAGGAAATCAAGACCACCCCTAAAAAATATAGTGAGAATAATATGATAGATTAGCTGTGGGTTGTAGGATTTCGCACCCATGGTTCCTATGTGGTTTTTGTTATTTTCATTGTTTCTTCATGTCTTGTTGTCTTGGTTTGATTTATCTGGTTTTCCTTATCCGTTGTTTGTATTAGGATAATCATGCTTCTCTATTTTTATGTTTTGTTTGGCTTCTAAGGTGAACCCTATGGTTTTTCTCTTCTTGCTTTGTAAAAGGTTTAGGGTCCCTTTCAAAACCCTTTCAATCAATTAATAAAAAATATAATTATATATATATATATATATATATATATATATATATATAAAAAAAAAATGATACATTGGGTGAAAGACCCACTCCTTCTTCCCCTTATAGCAAGAAGATTCTTTTGCAATGATAGGACACACTAATGAGTTAGCATGAGATGGCTATTAGGCTTCCACAAATATGTCCTCCAAGTGGTGTTTGTGATGGGCACATTTTGGTAAAGCATCATATGAAGACCTTTCTTAAATATTTTTTTGGAGATAATTCATAGTGATATATGTGGACCTATAGGTACACATTTTTCTTTAGGAAATAGGTATATTTTTTATTGATGAATTTTCTATATGTGTTTATTTACAATTTGTACCAAGGATGAAATGTTTTAAAGGTTCAAAACATTCAAGGCTCTTCTTGAAAACTAGTTAGATAGAAGGATCAAGTGTCCAAGGACAAATGGGGGTGGTGTATATGTTAGTCATTATTTTCATGATTTCTTGGCCACTCATAGAATAATATATTAGATGACTATTCACCACACTCTTGAACACAATGGTATAGTAGAAAGAAAAATAGGGTTATAATAGGTATGGATCACTATATGATTCATGCCAAAGGATGATATTATAGATTTTGGGATGATGCAATCACTTATGCTAGGTATATCATTAATAGGGTGCCTACTAAGGCTATTTAAGGAATGACAATCTCTTGAGAAATTTATAGGGAATAAACCATATATGTCTATATTCCAAAAATTTGAGTCTTCAACATGGGTTTATATACCCAAGGATATTCTAACAAAGGAGGCACCTAAGAGATATAAGTGTATATTTGTGTGATATTCTAATATCTAAAATGTATATCATATTTATAGTCCTTAGTGGAATGAGTTGTTGATTAGGAAAGATTTCATCATTTATTATGTTCTTCTAGTTACTCCCTCCACTTTCTCTTTTGATATTTTAGTTTTTGATTTGTCTAACTCTTTGACTAATCTAGATCAACTAAGTTGTTAAAATATCTTGGTTGGTTCTATCCCTATTAGAGAATATTCCTTTTCTAGTGGTTGTTCTTTATCTATCAATTTGACTCCATGCATAGTTAATTTGGTAATTACTTCTTCACATAGGAATGACTATAATGAGTAAGATGGTTTAGTTTAGAATTCTCCAATTTTGCATAATGAGGTAAGTGGTGATGATTTAGATTCCTCTATTTTATTTTTGATGTTGAGATAGTGTAGGACACTCATTCTTCTTTCAAACATACCACCCATAAGTGGGTTAGGACACTTTTGAAGGATGAAAAACCCATTCTATCCCTTGAGAAATATTAGAAGGCTCCTTAATATTTGAAGGTAGTCCATTTATAGAATCCTATCACCTAATTCTATGCTAAGGGAAATCCTAAATGGAAAGATGCAATGGCTATAGAATATGATATAATAATGAAGAACAAATTATGGAAGTTGATTCCTTTTCTAATAGAGAAGAATTTGTGGGGTGTAAGTGGATCTACAAGACTAAGTACATATTATATGGTCATATTAAAAAATATAAGGTGTGCCTTTTTTCCAAGGGATTCTCTTAGTAGGAGGGAGTGGATTATTCAAATACATGTGCACTTGTAGCTAGAATGTACTCCATTATAATGATTCTTTCCATTATCAATTCCTATGGATGGAAGTTGCATAAGATGGATGTGAAGATTGTCTTTCTCCATGGATAATGTTAGGAGGAAATGCACATGTAAAAGCCATCTAAATTTGACCTAAAGGGTCTTACTCCATCGGTATGTTGCTTGACTCACTCTTTGTATGGTCTTAAGTAGGCTCCTTAGGCTTGGTATGAGAAAACCCATTCTTCCTCAATTGTGGATTTCAATGATGTGAGGTTGAGAATGATGTTTACATTAAACATCATACTGAGGATATTGTGCTAATTGTGTTTTATGTTGATGCTATTATTTTCATGGGTATTTCCACTACTTTAATTCAATAGTGAAGTCATGAATTTGTTCCACCTTTGAGATGATAGATTTAGGGCTCTTGCATTATTTTCAAGTATTCAAATTGATCAACCAGATTTTATAATTACTATTTCTCAACCTAAATATGCTTTGGATATTCTTCAAAATTTTAGTATGGAGAAGTGTAACCCTAATTGGACCGCTCTACTTTATATTTGAAATTACAAGTTTATTGTACCACACCTTTTGGTTGATGCCACCCTATGTCTATTTCTTGTAGAAGGTCTCCTTTGTGTCACACTAAAATAAATATTGCCTTTGTTGTTAACAATTGTTCTAGGTACAAGCAAGTTCTTGTAGGTCAATTTCATGACCTTATTTGCAAAGCAAGAGGTTGAGCCTTTTTCAAAAAAATGGTTATGTACTTTGAAGACTTGAATACTTTCATGAAACTATGATGCATGAAGTTAGACCCCTTAAGCAAATGACATAAGCATAACATTACAAAAGCCCAAGAATGTGCAAAGCTATGATGCATAAATCCACAATATTCAAAATTAGGATTACCTCAGTAGTGACATCAACACCCCTAAACTAAATCTCAAGATTGTGCAAAAGGGGGAAAGGTGAATAAAATCGAGATGCATAAAATTGGGCCACCCAAGCAAGTGATGTCAACACAAAAGAAAAAGAGTCTAAAATTATGCAAGTCAAGTGCCTAAGGCCAAGTGCACAATACCATGCAGAATGAAATAAAGAGGAACAAAATTAGGCCCCTCTTGGTGGTGATGTAAGCACTTCCATACCAAGGCCCAAAATTACACAAGAAGAAATAAAATGCACAAAAATTGGATGACCCTTGCATAAAGCCAAGATGTAGGAAGCTGGAGTGCATAAAGTTAGGTATCTTTCAAAATTGATGTCAGTACCTCTCAATCAAGGTCCGAGATCATGCAAAAGAAATTAATACAAAAAAATAAAATGAACAAAGTTAGAGCACATCTTGGAGTGATGTCACCATAATATTTACAAATAATGGTTTCATTCCAAGAAGCTTTACAAATATAAAAACAAGCCTTGTTTCAAAGTAGGTTTCCATAAAACATCTCTTTAAGACCTACAAACACCATGGTGCCTTCTAGTTGTTCTAGTTAAGGACACTAAGGCATGAAAATGAAAACTTTGACAAATTAGTTGTAATAATGTGACCATTTGCAGTAGATAGTTGTAGATCGATGGAGCAGACTTCATGAGAATTCAAATTCAAATGCAAGGTGAAATATGAACTGGTCACCTCAACATTTTGATTTCTCTACTAGGATATTTTCTTGACAGTCTCATACCAACTGTAAATATTTTTCTACAAGTTTCAAATCACATCTCATAAATAATTTCTCACCCTGAATTGAAGGGTTAGCTTTGTAGTCCTTGCCTAGATTTGCTATGTAATATTGCTACCAATTAATGAAGTGATAGTTGTTTGACCTCCATTGCTATGTGATTGTAGGTTTTTATGAATGTATTTTTTATTTAAGTCATTTATATTACACTTAAATGCTTAGTTTATTATGTTAAAGCAAATTATACTATTTGGATTGCTATTAGATTGCTATTTGTTTGTCTTTGGAATGATTAGAGCAAATAATTGAAGTTGAATAAATCTATGATTACAATTGATAATGGTTGGTCTATTAAGTATCATGTAAATTGGTTGTGTTGGCATATTACTTAGTGGAATCCAATATTTTTACTCTATATCCCATCATTTTTATTAAATCTCTTTAAATCCTTATCTCTCCTCAACATTTTTTCTACTAAATACATAATCACTCTAAGAAATTGACCTTCTCTAGAGGTTGAAATTGAGAGAAATATCATTTTATCCAATCTAAGGTGTTAGCTAGAATATAGGGCACACTTCCTATCCTCATATTTGGGAGATCGTAGTCCAATGATTTAATTTTTTGGTATGCTTGGTGGGAAATTATATGATTTTATCTCACTTTCTCAGGGAGCTCAAGATTTGGTGAACAATCTTGACCTCATAAGTGGAGAATATATGTCCACCTGGTAACTTTTCTAAAGATCAAACATGAAGTTCTATCATAAAAGACCATTGAAATTACTTTCATCACAACTCCCCTAGTTTAAAAGGAAATTACAAAGCCCGGTTGCTATTAACTTATAATCTGTGTATTTTACTTTGTCCTTATATGATTACAATATCTACAACTATGAAATTAGAGAATCCACTACCATTTATGGAGTTACTTACTTATAGAACAAGGTAAACTAAGTCATTACCCTCTGAATCCTATTCAAAAAGCATAGATTCCTCATTTTCTAGTTATCTTGAACCCTTAAGAATACCCAGCTCTAAAACCATGGATTGCAACCAACAACATGTTCTTCCAAACACCACTAGACCATTAGGTTTAGTACATGCAAATTATATTCATAAAGTAATGATTAAATCCCTTCTCACTTATTATGGTACAAAAAAAGCCACTTATAAACACTATCAAGTTTTGGTTTCACTGGTTGCAATTCATAATATATAGAAAGAAGATATTATGGTTAGGATTCTTACTCCATATTTTAGGGGGAAGATACTACACTAGTATAAAAACTTGAATTATGGAAGTATATGTTCATGGGATGATTTAGCTAGACCCTTTGTTGAAGAATTCAATGAACTAGTAGACCCCTTCTTATTGCTCACTCAATTTATAGTCATTCAATACCACCCTAAAGAAATTATCTTCAAATTTAACCTCAAATTCAATAAAAATGGAAAATAATTTTGCAAGATATAAGACCTCCAAGCCCCATTGCATATATATATTATATTAGAGCATTATATCCTAACCTAGGTTTGCAAATATAGCAATCTAATGTAACTACTTTTTTCCAAGTTTACAAAGTTGCTTTTATTACCAAAAATACATTAATCTATGTAGGAAGCATAACAACCCTAAAATCTACCCCACTTGAGAGATATTTTTTTGATGCATTTATTAGGGATATAATTATCCCCATCTTGCATAATTTATTCTATGTAGGTGTTTATTGAAGTAATATCTCATGATTAAGTTATCCATATTGTCTCTACGATGAGCCAACTTATCCCTTTTAGTCCATCAAAATGGCACGCCCATATCTACACCTTAAATAAGTTTGTCTATGTAGGTGCACTAAGCGTATTATGATCATACTGTCCCAATATCTCTAGTAACTCTCTCTCTCTCTCTCTCTATAAACTTCTATGCTTCTAGTTCATAAGAATAATTATTAATAGACACTATTCATTATTCCTCTATGCTTCATCGTAGTAAGGACTATTGGATAATACAAAGAGTGTGCATTACTTAACCATCATAACTAGGTTACTTCTAGTTTAACCATTACAAATACCATGAATGAAACCACATACTAATTAAATATAATTATTAATAAACTCATATCTATGGTCTATGAAATACCATGAACTTCTTGTTATTGTAGGACAACATAGCCATGATTAGTTAGATTTAAAAAACAAAAAATACAAGTTCACAAGATGCCAATAACCAATTGTATACCACGCATATGACACATCATATATCCTAGAAAAAAATCTAAGGGAAAAACCTAACCTTTAAATATATTTATATTTTATTTATTGTAGTTGAATCCATTAAAATATTTCTAGGAATCTCCTGATTCTTCTTTCAGTTTATTGATACAATAATGGACACATAAGGACCTCATAATCACTACACCCCATACTGTGAATTGTGTTGGAAATTTTGAGTAGTTATGTTTTTATTGATGTCAAGATTCAGTGTTAGTGATGTCAAAAGTCAGTGCAAGGAATTGATAAAAGGAGGTTTAAAATATTTATATTTTAAGCCCAAGAGATTTGGTTTAAAGCTCTATATGATTGGTCAAAATATTGTCTAAATACCTTGAAGGAAGGAAGTACCTAGAACTAAAGGAAATAATATTATAATATTTATTATTATAATATTAAATTTGTTAAGACAAGGCCTAAAGTGAAGGAAATACCTAGACCCAAAGGAAATAATATTATACTATTTATTATTATAATATTAAGTGTTAAAAGAAAAGCCTAAGGTTACTTACAAATTAATTATAATATTCATATTATAATAAATTTATAACCTTAAGGGGTTGGCGCAAAACATTAAGTTTAAATGTTTATTACCACCGACGTTTGAGAAAGGAAGGAGTATGGTATTTATACCATAAGGTTTGAAGGCATAAGGCAAGTCTCTGAATGCACATGAGTATATTGGATTAATTGGTCGATGCGAATTTGTGAGCACAAGAGGATAAAAGATTTTAATTTTTAAAAGCAAAGGAAATAATGTGGAAGGATAAAGTGATAAGGTCTCATACCCTTATCACCAACCACGTGATTGGGCTAGTGGTAAACCTTGGAAGCGTAAGTCGTTAGCGAATGGGAGGTCTTGCGTTCAATTCCTGATAGCAGCAGAGGGGAGAAAGTTTTGTTTCAAACATTTTGGTGCTAAGTGGAAGATACAAAGCATAATGGATGCTATAGAGGTCTCAAGTGAGTGCTTAGCTCATGCGGTGGTTAGGTCACAGCTAAGGTGCTAGCGGTAGTGCAACGGGGGATCGAATCCTATGGAGGCAATATGCAAAGGTATTTGTTTTGCATTAATAAATTTGTGCCTTTGGTTCTAAGTTGTATGGTATGCGTTGTTGTGGAGGTATAAGGTGTTAAAAATAATTTTTATTTTTTGCCATATTGAGGGTGTTGAATAATTTGAGTTGTGATTTAATAAGTGCATTAGAATATTTCTGAATAGTGGTTATAATTATTTTGAAAATGCATTTATGATAAGTAGGGAGATATAAGGGAATAATTGTTACTATTCTATGCATTCAAATTATGAAGGAAGTTATAGTGAATTAGTGGAGTCCTTACTGATTGTGTTTTGAGTGTGTTAAGAGGGACTTAAAATGTCTATGAGGTATTTTTTTTTTTGGTATAAGGTAGAGGTGGTTATAAGGTCCACAAACCTTTTACAAAGTCAAAATGGGCTGGTTCTAGCATCAAGCCCGTATAATCAAAATACAAAATGGATCTTTCTAAGACTCACATTAAGCCATACTTAGAGTCCAGAGTCCTATACTTGTCGCTTGACTATTCAGGATAAAACAAAAACCAAACAACACCTAGCACTTACTAACACTAGGTTGCTGTACTGTACACTTGTCACCTCCCAGGCCCCAGCAAATGGGATGCCTTTTCTGCCTAATTCCATCTGTCGGATTACTCATCATCAGCCCCTCTGATCTCCTGATGCTCTAACAGGTTTGATCTTAGCTCTTCTCTAGCAACCAACACCAATAGTTCTTGAGGGAAGTTATCCTTCCAAATTTGCATCTCCCCAACAGAAACTGCAATATTTGCCATTAGATCCGCCGCCTGGTTCCCTTCTCTGAAGGTGTGTTGGATTCGGGCATTAACCAAATGAGATTTATGAATCTTTGCTTCTAGGATAAGCTCCAATATGGTCCAGCTGGGGTCTTTATCCTCCTTAATTGCCTTGATTATATTAAGCGAATCCCCTTCAAAGATAACTTCCTTATAACCCTCAAGTCTGGCAATTCTCATTGCCTGCATGCAGGCTCGGGCTTCTGCAAAATGATTTGTTTGAGTTCCCAAAGGCTCTGCAAAGGCAAGGACCACTTTTCCTTCCTCATTTCTCAAAACTCCTCCTCGCTCCTGCGGCCCCCGGATTTCCTTTAGCTGCCCCGTCAAAATTAAACTTAACCCACTTTTGTGTGGGGGTATCCACTTGACACCATCCCGTGGGTTGGTTGTAATGTCTAGGTCCTGGAAGTTCCTCTCCCCGGTTCCGCAGAATCCTCCTTTCCCTTAGAGACATGGTCTCATTTTTGAAGAAGAAAGTTTTCTAGTTTTCTTTCAAAGCTCTGATTATTTTATTGCCACATAACCTGGGATCTTTCTTACGTCCTTTAAATACTCTCTTATTTCTCTCATTCCATATCCCCCATAAAAAATGGGGTAAGCTGAGCTTCCAGAGCCAAGTCAAAAGCTTTGCCCGGAAGGGGGAAGCCCACTGTATGCAGAAGTCAGACATGCTATTTGGACAGACCCAATCTATATGAAATTTGGACAGGATCATTTGGAAGACTGTACAAGAAAAATCACAAGTTAGAAATATATGACTTACAGATTCTATTGCTTTCTCACACAAGATACATCGATTGATGAATTGGAAACCTCTCCTTTGCAGATTATCCGTTGTCGGGATCTTATTTTGAACCGCCAACCAAAAGAAGAAAGCTATTTTTGGGGTTAAATTATTTAACCAAATAACCGAAGTCGGAGTCCAGCCATTGAATCCCGAGTGGATTAACTTATAGGCGGTTTTCTTCGAATAGATCCCACTTGTAGTTTTGCCCCAAATCGCCTTGTCTCTTCCTCCCCCAGGAATGATCGGGAACACCCTTAAAGCATCATTGAGTTTGGTTAGGGCCACCTTCTCTTGCTCTGACAGATTATGAACTGTGATTTTCTTCCAAGAAGAAGTTTCCTGTGCTACAGCAATAAAATCCCCTACTTTTCCTCCCATTTCCTTCGAAAGTTTATGTTGGAGGACCTGAAGGTCTAAGTTATCTTTCAGAGGGGCCTCTTCCAACCACGGGTCTTTCCAAAAGTCCACTTGTCTTCCATTACCAATTCTCCATCTGATGCCTTTCCTGACTACCTCCCGACATTCGAGCAAACAATTCCAAAAATAGGATCCTCTAGGAAGATTATCAGCTTTCAGGAAGTCCTGATTATTTCTGATATATTTTGCCTTAAGAAGTTTTACCCATCCCAATTGATCATTATTGATAAATCTCCATACCTGTTTGCCAATCAGAGCTTGATTCAATTCTTTCATTCTCTTTAACCCCAGGCCCCCCTGATCCTTGCTTGCACACACCTGATTCCATGCTACCAATGAAATTCTCTTTCTCTCCTCTGAACCTGACCACAAGAAGTTGCGTTGAATTAGCTCCAATGTAGCTTGGACCTTTGCGGGCATTCTAAATAGAGACATGCGATGAAATTGGAATGCTCCGTAAAGTAGTTTGAACTAATAAGGCTTTTCCTGCGGAGCTGAGAAGGCTGCCCTTCCACCCTGCTAACTTTTTGGAGATCCTGTCAATGACTGAGTTCCACAAAGTAGCCTTCATTCTTCCTTCGAACATAGGCATGCCTAGATAAGTTGCTGGTAGAAGCTCCTTTCCACAACCGAAGAGGTTAGCTATTCTTTCCTCCCTCCCACCAGGCGTGTTAAAGAAATAGATGCTACTCTTCTTATAGTTTATGTATTGTCCTGCTTCTGTCTCATACTTGGTTAGAATTCTCTTCAACTTCCTAGCTTGAGGCACCGAGGCTTTGGACACAATGATTGTATCATCCACAAACTGTTGGTGAGACACTGGCCCTGCTGTTGAGGCTGGTTTAAAACCTTCCAATTGACCATCTGCCACCGCTGCTGAAATGTTCCTACCCAATGCTTCCGCTAAAATAATAAACAAGTATGGAGACAAAGGATCTCCTTGTCGCAACCCCCTTTCACTCTTAAAGTAACCGGAGGGTGACCCATTCACCATGAGAGAAAATCTTGTAGTAGAGATACAACTAAAAATCAACTTAATCCACTGGGGACAAAAACCAAACTTACCCAAAATCTTGGTGAGGAACCGCCATGAGACCCGGTCGTAGGCTTTATTCATATCAAGCTTTAGTAACATACCTGCTTCCTTACTAGTCACCATTGAATGAATAACCTCATGAATTGTGATGATACCATCCAATATTTGTCGCCCTTTCACAAAGCCACCTTGGTTCATATCAATGATGAAAGGAAGGATAACCTTCAACCTATTGGCGATTGTTTTTGTGAGAATCTTCATCAGAGTGTTACATAAACTGATAGGGCGAAAACTGGAAAATTCCATTGCTCCCACTAGTTTAGGGATGAGGACTAAAAAAGTAGCATTAACTCCTTCTGGGATTTCCATGTCCTTTTGAGCCTCAATTATAGCTTCCACTACATCATTGCCTAGGATATCCCAAAACTTCGGAAGAAAGGCTGCAGGGAAGCCATCCGGTCCTGGGGAGCTCGTTACCATCCATGTCAAAAACGACCTTCTTGATTTCCTCCTTTGTGAAAGGACTAAGTAAGAATCCATTAAGATTATCGCATTACGAGGGGTGGAATGGCTGCCAACAGAGAGTCCTCTTCTTCAATAGTCGGATTTACATCTTCTAGCAACGATTTAAAGTACTCAACCGCTTCCCTCCTTATGTCTTCCATATCTTTGGTGTTAGACCCATCGGCCATCTTGATCTCCTTAATTTTGTTAGTACTCCTGTGGCGAAGAGTAGAGACATGGAAGAACTTTGTATTTCTGTCACCCTCCTTTAACCAACGCAGTCTGGATTTCTGCCTCCAAAAGGTTTCTTCAAATCCTAGCATCGTGTGGTATTCGGCTAACAGCTCCCTCTCCTGGTTTCTCAGATCCTCTGTAAGCTGCTCTGACTTCAACTTCTCCTGTAGTTCATTGATCTTGTCTTTTAGTTCTGCCTTTTTAACAAAAATATTGCCAAAGGAAGTTTTGTTCCACTCTCTAATGTTAGCCTTCACATTCCTTAGTTTACATGCCACTTGGGCCGGTTTCGAACCATTATACTTTTTGTCCCACCATTGGGCAACCAGATCCTTGAGATCCTGATGTTGGAACCACATAAGTTCGAATCGAAAGGGTCTGATGTATCTTTTCTTAGAGTCCTCCCCTGTTTCCCATAGAATTGGGTTGTGATCAGACCCGATTCTTGGGAGTGCCGTTAATGAAGAGTCCCCAAACCTCTCCAGGCATTCTTGAGAAAGAAGAAACCTATCTAATCTTATCTGAATTTGGTTTTCCTTCAATCTTTTGTTAGACCATGTATAGGAGAATCTACGCAGGTCCACATCCATCAGCTCATGTTGCTCAACAAAATCTCTAAACTCGTAGATATCGGCGAGTTATTCTTTGAGAGCCCCCCAATTTATCTACAGGATTAAGGTAGCAATTGAAATCCCCCGCCACAATCCAAGGGTAGTTGGGGACCGTCTCCCTCAATTCAGCCTAGCCGACTCCAAAGAACCCTTCTCGGTCCCTCGTCTAAGCTGGAGCATATACATTCGTTAAGATCCACTCTTCCTGCGTGGTTTTATCCACACATAAGAGACAAATAAACCAACTAGACATCCGAATCACTCTACTATCAATCACATTTTTGTTCCACATAACCAGTAACCCTCCCGTTGTTCCAGTGGCCTCTTGGCCTACTACTTCAGCTTCTCGCCAAGTCCTATTCTTAAAAGGAATAACTCTACTCTCCTCCATTTTAGTTTCTTGCGAGTAAAATCATATCCGGTTTGTGTTCTTGTCTAAGAGCATACAAAGCTCTTATTTTTGCAGGATTACTCCCACGAATATTCCATGAAAGAATCTTCATTTATGGGCTTTGGATCCTCGAGCCTTCGCCCCAAAGAGCAATATTGCTTGAGTGCCATCAGCCACTCCTCGCTCTCGCTTCTTTCTCGCCTTAAGGCAGCATTGCTAGGTTTCCCTTTTCCTACCGAACCATATCCCCATACATCCGCTCTAGGTTGAAGTTCCTTAGGATTCACTTGGCTTCTAGTAACCATCTTGGGTAGGTCAGTCTTGGTATTTGGGGTAACAATCTGGCTTTCCAGGTTAACTGGTCTTTTTGACAGTGGAGATGATTCCGTGCTCTTAGCTTCTTGATTAGTAGATTCTTTTTTCCCTGCTTTGGGGTTACACTGATCTTGGTGGTTCACCTCTTCCTCCTGAGTATCCTTGCCTGTATTATTAGTTTCCTACTCCTTCCTCTCGATTTTTCTCCTCTAAATCCTTCTCTTGAGTCTCCTCTACCTCGGATTCCACTTCTTGGTCTGTCCATCTGATCTCCCTTCAAATGATTTAATGCATCAAAACTGTTCTCCACTGGGATGTTGATCTCCTTGGAATTTCTTCCCATAAATTCCTCTGCAGTACATGGGACCACTTCCACCGAGCCTCCATAGGCCTCCCGTATCACCCAATCAAACTTACTTTCCCCAGGGCGTTGATCTATGGGGTTCTTTCCTTTGTTATTTGGCTCTGAGGCTTGCTGTATCATCTTAGGAGCAGGTTGAGCTTGAGGGTTCCCATCAAAGGGACCAGCTCCCCTGTGAGAGGGTTTTGGGGCATAGGAATTTTTGGGAGGAGGGTTAAAACGTTGCCTCTTGCTTACAATAGGGCGAACAGGGTCTCTGATATTCGGATTTTGAGCTCCACGTCCTTGAGGCCCAGGTTGGGTAGGAATGGAGATCTGCGGGGGAGGGATATTATTCTGGGTTTGAGGATCAGTATTTTGGAGTGGGGGCTGGTTCTTGGAAATGCAGTGGATACCCTGGTGCCCTACCTTCCCACAAACACTACACTTAAAAGACATATTTTCATATTCAAATACCTGAGTATGAAGGCCAAACATAGACGACAAAATAATGGATTTAGGGAGCTCTTTACTCAGGTCCGCCAACACACACATGCGAGCAGACAGGAGTCTTGTTTTGCTCAAGGTTGCAGGATCAATAGCTATTAGTTCTCCAATCTCTGTAGCTATCCCAGCCAAGATTTGTTCGTTCCGAGAAAGCAGAGGTAATCCTGGAATCTTAACCCAAATAGGAGCCAAATCCAAGCACTCGAGTCGCGGGGTTGAAATCGGGGGACCAACGCTTCGAGATACAAGCCCCTTTTCCCAAAAAACCAAGGACCTCCTTGGAGAGTCCTTTCCATGTCCTGTTCACATTGAAATGTCACCAAAAGAAAACTCTTGGGTAAAGCCTTAATCATCATACCGGCCCTTGGCTGCCATTTTTGGATGGCCCATCTCCTTATGACTTCCATGTCTGGCCTCACCCCCATAAATTTAGCCACCAAAGATGTTCTGCCCTCCATAGCCACATGCTGAGCTAAGGAATCTGGGACGTGCAACCTACCATTGACAGATTTTAGATTAAAACAAGAGTCGGATAATTTTTGCTTACCGCGAAGAGCATTAAGATATGAAGGTCTCCAGTTGCCAGGTTTCTCTTTGTCTCCTTCTTGGTTCTTCCTTTGATCCTGACGCATAGAGTCCTGGTCCCCCTCAGAGAAATCTTCAACCGCATCCGCCCAACGCCCTTGGACCGGTTCCAAAAGAACTTCCTTGTCCACATCCTCCGCCTGGGGGCCTGCTATCTCGCCAGAGCCCCCACCTGCCGCGTCTGCTGATCTGCCCTCTGAAGTCCCACACCTAGGGTTTGATGCCCCTAGACCTCTCGCTCCTCCTCCTTGCTGCTCCATCCGTCACAACTTGTTTCTTTCTCTGTTGATGAGGTATTTTGATTATCTATATGTTTTGTTAAATATTTTTAAGGGTTTGATTATTTGAGAAACCTAGAGAGTGGTTTAGAATTTATTTGGGCACATTTTGGAAGGAATACCTTGTGGAGGTTTTGAAATAGATTGTTGCTATCTAACCTTTTGAGTGGCACAAGGAGAATTGATTGTGAAATATATTTTGAAGATATATCTCCATCAAAGTAAAAAGGTATGGGTACATCATCCTTTGATTGAAGTATTTTTGGATTAAATTTTGTGAAATATCAGGTGGAGTGAAAAGGGTTGTTTGATAAGCATTGTTGTAAATATTTGAGTGGTTTTTATATACATGATTGGTGAATGTTTAGAGAACATTTGAGATAGAAGATTGAAATTATTATTTTTTTGATTGGTAGAAAGGGTTTTGAAAGGTCCCTGAACCTTGTACAAGAGAGATTACAATAAATCCAAATCGACCGAGGTGGTCCAAGAAGAAAGGAATAGAATGCTGGCAAACCTCCACCCTAGGGAAGGTGTCGCGAAATCGCGACCAAAATGGTGATGTCGCGAAATCGCGACAAGAAGCGCCGTTGAAGCCGAAGGAAGAAAAGAAGTCACGAAATCGTGACAAGAATCGCCATCGAAGCCGAAGAAGGGAAGAAGTCGCGATATCGCGACATGTTGCAAAGTGTCGCGATATCGCGACAAGTTGCAGGGTTGGAGCCGGTCGAGAAGAAGAGTTGCGAAATCGCGACAAGAAAAAGGAGTCACGAAATCGCTACAAGAATTGAGAACGCTATCGAAGAGAAAAGGTGTCGCGAAATCGCGACAAGAATGCAGACCGCAGCCAAAATAGAAAATGAGCCCCGAAATCGCGACGAAAGTGGAAGCCTGCTGCCAAGAATAAAAAGTGTCGCGAAATCGCGACAAAAAGGAAGACCGCCGTTGGAGAGAAAAAATGTCGCGATATCGCGACAAAAATGAAAGTCCGCCGTTGGAGAGAAAAAAGGTCGCGATATCGCGACAACCTGGAAGCCCGCCGTTGGAGAGAGAAAAAGCGTCGCGAAATCGCGACAAAAATGAAGACCGCCTTTGGAGAGAAAAAAATGTCGCGATATCGCGACAAGTTTGCGCAAAGGCACCCGGAGAGAAAAAGTGTCGCGATATCGCGACAAGTTTGCGCAAAGGCACCCGGAGAGAAAAAGTGTCACGATATCGCGACAGAATGGAAGACCGCCGTTGGAGAGAAAACCTGTCGCGATATCGCGACCGAATGGAAGACCGCCGTTGGAGAGAGAAAAGGTGTCGCGATATCGCGACAAAAAGCAAGACCGCGCCTGAAGGCCAAAAGTGTCGCGATATCGCGACAAGTTTGCGAAAAAGCACCCGAAGGGAAAAGGTGTCGCGATATCGCGACAAGTTTGCGAAAAAGTACCCGAAGGGAAAAGGTGTCGCGATATCGCGACAAGTTTGCAAAAAAGCACCCGGAGAGAAAAGGTGTCGCGATATCGCGACAAGTTGGAAGACCGCACCAGAGGGAGAGAAAAGTGTCACGATATCGCGACAAAAAGCAACCTCGTGGCCTGAGCAAAAAGGATAACGCAACAAGCTGAGATTTTGCAACCAACTTAGAAAAATGACGCGAAAACGCTCCAAGATGCCAAAACGCAGCCGAAAAACCCGAAGACCAGTAACCCACTCACATTGTGCAAACATTGGAACTTGAAGAAACGTCCCTTAGGCCGATTGGAAAGGAATCTCTCCAAACCTAAATGTCTGTTGCGTCAACTCCCTTATTAGCAAGCCAGTCCGTAGCTTTGTTTCCTTCCCGGTATTGATGTTGAATGATTAATTCTGGATAGACACCAATTAGTGTCTTGCATTCGTCGAAGATGGAAACAAGGGCCCAGGGAGGCACAGAGGTTCCTTTGAGCCAGTTGATGCAATGCAATGAGTCTCCTTCTATGATGAGTTTATTGATAGACAAGCCTTCCAAGAGAATCAAGCTTTGGAACAAGGCCCGAGCCTCGGCCATATTGTTGGACTGAATTCCTAAGTTCTGAGCAAAGGCCAAAATTATTTCTCCTCTATGATTTCTGAGAATTCCACCTCCGCCAACCGCTCCAGGGTTGCCTTTGGCTGCGCCATCGAAGTTGAGCTTGTGCCACCCAGGAGGAGGTAAGACCCACTTGATAAAAGACCTATCAATAGAAGTGCGGGGTGTTGCAGAAAAATTGAGAAGATTGAAATGATTTGCTAGATCCAATTCAAGTCCAGGAGGGGGAGGTTTGGACGATGAGACGAGAGAGGCATTCTCCGCAGCAAGGGCCAAGATTTTGGCAACAACAATCTTCTTATCCTTGGCAAGGTTTTGAAAAATTCTAGCATTTCTCTCAAGCCAAATCTGCCACAGGAAAATGTGAAGGCACGCTTGCCACATGAATTTGAGTTGACTGCTTTTGAAGGGCCGGGGCCACTGTTGAAAAAGGAGGGGAATGGAATGAGGGAGGGCTACGGAGATGGCGAAAGTGTTGAAAACCTGGTTGAGCACTGCAAGGGAGAAGGGACATTCCAGAAAAACATGCTCAGTAGACTCACAGGCGTTTTTACATAGGATGCACCAATTGGGGATGAGAAGCCCTCTGTTTATCAGATTGTCAGTGGTGAGGATTCTATTTTGGATGGCCAACCAGCAGAAGAATTTAACCTTGGGAATGATCTTGGGAACCCAGACCAGATTAGTGGAGTCACGGCCATCACTGGGAGCTTCTTGGCTGTAGTAGGCAGATTTAACAGTGAACTGCCCAGAATCTTCAAGGTTCCAAACCATGGAGTCTTCTTTGTGAGAGCTGGGGATTATGCAGCTCCTCAGTAAGTTTTGAAGCCGTCTAAGTGCCTCGATGATAATTCTAGGCCCATTCAAAGCCAATTGTTTCCATTCGGGTCTTGTAGTACCTGGGTTGATGAAATGACACACCTTATCTCCAAAGGTAGCTTCGGTCACCGTCTTGAGCATAGCAAGATGAGGATCTTGACTGAGAGGTTTGTCACGGATCCAAGGATCGTCCCAAAAATGAATGGCCAATCCATTTCCAAGACACCACCTTAAACCTTCCATGATGATCTTCCTTGATTTAGTGACACCATTCCAGAAATGAGATCCGCCAGGAAGGTTGTGCTCTCCAAGAAAGGGAACCTGATGAAGGTACTTAGCTTTGATGATGTCAATCCAGGTGGCTTTTTCATTGATGGTAAGTCTCCAGGACTGTTTGGCAATGAGAGCCATGTTCATCCGCTTGATGTCCCTGAAGCCGAGACCTCCATCCTTTTTCTTGGAACAAACCTTGTCCCAGGCAACAAGGGAAAATTTGTTCTTGTTTTCGTTTCCCGCCCAAAGGAATCTACGTTGAATTTGCTCAATTCTTTGGCAGATGGAAGCTGGAGCTTTGAAGATAGATAAGAAAAAAATAGGAATACTTTGCAGGCAAGCCTGGACCAGAGTGGCTTTGGCTGCTCGACTGAGCATTGAACTTTTCCAGCCTGCAAGTTTCTTGTTGAGACGATCTAGAACAGGGTTCCACATAGCCGAGACCGATTTGCCATGGAAAAGCGGTAATCCGAGATAAGTAGTTGGAAGGCTCCCAATGATACACCCAAGGATCTCAACAATCCTGTTTTTCCTGTGGATGGGAGTATTGAGGAAGTATAGCTTGCTTTTGCGGTAATTGACTTTCTGGCCCGCCGCCTCTTCATAAGAGTCAAGGATGTTCTTAATGATTTTTGCTTCGGGGACAGAAGCCAGAGAGGAAAGAATAGTATCATCCACAAACTGCTGATGGGAAATGGCCTTGGTAGTTGAGGCAGGTTTGATCCCAGAGACGAGTCCACTATTGCAGGCAGCAGTAAGGGTTCTTCCAAGAGTTTCAGCCAAAATGATGAAGAGGAAGGGTGACAGGGGGTCCCCTTGACGAATGCCTTTAAAACTTGGAAAGAAGCCGACAGGTGAACCATTGATAAGAACAGAGAACCAAGCAGTAGAGATACATTCTCGAACCATCTTAACCCATTCTTTGTGAAACCCAAACTTCTCAAGGACCTCAAACAGGAATTTCCATGAAACCCGATCAAAAGCCTTGTTCATGTCAAGCTTAAGGAACATACTGGGTTTTTTGTTTTTATAAGCCGAATGAGCCAACTCATGGACGGTTATCACTCCATCAGCAATGAATCTGCCTTTGACCGAGCTGCCTTGGCACTGGTCAATGATGGATGGAAGGATGTCTTTCAGCCTGTTTGCCATGACTTTGGTGATAAGTTTGTAGATGACACTACAGAGACTTATAGGTCTGAAGTCGGAGAGGGAAGCACGCTCATTAGACTTGGGAATTAAAACAATGAAGGTGGAATTGGCTTCTCTCGACATCTTTTTGGCTCTCTGGAAGAATTTAACCGCAGCAACAACATCAGGGCCCACGACATCCCAAAAGTGTTGAAAAAACTGGGGTGGAAAGCCATCAGGACCAGGAGCCTTGTCAGGTTCCATTGCAAACAGAGCATCTTTGATCTCCTCTTCAGTGTAGGATTGGAGCAGTTTCTCATTATCATCGTTAGACACCAACATTGGAATGTTCTGAAGCAGAGAACTTGTTGTGCGGGGGTGGCAGTCAACACTTGGACCTAAGATTTCCTGGAAGTGGTGCACAGCTTCCTGTCTGATGGCATGGATATCAGAGACAATGGTACCATCAGCCTTGGTCAACTCAGAGATTTTATTAGAACCTCTGTGGCGCAGGGTGGAAGCATGGAAAAACTTCGTGTTGGTGTCTCCTTCTTTGAGCTAGAGGCTTCTGGATTTTTGTCTCCAGTAGGACTCTTCCTTAGCCAAAACATTGTGAAGGTTTGAAAGGAGGCATTTTTCTTCCATGAAAGTTTCAACCCTCTGATCCCCTTCCCGAATCAGATTTTCCACCCTTTTGAGCTCATCCAGTAGAAGCTTTTTTTCACTAAAAAGGTTGCCGAAAACCTCCCTGTTCTAGCATTTTAGCTTGAGTTTGACTGCTTTGAGTTTGAGGAACAGATTCAAGAGGGGGTTTGGACAAAGGTTTTGCTGCCACCATTGTCGAATACACCGACCTAAATCTGGATGAGTGAGCCACATCTTTTCAAACCTGAAAGGGGTTTTAAAGGTTTTCTGGGGTCGGGAACAATCCATAATTATAGGGTTGTGATCAGATCCAATTTTTGGGTGGCTATGCAACCTGGCATCACCAAAAATAGGAATGAGTTCTTTGGACAAGAGAAATCTGTCAAGCCAAATTTGGATGTGATGAATGCCCGCCCGTCTGTTGCTCCATGTATAGTTGGATCCTTGGAGCGGTAAGTCCATAAGCTCATTGAGGTTGACAAAATCGCTGAAATCTTCAATGCAGTGGCTAGTGATCGGATTGCCTCCTTGCTTATCAAATAGGTGAAGGGGAGAATTGAAGTCACCATAGAGCATCCAAGGAAAGTCAGGAAAGTTGTTGCGCATTGCGGTAATGTTATCCCACAACAATCTTCTGTTGACAGGACTGTTTGGTCCATAGACATTGGTGGCAATCCATTGAAGGTTGGTGACTTTGTTAGTGAACAAAATGTTGATGGTTCTGTCAGAGACTGAAAGGACTCTCCCCTCAATAGTTGTCGGATCCCACAAACAAAGGAGACCCCCGAAGGCCCCAGAGGAGGGGCAAGAGACGAAATTGCTATTTTCCCAGATAAGTTTGCAAACTTGATTGCTGTTGTTCTCATCCAGTTTTGATTCTTGAAGAAACATGATATTTGGTTTTAGGTTTTTTCTCACCGACTTGACAGTCCTCTGTTTGGCAGATCCGTTGAGGCCTCTGACATTCAAGGAGACAAACTTCATCGATTTGACTTGGGATTTGCTTTGCGACCTCTGCCTCTCCCTTGAGATGGAGTAAGTTTAGGTCTAACCTCATCCAAATCTTGATGAATGGGTTTTTCGAAAGTAGGGCCCAAGGAGGTAGGCACAGATCCATCACCCGCTTCAAGCTCAGCTACTTTGGCTAGCTTTTTTGCATTGGACAGTCTTCCCCTTCTCTGTTCTTTGTTCTCTGTTATTTGATTTAGGGTTTGAGACCCACATTGTGCTCTTTGGTTGAAGAAGTATGAAAACACTTGTTTAGGGTTTGTTAGCAAGTTGTGTTTTATTGAATGAATGATTGAGTGAAACTTCTTGAGCATTGGTTTTGAATGATATTAAAAGTTAATGTGCAAAAAATAGAAATTAGATTTGTGAAAGCAACAGACTTAATGATTGAGTAGAATATAATGAGTTTTTGATAGAGTACATCATTCTCTATATGTTCCAGAGGGTAAATAAATTATGAATAGAATATGTCTAAACTACTTCAAGTTAAAGGATTTACTTTTAAGATTAGACAAAGCAATTGATAGCATTTTGTGCAAGATTTGAGATTGATTGAGCATATCTTGTGAGATGTATTGAGCATGTGTTTGAGAAAATTTGAGGCAAGTCTTGGTGAAGACTTGTAGGCAGATTTGAGGTAAGTCTTGGTGAAGAATTGTAGGCATATTTGAGGTAAGTCTTGGTGAAGACTTGTAGGCAGATTTGAGGCAAGTATTGGTGAAGACTTGAGAGCAAATTGAGCAAGTTCTTGAGAGTACTTGAGAGCAGATTTGAGGTAAGTCTTTGTGAATACTTGAAAGCATATTGAGCAAGTTCTTGAGATGACTTGAGGAAATATTTGAGGTAAGTATTGGTGAAGACTTGAGAGCAGATTGAGCAAGTTCTTGAGAGGACTTGAAGGCAGATTTGAGGTAAGTCTTTGTGAAGATTTAAGAGCAGAGTTGATTGATTTATTTTTTCAATCTTTGTGTTAAGGCTTGAGGTAAATCTAAGTAGAGTTGATTTGTGATTGGATCAAGATTTTTGTTAAGGCTTGAGGATAGATTTGAGGATAAATTTTGGTGCATATTTGAGAGTAGATTTGTGCTAGACCTGAGACAGAATTAGAGCATATTTGTACTACATTTGGGACTAATTTTGGTATAGATCTGAGATAGAGTTGAGAGTAATATTTGGAGGTGACGGAGCAGAGGAAAACAATCTCCAGTGGATATATATCCATTAGCCAGGAGCAGTGGGGGTAGAAGTCTTCTAGAAGATCATCTATTGGAAATTTTGAGTTAGTTGTGTTGTCATTGATGTCAAGAATAAGTGTTAGTGATCAGTGCAGGAATTGGCAAAATAAGGGTTAAAATATTTATATTTTAAGCCCAAGAGATTTGGTTTAAGGGCTTCACTTGATTGGTCAAAAGGATGGTTAAATACCCTAAAGTAAAGACCTAAAAGAAATAATATTATAATATTTTTATTATAATATTAAAAGGTTAAAATTAAAGCCTAAGGTAATTATAAATTATTTATAATATTTATATTATAAATTAATTTATAAAATAATATTATTAAAACCCAAAGTTGGGTTGGGCGCAAAAATTTGATTTAAATTTTATTCCCCCATCGACATTCGAAGGAAAGGAGCATATGGTATAAATACCATAAAGTTTACCTCACAAAGGTAAGTCTTCGAATATTAAGCACATGCGATTTGTGAAAGGAAATGTGAAAGATTCGTGAGAAAATAAAGACAAGAGTTTTTTTATTTTTAATTGCCCCCAAAAAACATGAAGGACAAAGTGACCAAGGCGTAAAGCCTTGACACCAACCAATCGATTGGGCTAGCGGTAAGTTTGAGGTGTGTAAGGTATAGGGTACGTAGAGGTTCTACATCTGAGTCTCAATGGATATGAAAGCACAAAGCCTTTTTGGATTTAATGTGGGAGGAAGAGACAAAGTGCTCAAAGTGCTTTTACCTCCCATGTGAGCGCTTAGCTCACACGGCAGGGTAGCCATGGCTAAGGCGCAGGTGGCAGTTTGACCTAGGATCGAATCCCACCAAGGTGTTTGCTAAGGTACTTTAATTTTTGATAATGTGCATGTGGTCTAAGGTTGTATTGTGAGTGCATGTGGTCTAAGGTTGTATTGTGAGCGCCTAGGGAGATATAAGGTGATTAAAGAAAATTTTAATTTTATTTTAATTAAAGGTTGTGAAGGATTTAAGTGTGGTTTAAAAGTGATTGAATTATTTCTGGAAAGGTGTGTTGATTATTTGATAAATGTATTTTTGAGTAGGGAGATATAAGGGAGTTATTTTGATTATTTTTATGCATTAAAATTTTGAAGTGGATTATTGTGAAAGTGTGTTAATTGAACCTTTGCTAGGTGTAGTTTGAAAATATTGGATATTATAAGGTGTACTTGAGACTTGTTATTTTTTATGGTGAAATAAAATTCTGAGTGGAGATTTTGAGATATATTGTTGCTACCTAACCTTGATATTGGCAAAGAATATTTGATTGTGATTGAGACAGGTTTTGAAGACATATCTCCATCAAAACAAAAGGTATGGGCACATCTTCCTTGTGAGTGAAATATTATTGGGTTGAATGTTGTGAATGCTAAGTTGGAGTGAAAAGGTTTGTTTGATAAGCATTATTGAGTGAGATTTCATGTGCATGATTGATGAATATTTGTGAGAACATTTGAGTGTGAAGTTGAGAACTATATTGAACTAGGGTTTGTGAAAAGATCATGAGTATCATTGTTATGTGAGATTTTTTGATAAGCATTGTTGGAAATATTTGAGTAAACTCTCATGTGCATGATTAGGATTTATGAAAATATCATGAGTATCATTATTATGTGAATGTGGAATCATCTTGAGTCAAGGGTTGAGATTCATTGTGTGAATTTTTGGAAGTATAGTGAAACACTTGGTTAGGGTTTGTAAGAAAGTTGTGTTTCATTGAGTGAATGTTTGAGTAAGATTGGATGAGCATTATTGATTGAATGTATTGGAGTGATATTTCAAGTTCTGTAAAACAAATTATTATTTATTATAAATGTATTTTAAGGAGAGGTTGAGAGTAATTTGTGAGTGTGAAACATATTGAGTTTTTTACCATTTTCCATATGTTTCTGTGGTTAAACAAAATTCTGAGTGAAATTTGTTTGTGTGATTGAAGAGGTTTTTTGAAAGAGATTAACTTGAGTTTTGTGAGTTTTTTTGCAATTGTGAAACATATTGAGTATCTAACCATTATCTATATGTTTATGAGGTTAAACAAGATTCTAAGTGAAACTTGTTTGAGTGATTGAAGAAGTTTTCTAAAAAATATTGAGTTGAGTTATGTATGCAAGTTTTGTAATTGATTTGAATAAGCTTTTGTGAAAGATTGTGAGCTGATTTGAGTAAGTCCTATAGTGGACTTAAGAACAAAGTTGAGAAAGATTTTATGAAAGCTTAAGGATAGATTTATGTGAGATTTTGTGGAAGCTTACAATAATATTTGAGGTAAGTCTTGGTGAAGACTTGTTGAGCATATTGAGCAAGTTCTAGTGAGGACTTGTTGAGTAGATTTAAGGTAAGTCTTGGTGAAGACTTGTTGAGTAGATTGAGCAAGTTCTAGTGAGGACTTATTGAGTAGATTTGAGGTAAGTCTTGGTGAAGACTTGTTGAGTAGATTGAGCAAGTTCTAGTGAGAACTTGTGGACAGATTTGAGGTAAGTCTTTGAGAAGACTTGAGAGCAAAGTTGATTGATTGATTTGTTCAAACCTTGAGTTAAGGTTTGGGGCAGATCTAGTAGAGTTGATTTGTGATTAGATCAAGCTTTATGTTAATGCTTGAGGACAAATTTTAAGACAATGTTTGGTGCAAGTTTGAGAGTAAATTTATACCAGACCAGAGATAAATATTGAGCAAATTTGTGCTAGATCGAAGGACTATGTTTAGTGTAGATTTGAGACAGAGATTGAGAATATTTGTGCTACACTGAAGGAATGTGTTTAGTAAAAATTTGAGATAGATATTGAACAAGATTTTTTCTATATTGAAGGTATATGTTTAGTGTAGATTTGAGATAGAGTTTGAGCAGATTTATGCTAGATCGAAGGACTATGTTTAGTGTAGATTTGAGACAGATATTAAGCAGAGATGAGAGCAATATTTGGAGGTGACAAATTAGAGGAAAGTAGTCTCTAGTGGATAGAGATACATTAGCCAGGGTAGTAAGGATAAAGGTCTTCTGAGTGAGGATAGGAGTATTCAATGAATAGAGATCCACAAGCCACTGTAGTGGAGGTAGCAGTCTTCTAAAGGATCACCAGCCAGAGCATAGGAGAAGGAGTTCTCATATGGATAGCTATCCATAAACTAGCTGAGAGGATTAGTGCCTCTTGTGGATAGGGATCCACACACTTGATTAGAGTATTGGTGTCTTATTTGGGCAATGGTCCATAAACATTGTAATAGGGAAGGATTCCCAAGAGAGTTGTTGAGAAAATTTTAGTGAAATATTTTCTCCATGGAGTAGCCCACATTGGGTGAACCATGTTAAATTGGTGTCTCTATTGTGTGTGGTGATTTATGCATTGCTTTTATTACTTATTTTGATATTACCATTGATATATTGCATAATATTGTTTGGGAAAGAAAAGTAAAAAGTGGTTTTATACTATTCACCCCTCCCTCTCAGTATAAGCTTGTGTTCTTCATCATCAACTAGAGTAGAGAGGAAAGAGTTCTCCTATGGATAAAGATCCAAGAACCAAAGCAAGGGGAAAGAGTTCTCCTATGGAGTGTGATCTTATAACTAGCTGGGAAGATAGAGTTCTGTGGAGAGAGATCCACCAACCAATTGAGGAGAAAGAGTTCTCCTAGGTCAAGTTCCACAAACCAAAGACGAGGGAAAAGAGTTCTCCTGTGGAGAGATATCCATAAATCAAAGCATTAGGGGATTGGTGTATCCTTTGGATAGAGGTCCATAAACATTGTAATAGAGAAGTGATTCCAAAGAGATTTTTTGAGAAAATTTAGTAGAAATATTTTCTCTGTGGAGTAGCCCACATTGGGTGAACCACGTTAAATTGGTGTCTCTATTGTGTGTGATGATTTATGCATTGCTTTGATTACTGATATTGATATTACCATTGATAATATTAGATAATATTGTTTAGGAAAGAAAATTAAAAGTTGGTCTTATACTGTTCACCCCCCCTCTCAATATAATATTGTGTTATTCAATTGGTATCAGAGCGAGTTCATTTGAAAGAGTTTAACAACTTGAAAGAAAAGTATACAAGAACACAGATGGTATATCAAAGTGGATCTTCAAAAAATAAGGCACCATTGTTTAATGAGAACAATTATGTTTTCTAGAACATAAGAATTAAGACTTACTTGATTGCACAAGTATATGAGATATGGTAAGTAGTTGAGGATGGATACACACCTCCAAATAGTCCTAAAAATAAATATGGTAAGATCCTACATCTGTATAATGCAAAGGCAATGAATGCAATATTGAGTGGTTTATGTGAAGTAAAGTTTGTAAAATTTATGCATTGCACATCAGAAAAAGATATTTGGGAAAAGTTGAAGAAAACATATGAGAGAGACATAAAGGTTAAGATGGCAAAATTGCAAAATCACAAGAAAACATTTGAAGAATTGAAGATGAAGGATGAGGTTGATATTGCTACTTACTTAATTCATGTGGATGAGGTTTTTAAATCCATGCAAGGAATTGGGTTTAAAGTTGAAGAATCAGATGTTTGTCAAAAGGTTTTAAGGTCACTCCCTATGAGGTATAGTGAAAAAGTTTCAACCATAGAAGAAATAAGAGATATTGAAACTTTGACTAGGGATGAGTTACATGGAACTCTTACAAATTTTGAGATAAGAATAGGAAAGGATCCTATCCCCAAGAAAGAGGTCACCTTAAAAGTAGCAAATAAAATAAAATATAAGAAGTCATATTCAAGTGATGAGTCATCCAATGATGAAGAAGCAAACTATGGTAGAAGGAACAAGGACTAAAGAAAGCACAAAGGTACAAAAACAGTTAAGTATTTCAATTATGGTAAATATGGTCACTATACATCTAACTATCCAAAAGCTAGAAGTAGCAGTAGTGAAGAGAAACATGATCATAAGAACAGGGAAGCAAGACAATCCAAGTATCAAAAGAAAAATAGGTATGGATAAAACAAGCATGAAATAAGTTTTTCCATAGGCATAAGAAAAATTCCTATGTAGATAAGATAGGTAAGAGTTCAAGTGATAGTGATTGAAGATCCTTAGATAATAAAGAAGAAGAAATTATCTTCATGGCCATAGAATAAGAAGAAGATGCTCCGATCCAAGAAAGTGGAAGGAAGAAGGAACCAAGAATACTCAAATATTTTATTTGTGGTAACTTTGGACATCTTGAAGATCATTGTACAAATAATGGGTTTAATAGTAGTGAAGAAGAATATGAAGATGCTCTTGAGGTTCTAGAGGAAGAATCAGAAAATGAAGAGGAAGGAGTAGTTGATCTAGAAGTTGAGCTCATTTATGCTCTTAAGGAATTGAAAAAGGTTAGGAAGTAGAATTTAAAATTGAAGGATTAGGTTCAAGAAGATGAGAAAACAAAAGCAAGGCTTATACAATATCTCAATGACTTGAGAGTTATAGTTGAAAAGAAAAAAGGGGTTGAAGAAGATATGATTGAAAAATTAAAGATAAAAAAGCAAGAAAGTGAAAGACTGAAACATGAAGCTGATATTCTAAGTAAAGGACTTGAAAAGTTTAATAACAAGATATATCAGTTCAGGAAAAATTCAAAATATTTGAATGATATTATAAAAACACAAAGATCTCCATTCATGAGGATAAGACTTGGTTTTGAAGAATGAGAAAGAGAAAAAGGAGAGGAGTCAAGCTCAAGCTCCAAAGAAGAAGAAGTTTCAGAGAAAGAGAGTGAAGTAGAAAGTGAGACTTATAAGGATAAGTTGAAAAATAGAAGGTTCGCCTAGGAAGAAAATAATGCACAAATAAGGAACAGATGGAATAATAAACATCACAGGGAAGAAAGGACTAAGAAACTAGTGGGTTCAAGATAAGATTTCTTTAAAGGATGTTGCTTCTCATGTAACATGTTTGGTCACAAGGCTATGTAGTGCAGGACACATGAAAAGAAGGAATATGGTTTCACTAAGAGAAATTTTAGAAATGGGCATATCTTTCAAGGGTATTATTACTATTGTAATCATTTTGGTCATAGATCAATTGGTTGTAGGGTTCATGACAGGATCGGGTATGGCTTCACTAGGAGGAACTTCAAGATATTTACACCTTCAAGGAACCACAACATTAAGTATTATAAATGCAATAATTTTGGGTATATGGCTAAGTTATGTAGAATAGAATTTCCAGAGACAAGCAAGAACATGGATATTTAAAGGAACCAAAAGGGTATGTTGAGAAAGCAGGTTGACAAAGGAAAAGAGCATTGTATGCTGGGAGTAACTTTAATCCCACCCCAAAATTAATCACCTCAAGGAGAGGATGTGGGGAGAGGATTGAGCTAAGAGTCTTATATTTAGCCCCAAAGGGGTCCCTTTGCCATTGATGAAAAAGGGGGAGATATTTGAGTTAGGGGAGAACATTCAGTCAGGGGGAGCAGTTTCTCAGGGGGAGCAGAAATGGAAAGAAAGAAAATGGTTAAGAAAAAAGGGTTACCATCAATGACAAAGGGGGATATTATTGGAAATTTTGAGTAGTTATGTTGTTATTGATGTCAAGAGTCAATGTCAGTGATGTCAAAAGTCAGTGCAAGGAATTGACAAAATGAGGGTTAAAATATTTATATTTTAAGCCCAAGATATCTGGTTTAAAACTTCATATGATTGATCAAAATATTGTCTAAATACCATTAAGGAAGTACCTAGGCCTAAAGGAAATAATATTATAATATTTAAGTTGTTAATACAAGGTCTAAAGTGAAGGAAGGAAATACCTAGGCCCAAAGGAAATAATATTATAATATTAAGTGTTAAAAGAAAATCCTAAGGTTACTTACAAATTAATTATAATAAATTTATAACCCTAAGTAAGGGGTTGGTGCAAAAAAATAAGTTTAAATGTTTATTCCCACTGACGTTCAAGCAAGGAAGGAGTATAGTATTTATACCATAAGGTTTGAAGGCATAAGGAAAGTCTCTGAATTCACATGAGTATATTAGATTAATTGGTCAATATGAATTCGTGACCGCAAGAGGATAAAAACTTTTAATTTTTAAAAGCAAAGGAAAGAATGTGAAAGGATAAAGTGACAAGGGCTCATACCCTTATCACCAACCATATGGTTGGGCTAGTGGTAAATCTTGGTAGTGTAAGTCATTAGCAAATAGGAGGTCTTGCATTCGATTCCCAACAGCGGAGGGGAGAAAGTTTTGTTTCAAATATTTTTGTTCCAAGCGAAAGATACAAAGCACAATGGGTGCTTTAGAGGTCTCAAGTGAGTGCTTAGCTCATGTGGTGGTTAGGTCATGGCTAAGGCATTGGTGGCAGTGCATCGGGGGATCGAATCCCGTAGAGGCAACACAAAAAGGTATTTGTTTTGCATTAATAAATTTGCACCTTTGGTTCTAAGTCGTATGGTATGCACTGTTGTGGAGGTATAAGGTGTTAAAAATAATTTTTATTTTTTGCCATATTGAGGGTGTTGAATAATTTGAGTTGTGATTTAATAAGTGCATTGGAATATTTATGAATAGTGGTTATAATTATTTTGAAAATGCATTTATGATAAGTAGGGATATATAAGGGAATAATTGTTACTATTCTATGCATTCAAATTATGAAGGAAGTTATAGTGAATTATTTTGAAAGTGAATTATTGGAGTCCTTGCTGATTGTGTTTTGAGTGTGTTAAGAGGGAGTTAAAAGGTGTATGAGGTATTTTTATTATATGTATGTTTTGTTAAACATTTTTAAGGGTTTTATTATTTGAGAAACCTAGAGAGTGATTTGGAATTTATTTGGGCACATTTTGGAAGGAATACCTTGTGGAGGTTTTGAAATAGATTGTTGCTATCTAACCTTTTGAGTGGCACAAGGAGAATTGATTGTGAAATAGATTTTGAAGATATATCTCCATAAAAGTAAAAATGTATGGGCACATCATCCTTTGATTGAAGTGTTTTTGGATTAAATGTTGTGAAATATAATGTGGAGTGAAAAGGATTGTTTGATAAGCATTGTTGGAAATATTTGAGTGGTTTTTATATGCATGATTGGTGAATGTTTAGAGAACATTTGAGATAGAATATTGAAATTATTTGAGTTAGGGTTTGAGACCCACATTGTGCTCTTTGGTTGAAGAAGTATGAAAACACTTGTTTAGGGTTTGTGAGCAAGTTGTGTTTTATTGATTGAATGATTGAGTGAAACTTCTTGAGCATTGGTTTTGAGTGATATTGAAAGTGAATGTGCAAACATTAGAAATAAGATTTGTGAAAGTGATAGACTTAATGATTGAGTAGAAAATATTGAGTTTTTTTATAGAGTACATCATTATTTATATGTTCCAGAGGTTAAACAAATTATGAATATAGTATGTCTAAACTGCTTCAAGTTAAAGGAATTACTTTGAATATTAGACAAAGCAATTGATAGCATTGTGTGCAATATTTGAGGTTGATTGAGAATATCTTATGAGTTGTATTGATCATGTGTTTGAGAAGATTTGAGGCAAGTCTTGGTGAAGAATTGTAGGTATATTTGAGGTAAGTCTTGGTAAAGACTTGTAGGCAGATTTGAGGTAAGTCTTGGTGAAGAATTGTAGGTAAATTTGAGGCAAGTCTTGGTGAAAAATTGAGAGCATATTGAGCAAGTTATTGAGAGGACTTGAGGGCAGATTTAAAGTAACTCTTCGTGAAGACTTGAGAGCATATTGAGCAAGTTCTTAAGAGGAATTGAGGGTAGATTTGAGGTAAGTCTTTGTGAAGACTTGAGAGCACATTGAGCAAGTTATTGAGAGGACTTGAATGTAGATTTGAGGTAAGTCTTTGTGAAGACTTAAGAGCAGAGTTGATTGATTAATTTTTTCAAGATTATTGTTAAGGCTTGGGAAAAATCTAAGTAGAGTTGATTTATGATTGGATCAAGCTTTGTGTTAATGCTTGAGGATAGATTTAAGGACAAATTTTGGTGCAAATTTATGCTAGATCTAGGATAGAATTAGAGAAGATTTGTACTACACTTGAGACTAAGTTTGGTGTAGATATGAGACACAGTTGAGAGTAAGCTTTTGAGGTGATACAAAAGAGCATAATTGTCTCCAGTGGATAGAGATCCATTATCTGGAAGTAGTGGGTGTAGAAGTATTCTAGAATATCATGAGCTAGAGTAGAGGAGAAAGAGTTCTCCTATGGATAAATATCCATAAACCAGAGCAAGGGAAAAGAGTTCTCCTATGGAGTGTGATCCGTGAACCAACTGGGAAGATATATTTCTTCTATGGAGAGAGATCAATGAACTAGTTGAGGAGAAATAGTTCTCCTGGGTCAAGTTCCACAAACTAGATAAGAGGGGAAAGAGTTCTCCAGTGGAGAGCGATCCACAAATAAGAGCATTAGGGGATTGGTGTCTCCTTTGGACAGAGGTCCATAAACATTGTAATAGGGAAGTGATTCCCAAGAGATTTATTGAGAAAATTTAGTAGAATTATTTTCTTCGTGGAGTAGCCCACATTGGGTGAACCACTTTAAATTGGTATCTCTATTGTGTGTGATGATTTATACATTTATTTTATTATTGCTATTGATATTGCCATTGATAATATTGGATAATATTATTTAGGAAAGAAAATTAAAAGTTGGTCTTATACTGTTCACCCTCCCTCTCAATATAAGCTGGTGTTCTTCAAATTGATCCATTAATTCATATTTCTCACTACATGAGGAAACCTCATAATCCCCTTAAATGAACACATTCATTCTACAAAAATATTTTCTTCCTTTGTCCAAAACTTAAGGAAACATATCCATTATGAAAATCTAATGAAACCACACACCAACTATAGCATTGTGCATGACAAATCATTAGAGAGGACCCATAATCCTCTCAAATCAGTTCCTATGCATGTACATTGAGAAGAAGAGGATTCTTCTCCTACTCACTCAAGGTATCACTTAACCACTAATGCATCTCAACATGAACTAAGCCATCGATCAATACTTAGCCATGATGAATTATAAGATCCACAACTAGAATTCTAAACTCATTTTATCAAATACAATACGTTATCCACTAATGTATACATTTCAACTCATGGATCATATTATCCACTAGTATATTAAACATCAAATTAGATAAATTCATTTAACACTAAAATGAACTTTAATTAACCTAAGATTAATTCCACATTAATATACTTTAGGTTAAGCATAAAATAAATATAATTTCATTTAACACTTAAATGAAATCTATTTAATCTAATATTAATTCCACATTAATCTATCTTAGATTAAGCATGCAATAAATATAATTTCATTTAACACTTAAATGAAATCTATTTAATCTAAGATTAACTTCGCCATTTTTCTATCTTTAATGAACACTCGATAAAACATTTAAACTGTCCAATTAACTATTCATAGATAGGTCATTTAATTCATTCCTTAAGAAATCCTTTAATTGATACAAAAATAATAATCGATTTAACTAATTGCAATAACACCAACATTCATCTCTTAATCATTAATGAAATGCACAATAACAATGTATATAATACATCATCACTATGTAGGCCATTTTGATGCATAACATGTGCATGCGTGTAATACAAATAAAATCGTGTTAACATAAATTGTACCAATAAATGTATATGCAAAACAATCACACTTCTAGCATATTAATATACGTGCATATTTTACATCTTATCACATACGACACACTCATATTACTAATAGCATAATACTAATTCATTATAGCATATGTGTTTTACACATTAATAGTGTATATTACAACTATTAATATTACTCTACACAAGTATCACTTTATGTACACATCAGATTTATGTTCATAATATGATCTTACTTTTGCATATCATGCAAAATTTATATACTCACCAATTTCTCCCATATTAAATAAATGTTGAATATATATCCATCATTTTGCAAACGACGAAGTGGACCAATAGGTCTACATTGAAAAAACTCCAAAGGTCAAACACCATATTAAAAAATACTGAATATATGTATTTATGCAGTTTAATAAAGGTTTTCCACTATTTCACAACGGTGGAGTAGACCAATAGGTCTGCATTGGCAAATATCCAATTATCAACCACCATATTAAAAAAATAAGGAATACATATAAATTTATGTAGTTTTTAGCATCAACACTATGTTATTACTCAATCAAAAAATACCATAGAAAACCAATACACATTATTCATATCAAAAACCAAAGGAAAACATCATGAAAATTAGTGTTACTCCTACTTCACTTCACTTATGCCCACAAACTGGAATTGTTTGAGAGAGAGGTTGTTATAATAGTTTGTATATACTTTGCATACCTAGTTAAAAGCAAAGCATATGAGTTAATTTTTGCACTAGGGATTTTAAGGTCACAAATACCAACCAAATATTATTAGGGTATCCAAGTTCAAACCTAAACTACAATTAAATTTTGTACTAAAAATAAATGCTAGTTAATAACAACAACCAATTCCAAAAGACCCTAAATTTACACAAATCCCCGATCCAACAAATGGTAAAATACCCATAGCCTCACCTCTTCATATGCAGCAAGGAGAGCTTTCCCTACTTGATTTAGAGTCAAATTCTAAAATTAGAGTAGTTCGATACATACACCAGTCGTTACCAATTTTACCTATATATATTGCGTGAGTCTTTACCCTATGCAATTGTGGGTTAATATCTACACTTATGGTAACCTAAGGCAAACACAAATTACTACCAATTCAGCCCAAACATAGGGTACAAAGTTTTACCCTACTCAATTAGGTTCAAGGACAAGAATATTGGTAGCAAGTTCCAAATATGTATACCACCTTTACACACCATACAATAGTAGCCTGCTAAGGCTTTGTATGTGTAGCTATGCAAAACTTGCTACAAGTCACATCCCATATTTATTCAATAAATCAAATTTCAAAAGAAACAACATACAGTAGTATCTTCACATTTTTAACACAATGTTGTTCAACAATTAGTGGTAATTTTACTTATTACACAAATATGAATCAAAACATGTTATATCATGTGGTGAGTTGTAGGTTTAATAAGCAAGGAAGACCTTAGGGAACTAGGTAGCAAAAGAAATAATTAAAATATTTTTAAAGTTACAAAAATAGAACGAAACAGCAATGAACACCAAGTAGACCCATTTTCAGATGGTAACAAGCAACACAACAATAAAAAAAACCATTAAGGGGAACCCTCCATAGAGTCTATTTCCATAGCAAAAACAAAGATTCAACTGAGCTTTTCAGAGAATAGGTGCATAGAGAAGAGAATAAATATTATACACAAAAGAATCTAAAACTGAAAGCAAAATCCATTAGACAACATTGATATAAGGGAGGTAAGAGGTTACTTACAGTTCCACCTGATATATATATTTATTTTATTGCACCATTGTAGAGGTTTAGATTAAGAGCATTGTGTAGCAACATATAGTCCAAACATCCTCTATTTTCATTGAAGAGATAGGGCGACTTTCACACACCGAACCATCTTATGCAAAAGATGAATCCATGATAATACTAGCACTCAATCTTTGAAAAGGTCATGGCTTTATTTTTTTCTTCCCATCCCCTCTAGAGCTCTCCAAATAGCATCATCCATGAGCACCCTTCCCCATATCCTTCCCTCCAATTCTTCCTCCTCTCCCTAAGAAAAAGAACACCCCCTTTATTTTTCCTGCAACAAGGGCGTACCTCCTCACTAATGTAGCCACCCTTGCCATGCTCAGTCCCCGTGACATGGCCATTACCCCTTTCCTTCAAGTAGCCATCCTTTTTGGTGATTTCAAAAATACTTCCCCTTAATGAAAGTCAAAGGAGATTAAACAAATACAATAAATAATCATCAAATCATGTCTATGACTCAATTAATTGAAGCCAACATGTGTGTAAACAATCATTGGTCAATTTTCTCATTTTACTTTGCTAAACACCCTTTTTTTTAATTAGCTCTAAATAAGTTGTTAGATTAATTATTATGATGGTTGTCCAACAAAAAAATTAAGGCTTAAATCCATAGTAAACACCTTTCCAATTTCCATCAAATAAATAAAGGCCAAGCTAGTATTAAATCACTAACTTAGCAAGGTGATGGTTTATATTTTAATTAAACCAATATTTTCATAAGGCAAATTTTAAACTCTTACTTTGCTAAAGCATTTACAAATGTTATCAAAACAAATATAAAATTGTTACCTTGCTATTATATGTTGGAAATTTTGAATAGTTTTGTTGTCATTGATGTCAAAAGAATATTGGTTTAATTTCACCATCATTAAGGACATCAAGTGGTTTTTCCAAAAGCAAGAAGGTCTTGGAAAGGAATAGGATATAATATTTATTTTAAATATTATATGCCTTAGGTGACCTAATAACTTGAAGACCCAAGGAAGGATGATAATATTATAATACTTTATATTATAATATTGCAGGCCAAATATCAAGATGAAGAAAAATGAAGTTCAAATTGAAAAGACCCATGAGCAAGTCTACAAAAGATTTAATTTAAATTAAAATATTTTAATATTTGATTAAAATTTTAATTTAAATTAATAATGGAGGCAAAGGTTTTTAAATTTAATATTTAAAAACTAATTTGAATTCTTAAATTCGAAATGGGCCGACGTGAAACCTTATCACTTTACATACACATATCAGATTTATGTTAATAATATGATCTTGCTTTTGTATATCATGCAACATTTATATACTTACCAATTTCCCTCACATTAAACAAATGTTGAGAATATATATATATACATAATATTTATGCAGATTAATTTTTTTCATCCATCATTTCACAAACGATGAAGTGGACCAACAAGTTTGTGTTGGCAAAACTCCAATAGTCAAACACCATATTAAACAAATACTAAATATATGTATTTATGTAGTTTAATAAAGGTTTTATTCAACTATTTCACAATGGCGGAGTAGACCAATAGGTCTGCAATGACAAAGTCTCCAACGATCAACCACCATATTAAACAAATATGAAATATATATAAATTTATGTAGTTTATAGCATCAACACTATATTATTCCTCAATACAAAAATGCCATAGAAAACCAATACACATTATTCATGCCAGAATCCAAAGGAAAACATCATGAAATTAGTGTTACTCCTACTTCACTTCACTTATGCACACGAATTGTTTGGAAAAGAGGTTGTTAACTGGTTTGTATATACTTTGCATACTTAGTTAAAAGAAAAACATATGAATTTAATTTTGCACTAGGGAGTTTAAGGTCACAAATACCAACTAGAGCTTATTAGGATACCCAAGTTTAAACCCATACTACAATGAAATTATGTACTAAGAAATAAACATTGATTAGTAGCCAATTCCAAAAGATCCTAAATTTACACAAATCCCAAGAGGAATCATCTTGATTCAACAAATGGTAAAATCCCCATAGCCTAACCTATTCATATGCACCAATGAGGGCTTGCCCTACTTGATTGAGAGTCAAAGTCTAAAATTTGAGTAGTTCAACACGTACACCAACCATTACTAATTTTACCTATACATATTGCACGATTCCTTACCCTATGCAATTGCAAGTTAAGGTCTACATTAATGGTAACCTAAGGTAAACATAGATTACTACCAATTCAATCCAAGCATAGGGTAAAAGGGTTTTCCCTACTCAATTAGGTTCAAGAACAAGAATTTTATTAGTAAGTTCCAAATATGTATACCACCTTTGCACACAGTACAATAGAAGCCTGCTAAGGCTTCATATGCACAGGTGTGCAAAGCTTGCTACAAGTCCCATCCCATATTTATTCAATAAATCAAATTTCAAAAGAAACAAAATACAATAGTATCTTCACATTTTTAACATAATTTTATTTAGTAGTTAGTGGTAATTTTACTTATTACACAAAGATGAATAATAACAGGTAAAATCATGTGGCGAGTTGCACATTTAATAAGTGAGGTAGACCTTAGGGTAACCAAGAGAAAAATAAATAATTAAAATTTTTCTAAAGTTACAACAATAGAATGAAACAACAATGAACACTGAGTAGGCCCATTTTCAAGTGGTAACGAGCAGCACAATGTTAAAATAAAAACCATTAAGGGGAACCCTCTATAAAATATGTTTTAATAGAAAAAATAGAGATTCGAATGAGCTTTTCAAAGGGGAGGCATACAGAGAAGAGTATAAAAATTATTCACAAAAGAATCTAAAAGTGAAAGCAAAATCCATTAGATAACATTGATATAAGGGAGGTAAGAGATTACTTACGGTTCCACCTATTGGTCATAGAATCTATCTGATGGAAAGGTTTGTGTGCCTACAAACCTTAACCAACATTGAATGATAGAGGAGTTGTAAAAATTGCAATGATCAATCTCTAGAGGAGACCGTTTCCTTGAAGTTCTAACTAACTATTCCTAAATGTGATGGGGAAAAGGGTGTTGAAAGAAGAAAAAGAAGCTAAAGCTAAAACTTATAGTGGTGCAGATTAAGAAACATCAAGACATATGTAAAATGAAGAATCATATAATTAAATAACCAACTACCTAACAGACCAACCAATTTTACTATCAATTATAGAACATTTAAATTTCAATATAATGTAGCTTATCAGACCACAAATTCTAGAACAAGTGAATGAACCCAACATAAATTTAGAATTTAGAGTAAACACCATGAACATTCAACAAGCTAAAATTAGAAAGAAGTGGTCATCCATACATACATGCTCTGTAAATGAATTGAACCAGAGGTCAAATAGTAGTCACTTTGTATAAGATGAAAGTTTTTCATTCTTACATATTAATTGCAAATGCCTAAGAGCCGATGTGTTTTTATTTTACATATTAGTATATATAGGTTTTCTACAATAAAAACATCATTATATTAGATATGGATTGCTATTTTATCAAAGGGAGTGCCAACCGATTGGAATGTTTGAAAGTATGGCTACTCCAACTACCTAATTATGACTTGCTAACCTGGCCAAAATCTATGTCATACTGAGTAGTGTTGAGCCTACTGCTTGCATTTGGTTCATTTATTTTACTAATTACTTTTAGTTGAGCTACCTTGTAACTTGTGTGATGGCCATGAGCATAACCATATCATTGATATTCTTCTAACAAGATATGTTATTCAACAAGTGTCCTAATATAATTGTAATTATTGTGCGGGTGGTCTTGTACTGAACTTGATAGAACCAACTACCAAATTCATATGTTGTGAAGTCATAATATTGGATATATGGTACCCTGGTAGATTCTAGCTGGGTACAAAGCCTCAGGTAGTAACAACACTTGCTTTTCTTACGATCGAGTAGTCTATGGTATCAGGCCCAAAATTTGGTACCCTTTCAGGTGTCGACCGAACAAAAATATTCTAGGCTTCCAAAACTGGACTTTCAAGTAGGCCAGATATTTGGTATCCTCCAAAGCTCTAGTTAGGTACAAATCATCTAAAAACCTCTAGACTTGTATTTTTTTCCTCTAATTCACTCTTGTTGGCTTTCGGTCTTTGGGTAGAGAGTGTACAACTTGGTGGGTCTCGGTCAGGTGCAAATATTTTGGTGGTACCAATACTTAGTTATCTTTGCAATTAAGCTTCCTCCTATAGTAGGTCAGGAATTTGGTACCGCATCGGGCTCCAGTAGATTGTAAATCCTCCAACATTTCCCAAAATTAAGCCATTTTTATTTCATGCATGTGCCAAAAATTTTGGACCTCCCTAGACTAAGGTCAGGTGCAAATCCTTCGATAGCTTCCTGACTTAGTCATTTTTTCTACCTTTATTCCCTTGGTTAGTTTTCATATTCTGGGTAGGGAAATAGGACTGTGGGGGACCCCGATCGGGTACATCCAATCTGGTACAATTTTTTATGTTGTTCACACTTGATCATTTTTTGCTAAAGGTATATTGTTTTGCTCCATAGTGCTAAACCAATCTTCTCCTTTTTGCACATTCTCATTGAAGTGCTTGTGGGTGATGATTTGTAAAAAACCCATACTTTTGGCAACTCATAGGGGCTTTTCATATCATGAAAAGAGAACTGATACTGACTATCCATATACCATAGGAAAGTGATAAAAACATGGCTAATACATGAGACAAACTATTGAAGCCTTTGCAACTATGAAGGGAATAGTGAACAAAATTGCAATGATGGACTAGATAATGGATTCTATATTAAAATTCATAGGTGGTAAGTGATAGTGGGATGAAGGTGATGAAACCAAAATTGTGCATGGGGACACCTAGAGAATGGGACCTTTCCAGGAGACTCAGGCTAAGATCCATAGGATAAACTATGAAAATAAAATTGAAAGTGAAAGTATGTATAAAAGCAAAAGAAGGGAATTAGAAAACAAATCGAGGAATACATAAAATATGAGATACACCCAAAAAAATGAAACTCCATGAGAAAATATGATTGTATCTAGAGGTTATTTTAGACCCATGCCAAGCACTTTAGGGAATCACCATTCTTCTACTTGCTGTGATTCCTATTCTTTTATTTTTTCTTGACCTGGCCTAGTAAGAAGTCTATTATTATATCATCTTCCAGCATCAATATTTCCCTCATTGAGTTATCTCTTAATGCTAAAAGGTGCTTATAAACTATGGCATAAAACAAGTATACACTCTAATATGACTTGTGTGATTTTTCACCTCATTATTATTTAAAATCTAGGCAGATCCTACAAGTGCTATTGATCTGACTTGGGGTAGTACAAGCATGGATGGGTATCCAATATTTAGTATTGATGATCTAATGTAAATTTATTATTGCTACCATTTTACTTATTGTATCAGGTATAGATTTTATAGCTAACCCTTAATATTTTTATACACTTGTTCCATTGGACTTCAGAGTCATTATTTATGATAAGACTTTATGGTACAACTGTACAAAAAAGAAAAAATAATATAATACAGGGACATGTCATTATTCATATTTTTCTAATCACCCCCTGGTGATGTATGTTGTTGACCCTTCTTCCTATGGGGGCTCCCTCTATGCAATTTTTCCTGATGATTCCCCATGCTATGAAACAACCCTAGATGGAATTACTATTTAGAGTCATTGGCACATATTTTCCTAGATATCCAGAGGGGGGTATGGAATTCCTCTTAGTTCTAATATTTCAGCTTGCAATCGTAGTATTAGAGAGGGTCATTGTACTTCTCAACCAAGTATTCTACTTTTACTAGGAGATGAAAAAGCCTATAGAAAAGTACAAATTTTTTTCCATATCTAGTGGTTTAGATAGTGAGTCAATCTCACTCTGGTCTTTCATTTGTATTTTAAAATACTAGGTGATGGCTTTATGCTTACACCAAACCTATTTTTCATCCCAAAAACTTAGTGCACCCAGGGTTTTAATATCCTTCATAATAATTATCATCTTATCGACCTCCTTTCTGATGATAGCGAACAACTCTCTTGCTATATTAATGAGCTCATTTGCTCGGTAGATTTAGTGTGCAAGAAGTATCAAGTATTCTACATCCTAGTTGGATTGTGCTTTCAATATAGGGAAGCTATTAGGATATTTCAAAAATTTCCCAAACCTTTATGCTTCTTAAAATTTGGATGTCAAAGCCTTTTCTAACTTCTCTATATCATTTTTGGCCAATCTAGTAGTAGCACCAATTTGTTTTAGCTTCGTATAGAAAGGGAAAAATTTGGTAGAACCACTCCTTTTATTTTTAGCTAGTAAAATTTTGAGATCTATTTGAACTAGTCTTTAGAGATAGCTAATACTGTTGGCTTATCCCTTTCTTGTTGCAACTCATTCATAGTGATGGACAAGGCTTCCTCCTATTCTTCTAGTTTGTTCTTCACTTTAGCCAATGTTGAATTTTATTGATCCTTTTCTTCTTGTACTCTCTTCAATTCAAACTCTAGCTCTTTGATTCATTTGAATTTCAATTGTACCTCCTTAGGAATGGGCTTATCAATAATTCATTTTAACCTGATGATGTCATTTTTGAGGGTATTATTGCCTATCCTTTCCTTGGTGAGCTTGGCCTCTAGGGTATTAATTTTATTCTGAGCAACTACTAAAATCCTATCTATTTTTCTTACTTACACAAGCAATGTATTTGTATCTACATGTATGTCCTGGGTAGCTTTAGTCTTCAATATCATGTAGACATCTCTTCTAAACTTCTCTATTTCCCAATATTTTGGTCTCATCACAGAGGGATAATTTTTCACTTTTGGCTTGGCAAACACCTTGATCATTTCTTCCTTGATGGGATCCACTATATCATAGCCCATGGAGATATATTATTCCTATTTTACTTGTAGACATTCAAATTTCTCTTCTTCCTCCCTCCATATTTGTTGGTTCTCTTCTGCTAGCTAAATAGTAGAGAAGATTTTTGGTAGTGGTTCCTGGGTAGCAACTAAGAGGACTAGAGAGTCCAAGAAGGTAGGTATAGGGGTGAGAGGATAGGATATTATAGATTTTGTAGGGGGAGTACTTTGCTACAAAATTTACCCTCTTTTGATTGTGGGTGGAGTAGAGAAAATTAGAGATTGCATGGGAAAATCTTGGAGGGTGAATTGCTAAGATAGGGGAATGGACTCAATGAATGGTGAGGTAGTTGATTGAGTAGGTAGGGTTTGTAAAGCAGTGGGTGGACTGGGATAAGGGTTATCCTTTGCTTCAATTTTGGCTATTGTAGGGATCATATCTGAATGAGACCAAAACTTATGAGAAGGGAGGTTAAGACTTCCAAGGATGAAGGACTTGAGGGAAGATGTAGTTTAGGAGACATACGTGTATCTTGCACTCCTAGATTTGGCTCCTCCATCTGTAAGGCTTGTGCTGGTTTAGCTTTAAGTTCAGCTCTTTGTGCCTGTTCAACTTCTACCCACACAACTACTACCTTGCACCTTAGTGCTTCTCATTGTAGTTCCTACCTCTTTTGATTATGCTTTTCCTTTTCTTCTTCCAAAATTTACTTCCTTAAAATATTACTAGTTTTAGAGATCCCTAGACTTGAGTGATCCTTTTGATTTTTACTTGATTTGGAGCTTTGGTTGGAAGACTCAGGCTAAACTTCGAAGGGTGCTTCAATTACCTTTTATGGAGCTAGTCTTATGATATCAACTACTGGTGGATTTTGAGGCAATGATTCTTCTTATTCCTCGACTTCATCCTTAGATCCTTCCTCTTCCTGGTACATTATGTCATCAATAGTTTGCACCCTAAAAAATTTTAAGAATTTTTTTTAATTATTTTTTTCCAAGTTGATATACTGAGCATCAAACTCATTATTAAAAAAATCATTAGTTTTCTTATATACTTAACCTTCTTGCTCAAATTGCATTCACAATGCATTACCCACAATTCTTCAATTTCGTAGTCCTCTTAGCTTGTTTTATCATTGACTATGTTAATTTGGTTGGGTTAAGAAACTAATATGCATTTCTCTCCAAGTCATAAATCTGCTCATACTTATCATAGCTTCTTCATGGTGGTATCTTCTACATCTCCATATATTTGAGCGGTGCCACCTAACCTTTAGCCAGGTTCCTATACCTTTCAATGTCTAGCCATGACAAATGCTTAAATATGGGTACTTTTATATTGTTTTTTAGACTTTCAACCAAGACACCATATGAGTCATAATGCTACATGTGCATCACTATAGGTAGATTCAAAGAAGTGAGTTTAGATTCTAATTTTTTTACTGTAAGGGGTCCCTTTTGGATATTGTGACATGTTCAAATTTAAGAGGAAACTTGAACACTAAAATATTTTTGGCTCCCTGACCAAGAATCTACTCTATTAGGTAGGCCTATCTGCAAAACTCTAATCCAAGCACCTAATTGGTCATAAAATAGGGCTGTAAGGGAACTTGGAGAAACCAAATAATTGGACGATGGTCCCTTCTTCTAAAAAGTACCAGTCTGTTAGAAATAGATTATATTACATTATTTGGGTCATGTAAATGTACCTACCAAGGTACATACTTAGGATATTAGATTACTTTAGGGAGAAGTTACCTAATTTCTTCATGCAATGTAATAAATGCACAAGTGTCAATGTGTAAGCTGTACATGTGTAATTTGTCCCTTGCATAGCTAGATAAAGTGTTGGCCAAGGAATATATTTTCCTATATAATGGCCTTATTGTCATATTAGTTAGATAATCATATAGAGCATCACAAAGTGCATCATAGAGCATAGATAAAGTCACCCATATTGTATATGGGTGCAATAGAGTCTAGTAGCATTATTAATGGAGTGTTCATTTCCTCCATAGCTACATTGTATTCATTTATATCATTTCTATTTATAACATATTTTAGTCATCTCACAGATTTACTTTCTTTCATATTATTAATTTTACATCTTGTTATTGCCTTACCATTGCATACAACATCAAAATCTAATAGTGGCATCAGAGCTACGGTTAGATCTGGCCATAGGAAAACCACCATTATTAATGAGCCTAAGTTTTTTGACAACCTGACGCACCTTTGGACCAATCACTATCACAAACTCTCAGAAGAGTCTAGGTGATAGAATCAGGGAGATCCACAAGTGAAGATTGAAATAAATATTAGTTTCAAAAATACTGAGAGTGCATTTGGCTAGAGTATTTCCATAGAGTTGCAAATAAAATCATGAAGACTAGGACTCAACATTAAATCCACTAGATTGACAAATCAACTAGTGAATATAGTTCAAGATATCTAGAATTTATTAACCATTGCCCAAAGTTTATTTTGTTGCAAAAATATAATTCTTAGAATATTGGTATTCCTTCTACAACATAAATATATGAGACTTCAACTTTGTTGCTTGAAGGTTGGCATATCTTCATAGTGCAAAGGTTAGTTTCTTATCCAAGAAAATAATAATGTGGAAGAAGACTTCTAGAGAAGAGTTATGGTGAATTTAGGAGACAAGAGATCTCCATTACTAAATTGAGAACTTCACACAAGAAGAAAATTTCATAGTAGCCTTGATTAAGAAAAAGACCATAGAAGCCTTGATCTAGAAGAAAAGGCCATAGAAGCCTTGACATTGAATAAAAAGGCCATAGAAGCCTTGATACTAAAATAGGGCCATATAGGCCTTTATCCTAAAGAAGAATCTAGAAGTGAGTATCTGATTTATAAGAATATTAATATTTTAGTACTAATACTTTGTTGTAGGTAAAGGAGATTCAGTGAGTCATGAAAGCTTCCTAAAAGAAAGCTAGAAAGAGTATCTTCTTCAGAATCAATCCAAAACCTAGATGCAAAGATATCAAGAGAATATATCATTGAAGAAATTCTAGTCTTGGAAGAAGAAGGACTAGGAGAGTCCTGCTCAAATCCAAAAGTGGCAGAAGTGAAGACCAACACTTACAAGAGGAGAAGATTGAATAAAAAATCTCAAGGAAGACCTGAAGAAGCTATAAGATCAAATACCTTGGGGAGGTCTCAATGAGCATCCAATAAAAGTCTTGGAAAACCTTACTAAAGAAATCATCAAAGAAGAACTCATTGGAGAAATTCACTACTAAGGAGAAGCCTCTGATAGTGAAGGACTTGGAACAATTGTCGTCATTCAACAACAAGCCCAAGAGGAGAAGAATTTGGCAAGGAGTGCCAAATACTAGATGAAGAATCTAGTGAAGACCTCAAGACACTCATAATACTGAGAAGAAGATCTTGTTTGAAGTTAGAATTTGATAAGAATCTTGAAGGAAGATTCAGATAGAATAAGCCCACGAAATCTAGAATATTTGGATATTTACTCACACAACAACAAGGCATCACTCCAGAAATGAAGATCTCTTAAAATATAAAATAAAAATAGGAGACTACAAGAGGAGAACAAGCCACCAAATCCTAGGCTCAAGACCATATTTTGGTGAAGATGAAGCTATTCAGGACAACCTACAAAGAGCTACAACATCTTACTCAAGGCAGCAACTTGATGATCCTAGAAACAAAGATCTACATCCTCTACAAAAGTGGTGAAAAAGAGATTTTAGAAAAATAATTGCAACTAATGGTGCAAGTAGATTCATGAATTGGATTACTTATCAGATTTGATTTTGCACCTTAATTTCGATTAAAGTTACAAATAGGAGAATTGAATTACTATCCTAAAAAGTGCAAAAATAGAAAGGTTCCTTTAAGTTTCATTTGCACTTTAGGAGTTGATTAGATTAGATATTTCTTCTATCTATCAACTACCTATCATCTACTTTAGAAAGCAAAATAAGACTAGCTCCTACTACCTTTGCTTATAAGAAATTGTAGAATAATTATTGAAGATTCATTTCAGATTATTCTTGATTAGTTGCAATAAATTGATTAAGTGCACTAATTTTAAGAGTTAATTGGAGTGACAAGATGAAATTTTTAATGAATTTAAAATTATAGTTTATTATATTTATGTGCACTATCCTATTGCTCTTAAAATATTGTTATTTGTGTTCTTGAGAAAGGCACAAAAATAGAATTTGTCAAAGTGTCTAAAGACACTATTAGTGCACAAAGATCTGAAAATTTGAGTGGCCTGAGGAAGCCACAAAATCAGCTCAATCCTCCAATAATTGTAGAAGAAAGTAACCATAAAAAAAGTAGCAAAGGAATCTTCGAACGAGACTTGGTGAGTCTCAAGTTCAAAGCATAATATGTTTTTAAAAAAATAAATAATGTAGAAAAATACAACAAAAAGGAGAGCTTCTATCAAGTGGTTACAAGCTTGGATCCATTTATAAAATATCCAAGCAAAATGAGGAGGTGTCTAATCAAAGAGACAAACTCAAAAACCCCTCATATTGCATTCAAAATTTTGCCACAAAACCAAAAAATTAGACCTGAAAAAGAGGTGCAAAAGAAGGTGCAATAAGAACTATTTTATACATGAATATGTTACATTGGATTGCACAATTCTAATCTAGTTTGTTCATATAAAAAGGAGGCAGATTCAAAGGTGTCTTAAGGGCACAATATTCACTGAAAAAAACCATCTGAAGGTGTTAATTATTTAACATCCTTCCAAGCACATCAAAGGAGTCACTCTAAAGGCTCTTACTCCCTCACGTTGGACGACCGAACCTACAAGAGATAAGACAAAACTTCAAAGGGCAAAAATGGTGTTAGAATCAAGAGCAACATTGTATACAAGGATGACATATAATAGGTGAAAAAAGAAAAAGATAAAGCACCATTGGAGAGTTCAAGTCTCCACATATTCGAAGCTAAAAATTTATTCTCAAGTCTTCAGATCGATGTGTCTCATCTCATCCTAAAATAATATACAAGAAAAAGCAACTGATCGAACACGAAGCTATGGATATTATAGGGTTTAAAGAACTTCCAAGAAGGATATGTTGAGAGAGCATTATAGAAGATGCCCATTCACAAGGAGGAAGTGAAACTTGCCACTTGAAACAGGAACCTAACATTCCTCTATCTTGAGCACTCATATTCAAAAGAAAAGGAGTTACAAGATATAGGTCGGTGAAATAATATTATGAGGAAAAATTATCCAAAATAAAAATAAGTTCTTCACTAAAAGAACATAACATCCATACATTACATGAAGAAGGAATCAAGTGTCCTCAAGCATCGTCTAATCCACAAGTGCTCATGAAGAAATGGATGTGCCACTTAGCATTCAAACCAAGATTATCATTTAATTTAAGAGTATTAAAAACCAAGGCATTCAAAGGAGCATTTACATCTAGGGTCTACAAAAATAGGGCACAACGACAGTGTGGAAGCAAGGTGTGAAAGAGACTTCAATGCTCTAAAAGAGAAGGTCAAAGTTAGATAAAAATGATGCCATATTTGGAACATCTAAATCCTTGAAGGTTCCAAGAAAATCATTGAAGAAAGATCCAAAGAAGCCATGTCTATATTTCATCCCATGCATAGCGAATACAATGTCAATTATTGAATGATATAAGGTAAGCTTTATTCGCACTATAATATGCTTTCATTTCTTGGGAGTTGTAAGGTTGAACTTAGAGGAATACAACTACATTAAAATCTATATCTTAAAAGGGAATAATATATCATATCAATATAATATTTGCAATATTAACATAGGAGCAATAACTATTTCTACTGGAATTTATTTATAAAATATTTACAAATATTATTGTGGTCTAATTTTACAAAATTTGGGAGTTATAAGGGTTACTACATCAAATTGACTTATTGAAAATTAGATACACTACAATAAAAAACCTAAAGAGATATTTAAAAGAGGTTATTAAAAGCTTTAGGCTAAGGTTGGAAACTTATATATATACTTGTCTCAAACACATCAAAAAGGGACACAAGAAATTCAACATAAAAACCTCTACATATTGAAAGAGTGCTTAGTTCAATAGGAGCAATAAGGGATGATTAAAGTTAATTTTTGATATCTACAAAACCTTACAAAATCAACCAAAAATTGAACTATCTTTTCAAAAGCACTATATTAAATCCCTAGGGAGTCATAAATAATTCTACAAAACTTGATAATATCAGCATTTATCATAAATTATCAAGTTGTAAATCAATTGGGAAAACATAAGATTTCTAAACTAGGGAGCCATAAGGATGTCTACTTCCAAAAATAATGCAATTGCCAATAAGAATAATTACTTCAAAAAGGAGAAAGCAAGTGACCTAAAATTGAAATCATGAATTTTCTCATGAAATCTGAAGAAATGTTAGACCTAACTTCAAAAGTAATTCATAGTGAAGCCTTAGAAGATAATTTTGATCTACCAAATGCTATCTTCAAGCTCGTCTCAATGAAGCAATTGATAATAGAAAAAGTGATATTTCACTTCCCTTAGACTTTATGAGTATATTATACATGGCATTGCTCACAAACAAACACTACAAGGAAGAAAATGTAGAACAAAAAATATTGATAGAACTACTCAAAAAGAAGGTAAAATTTAATGAATCATATCTAGAAATCATTTTTCAATCCTCATGTAGCATTGGCACTTTAGGTTACACTAACTCAAGATATTACCATGATGCCTTCAGTGGTTGTTCAGAATCTTCTGTATAGATTGAATATAGGAAAGGAGAATCTTCCTTAAAAGAACCAAGTAGCAGCACAACCACCTATGAGAGCACAAAATCCAGAATCAAAAGCAAAGCTAAATATAAATAAGAATACGAAGAAATTAAAATAAGAACCTTTAGCTACAACTAGAACTTAATCTGCATATTCTAAAGACATAGTAAATGATGAAGAAGAATACAAATTCCATCATCCAATGGAAGAAGATCCACATTGAAGACTAAAGTCTTCAATACCCAAATAATGTAATACAAGGGAGTGTTAAAAATAGATTATATTAAATCATTTTGATCATGTAAATGTACCTACCAAGGTACATACTTAGGACATTTTATTATTTTAGGGGGAAGTTACCTAGTTTCTTCATGCAGTGTAACAAATGCACAAGTGTCAATATACAAGTTGTACATGTGCAAGTTGTCCCTTGCATAACTAGATAGAGTGTTGGCCAAGTAAGCTATCTTCCTATATAATGGCCTTATTTTCATATCAGTTAGAGCATCAAATAGAGAATCACAGAGTGCATCGTAGAGCATAGATAAAGTCACCTATTGGAGATGGCTGTAATGTAGTCCAGTAGCATTATTCATTGAGTGTTCATTTCCTCCATAGCTACATTGTATTCATTTTCATAATTTCTATTTATAGATTATTTTAGTCATCTCACAGATTTACTTTCTTTCATATTATTATTTTTGCATCTTGTGATTGCAATCTCCCATTGCATACAACATCAAAAGATAAGATAGTCCCCTTGTTGTCATGCTTTTTCTCTCAAAATATCTGCAACTTCTTCTGAAATGCAGGGATCATTACCATAGATTTTTGCTAGCGTTGGTACCAAGAATTGCTTATTAAATTTAAGATAAGTACTATTATCCCTCAGTATGTGAGTCCAATATAATACTAAACAGTTCACACCTTGTTCATCTGTCTTTCATAGTTCAATGCTGTGTTTATTTTTCGAAGTCATGTAAAATAAGAAGAACCAAGCTATGTAGGAAGGGTATGTAAATAATTTGTACCTTTTGTTCTTCATCACATTCAATTATTCGTGTATGCTAAGAGCTATCAATTTAGCCTAGTCCAAGGTGACATGCGTGAGGGCACACATGACTACATTTGCTATATCCATATGATAAGGGTACACTATTGCATCTATTCTTATCCCCAAGAAAATTGCCTGCATTGAGAATACCAGTTGCACTTCCTCATTGAACTTCACTAGCCTTATATTTTTTGTCATATATCCATCCAACAATTTATCTCTTATTTCAATGAGCTAACCTTACATTGATTTATTTTATAGATATAATATCTGGTCCTCTAGCACAATTCTCTTCAGCCTGGTGCTTAAAGGTTTATTTACTATAAATGCCTACATCAAGAGTTCCCTATTTATAGTGAAAAGTGGCTCAAACCAAGAATTACAAATAGTGGTTGTATTACCATAATAAAACATTACTATCGCGTGGATAAGTTATGGATATGGGTGCACGAATTCGGGTATGAATTTACTGAGGTTCGATGATAAGGAGCACCTGCTTTATGATTCTCAAAAAAATTCTTCCTCTTTTCTTTGCAATCGAGTCGAGAAATCCATATATTGGGCTTAATTGTGAGCATCGAATCATTGATTCTTTCCATATCATTAGATAACTCACTTGCAACCTTCTATGTAGTGACATCCTTCTTTCCTCTACCCATTTATTTTTGATTTTGCTTCTATCATTAATCACTACTCTATGAAATGGCTAAGGCTCTTTGCTATACTTAGTACTCAAAATTTTTGTGAAGGGAAGAGTGCTTAGGGGGTATGATTAGTTTATAATGTTTAAAATGGCCTTTTACTACTTAGGGATGTTAATGACTTTGTACAATAAATTTGTAAATACCGAGTAGGATTTGTTTAAGGGATTTGTTGCTGATTTTCAAAGTTTGAGACATATGCTTGGAAGGAGCACTACCGATTGGTAACATTCTATTTTAATTTCTAAAAACCAATGGTTTCTTGTCTTGGAATTTATTTTATCATAATTTCTCCTTATAGGTATGGTTGTGGTTGCATAATTTTGTAGACCTACGATTTCTAGAATATTTTGCTAGGATCACCAATCATTGCGAATTTAATGCTGCACACTGTACATGGAAGTTGATCTAGCCAAGGACCTTGTTGTGTTCATTAAATCATGGGTGGCCCATGGATACTGATAAAAATTACTTTGACAACTATATTATGAGGTGTGCCATGTATTGCCAATCATTTTTTGAACATGTTGATTAGTGGCTTAGTGAGGATGCAACGAGGGGTTGTGTAGCTCGAGATGCTAGGTAGGCAGATGATTTACTCGATTTTGGATATTAATTTTTTGCAAATGCCACCTTGGTCATAAAAGATAAAAAAATCAGCTATAGAGAATGTAAACGTGTCATATTTACATATGTACAAGACGAGCACCACTTGTCCTAAGCATAATGCTTCAGATGCTGATCATTTACCAAGATTGATAGTAGATGGCCATCTAGGTGTCTTAATTCAAAGACATTTAGGTATTTCTTGTGCTCGATGATGTATGGTTCAGACTATATTGAATCAAACATTTCATGTTAACCAGATTTTGCTCTATTCACATCTTATCTAAGCACCAGGTCACCTTATTAAAATGTATTTTTTGTGGATTTGCTATAGAACCAACACTTGAAAACTATCTGATGGTAGCAATAATTACTATACACCTATTTACGCTCTTCTTCTAATTGGAATATCTTGGCTATTCCTCTTTCTACCAACTGTAGGTCATACAGATAGTTTTATTTAATGAATCATAGCATCATAAGCTCCACATTGATTGGTAGCACAACCTCCTTACCATAAAATAAAGCATATGGATAAATTTTTAGGGTACTTTTGATTGTGATTCGATAAACCCAAAGTGCTTGATCCAGCAAGAAATACCAGCTTCTGGGATTATCTTGAATAGTCCTAATTATTTTCAATAAATTCTTATTGGTAGACTCTGCAAGACCATTCCCCTAAGGGTAATAATTTGATGAGGTTTTTCAATAAATCCTATATTTTTTTGAAAAATCAATGGTTTTAGCCTCTATAAAAAACCTAGAATTATCTGGTACAATGGTCACTGGGACTCCAAATATAGTGATTAGTCTTTCCATGAATTCAATCATAGTGTCTTGATCAACATGCTTCGTAACTTCCACCTGAGTCCACTTTGTGAAATAGTCAATTACTATTAGAATATTTATGTCTGGCAGATGAATTTAGATTAATTACACCAATAAATTATAATCCCCATTGCTAAAAAGGTTCTTCCATGACTATCGGTTGTAATGATATTATTAGGTGTTTCCCTTCACCTATAAATATTTGAAAATTTTCATAGGCTCTAGCCCATTTGAATGCATCGATAAAAAATTTCAGCCAATAATATCTGACCCTTAGAATATTTGATGCAATAGTTTATCTAGAGTAATGGCCTCCTTAGAAACCCTTGTAGAATTGCTCAAGTACTTCTCTGGTTTTCTTTGATGGTAGGCATCTTAGTAGTACCATATCAAAGTTTCTTTGATATAGGATATCTTCGATCAATGTATACTTTTTGGCCTACAATCTTAATATTCATATGTGGGATGCATTCAAGTCATTCGGACATCTACCTAATACAAAGTAGTGATGCAGATATTCGATCCAATCATCTGAATGCTTTGTTTCTATTTTTATATGAGTATCAAATTCAGCTTGATTTGACATATTAGCATTCTAAGATGCAAATTCTACTAAATTTTGGTAAAAGGCTCTACCCCTTATAAATTTTGTTGGTTTGATATCAATGTCATACTATTTTAGTCACCCAGACAGCCCTCTTATCACCAAATTCTCCTTGAATCATGAAATTTCAAACATCTGGGTGTATTACATATACCAGGGTTTTGCTCTGAGAAACTAAATACCTAAATTTCTTCAAAGATTTCATGATAGCATAGATTTGCTTTTTTATGAAGTTGAACTTTTCTTCATGGTCCTCTTGAGTGATATTTTTTTCCAATCACAAGAATATTTTTGTCAGGATTCTTCCCGGATACCCTCTCTTGCAAGGAAATATTTGTGATTTCCCCAAGGTTCTATTTAATGTATTAATTTACTTGCAATGCTTAGTGAAAAATGTGAAATGCCAAAAGTTAGTTGGATACCTCAGTGTTGCATATGCCTGTTAACAAGGGGCATGTTTTGGTTGATTTGATTTGCAATGATTTTATTGTTCATGGAATTTATGGGAAAATGAAATTATTGGTCAACTATTTACTTTAAAATAACAACCTTTGAAATATGAGGATGAAATTGTTCTTAGACAATATTTTATATAAGACATTATAATATTTTATGTATAAATAGTTTAAATATTTTTTAAATATTTTAAATCCACCGTAACCCTTAATGTCGACGGATAATTTTCTTAATGTCGGTTTTTAAAATAAAATATTAATATTATTTACGATGTGGCTGACCTTCCTGGCTGCCATTGTAGGACGCATATCGGCATAACTAGCTTAGATATATAATATATATATTTATAAACATTGAGAGTTATCAATCTCGAGGCACCTATCTATCACACCCCCAAGAAATGAGATACGCGCCTCGAGATTGATAACTCTTGACATTTATAGATATATATTTTATATATCTAAGCTAGTAGCATCCACGACCACACAATTATTATATTAAAATATATATATATCTTTGTGCATGCACAATATTATCAAAATATCTTTATACATTTTTAACTTGATTTTCATTTTTCCAATCTAAATTGTCCATATTCGGAGCTCCCTCTAACCATAAGAAACCATGGACATGTGGAGACCCTCTATGTTGCCATTCGTATCTACACAACAATTCTTTTACTTTCATTTATTTTTACAACACCTGTATGTTACGAATTCATGTAGATGAAGTTTTTTCATTCTAGGCTACAACCAATCACAATTACCATATGCAAATAATGTAGGGAAGGCCATATCCAGTAACCCTTCTGTAACATACTCATTTATAGGAGATGCTCCAATTCTAGGCCAATCAATAAGTGTTCCAAGATCCGCATTAAGGATTTTTACCCATGCACGAATGAGTTCCATATCCCTCAGAGCATTAGGTGGTTTGGAGGCCATTGATGTGGTGTGATCAATTATATTTCCTTCATCAGTCTCTAGAATTGGACCCATAAATACATATTCATTCATATCAGAATCGAACTCCATTTGGACATAATTAAGTTTATGAAAGATATTTGTAGTGGTGTCTGTTGGGAGTTCACTCAAAAAATTTTCATCAATTTGTACATCCTTATAAAACTTATCATGCTCAACCTTATACTTAAGAGCTTTGTATACTCTCTCTTTATTCACTGTAAAATTATAATTTGTACCACGTTGATATTTTCTCCTAACAATAATGATTGGAAAATCACTTATTGAATGAGGTAATACCTTAGCAATTTATTTCACCTCTTGAGGAAAACTTATTGTGTGCCATTTATACTTGTATTGGCCTCCCATAGCATGTGTTACCTGTAATATAGGATTAACACGAGCTATCAAAATTTCTTCAATTTGTGTCAAATTCACAAGTTCAGGTGGTTGTAGTCCAGGATCCATATTATTCTCTATAGAAAATCGATTAGAACCTTTTTCTTGTCGACACCTATTACATACTGGACCTTTGACTGTCAAACGCACATTTATTCCAGGATAGCATTCATCACAAATATAACACATGGATGGTGATGCAAGACTATCTAATTGATGTCGAAATATAGTCTGCGATTCATTGAAATCCACACCATATGTTGGAATTTGTTGTATATTTATTGCTATACCTTCAATATTTCCTTCTCTTCGAGGCTACAATGTCCTTTCTTGATGCATCTCCATGTTAATCTCATTGCATCCGCTTTGTGTCTGTTGAACGACAACTATATTTAAAGCATTTATTCTAAGAAAAGAAGATGCTTCAGATGCATCCATCAGTTTTGTTTATTTTTCTCTTTCTTCTTGTATCTTTTCAACTATTGATTCTGCCTTGCATTTTGCATGATTTTGTCTTTGTTTCTCATTTTCTCTTCCTCTTTGGCTAACTGTCATCTGTGCACGTATTTGTATTTGATATTCTCTTTGATATGCCAAACGTTGTTGCTTCTTTTCCTCCTCTGATATATTTATTTTTGGTGTATTTTCCATTTTTTCCTGTTAAAAAATATTAAATATTATTAGTTCTCCATTTGTCGAAGAGATATGATCAGATCGGTCATAACCAATCAATATCCCAAATATTAATATTGTTTGCTAACCTAAAAACAAATACAAGTATAATATTTTGATATTTTCATAAAATAAAATATCATCAAACCCACATATATTTATTAAAAAAATTAAAAATTAAAACATTATCTTGTTTCCTCTATCAAAGCAACGCCTTAAAAAAAATTAGTCATATTAGTCATAGTACATAAAAACCTAATCAGTAGCACTAGTCTTAGGGTCTAGTGGTAATGAAGGACAAATATGATCATTAAATTGATTACTAAATCAACATTAGAAGGCTAACTTATTAATGTTTAAAGAAGAAATGACAATAATATTCATGATAGAAATAGTGAAATTAATGGGCATTCGAGTAATTAGTTCGAGAATCTTATGAAATTAAAAAACATCTTAGTGAAATAGTGTATAAAAAGTAGCTTTAAAAATCTCTATATACTATACATCATTTAGGGCAATACTTGTTTCCACATAGAGTATCCATGTTGTCAATCAGTACATGTTAATAGATCATAATACTATAATATATATATTTGCATCCACCATAAGTTTATTATTGAATATTCCATGGTTACTTCCTAGCAGACTATTGAGTTAAATAGTAGGAATATACTACGTTGAATATAATAAGCCTAGCGGTGTTATGTATGTTAAGCCTATAGCTAGGCTAGCGTTGTTTGTTCTGAACCTGCCATGAGAAAACTCTACTAATATTTAGTAAAAAGTAAGAGAAGCCCAAGGCTCTTCCCGTAGTTCTCAAAAGTCTGGTCCTCAATTAAATTAAATTAACTAAAAGGGTAATGGCTTGGCCATTTATAAAATAAAATTATGATGCTGAAACCACAAAATATTGAGTTGGTCAAGTTAAATTTTAATCAAGTATTGAGTTGATTAAAAATTTTAAAAAAGTTATTATAAAAACTTTTTAATCGCCTGAAGGTCAGGGATATGTTTGAGCTTGAAGAGATAACTACAAGTGTCGGCCCCAATAAGGTCTGGCTTATTTTTTGACCTCCTTTGTCTTGCTTTAATATTTATTTTACATTTGTACAATCATGAATGCATAGTTTTAGTAGGTATTGGAGTTGTTGTGGGCTTCTTTGGTGTCAAAAATGCCATTAAATGATGTTTTCTCTCCGACATTATTTGGTCAATAGTAGTCCGCAAGTCTACAGTTTGCTTTTGGATTTTTTTCTTTAAAGATTTTGTGCATGTTATAAAAACCTTGAAGTAACGTTGAGAATGGGTATGTTATGTTGTCGACCGTGTTTGCATTGCCTACTTTGGCGATTGCACAATATGACATGAAACACGACTTGAACTGTTGGATGTTTTCGAAGTTTAAATAATGAAATAAATTAAAAAGGTTCTTCGATCCAAAATATTAATCGGTGAACCACAAAATTATTTATATGTAATTAACAGAAACAAAATACAAAATACATAGCGCAAGAGAGATAGAAAATGTACCTGTGATGTTACTTTTTTTTGCAATGATAGAACCCTGTTCGCCTGGCGTTGTGTGCTGATCCTGCAAAAACTTAGGGTTTCAGAGATGCGGAGAGAAGAGTTCAAAGAGAGAAGCAAATTATATTAGAAATTTTGGGCACCATTTTAGTTTAAATATTTTTTAAATATTTTAAATCCATCATAACCCTTAATGTCGACAGATAATTTTCTTAATGTCGGCTTTTTTAATAAAATATTAATATTGTTTACGATGTGGCTGACCTTCCTAGTTGCCATTGTAGGACGCCTATTAGCGTAATAAACATTTGATTTTAACATTTGAAAATTTAATTTTTAATTGATTTTATCTCCAATTGTTAATCAAATTTTATCTCAAATTGTTAATCAAATTTTTATCTCAAATTATTAATCAAATTTTATCTCAGATTGTTAATCAAAATTTATCTCATATTGTTAATCAAATTTTATCTCATATTGTTAATCAAATTTTATCTCATATTGTTAAGATTTGCTTGAGAATAAAAATGAAATGATTAAATCTAACTTTGCAATATAGAAAATTTGGAATATCATATTAATTATTCACTTTAATGAAAAATTGGAATTTATTGAAATTCAATTTTACGTAAAATGAAATTAAATGATTATTTAAAAACTATGCAAAGTTCAAAATTTCAAATTTTCATAAAAAATGTGAATTTACATAAAAATGAAAATTTTAATTTTAATTTTGAAACTTATGTATTATTTTTAGGGTTTTGATTTTTTTATTTGATGAAACTTAAACAAAAATAAAAATGCTAGGGTTAGAAAAATAAATAAAATAAAACAAGTCATTGTAACTTTTAAAATTTTTGAACAAATATCCTGCATTAAACCAACATTAATCCAACCAGTCTTCACACAATCTAAAATTAATGTGATGCAATCTTCTAAAGGAATAATACAATATATTAAGAAAAATAAATAAGTTTACCATCCGCATGTATATAACTTATTAAAAAAACTGAATATATTGCAAAATAAAAGATATTTAATTAATGCTCTTTTTGAATACCTAGATTCAAATTGATTACAATGGGTGAAATTCCTTTAGTCCAACAACTAGGGAGGAGATGCTCTTCCACAAACTCAAATTTCCAACATGCACTTGCTGCCACTCTCGTGAGTTTTAATGGATATTTATAATTTCCAACCTTTGGTTTTCTTTCTTGCTTGTTCAGTTTTATAATGCTCAAGAATACGTTCTCATTACGTCTTATTTATTTTCCTCATGTTGTAACCGTAATGCTCTCCATTTATTTAAAAAAAATTTGATAATGTTTTTGCCATCCTCTAAAGCATAATCATCTAAGAAAAGGGTTTAAAAAACAAATTTCATTTTTCTTTATCCTCCACTAAACCATATTAAGAAATTCCACATCCACGATGCTGCATAATTTTATTTCTATTTTAACTTAACCCCATTAATATGTTTCACACAACAATGCTAATCATTTGAGGGCCTCTGCATCCACCTTATTTTCAATCTGCATGAATTGCTTTATATGTAGAAGAGGAACATCATAGTGGTTCTGCTGAAGAGGAAGTTGCGATAAGGAGTTCAAACATGATAGTAATAATTGTTGTCGTGCTATCAACACTTGTATCCCTTGTTGACATTTTATCCTTTGTGCGTTATACCATGCGATGTAGATGTCGACACCTCTTTCTCCACTCGATGACACATCATTTTTCCATTTCTATTTTATAGGGCTACTCTTCGAGCCTTAACCATCGTTGAATACTACAAAGAAAAGTCATCATGTGCTAGCATGGTCTATGCAATCTGCTTGATAGAATTAGTTAAGGGCGAGAAGGTTCGTGTGTTGCCCAACTGCGACCACTGCTTCCATGTCAGCTGCATTGACACGTGGTTCTTATTGCACTCCTCTTGCCCTACGTGTAGATAATGTTACCTCATGGAAAGGTATTTGGTGTGAGCATAGCCCAACCCTTATGATAATAATCAGTCTGATTTAGCTCCTAATGCATTCACAACATTACGAGAAATTGCAGATTTACATTGTGCCTCTTTGCTTAACACTACACTCAAATATTTCACTTTGATTTCACCTAAGTAAATGAATGATTAAATAGTTATTTCATTATCTCAGAAGATGTATTGTAAATCTCATTACTATTTTTAACAAGTCTTGGTCTTTAATGCCTTTATCATAAGATACGAACACCAACTGGGTAGCCTATACCAAATCTATTTTAGTCCCACATGCATCTGAAAGAAGATTTACCAAATCTATTTAGTTCCACATGCATCTAGAAAAGGTGCAATGTGGGCTTTATCAATGCGCTCACTATGCCTTATGACTCAGCTAGGCCCTTTGGGGGTACCTTGGAATTCATGCCTCTACGTTAAACGTGCCTCTCAGAATTTGTGCCTTCGTGTTGACCTTGCCCCAATGCTACGTTTGCTAGTTGGTCAGGTTAGGGGTTCATCTCAAAAATTGTACCACCTATTAAAATATGCATAAAATATCAATAAATAATAAAAAACAAACAAAACCCCCATTTTTTATAAATCTTTTAAATTTAATTTGATTAATTTTAAATTTTTAAATTAATTTAATTCAAAAAATAAAAATTAACATTAAAAAAAATCAAACATTAAACTAAACCAAAACATTAAACATTTTAAAAGAAATTAAACATATTAAACTTAACAAAACATTAAAAATTAAAAATTAAAGGAAACATTAAACTAACATTTAAACCTTGGAATCCACATTGCAAAATTTATTGGTATAAACCAATCAAAAAATACTCAATGCAAACAAAAGGTCACATTAAAAATTAAAATTTCAAGTGGGTCCCCAAATTTGGGATACGTTGTGCAATGGCAACAACAAATGATGACTCTACTAAAAAATGCTCGAGTATTATGGATAAAGAACCCAATATGAAATCAACAAAACCAAACATTAGCAAAATATAAATCATCCAGTAATATCCAAGAAATATGGGGTCAAATAGCTTCAATTGAACATAAACACTTCATTTACTTTAGATTAGTGTGTGTTTTGTGAAGTCATTCTCTATTTTTGAATCCATAAAAATTTCCTCATATGTTTTGCAATTACGCTATGAAAAATGTTGCTCATAAATATTTACCTTTGCATTGCTCCACTACCAGTCAAGCGTCCATAGCTCTGGTGGACATGACCTTGATCTCTTATAGACCTTGCTCTACTACTAGCCAGATGTCTATAAACTTGGTAGATATTATCTAAACTAACCAAGTTTTTTATTAATTTTCTTGTTTTTTTTGTATGAATTTGATTGCTTTGCAAACATCACATGCACCTCTTAAGTTAGATATAATTTAAGGCTTACTATGGAGTGTATAAATTTTTCTCCTAATCAACAAACAAGAATGATTTCATCCTTCAAGAGTCAAAAATATCCATTAAATGTGATTTTACATGTGAAGATTTAGCAACATGTCATATTACATTAATGTCCACTATTTTAATCCACAATTCAAGAATAACTACTGAATAATCTGATTTCATTAACTTCAATTTAACCTAATTTCAAATGAATTATTCATCCTCCATGGCTAAGAAACGTCTCCAACAAAGGGGCAAAATTTTATTGAAACTACACAAATATACCATAATATGGAAAATAACAAACCAAAACATGTTGTGAAAGTGAAGAAACAAACATGTGAACATAAACCAAAACATAAAATTTGGCAAGAACCTGTATTGTTGACAAACATAAAAGCAAACAAAATTTCAAAATGAAAAAAAAACAACAAACAAAAAAATAAGTAATAATTGTAAAAAAATGGTGTAGACAAACACAAAATTATATAAAAGCAAAAGCAAAACAAAACAACAAAGTGATGTATGAGACATTTTTCCAAATCAAAAACTATATATAAAATATGAATATATACAAATGATGGATATGCTTTTTTGTCTCAGGGATGGAAATAGTGCTTTAAAAACTACCCATTGACAGGCAAAGGAATGTTCTCTCCACTCAAATTTTGCAATCTAAATGCATTTTTCCCAAGAATCTTGGAAATTTGGTAGGGGCCTAACCAAATATTATCAAATTTATCATGATCACCCTTCCTCTCGTGTGCCTTATCCCACAAAAAAACCAAATAAAAAATTCTAAAGGCTTTGACCTTGGCTCTCTTATCAAACCAAATTTTACTAACCCCATGATGCTTACTAAAATGTTGTAGGGCATCTTCCCTATTTTCATCTAGACTCATTAAGTGAGTAAATCTTGCCTCTGTTTTATCATCAGTTTCAAGATAATATTTCATAAAATAAAGAGTCTGTAATCTCAGGTTAGAAATAAAAATAGGCTCTTGACTATAAACTAAATGATAAGGAGCAGTACCAATGGACCCTTTTGATCTAGTTCTATCTGCCCATAAAGCATATTTTAACTTGTGTTAGTCTCTAGGATTTATTTCTAACAGTTTTTTAATTATGGATAATAAGTTCTTATTAGTAGATTCTACTAAGCCATTACCTTATGGGTAGTAATTTGAAGAAAACTGTATGCTTACCTTATTGTCGCACACCCATTATGCAAACTGAAGTGAAGTGAAAAAAAACCATTATCACAAATAATAGAATATGACATACCAAATCTAGTAACAATGTGTCCTAAAAATTGAATAACTACTTCAAAAGTACAGTTCTTAGTGGGAATGGCTTCAGTACATCTAGTACAATAATTTGTGGTGATTAAAATATTTTGTGACTAGCTAAAGAGTTTGGGTTTATAACTCCTACAAAATCTAAATTCCATTGTAGGAATGGTCTAGCCTCAAATATGGGTTGTAAAGGCATTGAGGCATTTTGTTCTCTGTTGACGGTATCTGATATGTATGGCAAGAACAAACATGGGCATGGACATATTTGAAAATGTGGAGTCAATAGTAGCCAGATCTCAAAATATGGTGCGTTGTGGTATTAGTTGATCCATGCCCAGTTCCATACTTACCATGAAAATCCTTAAGTATTTGCATAGACTCGTCCTTACTCAAACATCTAAGGAAAATTCTTTCATGATTTCTTTTGTATAACACACCAAATTTAATCATAAAATTAGAGCTTTTTAATCGAAGTGCTCTTATTTGCATAACATTAAAGTGATCAGGGCACTTACCATTCAAAATAAAATACACAATGTCATTATACCATTCGTCTGTGGTGATGCTTTCTGTAGTGTATTGTTGACACGCGATTGGAGGATCGATTTTAGCTAGAGAATTTATCAATACTTATCCTCTATCAAGCTTCATCAAATGAATATCTAAATTAAAATCCTGCAAAGTAGCCAACCATTTGCCTCTTCTTTCTCCCAATTCATTCTACATCAACATTGTTTTGACAGCTGGGTCAGGTACTATTGTAAAAATTCTATTGTGCAAAATGTAATATCTAATCTTCTTCACAATTTTGAAAAGAGCATATAACTATTTATCCAGAATAGTGTATTTCAACTATGCATATTTTAGTGGTGAAATCAAGAAAGCAATAGGATTTTCTAAATTATCTTCGTTCTTTTGAGTTAATACACTAGCAAAATAATGCTCCGAAGTAAATGAATAAATATAGAAAGGTTTCTTGTAATTAGGACTCACAAGCATAGGTGTAGAAGATATTGCATTTTTTACATCCTGAAAAGATACTTTAGCTTCACTAGTCCAATTAATGTTAGAAACCTTTTTCAACATATCAGTTAATGGTTTGACTATTTCAGTAAATCTTGAAATGAATTTCCTGATAAAGTTGATTTTCCCAAAAAATGATCATAATTTTTTTTTGCTACAAGGAAAAGGGGTTTTTTGGATGGATTCTATTATTTCAATATTTATGGAAATTCCATCTTTTGGGATGACATGGCCTAAAATTTTACCTTCAGTTTCTCCAAAAATGCTCTTTTTAGGATTTAGCGAAATGCCATGCTCTCTACACTTTTGAAGAAATTTTCACAAAATCATTAACGTGGTCAGATTTGTTCTTTGAGAAAATAGGAATGCCATCAACATAAATAACTATGCATTTACCTATCAAATATTTAAATGCATAGTCCATGGCTCTCTAAAATGTGGCATTTGCATTAAGCAATCCAAAAGGTATTCTTCTATAAGAAAAGATACCCCACTTCATGGTAAAAGTAGTTTTCATTCTGTATTTTGGGTCAGTAAGAATTTGGTTGTATCCTAAATAACCGTCAAGAAAAGATATCATCTCAAAACCATTAACCATTTGTAAAATATGATCAATGGAACGTAAGGGGTAGTTATCTTTTTGTGAGGCCTTATTGAGATTCCTAAAATAAATATACAAATAAATTTCACCTATCTTCTTCCTAAGTGGTACAATGTTTGCTACCCATGTAGAGTGTCTTATTGGAAAAATAATCTTAGCATCTAACAATTTCTTAACCTCTTTTTGTATAAGGGGCTCTAGCAATGGGTTAACTGGTCTTTTTTTGTCTCAATGGTTTTGAATCTGGATTTAAAGGAATAGTTTGTGTTATGATGTTTTCATTATAAGTATTTAAATCCTCATAACTCCATGTTATTACATCAACGTAATATTTAAGAGCCTATACAATCCATTCTTGTTCATTATGAGTGCAATCCTTTCCTATGAGTACATTATGTGAGTCTTTACTAATCCCAAGATCAATAGAATTATAAGCATCTTGTGGGAGTGAGGTTTTATTACAACTTTTGCTTTTATAATTAATATCAAAAAGCTTTTCAATAGAAACTATACATTTAGGAATCACATTGATTTTCTTTGTTACCTCATGATATTTGTTACCTCATGATCTTTGTTTTCCTCTTCTTGCAATCTTTCATCCTCATCGATCACCTAATTTTTAAAAACCCTTAAATTAGTTACAAAATTGAAAATGTGGTGATCACTTTCAAATACTTGCAAAAATTTCAAATTATTTGGAATAGAAGGACAAGGTATAAAATCAATTGAAAACTTCTTTAGCCTCCTATTATCAATAGGCTTAAGAGTACTTATTTTGACAACTAAAGAATCAATAATTTGATTGTTCTTCCTAGATATCAATGAAATATTGAAAGCATTGAATTCATCAATAAGATCCCTAACTCTATTTATATAATAAATTAGCCTTTTATTATGACGTGTATTGGCCTTTCACATGTTTAAAAATCAATTTTGAATATCCTAGCACTTTCAAATATTTAATGTTTTATTTAAGGCTAACTATAAACTGTATATTAAAACCTCATATTCTATAGTGTTACAAGTGCAGGAAAACTATAATTTATAAGATGTCAGATATGACTTACCTATAAGACTAATCAATTCCACACCAGCTCCACTACCTTGTTTGGATTTAGATCAATCAAATTTAATCATACAAATAAGATTTCCATCCTTAATTGGATTAATAGATGGTATTTCATTTTCATATTCACCTACATTCAATTTTATTTTCAAAGTATTTACACCTAACTCAGACTCATTGTAAATATTTTTATTGGTTTTGTTATATTCAGTAATCAAATATTTGAGTTTAGGTTCTCTTTCAATTTTTATTTGATTAGAAAAACCCTTCCATGGTAGCCACATATGTGAAAATATGTGGCCATGTATCTATTTAAATTCTTAGACCAATCTCTACTCAACAACATTCCATATCTGTCAGGTATATCTACAACCTGCATATCAATATACTACTGTATCCTAGGCTCTGAGGCTAACTGTATGTGAAATTTTTTAAGCATTCCAACCACATGAACTTCATATTTATCTAGTTGAACAACTATTCTATTAGAAGGGATGGGTTTTAAACCCAATTTTTGATAAACAATATGAGGCTTGACATTACCAGATGCTCCTGAATCAACAAGACAATTGTGCAAATTTCTTCTTCCAATTATTATGGTCAAAAGAAAAGGAGGCACTTATCCTTTGTCTCTTCGTGAGATAAATTATGCATCCATGGAATTCTAGGATTCATTTTTTATTTGATCATCAAAATCCTGCATTAAAAATTCTTACTGATTAGTCAACTTAGCAACATCAAATAAAGATATATTCACTTTTACTTTATTTAAATTCTCCACAATATTATATGTAAATATGTCATGTGGTGGTTCAGGTAGATAAAATTTATATAGAGGCATGGGATTGTTACTAGCCTGTGTGTTAGGAGGAATGATGGTGTCATTTAGGGGATTAGATAAAGTAAATGGAGCTTTAGTCTTACTCCTAAGATTGTAATTATGATTTCATTTTTGAAATTGTCTAAAACCTTGAACTTCCTCTTCTAAAGACCCATCATACCATTCTTCATCTTCTTCAGTTGATTCAAATTTCTCAACTTCTAGCACTGATTATTTCCCTTTTCTAGTACTAGCCTATTGGGAAGGATCTTCATTTAAAATAATTTCCATGTTCTACATCTCTTTTTGTAGAATATCTAGAGCTGTTTTGAATTCAGGGCACTCATTCTCACTATGTTGTATCGTGGGATGTACCCTACAACAATTTTTTAAAGCCCAATATGAGAGATTAATAATGGTTCTGGTTTGATTTTCATTAACATGAGTATTGGTTTTATTGGCAATAGGATTGGGTACTCCATTGTTCGGACGAGTATTCCATGGTTTTCTCTAAAAGCTAAAATTTCTATTTTGATGAGAAATTTGAGGCAATTATTTATGTATTTGAACCATGTCACTACTAAGTTTTTGGAAAACCCTCTATAGGTAATTTACCTAAGAATTAGGTTTATTATTTTATCCTACAGTAGTTTGAATGGTTGAGTTATTTGCAGCAGTGGGATTTTGAAAAATTGGCAAATTTTGATTTTGAGAAAAATATGAAAATATTGTGTTGTTTTGATGAAATGTTGTTGCATTTGGAGTGGGTGTTGTATTAAATAATGTACATATGGTTTGGGCATTTTTTTCAGCCATTTTATGAGTGGTGAATTAATTTTCTAAATATTGTGGAGTGGTAGGATAAGTGGGTGTGATAGGTGGATTGTATGGAAAAGTGAAGTTATTGAATGACATAGCAGTCAACATTGGCATTTGTTGTGGCAAATCCTGATTGATCATAGGTACTTGATTATAAGCTCTTGATATTCTATGTAAGGCAAATATCCTATCCCAAAACCTTTTGGTATCAACTTTTTCTCTATAGTAAAGCCTCATTGTATGCCATAGAAAGTGTAGTTATTTGAGGAGCTCTCCTTACAAACATAGATATTAAGGGATCCAATATCCTAAAGTACATTTGTATAGCAATAGCTACTTGAAGAGTATAAGTATAAACTATCATGCTATACAACTTATGGAAATGAGTATTGAACAATCTCAAAGATTCATTAGGCTCTCTCTTGGCTGATGCAAACTGGTGATAGATTATAGTAGGATCTATGGGTAGCCTAAATTGATTTGCAAAAGTTATTTCCAACTCAGCCCAAGACATAATTGAATTGGTAGGAAAACTAATGTACTAATCTAATGCTATTTTATATAAGGTGAGAGGAAAACTTCTGCAAGCAACATCCTCATGTTCAACTTGTAGTCTAATCAAAGTATCCTTGTAAGCTTGAATATGCTCTTTAGCAATTCTAATTCCATCATGTTTATATTTAGGTAAATACCTTTCTATGTTTTTGGGAATGTCATGGGCTGCTCCAACAATGTTTAAAGGACTTCTATAAGAACCTAACCAAGCTGCAATTCCTACCATTAGAATTACTGGGGGAGGAGTAAATGGGATTATGGGTAGCGATGAACTGCTACTGGGTGGAATAACAATCGACTAACTCTTGGATATTCTGATCCTCCTTGTAGGAGAAATGCTATGAAAAATAGTATCTTCGAAAGCCTTAGATCTTGTGATTATGATCTTCGATTCTAGCTTTGATAATACAAACAAATAGTGTTTAATGATATTGAAGTGAAAATACTCCCAATTTTCACATGTTTCAGTAATAAATCATGTTCACTAAAAATGCATCAATTAAACCATAATAATAAAGAATATTCTCTATTTGTAAAATATTAGAATTAATACATCATAAATTAGAGAATTTCCAACAATAATTATGAACAACTTAACAAGAACTTTGTAAATCAAATCAATTACCTTCAAGTAGGCTCTCCTTCTAGCACCAATTTTGTTGAGTGATATTTTTGTCCAATCACAAGAATATACTCACAATCAGGATTCTGCCCAGATACCCTCTCTTGTAAGGAAATATTTGTGATTTCCTCAAGGTTCTGTTTAAAGTATTAATTTTCTTGCAATGCTTGGTGAAAAATTTGAAATGCCAAAAGTTAGTTGGGTACCTTAGTGTTGCATATGCATGTTAACAAGGGACCTATTTTGGTTGATTTGATTTGCAATGATTTTGTTGTTCATGGGATTTATGGGAAAATGAAATTAAAGATCAACTATTTACTTTGAAATGAAAACCTTCGAAATGTAATAAACATTTAATTTTAACCTTTGAAAATTTGATTTTTAATTGATTTTATCTCCAATTTTTTTTATCAAAATTTATCTCAAATTGTTAATCAATTTTTTATCTCAATTTGTTAATCAAATTTTATCTCAGATTGTTAATCAAATTTTATCTTTGATTGATTAAATCTAACTTTGCAATGTAAAAACTTTGGAATATCATTTTAAATTATTCACTTTAACAAAAAATTGGAATTTATTGAAATTTTAATATTACTGAAATTAAATGATTATTTAAAAACTATGCAAATTTTAAAACCTCAAATTTTCATCAAAAATTTGAATTTATATAAAAATGAAAATTTTAATTTTAATTTTGAAACTTACGTATTTAATTTATATAAAAATGAAAATTTTAATTTTAATTTTGAAACTTACGTATTTATTTTTAGGGTTTTGATTTTTTTATTTGATGAAACTTTAACAAAAATAAAAAGGCTAGGGTTAGAAAAATAAATAAAAATAAAACGAGTTGCTATAACTTTTAAAATTTCATCCCGGATTCGTATGAACAAATATCCTGCATTAAACCAACATTAATTTGACCAGTCTTCACACAGTATAAAATTAATGTGATGCAATATTCTAAGGGAATAACACAATATATTAAGAAAAATAAATAAGTATACCATCCGAATGCATATAAATTATTTAAAAAAATCCAATATTGCAAAACGAAAGATATTTAATTAGTGCTCCTTCAGAATACCTTGCTTCAAATTGATTACAATGGGTGAAACTCCTTCAGTCCAACAACCAGGGAGGAGATGCTCTTCCACAAACTCAAATTTCCAACATGCACTTGCTGCAAATAATCTTTGACCTTTTCTCACATGAGTTTCAATGGATATTTATAATTTCCAACCTTTGGTTTTCTTTCCCACTTGTTCAGTTTTATAACGCTCAAGAATCTGTTATCCTTATGTCTTATTTATTTTCCTCAAGTTGTAATCACAATGCCCTCCATTTATTTAAAAAAAAACTTTTTGATAACACTTTTGCCATCTGCTAAAGCATAATCATCCAAGAAAAGGGTTTAAAAAATTAATTTCATTTTTCATTATCCTCCACTAAATCATATCAAGAAATTCAATGTCCATGGAATTGCATAGTTTTATTTCTATTTTAACTTGACCCAATTAATATGTTTCCCACAACAATACTAATCATTTGAGGCCCTCGACTGCATCCATCTTAATTTTATACTACATGAACTACTTTGTATGTAGAAGAGGAACATCACAATGGTTTTGTTGAAGAGGAAGTTGCGATAAGGAGTTCAAACATGATAGTAGTAATGATTGTAGTGTTGTCAACACTTGTATGCCTTATTGACATCTTCTCCATTGTGCACCGTGTCATGTAGTGCAGAGGTCGATACCTCTTTCTTCACTCGACGACACATCATTTTTCCATTTTCTATTTTTATAGTGCTGTTACCCGAGCCTTACCCATCATCGAATACTAAAAAGAGGAGTTGTCATGTGTTGGTACGGATTGTGCAATCTGCTTGGCAAAATTTATGGAGGGTGAGAAGGTTTGGATGTTGCCCAACTACGAACATTACATCCATGTCGACTGCATTGACACGTGGTTCTTGTTGCACTTCTCTTGCACTATGTGTAGATGATGTTACCTTGTGGAGAGGTGTTTGGTGCATACACAGTCCAACCCTTCTGATAACAATCGGTCTAATTTAACTCCTAATGCGTTCACAACATTACAAGGAATTGCATATTCATACTGTGCCTCTTTGCTTAACACTACACTCAAGTATTTTACTTTGATTTCACTTAGGTAAATGAACGATTAAATAGTGATTTCATTATCTTAGAAGATGTATTGCAAATTTCATTACTATTTTTAACAAGTCTTTTTCTTTAATACCTTTGTCAAAATATACGGACACCAGCTGGGTAGCATGTTGAACATGCATCTCAAAGAAGATTTGTTGAATCTATTTTAGTCACACGTGCATCTAGAAATGGTACAATGTGGGCTTTATCAATGCGAGCAATCAGTATGCCTTATGACTTAGCTAAGACCTTTGGGGGTACCTTGGAATTTGTGCCTCTGCGTTGACTATGCCTCTCAAAATCTGTACCTCTATGTTGATCGTTCTTCAGAACTGCATCCGCTGGTTGGTTGGGTCAGGGGTTCACCTCTAAAATTATGCCACCTATCGAAACATGTAGACACTATCAATAAATAATAATAAAAACAAAATAAACCCTCTTTTTTATAAATATTTTAAATTTAATTTGATTAATTTCAAATGTTTGAATTAATTTAATTCAAAACATTAAAATTAACATTAAAAAAATAAAAAATTAAACTGAACCAAAACATTAAACATTTTAAAAGAAATTAAACATATTAAACTTAACAAAACATTAAAAATTTAAAATTAAAGGAAACATTAAACCAACATTTAAACCTTGGAATCCACATTGCAAAATTTATTGGTATAAACCAATCAATAAAAATACTCAATGCAAACAAAAGATCACACTAAAAATTGAAATTTCAAGTGGGTCTTCAAATTTGGGGTACGTTGTGGAATCGCAACAACAGATCCTAAAATGTTTGACATAAGAAGGCTATTGGTATTTCACCATACTGCTTCCTTTTCTAAGTTAGGATAGCTGCATAGATCTCTTCTGCTCTAAATGCATAGAGAATAAATTTCTTAGAATAATTTGGATTAATTAGGACTGGAGCTTGGGATATCGACTCTTTGATATTTTTGAAGGTCTTCTACTGGGCATCCATCCACTTAAACTCTACTCCCTACTTCAGTATTTCAGTCATTGGTTTTACAATTTGAGAAAAGTCTAAGATGAATTTTTGGATAAAATTAATCTACCCAAAGAATGATTGAAGTTCCTTCTTTTTCTGTTGAGAGACAGAGACCGATAGGCTTTCACCCTATCTAGGTCAATTGCTATTCCTATTTTCAATAACACACGTACCAATAATTTTTCCTCATGTACAATGAAGATTGACTTCTTGGGATTTAAATACGTCTCAAATTCTTTGTATTTTTCAAATACCATCCAAAGATGCTCAATATGCTTGCTTTTATCATGAGATAAAATATTCATGTCATCCAAGTAGATCAGGATTATCTTTTTACCAATTCATAAAATTCTAAATCCATGGTCCTTTGAAAGGTGGCACCTGCATTAGATAGCCAAAAAGGTATGCATTGATATGCAAATGTACCCCACTTTATGGTGAATGCGGTCTTACGTTGATCTTCATCTTTCATCCAAATTTTGTTGAAACCAAAAAATCCATCCAAGAGAGAAATTTTTTTGGCTTTGGCTATAGTATGCAAGACCTGATAAATTTGTAGGAGGGGATAATGATCCTTCAATGAGGTCTGATTCAAATTTTGAAAGTCTAAACATAGATGGATATCTCCATTTTTATTTTTTATCACAACTAAATTAGAAATCGAGGTAGAGTGCTTGATAGGGTATAAATTTTGGCAGTCAATAATTTCAAGAGCTCTTGCTTCATCAATACCTCTATCTTGGGATTCATAGGTCGTTGCTTCTGTCAAAGAGGTTTTGCATCTAACTATAGCTCAATAGTATGTTGGATGGTGCCTTTGTCATATAATTTGAGGTCATCATATGTCTAGGCTATAATATAATTAAACTCTTTGCATAATTCCATAGTCTGATTGATCTCTTCCTCTGAACATCATACACTAATGTTGATATTTTTTCCTAGTTTAATTTGTAATCCTTTATAACTCTTGTTTTCAACTTTAATTATATGGGTAACTAGTCTATCACTGCTATCAAATAGGATTTCTATGGTTATCAAACCCTTGGGGATATTATTTATCTTTAGTTGAATCATTTCACCTTCTTCATCTTCTTTCGATGTTGATCACTTACACAATTTATTTATTGAATTAGAAAATAAACTATTTTTTCATCATTCTCAAATACCTACTAAAATATGCCTTTGTATAGCATAGATGGTCTATAGACAAGCCTAACTATCTTATATTTGTGAATGATATTGGATATTGGATAGAAATTTGCTCCAATAAAAGCTAGTATGTCAGCATGAGTGTTGCTTTCTATAGGAATGGGTTTGATGTCCAAGGGTTCAAAAGACTCCAATAGGTCCCACACCATATTTCTATATTATTTGAGTTAATATTTTTTGCTACTACATTTCTTAGTAACTTGATTTACTACCAGTTCAAAATAACGAAAGATTCATAGTTGCTTGATTCCTATTTTTCAGCTTTCCTTAACCCTAGACATAGTGCTTCATATTTTGATGCATCGTTTGTGCAACTCCATGTCTATTGGTATGAGAAGGTATTTTTTCTTCAGTAGGTGACACTAAAAATACGCTTGCTCTAACACCATTCTTGCATCTGGAACTATCAAAGAACAACTTGCACATCTAATCTTGATTGGGATTCTTACGAGTCAAAATTATGAGTTTTGTTTCTTCTAGCTTCATAATTGAGTATGTACCTATTTCGGTTTTAATAATAGTATTTAAATATATTATAGAAAAATAATCCTCTGTTTGGATATCCTCCAATACTTCTTCCATCAGATCTGTTTCTTGAGTGGTTATGTTTATGGTGTTGACTTGTTGGTCCTCCTCCAACTTATCTATATGAAATGAGGATGGATTCTTAAAAAATATGTTGAATATTTTTACTTTGAATGGCACCTCCATATGGGAATAATAAAGAGACAAATAACCATCCAAATTAGTAGTAAACTCTCTTAATAGACACATCCTAAAATAGGTTTCCAAGTACACTACTACAATTTCTTGAATGATAGTGATTTGAGGTATTCTATGCAACCTCATGGGGATATCTTTGATTACTCCAACTATTTTCATAGGTGTACCATACAACTACAATACTCTATGACTGCTTCTTGTATATTTCATACTCATTATTTCACAGACTTCTTTGAGCATGACAATGGTAGCTGCTCCAAAATCAATCATACAATTATGTACCACCCATCCTTCTATTTGTAAGGATAAATAAAATTGAGATGGTATGTTCTTCCCAATTATTGAAGTACGGTGTCCTTGAGCTAGATTAAACTCTACCTATTACTTTCCTTCACTCTTAATTATTTTGAGAGAAACCTGTAGAAGATCTATTTACCTTGAGATTAGGAGTGCATCATACATGTTGACTTTAGATAAAATTTTCTTTAATTCTTCCACAATATTAAAACTGGAAGATTTTAGCAGCTTCCTATATTCTCTTACAAGTTCCTCATATTTATCCTTATAATCTTGATTAGCTTCAATCCTCTAACATTTAATCAGGGAAGGATATCTTAGTTTATCTCTAACTTGTTACTTTTCTTCACTCTCTTTAGTTCCCTTATATTGCTACTGGACTATTATTTGAACCGAGGTAGGCAAAGACAAATCCTTCTTTGGAATATCCTTTGATTTAGAAGGTACCTTGAAAAGGTCCAGGATCTTAGGATCAATGGGTAAGAGTTTATTTATAGACCTTATAAGAATAACCACTTGTTCTATAGATAACATCATGCAATTGTAATCATCCACTTATTTCATCATATTTACTTACCCATTTTATGGATTCTCTACTTTCTCAATTGCAATCCTATGAATGTAGTGTTCATGCATCATGCATGTACTTTCACTATGTGGATCATTCCAAGTTGAGCACCAATAGCTAGATTTAGATTTCAAGGATGAAGGTTACTCCTCTTGATTGGCGTATACAAAATTAGATTTTATGATGGTTTGCTAGTGGAGGTCGTCTGATATCTTATGATAGATGAAAACCTTTATGTTTGAAAGTTTCTCTCAACTTGTATTCACTTCATGGTTGTGACTTCATTTGTGAGGTTCTTAAAATTTGTTATCATTTCTTGGAGGGCAACTATTTGGGTATTCAAGACTGGTAATATTGGGACAATAGTAGATGTTAGGAGCAATGGGACTATAGGCATAGTAGAAATAATTTTTGGGTTTGGTGCAGGTGGCCAAGATGGGAAATTGACTAAAGGAGTAGTCAAAAAAGAGCTTGATGGAGCCAAAACCAATGGTTGTTGTTGAAGAAATTCTAGATATATATGCATCACAAATTATGGAGGTAATCTTCCTATGGTGATAAGGTCCTTCTCTACCTTTAATACTTCTTGATTTTTTTTTGGAAATTTGCATACATTGGATTGTCTTATGGACATCCCTAGATTAGAGTGAAAAGCCCTCAAATAGTAGTACATTACTTGTTCATCAGTTGGATGCAGGCCTTGTGATAACCTTTTCCATGTCCTACTGAATCTAATGTTTGAATATGTTATTTTTTTGGTAGGTTCCTTTGGATGCCAGTAAACTGTGTCAACAGAGATAAGGGTTATATTTTTTCATTGAATTCCTCAATCAAATTTCCAGCCAGTTCATTCCATGAAGTTATAGTTAGATCCGACAAGGTTCTATTACAGTAGGACATTTTCCCTTTCAATGATATTACCAAGAGCCTTATCATGAAATATCCATCTTGGATATTATTTATGGTGGCTAATGATACCACATATTAACAATGATCGTATGTAATTTTACCAGTACCATTATTTATTAGTAATATTTTTAGAACTATAAAGGGAATAGGATTATAGACCAATAAATTTAGAGGTTCCAAATGATTCTAGACCAGATAATTCTAAGCATTTATATTTTTATTTACAACCATTATTGTTGGTGCAAGAGGATGGACTATTGAAGTTAGATTAGCAGTAGTGGGATTGGTTGTATTGATCAGATATATAATAAGGACTAGAAAGAGCAGTGAAATAGGTGGGAAGCTAGGATGAATTCTAAAGTTGCCAAACTGCAATTATAGAAACTCAATAGGTTCTTCTAATTCTCTAGTTGGTTGTCTTGTGATCATATATTTGGAAGTCTTAGTAAGCCAACATAACATAAAAGTGGATATAAAAATATTGTATGGGTATTGATAGATGGAGTCATCAAGTGGTTAAACTAAAGGTTTGTAAAGAGCAGAGAATCACCAGTCTTTTTTCCTTATAAAAAATAGTGGGATTGTGTCCCACCAGGTATGCCAAAAACTGTTGGTCAGAGAATCTATCTAATGGAAAGGTTTGTATGACCACAAAATTTGACAAACATTGAATGATCGAGGATCTGTGAAAACTGTAGCGATCAATATTTAGAGGAGATCGGTTCCTTGAAGTCCCAGCTAACTATTCCTAAATGTGGTGGGGAAAAGAATGCTAAAATAAGAAAAATGAGCTAAATATAGAACTTATAGTGGTGCATATTAAGCAACATCAATACATATGCAAAATGAGAATCATATGATTAAACAACCAACTACCTAACAGACCAACCAGTTTTAATATCAATTAAAGAACATTTAAATTTCAATATAATGTAGTTTATCAGATCATAAATTATAGAATAAGTGAATAAACCCAACATAAATTTAGAATTCAAAGCAAAAATCATGAACATTCAACAAGCTAAAATTAGAAATAAGTGGTCATCCATACACACATGCTTTGTAAATGAATTGAACCAGAGGCTAATTAGTAGTCACTTTGTATTAAGATGCAAGTTTTTCATCCTTACATATCAATTGTAAACGCCTGAGATCCAACATATTTTTCTTTTACATCTTAGTATATATAGAATTTCTACAATAAAAATATCATTATCTTAGACATGGATTGTTGTTATGTTAGATGGAGTGCTAGCTAATTATGACTTGCTAACCTAGACAAAATTCGTGTCATACTGAGTAGTATTGAGCCTAATGCTTGCATCTGGTTCATTTATTTTTACTAATTATTTTTAGTTGAGCTGCCTTGTAACCTGTGTGATGGCCACAATCATAACTATATCACTAATATTTTTCTAACAAGCAATCTTATCCAATAGGTATTTTAAGATGATGACAATTCTTGTACGGGTGGTCTAGTGCTGAACATGATGTGATGAGCACCAAAAATGCTCATTTTTTTATGTTTTAATGGGATAATTGTGTGGCATTATTATATTAGAAATGTATTTTTTGTGAAATTATTGTATGCATTTAATAGAAAAGATGTATTATGCTTAACGGGTGTTTTTAGTGGAAAATGTGTGTAGATGCAGTATTTTATTACTTTTTTGCACCTTTTAGTCGAGGTCCCACATGGACCTGGCATTGGAACACATGTAATGTGCTTAAAGGAATGATGTGCGACTTGACGGAGATAGTAGTGTTGGAAAACATCATCTAAATTTGCTAAGGCATGATGCTTGTATCCCGACCACAGGCTAGAAGGTGCCTGACTTCCAGTGATAGGAAGGCACTTGACTCCCAATGGTAGGAAGGCGCCTGACTTCTAGAAATAGGAAGGCACTTGACTTCCAGTAACAAGTTGGAAGGGGTCCATATCTCGATGACAGAGTGAGCGCCTATCCTTAATTGACAAAAAATAATAGCAATTCATAGCAAAATAGAAAAGGCCTATATGTGGTGCCTTTATCCTGACAACAAGCCAAAAAATGTACCTGTATTCAAGCGATAGGCCAAACAATACTTATATCCGATGGAATAAAGTGTGCGTTGACTATTTGACTTGAAGATCATGCATAAATTTAGACAAATATTGTTGTAAAACATAGGGTGCACTATAGTTATCTCAAAATGATTAATTTTAGCATGTTCACTCTTTTATTAGATGTTTAATTAAATTATGCACGTGCCCATCATAGTGAATCGTGTCAAAGTGATTAATTTTAGCATAGTCTAAATTTGTAATAGGGGATGACCGCGTTCTGTATAAAATGTAGGCCACCCCTAAAGTGAACAATCCCAAACCTGAACAATAATTTGTACTGCATTATTTTAATAAAAGTCTCGAGTGTTTTTGTTATTTGCGTGTTCGGAAGAGTGACCGTGTGAATTAGTTGGGCGGATGTCTGCGGGAGCCTGGGCCCACTCCAGGTAGTATTCCTCCCCTATTTTTACTATCATTATTTATGTTGTTTATTTCTTGTTCTTTTATTTTTGCAAGTGTGTTTTCCTGCTTTATTTATTTTTGCATAGTGTGTTTATTTCCTGCAATTTCTTGCTTTATTAATTTCTGCAAGAGTGTTTAATTTCTTGCAATTTCCTTTTAGTCATGTGTTTGATAATTTAAATTAATTTTCCTGTAGTTTCCATTAGTGTTTATTTTCTTGCACTTAAATTTTGTTGGTTTGGATGAACTTAAACTACATGAACAACACACCCCCACCAAACCAAAGTGACACATAGGACTCATCTTCCAGTTTACTATAGGCATATATTTTGCACAGGTACTCAACAAGTTTACGAACTCCTAGATTGATAAAATTAAATGGAAGCAAAATTAACTATTTTCAGAAACATATTTTTTGCTCACCATTTTGGCATCATTGCTAGGGAGTGCCAACTGTAGTATTCTAAATCTATAGGTCAGTCAAACCTAAAACTTATAGTTCATATTAGCTTACCCATAGATTCTCTACCTGATATTGTATGAGTCCACCATGATTAAGAGGACTGGATGGATGCTTTGTTAGAAAAGAAATCACTCTAAAAATAACTGAACCACCTTCTGAAATACCTTCTGAAGAATCTGAAACACTTCCCAAAGTTGCACCATCATCTCCACCTGAAACACCTTGGCATATTAATCCAATATTCGGACAAACTGATCCAAGGTGGAAATCATTAGGGAAAGAGAAAACATCTGAAGATTTATTGAACACCCAACTATGGAAAGAAGTGGAAGAGGGAACTATTTCAAATTCAGATTTAGGAATATTATTAGAAGACAAGAGAAATGAGTGTAACACTTTGTTAGAAGCTTTGAAAGTAGCTAGTGTAGAACCTACATTATTTGAAAATATGGCTGAGGTGGAAGAGGCTTCAACCAGTTTTGACTTTCCAATTGAGGAATCCAGAGGAGAAACCAAGATGAAACACATATCTCCTACTCATCTTCCTACTTTTAGAGGATTACCAACTGAGGACCCTGATCTATTCCTTTTCAAATTTGATGTACTTTGTAGATCAGTGGACTACAAATCTGATGCCCAAAAACTAAAATTATTTCCCTCTACACTAGATGATTCAACACTACGTTGGTTCATCAGTTTGGGGAACAAACACATTGCTACCTGGGAGGATATGAAAAAAATATTCCTAGAACAATACCAAGACTTTGGTAGGGCATGAGATGCTAGGGAAGAAGTCCTAGATATGTCCCAAAGAGAGGAAGAGTCATTGGAAGATTATTGGGATAGATTTAACTTCAATCTTCAATGATCACCCCATGCAAAATTGGGTGAGAAATCCTTAAGAAGCATATTCTTAAGGGGTCTCACAAATGAATCCTTAGAAGCTTTGAATTTGTTATTGGGAGGTGATATTTACCAACATCAAATGCTAGATATTTGATAATTGTGTCAAAATTATTCAAGAAGAAAAGGTAAACCCACCAATCGAGTCACAAAAACCATAGCCTCTATAACTAAGGTAGAAATAGGCAATATGTTGGAGGACATGAAGAGTGAGATGTTATCATCTCTCGCACTTCAATTAGATACACTCCTGCTTCAAAAAAGAAGTAAGAAACTGAAGCAGCACTAGCCTTATTTTACCCAAGATGTAGAAGAAAACACCCCAAGAATGAGTGTCCAAAAAATAAAGTGAGAGTGTGTGCCATTTGTCAAAAGGATCATAAAATGAGGTTGTGCCCACAAATAGAAAACATAAAAGAAGAACCTGAAGTAGCAAAAACATATTTTATGGGTAATAGGAGAAACTAGCAATAGTTTCCTATAGGAAATAGTATGCCAGGAGGAGGACCACCCTATGGGGGATCCAATTTTATGAACCAAGGGCAAACTCAACCACCCAATATGGGATGGTGGGGTCAAGCACCTTGGATGAATGCCACCCAAGGATCTACTCCTTACACCCCTTATCCATGGATGCCATACCAACAACCTAGACCACAGTGGTAGAATTACAATGCATGGACTTCACCTCCACAAACCACAACTCAAGCCCCACTATAGCCTAGTTTACCTGCACCTCCTACTTCTAGGTCAAATCAGCTACCTGCACAACCAACTCCAAATCCAAACAATAAGATAAATCAGCCCACCTATCAGGTAGACATGGAGATGTTCCCCATGTATCATATTAGAGTAGATTGCAATCTTGTACAACTTAGATCAGGTAGGTAATTAGGAGTAGATCCAACTCCTCCTGTAGTGGAGGAAGAGGATGTAGAAGTAGAGGTAGAAGAACAACCACCTTTAGTAGAGGAGGTGGAAGAAAATGAAACTACTAAAAAACATAAAAATGAAGGGGTTCCACCCTTCTCGAAGAGACTACAAGAACCCAGAAAGCCAATGCAACTAAAATTTGACATTATGGAAGGCTTAAAAAACTTGACAGTCATGATTCCCCTTTATCAGGCCATTAGATATGTTCCAATCTACATGAAGGCCATTAGAGAGTTATGTCTAAAGAAACTAGGAAGAAAACCATCAAAAGTAGTTAATGTGGTAGGTCAGTTGGCTGATCTCATGTTAGGAAACACCTACCATCCCAAGTACTCTGATCCAGGAAGCCCAGTGTTAATAGTTCAAATTGCAGGCTTATAGTTACCCAACACATTAGTAGATCTAGGAGCTACTATAAATATCATGCCCCAAGAAACCATGCAAAAATTGCAACTCACAAATATGAGGCCAACCAAAATAGTTCTCCAATTGGTTGATCGATCTACAGTACTCTCGAAGGGAATATTGGAAGATGTGATTGTAATAGTGGATGCATGGGAGTATCCGAAAGATTTTCTAGTTTTGCAATCTAGATCTGGATTGGGTGGTTATCCACTTATATTAGGTCGACCTTGGCTGGCCATAATTGATGCTTATATAAGTTGTAGGATAGGACAAATGATAATCTCAGATGGATAGAATATAAAAAACTTAATCATTTATCCACCTACATAGTCCACTGATATGTTGGGAGAACCAAATTGTGAAGTCTTAAATATTATTTCCTTGCCAATGCTTCAACAAATAATGGCCCTAGATGAGATAGAGGATGACATCGATGAAGATCAAGTCATAACACACTTTTTCCAAGGAGAATCCTCACATCCTCCTCTAGAATCTCCACTTGTAGGTAGCACTTGGTAGAATATTGAACATTGATAATGAGTTGTCAACTGTTCAAGAGGACAAATTGAAAGAAATACTAGTCAACCATCAAACTACTTTTGCATGGGACTACAAAGACATGAGGGGGATTGCACCCAAAGTCTGCACGCATAGAATCTATTTGGAAGATAATGTAAGACCGGTAAGATAACCTCAAAGGAGGATGAATCTAGCAATGAAGGAAATAGTCAAAGCTGAATTACAAAAACTTTTGTCAGCTGGATTTATTTATCCTATATCGGATAGTCAATGGGTATCACCTTTAGTGGTGGTGCCCAAGAAAAATGGCAAGTGGTAAATTTGTGTTGATTATAGGATGTTAAATAAAGCCACTAGGAAAGACCATTTCCCCCTCCCATTTATTGACCAAGTCCTCGACACCTTGGTAGGATGAAAATACTTTTCATTCCTTGATGGGTTTAGTGGATATAATCAAATTCAAATAGGGGATGAAGACCAGGACAAAACCACTTTTACTTGTCCATGGGGTACTTTTGCTTATCGAGTCTTACCATTTGGGTTATGTAATGCACCTACCACTTTCCAAAGGGTGGTGCTTAGTATCTTTTCAGACATGGTTGGAGAGATTGTAGAAGTATATATGGATGATTTCACCATTTATGATGAAACTTTTGAAGAAGCTACAACTAATCTGGAGAAAGTACTCCAGCGTTGTTAGGAAATAAACCTGTCCCTTAGTAACGAAAAATATTTTATGTTAATGCAAGAAGGGATAGTGTTAGGACATCACATCTCTGTGGAAGGGATTAAGGTAGACAAATAGAAAATTGAAGTAATTAAAAATCTACCTACTCCCCAAACTCAAAGAGATGTCCACAGTTTTCTAGGCTCTACTGGATACTATAGGTGGTTTATCCAAGATTTTAGCAAAACTGCCAAACCTCTGCATACATTGTTGACCAAAAATGTTGAGTTTGTTTGGACCAGTGAGTGTGAGCAAGCATTTCAGATTTTAAAGGAAAAATTGACCACTGCTCCTATGCTGAGAGGTCCCAATTGGAACCTCCCCTTTCATATTTACGTTGATGCATCCAATAATGCTATTGGGGCAGCACTAGGATAGAAGGATGGAGATGAATTTTATGCCATCTATTATGTCAGTAAACATCTTACAAGTGTTGAGTTCAACTATACTATCATGGAGAAAGAGTTCCTTGCAGTAGTTCATGCTATAAATAAATTTTGCCATTACATTATAGGTTATAAATTTGTTGTGCACACAGATGATATAAGCATCAGATATTTGATGAATAAACCTGTAGTGAGTGGTAGAATTATTAGGTGGCTTTTACTTTTACAAGAATTTGATGTAACCATTATTGACAAACTCGATAGGGATAATGTTGTTGCAGATTTTCTCTCTAGGTTAATATCTTAGGACCACACTACCACTGAAGACCGATTTTTGGATGAGCATCTCTTTGCTCTTGATGAACAGATTCCATGGTACATAGATATGGCTAATTACTTAGCCACCGATAAAATATCTCCTGCACTCTCACCCCAAGAAGCTCAAACTTTGATTGAGAAGAGTGCAACCTTCTCATGGATTGATGGATGCCTGTTTAAAATTAGGCTCGATCAAATCATGCATAGGTGTGTTGCAGAAAATGACACCATAAAAATTCTAAAGGCTTGCCATGATGAACCATGTGGTGGATATTTTGTAGGAAGGAGAACTGCATTTAAAGTTCTGTAGGCTGGGTATTTTTGGCCTTCTTTATTTAAAGATGCAGCCAAACATGTTAGCCAATGTGATCAATGTCAATGAATGGGTAGACCAACTCTTCAAGATGAGATGCCACTTCAGCCCCATGTGCATATTGAACCATTTGATAAGTGGAGAATGGATTTTTTTGGGCCAATCAATCCACAATCAGGTGAAAAAAAGGTATATTTTAGTTTGTACTGACTATGTGACTAAATGGGTTGAAGTGCAAGCACTACGGGATGCAAAAGAAAAAATTGTAGCCAATTTCTTGTATGAATCAATCTTCACTAGGTTTGGTGTTCCCAGGGAAATTACCACTAACCAGGGGGCCCAATTCACCTCGAAGATGATTCAGGATTTGATGAAGCAGTATCAAATCTGGCATAACAAAACTACCCCTATCATCCGTAAGAAAATGGGCAAGTGGAGGTCACAAATTGAGAGTTGGAGAACATTCTCACCAAAATGGTACAACAACATAGAAAGGATTGGGAAACTCATCTATCAGAAGTAGTCTGGGCATATCGCACTACCTAGAAGACCACCACGGGATTTACACCATTCTAATTGGTGTACAAAAAAATGCCATGATGCCAATCGAGTTTGAAATTAAAACTCTATGGACTGCTATAGAATTGAACCTAAATCTGGATGCTACACAAAAATAATGTATTCACCAACTTAACCAATTGGATGAGTACCGACAAGATGCATTGTAACGCACAAAAATCATGCAAAAATAGAGGGCCAAGTGGCATGACCACCACATACGACCAAAATAGTTCAAAGAGGGAGATTGGGCATTGCTTTATGATTCTCGATTCCAAGAGTAGAAAAGGAAGCTCATGCAGAGGTGGATGGGTCCATATGAAGTGGTCAAGATAATAAACAATGATGTTGTCCATGTCAGAACCATTGATGGTAGCGACATCGTGTTGATAGTCAATGACCACCACTTACGATCATATCATATGCCTCCAATCCATGCATGATCAGATCCAAAATAGGCATGGGGGAGACCCCATTACAATGAAATTTATTTTCCAGTAATTGAAAAATGCGTATGCATTCAAGAAAAAAATTATATATTATTATTTTTAATTAGCATAGGTTTTTCTTTTGTTTTTATTTATTGTTTTGTAGGACCATTTTTTTTTTTTTTTTTTTTTTTTTTTTTTTTACATATTAGGTCAAACTAGGCCTATCAAGCATAGGCTTATGGTGCCCTACATTTTTTCCACTTTCTAGGAGGATAAAAAAATTAAAAAAGTACCAACCTCCCACTAAGAGGATAGCACTTACAACTGGACATGTGTACAGGTGTTTAATTCCTAAAGGAATAAAACATCGATATATGGGTCAATATAACAAATGTTGACTTTGTCACCAAGGGAAAGTGCCTATATTTGAATCAAATAAAGGTGTCTATCTTCGAGTCAATCCAGTGAATTTTGAATTTCCATCAAAGAGAAGGTGCCTATATTCCAAACACAATAAAGGTGCCTATATCCATAAAATTTTGAAGGTGCCTATATTCTACATAAGGTGCCTATCTCCCACATATAGTAGGTACTTGTAAAAAAAAAATATTGCCTGTATTAAAAAAAAGTTCTTTTGTAGGTGTCAGTATCTTAAAAGTTAGAATAAAGGTGTCTGTATTTATAATAACAAACGATGCTTGTATCGAGTGGGTCGGAGTAAGGTGCCTGTATTCTAGTCAAAAGAGGCATCTGTATCTATACAACAAAATTGAAGTGCTTGTATTCCACACAAATAAAGGTGCTTATATTCCAGCACAATGAAGACTCCTATCTTCGGCATTGGAGAAGCAACCAAAGCCATGATGGTACCAAAATCCATGCACGTTCAAAGTCAAACTTTTTCATGGACTAGAGTATACCTATTTTTATTTTTGATGATGAAATCTGTTTGCTTCCCAATTTTTGACCATCGAAGTTCACGTCTTCCTATCTGTGACCCATGCATACTCCCGAGACACTTCCAAGGGGGACGTGTGTCATCCCATGGTAAAATAAAATATTCATGTTTTCTTTAGTTTTTGCATAAGACCTCGAGACTAATAAAAATGTAGTACCCAATGATATTATTTTGACATGATTTTCCTGCATGAAAAAATGCACACCATTCATTCATCTCGAAGACACTGTTGTCATGCATCGATCAAATCAAATTGCACCACCAACATTTGCATATCATGATTCATAAAAAACCACCTAGGTATGTACTAATTTTTTTGTTATGTGTGTGCATGATTATCATAAAGAAAATATTTTTGTGTAATGTGTTAACACATGCCCCATGAAACTATTGTCCAATCATGCAACCCCCAAATCTGCAAACTACCATGTGGTACCAATCGGGCATAAGGAAGGAGGTTGTAATGGTACCCATCTAAATTTGGCACATGATTTAAGAATTAATTATGTAGATACCCATAATTACTACTGATTACAAGAAGATAGGTGCCTTGTATGCATGGATACAATTGCATGCTTCGACATGTTTAAAACTAGATAATAGTGTATATTTGCAACATAGAGAAAATCCATAATAGAGTTGATGATGCCATGGGAGGACCTTCGACTAATCATACCCTCAAGAAGAATGAGCCTAGGGATCTCTCGGGCATAATGGGTATCATCAGGGACTAGTTTGAGGCTATCATATGGATGGACTACTATCGCCTGGTTAGCCAAGATCAGGATCTCGAGGTGGTACATGAATTTGTAGCCTCTATGGATAATGATGTAGTGAGGATGTGCAGACTGGTCATACCAGTCATAGAAGAATACATTGTAGAGGTTACCAGCCTCCCCTGCATCGGAGATCGGACATACAAAGATGATAATGTGGGGCATTATGCACAAATATTTTTTGGGCAGCCCATGACGTAGATAACATGATCTGGGTTGCTAAAATAACATATCTTAGACTTATGGAGGTAAGTATTTGAGCAAGTGGTATGATTTTTCACTTGCACCAACAAGTATTCATGGTTGAATTCCAACCACATTTGATTTCTCAATCACCTATTGCATGGGGATTACATTAATGTCCCCTATTATCTAATGTGTGCCCTGAAGGATGAGGCCAGTAGGTACTAGGTAGGAACATTGATGGTATTAGGGCATCACAGGTTGATTTTAGCCCTAATTCGATATGTTAAGGTGCATAGGGTTGCATTGATCATTGAAGAAGATGTTGTTGTAACCAAATCAGCCAGTGAGTAGTAGGAATATGAAGAGGATGAAGAAGGAAAGTCACCTACCTCCTAACATAGCCACTCTACAAGGGAGGCAGAGCAAGCTGTATCAGACCCTTCTTGGATATTTCCATTGTTAGCCTCCCAACATTACCACTCTACAAGGGAGGTAGAGAAAGTTGCATCAATAACATCATAGGTAATATCATCATCTATATCCTAAAATTCAATTTGGGATGCAGAACATGTTGTTTCAAACCCATTTCAGGAAATGTCATCACCAGTGACCAGGAGTAGAGTAACAATGGGATCCCTGGTCAACTATAGTTCATAAAGGGATGATGATGACCATATGATATAGGATGAAATTATCACCCAAGTGTTGTAGGGTATGGTTTCTAGTGAAGTGCCTTACCATGATGCTCTGGATAAACATATCTATGATCAATTACAAGCATGAAGGAGCAAGCCTTCCAATGGGAGAAGAAATATAATAAGGAGTAGATCGAGTTCCAAGAATATCAATGGGTGTTGTAGTAAGATAAAAAGAATTAAATGACACTACGATAGCTAAGGAATATAGTGCAGTAGATGGAAGATGGGGTCCAATAGTTTCTAACCGCCAAGACAGATAAGGTGGATTTTATCGTACAACTAACTGGGCCATGGACCTAGAAATATCTTTTATTGATGTAGAGGATAAAGTGGCATCCATGAGGGTATTCCATTCTGATTCCAGGAGGGCACTATATGCCCAAATGAATGAGGTAGAGGATCAGTTAGAAGCCCCTATGACAACCATTTTCTAGGAATAGGGGATCCATATTTTGTAGCAGGAGTCCCATATCATTAAGATTTTGGATAGTGAGGTTGAGGAGTCAACCAAAACCTCCATGACTACCCAATTATATAGTCAACCAATAGTTGACCAAGCAAGGACTACCCAATCAGCTAGGGGGTCTACAAGCCAGGTGGATATCACTTAGCCTATTGATGAATCACCTAAACATGACCCTACTATCTAGTTAGCTATAAGGCAAGAGAAGGAACATGATGTGGACCAATCATAGGAGTCAATTGATCCCTTAATGGTTGCACAATCAGTTGGTCAGCCATTGGTTGACCACACCACAGCTAGTCAGTCTAATGCACAGCCCACAATCGAACCTCCTATTGACACACCAATGGACCATGATGCGTAGGATACAGAGTCTTCAGAGGTCCAAGAAATACCACCTCCATGGAGGATAGTAGTGGTTGGTCTCTCGACACCGACAACTGATGTAAAAGCTCTACGACCAACCAAGAAGTTGTGGCCCAAAGCCAAGGTGAAAAGGCCACCATAGAGGAGGCCAAAGACTAGGGCCAGGAGGGCACCCCAATGAAATAAGAAGGTACAACTAGACCTAAACTCAGATGATGAATGGGTTACATCCATGCAAGCCTTTGCTAGCCATTGAGAGTAATTCTAGGAGCTTAAGGAAAGCTTGAAGAAGGCTAAGAAAGAGAGAAAGGCTCACAAATGAATGACTAAAGAGCCAAGTGTAAATGTTAACCCTACTAAGCCAGATCAATTTTGGGACTTGTATGGTTCTGTGAATGGGCATCCATTGAAGATGCAAGAGTATTTTTAGAAAATGGGGATCTATGACAAAGATTCAATGATGCCATCCTCGATCAAAGCACCTGAATATTTACCCCCTAATAATGAGGAGGAGAATGATACAGATGAGGTGACATTGGATCCAAAAATAGAAAAATTACAAAATGTCTAGGTGTATGACACATCTTAATTTTTTCCATGGGACATGCCAATATTTTACACTATAGAACGACTTCCTATAGATCATCTCTATTGGAAGCAAGCTGAACCAACATTCTAGAAGGATGCCACCACATTCACTGGATTCTATGTGGAAGAAAATGTAGGTAAGCAGAATTAGTGTAAGAAGCCCAACATAGGGGCAGGACCCAACCAACCTCTAAGGTGTAATCAATGCAAGAAAGCACCAGAGGAAGGTCCCAACCAACTAGAGCAGCATGGCAAGCACAAGCACGATAAAGAATAGGACAAGACCACAACCAGAGAGAGGAAGCGCAAGAACAAAGAATATTGGAAGGATGTTGTTGAAACAGGGAATTATTACCAATGGCCAGGGGATGTGGTAATAATTAGGCATGGGGGATGATGAGCACCAAAAATGCTCATTTTTTGTATGTTTTTATGGGATAATTGTGTGGCATTATTATATTAGAAATGTATTTTTTTGTGAAATTATTGTATGCATTTAATAGAAAATGATGTATTATGCTTAACAGTGTTTTTAGTGGAAAATATGTGTAGATGCAGTATTTTATTACTTTTTTGCACCTTTTAGTCGAGGTCCCACATGGACCTAGCATTGGAACACATGTAATGTGCTTAAAGGAATGATGTGTGGCTTGATGGAGACAACGATGTTGGAAAATAACATCTAAATTTGCTAAGGCACGATGCCTATATCCCAGTCATAGGCTAGAAGGCACCTGACTTCCAGTGATTGGAAGGTGCTTGACTCCCAACAACATGAAAGTACCCGAGTTCCAATTATACGAAGGTACCTGACTTCCAACAATAGGACGAAAGGTGTCTCTCTTCCGATGACAAAGTGAGCGCTTATCCTCCGATGACCAAAAATAATAGTAATTCATAGTGAAATGGAAAAGGCCTATACACAGTGCCTTTATCCCAAAAAAGGGTCAAAAAGGTGCCTATATTATAGCAACAACTCAAATAACGCTTATATCAGATGGAATAAAATGTGCATTGACTATTTTACTTGAATATTGTGTATAAATTTAGACAAATATTGTTGTAAAACATAGGGTGTGCTATAGTTATCTCAAAATGATTAATTTTAGCATGGCCACTCTTTTATTAGATGTTTAATTAAATTATGCATGTGCCCACCATAGCGAATCACATCAAAGTGATTAATTTTAGCATAGTCTAAATTTGTAATAGGGGATGGTCACATTCTGTATAAAATGTAGGCCACCCCTAAAGCGAACGATCCCGAACCTGAACAATAATTTGTACTGCATTATTTTAATAAAAGTCTCGAGTGTTTTTGTTATTTGCGTGTTTGAAAGAGTGATCATGTGAATTAGTTGGGTGGATGTCTATGGGAGCCTAGGCCCACTCTAGGCAGTATTCCTCCCTTTGTTTCATTGTCATTATTTATGTTGTTTATTTCCTGTTCTTTTATTTTTGCAAGTGTGTTTTCCTACTTTATTTATTTTTACACAGTGTGTTTATTTCCTGCAATTTCCTGCTTTATTAATTTTTGCAAGAGTGTTTAATTTCTTGCAATTTCCTTTTAGTCATGTGTTTGATAATTTAAATTACTTTTCCTACAGTTTCCATTAGTGTTTATTTTCCTGCACTTCAATTTTGCTGGTTTGGGATGAACTTAAACTACACGAAAAACACACCCCCACCAAACCAAAGTGACACATAGGACTCATCTTCCAGTTTACTACAGGCATATATTTTGCATAGGTACTCAGCAAGTTTACGAACTCCCAGATTGATAAAATTAAATGGAAGCAAAATTAATTGTTTTTAGAAACATATTTTATGCTCACCATTTTGGCATCATTGTCGGGGAGTACCAACTGTAGCATTCCAAATCTATAGGTCCATCAAACCTAAAAATTATAGTTTAGATTAGCTTACCCTTAGATTCTCTACTTAATATTGTATGAGTCCACCATGATTAATAGGACCGGATAGATGCTTTGTTAGAAAAGAAATCACTCCAAAATAACTAAACCACCTTTTAAAATACCTTATGAAGAATCTAAAACACTTCCCAAATTTGCACCATCATCTCCACCTGAAACACCTTGGTATATTAATCCAATATTTAGATAAACTGATCCAAGGTGGAAATAATTTAGAAATATTAGGTTGGGGGTTTGGTACCCTTTCAAGCATCAACTGGAAAAAATATTTTAGGCTTCCAAAATTGGACTTTCATGCAGGCTGGAGATTAGGTACCCTCCCAGGCTTCAATCAGGTACAAATCATCTTGCAGCCTTCATAATTGTATTATTTTCCTCTATTTTTCTCTTATTAGCTTTTGGTATTTGGGCAAAAAGTGTACAACATTGCAGGTCTTGATCATGTGTAAATATTTTGATGGCACAAATACTTGGTTATCTTTACAATTAGGCTTCCTCCCATAGTAGGTCGGGCATTTGGCACCTCAATAGGCTCTAGTTGAGTGTAAATCCTCTGACACTTCCCAAAATTAATCCATTTTTCTCTTTATTTCTTGCATGTACCGAAATGTTTGGACCTCCCCGAGCTCCGATCGGGTGCAAATCCTCCAGTGCCCTCCTGAATTAGTTGTTTTTTACCTTTATTCCCTTGGTTAGTTTTTGGATTTAAGTGAGTAATTAGGATTGTGGTGAACCCTTATCAGGTGCATCCAACTTGGTATAGATCTTTCGGTGTTGTTCACACTCAATCATTTTTTGTTGAAGGTATGTCATTTTTCTCCATAGTGCTCGACCACTCTTCTCCTTTTTGCACCTTTTCATTGAAGTGCTTATGGGTGATGATTTGCAAATACCCAAACCACCTAGTATATCTTTTTTTATTCTTTTTTGCACCATGGTAGAGGTCAGTATTAAGAGCATCGTGTAGAAACATAATGTCCAAACATATTTTATTTACATTGGAGAGGTAGGAATACTTTTGCACATCAAATAATTTTCTAAAAAAGATGAATCCATGATAATACTAGTACTCATCCTTCAAAAAGGTTATGGATTTTTTTTGTTTCTTCCCATCCCCTCCATAGCTCTTCAACTGAGATCGTCCATGAGTTCCCTTCCCCAACCCATTTCCTCCAATGCTTCCTCCTCCCCCTGAGGAAAGGAACCCCCCCTTTATTTTTCTTGTAGCAAGGGTATACCTCCTCACTAATGCAGTTGCCCTCACCATGCACAACCCCCCTAACATGGCCATTACCCCCTTCCTTCAAGTAGTCATCCTTTTTGGTGATTTCAAAAATACTTCCCCTCAAGGAAAGTCAAAGGAGATTAAACAAATACAATAAATAATCATCAACTCATGCCTATGACTCAATTAATTGAAGACAACATGTGTGTAAAAAATCATTGGTCAATTTCCTCCTTTTTACTTTGCTAAACATTTTTTTTTTATTAGCTCTAAATAATTTGTTAGATTAATTACTATGATGGTTTTCCAACAAACGAATATAGGCTTAAATACATATTAAACACTTTCTATTTCCATTAAATAAATTAATCAAGGCCAGGCTAGTATTAAATCACTAGCTTAGCAAAGTAATAGTTTATCTTTTAATTAAACCAATATTTTCATAAGGAAAAAGTTAAACTCTTCCTTTTCTAAAGCATGTCCTAATGTTATTAAAATGATATAAAATTATTATCTTTCTATTATATTGATTAGTCAATTTCATCAAAAATCATCATAAGCAATGCCATTAACCAACTCCTTTTGATTAATTTAAAATTGATAGCTTGATATTATCCACCTGCAAACATGGTTAACCCTACAAAACCATAAAGTCATAGCAGTGTCACAGGCATAAATCACAATTTAATACTACATCATATCCATGTGTAGCCATAGCACCAACAATGTTAGGTATTAAAACAATAAGTATAATTATATTGTTTCCTCATCAGGGGTCCTTCAGGAGTGGGTTGTGATAGGAAGCAAGGTTATGCATAGTGACTATTTATTGCCAAATTGGCTAAAATTAGGATTTTTAAAATTTAGAATTGGCTAATATTTGGAACCCTTGACCAGGGCCCATTCGCCAAAAAATTTTGAGTGCAATTTTTTTGGGTCGATTCACCCTTATTTTGTAATAATTTGACCATTGTAAGCTTAAGTTTCCAATATTGTCCCTAATAATAGTGAACCTTCTGCATGCGTTTGGACACTATTTGCCTAGATTTCAAAACTGATTTGCCAAATTTTTATAAATACATTTTGGGGCCGACCCCTTACACATAACCCTAATAGGAAGGCTACCTCATAGAGTTGTAATGCCATATTTACTAAAAATAGCCTAGCATACTCAACAAAACAAGGCTCTAATAACTCTTATTACCATCATGCCTCTCCTTTTGGTTGCTTCTATCCCTGCTCCCAAGGCATTGCCTCCAATACCTACTTTGCCAACATTACCAACACTTGAGCCTAAGGAATCACCAATAATGATTGAAGTATTGTCTACACTAAAGACATTAAATAATAAGGTGGCATCTATTTAAAAGAAAGAAGCTAAAAGATATCAACTTAGGAGATTTCTATATGTTTTCAAGGATCAAAGAACTTCTAGCAGTAATACTATAGATAAGGTTAACAATAGTTGTCAAGATCACAAAGCAAAACCAATGGTACCAAAGCTTGAAATTCAATCTTGGTGCATAGTGTGCAATGATCCTCATAATATAGATACCTATGTAATGTATCAAAACTAGGTTTAGCTAGCCACACAAAAAGCTGAAAGAGCTCAAAAAGATCAAATTAATATGCTATGGGAACCATAATAGGTCATGATCACTCAATACCCTTTATGGAAGAATGCATATTAGTGTTAACTAGGTCTAGGAAGAGGCCGCTCTAGGTGGATCCAAAGAAATTAGATACATTTTTAATTCCAGCTCAACCTCAGAATCCTAAAGAGTAAACTCTAGGTGGAAAGCTTCAGTTCATCTGAAGATAAAGAAAGTTCCTCCTGTATCAGAACCATGAAAAGAACAATTAGGTTTAGAACAAAAAGAGAAGGGAAAATATATTCTGTCTAAATCAAAAGAGAAATCCTAAGATAATATCATATACCCTTCTATAACAAAGAGGTAGAGGATAAAAGCTACTGAAAAATACAAAAGAAGGTTCGATGAACCCAAAAGAAAAAATGTGAAGAAACAAGTAGAAGCATCCAACTTCAACATAGTCAAAGAGCTTAAGAAGACTCCTTTTAAAGCAAGTATGTATGATGTCGTGATTATTCCTAGATAAATAGATTTACTCAATGCTTAATTAAATATGACCACTTTAAGAGATAAATCAAGTTCATAATATAACCTTGCTTAGGACTTGATAATTCTAGGTGGTGTAAAAAATAGGCCTCCTCATTTTTATATATCTCTAAGAATGGAGGGGTGAGTTGTGCATAATTGTATGATTGATTCTAGAGCTATAGCTACTATAATGCCTAAGGTGAAGAGTAAAAGACCTTGATACACTAAATATAGAAAAATAGTAAATACATAATCAAAGGAAAAAAGAAAATATATACACACATAACATAGTATTTCACCTGGAAAACCCTTATGGGAAAAAACCCAACACAATAATATCTCTTTATTGTATAAACTTAACCATCTCCAATACCTTCAAAGCCTAATGCAAGTGCAATTAAATAATAACACAAGAACATTAGGTATGAATGTAGGCATGTAGCAATAGGTATGAATGCATATAAGAAATGATATCATTGTAGATTAAGAGTAATCAAAAATGATGCAATGTATATGGATGAATCTGATCGAATGTAGATTAGAGAATGCATGAGAATCAAATGAAATGACTAATATGCAAATGAAGTGCATAATATGGATGAAATGCATGTATGTGTATGATGAATCCATGGTCAAAGGAATGTACATGTGAGTGGATATCCTCAATGAAGGAGGCACTTGTATTATTACAAAACTAGTTGAAATGTGATTCGTTACGTTATCTCAAATATGTAATATGGCAAAGGAGTTTTTGTAGTAAATTTGACTATCATAGTTGTAGCAATCAAACCCCATGAAAAACTGAACAAGTTTCAACAAAAACTCATAACTATCCTGACTGAATGGAAGTCGATCATGGACCAGTGTGTGTGATGAGTGATGTTCATTTATCCATTTTGAGAAAAGGTTGGATGAACCCATTGTAAGTCTAGCCACATTTGCTAGCTCATCTATACCACTTGTAAGGCTTACCCCACTTCTAGGAAGACTCTTGGAGCCTATTTCTAGCGATGGGAATGACCCCATGATGTTATTTTGGACCTGAGAACCTCCGGTATGTAAGCACATGAAATGAAATCTAGAGGCTTTTCCTTTTGTTTTCTACCCCTTAAAATTTGATTCTCTACTTGAAATGCTCTTTTTGTACAACTATTTTTTTATGTGGGTGTTACCTTTTGTTTTCTGCCCAATTTTGACGATTGCTTGTGCTTGTCCCTTTTTTATCCCCAGGTTTATGTTGATCATGCAAGTAATAGAGTGAGTAGGAAATGATAAAGATTTCACAAGGTGTTATCCTACCTATACCCAAAATTTGCTTAAATGGGAAATGTGTGAGTGGTCCATGAAAGAAATCAAACCAACCAAGAGAAGCTATGAGAAGCATGAGAACTTATCAACTAGATGTGACATTTGATTGGCATTACTTGCAAATTGTCAAATCACACAAAACTTCATACATTTTGAAATCCTAAAAATGGGGGGTGGACATCAAAATGGTGATGCTAACAAGTGTGTGTTTTAATCTGTCATGAATGCATTTCTACAATGAAAATGTACAAATATGGACGTGGATGCAATGGATATACACGTGGATATGCAATGGAGCATCACAATAATTTTTTATGTAGGAGAATATGAACAAAAGGAAAGGCATAAAACTAAAATGGAATGAGGGTGAGAAATGTCAGGAAGAAGGTGAATATGCAAACACAAGGTGAATGAAAAGGAAGAACACTATATGCAGTTGCCCCAACATGGGAGGATGTGTGAGAGATGTAAAATGTGAATGCAAAGAGAGAATATGTATGATTGGCCTTATCGATATGAGCAATAGGTAAAAGAGGTGATAGACAAAAGCAAAAGTGTATGAGGCAGATTGGAAGGAATGAAAGAAACAAAGAAGGGGGAAGAAGAAGAAAAGGAAATAAAGAAGGGGATATAAGAAAATGTATGTAGCTACTCGAAGCATGACCATATAGTGGTATGGAATAGAGAGAAGGGGAAGATGAAGGGGAAGAAGATAGAGAGCTAGACTAAGTATGTGGAGAGTGTCGATGTACAAGTCATGAATAACTAATTATAGTGGCAATGTGACTAGTGTCCTGATAGGATGTGTGATTGTGTATCTGATGGAAGTGATGGGGCATGGAAGAAAATTATGTAAGTGATGGCATGGAGTGGAGCACGTGATGAGGTAATATGTCCTGACTTCTAGTGGAAGAGGTGACATTTTCAAAATGTAGTGGATCCTTCCCATCTACCATGTTGTGGATGAGGCATTTGAAAATGTGACAATTATTGATATCATGCCCCTACTAATGATGATAGAAACATAACTAATGTTTGTTTTATCACTTTGGTTTCAAGTGATGTGGATCAATTGGTTGGAATTCAGGTAGAACCAAGGGTTCCACATGAAGCAGTTGGTGAAAAGTGTGATATAGAGGCTTTGAGAGGATAGGCATGGGGTAGATGTAAGGTATGGGAGGTAACGATTGCATGACAGGTGGGTTAGGTGGAAGTGGTCTGACTATTGACCTTGACTTTGGCGGATTCTATGTGCAAGGATGATGGACATGTATGGAAGCGGGTAATGGGGGATCAATGAGGGACATGATGAGCATGTGAGTGAGATTAGCAATGACTTAAATGTAACTCAAGGTTGTCAAGTCAGGTGAGAATGTGTTGGATATCAATGGATGAAGGAGATGGTATCAAAATGGGAGGAGGATGGGAACCCACAGGGATGGGTAAAGTTATATATGGGTGTAAATACGAGGATGAACGGGGTGAAGAAGGTGAATACGGGTGATGGTGATGTGGTGGTGGTGGGTGATGATGGTAAGTACCATAGAATGGGACTAAAGGTGTCATGAGGAGAGGTGGGGCTTGCGATGGCTATGGGGATTGAGGACACCGATATGGTATGTACACGAAAGGGTGGTATGAGAAATATGCTAGCAAAGGACTTGGTCATAGGGTGACATCCCATTTTCCAGTGGTAATGGTAACCCCAAGGAGTGGGAGAAACTAGGTGGGTTCCCCTTGTTGGGATGAAAGGATACAAAATAAGTATTTCTAGATAAAGAAACGGGCATGTACGAATCTCTCTCATCGATGAATGTGGGAGGATATGGATTCCTCTCCATGTATGCAAAGGAGAAAATGGTGGCATTACTATCATTGGAGTGAGGAGAGAGAGGTGAATCTCTATGGTCAAGATGAGGAGGAAGGGTTGGAGTGTCATGGTTAGTGTGGGAAGAGAGATTAATTATGAACATGGATAGAGTCAGGTGGCTTTGCATGTCTTAGATAAGTATTTGGTGAAGGAAGGAGCGTAGGGAAGTCCTACGTGACTAGAAGTGTATAAGCACAAGAATGGGCTGAAGGTATACCATGAGGGCAATATAACTTGATGTATGCTCTTGAAAAAAGTCTTGCATGTGACTATGTCTTGAATGCGAAGGTGGTGCAACCAGTGATAATGAACCTGCAACACAAAAAGCATAAAAAACATCAAAATAAAGAATATTTTTAGAAGAGATCTCAAAATCTGATCATCATTCCAGTGATTACCAGAGATGACAATGAGTATTGTTGTTTCAGATTTGATTTATTCTTAGCATAAATTCATAATTTTGTAGGTTTTGATGAATTTGAAGCCATCCAAATTTGTTGATGAAACCCAAAATTGTTTTGCATATTCCTAAATTTGATTGTTACAGATTTCTAGATCTAGTTGTTGTAGGTTTGAATGAATTCGGAGCCATCCAAATTTGTTGAAGACACCCGAAATTGCATAGACTCATGTTGGGGTAGAATAATGACCTCGGGTTTATCAATATTGATTCATACTTGTATTTTAGTCTTTTCAAAATATTATTACTTTGTTGTATTTATTGTTGTTATTGCTTTTATTTCATAAAATTCATGTCTTGCATTAGATCTATAGATCCACTACTTTGTTTATGGTTTGCTAAAAGAACCGAGGGGATTTGACTATCATAAATTATAGTTTGTTGTGACCCATGCAAATCCCCCACCCTTAATCATAAATTTTAGTGTTTTGTTATGAAACTGTAGGTTTTGTACAGATTTGCACAGATCCGAATTCATCCTAATAGAATCGGACCAATCCAAATTTGCTCCGACAAACCCAAAAAGCACTTGATTGTAGATATCCGAATCAGGTAAAGATATGAACTTAGTTTTTCTATAATTTTTCTATACAGTAATTTCATAACATTATGTTTTAAAAGAATTTGCATAAGACAAAAGAAAGAAAAGTTCAAAATATAAAATTAATTGCATTATTTTACATCAATTGCATTAGTCGAAAAACTCAAAAAGAAAAGATTAAAAACATAGATTTAGTTGCATTATATCTCTCATCTATCATACTAGTTTGAAAAACACAAAAATAGAAGACAAGAAAACACCAACTTAGCTATATCAATTTTACATCAATTACATTTGTTAAAAAGTTCCAAAGAACAAAAAGACAAAAACAAGAATTTAGTTACATCATTCTGCATCTAGTACATTAAGTTGAAAAACATAAAACATAAAATTCAAAGAAAAGAAAAACAACATGCTAGCATAAATCTCATCCTTTGCTTTCAACATCTACAAAATCATTGCATCATAGTTTAGATTTATAAAGTTTTTTAGCTAGAATATGTATACTTTGTTTTCATTGAAATTTGAAATGCATATAGCTAGGCAATAGTTGCATTTTGGCCAAACCCTAGGTGTATGCATATAAAAAAAAATCAACAAACACCAACCTTATGTAGGTGTGGAAACCACCATAAAAAGTGTTTTCTAATGAACCCCATCCAATTCATCGACAAACACCAAGGAGAGCACAACTCAAGTACTTCTCATCCGAAGTGTAGATATATCATTTTCCCTTCCCGCGCAGATCCATTAACCTAGAAAAAAGGGATGCAAAATTTTTGGGTCTACAATAATAACCAAAAGATTAACAATAAAGAAAGATACCATCTTACTATACCCTCAAAAAAAATATGATCCTTATTATATTACTTATTATACATTGCATTAGTTGTTTTAAGTACTAACCGTGAAATTAACAGTAAAAAAATATTTGTTATTTTCTACCACTGCCTGTGTCTTCATCAAAAGTCATGAAAGAAATAAAACCAAGGCTCAAAACCCGTAACCTCTCGACTCTTATTGAATAACCAACCATTGTGCCAGCCAACTGGACATGGTTGAAAGATGACAATTAGTTTCAACACATAATAAGTACAAGAACGCGTACATATGTCGCTTCACAACTCATGAACCATGAGCATGCTTTTGCATGTTGATTGCATTTAAAAAAAAAAACTTTTTTAAGATTTGAAATGAGGACCTCTTCACCACAAGCAAGTTAACTAATCATTGCACCACATATACGTTAGCTTTGCTGAGACATTTATGTGTGGGTTTGTCTTTGCCTGCTTTGTGTATGGATGCAGTGTTACCCCTGCGTGAGATCTGGTTGCAGGGTGAGGGTTGGTTGTTGGTCTTCTCGTCTCATTTTTTTGTTTATCGGTTTAACGTACATTTCTATGGGGGTTTGTCTTTACCTATTTTATGTATGGCTGCAGTGTAACCTGCGTGAGATCTGGTTGCTGGGTGAGGGTTGGTTGTTAGTCTTTTGGTTTCATATTTTTTTGTTTTGTTTTTGTTTGTTTTCCTTTTGGCTGCCTTGTGTATAGTTGCGGTGGTCATTCTGTGTAAGCTTCAATTTTTTTTTAAAGTTTATAGCAGTTTGTTTGTTTAAGGTTCACGGATTTTAAAATAAAATTAAATAAATAATTTTTTTTCAAAACTTTTTTAAAACTCCTCCTTTCAATTAAACAAAAAAATTATTTAAAAAAATTAATAAATAATTGTTTTCGGACTTCAAACCAGTGACCTTTAGCATCCAAAACTTAGTATCAAACTTGTTTTAGATTTTTGCCAAATTATAATACTCCAAGGAGATGATATCGAATACGGAATTTTTTTAAAGTTAGCACAAGTCATGCCAATCCGCTTCGTGTCGTCTCTATTGATGTTCTCTGTCACCGAAAAATAAAATTTAAAATAATATTGGTGCGGCATTTTCAACCACAATGACAATGGTTAGCGGTGTGACGCCATACAAATTTTCCTCATTCGCTCTCATCTTGACTCTCCTCTACACCTTTCCTCGTATGTGAATATATTTTCCCCGTTGGTCTTCTTGAAAGTCCGCTGGGTGCGCAGAGTGTAATTTTGACCAACTTACTCTGACCGTCTTCGTTTTACTCTGCCGACGGCATCCTTTAGAGAAAGTAGAGAACATTCGAACGAATAATGAAAGGCAGAGGATTCCTTGTGCGGTTTGGGTAAGGTCCGTTGGCTAGAGCACCCGTTTAAGTTTGGAAAAAAATTTGAGCACCCGTTTAAGTTGGAGGTCATGAGTTCAGTTATTATTGGTATAGGTTCAAATGATTTTTTAAAGTTTTTTTTTTTTTTTTATTAAAAGTGGGTACAAATTTATTAACTCAGCAAAACATTCATGATACAAAGAAAAAGCAGAAGCTATTCAGACATATCAGCTCTCAATAAAGAAGAGAGAGATTGAGAGCAATCAGAAGAAAGTTGAGACCAATTTTGAACATCCCAACCATCTTGAAACTTAGAAGCCCATTTAGCTAACAAATCCGCTACCCTATTCCACTCCCGAGGAATATGCACAAAAGAAATGAATTCCAAGTGAGCGAGAGATATTAAGAATTTGCCGAGCAACCCAACTCAACCGCCAACAACCATGAAGACTATCTCCGGAATTTAACAAATTTATAACAATCCGAGAATCGAGTTCACAAACAATCCGACGCCAACCCAAAGCATACCCTTGCTCCAAAGCATATAAAATTGCGAGTGCTTCCATGAAGTTATTAGAATGATGTCCCTTAAAGCAAGAGAAAAAAAATTGGATAGCACCACTACTATCCCGCCCCACACCACCAATACCAGCATTACCCGGATTACCCAGGAAGATCCATCCGTATTAATTTTCAGCACTCCCGGAGGAGGCGGATTCCATTTGCCAGCCCTCCGCACCCGATTATTCTGACCCATCCGTCTGCAAGAGACATTAGGACCAGGACCATTAACCATCAAGCCTAATCTTTCCATTATCTGACGTTTCGCATGGTCCATGGGGGAAATAATCTGACATTTTGTAGACACAGTTTCCTGGATCATACGCAAAATCCTCTGCCAGACCTGGGAAGTAGTTAACTCCTTACCTTGGAAAATCCGACGGTTCCGTTCAAGCCAAATCTGCCAAAAAATGCATTAAGGACCAATACTCCATCCAACTTGTAAAAAGAAAGCCGCTGCAGGAGGCCGCCCCATACTCCTCCAAAAATCAACTATTGATGAAGAATGCGAACAAGGGTGATTCCATACTCCCCAATTTTGAACATCCCAACCATCTTGAAACTTAGAAGCCCATTTATGCAAAAGTTAAAAATTATTTTATTTTTTATTTATTTTTAATAGGTTAATGTAATGTTTGCATAAAATTATAATAAATATGTTAGTAATTTATATTTGTATGTTAAAATTTTATTGAAATTTAATTGTAAATTTTTTTACGTGATAAAATATTTGTTTGATAAATTTTAGTTGAAACTTAATAACAAATTTTCTCATATAATAAATAATCAAACTGTTTTTAAATAAAATATTTAAAACTGGAATATTAGTATCATCCTAATACACCCATCATATGCTACAAACACTTAGTTGTAATATTTCATTCTTATTTTATTTGTTTATATATTCTTTTTGTATAAAGGAGATTACCTAGGTCATCTTGTTTCTATGTAGTATGTATTGTTTTATAATAAAACAACATACAAAACATTACTTACGGGACAACAAGAAGATGTAGTGATAGCTACTTCAAATATAGCTTGTAAGAGTGAAACACCAACTCTTTTTTCATAAAATCCTTGCTAACACAAATGTTCTAAAATAAAACAAGTTAAAATTGAAACATTAGTCCCATTCAAATTCATCCATTGAATACAACAACTATTTAGTTGTTCTATTTCATGCTTATTTTGCTTGTTTATACTTCCATATATTCTTATAGTACAAAGGGATTACCTAGGTCATGTTGTCCTTATGTAGTATGTGAAGTTTTAAAATATATAATTGAAAAACATATAAAACATCTTAACTATGGTGCAACAAAAATATTAAGTGATCATTACCTCTAACATGGCTTATAAGAATGAAAACCATCTATTAATATTTGATATGTGTTATGGACAAGAAGTTGTCAATATGTATAAAGGAATAATAATGGTTATTTACATTGTTTACATGTGCATTCTTCTCCATGAATGGAAAATATTCCATGATAAAGGCTAAGAAACTACCAAACACATACATATAGAACAATATTAAGTTTAATATCAGTATAGATACAAAAAGCATTTGCAAATTGTATGTAAAGACTACCATTCTTGTGAAAAGATCAAAGTCTAGAAATAAAATCAACAACATAGAAACCATACATAGGAAATATATAGGATCTTGGACATAATAATTGTCATGGATTTCCCTTATTTTCATTGGCATCCCTACCCTTGTACATAACATAGAAGTGATGATAACTTCATACACCACTTGGTATCCCATACCCTTGTGAGTGACATAGGAACTATGACAACGTCATACACCATATTTATACTACAATGCATATCATCCCAAATATAAGTATTAATGGTACCTTGCATCTCATTTAGAACCACAATTTGAAAACTTTCATGCATCTTCTCAATTACAAGATTGGGCATCTCGAATGCAATCTTTTTAATTTATTGACCATAGTCCTCTAAATTAGTTTCAATATAGATAATTCTAGACTTCATCCCTTCTGTGTTATCGTAACTTCAAATGCCAATAGTATTTTATCCCTAAAGTCCTTACTACCTTCACCTTATACCTTCCTTGAACAAGCAGGACTAGAATCCTTGTTCAAGGTACTTGCTAAAATACTTCCACTATAATGAATTCGTTCCTAGATCAAAAGCAAAAAAATCCGATATTTATATGGCCTAGATAGACTCTCTTGAATAGTTTCAACATCTTTCATGAAAATATTTTGAATTTATTTTTTATAAGTCTTTAACTTCCTCCTCAAATCTATGGATAAATCCCATGGACACTATTGATATTTACAATAATTTGTAGAAGAATTTTGAATATGATCATATTTAGAAAATATGAAAGAACTATTAAAGAAAGTATTGATAAACAAAAGAAAGAGAGAGAGAAGTGACATGAAAGGAAAAATAGGTGGGTGTTTGTAGGTACTCCACAATTCCACACAAATCACACTAATTCAATGGATCAGCCTTTAGGAGGTAGTTATAGTTATACCAAACCCCCAACTAGATGACTTGAAGTTTAAATTACAATGTAATAAATATACTATGCTCTTTAATCAAGGTTATCCATATATTTGGATTAATCAAATACCACTAAGGATGAATACATGAAGAGTGCCCTTAGGTTTACATGAAGGTACTTGTAGGCTTACATAAATGGTGCTCATAGGCTAACATAAATGTTTCCCATGGAATTACATGAAGAATGTTCATAGTCTTACATAAAGAATGTATGTAGGCTACATTAGTATTGCTCATAAGCACTCTTCTAACACTTTTGACCTTGGCCTATTAAAATTAGATTATACATACTTCAACACCAAACCGTAATATAAGATAAGGGAACAAGAAGAGGATACATTAGAAGTAACATTCCTCCTTCATAATTGATGCTCTAGAGGGCTTCTACTTTTCCATATTCATCTTCATCATCAGAAAGCTTGTGTCTAAATATCATGAATTCTATTTCAATCTTATTGAAACTTATGCAATTGTTTGATGGAGTTTCTTTCCCTTTTATAATATTAATGTGTTGTTGACTTCTTTTAATTTTTAGATTTTTCCTTGGCCAACATATCCTTAGATTACACTAATTTAAATTCCTTTAGGATATCCTATATGTGAAAAATAACTCCATAATTTTTCATTACAGCTGTATAATAAACAAGATGTTTAAAAATTCTTTTAAGAAAAATAGGTTATGTAAAATCTATCACTTTCAATCTTACTCTTAAGAAAAATTCCTTGAAGTGGTGCTCTAGCATTGCTAAGTGGTAAGCTAGGATTGTGATTTGATGAATGGCTATGATTTAGCATCATATATATATATATATATATATATATATATATTATATATATATATATATATATGACTAGGATTTGGTGTCTACAAATACCCCTTTTTGCATCGCGTTGTGTAGAACCCAATGTAGTGCAAAAATAAGAGACACCTGGTTTTATGGAATGGAGAAATGGACTCTTTCCTCAATACGCAAGAAGAATGATTGTTACATTTTTTATTTTTAAATTAACCCCTCAATTGATGATTGGGTAAATAATGAAACCCACAATCCAATTGACCAAATGTGGATGTATGAAAAGGGGTGGATGTGATTAAAGAAAATGTTAAAAACAAAGGTCAAGGTGGTTACCCCAAGTTTGGTTTGGGTATGTATTGTCAAAACTTTGCTTTTGGTAGAATGATGAGCAATTTTGTTGTGGTAAATGAACTAGCCATTAAGGGTATGTGTATGATACTAAAATTATTCAAAGATTAGTTTACCTCGATTGTAACCATCACATATTCAACCCATCTCAAAATGGCATAGTGCATACCAATTTGCAATTTTGTAAAATATTTCCACTTTTGCAACCCTATGGAGAGGGTTTTATGATAGCCTTGAGCAAATTTTTCTTGAATACAGGCGCTTTCCAAAATTGAGTTACCAAATTGATTTGATTTCAAGCATGATGATATGAAATGATGTTTAGGTATTTATGGGCTGATTTGATGATTTTGTGTAATTTTGGATCATTTTGGGATGTTTTGAAAGCTTTTGGGGTTTTCCGCGACTTTTGGTTGCATTTGAAAGCTAAGCACCCAAATCAGTCCAATCTGCCACAATATGAGATGGAATGATGTAATTGATGCTTAGATGATCTTATTAGATGATTTTGTTGAGGTTTGCAATATTTTGGAATATTTTGAATACTTCTACAACATTTTGAGAACACATGCACCCCTGCATCTAGTTAACTTCCCAGACGTAGGGATGCATTTGGTCAATGGAAAACATATAAGTGCATATACATACACCCTCCATATGTGAGGCCATATATGGATGTGTCCACCAAATGCAGAGGTGCATCTACGTACATGTTTTAAGCTATAAAAGGGTTGTAGGAGGTATTTTGATTCCATTCTTGGGTCTGTGAATCGATTTATGAGAGGAGAAGAATTGAGGAGTTGATAGAGATGGATATGGAGGGAGCTGGCACGATAGCTAAAAATTACATGCAGGTGGCTAAGGTAAGTTCTTCTAACCTTCTTGTTTATTTTTTAATCATTTTTTTTAGTTCATATTTGTTTTTTGACAACGAAAAGGGGAGGGTGAAAACTAATTTTTTTGGATAAATAGGATGTGAAAAAGTGTCTTTTTTGGAGTAAAATGTATGGAATTTGAAAATGTTATTTTGACACATATTTATGTGTATTTATTGTTGTTTGTGTTGTACCTAAATATTTTGGAGCCTCGAAACTGATTTTTACCTATCCTGCATGGGCTAAATAAGGCACTAACAGAGGTTGATTCAGAGTGGTTGGTAAAGGTGGGATTGGATGGATGTGCTCAAATTGAGGTGGTGAGGGTGGATGAGAGGTACCTCTCCACCTTAGTGGAGAGGTGTGATCTGAACAAGGAGATATTTAAGCTCCCTATAGGGAAGGTAATAGTGACATTAGAAGACATCTATCGCATCTTCCATGTACCTATGGAGAGATTACACATATGAATTGGACAAGATAAGGGACACAAGCTTAGTCATATTTATGGTAATACTTAGGAGTATATGGATATTGGAAGTGATATCGAGTATTTGGTGATGTACTCAAAGAAGGAGTTGGAGGTATTACCAACCTATATGATTTTTATTCTGGATATTATGTTGTTGCCAAACTATACAAGATGTTGATTTCCATGAAACCTAATTAAGTTGGTGTACAACATGATTTATGAGCCTCAAGTGTATGCTTAGATGCATATCTTATTAGATTAGGTATACACGAAGTTGTGTGAGGTGAAGAGGTAGGGGTGGAAAGGATTGGAGTGTAGTCTGCTTCTTCAGATCTTGGGCTAGGAGCACTGCAGTGTAGCTCATCCCATATGTTTACCTTACGAGTGGAATATGGCACATACCTATGCACCTAGGTGGTAAGAAACCAAGGAGATACAATCGAGTCATCCCAATCATATCGCTCAAGAGTATAGGTACTTATGGCTAAGGTTGATCTTTGATCAGTTGTGTTAGCAGCCATGGTAAGGGGCTAGATGGGGTATGGATGGGGAGAAACTACATTGGATTAGATGATCTATATGGGTTGTTGGGTGCTATGGCAATGAGTTAGAACTGATCCAGTTCTCATGTGTCCTATGATAGTTTGGGATAAAATAGGGGGTTATTGATGCCCCTGTGATCTATAGGTATCATGGTGATGTGTTGGGATTGTTCGATGTGGATGATTGGGTGGTGGAGTCTGAGGATGATGCTTACTTAGATATCTTGGATGTGGATGATGTTAGGACTATAGATAACTATGATGGTTGGTTTATATCTTGGCCTCCATGGGAACCAGGCTAGGTGGTGGATGAGGTTAGTGGTGATTATGTAGAGACTAACGCTAAGACAAAGGATACTCCCTGATGATAGGGATATCATCAAGCCAAAAATGGGAGGAGATACTCAAGGGATGAGGCAGATCAACCTCCTAATATTGGAAGTGATAGTGAGGGTAGAGGTGATGATCAATGTGATATGGGAGAGGTTATAGAGAGACCTCCAACACGGAGTGAGGAGGATTGGGCTATGATCCAAGCTGAGAAATAAAATCTAGCTAAGGAGTGATATCAACTCATATAGGCTATGATGGAATGATATTTATGGTAGGCAAGGTTGGAAGGAGAGATTGCATGATTATGGAGGGAGGTGGAGGGACTACGAAGTGCTCTTGGTGGAGGTGATGATGCAGATATGATAGCTTCCCTTCATGTATAGATAGTGGAAAAGGATGGGTGGATGGGGTAGGATTTATATCTTCTTTACATAGAGGAGGATTGTACATGGTCCCAAGAGAGATATATATTATTGTTGGAGGATCGACTTGCACAGGGAGGTATATCACTACCTTTACAATATTTTTCTTTGATATTCGACATTAGCAGGTGAAGCAAATTCAAGCACAACAGTTCTTGATCTAGAGCTCCAAAACATCCTAATCCATCAACATCATAGGGTTCTAGCCATGGATCACATTTTGTACCTCACAGGGATCGTAGTTGTGTTAGCTAGTAGCGCTTCATATATGAGCCTTAGTGTTGTTTATATACAACCTTCGAGTGTATTTTGTACTTACGATCTATCTATATATCTATCTATCTATCTATATATATCTATATATCTATATATCTATCTATATATAGATCCATGGCTCTTCTTTTGTGTATCATTTTGTGTTATACTATTTTTATTTTTCTTTTATTGTGGATGTATGTATGAATGCATATGTATATAGTGGTATGAATGCATTATGAATGATGTAAATTGTGACAATGTATGAGATGGTGGAAGTATGCTTTAATGATCATTCATAGAGATTTTAGACTCTTTCTTGATCAATTTTATCTTTTTTGCTTAATTAGGAACACCGACATCTAATGGTGAGATATGAAGTGGATTATGAAAATTATGTAAATATTTAATGACAATATGAAATGTAAGCTTGCTTATGAAAGCATCTAGAGTTGTTTTGAAGAGACTCAAATACATTAGTGATTTCAAATAAACTCATCTATTAATCTAGCAAAGTGGAGTCAAATTTATCAAGGATAATTTGTGTGTGCAATGGATGTTCATCAGCCATGAGCATGGTAATGACTCAAGCTAATTAAGAACCATTGTGTGTGCACATGAATTAATTTACCCATCTCAATTAAGGTGAGATTAAACCAGTCATGGAGAGAACTAGAAAGATAGTTGTTGGTCAAACAATATATCTAATGGAAAGGTTTGTGTGCCCACAGATCTTGATCAATATTGAAATACCAATGAGCTCATGAGAACTGTAGTGGTCAATATTCAGAGGAGGTCGGTTCCTTGTATTCCTAACTAACTATTCCTAAAAGTAGGAGAAAAGGGAGCCAAAACTTAAAGTGGTACATATTAAGTAAAATTAAGACATATACAATAACAATGACATACAACTAAACAACCAACTACCTAACATAACAGCTAATTGCACAAATAATCATAGAGCATCTTAACTTAATCTATTGTATCTTAATGAGACTACGAATTCTAGCTAAGTAAATGAGTACACCAGAAATATAAGATTTAGAATTATCACCATAAACATTTAGCATGATTAAATTAGAAATATACAACCATCAATACATACATTCATACTTTACATATAAATCAAACTAGAGGCCAGATAGTTGTCCATTCGTATTAATATGCAATGTTCGTCTTCACACATGAATTGTAAACACCTAAGAGCTGACCAATAGTATTTCTACATTCTTGTATATATAGATATTTTACAATCGTAGTGGAAGTCAAAAATTTCATTACCTAAGAAGTGGATCATTTTCATATCAAAAAGTCTACCAGCCTATTGGACCTCATCAAAAATATGACTTCACCAACTACTTGGATGTGGTTGATTGACATGGCCTAGATCCGTATCATCTTGAGTTAAGCCCTACTTGCTGGATGCACTTAGGACTTTGATTAATATTCTTCTCAGTCATCATGTTATACACATTATGGCCTTGTTTATTATGATTTTTTGACATAGAATCGTACCCAACAAACATAATGAAAGAGGGAGATTTTCTCATTGAAGAATGATTATCGGGCCATGTTGTGGCTGCTCCACAACGTACCCCAAAATTGGGGACCCACCTTTTTTGCATGTTTTCCAAGAAGACCGAAGTGGCCCATATGCTAAAGATCAAAGAAAAAGCAAAACACCACAAGGAGGAAAAAGTGTCGCGATATCGCGACATGTTGCATTTTCGCGGCCAAAAGAGGAAAAAAGGTGTCATGATATCGTGACATGTTGCATTGTCATGGCCAAAAGAGAAAAAGTGTCGCGATATCGCGACATGTTGCATTGTCGCGGCCAAAAGAGAAAAAGTGTCGCGATATCGCGACATGTTGCATTGTCACGGCCAAAAGAGAAAAAGTGTCACGATATCGCGACATGTTGCATTTTCACGGCCAAAAGAGAAAAAGTGTCACGATATCGCGACATGTTGCATTGTCGCGGCCAAAAGAGAAAAAGTGTCGCGATATCGTGACATGTTGCATTGTCACGGCCAAAAGAGAAAAAGTGTCGCGATATCGCGACATGTTGCATTGTCGTGGCCAAAAGAGAAAAAGTGTCGCGATATCGCGACATGTTGCATTGTCGTGGCCAAAAGAGAAAAAGTGTCGCGATATCGCGACATGTTGCATTTTCGTGGCCAAAAGAGAAGAAAGAAAAAGAAAGAAAAAGTGTCGCGATATCGCGACATGTTACATTTTCGGCTAAAAGCAACAAAAGAGAGCAAGGAGGCAAAAGTGTCACGATATCGTGACATGTTGCATTTTTGCCAAGGGAACAGAGTAGTTGACAGTGCGTCTGATATTAGTGATGAACACCAGGATAGGAAGACGCATAGTGACGTGGACATAAGGACAAAATCCAATGAATAAGACAAAACGTTACATAAGGAATCTTTAATGATTTGAAATCATTTAAGATGGTCGTTACACATGGAAGGAAACGGACGCAAGCCCATGTGGAGAAAATGAAACGAAGGGCCACAAAATAGAAACGAAAAGTTTTTTTGGAAACCAAAACACATGCATGCACAAGGGAAGGTGAAACGAACAACCATTGGAAAATGAAACGAAAAGCTTCTTGAAAAGTTTTAAATACGCCAGGCAAGGATGTTTTGAGGGGTTGGAAACTGCTGCGAGCAGAGTTGCAGATTTGAAGGCAAGAGGGCCATTCTGGACCTGTTTGAGTCATTTTTCTTCCATGGACTGGTTTGGGAAAACCAAAAATTCTGCTATTGTAAAATGACACATTTTTAATGCAGGAGTTTTCAGAAATTTGCATCTTGTGGGCAAGAAAGAAGGAGATTCTCTTTGCATGCTATGGATTTAATGTCTATTTCTTTTCTCTTTTTCAGATTTCGAGTTTGTAGATGGAGTTAATGCAAGTTTGCTTGGTTGCTTCATGTGAATGCTTGAACCTGAAATTTATTTTAAACCCTAGGAACAAGCACTTAGTCTATGGGGATTGTGCTTGTTTTGCAAGTCCAATAGGTTAGGTTGCATGCATGGAAACCTCACATCTTCGGTTTTGTCGAAATAGGATAGCATCATACTGAATGCATTTTATTTTCAGTTTTTTGCATTTCATTTTCATTTTTCTGCATTTTATTTTTCCAGAAATTTTAACTTATTTTAAATTTTCAGGCATTAAAATAAACATTTAAAAATTTTCAAAATCCAAAAACAATTTCACCATTGCGTAGGCTATACTTCATACTTCCAATACGCACTTTGAAATTTCATTTTCGGAGTTGTTTAGTATTTTTAAAAATTCATCGAAGTTGCTGTTTCTATTACAGATTTTGAAAAATCCGAAAATAGAAAATTTCCATTTTAGGGCCGAATTTCATTTTTTTCAGTTTCATGTTTCATTCAATGAGCCTATGATGACATTCCCTTCATGAAAATTCTAATTTCATTGAAGGAGTCATGTTTTATGGCACTTTGCAAATTACCATTTTGGGAGCAATCAAAGCACTAAATTATTCGTCTTGATGAAAATCTGATTTCATTTAAGAAGGATAATTAAAGTGACATTTTGAAGCTACATTTGAAGACCCTATTCATCATTGAGGATTTAATGCAAGATAAAATCTATTTTAAAACCCTCAAGATAAAAGGAATTAAGGCACTACATCGTGGTCATATGAGGGCCAACTCACATTTGCTTTATTTTGGTTCAATGAACAATCACTGAAGTTTCATGGTAAAATAAACCAACATTGCCCCTTGTTTACAGTTACTTGCAATCACTAAGGTGTTCCAAGCATTTAAATTGAATATCTTTATTTGAGATTACTAATACACATATGCAAATGCTAATATAGCGGAGACCTTGGAGAAGTTGGTTGTTTAACTTCTTTGCAAGAGGGGATTTGGAACCCAAATCCTAAGGGAGAGTGTACTTTCACAATTGGGTGAAAATACCACTCAACAGATTGGCGCTAGAAGGAGGGCCTGAATTGGTTTATTTCAGTGTGATTTAAATGCTATAGGGATTTAAATTTTGAATATTTCATGCCCTATTGATTATTATCTTTAGCCCTCTTTTAACAATACAACCTTGTAGTGTTAAAAGGAGGACATGAATTGCTATGCATTGTTCTAACGCTTTTGATTGTTCATACAGGAATAATGTGTTTTGATTTGATTTTGAAAAATTTTGGTCTTGACTAACGAGGTTGTCTCCATGCAATTACTTTCATTTGATTTTAATGGATACATCTCTTGGTTGATGCTAACATGATTATTCATACGTTACATGTTTGATATTTGCTAGTCATTTCATGCTTATTTGTAAGGAATTATTTTGTCTAAAAATGTATTTGTTGTCGGTATTATGCTCTTCACTTGCGTGTAATGCGATCTTGTGAATCAGAAAGCCTACAACACTAGGAGTATGCTCTTCACTTGCGCATATGCGATCTGGTGAATCAGAAACTAATTTACATTTTTAGAATATTGCTTTGTCATGGTTCCTTCTTTTATTCATGACTAACAAATTGGTTTTGAAGTTATATTTTGAGTTTTACTAATGACGACATACGATATAAGAGCTGAAGTAGCATCTCTAAGAGAAAGAATGGTATCTACGATGGAGGATCATTATAAGGGTTTGTCTATACATGGGATAACCTATCAAATTCCTAAAATGTTATTGGAGTTTCTACGATGTTTTAATCAAGAGGTGCCACTAGGATACTTGCAAAAATTGTATGTCTACAAGAATACATTATGTCAATTCCAAATTTTCTATGAGGAGGTGGCTTGTAAGTTATTTGCATACATTTTGGATGATAGACCATTCTTTTGGTATGGCCAACTACCCATGGAGGTTAGGACTTCTTGGATACAACTAGAAGCAACCTATCTTTATCATTTTGGTAATCAAGGTTGACTTAGAGATGTTGAAAAATTAGTTTACCTCCATACGTAATGAGCCTAATGAATCCTTGAGTCAATTCAATGGAAGATTTCGTGAGTTGCACTCCCAAATGTGGGAAAATTTTAACACATCGGAAGAGGAAGCTATTCAAGTATACATGGGAGCCATACACCCCAAACTTGCTACATATTTAAAGAAAAACTTGGATGACTTGTCTCTAGAGACAATCTATGAGATCTTGGAAAAGGTAGAACAAGTTTTTGAAGAAGAAAAGGCACAACATGTTCACATGAGAGATTGTTCTTTTGGAGTTAGTGATGCCAACCTACACCAACCATCAAATGTAGCACCCTCCACTCCAATGATACCTAAGGTAAATGATCAAGGGGATGAATTTGAAGGTCCAAATGTTACAACCACCTTAGATGTAGTCCAAGAGGAGGTGCAAATTGCTAAGTCGACATCCACCAGTGAGGATTATGCAGAGATGATCTCATTCATAGAGATACATGATTATTTAGATGAAGGGGTTCTAAATTCAACAATGTTTGAAATATGTGATAGGATGGAACCTACCATAGAATTGGATGAAGTGGTTGAAAGTGAAATTGGAAGAAAACCAATAAATGAATTTGAAGATATGATAGAGTTTCACCACTTGTTCTTGGAAGATACTATTGATGAGATGTTTGAAATTAATGACCAAGAAATTCTTCACCCTCCAAATTGTGATGAAATGAAATCATGGGTTACCAAGTTGGACTATGATAGCCTTATAAATTTGAATTCAAAAAATGACCCACTTTTGGAAATAATTGAACCATCTAAGGAAGGTGAAGGTGAATTTGATGAGAAACACATTGATGAATTGGAAGATGTTGAAGAAGTAGTTGAACGTCACCACTTGACTTTGGAAGATGATTATTATGATGCTTGGAAGAAGTGGGAAGACTACACTCACTCCAAAACTGCTAATGAAACTTGTGTGCCAATTGATATACAGGACAACATAATCGCCTACTCAAAGGAAGATATTACAACTCCTGTACAATTTGAGGATGTTTTGGAAGAGGGTTTCAAATCTCATCAAATTTTGGAAGATTATAATGATCCTATTACCAAGGACAAAGAAGAAAGTGAATTGATAAATGAATCAAAAGATCATGTCACAAATACCATGGAGTTTCATCCCACAAATTTGGAAGATAATTTTTACAATGGTTGGGGAAGATATGAAGATGTGTTATTTCCTCACACCCCTATTGATGAAGCCTCTATTCCAATTTATATGCAGGATGTTGAAACTTCTAGCCCTCCGTTTGAGAGGGTTTAAAATTGATCATGTTGATATAATATAGCTTCGTATAAAAGTTTGAATGATTATTTTGAGGATTCAAATGAAGAGATACCATGGATAGTGAACAAAGAATTGGAATTAAATGACAAAGTGGTTGATCTATTAGAAGCAACGCAAGTGATTGATCATGAAGATGAGTTACTTGACATACACTTTGACCAAGAATATTTGAGGTTTGAAAAGGATGGGCATGTTTTCAATTGGGTGCCCAATTTTGGTATGTTTGATGAACAAGTAATCAATGAAGAATATGAAGACCATGAGGTGAAAGAGGGAATTGCAAATCCTCACCAAATTTTGGTAAATGAAAATGTGAAAAAGGTAAAATCTAAACCTTTGTGTCCAAACATCCAAGATTTAGGTGAAGATTTGTATAATTCAAATGATATTTATGATGAAATGCCATTGAAGGTGAATGAAGAACAAGAATTAATTTCTAACCACACCTTTGATAACATTACTTTAATGAATGAAAAGGAGCTTGATGCACTTAAATTGCTAAATCAAATTCATCAACAATTAATTCTTGAACCTAGGATAAAAACTTCTAATGATCCCCATTTAGTAAATATCCTAGATGCTTGTAAATTGTTGCACAATTTTGATTGGCCTAAGAACATGGAAAATGAATTAGCTTTGAAATTTTTAGAAATAGGCTCTTGCTTACAAAATTTCATTTTGAATAAAGAAAGCCTAGTTCTAAATCATGAATGGAATTATGAAATTTACACCTTAAAGAATAGACAAGAAAGAATTGAAAATCAACCATTGTCTAATCAATTTGGTAATTTGAATCTCACCTATGAGAATACTAATGGAACTAAATCTAATTGGTGGGGTGAGAGAGGAAAGTTGAAGTTGGTTGCATTGTTTGGTCTAATCTTGTTTTTGTTTGATTCCTTCCACATTTGGCATGTGTATCACATTATATGTCTTTTGGAATGCTCAAATCATGTTTGGGATCCAGGGAAGTGATAATCCAAACTTTGCATCATCTTGTACCATATTGTACATTTGTATATAGTCTTTGGTTTTTGGTTTTGGTTTGTGTTTTCAAGTTTCATTTTTGGGATTGCATTTTGGTTTTGGTTTTAAGTTTTGTGTGTTGGTCCTTTGGACACTTTTGGTTTGTCTTGAAAAAAAAAAAGGAGATGTCAACTTATGTCCTTATGAATGTTGACTAAGACTAGGAGAATATGAAACATCGGAATTGTATTGCAGAAAGCTCCACGAGTATCGCAAACACATTAAAGAATATCGTTTGGAACTTGTGATGCATGAAGTTGTCGGTTTTATAAATTATGGCAAAGTAGGTGGTATACTCCATCCGCATTTCAAAAAGAGCAATGCATTCATCCATTCTCATGTTACATTCCACATTGCATATACATTTCATCTCAGTTGCATCTTCATTTCATATACAATCATTGAAAAGGTGTCGAATCCTCTTAGGGTTATTACATAACATATATTAAAAGGATCCTAAGGTTGGGAACTGATGCCCGAACTATCTTGAACCAAGCACGTTCTACACATATTAAAGAGGATCTTGAGAAAAATGGTCAAAACCATACTTGGAAGAAAAGGTGAGGCGAAAGGAGTATTTCGTGTCTGTCCTATTATGCAACATAATCCTTAAAACAGTGGTTTTTACCACTCCCATAGTGCTTAAAGCCTAAAATCATAGTAGTAAGGATAGGGTTAAATCCCCATCGAACTTAGGTTGAGGATCCAACTCCCCAAAGCTCTGATTTGACCTTCATGGAGTAGTAAGGATAGGGTCTAATTCTCATCTCGCTTAGGTTGAGAATCCGATTCCCCAAAGCTTCTATTTTGCCCACTCAAGAACTTGAAATTCCAAAGAAAATATTTTTCATTCTACTTTCATTGCATCATTGATATTGGATTGGAAGGATCGTACTACATGTCCCTTGCAAGGATGGGTAGTCATCCCCAAGGTTCAAGAAATCAAAAGTAAAGTCAAATCCTGGATTATGGGGTTGATCTCCACCGGGGCTATAGACGCCTGACTGGCAGTGGAGTATGCTCATGCGTGGCAACATGTCTTGTCTAAAAGCAAGACCATTGACTACTCAAACGGATAGGCTAGCCTGACAGTTTCATCCATAACAGGTTAAATCATTTTGTTCAAGATGAGGTAATGAACTCCGGATCAGAGTAGTAAGGATAGGGTTAAATTCCCATCTCGCTTAGGTTGGGAATCCTATTCCCCAAAGCTCTGATTTCACTTACACTTGCACATGGGTTCAAGATGGTAGTGACACATAACCAACTTTGGGATCTAGTAAATTAATTCGAGTATACATATATTTGGTCCTAAGAGGGTTTGACAGTTTTAATATGTTTGTTCATGATACTAGAAAGTTTGAGCCTTTGCAAAGCAGGTTGTTATATCTCTAACATAGTTGTCATACATCAAATCCTGCACAAATCATTCATAGCCTTGCATACGAATCATAAGTGAAACTGACAATGGAAAGTTGAACAAGTTTCAAATGATAGGGAATGAAGCACATTGCACACACCGAGCTGATGCTTAATAATTCTAATGCTTCATGTATTTCTCGTCTAGTTTCATTCTTGGGATATTTTCTGATGCTTGTATTTGAGTCTGTGTGTTTCAGGTTGAGTTCTCATCGAAATGCTCAGGAGCATTTCCTAGCAGAGTCACCATTTGTTGTGGCTACTCCACAACGTACCCCAAAATTGGGGACCCACCTTTTTTGCATGTTTTCCAAGAAGACCGAAGTGGCCCATATGCTAAAGATCAAAGAAAAAGCAAAACACCGCAAGGAGAAAAAGTGTCGCGATATCGCGACATGTTGCATTGTTCGTGGCCAAAAGAGAAAAAGTGTCGCGATATCGCGACATGTTGCATTGTCATGGCCAAAAGAGAAAAAGTGTCGCGATATCGCGACATGTTGCATTGTCGTGGCAAAAGAGAAAAAGTGTCGTGATATCGCGACATGTTGCATTGTCGCGGCCAAAAGAGAAAAAGTGTCGCGATATCGCGACATGTTGCATTTTCGTGGCCAAAAGAGAAAAAGAAGAACAAGAAAGAAAAAGTGTCGCGATATCGCGACATGTTACATTTTCATGGCTAAAAGCAAAAAAAGAGAGCAAGGAGGCAAAAGTGTCACGATATCACGACATGTTGCATTTTCGCCAAGGGAACAGAGTAGTTGACAGTGCGTCTGATATTAGTGATGAACACCAGGACGAAAGAAGACGCATAGTGACGTGGACATAAGGACAAAATCCAATGAATAAGACAAAACGTTACATAAGGAATCTTTAATGATTTGAAATCATTTAAGATGGTCGTTACACACGGAAGGAAACAAACGCAAGCCCATGTGGAGAAAATGAAACGAAGGGCCACAAAATAGAAACGAAAAGTTTTTTGGAAACCAAAACACATGCATGCACAAGGGAAGGTGAAACGAACAACCATTGGAAAATGAAACGAAAAGCTTCCTAAAAGTTTTAAATACGCCAGGCAAGGATGTTTTGAGGGGTTGGAAACTGCTGCGAGCAGAGTTGCAGATTTGAAGGCAAGAGGGCCATTCTGGACCTGTTTGAGTCATTTTTCTTCCATGGACTGGTTTGGGAAAACCAAAAATTCTGCTATTGTAAAATGACACATTTTTAATGCAGGAGTTTTCAGAAATTTGCATCTTGTGGGCAAGAAAGAAGGAGATTCTCTTTGCATGCTATGGATTTAATGTCTATTTCTTTTCTCTTTTTCAGATTTCGAGTTTGTAGATGGAGTTAATGCAAGTTTTCTTGGTTGCTTCATGTGAATGCTTGAACCTGAAATTTATTTTAAACCCTAGGAACCAACACTTAGTCTATGGGGATTGTGCTTGTTTTGCAAGTCCAATAGGTTAGGTTGCATGCATGGAAACCTCACATCTTCGGTTTTGTCGAAATAGGATAGCATCATATTGAATGCATTTTATTTTCAGTTTTCTGCATTTCATTTTCATTTTTCTGCATTTTATTTTTCCAGAAATTTTAACTTATTTTAAATTTTCAGGCATTAAAATAAACATTTAAAAATTTTCAAAATCCAAAAACAATTTCACCATTGCGTAGGCTATACTTCATACTTCCAATACGCACTTTGAAATTTCATTTTCGGAGTTGTTTAGTATTCTTTAAAAATTCATCGAAGTTGTTGTTTCTATTACAGATTTTGAAAAATCCGAAAATAGAAAATTTCCATTTTAGGGCCGAATTTCATTTTTTTCAGTTTCATGTTTCATTCAATGAGCCTATGATGACATTCCCTTCATGAAAATTCTAATTTCAATGAAGGAGTCATGTTTTATGGCACTTTGCAAATTACCATTTTGGGAGCAATCAAAGCACTAAATTATTCGTCTTGATGAAAATCTGATTTCATTTAAGAAGGATAATTAAAGTGACATTTTGAAGCTACATTTGAAGACCCTATTCATCATTGAGGATTTAATGCAAGATAAAATCTATTTTAAAACCCTCAAGATAAAAGGAATTAAGGCACTACATCGTGGTCATATGAGGGCCAACTCACATTTGCTTTATTTTGGTTCAATGAACAATCACTGAAGTTTCATGGTAAAATAAACCAACATTGCCCCTTGTTTACAGTTACTTGCAATCACTAAGGTGTTCCAAGCATTTAAATTGAATATCTTTATTTGAGATTACTAATACACATATGCAAATGCTAATATAGCGGAGACCTTGGAGAAGTTGGTTGTTTAACTTCTTTGCAAGAGGGGATTTGGAACCCAAATCCTAAGGGAGAGTGTACTTTCACAATTGGTTGAAAATACCACTCAACAGACCATTTATGCATGTGTGAGATACTTGCTTATCATTCCCATAGCTTTTGGTTACTAACTAGTTTCCCAATGATTTCATTCCTGATTGAAAACCATATCTCCCTTATCGGATCATTTAAAATTTGATAGGTCTCAGTTGAGTGCAATTCTTCTAGTGTCCCCCTTTTTTTCTCTGTGCATTGGACCTTTGGGCATTGTCCTGGATTCAATCGGTTATGGATATTTTGGTATCCTTCGAACTTGGCCTATCTTTTTCTTCTAAGTGAATCATGCCCTTGAGTGCTAATAAAATTTTGATCAAGCATGAGTCCTCTAGCCTTCATTGCACTTCATCTCTTTACATGTTTCTTCTATTGGATTTTGAGCTTAGGACTAAAATATTGAGAGCTCGCCCCACTTCGACATGAATGAATGTCCCGATGCTATAGTGACTTGGTCATTCTATTGACTAGGTAATTTGGGAACTACTAGACTTTGGTCAAGCATAATTGTTTTGCCCTTCTTTGGACTTGGCCTCTCTATCTAACCGGGTCTTTATGATACTTCTAGGATCTGGTCCAACCCAATTGTTCTAGGCTCCATTAGACTTAGCCATTCTCTTGATCGAATATTTTGAGCATTATTGGGCCTTGGTCTAGCTTAATAGTTTTAGCCAGCTTAGCCCTGTCTTGGTGAAGGTTGGTCTTTAGGGATCCAATTGAGTTTTGACTAGGTAAAATTATTTTGATCATACCTAGACTTGGTCATTTCACTCTTTCTTCTCCTCTTGTGGCTTGAGATGGATGTTTGACATTTTATCGATCTCTAGCCATCACAAATGTTTTGATACTTATGATGTTCAACTTGCTTTACTCCATCTACATGTATCAGATCTCTGGTATCCTAAGGGGTTGCAACCCAAGTGTAAATATTTTAGTTTACACTTGACTTAACCATTCTAATATCATCATCTTTTAGCACTTAGGTGAAGAGAAATGAACTTCCAATTCATAATTGTAGAAGGTTGGACCCTCATTTTTGTTTCAGGCTTCAATCAGGTATGATTATTTAGTAGATCCTCCTCGTTACTTCTTTGCTTAGCTCTACTTTTGGGTTTGAAGATAAAATTTATTGGCAATCTTTGGTTTTATTTGCAAAAGTAAATAATATAGATGCTAGCAGTTAGGCATGGGTAGGTGCAAAAAATACCCACACTAGCTTGTCCTTATGTGTTTTTAGAGGTATCCTCAAGAGAGACCTATTGTCACACATGAGCATAGTCCAATACTAGGGTCTTCAAGCTTTGAGGAGTCAAATTATCAACCACTCGAATTGAGTCTTGATGAGAATGAAACCCTATCCTTACTACTTGAAGCTCAATTATTATTATGTGTTTACAAATTGAATTAGAGCTTTGGGGAATCATATCCTCAACCACTCGAATCGAGTCCTGATGAGAATTTTACCCTTATCCTTACTACTCTATCTTGTGTTTTTGTAAAGTTTTGTAAGTGGTGAAAACCATTGTTTTCATTGTTATTTTGGACTATGTGCATAATGGGATAAGCAAGAAGAAATTTTCACTTCAAGGTTCAATCCAATTATGGTGTCATCCCTCTCTGACACAAGATGTTATTAATAAGTGTGGTATGTGTTTGGTTCAAAAAAAATGGTAGAGTAAACTCCCAAAACTCAAAATTTTCTTAGTGAAAAGTGTGTTTTGGTCCAAGAGGAAACTTGATGTTCAATGGAGGTTGCTTGAAACACTAGGAGTGGTTGAGTGATCAAAAACACCTAGTGGTGCAACTTTTTTTATTTGTTTTTGACATGATTTTTGTGAATTGTGAAATGGGACTGATGCTAGACCGAAGGTGCCCCTGATTAAGGCGACAAGACTTGTTGGACTAAGAATTATCTAAACTGATAGAATGACAACTAATACATTGAGTGACCTTAATGGATGCAACTAATACAAATGTGTGTATCCAATGTAAGTGAAATGCATGAAATACAATGTGTATGATTGAGTGGTAATAAAAATGTTTTTTATATATAATCCATGTATATATGTATATATATAATTCACATTAAGCATAGAACACTCTCAAGTGGATAATATTCAATGGCTTGGGCTCTTCTATTCCCTCAAGATTGGCAAGCCTATATGTTCTTGGACCCAATTTTTGTTTGACAATATATGGACCCAACCAATTAGCTACAAATTTATCATGAAGATGCGACAATGCATTGGTGTTTTGTTGATTCTCTTTAAGTATGAGATCTCCTACTTGGAATTCATGTGGATGGACTTTTGCGTTGTAAGCATGTTTGAGATGATCTTGATACACTCGTAAGTGCTCCAAATCATTGATTCACCTTTCATCGAGGAGCATGAGTTGGTCAAAATGTGCTTGTCTAGTGGTGTTTTCATCCATGAATTCTTGTAATTAAATGTGTAGTGAGGGGATCTCGAGCTCAAGAGGTATAATTGCCTCAACACCATAGACCAATGAGAATGGAGTTGCCCTTGTAGGTGTACGAATGCTCATTCGATAAGCCCATAATGCCAAGGGGATTTGAGTATGCCAATCTCGATGATTTTCTTTGACTATTTTTTTTAGAATGGCTATCAGTGTCTTATTGGTTGCCTCAGCTTGTCCATTTTCTTGTGGATAGTAAGGGTTTGAGAAACTTTGTTGGATATTATATTTCTCACATTGCACTCAAAAATCCTTATTTTTAAAATAATTACCATTATCAAATATTATCTTCAAGGGAATGCCAAAATGATAGATAATATGTTGGAGTATGAACTCCGCAATTTGAGGTCCTATCGTGTTGGTCATAGGAATTGCCTCGACCCACTTCGTGAAGTACTCTATGGTAATGATGATAAATGTGTGTTGTCCCAAAGAGGGAGGTGAGATTTTGCCAATAAAATCAAGGCCCCATTATGAAAAGGGCCAAAGACTTTGGATTGGTTGCAACGCCTATGATGGCACATGAGTTAAATTGACATGTTGTTGATATTTTTGAAATTTCTTGACATAGTTGCAATAGTCGCTTTCCATGGTGGGCCAATAGTAACCCATGTGCAAGATGCACTTTGTGATGGCCATTCCACTAAAGTGGCCACCACAAGTACCATCATGAGCCTCATATATGGCTCTTTGTGCCTTTGTAGGCTCAAGATAACGAAGTAGGACTCCATCATAACCATGCCTATACAACATGTCCCCCAAGAGAGTGAAATGAGATACCTTCTATTTGAAATTTTGTTTGGTAGTTCATGAAATATCTAGTGGGAGCATACCAAACTTGATAAAGTATTTCACTTGATTAAGCCAAGGCTCATATGGCTCTACTTGAATAAAACAAACATCCTTCTCATCCTTAGACTTAGCTCATGAGATTGCAGATTTAGATATTGTCGTGATAATCAATGGTGTAACATCTCCTGTGGAGTTCTTTTGAATCAATGATCCTAGGGAGGCCATCGCATCTGTGAATCTATTAGTCGAACAAGGCAAGTTGTCAATCTCGTACCAGTCAAATTTTACTAGCAATTTTATTGCTACTTCATTGTAAAGTTTTAAGACTGGTTCTCTACATTGGTATGATTCCTTCACTTGATAAATGACAAGTTGAGAATCACCAAATATTCGTATGTGCTTTATGCCCATAGCTATAGCTGCTTGAAGTCCTAATATTAGGGCTTCATATTCTACATTATTGTTTGTGCATGGGAAGTCAAGTTTGAATGATAAAGGGATGGGTATCCCTTGTGGTGTATGAAATACAACTCCTACACCTTGTCCTTTCTCGCACTTGGAACCATCAAAGAATAGGGTGATATCAACATCATCTTTAGGAATGACATCTTCCTCCTGTGTAGTGATATTGAATACCGAATCATCTGGAAACTCAATAAATAAAGGTTGATCATTAGGAAGTGGAGCTTCCATGAGTTGATCAGCTATCACCTAACCTTTAATGGACTTTTGGCTAATAAATTTGAGGTCAAATTTTGTTAAGAGCATTATCAATTTTGTGGTATGGGTGTTGTTGTATGTGTGAGTCATCATATAGCGCACATGATTTTCTTGAGCTATGACATAAGTGGTGTGACCTAGCATATAATGTCTAAGTTTCTTAGTGGCAAAAACCACTGCTAGACACAATTTTTCCACATACATATATCTGTTTCATAACTTACCAATGTTTGACTAATATAATAAACTGCTTGCTCTCGATTGTTTTCATTCTTCTATGCAAGCATTGTCCCTAATGCAAAATCCATTGCTGAGATATAAATATGAAAAGGGACCCTCGAGCGAGGTGGCGTTAGGACCGACGGAGAAGCTAAATATCGTTTGATGTCATCAAAAGCCTCCTGACATTCCTTGGTCCATGAAAATGTGACCCCTTTTGTAGTAGGTGATTGAATGACCTGCATTTGTCTGAGAGTTGCACGATGAAGCGATAGATTGATTGGATATTTCCTTGTAAGCTATGCAACTCCTTCAAGTTTTTTGGGGGAGGCATTTCCATAATGACCTTGACCTTGTTTGGATCCACTTCAATGCCATGCTTGGACATAATGAACCCTATAAGTTTACCTGATGTAACTTCAAAGACACATTTCTTAGGGTTCAACCTCACATTATGCTTGAGAAGCCGATCAAATTTTTTCTAATACATCAATGTGATCCAGACATGTTTTAGATTTAGCTATCAAATCATCTACATAGTCTTCAATTATATTATGCATATAATCATGAAAGATGTACGTCATGGCACGTTGGTATGTAGCTCCTACATTTTTTAGACCAAATGGCATCACCTTGTAGCATAAAGTCCCCCAAGGTATTGTGAATGTTATTTTGTGTTGGTCATCAGGATTAATTCAAATTTGGTTATATCCTAAAAATCCATCCATTAAAGAAAGTATTTCATGGCCTATAGTAGCATCTACAAGAGTGTCAATGTTTGGTAAAGGAAAGTCATCCTTAGGATATGCTTTATTGAGATCTCAAAATTCGATGCAAATACGAATCATCTTGTTGGACTTATGAATGGGTACCATGTTTGAAAGCCACTCAGGGTAATCAATGGGTTGAATAAAACCCACATCTAACAACTTTTGAAGTTCTTCCTTGACCATGAGGGCTATGGTAGGATGTAAATTTCTTAACTTTTGCTTAACCAATTTAGCATTAGGACCCAAGGTGAGGTTGTGAACTACCACATTAGGATCAAGGCCATGCATGTCTTTATAGGACCATGCAAATATGCCCTTCTTTCTTGTGAGTAAGTCTATGAATCACTCTTTCTCTTCAATAGATATACTTTCTCCAAGTTTTACAATTTGTGGGTTATCTGTATCTATGCTTAGGTTCACGTCTATAGTACCTTCAATTGCCATGTGTGAACCTTCTTCTAGCTTGATGGGGCATCATGATTAAATGAATATCATCAACAATATTGTCGAACTCCATTGACATAGTCTCTTCCATTTCAGCAAATATAAGAATCGGGAGGTGAATGTGAAGGCAAATATTATGGAGGAATGTAAGCAAAAGAGGCTCTTAACAATTCATTCAAAAGGATGAATTCAAAAATGGATGGGGGTGATGATATTTGATCCATATCAATGAGGCTTATGTCAATAGGAATTAGTTTTTCCAAATCATATGGATTGTAGAGGGGTGTCATCAAGTCAATAGAAATCATGTTAACTTGGTGGAAGAATAGTAGTTACGATGTAGAGAGTAGGCTTTCTCGTTCCCACTCTTGGGTGAGTAGCTAACCTAGAATTGGTGAATGATTCTTATGTCTTTGGGATGACCAAGGTGATGGTGGTGGTTCAACATGTGGATTGGGGTGCTCCCTCATAAGAAGAAAGTAGAATATGGGTTGATAGATGAGAAACATTCAAAGGTAAAACTCATCCTCATCAGTGAAGGGTACAATAGGGACAAAATCTTCTTTAGAGTTGTCAAAGGTGATTGAGAGCATGCCATATTCCTCATTGAAGTCTTCCTTAGAGTCATCATCAAAAATGTAGTCTATCATGGTAACTTGGGGTCGCATTTCTGAAAAAGCTTCATACAAATAAGGTGTAAACTCAGGATCTATATACTCATCCTCACTATCATTGCTATCTTCATCCTCCTCACCATACTCTTTGGTATCTATAGTGAGTTGTTAAAATGCTTGTTCAAAAGAGGAAGCAAAGGATTTTAGCCTATATCCTAGACCAGAGTGATCATACACCTCTTGATGGTGAGGTTCAAGGATATTGTGAATACCTTGTTCATATCATCCTAAGCCATATAATTACCAGTTAACCCATCAAAAGTATCTCATTGGTAAATCTAGGTTGGACATATATTCTATAGTGGCACAATTTTTTTGTCTGGGTTCATCAATAGGAAGTGAATCAGATGAAGAATCAATTCCAACATAAATGAAGTTAATTCTATTTGAAGCTGAACCCATGTTATAAACCACACCTATGGCTAAGGGTGGGTCACGTGGGTGACCATAGTCCCTAATAGTCTCAATAGTAGGTGGGTTTATTTTGACACTCTCAACTATGTACTCACCAATGCTGGGATTAGTGAGATGGACTGCAACTTGTGTAGGTGTTGATGTGGATGACTTGGATGTAGAGGTAGAGGGCTCAAGGGTGACTTGAGGCTTAGGTGGAGGAAAAGGTATATGCTGCAATGATATCTCATGGATAGATAAATCAATCTCTGCAACATTGGTCTAGTTGAGGCAGAGGTGGATTTGGTTGATTATATTTGCTAATGGTTAGGGGCTTAGGCCTAGATGAGATGATGATGGGTGCCTATAATGAAGTGGAAGGTTGGTTTTGTGATGTAGAGGTTTGGTCCCCCTGTATGAAGATGGGATGAGTGGGTTGTTGGTTTAGAAGATGATATGATGTGGTTTGAATTGATGAAGATAATGATTGATTAGCTAGTTTATTAGGTGTGATGGGAAAATGGAATGAAGTGGATGAGGAAGCCTGATTTGGATTAGTGGTTTGGGATGTGGAAGAAATATTGAAAATCGAAAGAGTCTCCAGGATGGGTGCTTTTGATGAAATATTTTTATGTGAGGTGGAAGGTGTGGTGAGAGGTGTGAGGGATAAATGGGTAGATGGGAGTGATGGCTCATACAGATTTGAAATGAAGTTGTAGTACTTGAATGGCTCTGTGTCAGCTAGTATGCAATGGATATTTCCCTCATGCACATATTTCAAACATTGGTGCAACATTGAGGGAACACTTTTCATTTCCCTAATCTAGGGGTTACTAAGAAGTATGTTATAAGCCATGGCACCCTCTAGAATATAGAACATAGTGTGGATGGTTTTGAAACACACTATCACAGGTAGGACTACAGTTCCTATTGTGGAACACAAAGCATCATTGAATGCTCGTAAGGTGAAGGTCAATTTTGTGATATGGGATGATGGTAGGTTGATGTGTTGTAGTGTTGAGGTGGTGATAATATTGATAGAGGAGTTAGTGTCGATTAACACTCGTTTAAAAGGATTTTGATCAATATGAGAAATGATATGTAATGGAGGATCTAGTGACTCTGATGGCACAATATTTATTTCAAAATCATAAAATGAGATTGAAGGTTCCATGCATGTTTGAACATTCCCCATAAAATTGGCAAAGGCATTGGGGTCTTGGGTTTGAACTTCGATGGATTTTAGGATTTCCATCAATGCCTCGTGATGTGGGGGAGACTATTGTATGAGCTCATAGATCGATAATTTGGCCAAAGCCAACTTAAGGCTATGCATTAACCAACTCCTCAGTGTAATAGTGGGTCTTGGTGGATGATTTGGAAGATGAATTTGTTGAGGTGTGTTGATGTGATTAGGTTGTTGAGGCATAGTAGACGTTGGTGCCATAGGAGGGAGTACTATTGTTTGTGGGTCATTTGATTGTTGTGTTCTATTTGTATTTCTTTGACTTCTAGTGACTATATGAATAGCACCAACAAAACCTTGGTAATTTTGAGCATTATATATATGATTAACCTGATTGGAGGGAACTGTAGGATTTGACATTCCCATTTTTTATTGTGTGCTCTCATGGTTAGGGAGAGGTGTATGATAGATACCAAGGTTTTAATTTTGTTGTGCTAGAGGGTTATCAATTTTGATAGTCCCATTCTCAATGAAATCTTGCACAATATATTTAAATGAATAGCAATTATTGATATCATGACCCTTTTGGTGATGATAGGTATAGTACTGGTACTCCTTATAATTCCTACCCTATGGCTTGTTGGGGTATTTTGGCTTAATGTCTAGTAATGTAATCAATTGTGCCTCATATAACCTTTGAAAAATATTGGATAATGGTTTAGGTAATGGAGTATAGTTGCAGGTTGGCCGAGTATACTATCGGTGTTGACAATTATCTGTTGTTTGAGTTTGAGTGTTCAGCTATTGTGGGGGTGGTACCACTTGATAAGTCTGTTGTTGTGGTGGTTTTTGTTGTAAGGGTTGTTGAAGTTGGACTTGAGGTTGTTGGATTTGTTGTGTTGGTTGACTCAAGACCACTTGATTGACTTGACCAGTTTTGGGTTGGCCTTGGTTATTTCCCCTTGAAATTTTATTCTACCATTCTTTCTTTTTAATTTTTATCTCACCCTCTTGAATTTTAATTTCTTCAATGACACGGGCTTGGGCGAGTGCTTCCTCAAATGTTCTATATTGTTGCAATTGTAGCAACAAGGCGATGGGTTTTGAATAACTTCTGGTGAACATTCTTGTGAGTTCCACCATGGGGAGGGTGAATGGCAACTTAGTAATAATTTCCCTCCAACGGTTTCCAAAGTCATACATCGACTCATCTTCAAATTGTCGTAAGTTGAATAAGTCAGTGAGTGTAGTTTTCTTTTTGACATTCAGAGAGAAACGCTCTAGGAATTGGTCTACCAATTGCTCAAAAGTATAAATACTATGGTGTGGCAAATGGTTGTACCATTCTAAAGCATCTCCTCCAAATATCTGAGGGAAATTTCGGAGCATTAAGGGATCATTTTCTTGTATTCTAAAACATGCATGGATAAATCCACTTATATGCTCTTTGGGATCCTCATCCCCTTTAAATTTGTCAAACTTTAGTAACGTAAAATCTACTAGATAAGGTGGTGATGGTACTAAAGGATGAATAGGGTGATTGACTTACTGTTGTAATGTGGATTTTTGATATAACATTCCCAGAGCTTGCATCGCTAGGCTATCAATATGGTTTTGTAAAAATTGATATTTAGGATCCTCCAATGGTGTTTGGAAGCCCTGGTTTGCTTGGTAGGTGTAGGTGAGTGGGGTTTGATGAGTGATGAATTATTGTGGTGATATGAGATTCTAGTTGGCCAAGGAATTGATGTGAGTGGATATCTGATGATGTTGAATATTTTTTTGGAATTGATTATGGAGTGATTGATGTGAATGAGGTGGGGGTTGTTGATGATGTGGAGTTGGAAGGATGGTTGTGTGTTGAACTAGTGAGGTGATGATGTTGTTAAGTGGATGGGTTGGTATAGTTATTTTGGGTGGTTGAGACACCTAGGATGGATCTTGAGCGAAGGTGTTTGGGTTCAAGGTGGGATGATGATTAAAATCTACCACCTACGATTGATTCTATGATATGGGGTGAACACTTTGACTAGCACTACCTACAAGTAATTATTGTAAATGTTGCAATATTTATTGTATGACAATTGCAGAAGGTGATTGCATGGTTGTAAATGGGGTTTGCATGGTTGCATGGGTGGTAGAAGTTTGCATATGATGAGTGGTTGTGACATGAGTTGAAGTTGGTGGAGGATAAGTTGCAAAGGGGATCACAACTGAATGAGGAATGGGGTTAATGGATCCAGATGATGTAGGTAACGATTTGTATTTGTGAAGCACCATTGATCTATATCTTGAAGAGTGGGTTAGAATAGATGGTGGTGTAGGTTGATGAGATTGAGATATATGGGTTGAATGATGATGGTGGATTTTGGTTTGAAGAGCAGGTTAGTTAAGTGGCTAGTGTTGTTAGGGTGTGAAAAAGTGGGTTCCTACTGAAAGGTAGGAACATGTGGGATGGTAAGGGATGATAAATATGGGAAAATCGAGCTTACATAGAATAACAACATCAAAATCTATGTAGATGATGCAATTATCGGTAGGTGTGGATGCTTCAATGTGAGGGGTCTCAGGGATAGATGTGTAGAATACCCTCTGCATTATGTCTACATGATAGAATCTAGCCGATAAGTCAAGATACATAGTTCGTGACACATCAACTTGGCCAGCCATAAAAGTAGCCAAGGTGTGGGAAACTTGAGCAGAATGTTACTTGGATGTGAATGGTTGGCTTTGGATATTAGTTAAATCTTTGGCTTGAATTTGGTTCATTACCATAAGCTAGGGTTGAAATCGAATGGTGGTTGTGGAGGTATGTGTGTGTGAAAAATGTAATGAAAATAAAAATGAATAACACCCAATCACACAAATAATTTTTTTTTTCTAAATTTCTATAAGCTTTGTCTTGTTTTGTTTTTTTTTTTAAGTTTTTATGTGTTTTATGTAAAATCCTAGGCCTAAAAAACTATGGAAGGTGGGTGGTGGAATGAATCTACAAAGGTGTGTTCGAACCCACCACTTTGACAAAGGATGAATCACGAATGGCTAATGAAGCTTCACAAATGGCTAATCACGAATGGCTAATGGCGATGGGTGTAACCTAGGGGAACAAAATACCTCTTTGAGAGAGGTTGCATTGTCTAGTGCCTTGCTACCAATCCATCTAGGCTTTCACTTCACCCTCGTGTGAGCTTGGGCATAAACAATAGCTATGATTCCATAAATTATTAAGCCCTGGAAATGAAGGGCATCTAACCTTGATTACCCCGAGCTAACCTCAAGAGTAACCAGTTTCTTGGTGATGAAGTCCAAGAAACTATCGTACTAACTAGGGCTTAATTCTAGGGCTCTCTGATGGTTGGTGATGAAATCCAACTCGTTCAAGAGGTTTTCCTTGCACTTGTCATGCAATGGTGCAAAATATTTGAGACATGCAAAGTGTGTGAGATGTTTCATTTTTTCTAGGGTTTTTAAAAATAAAAGTACAAAAATTACCCTAAGATGCAAATCTACCATGCAATTCAGATTTATTGCCTACAAATACAATCAAGAAACACATAAAAGTAGATAAAAAGGTAAAACAAAGAAAAACCCTAACTTAAATGCAAAAAACAAGCTCCAAATAGGCCCTAGGATGCTTCTAAAACACAAATCCAAATGCAATGGTGCATTTGGGATTGAGCAGCTACAAAGCCATGTTTTCTCAAACATAGGTCCACATTTAGAGTTAACCAAATGTGGATCTACGTCTCTAAAATATTTTTCAAAAACATGATAGAGCAGATCTGGAACCCTAGTGTGACCTATGATGTCCTTGAGAATGCAAATTTACCCCTAGATGCAACTAGTATGATTTTTGCAACTTAGAAAGATAAAATAAATGCCCTAAAATGCCATCTTATTTTAGATTTTTAGAAAAACACTTGAAATACCTACAAAAACCCTAAAATGCTTACTTTTTTAATGCCAAAATGCTTACCAAATGCTTGATCTACTGCCTACACTAAAAATAGAGATAAAACAATAGAGATTTATTTTTCTTTGTCTTTCAAAAGTACAAAAAATAGAGCTAGGGTTTCAAAAATGGCTTACCTGGAAGCCTTTCACTTTTTCCTCCAGCTATCCAAATGTAGCATCACATCTATTCAAGATCCCAGATGCATAGGGCTGTATTCTCAAGATACTAGATGTAGAGATGCATCTTCTCAAATATCTCAGATGTATATCTACATTTGCTTAGGCTCATAATAGACCCAAACAAGCTTCAAAACTCTCAAATCAAAATTTTGAACTCTTTGCATGATGGGACTCCAAAACCTACAACAAAAAAAAAACATAGATCAGTAAATTAGAGATAGCAAGGTAGATCCAAAACATAACCCTTTGGGGGTCCCATCGTGATCACCATTTTGTAAGCAATGAAGATACACCCAAACAATGCAAGAAATAAACAAGCGATTTGCAATGAATAAAAATGCTCTTTGTATTGAACTTTTTGGGAGCCTTGATCTCCTTTTTTACAATGGTAATTTACCCCAAATTTGTAGGGGTCTTATTACAAAATAATATCATTTGCTTATCTTTAGATTACAATGAGCACAAAGGAGTGAAGCCTCTTTTGGAAAATCTAGCTGAACAATGGGTGTAAATGCTCTCCTTTTACTCCAATCATTTCATGGATGGGTTTCAATTATCCTTGTAGACCATTTTTTGCTCTAGCAACATCCAATGACCTATCTCCTGCACCTACATAAAATGCAAACAAGAAGAAAATTTGTAGCACTTGGAGGGCCTCCACTGTGTGAGACCCTCTTTGATATGGATAAAGCTACAAAAACCCTAATCTTAATGTTTACAAAATTTAAAAACAATGTGCAAAAGAAAAATAACAAATAAAATAAACTTTCTTGCTAATACCTGATTTGATATGTCTTTCAAGGCTGAAAATATCACCGATTAGGCACGAGGTCACACCTGGGGACTAGCTAGGTGCACTCTTGCACCTCTATAAATGTAGATCCACATAGTGAATTGTGTATGTACCCTACCACATCTAGATCTAATTGTAGAATGGATATGAATCGATTCAAAACTTTGATGGTTCAACCTTCAAACTTTGGTTAGGGTTACTATAGCAATTTTGATAGAATATCGTTACAAATTTTTGATGCTTATTTTATGATCCTCATTCTCAAAAGTGAACCATGTTTTATAACCTTTTAGTAGGCTAGTATTAGGGTTTGGAAGTGACTCTCTAGCATTGCCAAGTGGCAAGCTAGGATTGAGATTTGATGAATGACTGTGATTTAGCATCATCTATATATATATTACTAGGATTTAGCGTCTACACAACACAAGATCAATTTTGCACAAATACCCACACAAAAGTATAACATGTTTGTAAACTAATGTCACACTATGTAGAGCTTGAAAATTCATGCAATATAAAAAAAGGTGCTTCAAGTATGCAAAAGTTATGAACTCTAGAAGATTGTGTAGATTAGCATATGAACCCAAGGAAAAATCAATAATGCCAAACCATAGAGATAATTTCATCAAAACAAAGATTACAACTTGGTGGATGGTACAATTACCACTTGCCAGAAAAAATATTGGTTGATTTTTGCCTCTACTTATACCTTAAGTTTTTGAGTAGCAAATAGGAGTTTGATAATTTGATTGATTTTGTTGGGGATCTTCATCCACACATATATATATATATATATATATATATATATATATATATATATATATATATATATATATATATATATATATATATATATAATTGTAATTGTGAAGAGGTTCATAACCGATGAACCTTGCCTATGCAGATAGACAAAAAACTAATGGGCCATGCACGCATTTTGAAACTAGATGACATCCTCCATCAAAAAACCCTAGGACCCAAGACTTGAACCATTGACCTATTAACTCTTACCGAACAACTCAATATTTATGCTAGCCAATTGGATATGGTTGGAAGACGAAAATGATTTTTAGCACATAATTAGGTATAAAAATGCATACATATGTCCCTTCACAACCCATGAACATGCATTTGCATATTGACTGTTCTTCAAAAGGTTCTTTGAGAGATTTGAACTTATATCCCTTCACAACCCATGAACATGCATTTGCATGTTAATTGTTCTTCAAAACGTTCTTTGAAGGATTTGAACTAATAACCTCTTCACCATAAGCAAGTTAACTAATCGTTGAACCATATGCACAATTTAAAGTTAAATAGGAGAGAAACAAAAAGACCATGATACCTTTTGAAGATGTTTAAAAAGGGTTATTTTCAGATTTCAAACCAATGATCTCTAGCATCCAAAACATATTATCAAGCTTGCTTTGGTTTTGATGAGTGCAACCATGTGTATAACATTGTTTTATTTTTTTATGAGTGTAACCATGTGTATCACATTGTTTTGGTTTTGATGAGTACAACAATTGTGTTGAAGGGCAAGGATGACGCTTATTCCATCATAAAAAAATATGGTCCTAGAGATTCAAATTTACAACATTTTATCTACCAACAAAGATGCCTACCACTATGTTAGTCTCTCAGATGTGAAGGGTAGATAAAACTATGTATTTGACAATGAAAAAAGATAAACAAATAAGAATAGAACCCGTGATGTCGAGGCAATCAAAGAACATGCCCACTATTGCGTTTTTCCTCTAAACATAATAAAGGTCCATATAAGCTTTGTACAAAAATAATAATTATAAACAATACAAAGAAACACATACAATTAATTACCTTTTATTTTATTTTTAAATTTAATATTTAATTTTAGGTTTGAAGTGTAGATCAATTGTCCAAGGTTTAAATTTTGGGTTTGGCTGGATTGAACGTTTTTCTCTTCCGTGATGCTTTCAGGTGTAAAAGGTTTAAAATGATTGTGGCATGGTGGTTATAGAGGCAAACTATATGAAGAATTGTGTGATGGTTTCTAAAGCAAACAACGCAGAATATTGTGACGGACATAAAAAACGAACAACCTACCCGAACTCGTGACGGCTACCAATTCCACCATTTAAATTAAAAAAAACTTAATATCCAATTTTAAATTTTTAAAATTTAAAATTAAAAAATAAAAAGCAAATGACAAACCATGTTCCCTCCCTTCCCTTAAGAGCTTCTTCGGTCACTTTGCTTGAACATTCTTTTGAATAACTTTGGAGTCTTAAAGGCATGTCCTCTACCATGAGCATCATATTATTGGTCATCTATGCCTGCCCAAGCTCACCACGTTTCTCTCAATCTAACTAAAACATCTTCACGATGTGATGTCCATAGTCATTATATGGATATGGGAATCACGTTTCTCTCAATCTACCTAAAACATCTTCGTGATGTGATGTCCAGAGTCATTATATGGATATTTTTAATGGGATTGTTTCAAATTCATAATAGAAAAGGCTTTGAGATGGTAGGTTGGGTAAGGAAAAGGGAAAAAAATAGGAGACTGAAACGAATACCGGCGACGTGCATCGAACTAAAAATAACATGTAATCGTCTTAAGTTTTCCAACTGAGATTGATGTTAATCTGTTACGGAATTTAAAATATTATTTAGTGCGGCATTTTCAACCACAATGATGATAGTTACCGGCGTGACGTCATAAAAGTTTTCCTCATTCGCTTTCACCTTGACTCTGCACCTACACCGTTCCTCCTACGGAATATACTTTCTTAATCAAGATTTTGGAATTCAAAGTTAAAACTTTGAATACAGTTTAAAGGGAATATCTTTCTTTTTGAAAATTAATAATTATTTAATTTAGAATATCTTTTCTGTTTGAAAGTTAATATGAAACCTTGACTAAAAATTAAAGTTAGAATTTTGAAAGTTACCTGTTTGAATAAATTATTTTTATTTTTAAAAATTAAAAATTAATATTATTTAATTAAACTTTCAATATTTAATTAAAAAATTAAAATTAAAAAATTATTAATTAAAAAAAATTATAAACGAATGTGAAATAACTTAACCATAAAAAAATTAAAACTCTAATAAAAATTCAGAATTCGACTTACCCTTTACTTTTGTAAAAGTTAAAAACTCCTCTACACTTTTATTTTTTATTTTTAAATTTTTAAATCAATCAATGTTATGTACAAAAGTCATAAATAGTATATGTTTTTTTGAGTAAATATTTTTTATATATATCTGTCATAAAAATTAAACTCGAGTCACATTACTGATAATGCAAGATTATCTTTGCAAGCAAACTACACTATGATGAAATTTCGTTGGAATTTAATACCAAATTCTCTTACATAACAAAAACAACTTAGGCTAGAAAACCACAGGCCAAATTCAACCTCCGAAAAAATAGGCCATAAGTTTCAAGATTCTTCCATGTGCTGAAAAGGAAGCCGCCTTCTGTTTACTGTCTGTGTCATCCACTTCCGTGTCGACTCCTAACGTTGACATCATGCTTTATCGACCATTCAAAATCCACACGTGTCGTCACAATCGCAAGAAGAGTGCAAACATTTCAAATGAACCTCAAAAATTTGACGCAGAAATTTCGCTAGGTGTTTACTACAAAATCGAGGAGGCTACAACTGAATTCACCCGGTAGTTGGATGTTATGGGTCTTTGAGAATTTTCTCTGCAATGACGTGTTTTTGATAGAAAACGCATCGACCGAGATAGTCTTCTTTCCCTACAGAAATATGAAGCAAAGCACAGATTTAGAGCCCTGTGCTCAGGCTACCATTGAGAGCGCTTCTTCCTAGTATTCAGATTCTCTTCAGACGAAAAAAATGTTGCCTGAAAGCCTCTGGTTCAATCTGGTTCTCTGTTTGGTCTTCCTGGCGCCATTCGCAGTAGTAGCCGATCCAGAAGACACGCTGGTCCATCTATACTGTAACCATGGCCCCAATTACACCAGGGGAAGCGCCTTCGCAAAAGGTCTCAATGTAGTCCTCAATTCACTGGACAATAAGGTCTCTCACAGTGGCTACAATATTACATCGTATAAATTAACGACGAATGTTACGATCTATGGCCTTGCACAGTGCCGGGGGGACATTTCCAGCTTGGACTGCAAGTCATGCATTTCAAGTGCGAAGCAGAATATCCTCCAAAGCTGTAACAATGTCTCTGCAAGCCTCTTTTTCGATGGGTGCTTTTTGCGTTACGAGACATATAAATTCTACTCCAAACTGGATCTGGGTAGCGCTTTCCCTCTTTACAATAGTGATAACAGCACAGACCGGAAAGGGTTCAACCAGACGGTTGCGTCAATTTTAACGGACGTTATCAATGAAACGATTTCAAGCAGCAACCATTTCAGTACCAAATCGATCCCCGGACCTTCTCCTTTGACGATTTATTCTCTTGCACAGTGTTTCAGCGATCTGACGGTGGCGGAATGCAGAGAATGCCTCTCCAGCGCTAAGAAATCTCTGTTTGAACATGTCCCTGAAGGATCTCTCGGAGGTCAGGTGCCCAGCAAAAATTGCATCCTGCGTTACGAGGTATACAAGTTCTTCAATATATCGGTTTCCTCTCCACCGCCGCCAGGGAAGAGGTCTCCGGTACCCACCACAGGTATAAGTCTTTGGCTCCTCTCATCTCACCTTCACTATTTTATCCTGCCGATGTGCCTGAGGATAACCGTTTCTTTGCCAGGAAGAAAGACGCACGCTAAATCTAAGCTGGCGATAATACTGGGGACAATTGGCGGCGGTCTTGCTGTTTTAGGTCTTTTGATGGGGGTACTGCTATGGAGAAGGAAAGCAATCAAAGGTCAGAATCAGAGCGTAATCTCCCATACCCAAGGTAAGAAGTCATTGCTCTCTTGATTTTGAGCCCCCCAAAATTTCGTATAAGGTTTTGACTTTAATTATTTATCAAAAATTTCTTCACAGATCCAGAAGAAAACGCGGCAATCCCTTCGGATTTATGGGACACCAAGTTGAGTTTCAAATACGAAATACTCAAGAGGGCAACTGACAATTTCAACCCAGCAAACAAGCTCGGGGAGGGAGGCTTTGGGGTGGTTTACAAGGTATTACGTGGTTAACAATGATGTTTTGTTAGCAAACTTTACTGTGAACCAGGCTTTCCAGCTTTTAAAAGTTTAAAGTTTCACTCTTATATATAGTACACTTCTACATATGTTTTCAAATCTTAAAATGATTATTCAAAATTAACGTTACATCTTTCTCATCTTTATTTTTGGATTATTACCTTAACACTCAGCTTAAAAGTTTAAAGTTATAGAATTGTACATCATCATGTTTTCAATTTAACATCCCATCTAAAAGACGATAAATAGATGATTCACCTAAGACGGAGATGGATACATAAATAAGAATAGATGGACAAAAATTATTACAATATTAATAATAATATTTTCAAATATTTATATATTTCAAATTCTAACCATACTAATAATAACTTTAATATTTTATTTAAATTTTTATTTTGTTTTTTATTTCTCACATTGTTTTTCTTATTTCTCTACTAGGATATGATTTTCCATGTTAAACATTACTTTCCATTGCTTTCCCAACATCCTCCAGAGCGGACAGGTCTCTGGATGGATTAATATCAGCATAATCGAATCTTGTAGTATGACTAAATTCTCTCCAGAGATTTGCTACTACAACCACTAATTAGATCAGTTTCTCTATCAAGCATTCTTTATGTTGTTTCTATCGAAGTCGGAGGATGCCTAGTATTTCCCCTATGTCCAGCTCGTAACCCATTTATGTCTTTCCTCCTACCAACTCTTTCTGAAGTAGCATGCGTTGGTTCTCAAAATCCTAAAATTTAAGATACTTAGCGGTTCAACTTCAAGTATTTTTTCTCGAAGACTGACCGTTTCTTCTTCAGCATCCCAGTCTTTAAAATTTTAATACTTTAACACCTCTTGTTCAGTGCATAAGGACTTTGCATCTCTGTGCTCATAAATGGATTTCTTTTTCTCAGGGAGTTATGTCAGACAACAGTAGCGTTGCTGTGAAGAGGTTGTTCTTCAATGCAAAGCATGGGGATCATGAATTCTTCAACGAAATGCGTCTTATAAGCCAAGTGAAGCACAAGAACCTGGTCATATTGCTGGGATGCAGCGTTGACGGTCCTGAACACCTTCTGGTTTATGAATACCTTCCCAACAAGAGCCTCGACCGATTTCTCTTCGGTCCTTCTCTTTTCCGGAACTCCTTTATTTGAACATTTGGGAATCAGTTTTCCCCTTCGGAATAACGAGAAATGGTGTATTGCAGGTCCAAGCAAGAGCAAAGACTTAGACTGGCAGAAGAGATTTGACATCATACTAGGAACTGCTGGCACTTTGGCATACCTTCATGAAGAATCAAAACTACGCATTATACATAGAGACATAAAAGCCAGCAATATATTGCTGGACCATAATCTCAGGCCTAAAATTGCAGACTTCGGACTGGCTCGCTTGTTCGCTGAAGATCAAAGCCACCTCAGCACCGGAGTTGCCGGCACTCTGTAAGAATCTCCTACCAACTCTAATTTATATTCTCTGCAACCCTATCCAATAGACTATTCATGTGTATGCGTTTAATGATTTCTATAGATTGGAATTTGACAATATATTGAACTATGACTTAATTTGATTTCTCTGCAGAGGCTACATGGCTCCTGAATATGTTATGCACGGGCAACTTACTGAGAAGGCGGACATCTTTAGTTTTGGTGTGCTTGTTTTGGAAATTGTTAGTGGCAAAAGGAATAACACCGTTCTTTGCGTTGAGGAAATGCTTCCTCTTTTAGACTCTGTAAGTATTTACATTCGGCCTAGAATCCAATTTGTTTTTTCTTTAAACCTAAACTTAGAATGACATAATTTTATCATTTTTGTTTGCAGACATGGAAATATTATAAGGCAGAGACAATTTCAGAGATAATAGATCCATGCCTTGAGCGATCAACAGAAAGTGAGGAAATCTGCCGAGTAGTTCATATCGCACTTCTGTGCACACAAGCTTCTGCACAATTGCGTCCAACAATGTCAGAGATAGTGGGGATGCTGACAAGCAAGGATTACGCCCTGTCGATGCCCACACAGCCTGCATGTGTTGATCTCAGCAACGCAGAACAAGTGAGAGCTGTTTTAGAGGCAGCAAACGAAAATCCTCAAAGTTCGACGCCCGTCTCCGTGAATGACATTACATATAGCGTAATTGAACCAAGGTAAAATATCCATGCTTTCCATGGGCTCTTCTTGATGTCTTCCCTCGGGTATTATTACAGTCAAATATATTGCCATAGGAGATGCTGACTAGGCTACAGTAGAATTTATGGAAATTGCATAGAGTAATACAACATGTTACAAACAAAAAAAACCAATTATTTTTGTACGCGTATTATTATTAATTGTTAATAAGGTATACATCCTACAAAATAAAAACATGCCATGTAAAGGTACAACTCAAATACTTTTCTTGTAAAGTTGGGGCATATGGTATATTATAGAAAAATAATTTTGTAAACTGCCGTCCAATTATCTAATTTCAAGATTAAGGTTTTGTTTAAATGACATGTGCCCATAGCGTACGACGGTCTTCAATAGGTTGCCTGTCACGATGGGTTGAAAATCTTATGGATTTTTTTTAGTTGTAGTAGTGTAAAAATACAATGAATGATATAATTAGAGTTGTTGTAAAAGTAGTACTGTTTCGAATTATCTGTTTCGAATTATCTGTTATAGTAGTGATAACAATGGTACGAATCCACAATATTGTAATTTGAACATGTATTTGATAGTTATTAAAAATAGTGTCTTTGATAGTTACTAAAAATTAAGACCTATATTTTGAGAGGTATAATCACAACAATGTTTCTTTCTGTAATTTAAACCTCTTTGTATTACATTATTATCATATTTATCCCTCCTTTAAAATTTGAAAGCATGAGATTCCGGAATAAAAGCAGTATTAAGATGTAATGAAAAGCAACCAAACATATAAAGGAGAAATGCAGGAACACAGCCCTTTTATATTAATCCCATTCGGTTACAATACATCTCCTCCTTTTTAGGGGCTAGGAGTGTTAATCTGTATATGGTTACAGTCATGATCAATACTTCTTCTATCCGCATGCCCACATTAGAAACGGGCGGGCCAATGTTGCCGCCGCTTATGCTTGGTGAATCCTTACTGTTTGCTGTTTCTCCTGCGATCAAAGAAACATAAAAAACATTAGTAGCACCTGTGTTAATAAGTGAAATTAGTGAGTCTTGAAATAAGTGAAAGATGTATGCATAAGATCATTGAAAACAATGAATAAAGTGCATATACATGACCTGCGCATTTAACAGAATAAGTTCGTGATGAACGAATAAGCTAAAGTGACAGAACGTAAAACGTAGAACATAATGCATCTAATAGAATCTATTCGAAAACAGCATGTATATGAAAACATAAAAATGTAAACTGTTTAAATGTTGTTAGTTTGCAGGATATATTAAAAAGAACAACATATATTACATTAACTAAAAATGTGCATGGGGTACCCAAGCGGGCCGCCCCGTCAAAAATCGACTTTGGCGCCAATCCAATAAGGAAGGGCCCAGAATCGTTTATATTGAGTGTTGTCGTCGAATTGGTAGAATACTGTGTCTACTGTCGGGTATGAAGGTTCGGCTTCACCCTCTGAAAGCAACCCATCAACCTCTCTTTCGTAAGAGATTCTAGGTGTGAGGAAGGTAAAATCGACTGATGCAATCGGGTCATAAATGAACAACACTTCGTTGTGTTTTACAAAATGCTTCGTCCTCCTTTGAAAATGCTTTGAGCTAGTTTTTTTATAGAGGAATTCTGCCTCTGAAACATTAATGTCAAAACCCTAAGTCCGCAGGCGCCGCTGAGATTTGACCGTTGTCAGATGATTATGAGGCATGGCTCGTACTGAGATTGTCGCTAGGAACTCACATCCGTAATTACGAAGCATGGCCTCGGGTCGGATTTGTTGTTGAGATTGCTCGTCTCATTACTGCAGTTGGTGAAGTCCGCCGTTCTTTGAAAATGGCATGCAGTGATGCCACGTGGCGGTCATACCTTACTAGGAAGTAGAAAAGTCTTCCGCGACTTGGGCTGCCACTTGTCATTAAGTCGTTCTTTTTAAGGCCTCCGATTGGTCAACGCTTTTGACGCCGAAGTGTCGCGATATCGCGACACTTCGGCCAGGTCTTGGCTTGCGGCCGAAAGTGTCGCGATATCGCGACACTTCGGCTGGAAGGCTTGCGGCGGAAGTGTCGCGATATCGCGACACTTCGGCCTGGCGAAGGCTTGCGGCTGGAAGTGTCGCGATATCGCGACACTTCGGCCTGGTGAAGTCTCTTGGCCGAAAGTGTCGCGATATCGCGACACTTCGGCCGGGTGTTGGTTTTTGGATAAAGGCTTTGCTTTTGATGAGGGTTTGGCTTTTGATGAAGGTTTGAAGTTTTGAAGTTTGTTAAAGGCTTTGATAAAACGACCAACTCTGCTCACTTATTTTTCGACCTTCCAAACTGCTGTGCAAGTGGCTAGGACCACTGTTTGACCTCTAAAGGCTGCCCTGAAAGCTGTGTGTGTCAATGCGATCAGTGTTTGTAGTCACTTAATCGGATTGGTGCTATTTTGGTGTCTACAGATGCCCCTTTTTGGGAAGCGCTGCGGGTGACGCAGTGCTGAGCAAAAATATACGACCAAAGCACTAATGATTAGGGTTTCTTGGTAACCTAACCAACTTTTGATGCCCCAAGCATGGAAAGGGCGTGCATTCTTGAATCCTTGCTTCTGACGAGCTAAGGAATTTGATTTCAAGTGTTAACCCATTTTGGTGAGGTGTGACTTGAGCTTGGACATTGATCAGTCATGATTAGGCAAAGGGCGTAACCTTTTGTCCACAGGGGAAACCTTGTGTTCATGCTTCGGGAATGCCAAGTGTTTGATCAATTTAATGATTGCTTGTTTACCGCCCCAAGCAGGAGCGTGATTGTCTTTGTCAATGATTCTTTGAATGCATGTCATTGCCTTGATTGGGTGTGTGCTTGTTGATTGGTGACTAAGTGTGACTACCCCCTCAAGCGACGAATCGATGAGGGAATGACCTTCATGAGAAAAGCGACGAGTCGCTTGACCCAAGATGACTTAGGTTAGGGTGCCTTTAGATGTTTTACCTTTTTAAGCACGTGCAATTTCCCGACATTTGGATCTATTTTTGGTGGGTGTTAACCCTTTTGGTGATGCCATAATGAGGTGAAATCATCAAAAACCCATCTTCCCGTGGAGCGGTCCAGCTATGGTAGCCTTCTTGGGGAAGTGAGAAAGTGACAATTTGAGCCCCGACATCGATTTTCTTTATGCCAAGAGGTTAAGTGCAAGAGCACTTGTGTCCGGCAACTTATTGCTATGGTTTTTGTGGTGCAATTTTGTGATGTTTTTGTTGTTTTGATTTTCTTTCTTTGTGTATATGTCATGATTTTATGCACAATGATTGATGTTGATGGATGCATGCTACTTTATATTGATGGATGCATATGTTGTAATGAATGCAAATGTATGTGATATGCGAGAATGAAATGGATGGATGGACTTTGTGATGTTTGGCTATGGCACCATAGACTATTTAGAACTCTATTATTTTGTTTTGAGGCGATTGCTGTGATACATGACTTTGTATGTATACATGTGGTTTTTCTTTTTTGATGGTAGTGTAAGGATGAAAAGTAGCGCAGTCGGTTTAGAAATGTAGCTAAGGTTTTCTGAGACTCAGACGGTTTTAACTTACTAGCCATGACTGTACTTTATCTTACAAGACTTTTGAACAAGGTATGAATCGGACTTGTTTTTGACCAAGTTATTTCACATCCTCGTGTGTGCAGTTGAGTTCATTTATGTGGTATTTGTCAGGATACCGCCGGTGCCGGATGGGCTTTCAACCGAACCTGTATCGAGGATCACCTAATTAGCTCCACTAACTCCTTTGTTGTATTTAGTTAGATTAATCTGCGAGTGTTATCCAGGATACCATAAGCTAGCTCATCCACATGCAAACATTGGTCTGTACACACGCAAAGTGAATGTGACAGACATATCGTCATGCGGGTAGGATACCACCATTGCCAGATAGGCTATCAACCAAACCTGTAATGAGGATCACCTAGATGGTTTTTTGAATGCTGAGAATTCCAGGGATTCAAGTTCAGGATGTTTGTTGGCTGAATGATTTAGAGGGTTGCTCGTCTATATAGTGATGAAAATCACTGTTTATTTTCTATTAATTCTTTTTGAGCAAGGATTTTGAATAGTGGTGATGACCACTGTTATTTGATTTTGTGTTTTGAGTATTGTGAATGGCTTTGATCCTTGTGGCCTTGGGGATGACTACCCATCCTGGTTAGGGGCGGATAGTACGAATCCTTACAACTTTGGGGACCAAGGGGATGATGGAGGTTATGGAGTAAGGGCATTGATCTGTTAGGCCTTGGGGATGACTACCCATCCTGGTTAGGGGCGGATAGTACGAATCCTTACAACTTGGAGACCAAAGGTGAATGGAAAATGTTAGGATGATGATTTGTTGGAATTTTGTTTGTGAATGGTGTTGATCCCTTTAGGTCTTGGGGATGACTACCCATCCTTGGCAGGGATGTGTAGTACAAATCCTTACAACTTTGGGAACCAACTATGATTGGGATTTGGGAGTGGTGAAAACCATTGTACATGGAGGGGAATGGATAGGAAAGAGCTTGTCCTTTTGTCAATTCTCAGCATTCTAGAACCATTCGCACGGGGGGATGAGCAAGATAACCGTTTCGCTTATGGTGACCTGGATTACCGTGCAGGTTTCATCTTTCGTTCACACAACTTGGGAATTTTTATGTGTTTTAATTTGTGTTGGGATGTTACGTAACAAGGTGTATTTCAAGTATGACTCTACCTTCGTAAAATCTGTCTGACTTGATACATGACATAGCTAAAGAGCAAAATGATGATTGAATCACGAAAACCCTTGATACATTAAAAGACCACTGACTCTAGTGTGGAAAAAGAAATGCATGGTGTTTTTGTTGTTTTTGTAAAATGGAATAGTGTGGAACAAGATGGACTAGTAGAACTATGACAGCCTATGGTGCCCTTGACCTATACGACCACAAATATGCAATGTATGGATGCAATGCTTTAATGCAGCTATGTATTTTTGTATTTTTGATGGATTGATTTTTGTGAATATGAAGATGAAGTGCGAGAAGAACTCTCTTATTGATGAATTTGAGTATGCCTAGAAATGAGATGCAAATTTTTGTTGTTTTTGATGATTTTTGTTGTTTTTGAATTTTCTTGATTTTTGACCAAGCGATTGTGGAAATCCTTGGAGCATTTTGGGATTGACCAAGCGATTGTAAGAATCCTTGGAGCCTTTTGGGATTGACCAAGCGATTGCAAGAATCCTTGGAGCTTTTGGGTTTGACCAAGCGATTGCAAGAATCCTTGGAGCATTTTGGGATTGACCAAGCGATTGCAAGAATCCTTGGAGCATTTTGGGATTGACCAAGCGATTGCAAGAATCCTTGGAGCATTTTGGGATTGACCAAGCGATTGCAAGAATCCTTGGAGCATTTTGGGTTTTGACCAAGCGATTGCAAGAATCCTTGGAGCATTTTGGGATTGACCAAGCGATTGCAAGAATCCTTGGAGCATTTTGGGATTTGGCTCTCTTAGATATGAAATGGTCGCAAATGACTGATATTCAAGGGTTCTGTTTCCTTGATACCATCAAGAGAAGCTAGCCGGTATGTCCCGGGTCCTATTTTGCTATCAATGATATATGGACCTAACCAATTTGCCGCAAACTTGTCCCTTAGGTGGGATGGCAAACTGGAATTTTGTCTGGTTTTCCTTCAAAACCAAATCACCAACCCGAAAGTCCCTTAGGTGAACTTTCATGTTGTAAGCTTTCTTAAGTCGCTCTTGATAAATACGTAAATGCTCGAGAGCATTAACGCGTCGTTCGTCAAGCAACGTAAGCTGGTCTAACCGGGCTTGCCGCGCAGAATCATCATCGATGAACTCCTGCATTGATATGCGTAGGGAAGGAATCTCCAACTCGAGAGGCATGACTGCCTCGGAGCCATACACAAGCGAAAACGGAGTGGCCCCAGTGGGTGTCCGAATGCTAGTGCGATAGGCCCATAGGGCAAGTGGGATTTGAATGTGCCAATCCTTATGACTGTCTGCGACGGTCTTTTTAAGGATGGCAACTAGCATTTTGTTTGACGCCTCTGCTTGCCCATTCGCCTGCGGATAATAGGGTGTCGAAAAGCTGTGTCTGAATCTTGTACTTTGTGGTCAAAGCACGCACGTCTTTGTTCTTGAAAGGCGTTCCATTATCCGAGACTATTTTGGATGGAATACCAAAATGACATATGATGTTATGCAAAATGAACTCCACAATGCGGGGTCCTGTCGTAGAGGTAAGCGGAATTGCTTCCACCCACTTGGTAAAATACTCTGTGGCCGTTATGATAAACGTGTGACGGCCTGACGATGCAGGGGAGATCTTTCCAATTAGATCGAAGCCCCACTGCGAGAACGGCCAATCATACTGGACTGTCTGCAAGGCCTGAGAAGGTACGTGCATCAAATTGGCATGATGTTGACACTTCACGCACTTCTTGACATAGGTGCAACAATCTCGCTCTAAAGATGGCCAATAATAGCCCATGCGAAGAATGCACTTTGCGATAGCCATACCACTAAAGTGGCCACCACATGTACCATCGTGCGCTTGGGCAATCGCCCAAGTGGACTCTTGCTGGTCCAAGCAACGAAGGAGGATTCCTTCATAGCTACGACGATACAAAATGTCTCCTATCAAGACATACTTAGCCGCTTTCTGCTTGAGTGCTCGTTTTGCGGCATGAGTCAATCCAAGTGGGAGATTACCTAGCTTGAGGTAGTCTCTGATGGGTAAATACCAGTCCTGTTGATCAGAAACCTCGACAGTATGAACAACCAATCTCTCTTGAAGTTCCTCCCTAGCAAACGCTGAATGGGATAGAACCTGCAAGAATAGCGTTGTGTTGCTATTAATGGGAGTAGGGGAGAACAAGGACCCCCAGTTGGCGCATTTTAGACGATCTCGGATTCGAGAGAACTTATCCGAGGATGGTTCAATCTGGATCATGTGGATTCCTGGCGTCAAGTCTGAGCTTGCACGCTCCATCGCGGATTGCGATAAGGTTTTGACTTGAATGGTTGTCATATCACCGGAAAGGTCTTGCGGAATTAGTGACCCCAAGGAGGCCATTGTGTCCGCAAAATGATTCGATGATCGAGGGAGGGCCTCGATGTCATACCACTCAAGTTTTGCCAGGAATTTGTCCACAAGGGCTTTATAAGCCTTCAAACTTGGGCATTTGCATTGATATACCCCTTTGACTTGATTGACTATTAACAACGAATCACCAAAGATATTCAGTCGTTTGATGTTCATGGTGATTGTTGTCTGAAGACCTAGGAGCAAGGCTTCATACTCTGCGTTATTGTTGGTGCATGGGAAGTTTAATTTAAATGACAAGGGCATTGGGGCACCCTGCGGTGTGAAGAATACAATTCCCGTGCCACCACCTTGCTCACATTTAGAACCATCGAAGAATAGGGTTATGTCGGCCTGTGACTCGGGCTCATCGGAATCCGGCGATTCCGAGACATGGAAGACCCCATCATCGGGTAGTTCTATGACCGGAGGCTGATCGTCTTCAAGAGGAGCCTCTGCTAGTTGATCGGCTATGACTTGTCCTTTGATAGATTTTTGTCCAATAAACTCTATGTCAAATTTCGTCAACAACATGATCCATTTCGCCGTGCGACTACTATGATAAGTACGACTCATCATGTATCGCAATGGATTCTCCTTAGACACAACATACGTAGTGTTGCTCGAGCATGTAGTGGCGTAGCTTTTTGGTAGCAAACACCACTCGCCAAGCAGAGTTTCTCAACGTATGCATAGTTAAGTTCATAACCGACCGGGGTGCGGCTAAGATAGTATGTAGCCTGTTCTTTGTGAAGTTCATTCTTCTGGGCTAGCATGGCGCCCGGTGCCACCTCAGTAGCTGAGATGTATAAGTAGAACGACACTCCTGGTCTAGGTGGTGCCAATACTGGTGGCGAAACCAGGTATTGTTTGATCTCGTCAAAGGTCGACTGGCACTCGTCATCCCAATGAAATGTAACTCCCTTGTGCAATAATTTGTTCATGGGTCGGCACTTGTCAGATAATTGCGCTATGAAGCGTTTAATCGATGCGACCTTGCCCTGCAGACTTCTGAGCTGCTTGATTGTAGTTGGGGGAACCATTTCAAGGATTGCCTTGACTTTCTTTGGGTCCACCTCGATTCCTCGCTTTGAGACTATGAAACCCAAGAGTTTTTCGGATGTGACGCCAAAGACGCACTTCTTGGGGTTTAGTCTAACTTTATGCTCCATGAGGCGATCGAGGATCCGGCTTAAGTCGACGATATGATTTGAGCGCAAAAGAGATTTGGCTAACAAATCATCCATGTAATCTTCCAAAGTTTTGTGCATGTAATCATGGAAGATATATGTCATGGCACGTTGGTAGGTGGCACCAACATTTTTAAGGCCAAAAGGCATGACCTTATAACAAAATGTCCCCCAAGGCGTTGTGAACGCCGTTTTTAGTTGGTCTTCAGGATTGATACGAATCTGATTGTATCCTGAGAAACCATCCATGAGGGAGAGCATTTCGTGACCTGCTGTAGCGTCTACCAACGCGTCGATGCTCGGTAAGGGGAAATCATCCTTAGGACTCGCTTTGTTTAGATCTCAAAAATCGGTGCATATGCGAATCCTCCCGTCGGGCTTCTTGACGGGAACCATGTTGGACAACCATGGCGGATAATCCACGCAGATGACAAACTGTGCATCCAACAGCTTTTGCAATTCATATTTGACCATCAAGGCCACTGTTGGGTGCATCTTACGTAGTTTTTGCTTTACTGGCTTGATTGTCGGATCAAGCGTTAAATTATGCGTGACTAGTTGTGGGTCTAGTCCTGGCATATCCTTGTATGACCATGCAAAAACCTCCTTCTTCTCTTTGAGAAGGGTAATGTAGTCGGCTTGCTCTTCGGGGGAAAGGCTTACCCCCAACTTGAGAATCTGTGGATTCATTGGATCTGTGCCGATATCTACATCAGTCGTTTCCTCGACTGACATGTGGGATCCGTCCTCCAACTGATGTGGAGTCGGGATCAAATGGATATCATCAGCTGAATTTAGATCTGCATTGGGAACCTCGGGTTCCTCTTCAGCCTAAAAAATATCCTGAGTTGTCCTTGGGGTAAAATGAGGTATTTCACCGAAAGGCCAGTACTCTGATGGTGATAAAGGTGAATTGACGCGATCCCAGTCGATGGCATCTATGTCGAGATGCAATGACCGTGCTGGATCGGCCGGATTGCGGATGGGTGCGGTCAGATCAATGGAGATCATGTGGATGGAATGAATTTGGTCTCCATTACCGTGGGTATGATAACTTGAATCTTCTAGATGCTCCCTATACTCTGGATCTGGCTCTAGGGGAACGGGCACGAATGGATCGGCCCTATGTGCTAAATGGAGGACAGGGTCTTCCCTCGGCACTGTTGTCATGATAGGGTCTCGGGGTGGACGGTGCTCATCATGAATGTGGAGCCATGGATCCAAGATCAGGTCCCACCCTGCTGGGTCTACCCACCATTCATGTCCTAATCTTATGCCCATCTGTCCCATTAGATCTTCATGAGTTAAAGGGCGGTGATGCCGTCGCGCATGTCTGAGATAGTCCATCTCAGTCTCATCTTCTGAGTCACTTTCGGAGATCCAAAAATGTTCATTTTCTTCAAGCAACAGTTTGCGACGTTGAGGGTTCTCCTTGTTCCAGTAAGTTAATCTGGTCCCATTGCGGTTGTTCCACTTTTGGTGGAGGGACCTGACTCTCTTGACACTGTACTGACTCAACTGGAACCTCTAAGGGGAACAGCTTCGAAAAGATGTCCGGACACCATTGATATTCTCTTTGGGGATTAATGTCCGAACTTTCACCGCTCGCTAGCAAAGGAAAGGGATTACTGCTGTTGCCAAGGGTGTTTGTTGACCATGGGAGGTAGTCTCCCAATGTATATTCTGTATTCGGGTTGGCATAAAGATCTGGTGCCAATCCCCCCTTGTTGCCTATTTCTAGGCCTTGCATATTTTCTACCAAGATGTCTAAGGGCAGGGGGTGGTTGAACCCTACTCCTGACTTATCATATGGCATCTGATATCTTGGTTGGCAAAGGACCCGCATCCCTTGTTCATATCTGCCTAGCCCGTATCCATGCCAATTGCATTGGCCGAGATATTTGAGGGCGAAGTTTGGGTTTGACAGATAGTTGATGTTTTCAACAAAAGGTTCTCCGTCTGCTTCCTTTTGTTTGCATGGTTCAAGACCATGATCAAGGCCCCCATACACAAAGTTTGTCTGGTTGGGTGGGTGACCTAGAGGAACAACTGTTCCTATGGGAAGGCGAGGTCTCCCCATATCTTGTACTGATTCTACTGTAGGCGTTGCCACAACATTCTGCACTAAGTATTCCCCCAGGCCTGTACTTGCCATTTCAATAGTGATTGTTGATTCTTGGGAGGGAGGGAACGGCAGTCCTTCCTGAGTCCATTCCATGTTTGGTGGTTTAGGAATCTCAACTTCCGTAGTGCTAGGTGTTTCCTCTGTTGATACCATTGATATTGTGGGCAAACCCTCTTCTAGGGGCTGAGCCTCTTCCATGATCTGTTTTCCCTTGTCCTTCTGTTTAGCCATGACAGGTGGCATTGGTAATGAAGGAGCAGATGATGAGGATTCACCTGGCTAGGATTTTGGTGATTTGGTCACCAGTGGTGCCTGCGGTATTGGACCCTGTTTAGATGGATTTAACTGGAAATCCAAATGCGTTGAAGGGAGGGTCGATTGAGGCATTAGTTGTACCGCGTTGCAATACTTGAAGGGTTCCAAGTCCATCGGGACTACATGTATTTCTCCTTCAAAAGCATACTTTAAGCACTGGTGAGCGATGGAAGGGACACACTTCATGTCCCTGATCCAAGGCCGCCCTAGCAGTATATTGTAAGCCATCTCGCCTTCCAACACATGGCACAATGTTGGTATTGTCTTTTGTCCTACCTGGATAGGTAGAACAACTGTGCCGACTGTCGAGCATATTGCATCATTGAAAGCTCGCAGTGTGTACGTGGAGGCTGTGATATGAGAGGTCGGCAGCTTTAAATGTTTTAGCGCTGCAGTGGTGATGATGTTACTGGACGAGCCAGTATCTACCAGCACTCTCTTGTATGGGATCCCGTTGACCCGCGCGATGACGTGCAGGGGTGGATCTGCCGTGTCATTCGATATTGCTTTGACTTCATCCTCTCTGAAGGTGATGACCGGCTCCGTACATCGCTGCACATGTCCTACGAAGTTGTTGAAAGAATTTGCTTCGTGAGGCTGTAATTCGATGGCTTTTAAAATTTCCATAAGAGCTTCCCTATGAGGTGTTGACTGTTGAATAAGCTCGTAAATGGAAAGCCTAGCCGATGTGGTCCGCAAACTCTGCGTGAGTTTGGTCCGTATCGTGACCTCGGGTCTAGGCGGAGGTACTTGCACAGGGCATTGCCGAGGCTGCAACGTCGTTGGAACTTCCCTCGTAGCTACCACGGGGGCAGCCGTGGGTACTTTTTGTTCCTTGTCACTATGCTGATCATTCCCACAAATCCTTGCATGGGAAGATTCTCTCGCACCTCGTTAATCTGGAGAGGTTTTGCCTGTTCCTCATGGGCGAGGCAAAGGGTCCTTGAATACCCCCATTTGTTGGTTATTTGGCGCTATGGGGTTGTCCACGGCCAATGTTTTATTGTCGATTAAATCTTGGATTAATCCTTTGAATTTCTAGCATCCATTTAAATCATGTCCCCTGCGCCTATGGAATCTACAATACAATTCCTCTCTGTATCCCTTAGGCTTGGGGGCGTTAGGGTCGATAGTTTGGATTTCTGGCAAGGTGACTAAATTTGCCGCTGACAAGCGGTCAAATAGGGAGTCCCTGGACTCCGTGTAAGGGGTGAATTGTCGCCTAGGGCGACGCTGCTGATTCTGCTCCTGTTTCTTATTGTCTTTTTCATAACTAGGAGGCACTGCCTGGTAATTAGCCTTTTGGGGCTGCATTTCTTGCACAGGCTTGGGAGCATTTATCGCAACTTGGTTAACCGCAGTGGGTTGTGATTGCGTATTCCCAGTCTTAGTGGTTTTATTCCACTCTTTCTTTTTAGGCTTGGCAATTGCGCCTTCGCCTATCTTAATCTCTTCTATAACTCTAGCTTGCGCCAAAGCTTCTTCTAAGCTGTCGTATTGCTGCAGCAACAATAGACCAGAGATTGATTTTAAGCAACTCCGTGCAAACATCTGCGTAAGATCAGACATAGGGGGACGGTAGGGTAACCTAGAAAGCAAAGCCCTCCAGCGATTCCCGTATGTCTGTCATTGTTTCTTCCTCATATTGCTTGAGGCTGGCCAGATCACTCAGTGATGCCTTCTTCTTTGTGTTGAAAGCAAAGCGTTCAAGAAACGCATCTACTAATTGATCGAGATTGTTTATGCTTGTGTTTGGGTAATTGTGTGAACCAATCCGAGGCGGGGCCTGCGAATGTGGTTATGAAAGTTCGAAGCAACAATGCATCATTATCTTGGATGCCGAAGCATTGACTTAGGAACCTTGTGACATGTTCTTGTGCGTCCTCTTCACCTTTAAAAACTGCCAATTGAGGCAACTTGAAGTGTTCGGGGTAAAGAGGTGTAGGCACTGAGGGATGCACTGGATGACTGCGGAGTTGACGTAATGTGGGTTTTTGATGCCCAAAAGCTTTTGTCTCCATAGACTCCAAACGCTCTAATAGCGCTTTGTATGCATCGAAAGATTTTATTTCTTCCTCTTTTGTTTGCTCCCGTTGTGAGTCATGGGAGACTGGAGGCCTATGGGGGGGTGGCCGATTGGCAGCCCTCCCGCCTTGATGGGGCGTTTCGGCCCGTTCTATTTCTGGTTCGTACTCTTCATAAACTTCTTGAGGAGTCTCTGGGCGAGACCTATGACCTTGATTGAGTCCCCGTTGGGGGTACCCATCATTGTTTCGGGGAGTGGCCTCCCTCTCGGGTCTATAAGGTCTCGGAGGCAAAGCTTGACGAGGTCGTGGAGACCTGTCTTGCACCAAAGGATTGTGCCTCTCATATTGTTCCTCTCTGTGGGTGCGAGGGGTTGGCACCCTCTCAGGTAGCTTATAGCGCAACTCATCCGCTTCGCGCCGCATGCGCTCTTTATTCAAGCGGTATAAGTACTCTAACTCATGATGACCCCTGCTCAAGCTGCGTGATTCGAGCTTGGCGAGCGGCATGTCTGGCGACTGCCGGGTCAACTGGGTCTGCCCTCTTTTGTTGAGGAGGCTTGAATGTTTTGCCTATGTGTTTGCCTCGATCTTGATGGTCTAAAATTTCAATGGGTTGCTTCCCTTTGTCGGGGTAGGCGACATTTGCTTGAGGCTCTAGCCTTGATGTGTGATCATGATATCTGGCAGGTGCAGAAACACAAGGTTCCCATGCTGTATGTTGTTCCCGAGGAATGCGATGATCTTCCTCGTACTCCCTTTCATGGGTGTGAAAGGGGCGGGCGGAGTTAGCTTGCCCTGTGTAAAGAGCCTTGCGCTCTGGATGTTGTCTTTCTGTTCTGATGGGAGGTAAAGAAGAGATGCCATATCCACGTTGTCTCTCCAAATGGACAGTATGCCTCTCTAGCGCTTCACCGTGTTGTGGCCATTCAAATCTAGCCTCAAGAGGCGGTTGTCTACCTACATTGAGATCTACGTGTAAAGCGTCTTCCCGAAAGGGGCTGTGTTGGATGGGCATACCCCAATGAGGAGGCTCCCAATAATTTCTTTTTGATGGGGCCCGATATGGACTCTCTTGTAGGCTAGACCGCCAAGGCGGTATGGCCAAGTCCTCAGGGCTAAAGCGAAGGCGACTAGCGCCCTCTCTTTGTGCACCTTCCGCAGCGTCCGCCCTTGATTGGGCTTGGCTACGGGTGTACACCATTGTGGTGCTTCTCTACTATCTAAGCAGATTTTATCTCGTTTATGGTGATTTGTCTTTTTGTCTACACTAAGAGAAATGAACACACTCATACACAAACCGTGATTATCTCTTTTAAGGATTTAAATAGTGTGTCCTAAACTGGTTTAGTGCATTTTGATGTTTTGTTTTGTTTTTGCAATTTTGGAAGAACGTTTAAATGCATAATGTTGGCTCATATGACTCCCATAAATGGTCGCCCCTTCAATATACCATTGTCCGGACCGATATACCAACCTCTCTATATACCCGCCCTTACGAGAGGGAAACTATAGGTACGTGAGAGCAGATGGTACGTGGAACATAGGCGGTACGAAAGGGGGATTGTCCTGTTAATGACACCTACCATAGAAGACTTATCCTCGCGTGCATGGGAATCACCCCAGCAACACTCGGTCAGCTTTCGTCAGGATTTACGTCTAACAACAGTGACAATCGGGGAAATGGATGCAAAGCTAAGCCAAGGTGGTGATGAACCCACCGTTGGTCTTGCTCAAGGGCTGGGGTTTTACGACCAGCTCCTTGGTTCAAATTTACCACGTGAAGTGTGTGGGGTTCATTTTTATTTAATAAAAATGAAACAAGCAGCAAAAGAAAGAGACTTTCCCTATGCCAGACAAACACTACAAACCGGAAAACAACAATTAAAAATTTGAATTTTTTTTTTTTTTTTTTAGCAATTAAAAGCAAGAAAAATTTTATGAAAAATTTTTCTACCTTTCTTTAAAAAAAAAAATTAATTATTAAATAAATAATTACATAAACAAATAAATAATTAATTAAAGCAAGAAAAATTTTATAAAGAAAATTTCTCTACCTTTCTTTAATAATTAAAAAAAACTGAAAGTAAACGATTAAACAAATAAAAATAAACGGAAATTTCACAGCAGAGAATGACCTGGACAGTTAGAAACCGTTAATGTCCGGACTTGCTACTTTCTGACCTTCGGCTTAAAAAAAGGTACCTGTTAAGCACAAAACACAACAAATCTGATTAGTTTCTGTGATTTAAAAATCTGGGAACGGTCCCACCGTGATCGCCACTGAAAGCATGAGATTCCGAAATAAAAGCAGTATTAAGATGTAATGAAAAGCAACCAAACATATAAAGGAGAAATGCAGGAACACAACCCTTTTATATTAATCCCATTCGGTTACAATACATCTCCTCCTTTTTAGGGGCTAGGAGTGTTAATCTGTATATGGTTACAGTCATGATCAATACTTCTTCTATCCGCATGCCCACATTAGAAACGGGCGGGCCAATGTTGCCGCCGCTTATGCTTGGTGAATCCTTACTGTTTCTTGTTTCTCCTGCGATCAAAGAAACATAAAAAAACATTAGTAGCACCTGTGTTAATAAGTGAAATTAGTGAGTCTTGAAATAAGTGAAAGATGTATGCATAAGATCATTGAAAACAATGAATAAAGTGCATATACATGACCTACGCATTTAACAGAATAAGTTCGTGATGAACGAATAAGCTAAAGTGATAGAACGTAAAACGTAGAACATAATGCATCTAATAGAATCTATTCGAAAATAGCATGTATATGAAAACATAAAAACGTAAACTGTTTAAATGTTGTTAGTTTGCAGGATATATTAAAAAGAACAGCATATATTACATTAACTAAAAATGTGCATGGGGTACCCAAGCGGGCCGCCCCGTCAAAAATCGACTTTGGCGCCAATCCAATAAGGAAGGGCCTAGAATCGTTTATATTGAGTGTTGTCGTCGAATTGGTAGAATACTGTGTCTACTGTCGGGTATGAAGGTTCGGCTTCACCCTCTGAAAGCAACCCATCAACCTCTCTTTCGTAAGAGATTCTGGGTGTGAGGAAGGTAAAATCGACTGATGCAATCGGGTCATAAATGAACAGCACTTCGTTGTGTTTACAAAATGCTTCGCCCTCTTTTGAAAATGCTTTGAGCTAGTTTTTTTATAGAGGAATTCTGCCTCTGAAACATTAATGTCAAAACCCTAAGTCCGTAGGCACCGCTGAGATTTGACCGTTGTCAGATGATTATGAGGCATGGCTCGTACTGAGATTGTCGCTAGGAACTCACATCCGTAATTACGAAGCATGGCCTCGGGTCGGATTTGTTGTTGAGATTGCTCGTCTCATTACTGCAGTTGGTGAAGTCCGCCGTTCTTTGAAAATGGCATGCAGTGATGCCACGTGGCGGTCATACCTTACTAGGAAGTAGAAAAGTCTTCCGCGACTTGGGCTGCCACCTGTCATTAAGTCATTCTTTTTAAGGCCTCCGATTGGTCAACGCTTTTGACGCCGAAGTGTCGCGATATCGCGACACTTCGGCCAGGTCTTGGCTTGCGGCCGAAAGTGTCGCGATATCGCGACACTTCGGCCGGGAAGGCTTGCGGCCGGAAGTGTCGCGATATCGCGACACTTCGGCCTGGCGAAGGCTTGCGGCGGAAGTGTCGCGATATCGCGACACTTCGGCCTGGTGAAGTCTCTTGGCCGAAAGTGTCGCGATATCGCGACCGGGTGAAGGCTTTTGGCCGAAAGTGTCGCGATATCGCGACACTTCGGCCGGGTGTTGGTTTTTGGATAAAGGCTTTGCTTTTGATGAGGGTTTGGCTTTTGATGAAGGTTTGAAGTTTTGAAGTTTGTTAAAGGCTTTGATAAAACGACCAACTCTGCTCACTTATTTTTTGACCTTCCAAACTGCTGTGCAAGTGGCTAGGACCACTGTTTGACCTCTAAAGGCTGCCCTGAAAGCTGTGTGTGTCAATGCGATCAGTGTTTGTAGTCACTTAATCGGATTGGTGCTGTTTTGGTGTCTACAAAATTAAATTGATTTTATATAAAATTTATAACTATTTTTTAATTAAAATATAAAATTCATGACTATTACATTTGTTCTAAACTTATATATAAAAATATTAAGATTACTTAATCTCATTATTTATCTTAAAACCCATACACAATCACAAAAAATATATAAAATTCTAAGCCACTTTCTTTTCACTATATTTGTTTTCCACCTTCAATTTCTAAAGCTTTTTGAAAACCATGAAGCCAAAGGGAAAGGGGTTCTTAAACCAGCATTCTTAATATTTATATAAGCATATTAATTCAAAACATAACTTCTCCACTAGATTTTATGAAGCTTTCTATTGGAAATCCAAATTCATCTCTTTATTTATAATTGTTCAATTGCTTAATTTTTGTCAATTATATTCATGAGCTTTAATAAGATTATCTTCCATTTTTAACAATATCTCCTCTTTATTTGTAATTGGACTCACTAAATACTATATCCATTAACAAATGGAAGATCTAAGTTGACTATTCCTTGAAAATATTGAAACATTGTTATATAAAGTAACAAAAAGAAAGTATCGTCCTTGGGTCTAGGTGGATTGGTAAGTTGGGGCGCTTACCAAGAGGAGACCTAGGTTCCAATCTCATGGGCGTGCGCATGCATGGTCAGTAGCCCGATCTGACTCCTCTACATGTTGCACCTGATTGATGATGACAATATGTTTCTTGCTTATTCGACGGTCCCCTTCATGCCACGTGTTGAACTAGACTAACGAAGACGGTGCAAACCTTGTGCGTCCGATTGTCCCCAAATCACGTCAGATTACCATTAACGAGACGGTGGGTGTGTTGGAAGCCTTCATTGATAGTTTGAACCCTGCCAACTGCTGGCAATTACTAAAAATTGTGATTGTAACCAATTCATCTATGTAACAAAAAAAAAAACAAAAAAATATCTCATGTTATTTTTTTTAGATATTTCTTGTCGTTTCGAGATAAGAAATTTCATGTTATTTGTTTTGTTGATATTTTTTGTTTTTTAAAGTTAAATTTATTAATAAAACTTGATCAAAAATTAGTATTAGTTTTTTATTTGAATTTGAATTTGAATTTTTTTTTAAGCGAAAAACCCCTTGCGGAGTTGCCTTGGTCTGAGAGACCACGAACAAGGGGTTCTACACCGTCAAAGTCACCCGGGGGTCGCACCCGACCCTGCCCGCACCAACATTATCAATTGGATTTTGGATACCCAATTCAGCTTTTTTGTAGGGTGGAGATTTGAACCTGGGACCTCCCTTGGAGGATTGCCCTCTCCTCTCCAACTCACCTACAACACCTGGGTTAAATTTTTTTATTTAGATAATAAATATATGCATTATATATATATATATAAGAAAGAGATTTGGAAGGGTCCCCAAATATTTTACATAAGGGTTTTGGGAGGGTCCCCCAACCTTTACAAACCATAAAGATATTCAAAACACACCAAAGAAGATCATAAATGGGACTGCATCCCTAAGGGGAAATTGATTCAACATCCAACAAAGATTGATCCAACATCCAAGATAGTCAGATCTCGTAGATCCAAAACAGATAACATTCTTGCCTAAACTTTAAAATTTAAAATCAAACCTAGAAAGGAACTTCCCACCCAAGCCACCATGGGAGAAGTAAATCTAGAAAATGGGACAACCATCCATGCCATATGATGACAATTTAATTTTCAAATTTAAATAGAGCACTCAATTTGAAAAAAATCTACTAAGACATTCGGAGCTAAAAACATTAGGCCTTCCCGCCAAGAATGAGAATTCTAACTCTGGAAACACTAGTCTCCACCAGTAGGTACCCAACCCCTTCAGTAATCACTCCGACAACAACAAACTAGAATCCTGCCTAAATATGGGGTTTTGAAAGGTTTTCCAAAACTTAAACAAAGGGGTTTTGAAAGGATCCCTGAACCTTAAACAAGGGGATTTTGAAAGGATCTCCAAACCTCTTTAAGTAGGATTTTGAAAGGCTCCCAAAACCTTAAAAAATTCAGTCCTCAAGCAAAGGACCAAAGGGTTTTGGAAGGCTCCCCGAACCTCACAGGGGGGTTTTGGAAGGGTCTCCAAACCATTACAAATAGGGTTTTGAAAGGCTCCTAGAAACTTGTACAAGTAAATCAAGCCTCAAGTAAAGGACCATTGGGTTTTTATAGGCTCCTCGAGCCTAAACAAACACAAGGATAAAAATAACAACCATTTCCCATCCAAATAGAACCAAGAGCAATAAAATGATTTGAAAATAAAATTCTCGCTCAAATACTAAAAGTGAAATGAAAAATCAAGGCTCCCAAAACCTTCTATAAATGGATCAGGCCTCTAGTAGAGGACCATAGGGTTTTGGAAGGCTCCCCAAACCTAAAACATGTTAGGATCTTAAATATTCGAAAGAACCAGAAGGCCCACATCTTAGGGCAAATAGGACACATTCCTATTGAACATTAGATTTAAAATTTGGAAACTCCCTCCTAGTCCAAATGGGAAAAAACTACAAATAGAACAAACAAGAAACAACCACTTCCTACTCATATTTGAAACTAGAAAAAAATTTTCCTCTTAAAAAGATAAGACTTGGCAAACCACCAAAAAGGCCAAAATATGTGAGGAAAAATCTGCCAAGGTCGTGCAAAGAAAAATAAACAATTGGATGATACCCAAAATCACCCACAACTTCTCCAAAATAGATCTAGGAATAAATTGTACCCCAGTAGAGCAAGCTTCCAATGAAAACAAATCTTGAATCTAAGATCCATCCAAGAAATGAGAATAGATACTAAAACAGGGTATGAGAAAAGAGGTAAGGCCTCCTAATAAAAATATTTTATTAAACAATTGGATGATACCCGAAATCACCCACATCTTCTCCAAAATGGGTCTAGGAATAATTGTGCCCTAGCAGAGTAAGCTTCCAATGAAAACAGATCCTGAATCTAAGATCCATCCAAGAAATAAGAATAGATCCTAAAATAGGGTATGAGGAAAGAGGTAAGGCTTCCTAATAAAAATATTTTAGCATTAGGTCCAACATCTATCCACCAAGTCAGGAAAGTGAAACCATGTCCCACTATCTAGAAAACTGCATGAAAGAAGAACACCATCCTAGAATCCACATCCAACAACAAACAAAGATCATGGTTTAGATATCCTTGCTCCCTCGGGGAGCTAGGGTTTCTTCAAATAATTGGTATTAAAATGTTTATGTGTTTATGTTTTCTTCATTGATCTTTTTAATGGTTAAGTATTTGATTATTCTCCAAATTTAAGTATCATTCGTGTAGATTTAACTTACCTTATAGTTAATTTCAAAGTTTTTATTTACTAATTGAACCTCTTTAATGTGATTTTGATTGAAATTTGTTTTAATGTTCTTAAAATTTCTAAAAATAATAATAAAATTAATATGCATTAACAAATATAATTTTTTTTTTAAATGTTGATTTAAATTTTAAATGACTATGAATATAGTGGACTTAGGTTAATATAAATCTCTACATATCAAAATTTAAATAAAAATATATATTATTAATTTATTTATTGATTTAAAATTTCTAAAACTGTATTATTTTAAATTAATTTAAAATTTAATATTAATTTAAATTTTATGATTAGTTTAACTAATGGTAAATATAAATTTATTAAACAATAAATAATGAATGTTTAATTATACTCTTATTTACTCTACTAAGTGTATAAGACATCCTATTTTTTATGTATAATAAAGTACCTTAATAATTAGACACAAAGTCATGTTACCATTATAAATTTTCTTTTCCCACTTTCTCTTTTTAAGTTTATCTATTACTTATACTAACTTACTTTTTTTAGTTCTACATTTCTTTTTTGTTTTTCATCCCGCTATTTAAGTTGTTTAGCTTTATTTTTCTATTCTCATGCTTAAATTCCATCTATTACTATATGTGCATTAATAATCCCACATTGAATTAGTTGTGGAATTTTAGTGGCTTATGAACCACATCATTTTCCAAACTCTTTGCCAATGGTATAATAGGCTTAAAGGTGCAAGCCCTTTTTAGGCTTAAAGGTGTAAGCCATTTTTATTTGGGCCCTCCTTAAACATTTAGTAATGATACATTTATAAGGGATATTTGGTCGTCTTCATCCTTATTAACATCAAGTCACAACACGTATGTGGGGTGTAATTGAACCTTTTCACCCCTATTAACATCAAGTCATGACATGTATGTGTAGGATAATTAGCCCTCCTCACCCCTATTAACATCAAGTCACAACATGTATGTGGCAGGTATTTGGCCCTCCTCCCCCTATTAACATTGTATATGGGGGGTAGTTGGTCCTTCTCACCCCTATTAACATCGAATTATGACACATTTATAGGGGATATTTGACCCTCCTCATACCTATTAACATCGAGTCATGACACACATGTGGAGTGTAGTTGACCCTCCTCACCCCTATTAACATCGAGTCATGACACGTATATTGTGGGTAGTTGGCCCTCCTCACTCCTATTAACATCAAGTCACAACATGTATGTGGGAGGTAATTGGGCCTCCTCACCCCTATTAACATTGTATGTGGGGGGTAGTTGGCCCTCCTCATCATTATTAACATTGATTCATGATAGTTGGCCCTCCTCACTCCTATTAACATCAAGTCAAAACATGTATGTGGGGGTAGTGGGGCCTCTTCACCCCTATTAACATTGTATGTGGTGGGTAGTTGGTTCTCCTCATCCTTATTAACATTGATTAATGATAGTATGTGGGGGCTAGTTGGCCCTCTTCACCCTTTTTAACATCAAGTCATGACACATTTATAGGGGGTATATGGCTCTCCTCATCTCTATTAACATCAAGTTTGATGCGTACATGGGGTATAGTTGGCCCTATTCACCCCTATTAATATAGAGTCATGATATGTATGTAGGGGGTAGTTGGCCCTCTTGATTTCTAAGTACCATGAATCCATAATTCCATAAGTCCATGAATTAGCCCAATTCACTCAATAATTTCTCCAATTATAATAATATCACTTAATTTCTCTAAAGTCTGAAGGCCTCCTATATGTAGCATAAAAATCATTTCCTTTCCCAAATTTAATTCAAATGCCTAAACATGCCCCCATATTGGTCCAAATTTTCTTTTCTAAGGTTCAAAGAGCCTTTTATTAAATTCCCCTGCTAAGTCCTAGGTCTTCATGTTATTTATTCATGTCTATTAAGTCACCATCGTAGTCACATTATTTTATTGAAGGTTTTAAAACTAAGTCATTCCAATTAAAATTAAAAAATCTACCTAGGCCTTAGGGTATCATTATGTTTGTGCACCCATTTTTATTAAATTCCATGTGTTTTCCTCACATTCTATGCATCACACTATTTTTCCCTCCATTGACCAATCTTGACCTTAAGTCTGATTCCTGTCAAAGTCAAAACCTTTATTTTTGTCTTAATCCCTTCTAAATAAACAGTCCACAATGATTTCTAAATGATCCATGGTATACATTTATCCAAATTAAAAAAGCATAGGAGCTCGATTAATTGAAAAATGGGTGGCTTAGGTTCTTTCAAAAGAATTAAAGCACTACCATCTGATTGCTCAGAGATTGTGTGATTTAAAATCACCCATGAAGAATAGAGCACGATGATTCGATTGGTTGGCATGTCTATGGTGTAGATGCACTTGAAATAATCCAAAAAACAAGAATGGTCAAAGTCTTCTAACAAATGAAGGGCCCAGATTAAATCACTAATGAAGAACCATGTGGTCCAAATTCATTTTCAAATAAGACAAAAATTGTATCATGGAAATTTACTGTAAGTTTATCATTTAAATTTGCTTTATTTAATTTGACTAATGCATTGCTAAATTTCATGTGTGCATTCATTATGTGGACCAAGTTCACCTAGGAGAAACAAAGTGTAACAATCTGGTTGGTCAAAAAATGAGTGGATAATATTTTTTTAGAAAAAGGAAAGTGCCAAATTCTGATTGGCCCGCTGTAAAAAAAACATGCTAAATAAAGACAAAAAATGACAATATAAACAAATAATTAACAAAATTATAGAAATGCATGAAATAAAAAAGGGAGCTAATGCCCCCTTTCCATACTATATGTTCTTGATTCATGTAAAAGCAAGGCATATGTAGCAATTATTGATTAATAAATTGGGAGAGATAGATACTACATTGTCCAAGATATGCTTCCCTGCATTCACAAGGGTTGGTCTAGTTATACACAATTCTTTGGGAGGTTCCTCCTAATCATTCACCAAAATATTTGTGGGCACTATCCTGGAAAAATTGGCTCTAGGGTAGCTACATTTCTACATCAAGAAAAAATAAGAGATTTTTTCTTTTCTGAGGAATTTACCTACATAAGATTGTATGGAGCTAAAATTCCCTCTAAGGAATTACCTAAAAATTATCCCATATCTATAGCTGCATTGGAAATCAATAGACAAGTTGTAGAAGAAGCTAAAATGAGAGCTAGAAAGAAACATGCAAAAGTTACCTTACTATATATTTCTTGCAAAATGGGGCATTATGTATACAAAGGTTACTTCAGTTTGCTGAGAGCAATATGGAATATGGACTTAGATGGTTTTCCTAAGGTCACTTGGCTGCCTTTGTATACTATCAAAATTTTTTATAAAAAATGACCTATGCCTAGATGATTCACTGAGTAGACAACTTTGAAGATGCAATGCAGGTATTCGTTAGAAAAATGGAATCACTAAAAATTTTATGGAAGGAGAAAAGAAGACCTCACACTCAAATAGAAATGGTAAACAATTACTCGAGTGATTTGAATGTGCTAAGAAGTGCCTCAATATAGGCAATGGCCCCATTAATTCATGCTATACACCTAGAAGAGCTACAAGATCCAATTTTGCAAATTATAAGCCAAAAAAATGAATAGGTAGAAGTGTCTGTAGAGGTTATTGAAATAGCTAAAGTAGGAGTAGGAAAACCTTTAGTTACTCTACCCACTATCATAGACATAGGTAACGACAAATAAATCATCCCTATCTCTTCTACTCGAATGCCCTCGATAGTCCTAAACCTCACTCAAATACTGATGTCTCCTGAGAGAAGACTTGAATTACCAGTAAACCTACCTAAAGTGATATCCATAGCCTTAATAGTAAATAATAAAGAAATCAAAATATCTCTAATAATACTAAATAGGATACAAACTGCTAGGTGGTTATCTAATCTACTTAGAGAGCATAAAATTAAAATTACAACCCCTATTGTAATATTTTTTTGGTAAAATATTTTGGGGCCCTTTCAAAACCCACTCCTGTAATCAATCAAAAAATAATTACAACCCCTATGATTTATCCAAAGAATAAAAAGGCTAGAATTGAAGCAGACCCTTTCCTGAATACTCTTAAGAGTCTTACTCTGATGTGGGTAGAAGAAGCTATACAATTTTATCCTATTGAAGAGGAGCAACTTCAGGACATAACAAAAGGTAGAAAACCTAATGATTAAGGAGCCAACCACTCATACTTCAACACCAATAGGGACTATAACCACCCCCATGCCTCAAATTATTAAAGGGATCCAAATGATCCTAGAAATAGGGAACTACATATTATGGGATACCTAGTGGCAATGTTAGATTGAGGAGAGAAAATCCACGCACAAGCAAAAAAAGTCATACTTAAAAAAAATAAATATCTAAAATAAAAATCAAAGCAATCACAAGAAGGGAATAACAAGCTCAAGAACCAAGTGTTACATGCATAAACAGTTAATCAACTTGATAGTGTTAATTTTGTTAAAAATTATAAGGAAAATATATTTTTGAACTAAAGGGTGAGATGAAAAAAATAAATAGGGGTCTTAAATATTTGGATGATATTATAGTTAGAATTTAAAGTATAAAAGTACTCCTATAAGATGTAGATCGAAATGCAGGAGAGTTGAGTGATATTTTTGAAAAATGCAGAGAGGAGTATGAGCAAATAAGAACTCAACAAGTGATTTTTTTAGGAGGTAAACCTATGAATACCAAATTGAATATACTAAGATATCCTCATATTTCCATGAAAGACCATGTTGGGAAAAGCTTCTTAGATATATGGAATTTTGGGCGGATGAAATGAATAATAAAACAAAATATGATGGGATCCTCCTTGAAGAACTCCTTACTACTAAATTTTTTGATGAATTGATATCTAGGAGAGTACAATATTTTGAATGTATTGAAGCTTATGAATACAAGTTGGCTCAACAACTTATTAAACTATGCAAAATGACCCAAACTATAGTCAAATTTTCTAAGGAAAATAGTCTTACAATAAAATATTATAAAAAAAAATCATTGAGGGTGATAGATATAATCACACCAACAACCTCCATTTGTAATGAAGCCTAGGTACAAATAACCACTATGTTGGGGATAAGTCAACTAGATAAAGACAAGCCTAAAAAGGGTCCTACGATAGAAAAGGACACAAGGTTATAAATAAGCTAGCTGTAGGATCAAAACTTAATACAATTATAGGCCATCATAAAAATATAGGGTCTTGATGCAACCAAATATCATATTTGGGATAAAACAACTCAGGACAACTGTAATTTATCTATAACACACTCAATAGATCAAGGGTGGAGTTTATGCTAGATGAAAATATCTGCTAAATACAGTTGTAACAGAACAAAGTACCTTGAAGTTATATAAGGAGCTACAACAACCAAAGACAAGATCAAGTTTTACATAGTCATATTTTGTCAAAGGTATTCAAGTGTCCTTATCTTGTCAATTGTATTTTCCTATGTGTATTGTCTTCTTTTCCCATCCCTTATTCTTCTCCATCATTCTGTAGGCCTTGCTGAGGAAGCGACTAGTTAGTTGAGATTATTTCTAACAATTGGATCAAAAGTTTAGAGACTCGTTGTTACTATTTTTAGAATGAAGAGTGGAGTTCCTCTGTTACATAATTTGAATGGAGAGAATCCTTTGTATTTTTTTAATGAGATCTGAGCACTCTGCTAGACTCTAAAATGTAAAAATATTTTGAATATTAATACCAATCCAACTTTCTCCTTCATGCAATTCATTGTACAATTGTGTGTTTATTGCTATTATATATGTTACATTATTTGAATGTATGAATGAAACTTTATTTCACTGGATAAATTTCAATTATGTTTATTATATCATTTGAATGAACATAATTGAACTAATTTCTCTTTCCTTTTATTTTTATCTCATTTAATTGTTAAAATATTGCCATGATCATCTAATGGATAAGGCACCGATGTACAAATAGGGCATAATTAGTGATTTATGTAATTCTTGGTCAAAATATTGAAATAGTTTCATTTCATTTGTAATTTGAATGAGCATGAGTGTATATATCACATTCTAAACTCATCTCCGAGGCATCCTTACCATACTCAGTATGTCTAGAGTCTTTTGATAATATTTTCTCAAGTTAAAGAGGTGGATCCACTAGAGTCCACAATATTGATTGGATTCAAAAATTCTTATGGCATGAAAATCCATAAGAAACACAAGAAATTTATCCAACAATTTTTGGTGTCGTTGTCAGGGAGTAGAATTCTTGTTTTCTAGCATTCTAAGACTTGTTTTTATTTTCTTTTTCAAATATTTGAGTGATAACATATACCAATAGTTTTTGGTGTCATTGCTATGAAACAATTACATGCCTTTGCTTTTGAATTTACCATGGTCTTCCTTGTGTTTTCAAATTTTTAAAAATTCAAAGACAACGATCACATGTTTTGTTAGCGTATTTTCTTTTTAAATTTTCTCACCAATTCCCATTTTACCTTGAGTTAAATTTTGTGAGAGTACTTAGGTTGAGCAATATTGTCTAGAGAGTAATTCTATTCTTTCAATTACACGATTTTTGTTGGTGACTCTAACCTAAATGTATACAAAAATTCAAAATCAAAGAAATATAGAAGAGCCCTAGCATCTAAAATAAAAAGTAGCAAAGATCTATATCCAAAGATACCAAAATTAGAGTAGCAAAGATCTATATCCAAAGATACCAAACTTAGAGGCACTCCTCCAATATCGTAAAAATTTATATGTACCATTAAATTCAAGTGTTAGCCCAAGTTTCAGTGTAGCTTCTTCCAATAATAATCATAGTATTAGCATTACCCCTTCTCCTATCTATAGCATTCTTGTAACTAATATGGATAATCTACCACCGAATAAAAATAAATAGAATGTCAATCAGTGGAGAACAAATAGATATAGGCCTTTTGTTTTACCTCTAAACCTAAACCCCTTGCTTGGTAAAGCTCATAAATACCTATCTAATTTCTAGGGAAATAGTGGTCACCGATGAAGATCATATTAGAGACTTTCTATATGAAATGGATAATCTGGAAGTACATGACGAAGATATAGTTCTTAGGTTGTTCTTATAAAAATTAGAAAAATATGTTAGATAATGGTTTAATAGTCTTGGTACTGGTACTATTGATAATTTTATAGTCATGTAACAAGACTTTCTTAGAAAAAATGGTGAAAGTAATGAGTAATCCTTATTGACAGAGTTGGAAACCATGAAAAATAAATAAAATACATTTGTAGAGGACTTCAATAGGATATTATTTAAGACTAGAAATAGAATTATAGCTATATTAAGGCCCAATGATGATCAGTCTATCTACTTCTATAAAAATTATTTTCATGGGGAATTCAATTACAAGTTGAGACAAGAGTAGTTCAATACTATTGATGCATGTATGGATAAAGCTATTCAAATTGAAAGAATTATGATTGATAGCAAAAATATGAAACCCTATTCTCTAGAGCCTAACTATCCCAATAGAAATCCAAAAAAGGTGGGGTTTACCATGCTAAAGAAGACATAATAGGATTTGTATGGAAAGACTAGAAAATCAAATGGTAAAAATGTTCAACACTATGAACAATAGATCGATTAGAATAGAAAGAGAAAAATAAAATATTTTTGAAGCTACATGGTCTCACAATGATAATAGACAACATGTAGAAAACATGCCTCTTTTAGTAAAGTTATATTGAATAAGATCTTCATATTTGTGCCACTTGTCATGAACAAAGAACCCTAGTATTTGGAGAATTTCAAACCATAGATAAGTAGAGTGATACTAGATTTGATAGAATCGCCCTCACAAAAAAATAAATAGAAGATAATACCGAGGAATATTATGAGAACAAGAAATAGTAGTCATATAGAGAGGCATTGAAAAACATAAATACCAATAAAATAATAGAGGATAAAGTAGGTGAATAGTCTACAATTGGAAATAATGAACAAGATAATAAGAATGAGTATGTCATGAATGAAAAGACTATGCAAACAAAATAGGAAGTTATTTCTAATGATTTTGATACACAAGAACTTCAGAAATAGTAGGTAAAATTGGTCAATTAAGATCCTGAGAAGATAATTGATGTCAAGAAAAATCAATTGGATGTGGGTCAAAATATTGTAAATTTTTAGTGTAGAGACCAAGCCTGTGAGGCCTTTAAGCTAATTGATCAATCAAAAAAAATATCAAGCATAGAAAATGATGAGGATAAAACTTCATTCATAGTAATACCAATTTATATTTTCTTGAGATATACATTAGATTTAGGGGATGCATATGTAATTCACAACTGCATGCTTGATAGTGGATCTTCACATAACATCATGTCTAAACAAATAGCTAATCAGTTGGGTCTCACTTGTACAAAATATTGTCATCCTATCTCCTTGGTGGATAATAGACAAGTTCCATGTGTTGGGATCATAAGAAGACTACTTATTTGTTTAAAACAATGTGTTGAGAAACACATAGTTATGGATGTTGTAATAGTAGAGGTGGATTCTCCCTTCTCCATTCTCTTATCTAGGAAATGGGCTAAAATATTAGAAGGCACAATTCAATTGGATTGGTCATTTGCCACCATTCTTATGCAAGGTAAAGAATAAGCAGTTCTAAGAGGAGAACATTTCAATACATTTTTTGTTGAATTAAGATAGAAAAATGATAGTATGGTCAACATTTTATAATCCTATGAGGAAAAAGAATCAAGAATATATTATTTCTGGTAATTACCATTCTAGATTGAAATAATTGATGCTAAGACTATGGATCTAAAACTGGAAGCTAAGGTGAAGGCAAAGGGCAATGGAATTCTAATTTTTGAGCTATAGAATATAACTTTTTATAATGCAAATTCACAAGAAGAAATAAGGGTTGAAGTGAATTGGACTGACATAAATGGCATTTGTCTTAGGATATTACGTAGATCTAAATCTCTTTGTGATAGCAATACTTTAGGATATGAATCTCTATTATTAGGACTCAATAGAGCTAAATATTTGGGCTTCCATTACTTGGAAATTAGTGAACATGAATAACATATATTACAATAGGTCAAGCATCCAACACTTAAGGAGTATAAGTAGGCTATACTGGATGAAATTCATATCATTGAGGAATTCATGGTAAGTAGTATAGATGAAAATAATGCTTAGTTTTTAGATAGTTTCCCAATTATATCTATTGATGAGGCCCCAGTCCTAGATAATGTCATATGCTTCCAAGCCTTTCAACATGATGACTTCATGGATTTTCAAGATAAATCCTCTCATGTTCAATATGATGAAAAATATGAAAATTTTATTGGAAACTTTACAAAGGTGATATAGCCAGATCAGGATAATATCAAATCAGAAGAAGAACCAAGGATGGAGAAGAAGTACAATACCATATAAGAATATACAAAAAGTGGGTCAATAAAGAAGGTCAATTAAGGACTCATACCAATTTTTTTTGGAAAAAACACAAGAATTTCAATATTATTTTGTGCCAAGAAGTTCAAAAATTACTGGATGTAAAAATGCCAATGGGAGTATGAAATCTTGATATGATTAAAAAAAAGAGAGAGAAGAAAGTGAGAAGTGTGTACGTGTTTGTTTAAGTCTATCCTTATTTTTGTATTATTTCATAGGTTTAGGTGATTATATAGGTTTTTTTGTCAACCGAGATATTTTGGAGTCCTCAGGTGTTTCAAATGTCATTTTCACCACCTATCCCAATTAGAGCTTGTGTCGGATCCTCAAAAATCCAACCTAAGTTTTGCCCCAAAAATTTTGACTTCAAAATTTTTCATAGCAATTATTTTAATTTTTCTTGCCATAGGTTGTATTTGGATTATAATTCATTTAATATAGAATTATTTCATTTCATGAGTGCTTTAATTCATAATTTTGAGTTCTAACACATCCATATAGAATTATTTGTCAATATTTTACTTTAGTTTTATTACTCATGTAAAGCTCTCATCTGCCATATTTAGAATAATGTGGTTATAAAATCCTTAAGGTTAGATCAGTCCCCTACTTACAATATCAAGTCATCCCCCCTTTATTTTTTCTTTTGAAGTCAAAGTTGGTAAAAAATGTTTTAGTCCCATTAATCCCTCATTCCATATGTCCATGACTTACCCTAGTCTGCTTAATCATTTCTCTGCTTATAATAAAATCACCTCATTTCTCTAAATTCTGAAGGCCTCCTACATGTAGCATATATTCAATTTTCGTTTCTAAATTTAATTCACACACCTAGACATACCCCCACATTGGTCCAAATTTTATTTTCTAAGGTTCAAATAACCTTTTATTAAAATCCCCTACTAAGTCCTAGGTCTTCAAACTCTTTATTCATGTCTATTACACTACCATTGTGGTCACATTATTTTCCTGAAGGTTAGAATCCTAAGTGGTGCCAATTAAAAATCTAAGGCTTACAGTCTCCTTATGTCTATGTGCCCCCTTTTGTTAAATTTTGTGTTTTCCTCAAATCCTATGTATTGTATTATTTTTTCCTTCCACCAACCAATCTTGACCCTTAAGTCTAATTCTTTCCAAAGTCAAAACATTTATTTTTGTCTTATTTCCTTCTAAATAAATAGTACACAATGATCTCTAAAATATCAATGGTCTGCATTTACCTAGATAAAACAAAGTGTACGAGCCCAATTGGTTGAAAAATGAGTGGTTTCAAAATAATTAGAGTGTTTCCATCTAATTGGTCAAATATCATGTGGCTTAGAATTTCTTGTGAATAATAAAGTGTTGGAATATATTAAATTATTTGGTACATGGGTACATCTATAGATTATGAAAAGAGTCTTAGATTAGGATTTATTGTATGCAATGTAATATACAAGTGTGAAATGATATTTTGGTAATATAAATGTGCATAGTTGTACCTATGTACATGTGTCAATAGAGTAGGAATATGAAGAGTCATAGGAAGGGTGAGGTCCAAGAAACCTCCATACGAAGAGTCACATTTCATTCTATATATTTGGATGTATTGATGTAAAAGATATATGGCAAAGGAGAAAGAGTCACCTATGTAAGCAATGGAAGGTGATGTGGTATGATGTATTTTGATCTCTTCATTTCATAAATTTTTTTAGTATTTGGCATTAGCATTATTTGAGTTATTATCTAGTAGATTCTAAATTTATATGTTTGATTGATCAACATTATTATACCTATCATATTGCAATTATATTATTGATCTTGAGGCAATATTATTTTTAGTATTTACTCATCAAATTCTAACCGTGGTATTAGAGCTATGATATATCTAGATAGAAATTGAAAGAGCCTCAAGATTCATTATATAGATCAGAAGAAATAATATTTTTACAGGTTAAGAAGAGACCAATAACAATAAGATAATTTCCTCTAGAAAAGTAAACTAGAGAAGATAAAGAGAATTTCCTCTAGAAAAGGAACCAGAGAAGATAAATAAATTACCTCTAGAAAATAACAAGAGAAGATAAAAAAATTACCTTTGAAAATAGAAACCAGAGAAGATAGCATTTCTCAATGTGTTAAAGAAAAACCAATCACATTTTTTTTTTTTGTGTGGAAAACATCCCAAAAGGGATGCCACTTTCGGGTAAGACCCAAGGAGGCAGGGGTATCCATTCCACCAAAAATGCCTAGGACTCGGACCTGGCCTACCACCTTTGACATACTCAAGGAGCAAAAAAACACACAAAACCAAATTAAAAAAAGTAAATAACAACAAAAATAATAAAATAAAATAAAAAAACATGCTCCTTGAGTGTGTCAAAACCAAAAGCACAACCAAACACGCACAATAAGATAAAAGAAACCACAACACAAACCACATAGAAAAACACAAGAACCACATAACAAAACACAAACAAGACAAAAACAACAGAACACTACAAAGACATAACCCAAAAAAAACATGAAAAATAAACACAACCAAAACCTAAAAAATAAAATAAATAAAATAAAAATAAAAATAAAAATAAAAACAACCAACAAAAGACAATAAACAAAAACAAAAAACATAGAAAACACTCACACATAAAAAAATGAAATAACACAAACAAAGAGAAACCCAAGAACAAGAACGGAAAAAACACAAGAACAATAACAAAAAACATAAAAAAAAAACAAAACAACAAAAACACAAGAACAACAAAAAACAACACAAAGAACACAAAAAAAAAACAAAATTTAAAAACCCACCCACCTTAAAAAATTAAACCACAAAAAACAAAAAAGAAAAAATAAATAAAAAATGAACAAAACAATGACCTATCTAGACCAGAAGACTATTAAGGCAAGAATCAACAAAGGAAACAAAATAAAGAATAGAATGAGCTAGGGAACTAAAAAAACTGAATGAACCAAAGAGAAGCAAAAAAAAAAAACCAAGAAGAAACTAGGTACCTTCAGAACTGGAGCCATCCAAAGAAATGATAGAAAGAAGAGCTTCCCTAATTTGAGAAGCCCACCATATATGAGGGTGGCCATAACAAGTAAGATCACCTTTGTCCAAAGCCCAATTAGCTAAAGCATCAGCACTCTTGTTTTGATCTCTGACCACATGATTGTAATCAACTTTCAAAAATCCCATCTGGATTAACTGAATCTTCTCAATAATTATTTTTATTCTCCAATCCACCTTATGATTCTTAGAAGGATTCTTCAAGAGATTAATCATAAGTTGAGAGTCAGACTCAACTAACACCTTTTCCCATCCAACCTTAGTAGCCTCCTGAAGGCCTCTAAGGATACCATACCCCTTAGCAAGGTTATTGGAAAGAATACCCAAATTCTCAGCAAAAGTAAAAACTAGGGAGCCATCTGAAAGTCTACCAATTCCTCCCACACTGGCTTTTCCAGGGTTCCCTCTAGAGGCTCCATCAGTATTGACTTTTCCAAAATCCTTAGGAGGAGGTTGCCAATTTCTAGTCCTATCCATCTTACTAATACTCACATTCCATTTAAGTTGGTTGCCCTTAGAAGGTTTAATCTTCAATCTTTGCATCACTTGATCCCATCTTTGGTGGGAGTTTTGGGGGTGATTAAGGAGTTGATGGACTGATTCAACTAAGTTGGCTATGGTATTTTGCCAAATATAGTGAATATCCTTCCTATCTTGATTAAAAATTTGGTTGTTCCTTTCATTCCAAATATTCCAAAGAAGAATGGTAGAACCCATCCAAACTAACTGCCTAATAAAATGATCAACACCCTCTTGATTAGGCCAATCCCTCCAAAGTTGTTCAAAAGTGAAAAAATTGGACCACTGTAAGCCAAGTAAAGTTGTCATTCTCCTCCATAGCTCAGAGGCTAAAGTACACTCAATAAAAATATGGTTGATATTTTCTACATTCTCTTCACACATTTCACATCTAAAAGGGCCATGAAAACCATGCTTCATAAGTTGCTCACTAGTAAGCACCCTACGATGCAATAAAATCCAATTAAAGAACCTCACCTTAGGCCAGATATTTTGAGCCCACAATTGAGAAAATATGTCAGAAGAATGGTTGGGATTATTATGGAATAAGGTCAAATAACCTTGAGCAACTGAATACTCACCCTTAGTAGTGTTGTTCCATCCAAAACAATATTTTTCATGGGACCAAGAGAGGGATCTCATATGAAGGATGCCTTGGATATCTTGTCTTTGCCTTTCTGGGATTTGAATAGGCCAATCCTCAATATGGATCCAATATCTACCAACCTTTGAATTACCAGTATGGTACCGATAGTAATTAGCCACCTTTATCCAATTAGCTCGGTGAAGCTCCTCCATCCAAGGCCTCCAATCAAGAAACTGAGTTATCAAAGGCTTGTGACCATCCCAAGAATTTGTCCAAAAATTTGCATGTTGACCATTATGAATGATCCAAAATAATTTTTTCTTTATCAAATCCTCACCAGTATTAAGAACTACTAAAATGGGAGAACCTTTGGTAGGAAGTTGATAGCGAACAAGGTCTTCAGGACTTTTGTTCTCAAGCATATTTAGCACGGAGATTATTGGCCCAAAGAGCATTGGGGTTATGCAACATCCTCCAATATAATTTAGCAGCTAAAGCTTTGTTGTTATTAATTGAAGATCAAAATCCTAACCCCCCTTCACTCTTAGGAAGACATAAAGTATCCCATTTCACCAAGGCCCATTTTCTTTTCTCCTTAGTACCACTCCAAAGGAAAACCATCAGGACCTAGGGTTTTCCATTTTTGCATTTTAAAAACTACTTGTTGAAGCTCATTAATAGTAATAGGAGTAGTCAAAATAGAGTTCTCCTCAGAAGTGATAAGAGAAGCGATTGCTTGAAGAACATTTTGTTGTGAAGGTGAGTCAAGAGGAGTAGCAGCAAAAATATTGGAAAAGTAATCAACAACAATAGAGTTCATGCCATCCCAAGTATAAACAACATCTCCAGAATCTAATTTTAAGGAAGAAATAAAGTTGTGAGATATTCGAGCTAGAAGAGATTTGTGGAAGAAATTTGTGTTTTGATCTCCTTCTTTGAGCCATTGAATTCTAGATTTTTGCTTCCATAATATTTCTTCTCTTTTTTCCCATTCCTCTAACTGAGTTGTGAGTTTAATTTCATCTGCACTTCTCTTCTCTGTGAGGCCATATAAACGGATTTTCTTATTCAAATTTTCAAGATGAGCAATAACTTCATGTTTTTTTTTATGAACATCCCCAAACTCTTTCCAGTTCCAAATATTGATTTTGGATTTAATGTATTGCAATCTTTTGGAAAAATAGAACATCTTAGTCCCATGCCTAGGTTTACCTTCCTTCCACCATTGTTGTACACGAGGTCTAAAGGAAATGTCTCTAAGCCACATTAATTGAAAACAAAAAGGAGAGAAACTCACATTGGTTTTCCACATTTCCACCATGACTGGCCAATGATCCGAACCAGCATTATTAAGAGTCTTCACTTTAGGAATGTGACCATGGATTAAGAAATTTTTAGAGAGCAAAAACCTATCCAATCTCTCCATTATACAAGCTAAGCCTTGCCTTCTGTTAGACCAAGTCATAAGGCCATTATATGGTTGGATATCCACAAGATGGAGGTTTGTAATATATTCGCTCATGAGGTCAGTACTTTTGTCCAAATTTCTATTTCCCCCCTTTTCTCATCCAGATAGAGGATGGTATTGAAATCTCCTCCAATCAAGATCCAAGCTTTAGGAAAATGAGAGATAATATGAGTAATATCCTTCCACTATCTTCTTTTTTCCTCTAAAGAAGTCGGGGCATAAACAGTAATGCAGAGCATAATATGGTTGGAATGTCTACTTTGAATAGCTATAGCCAACAAACCCCAAATGCCAACCATATGGTGAATAACTACCTCTTTTGGGTCCCAAAGACAAGCAATGCCACCCAAAGTCCCTTGGGAACTGAGGGAAACCACTTTTCCAGTTGGCCAAATTTTACTGGCAATTAAGTCCATATCCTCCATTGACATATTTGTTTCTTGAAGGAAAACAAGATGTGGATGATTTATCTGAATCATTCTTCTAATTTCATTTTGTTTTGAAATACTCCCTTTGAGTCCTCTAATATTCCAAGTGATGATCTTCATTAATACTAGTGCTAAAAATGTTGGGAAGGGCATTAATATTACCTTCCTCTACAAGCTTTTCACCTTCTTTTACCATATGATATTGATTGGTCTTGCGACCTACTTTTTGATTAGAATCCATCTTCAATATTTTTTCCCTGTTTCTTGACTTATTCCAATTGAATCTGAGATGGATTCTAACCTTGAAGAATGCTCATACACAGCCAAAATTTTACTAGATGGTTCAATAGAGTCTATATTGGGACCTGCATTATTTGAAGTTTTGACATTTGAAATATTGTTTTTCTTGTGTAAATTTTCTCCTTTTTTTTCTGTTGAAAACCTTTGATTTGTTGGTTTGTCTCTGAGTTCTTTCCTTCATATTTAAATTGTGTTTCTAAGATTCTAGTTTCCATTATTTCCTCTTCCTCACTTGGGACATCATTTGTGGAAAGGATTTCAAACATATTAGCAAATGACTTTGATTGATCCTTCATTACTTGTTTTTTTTTGGTGTTCTTCTTCTTAGGTATTTGGAAACCTGTTGAGTTTATATCTTCTTTCTTTTGATTAGGAATTTTATTTGGGCAAGCACTGGTCAAATGACCATATTCATGGCAAATTCTACAACGAAAAGGAATGTTCTCATAGTCCACTACTTACTCCCAAGTGTCTTCCCCAAATTGTAATGTGATATTTTTAGGTAGGGGTTTGTCAAAATCCATTAAAACACAAATTCGAGCATAAATAATATGTTAAAAATTTTGAGTACAATCAACGATCATCATAGAAGTTCCTAAAGAGTTTCCAATTGAAGAAAAAATAGTAGGATTCCAAAATTCAATAGGGAGGCCAAAGAGTCTAACCCACACGGGAGCTATAGAAGGCATATCTTCTTCGGCTCTAAATTTAGTATGCCAGGGCTTCATGAAAAGCCCTGCCCTTCCAAAAAACTAGGGACCCCCTTGAAAAGTTTTCTCTCTATCTTCATTATTAGCAAATAAAACAAGAAAATAACCATTTGGATAAATAGAGATTTGTAACTCACCTTTAGTTTTCTAGATTTTTTCAGCCCAAAATTTGAAAGTAGATAGACTCGGACGAAAACCCACGAACCTACAAATTAGTCCTCTTTTTTCCAAATCTTCAATGCCAGTCTAAATGTTACCCATATCAAGCTTAACAATAGGAGTTCCATCAGCTGCTTTAAGACATCATGACTCCATTTTCCTGGGATAAATCTTAGGCATTCTTAGAGATTTATTAGAAGCCCTAATATTGATATTAGCATTGGGCTGAGGCTGTCCACCACGAAGGGCATCCCTAAAATTCATTTTTGGGACTCAGTCTTCAAAATTCTTACCCTTGACAGAGGTTTTCACAATAGAATTATTTTGTGGGTGCACCTTAGCACCAGATTCACTTGAGATATGAGCCATTTTTTGATCAACTACTTGAAACTTATTTCTTGGTCTCTTTAATCCTTGCCCTAGATGCCGTGGAAAGGTATGGTTTTCACTTTTCTTTTGTGCAACAAATTGGAAGCCGTTGTCACTCAAGTTCACAGTATGATCTATTGAAAGACAAATTTCTAACCCATCTTGTATCCCATGCAAAATTTCTTGCTAAAATATTGAGCATATACCATAAAAATATTAGCCGCTAGGTCACGAAGGCCCTAAAAACCAACCTTTGGAGCTGCTTGCACTCAACCCAGATGAAACCCTCACATAGCCGCTTGCCAAATATATCGTTCACACATAGGGACATGCTAGGATCTGTGTTGATCCAAATGATATGAAAATTGGTGGAGACGTTCTAGGGTTTTTCAGGCATCTAACCTCAAAATTTCAGCTCAATTCGAGTTTGGATGAGTGAGATATGACTGAAACAAGTTTGGCAGTTTGGGCAGTCCTGTGAAAAACGTCTAATCCTCCCCAGATTGATTCACCTTGCACTAGCAAAATATTTGACATTTAGTAATCATGAGATGTTTTAAAGACATTTAAAATAGACATTTAAGGATATACCTATTCCAAGAACAAAATCAAAATAGAAGAAATTTTAAAGGTCTTGAAGACAGACCTTGATATTGAGAAGAAGACTATACCTATTCTAAGAGCAAAATCAAAATGGAATAAAATTTACAGGTCTTGAAGATAGTCCTTGATATTGAAAAGAGAATATACCTATTCCAAGAGTAAAGTTGGAATAGAAGAAAATTTATAGGTCTTCAAGATATACCTTGATTAAAAGACCTAATAAGAGGTCACATTGAGGAACTTCCAATATTGGAAGATTGAATATTGAAGATAGAAGATAGAAGGACTACAAAAGGTCATATTGTAGACAAAAGCAGTAGAATATAGAGATATAAGAAATAGATCTCATTGAATAATTTCCCATAGTTGGAAAATTGAAGAAACCAAGGTAAGGTTTCATTAATTTACTAAAAGAATTTAAGGCTGCAAAATTAGAAGACCCAAGAATAGAGGTCTAAAGCATATTTTGAAGAAATAAAAGAAGGCAAGAGAAAGCCTTATTCCAGAAGTTGAAGTAGTGACTATTTGAAGATATTTGAAGCAGAAGGAGCACCTCACCAAAGGATATTGGAACAATTGTTGCCATACGACAACAAGCCCAAAAATAAAAAGGATCTGACAAGAAGTTTGTTAAATTTTGAGAACTCAAGACATTCATATTTTTGATAAAGAAGATAGAGATAGAGGTCAAATTTGAAGTCAAAATTTAACAAGAATTCAGAAGAAAGCAAGAATATTGAAGAGGTCACAGTTAAAAGATATTTGAAGACAACCACATAGTTTTTTAGGCTGATTTATAAAAACACAAAGTTGCTGAAAGAGAAGCTAAAAAGATAGCAATAAGTAGAAGTGAAAAGCTACATTTTAGAAAAAACTTTGGAGAAGCTTTAAGAAAATATTTGAATAGTAAACTAAGAGAAGGCTTGATAGAAAAATTAGCAACATATTTGAAGGCTTGAAGACAACACCAAATCAGATTTTGTAAGAAACATTAAAAGAGGAAAGTAAGCTTCATTTTAGAAAAATTTGGAATAGTTTTGGGATAGATTTGGACAACAAAGCTCAAGCAAATTTTAGCAGAATCTAAGGAGGATTCTGCCTACAGAATTGAACAGAAAAAGAGAAGTGTTTGAATCTACAAATTATAGAAATAGCTAGCACATGTGAAGAAGAAGAATAAAGTTGATTTTAGGCAGAAACTATAGCTACAAATTTAAGAGTCTACTGAAAAAAAAAAAGGTACATTGTAACAAATACAAGACAAAAAGCTATAAAGAAAGGAGCTACAAAGAAAGTGTGTTAATTTGATGCTATATAGATTATTATTATAATTTTTTTGAAGGTTCCTATTAAGAGTTTTTAGAGCATAAAATTTTAGAGCCACTTAGAAAATGGAATATTTTTAGGGTGTTATTAAGCCAAGGAAATACACCATTACACGCCATTAATTTTATATAAAGCTTACATATTACAAAAAAAAAGTTATAGTTTAATAGGAGTGATAAGGAGTTTGATATATGCTATTTTTTGTAATAGAAAAATCAGATTCATTTTACATTCATTCGTAAGATAGATTTACTCTCATTTTTAGAGAAATTAGCAAGATTATAACAACATTAGATTGAGTTTTTAAAGGAGTTATAAGTGAATAGTATATGTTGTTTTTTAAGTGAATGTAAAAGCAAAATTATCCTACATTTGTGAGGAAGAATATTCCTCAACATATAGTAGATTTTGGAAAGAGAAGAGCTCCAAAATTTAAGGTAGATTACAGGTGTTTAAAAACACTAGACGTACAATAGAAAGTGGTAAAGAAAACCACTAAAAGAGTGGTGAAAAACACCACCATATTGAGCACCATTCAACACCAAAATATAGGGGGTAAGCTCTACAACAAACATCCACCCATTTGCAGGAAAGAAGCACTAACAAAAGTGCTTAAGAAAAAGAGCCATTAGGCTCAAGATTCGACCAGCCAAAGGAGCAAGAAGATATCAGATACAACCTACAAAATATCAATCTACGTAAATCCTATGTAGCACAACCATTCTATCTACTCAAAGCAAGGTAGATTGCAAAAATATAGAAAAATACAAGGTGCATTATCAAAGAAAGATCATCAATAGATCAAGCTACCAAAGAAAATACCATAGGGCCATCATTGGAGCATACAAGAGGTATTACAACTAGATCCATCCGTGAACATGTCCACCATCATCCAAGGAGAGAAGAAACCTCACAAAGTGTAGTTACAAAGAAGCAAGAATACATTGGAGAAAAGTGAAAATAAAAAGGCATTGTAAAGCCTTGTAATTTCATACGTTGGAGAAATAAGTGCATGCATAAAAGTTTGTAACACTTGTCCTAAGCAAGAAAAGGGAATATTACCATTTTGCACAAGGGTCAAAGTTGGCTCATAAGCCATAATGTAAATCTCTAGGAAAGAAGAGCACTCAATGCTCTACATCATCACCTAGCGCTCAAGAAAGGTTTAGTAACTCCCAAACAACAAGGAATATTGTGCCAAGTGTCCATTTTACTCTTTCATGAATATTGGCACCACCAAGAAGGGATTCAAAGTGTCTTATAGCACCTGCAACATGTGGCACTCAACAAAAGAAAGGAGAAGCACTCATATAGCTAAAGTGTAAGAGTGGAAGCACTTATATAGCAAATTCTAGCATCATACATATCAATTCAAGGTAGGAACATTAAAAAAGGGTCAAAGCATCTTCCAAGCACCCTACATAGTAGATTCCAAGCAAATTTAACTAGAGGATAAGCATCTAGTAGTCAAAGATAAGCATACAACAGTCAAGATAAGCACCCAACAAGTAAAGGAGGAGTGCCTAAATTATTAAGGTAATATTTACCACCATATTAAAGTTTATATATTGGTAGGAGAAATAAGGATTAAAGGAATATATTCTAAGGTTAAATATTTAAAGTTTTCTAGTGGAGTGATAAGCATTATAGAACCTTAGAAAAATATGAATATTGCATATTTGAAGATTATTTGAAGTTGAAGAAACATTATATTTGAGTTTTGTAAAATTGCATATTTAGATTTACAAAACAAAGTTAATATTTGAAAAATTTCTAAGGTTGGAGAAATAAGGCATACAACATCAAATTAGGATTACAAAATATTGCAAATATTATTTTTCTAAATTTTTAGAGTTGGAGGAATAAGGAATCCTACTTCAAATTAGTTTATGAAATTTAGATTTAAATACTTTATTCATAAATTTTGGAGATAGAAGAAGTTCTACATAAATATATTTCTTTTGATAAGATTAATCTCTAAATTCAAAATTATTAGATATTTGAAGATTTGTAAAGGATTGAAATTGCACACATTGATTGATAGAGTTGATATTAAAATTGCATTACCTTTCAAACATTAGGGAGATAAAAGGTGTTCTACAAAAACATAGAATTGAAAGAACTATATTGAGACTAGGGAGTCATAAGGAAGTCTACCTCAAAGGATTAAAATTGTAACAATGGAAAACTTTATTAAATACAGAGGGTTCAATAAATCAACTTGGATTAAATATCTACTTGATTCTAAGAATAATAACAAAATGAAACATGTGGATAGAAGGAAAAACATTCTTGAAGAATCACAAATTAGTCCAATGAGAAGAAATACTTTAGAGACATATTCTAACAATATGATAGAAGACAGTCACAGTGAACATTTTCAAAGTCCAAGAAAACATGTAGAACAAGAACTTCTTCTACAAGTCTATGAAAGAAGCAAAAGTAAAATTGCTTCAACCATCCATGCATGGTTGTATCAGTTAATCAAGAAAATAGATGAAGTCAAGGTATTCAAAACAACACAAGAAAATTTGAAATGTACTTACTGTAACAAAGAAGGCCATGAAAAAGATTATTGTTGGGATTTACATCCTTGCATATATTGTGGGAAAGGATCTCACTCATATTACTTTTTTCATTACAGAAAGGAGTATTACATGAGTTTTGAAAGAATTCTAACATTCAGGTTACAATGCTTGTTTCAAAGAATTATTTTTAAATATTTTGATAACAACAAGTACAAGCTTGAAGAATAGGAAATAAGACTACACAAAGATCAAGAAAAGCAAAGATGGACTAAATAAGTAATTGGAGCTCTAGCTCAACAAGGATATCTCATGATTGACTACATCAAGAAGCCCAAGCAGAACTCAAAGATAAAGACAAGGAACCAAGTGAAAATGAAGACTTGTAATATGAAGAACAAAAGGAAAAAGAATAAGTCTCTACAAGGATCAAATGACAACACAACATCATCCAAGAGTCTACATGAAGAAGAAGTTGAACCTATACAAAATGAAGAGTACCTACAATATGAAGAACACAAGCTCGAGAAAGAATATGAAGACCATATTGAATACTAGAGTCTTCAATAACCAAATAATGTAATACAAGGGGTTTTTGATAATATTACATTATTTGGTACATGCCAATGTACCATCATGGGTACATCTATAGATTAGGAAAAGAGTCTTAGATTAGTATTTACTTTATGCAATGTAATGCACAAGTGTGCAATGATATTATGGTAATGTAAATGTGCATAGTTTTCCCTATGTACATGTGTCAATAGAGGAGGAAGATGAAGAGTCATAGGAAGAGTGAGGTCCAAGAAACCTCCATATGAAGAGTCACATTCCATTCTATATATATGGATGTATTAATGTAAAATATATATGGCGAAGGAGAAATATTCTCCTATGTAAGCAATGGAAGGTGATGTAGTATGATGTATTTTGATCTCTTCATTCAATAAATATTTTTCGAGTATTTGGCATTATAATTCTTTGAGTTATTATCTAGTAAACTCTAAATTTATATGCTTGATTGATATACAGTTTGACAACACTTCATTATGTTTATTGCTTTCTCTCTATTAATGAAGGCTATGCACCCTTATATAGATTTCCTCGAAGGGAGTCTTATATTTTAGGAGAATCCAAAAAATAGTTTACCTCAATTATCATTAATCCATTATGCATGGTTGGGATTTGTAATTGCTTGAACTGTTGTTCAATGCTTGGATTTTTGTTATTACAAGCATGACCATCCTAGGGTAGGGCAATCTTGACCACTTACCATCTCAGGTTAGGATGATCTCTGGAGGTCATCCTTGGGTAGGATGGTCCCAGATGTAAAAGGTAATTTCCCTTCGTGTTTGAGTGGTGAGAACCACTGTTAAGTCTTAAAGTTGCCCAAGGTGGATCATATGACCTGAAAAGGTGTCCATATAAGTAGTATTCTCAATATGACATGTTTTAGGTGTATACAAATACCCCCTTTTAGGATGCATTGTGTGAAAACACAACACGGAGCAAAAATAGATAACCTAAAGTCAAAATGAGAGTTGATGATGTTCATTGATCTAATCAATGTTAGATACCTCAATCATGAAAAGAGCATCACCTTTGAATAATTACCTCTAACACTTTGGTGGAATTAAATTTTAGGTACTCCTTTCGATTGTGGATAGATTTTCTAAAAATGATGACTTTTTTTTTCCATAGGTAGATTGTCTACCATGACGACTTTGGACATACATGAGCTTGGCTCCGAGTAGATGATTTTTCCCAGATTTTAGTTTTACCAAGCCTTTGTTGGTATTTTTTCTTTTACCCTAGAAAATAGGTAAGTGTGTGATAGTTGTTGGTAATTTTTTTGGATGAATGTGATTTTCATGATTGAGTGTTTGATTATTGATTTTGATTATGAATTATTGTTATATATGACTACCCCCTCAAGCGACGAGTTGATGAGGAGATTGAAAGTGATGAAAGCGATGAGTCACTTGACCAAGATGACTTGACTTAGGTTTTGTAAGGCTTTTGTAAGTGTGGAAGGGGAAATTCCTATTACAGCTATGATTTCAACCATTATTGGTAATTTTTCCTCTCTATCCCTTGGAGCAGTCCAGTCGCATGGCTTTCTTAGGGAATTGAGATGATAACAATTCAATTTTAAGCATGAGGTAAATCACTATGTTTGATGATCTCTTCACGCTGAATGAAATATTCATCTCTATCCCTTGGAGCAGTCTAGCCACATGGGTTTCTTAGGGAATTGAGAGGATAACAAGTCAATTCAATTGTGTTGCTATTTTTGTTAAAGTGACCTTATGGTAACCTACCCATCCAATCGGATTACATGGATAGCCAATCATTGCAATTTCCAAGTGTATAGGGTGGATTACTAGGTACGAGGCTCACTTGAGATTTTTGTTTTATTGAATTTTTTAATAATTTTGGAGTTTTTGATTAAGATGGACAATTAGATGCTCTTAAATGCCCTATTTTCTATTAACCATGTTTATAGGATGCTTGAAAATATTGTAATATTGGGGTCATCCTGGGGTAGGACGGTTGCATTCTGCAAATTTTGGGATCGTCTCGAGGTAGAACGATCACACCAAATGCGATCGCCCCTCTCAGGGATAGTCTCAAAATTTGAAAAATATAAAATTATATTTTTGAAATTTCTAACATCATTTGCATTGTTGACAGTTGGAAAAAATAGAGGTTAAGTGGAGGAGAGAAGATTTATGACACGAAGCATTGCTAAAAATCCAACTCATACCTACCATGGACCAACCTAAGGCTTTGAAAGTTAGAGGAGCGAGTGCTAGAAAGGTAGAAACCTTGTTCCTTCTCTCTATTGTCATTTTATAATGTAAAATAAACCTCATTAAATAATGGGAAAAATGAACATCATTAATTAATAGGAAAAATGAACCTAACTATAGATTAGGATGTAGTGTAGGTTAGTTGGGCTTACTTGTATTTGTTTTTTTCCATTTTGAGTGTTTTTGCACCTATTTTGGGGTCGTCTTAGGTAGAGGCAACTCTTGTTTGGGGTTTTGGGGGCTGTCCTAGGGCGGGACGACTGCATTTGAAAACCAAAAATTAAATTTTTGGCCATTGGGGTGGTTGTCCCAAGGTGATATGGTCATGCCTACAGACCATATTGGCCCTAGACGATGACAAATTTTGTGATTTATTTTTTATTTATTTTTATTTTTTTGAAATTTTTGTAAGTGTTTCTTGATTTTTGTTGATTTTTGTGCATTTTGGGCTTTAGATATTGAAGGCTCACCATAGAGTCCCCAATTTATTTGAGAAAGTGCAAGGTCAACTTATTAGGGAGGATTATAAGTAGTTTTAGGTGATTGGCCTCAAGAAGGTTGTCCATATATCGACTCTTAGGTTAGATTAGGCCTATAGGCCTATCTAATAGCATTGGCTAACCACTGGGATAGTTAGATAAATACATTCCATCTCTCAACTAGTGAGACGACGGTGACATTAGAGGATGTCTATCAGATCTTACGCATTGAGGTACGTCCAATTACCTATAATCCCCTTTTGGATCAAGAGAGAGTACTAAAATGGATATTTGGGGCAGAGGTCATGGTTGTGAGTCAGTAGATGGACAATGATGGAGTACTCATTAGGTCCTGGTATGAGACATGGGTGTTCACTTAGAGGCATGTAGTGCTGATGTCGATCATATAAAACATCCTACTGCCTCTTCAAGAGTGAGGTTTGCATGGAACCTCCTCAATATGGTACAATATTTGATCGAGTATAACACCAAACAACCTATCATCATGTTATGGGGGAGTACTTTGCTTGCTTATCTATACGATGAGATGTAAGATATCTAGCATCAAGGCCAACATGGATTGGGTTGTAACCTCCTCAAGATTTGGATATGGGAGAACATCAGAGTGGACCAAGCAGGGGGACTTCTAGTGTCTCGAGTAGATATGGATGATGATAATATCAAGTATGCATCTCAGTGGAGGTGATCCCTAGAGATGATATAGAGCCAACCCCATGCAAGTAGGTTGTCCTATTATGTGGGGTACCTTGAGGGACTAAGGCTAGATCAGTTGATTTGGAGTCTACACATGGATTACCTATTTTGGATAGAGTTAGTTACACGGTTTGAGCATGTGAGGCACGTGCAATGGATTATTGGATGACACAATATAGAGCAGGAGTAATTCCAGTATTATTGCATGACTCATCAGTTTAGGATGTGCTAGGTGGTTACTGAGAAATCCATTATTTATCATCATAGAGGGGACAAGACACAGTTGGAGTGGCTTCAAGTGGAGTGACTAGTAGATGAGGAGGATTTGGAAATAGTTGAGTTAGGTTTGGAGGATCCAAGGACTACTCCAGAGTATGATACTTCGTGGGTAACCCAGTTGTGGCATGGATATGGTCTGATGGGTAGACCTACTAGAGATGTAGTGGTAGAGGGTCTAGCAATCAAGGCATCAGGTGATGATGCAAGTGAGGGAGGGTGATGAGTGCATTGCTTGATATATGGAGAGTGTGACTAGCCCACAAAGGGGGTAGAGGAGTTGCAGGATGAAGGAAAGGATGAGGATGATCCCCAGGATGAGGTGGCTCAACTGAGAGCATGGGTACAAACCTTGTAGGGATAGTTGGAAAAGTGAGATACTACACTCTCCATAGTATAGAGTCAGCTTAACATATGAAAGTAGTAGTGGAGGGGATTTTATAAGGAGAAGGATCTCCTCAAGGCCCAAGTAGAAATAGCCCAGGAAAATATTAACATGGTGACTATAGAGCGAGATACCCTATGTACACAAATGGCCACTTGTATAGCAGAGAGGGACACTAGGGTATTAGAGAACGATGCATTGCAGGTCTAGTTGGTAGTTGTAATTGTAGGATAGGGGTAGGCAGTGGTGGCTACTCCAACTACAGGGGATGTGGTAGGATTATAGGTAGAGGTATATATACTACAAGCTTTGTTTGGCAAGTATGATGCTTGATTCTAGTCTGACAATGCTTACATATTGTAGTTGAAGGGTTAGGTAGCACTACTTGGTGGTCAGTTACCTGAGTGGTCTATAGAAGGGGGATCTCAAAGGAGTCAATGCAGTGAGTTTGGGTAATCATCAGTTCGGCCTAATCACATATCAACACCTAGGCTAGGGATATCAGTGGATAGTGGCTCAAGACAACATTGCAGGGATGAGGTTGAGGGCGAAGGTGACTCTAGGGGCACAGGACCTACATGATATGTCTATGTATTGGTTTCTTTTTGTGTGTAAGTTCTAAGGACCTATAGGATTGTAGCATATGGGAATTTTGTACTATTATGTACTTGATTACCATATATATATGATATCTATTATTTATGGCTTATCATATGCTTCTATGTTATGATTTTATGTTTTATGTGTGGTTGTATTTTAGATGTATTCTTATATTATTGATGTATCCCTAGATGATTGATGTATGACTAAATATTGTAGTGTGGATGCATAGTTATATACCTATATGTATGTATGTATAGATGCAACATATAATGTTAGATGCATGTTTTTAATTTATTTATTTTATTATGAATGTGAATTCATGTTGTTGTTATAACAAATCTAGTGTGTATGAAATGCATTAAAATTTTATATAGATTTTCTAATGCAAGTTGTGAATGTATGTTCTAATTGCTAAAAATATAATGAATGAATCTAATTGTGTTTAACAAACTAATGGTAGACACCATAGAATTTATAAAAATCATGAACTAAAATGTTAACCTTATCAAAAAAGTTATACGTTTGCATGTGAATATGTGAGAAGTAAGGGTTTTTTCCCAGAAGATTTTGTAAACTAAAAGGTGTGCACAAAATAGTCAGTGGCCATTTAAATATCATTTTTGATATTCATCCGGTATCTATCCTATCTTATGAGGATACCTTAATAAGCAAAAATATCATAAGGAAAATTGTGAATGATGAAATAATTAGGTGCTGTGAGGGGTTTTTGAGATTTTCCATGAGACTTAAACACCCTACTTGATTTATCAAAAGTTATATATTGGCTACACAAGAATTTCAAGAGATAATAATTTTGTTATGAAGACCTAGATATTCAATATCCCTATGTGTACAAAGTGAATGTATTAGATAATGCATAATATTACCTCATTGCCAAGCAGGTTTCATGCAACCCATTGTTGTAATGAGGATCAACCTATGGTCATTTTATCCTGAGTTTGAATATAGTTGGACTAGAATAATAGGCATTACAAGACATATAAAGCTATCTCAACTGCAATTCAATATTAGTTTGCACAAAATAAGGTCACTAATGTGATAGACATATCACCACATGTAAGGCTACTCCATTTCTATGTGGCTTTCATTCGACCCATTGATATAATGGAGATTTCCCCATGGATTTCTGAATAATTGAGGATTCCATGGATTCAAGATCATTACCCCCTTATTTTATTTTGATTTTAGGGGATACATGCTCATTTTTAAGTGGTGAAAACCACTTTTTATTTATTTATATATTTTTTAGCAAGGGATTTATGAGTGGTGAAAACCACTGTTTCTTTTGTTTTGTTGTGGAATTTGCTCATTTTGTAGGATAGCAAGAGGATTGCTTGGGTAGGGAGGAGCTTGTCCTTTTGTCAATTCTTAGCATTCTAAATCATGCACATGATAGGATGAGTAAGGTAAAACTTTCGCTTAAGGTGACAAGGACCACTTTTTAGTGTCATCATTTTGTGTTCAAAATTAGATGTTAATGTGTGATATTATGTTGGTATTTTAAGATATGCAAGGTGTTATCAATGCAATACCTTACCTTCTAAATCCAATATAGCTTTCTACAAATGTGAAAAGAGAACTAGGGGTGGCTGAATGATCGAAAACCCTAGTAAAAACCCTATAACAACTTCTTAATTATGTTGAAAAACATAGTTACTCACAAAATGGGAATGTGGATGATAATGATATGTGATATGTGGGGGTTTTATCTAAAAGATTTTATAGAATAAAAGGTGTGCATAAAATAGCCAGTGGTCATCTAAACATCATTGTTGATATTTATTTAGTATCTAACCTATATTATGAGGACCTCTTAATAAGCAAAAGCTCATAAGGAAAACTAAAAATACTAATGATGGATAAAGTTGATTTGATATTCATGACTCACATACAAACATAGAATAATCCATATGAATGTAAACACAAATTGTCATAATGCAAGTGCAATGGATGGATATGCGTAATGCAACTAAATGCATGATGATGTAATGCAAATATTTTTATATTTTTAATGTTTAGTATTGTTTTAGTTGTTTATTATTTTTTTGATGTTTTTTAAAAATTTGGATTATTTTTGTTGTTTTTGTGATTTTTATTTTTTGAATCTTAAGGGGAATTTGTGATACCTTCAATACCCCCAGAGTGTGTGGTGATCGGTGAATTTGGGAAAGGTGTGATACCTTCAGAATCCTCAACTTGCTTCACTAGTTGTGATGTGGATGGTGAGGAAGGTGTGACACCTAAGACACCCCCAATATTCATTGTTATTGATATGATGTGGTTGGCTTGGTAAGGAGGAGTGATAGAAAATGACCTCCCCTATTGTGTCAATTAATTCTATGGGATGTCAATGTCCCTATGGGATGATGCGAGTGAACCATCTTTACGGAGCTCATTTTATTCTATTATGTATTGCACAAGATTCTTGAATGAGTAGTAGGTTTGGATGTCATACCCATTATGTCGATGATAGGTACAATAGAGGTTTTCATCCTAAGACCCAGGTTTAGATCTATTTGGATTTACTTATGTAGTAGGATTGCATGTGTCTCATAAAGCCTTTGAAATAGGGCTAATGAGGGTAGTGGAAGTTTTGTGTAATGGTGATATAGCTTGTTGGGTTTACCAAGATGCTACCGATGTTATGGTGGTAGAGGATATGGTGTGTCCTAAATTGTGGTTTGTTGATACGAGGTGAGCATACCATCTATGGGAAAATCCTTCCTATTGAGAAGATATTGGATCACATTTCTAAATCCATAGCAATTATTAATGTCATGGCCATTCATCTAATGATAAAGGCAAAAGTGATCTTCCTTATAACCCCTAGGCTTGGGCCTATTGGGGTCAAGAGGATGTATGTTAGGTACAAAAATTGCTTTTGCCTCCTATAAATTTTGAAAATATACTGATATGGGCTTGGATAACGGAGTCCAGGTACTAGGCTGGTATTTTAAACAAGATGGACATGATAGATTAGTTTTATGAAGTGACAAGACTAGGTGTGTCTCATTCACCTGCATTGGTTACTTTTATTTGTTTATCAATGTAGGTAAATGATATTTAACTATACCTATTTTTTTATCGTTGATGGTGAGAGGATTATCGATTTGAAGTTGATTATTCTCAAGCATGTCTTATATTATGTTCTTGAATGCATAGCCATCCTGAGTATCATGATTGTTCGATTGATGATATATACAGTATAGATCCTCTCTCTACCACTTAGGTTTATATTGGTTTGGATAAAATGGGTGTATCTCAGGTAAAGTGATAACCTTTTTCTTGATAGAGATAGTCAAAGAGTGACACCAAAGGTTTGAACAATGGTGTATAAACACGAGGTGGGCACTGAGGTCAACTCTATATCTGATCTTGTTGGGATTCATTTTGTGATTGTGAAGGAGGTTGTTTATCCTCGAATGTGGTTGGTTGATGTAGCTCAATGTTAGTGAGTCGATTCATGATTTTTTGTAAAACATCATTTTGGTGACTCATTTGTATCTCCATTGTGTCTAGTCGATCTAGGATACATTTTAAGACTAGTGGGGATGGTTGGAAATTATCAGTAAGGGATTGAGGGGATTGAAGGTGTGATTGTAATATTGGAGGAACACTAGATGGAACCTTATAATTTTGGTATTCTATGATCACATTGACCATTCCAACAAACCCTTCACTTGGATGAGGTATGTGTGCCTCGTTAGTATGCCTAGGGTGTTATTGATAAGAATCATGTCCCCCATGCTTAGGCAATGAATCATGAATGGTGTTGATGGGTAGCTACCTAATAGGAGGGTGACCTAGATATTTTATTGACTCAATGATGGGCATGAATGTAATATTTTACACTGTATAATCACCAAGTATAGAATTGGTCAACCACATTGTAACCTACGATGGGATAGATGAAGATGATATGGTATGATTTAATTCATCTATAGCAATAGATGTTCCCCCTTCCTTTGTAGTAATGGAAATATCTTCTATGAGAAGGGTGGAGGTAGATGGAAGCATCTCCTTGATTGGTTTCTTCAACATTTCCTTGCTCAGAGAGACCGAACACAAAGGAGTATCAGGAGAGGCTGATGGTAATAGCAAGGGCAAAGATGGTTTCACACCTAACCATGATGTTGGATCTAGAATCTGAATAGGATCATTGGGTTTGATTTCTATATGCATGGAAAACAAGGTGGGCTCATACAAATAATCAATCATTTTGTAATATTTGAAAGGGCTCTAGGTTGATGTAAACCACTTGGACTTGCCCTTCATGTATGAACTTGAGGTATTGATGCATTATGGATGGGACACATTGCATATCTATCATCCAAGTCCTTCCATGTAGTATATTGTACTATTTTGGACCCTCTAACACATGGCATAAAGTAGGCATGTTCTTTAGCCAAACTTGAATAGGCAAAACTATCATGCCAATAGTGGAGGATAAATCATTGTTAAACACCTACAGGGTGAATGTGGATGTTATGATTTGTGTAGGTGGAAGCTTGAGATGCTGGAGTGTAGTCATAGCGATGATACTGATAGATGAACCAGTATTAATATCATTTTTTTCCCCATCCATAAATATTTACTTCACCCTTGGGCTAGGGATTATGTTGGAATGATTAATATTGTATTGGGAGTTAAAAATTTAGAATCGATTAGTAAGGAGATCATGTATCTAATTGTTCATGGTAATAAGAGAGGGAATATACCCATGTATAGATGGGAAAATATAAAAAGTGATAATATAATGGATAATTAATAGAATTACAAAAAGCCATCAAATAACAAAGGGAGCTATGCCCCTTTTTCATACTATTCGTTCTTGAGACATTTAATAATAGGGTATATGCAACAATTATTGATTAATGAATTGGGAGGGGTAGCTACTACTTTTGTCCAATATAGGCTTCCATGCATTCATGAGGGTTGGTATCGTTATACATAATTCTTTGGGAGGTACCTCCCAATCATTCAAAAAAAGATTTATGGACACTATTGTTGTGACATCCTTCACAATGACCCCAAAATTGGAGACCCACTTGAAAATTTAAAATTTTATTGCCAAATCATTGCTTGAAATTCATTTTTTGCAGTTACCATCATAAAAATATCAGTTCTCAAAATGGTGTCATAGCAATGTGCATTATCAAAATGGTTGGTTTCCATTTGGATAGTAAAACATACACTGTTGAGTTCACCATGTGCTCACCAAGTCTCTTTCATTTATGTTTCCAAAGTCATTTCGAGTAAATTTTGATGTTCATGTATTTGTTTATGGTTATGTTTTAGGGTTTGTTATTTTTGTCCTTGTGTTGTTGTGTTGTGATTGATTAAATTCATCATGTTTTATGTGGTTTATATTATGTTGTGTCATAATATAATGTGTTTTGTAGGTTTAATTATTTTTAGATTATTTTGTTAGTGTATGGTGTTATGTATATGTTTGTTCGTATTTTACGTTTAGTTATGTCATGTTTTAAATTAAATAAATCATAAAGTTTTATAACTTTATAATTTAATTATATTTAATAAGGTTATTTCATGAATATTTTTTATTCTAATTAAATTTGTCAGGTGTGCAAGATTATTAAAGTATATTGAAAATGACTTTATTGATATTAGGTTTTCAATAATTCATTTTTTTTAAACGAACGGAACGAAGCAATCTAATCAAGAGGAACAAATTTCTCAAGTTATAAATGGAGAATTAGAAACCAAAGAGGGGGATAGGTTGGAAAAAAAGATGAAATATTGAAAGGATCCAAATAGAATACCAAGTTGTAGAGGAAGCTACATTTGCACATGAATACAAAGACTTTGTAGGATTCATTGTAAGATCTAATATTTTATATCAAATTCAATTTTTATTGAAAGCAAACACTATTGTGGTGTTTTTAATTTATAAGTTGATTGATACAATTTTTTAATTAAAATTTCCATAGAAGATAGCGCCAAATTTGTGGTAGGATTATGTAAAATATGGTCTGCCTGAGTTTGGTTTTCAAAGTTATGTTTTCTGTGTTGTAGCAAGTTTTTCTGAACGTTTTATTCAAATTTCTTTCTTTACCCTAAGACATTTTTAATTTATTTGAAGCATGAAGATTTAAGATAAAACCTAGTTTATTTTACAAAAGATTTAAATTTTACAACTAGGTTAAAGTTTGAATTTATCACTCAAATATTTAATTCTATAAATATTTCAGGTGAATAAATTTCACAGAGGAGGAATCAATGAACTTCTGATTTTAAATTTTATAAAGTTTATAAAGTTCATTGAATTTGTTTTATTAAAACCCTAAGTTGAATTTCAAAGATACAGATTTATAGAAAGGGTTGTAAAATTTATTTAGGTCAATATTTAAGTTTATAAATATTTGACAAAACAAATTTTAGAGACAGAGAAGGATCATATGGATTATTGATTTTAATATCATAAAATTTTAAAATCCATAATTTGAGATTTATTTATGTTTCTAGAAGTTTTATTTATTAAAATTTTCAATCTCAAATCATAAAGTCCAAAGTACTATTGAAAGGATTAAATTTATTTACTTCAAATATTTAGTTTAATGAATATTTGAATGTAAATAAAAATCACATTAAGGAAGATTACGTGAATTCTAATTTTCATATTATAAAGTACAAAACTTTATAATTATAATTCATACATATTAATTATTTATATTTATTTATTTCAAATATTTGAATTAATAAATATTTGGTTTAAAAGGTTATATGAATTCTATTTTTTATATTATAAAGTACAAAACTTTATAATTAGAATTCATACACATTAATTATTCATATTCTATGAAAAGAAGCAAGGATTATAAATCTTAGAATATTCTAAAGACCCAAACATAGGGATTATAAAGTGTTTCACATTTTATAATTATGGTTTTTATTTAATTCATCACTTATTAGATCTGATTTTAAGCTTCATTCATGAAATAAATGCAAATTTTGAATTAAAATTCTTTAAAAACATTCATGCAAGTTTAATATAAGGTTAAAAGCATTTTTAATCAAAGTTCATCTTTTAAAATAGATTTGCATTCTCAAATATTAGCTTTAAAAGGTAAGTTTATTCATTTTGAGAAAGTAAATTATACTGATGAAAATGCAAGTAATGATTTCAAGATCAAAATATTTATTATACTAGGTCTCTTGTTAAGAGTTGATTGTTAATCCCTGATATGTTCTGTGCACTTAATTGAAATAAATTCATAACGTGTTACGTAAAATAACCTTGGAGAAACATATTTTCTTTGCAATAGAGGATTACGATCCTAATTGTTGGGTGATATTTGTAATCAGACAAAATCACACCTCAACAACTATCTTGGTAGAATTGGCTTTGGGGTAGCTACATTTTTCCATTATAAAAAGATAGGAGAATTTTTTTTGTTGAGGAATTTACCTACATAATATTATATGCAGCAAAAATTCCCTCAAGGACATTACCTAAACATTATACCATGTCTATAGTTGCATTGGAAATCACTATACAAGTTGTAAAAGAAGCTAAAATAAGAGCTAGAAAGAAACATGTAAAGTCCCCTAGCTAGATATTCCTTGCAAGATGGGGCATTATGTGTACACAAGGTACTTCAGTATGTTGAGAGCAATATAAAATATCGACTCGTATGGTTTTTATAAGATCACATGGTGGCCTTATGACCCTTTTCGCTACTATCAAGGTTTTGTATAGAAAATGACCTATGCCTAGGTGATTCAGTGAGCATACAACTTTGAAGATGTAATGCATGCAACCATAAAAAAAGGGAATCACTACAAATTATAGGGAAGGAGAAAATAATACCACACACTCAAATAGAAATGGTAAACAATTACCTGAGTGATTTGAGGGTCTTAAGAAGTACCTCTGTAGATGTGATTACCCCATTAATTCATGTTATACACCAAAAAGAGCTACAAGATCTAATTTTAGAAATCATAAGCCAAGAACTTGAATAGATAGAAGTGTTGGTACAAGTCATTGACATATCTAAAATAAAAATAGGGCAACCTTTAGTTACTCAACCCATTGTCACAGACACAATAAAGGGCAAATAAATCATACCTACCTCTTCTACTCAAATGTCATTGATAGTCTTGAATCTCACTCAAATACTAATGTCTCTTAAGAGAAGACTTGAGTTAGTAATAAACCTACCTAAGGTGATAACCATAGCATTTGTAGTAAATAATAAATAAATAAAAATATCTCCAATAAAGCTAAAGAGGATCCAAACTGATGGGGTGTTATCAAATCTACTTAGATAGCATAAAATAAGAATTGCAATCCTTTGAATTATCCAAAGTGTAAAAAGGCTAGACATGAAGTAGTCCCTTCCCTAGATACTCCTAAGAGTCTCACTCTAATGAGGGTAGAAGAAGCCATACAGTTTAATCCTATTGAAGAGGAGCAACTTCAAGACATAGCATAAGGTATAAAACCCAATGAAGTCCAATATATAGTTAAGGAGCCAAGCATTCACAATTCAATGTCAATAGTTACTGTAACCATCCCCATACCTTAAAATATTAAATGGATCCAAATGATCCATGAAGCAAGAGAAATATAGATTATGGGCGACCTAGTGTCCATGTTAGAGTTAGGAGAGAAGATCCACACACAAGCGGCAAGATTCATACTTAAAAAAAAATCAAGAGCTAAAAGAAAAAGTAAAGAAATTATAGGAAGATAATGACAATCTCAAGTAGCAGGTGTTAGAGGCTCAAAAATTTAAGCAGCTTGATAATGCTACTTTTGACAAAAATTATAAAAAAAAAAATATATTTTTGATCTAAAATTGAGATGAAAACAGTAGAGGGGTTTTAAAGATTTGGCTGATATTATAATTAGAATTCAAAGTAGAAAAGTACTCCTAGATGATGCATATTGAAAGGTAGTTGAGTTGAGTGATAATTTTAAAAAATGCAGAGAGGAGTATGAGAAAATAAGAATTCAACAAGTGACTATTTTAGGTTGCAAAACCTATGAATGCCAAGTTGAATATACTAAGCTAAAACCTATGAATACCAAGTTGGATATACTAAGCTATCATCATATTTCCATGAAAGAACATGTTGGGAAAATATTGTTAAATATATGGAAGCTTGGGCAGAAGAAATGAATAATAAAATAAAATAAGTCAAGATGCTCCTTGAAGAACTCCTTACTACTAAATTTTTTGATGAATTAATATCTAGGAGAATACATGATTTTGAATGTAGTGAAGCTGATGAATACAAGATGGCTCAAAAAATTACTAAACTATCCAAAATGACCCAAGCTATAGTCAATTTTTCTAAATAAAATAGTCTTACAATAAAATATTATAAAAATAAATCATTAAGGGTGATAGATACAATCACACCAATAACCTCCTTTTGTAATGAATCCTAGGTACAAATAGCCAGTATGTTTGGGATAAGTCAACTGGATAAATATAAGGCTAAAAAGTATCCCACGAAAGAAAAGGACACAAGGCCAGAGACAAGCCAAATATATGATCCCAAATAATACAACAATAGGCCATCTTAAAAATCAAGGAACTTGATGCATCCAGAGGTTATCTTTGGAATAAAACAACTCATGATAGTTATAATTTATTCGTAACACACTTAGTAAATCAAGGGTGGATATTATACCAGATGGAAAGATCTACTAAATACAATTGTAATAGAATATAGTACCCTGAAGCTATACAAGGAGTTACGATGACCAGATTCTGGATCAATTTTGGCATAGCCATATTTTGCCAAAGGTATTCAAGTATCCTTGTCTTGTCAATTGTATTGTCTTATGTGTCTTGTATTATTTTCCGATCCCCTATTATTCTCCTTCATTGTGTAGGTCTTGTTGAGGAAGAATCCAATTAGCTGAGATCATTTCCATTGACTAGATCAAAATTTTAGAGACTCGATGTCACCATTTTTAGGATGAAGAGTGGAGTTCCTCTGTTACATTATTTGAATGGAGAGAACCCTTTGTATTTGTTTAATGATATTTGAGCACTCTGTTTAACTCTAATCTAGATTCCTCTTTCATGCAATTTATTATATAATTACGTGTATATTGCTCATTTATATTTTACATTATTTGAATGTGTGAATGACACTTTATTTCATTGGTTAAATTTAAATTATGCTTATTACATCATTTGGATGAACATAATTGGACTAATTTTTATTTCCTTTTCTTTATTTCTCTTTTAATTGTTAAAGTCTTGCTATGATCGTCTAATGGATACGAAATCAGTCTAAAAATAGGGCATAATTAGTGAGTTCTATAATTCTTGGTCAAAAAATTTAAATAATTTCATTTTATTTGTAATATGGATGAGCATGAGCATATATATCACATTATAAACTCACCTCTAGGGTTTCCTTACCATACATGATTTGTCTAGAGTCTTGATAATATTTTCCTAATTTAAAGAGGTGGATCCACTAGAGTCCACAATACTAATTGGATTGAGAAATTATTTTGGTGTGACAATCCATAAGGGACACAAGAAATTTCTCCAAGAGGTAGAAACAGATTAAAATATACATGAAGGGATAGAATTTTTTTTGCATGGTTTAGACCAAATTATGCTAATGAAATAACCCTCAAAATATGAGTGCATAATCAGTATTGACAAGGTCCAAAAAGAAGCCTTTACAAGTCGATCCATAGAGGTTGGAGCCTCTATAATTTTACGCTCAGTCATAGCAAAATCTAGAAAAGGAGCAATGTAATCCAAATCATAAAGCAAAAAAAAAAAAATTCTAAATAACAAGCTCAAATATCCTATGATAAAATAATAAAGACTAGAAGTAACTGAGGAATATTGAAAAAGTCTGATGAGCCTGACATGTAGGAAAAGATACTTTTGGAAGCATCTAAATTTAATATAGTTGAAGAACTAAAGAAAAATTCTTCAAAAGCAAGCATGTATGATGCTTAGCTAATCCATGGAAAAGTAGATTTTCTCAAGGATTCATTTAAAAGTATCCCTTTAAAGAAATTATCATGCCTAAATATAGATTTAGTTCAAAATCAATCTATCCTAGGAATGGAAAACACAATTCACTACCTTTTCATATATCTGTGAAGACAAGAACACAACACTTAAACAATAATAAAGAAATAAAATAACTCAAGTAAACACAAGATTGCACAAATAAATAAATTTATTCAATAAACAAGGGGGGGGGAGCTAATAAACTCCTTTTGATACAATCTGTACTCAGTGAGCCTTTGATACGAAGATTTACAATACACTAGGGTTCTTCAAAACCCTAGCTATAACAATGAAGTGTCTTCAAATAATGTGTCCTCACTTCTAATGGAATGAGTGGGCTTTAGGTATCCGTGTGTTTTGGCCACTCTAGCTTCAACAGTCGTTTAGAAATAAATAGAATCTGTAGACCTACATGCACACAAACAAAGAAAGAGGTTAATAACACCTATGAGGGCTCCATAGTGTGAGACCCTCAGATATTAAACCCTAACCAAAAATAAATCAATTGTCATGCTAGATATACAGATCATGTAAAACTATAAAATAAATAATGATATACCTTGCTTGTGATGATATTTTATTCTGTTATTGCAGTTCTGACAATAGATGGTGTGACACAACAGGCTCTGATTCATGCTTCAATGATAACAACAAGTTCGGAGCACACTGGGCAAGCTCTAGTGTGAGCTTCACAAGCTCTGGAGTGAGCCTGCAATATAGCAGGTGTAGGCGTGCGCTTGGGAAGCTCTACAACAAGCTTCACAAGCTCGGGAGGGCGCCTACGATGATGATAAAATCTGTAGAAGTAGATCGTAGGGGATGCGATGAATGCAATAGATGGGCGAAAGTTTCAATGATGGTAATGGAGTAGGGCGAGGTGGAAAGGATGGATATGGGGGATGTATGAAATAGTAGAAGTCTATTGGCTAGCTAGGGATTTGGATTTTTAAGGCTCTATATCTTTCTGCTTTTCTAGGGCTTTGCCAATGATATCTTCAAGATGCAAATTCTAATATCATGGTTTCAGGGTTTGAGCATTTACAAATGCCCTTATTTATAATCCAAACTAGGATTTTGTTAGGGTTTTAGCCTTAAAATTTTGATCGTGTGGCTAAGATTAAATTAGATCCTAATGTTGAGATTACTTTTTAGATGTGGCATGGATTAAAGAAGATGGACAATGGAGATTAAATGGGATCGGATGACTGTGGTTAATTGAGTTTATAAATATATTATAATATAATATAAAATATTATATTAAATATAAAATAATATTAAAATAATCCCAATTTGGTTAGGAAATGGTGAGAAAGGGCTAAAGTGGGTCTTTTGAAGGCGGGAAAGGTGGAATCGGGTCAAATAATTTGTGGGAAAGGTGTATGATGGACAAGTGGGTGGTGGGATGGTTAGGATGGAGGATTAGTGGCTGTAATTTGGTGTCTATAGATGCCCCTTTTTGTACCATGTTGTGTGAAACATAATATGGTGCAAAAATATGAGACACCTATTTGGGCTATGGGCACATAAGCAACTTCTCTCTGTCGTTGGATTTGAGCACTAATGTTGAAGACAAAAGAATAAAGAATTTTTGGAATTTTGTAGCTTACCTCCTCAATTTGCGAATGAGTTATGAATGTATCTCACAAGCCAATTGAATTTTTTTTTGTGCTAATAATGAATGATGTGGTGAATTTGTGCCATTGATGAATAAAAGGTATAAAATGCAATATGATTGTGAACGATATGAATGATGTAAAATGTGATACCGTTTATGCCCCAACGGTGGGAAAAGGGTTGGTGTATAATACCATGCGATTGTGGATGATATGAATGATGTAAAATATGATACCATTTATGCCCCAATTGTGAGAAAAGGGTTGGTGTATAATACCATGTGATTGTGGATGATATGAATGATGTAAAATGTGATACCGTTTATGCCCCAATAGTGAGAAAGGGGTTGGTGTATAATACCATGTGATTGTGGATGATACAAATGATGTAAATGTGACATCGTTTATGCCCCAATGGTGGGAAAGTGGTTGGTGTATAATACCATGTGATTGTAAGATGTATCCTATCGTGGGAAATCATAATCAAATTATGGTTGCCCCAAAATTTGGGATGATTCGATGATGTTGAATAATATGTCGCAATGGCATCACTGAGTATGCAATTTATGAAGATGCATGATGACTAAGGAAATGTAGGGGTGGGGTAGTGATTGTGGAAATTTATTCATCAATTCCATAATATAACCAATCAACCTACGGATATGTCCTTTATGGTGAATGTTGTCAAATTAATGAGTGTTTGTGATTTTAATTATCTGTGTTTTCGTGCCCCATGAAAAAGGGCATCAATGACCATATTTGAGCAAATTGTTCTTGGCAAATATGTATTCAAGAGATGAGGTGCCAAATGTGATTGCGATCTTTTATGGTGGATGATGATCATTGTCAAGTGTCCTTATTGTAGATTATTCATCTTACCGAATTACATGGATGACCATTGTTACAATCGCCAAGTTTATAGAATATCCTACTAGATACGAGGTTCATTTAACTCAATTTTTTTGTACAATTGTATGTGATGATGAAGAATATAATGCAGAATGATCAGATGTGAGTTTTGTGAAAATTTGGATTGTTTTGCTATAGTTTGTACCTCAATTAGCGTATTTTGAAGATTTGGTTTATTCTAGAATATTATGCTTGCAAAACGATTTATGTTTTTACGAAACCTGATTTTAGGATGTGCATGATGTGTGGAATTAAATTTGGAGGAGGTAAGCTACCATTTTGATTGATTTTGTCTTTATGAAATTTTGTTCCCAGGAACACGACTGTGCCTGTGGTGTCCCGTAGGCATGTAGATGCGCCTGGGTTCACCTGCATGTGCCTAGGTGATCTTGCAAATTTGTAGGTGTAGACCTACACCTAAATGCATTAGGAAAAGCTATAAATAAATTCCTAAGTGAATCGTGAGGTTCATTTGTGCATTTCATACTTTAAGAAGCTGCATCTAAGGAGTGGAGTGGGTGTGTGAACTTAGTGAGGCTAGTGAGAATTTGCACGAAAGTTATGGTGGTGGAGGGATCGAATGCTGTTGGTGAAGCTGAGGTACCATTTGCCCCGATAATGTTTAAAAGCACTTTATCTCTTGTGCATTTCTTTTGTTATTATTTTTTCTTGTAATAGTATTAATGAAATTATTTGTTGCTATAGTTGAGGGACATAGAGCCTCGTCATCAATTTTATCCTCTCATTCCTAGGATGAGGAAGAAGTTGATGACTGATGATTGGGAGTTGTTGCATAAGGTGGGCCTAGAGGGTGTAGCTAGGCTAGATGTTGTGAGGGAAAATGAGGCATATATCTCATCATTGATAGTGATATGGGACCTTGATAGGGGAACATTCTAGCTATCGATTGGGGAGGCTATTGCTATGCTTGAGTATGTATACCACATTCTAAAGGTGCCAGTAGAGGGGGATAGGATGGTATTTGATCATGATAAGAAGTTGGATATGGAGCGGATGTTCGGGGACCAATGGCGAGAGGCGCAGATGGGGGATGGGGGTATATGCTATCTAAGCATGTACAAGGCGAAGGATGTGGATGCGCTCCCTGCCTTGATCATATTTGTGTTAGAAAACATAGTGCTACCTAATAGCACTAGTTGTAGGTTTCCTTGGAACCTATTGGGGTTGGTGAGTTATCTGTTGACAAATCCTCAGGAGTATGAATGGGCACTTACCTTATTGGTGCAGTTGTACCGAGAGCTATATGAGGTGATTCAAAGGGAGAGGAAGGGGATTGGATGAAGTTTCCTTCTACAGTGTTGGGTTTGGGAACATTTTGCTATGGCTCAGGCCTAGGGGTTGCCATGTGAGTCATGGAAAATGGGGGAGCCCTATTCTATGCGATGGGCGGTGGTAGAGAAAGTTCAACCGAGTCGAGAGGTTCATATCGGCCAGTGGTATCATGATATGTGGTCAGGGTTGACTTGGGCAGACGTGATATGGAGGCCATGAAATGGAGCTCGATGGGATGGTGATGGGGAGTAGCTATATCGGGTGAGGTAGGCTCGATGGTTGATTGGGTGACAAGATGAGGAGGTGGAGTACTTTTAGTATGCGTTGGTGTTGAGGTAGTTTGGGTTGCCTCAGGATGTTCCTAATGAGATGATGTTGTATTAGCATCGACAAGATGAGAGGATACTTCCATGTGTAGAGCCATGGTAGGTACAAATGGAGGATGATGAGGAGATTGAGGTCCCCAAAATAGATGATGTCGAGGTGACTCTGGAGTATGTGGAGTGGTTTGGTGCCCAACCAGTATGGGTACCAAAGGTTGCAGGTGATGAGGCAACAACTATGGAGTCGGGGGCAACTTTGAAGAGGATGAGGGTTTAGCAATCAATGAGTCAAAGACGGTTGAGGGGGTCAGATCAATAGACTCCATATATGGGGTTGGTAGATGATGAGAGGGATTATGATGAGGGATTGGGTGAGATATCTAAGGTGGTGAGGTTACGGTCAGATCTGGAGCAGCTTCACAAGGAGCACAAGGTTATGATCAAGACTCATAGGGAGTCACTGGCTACAATAGCTCGACTGGAGGTAGAGCAGGCGACAACTGTGGCTAGTGATCAGACGACGATCACATATCTTTAGACAGAGATGTTGGTGAAGGAGCATCGACATAATATGGAATTACGACTTCTACGGGCCAGTGAGGCATATACACATTCCTTGGAGGATGTGTGTATGCAAAACCATATTACATTGTCGGATCCTCCTTCCTCTTCTATAGCTGAGTCATATAGGCATAGTGAGTCTAGGCATAGTACTAGGTTGAGGGCTCCTACTAGGTCTCAGGGGTCCTCTCATGGACATTAGATTAGTGATTAGATGCACTATTTTGTATATGAGCCTTGGTGTTCCCTTGTAGCCTTTTTGCATTTATTGTATATGCAATTATATATATATATATATATATATATATATATATATACATATATATATATATATACATGGCCTTTTATATATTTATGTCATATTTTGTGTGAATGCTTTTATGTTTTATGCAATTTGTGTTGAATGTTTTATGGGTGCTTAATGTAGGCTAATCATGATGTGTATGCATAATGCCTATATGGATGATTAATGCAAGCTAAATGACATGTATATGAATAATGTTTATGTGGATGATTAATGTTAGCTAAATGACATGTGTTATGGATGATTAATGCAAGTAAATGTATAATGAATATGAACTATATGAGAGGAATGCATAGTGTTTGAATGATATTTTTATAGTTCAGAAATTTTATTGGCCATTTTTGTTGTCCATTGTTTGGCAATCGGGGGTATCAAATTTGTTGGCATTTTTGCAAGTTTACTTTTAATGAAGACATGGATGTTGAAATGGAAGTAGATATGGATGTTGATATGGAAGCATATATGGAAGAAGACATGGATGTTGATATGGAATAAGACATGGATGTTGATATGGAAGACTGAAAGGTTTTCAAAGACTCAAACATACTAGTGTCATCAACCAAACTCACTAAGTTGTCTAACTTTCTTTAGGACCAGATGTGTGTGTGAGTGAGGTTCAATTACCAAGTCTTGAGTATGACAATGACCCTATCCGATAAAGAACCTATGTGACTGCATGGGATGTTCATTAACCCATTATGAGTAAATTAGGCATGACTTGTTATGGAGATGACCCATATGTTAGCCTATCCTTATGTACGGTTAGAGGTCTCTATTTTTGAAAGAGATACATGTTGCCTTGCATGAGCTTACTCCACTGCCAGTCAAGCATCTATAGCCCCAGTGGAGATTCACTCCATAGTCCTATGGGATTGATATTTTAGGCCTTGGGGATGACTACCCATCTTGGTCAGGGGCATGTAGTACGAATCCTTATGACTTTAGGGATCAAGGGTATTTGGGATTTTATTTGTTAGTTTTGTATAGAGCTTTGAGTAATCGGATTCTCAATCGAGGTGTGATGATAATTGTGATCCTATCCTTACTACTATACATTTTTACATTTATGTTTGGAGTAATGTTGGTAGTGGTGAAAACCACTATTTTTGGACTATGTTGCATAATGGGACAAGCGAGGGATATCTCATTTTTTCCACGAGGTACTACCCAAGTATGGTACTAGCCCCTATTATCTCATAATGTTTTTAATATGTGATGGAATGTGATTTTTTCAAGACTGTTTTGTGATCGATCGACAATGCTCAAGACTTTCTTAGTGTATAAATTATGTTTTTGGTCCCAAATAAAATTAGACATCCATTTGGAGGTTGCTTGCTATACTAGTAATGGCTGAGTGACTAAAAATCTAGGCTTTTGTGATTTTGGCATGCGATGTGGTTGACATATGACTTTTGTCAGGATTGCATAGTTCCTTTAAACTAGGTACCCCCCATTGTTATAACTTGCCTTTTTTTTTATGACCATATCATCATTACTATGTCAGATCATTGAACATGGGACATGATGAATGCAAATGTATATGCCTAATGCAATGGAGTATTGATATGTAAATGGAAATTATACAATGCAACAATGTATGAATGCAAAAAGTGAAGATGCATGTCGAATTCTTAAATGTAAATGCAAATGGAATGTATGCAATGTGTGCATGCCTATCTGATTTTTTTTTCTTTTTTTTTTAATGTGAAAAGCCATGTATATATAAATATAAAGTGTCACCTTTAATAATAGAATTCCTTTAAATGTAGAAAATTAAGTGGTTTGGGTTCCTCTATTCCTTCTAAATCGGTAAGTCGATAAGTACCATTACCCACTTTTTGAGTGATTATGTATGGACCTAACCAATTTGTTGCAAATTTGTCACGGAGGTGTGGCAAAACATTGGTGTTTTGTTAGTTTTTTTTGAGCACCAGATCCCCTACTTGAAATTCCCAAAGATGGACTTTAGCATTGTAAGCACACTTTAGGCGGTCTTGATAAACTTGTAAATGCTCTAGTGCATTGACTCACCTTTCGTCTAGGAGCATGAGTTGGTCAAGTCATGCTTGTCTAGTTGTATCATCATCTATGAATTCTTGCAAGGAAACTCATAAGGAGGGAATCTCAAGCTCAAGAGGCATGATAGCTTCTGCTCTGTAGACCAAGAAAAATGGTGTTGATCCTGTTGGCATTTGGATGTTTGTTCGATAAGTCCAAAGTGCCAAAGTAATTTGTGTATGCCAATATTTATTTGATGAGTTTTTTAAGAATGGCAATAAAGGTCTTACTGTTAGCTTTCGCTTGTCCATTTACTTATGGGTAATAAGGAGTCGAGAAACTATGTTGGATACTATACTTTTCGCAAAGTGCTCAAATGTCCTTGTTCTTGAAAGACTTACCGTTATCCAAAATTATTTTAGAGGGAATGCCAAAGTGACAAATGATATGATGGAGTATGAAATCCATAATTCAAGGTCCTGTCATACTGGTTAGAGGTATGGCCTCACACCACTTTGTGAAGTATTATGTGGTGGTGATGATGAATGTATGTTGTCCCGAAGAGGAGGGTGAAATCTTGTCAATTAGGTCTAGGACCCATTGTGAAAAGGTCCAAAGACTTTGTATTCGCTATAAATCTTGTGATGGTACATGAGTTAAATTGGCATGTGTTTGACATTATTTGCAATTTTTGACATATGTGCAACAATCATGTTCCATTGTGGGCCAATAATAACCCATACGTAAAATATTCTTTGCAATGTTCATTCCACTAAAATGACCCCCATAAGTACCATCATGGGCTTCCTGTATGGCATTTTGGGCCTCCTCGTATTCGAGACAACAAAGCAGGATTCCATCATAACCCCGTTTATACAAAACATCACCCAAGAGAATGAAATGGGCTACTATTTGCTTGAAAGCACATTTGGTAGACCAAGAAATGTCCGCTAGGAGTGTTCCAAATTTTAATAATGCTACTATTGGGCTTGACCAAGACTCACATGATTTCGTATGCATAAAGCAAATGTCTTATCCATATTTTGGATCAGCGCGCACAACGGATGCTTTAGAGATTGTTGAGATTATTAGGGGTTGTACCTATCCCAAGTCATTATTTGGAATCAAGGATCCAAGAGAGGCCATTGCATCTGCAAATCTATTAGTTGAACGAGGTAAGTTATTGATTTCATACCATTTAAATATTGAGAGCAATCTCTTTGCTACTTCATGATAAAGTTTAATGGTAGGCTCTTTTTATTGGTATTCTCCTATTACTTGTTTCACTACAAGTTGAGAATCCCCAAATATTTGAATACGCTTAATACACATAGCTATAGATGATTGAAGATCTAAGATTAAGGCTTCGTACTCGGATGTGTTGTTTGTACATGAGAATTCTAACATGAATGATAAGGGAATAGGAATCCCCTATGGTGTATGAAACAAAACTCCCACACCTTGACCTTTCTTGCACTTAGATCCATCAAAGAATAATGTGATATCAACATCTTCCTTGGGAATGACATCATTGTCTACTTCAGTGACTAAAAATACTAAATCATCTAGGAGCTCAATAATCAAAGGATGATCACTAGGTAGGGGAGCTTCCGCAAGTTGATCGGCAATAACCTGAACTTTAATGGATTTTTGTCTAATAAATTCAAGATCAAATTTTGTGAGGAGAATGATCCATTTAGCAGTACAAGTGTTGTTATAAGTGCAAGACATCATGTAACGCAAATGATTTTCTCTAGCTATGACATAGGTTGTTTGGCTTAGCATATAATATCGGAGTTTCTTAGTGTCTAAGACCACTACTAAGCATATTTTTTCTATGTAAGCATATCATGTTTCATAACTCACCAATTTTCGACTAATGTAATAGATTTCTTGCTCTTGATTTTGTTCATTTTTTTGTGCAAGCATTCTCCCTAAAGCAGCCTCTGTGGCTGATACATATAGATGAAAAAGAAACCCTAGCCTAGGAGGAGTTAAGATTTGCGATGAATTTAGGTATTGCTTGATGTCATCAAATGCTTTTTGACATTCTTATGTCCATACGAATGACACCCCCTTTTGTAGTAAGTGGTTAAATGGTCTACACTTATCGAAAATTTGCGCATTGAAAGGTTTGATTGATTGAATTTTGCCTTGCAAGCTACGCAATTCCTTAATGTTGGTTGGGGGTGTCATTTCCATGATGGCCTTGACCTTTTTTGGGTCCAATTCAATTCCTCTTTTGAAGATAATAAATCCTAAAAGTTTACCAGAGGTAACACCAAAGACACTTTTTGGGATTTAACCTCACCTTATATTCTAGAAGTCGATCAAAAATATTTTCCAAGACAATAATATGTTCTTGTCAAGTTTTAGATTTAGCCAAGAGATCATCGACATAATATTCGATGATTTTATGTATGTAATCATGAAAAATATAAGTCATGGCTCTTTGGTAAGTAGCTCCTATAGTTTTGGTAAGTAGCTCCTATAAATCTTGTGATGGTACATGAGTTAAATTGGCATGTGTTTGACATTATTTGCAATTTTTGACATATGTGCAACATTCATGTTCCATTGTGGGCCAATAATAACCCATATGTAAAATATGCTTTGCAATGTCCATTCCACTAAAATGACCCCCAAAAGTACCATCATGGGCTTCTTGTATGGCATTTTGGGCCTCCTCGTATTCGAGACAACAAAGAAGGATTCCATCATAACCCCATTTATACAAAAAATCACCCAAGAGAATGAAATGGGCTACTCTTTGCTTGAAAGCACGTTTGGTAGAACAAGAAATGTCCGCTGGGAGTGTTCCAAATTTTAATAATGCTACTATTGGGCTTGACCAAGACTCACATGATTACGTATGCATAAAGCAAACGTCTTATCCATATTTTGGATCAGCACGCACAATGGATGCTTTAGATATTGTTGAGATTATTAGGGGTTGTACCTATCCTAAGTCATTATTTGGAATCAAGGATCCAAGAGAGGCCATTGCATCTGAAAATCTATTAGTTGAATGAGGTAAGTTATTGATTTCATACCATTCAAATATTGAGAGAAATCTCTTTGCTACTTCATGATAAAGTTTAATGGTAGGCTCTTTTTAGTGGTATTCTTCTATTACTTGTTTCACTACAAGTTGAGAATCCCCAAATATTCGAATACGCTTAATACCCATAGCTATAGCTGATTGAAGATCTAAGATTAAGGCTTCGTACTTTGATGTGTTGTTTGTACATGAGAATTCTACCATGAATGATAAGGGAATAAGAATCCCCTATGGTGTATGAAAAAAAACTCCCACACCTTGACCTTTCTCGCACTTATATCCATCAAAGAATAATGTGATATCGACATCTTCCTTGGGAATGAAATCATTGTCTACTTCAGTGACTAAAAATATCGAATCATCTGGGAGCTCAATAATAAAAGGATGATCACTAGGTAGGGGAGCTTCCACAAGTTGATCGGCAATAACCTGACCTTTAATGGATTTTTGTCTAATAAATTCAAGATCAAATTTTGTGAGGAGAATTATCCATTTAGCAGTACAAGTGATGTTACAAGTGCAAGACATCATGTAACGCAAATGATTTTCTCTAGCTATGACATAGGTTGTTTGGCTTAGCATATAATATCAGAGTTTCTTAGTGGCCAAGACCACTACTAAGAATATTATTTCTATGTAAGCGTATCATGTTTCATAACTCACCAATGTTCAACTAATGTAATAGATTTATTGCTCTTGATTTTGTTTATTTTTTTTGTGCAAGCATTCTCCCTAAAGCAGCCTCTGTGGCTGATACATATAGATGAAAAGGAACCCCCAGCCTAGGAGGAGTTAATACTGGCGATGAATTTAGGTATCACTTGATGTCATCAAATGCTTTTTGACATTATTCTGTCCATACGAATGACACCCCCTTTTGTAGTAAGTGGTTAAATGGTCTACACTTATCAAAAATTTTTGCATTGAAAGGTTTTATTGATTGAATTTTGCCTTGCAAGCTACGCAATTCCTTAATGTTGGTTGGGGGTGTCATTTCCATGATGGCCTTGAAATTTTTTGGGTCCACTTCAATTCCTCTTTTGAAGAAAATAAATTCTAAAATTTTACCAGAGGTAACACCAAAGACATTTTTTGGGATTTAACCTCACCTTATATTCTAGAAGTCGATCAAAAATCTTTTCCAAGACAATAATATGTTCTTGTCAAGTTTTATATTTAGCCAAGAGATCATCGACATAATCTTCGATGATTTTATGCATGTAATCATGAAAAATATAAGTTATGGCTCTTTGGTAAGTAGCTCCTACATTTTTGAGACCAAAGGGCATAACCCTAAAACAAAATGTTCCCCAAGGTGTTGTGAATGCGGTTTTGTGTTGGTCATCAGGATTTATTTGAATTTGGTTGTATCCTGAAAAACCATCCATGAGGGAAAGCATTTCATGGCCTACACAGGTGTCGACAAGAGTATCAATGTTTGGAAGAGGGAAGTTATCCTTAGGACATGTTTTATTTAGATATCAAAACTCATTACAAACGCATATCACCCTGTTAGGCTTATGAACGGGTACCATGTTTGACATCCACTCAGGATAGTCAATAAGAATGATAAAATATATGTCCAATAGATTTTGTATTTCTTATTTGACTATGAGGGCCACGGTAGGATGCATTATCCTGAGTTTTTGTTTGACTGGCTTGGCATCAGGATGCAAGGTGATATTATGGACAACAAGGTCAGGGTCAAGTCCAAGCATATCCTTGTGGGACCATGCAAACAATTTTTTCTTTTTCTTGATAAGAGCAATAAATTTCTCTTGTTCTTTAGGTGTTAAGATTTTGCCAAGCTTGACAACTTGGGGGTTGTTGGGATCTAAACTAAGGTTCACATCGATGGTATATTCAATGGACATATGTGAGCCTTCCTCAAGTTGGTGTGGTGTTGGGATCAAATTTATGTCATCTAATATGTCATCCAAATTTTCTTGCTTATTGATGTCTAACTCTGCCTGAAATACCTCGGGATCGTTGATAGAAAGTGACGAAGGTGAAGGTGGCAGTGAAGGAGGAATGTAGTGGGCCAAAGCCTTTAGCAATTCCTCGGATAGAGCAATATCTGAAAAGGAGGGTAGGGAGGAAATTCGGTCCAAGTCAATAAGACTAATGTCAATTGGAATTGGCCTAGCCAAATCGTATGGATTGTAGAGCAGGGTGAATAAGTCAATAGTATTCATAATGACTTAGTGGAAGGAAGGATGGTGTGGATGGATGAATGGATGGAATGGTTGGATTTGAACCGATGTCGAGTCGTGTTATCCATATAATAATAGAAATGGCATTAACATGAGCAACATATTTTTTTTAAATATGTACATATGTTACATTTCTTAGCTTATGTGTGGGACTTGAGGTGGATTTCCTGGCGGATCTACCTGTTCTTATGGAAGAAGTAAGCAGAATATGGGATAATGGATGGGGAACATTCAAAGGTAAAACGCTTCCTGTTGGATGATGGGGACAATGGGATGTGACTCCTATTTAGAATTGTCAGAAGCATTTGACATAACTTCAAATTCTTTCTAACTTTTATCGTCAGAATCAAAGGTAGGATAGGAGAATTTTATGGGATCATCTTCATGTTGAGGGTAATGGGTGGATGGGGTGATCTTCATCATTGAGGCTAAGATTTTTAAAGGCTTGCTCAAGAGAAGCGATGCAAGACAATAGGGTATAGCCTAAACCAGAATGATCATGGGTGCCTCTATATGGGACCTCTAAAATATCATGCATCCCTTGCTCATGGGAACCAAGACCTTTACCTTACCAATTGAACATGTTAAAGTAGTGAGCAAGAAAATACTCTATGTTAGGTATATTGGAACACCTAGGATCTTGTGGTTCTTTGGGTGGGTTTACCCCAGTTGAGCAATCCAACCCTCCATAAAAACATTTAATGCTATTTGGAGGTGCCCTCATGTCGTAAACATCACCTATAGATAAAGAATGGTCTCGGGGACATCCAAAATATTTGGCTATTGGAATGGCTAGGGATATGATGGTGACATATTGGACCACATATTCACCTATATCAAAATTGGTGATGTGGAATTTGACTTGGGCTGGCGTGGTTAATGGTGGGGACTCAAATGGCTTTGGATTGGTTATGGATGGTGGTGAACTAAATATGTCACAGAGAGTTCGACTTGTGAAACATCGATCGATGGAGTGGAATTAGAATATGGAGGATGGGGTAATGATGAAACATAAGAAGTGTCTATAGAAGAAGGGGTATATGTGATGTATGATGTGCTAACAGTAGACTGACTATGACCACATGTACAAGAAGAAATGGATGTTTGAGGAGGTGATGTAATGGGTAGCTCTTCTATGATGAGATATTTAGAAGAAGATGTAGATGGATTGGAAGAAGGCGGATTAAGGGATGATGTGGATGAATTTGATGATGGTGCAAAGAATATATGGGTCGAAGGTAACATGGATTCATAAGGATTTGAAATGAAATTACAATACTTAAAAGGTTCAACATCCGCGAGGATGCAATGGACTTGTCCATCATGAACATATTTCAAGAATTGGTAGAGAATTGAAGGAACACATTTCATTTACCTCATCCAAGGTCTACCAAGGAGTATGTTATATGCCATGGCTCCTTCTAGGATGTGAAACATGGTATGCAACATTTTGGCCCCTACTTCTATAGGTAAAACAACAATGCCAACTATGTTACACAAAGCATCGTTAAATGCTTTGAGGGTGAATGATGATTTGGAAATGTGGGATGGAGGTAATTTGAGGTGGATAAGGGCAGCGGTAGTAATGATATTGATTTATGAGCTGATATCAATAAGGAATATTTTGAATTTCTTTCTATCTATTAGGGACAGTATGTGAAATGGAGGGTCTACTGATTTTGAACTCATTGATTTTACCTCAAAGTCATAAAAGGTAATTGATGGATCCATGCACGTTCTAACACTCCCTACAAATTTGTTGAAGGCATTAGAGTCTTGGGATTCTAACTCAATTGACTTGAGTATTTCCATTAAAGCTTCTCCATGCCTAGGGGATTGTTGGATAAGCTCATACACAAAAATTTTGGCTGATGCTATTTTAAAACTAGTGGTTAACCAACTAGTTAAAGTTACCGCTGGCCTTATTGGACGAAGGATGGGATGATTGGATGGATTGGATAGATTTATTGGTGGATATGGATTTGGTGATGTTTGTATGGGAGGTGGGTTCGAAGGTTGTTGAGGATTTTTTTTTATTTTTCCTTTTCCCTCTAGTGACCACATGGACTGCTCCTACAAATTTTTGGTATTGTTGGACATGATTTACTTTATTAGGAGGTGGTTTTTGATTGTTACCTCCTACATTATGTTGGACCTCCCCATGGTTAGGTAGAGGTGTCTGATATATGCCCAAATTTTTATTTTGTGGAACTAAGGAGTTATCCACGTTAATGGCCCCTAGGTCTATGAGGTCTTGCACTATGTTTTTGAACATATGGTAGGAATTGATATCATGCTCATTTTGTCGATGGTATGGGCAAAACAAGTGCTCTCTATAATTTTTAGGCCTTTTGGTGGGATCATCGGGCTTAATGTACAACCTTTGAAATATGGATGAATATGATTCCGCTAAAGGAGTGTATTAACATTGGGGCCGATTGAATTGGTAGCGGGTAGGTTGTTCCATAGTTGGCATTGTGTTTTGTACCATTGGTGCTTGGGTTAATGATGGGACCACATGATAGGTAATTTTTTGTTGCACTGGTTTTTGGGCCATTACGAGCTAGCTCATGACCACTTGATTTACTTGATTAGTTGTGTTAGCCGTTGAGGCTTATGTTGATTTGGTTTGGCCATTTTTATTATTTCGGTATTGGCCCCTATTTTGCCACTCTTTCTTCTTAGGCTTAATGAAACCCTCTTGGATTTTTATCTCCTCAATGACACTAGCCTGTGCTAAATCCTCCTAAAATGTTCTATAAGTATTGAGTTGTAGCATCCAAGAGATGGTTTTTAAGAAACTATTGGTAAAATTTTTAATAATTTCTTCCATTGGGAGGGAGAATGGCAACTTGGTTATGACTGCCCTCCAACGGTTTCCAAAATCATAGATAGGTTCCTCATCCCATTGTTTCAAATAATATATAGCTGATAAGGACACCTTCTTTCTAATATTAAGGGTGAAGCATTCCAAGAATAGATCTATCAATTTATCAAAAGTATAAATACTATGTGTAGGCAATTGATTGTACCATTCAATGGAACCCCCCCTAATGTTTAAGTAAATGTTCAAAGCATAAGAGCATTATCATCACTAATCCAAAAATATACGTGGACAAATGAAATCACACACTCCTTAGGATCCTCAGTTCCCCTGAACTTGTCAAATTTTGGTATCATAAAATCTATCGGATATGGTGGTGATGGTACCAAAGGGTGGATTGGTTGATGGATCAGTTGGCTTAATGTGAGTTTTGACTCGTTATTCCTGGTGAATTTTGTATCAAATGATCAATTTTCTTTTGTATTTCCTAAAATCTAAGATCTTCTATTGGAATGTGAGGACCTTGGATTGTGTGGTGGTTGGTTGATGGGTTGGATGGTAGATGTTGGGGTGTGACTAGCATGGTATTGTGAAATGAATTGGGATGGGTGTGTGGTGAAAATTGATGGTTAAAATATGGGGATGATTGGTGAGGAGGTTGATGGAAGAATGGATTGTGTGGTTGGTTGGTGGCAATGGTAATTGGCATGGTTGATGTGTGGATTTGCGATGGGTTAGGGATGGACACTATGGAAGGTTGGGGAACCCATGCTGGATTTTGATTGGTGAGTGGAGGTTGATTTGGAACTACTTGGGTCATAGGGTCTATGTTAACTGGTTGTTTTCCTTTTGTTCATTGTGAAAGTAACCTATTTATGAACCCTAATGTGTCTGTAAGTTCCTAATTTGACCATGTATCAAAGGATGGTGTTGTGGTTGGATGAGATGATTGGAAGGTGGATGATGATGGATGAGAAGACATGGGTATGGTGGCTAAGTGGGATTATGGAGGGGTGGATGATGATGGATGAAAAGACATGGGTATGGTGCAAGTTGCATTTGATGTGACAACTTGGTGGTTAGGGATTTATGAGGTAGCATTGACATACTCCTCATACAATGGGTTGGAATAGGTGGATGTGAGATAAGAGTTTGGAAAACATGGGCTTTGTTGCAGTTGGCTCGTGGAATAAGGCATACGATATTCATGACTTGAATTATGATATCCTTGGGTAAGGTGGGTGGTAGCCAATTTGGGTTATTCAAATCCCTCTTATCTAAGGGGTTCTAAGACATAGTTGGAGGACTTGTAGATGGCCCTCACTTTGTCCATGTATATGTGGGTGGTGGCTATTTCCACATTGTGTGGAAGAGTTCCTACTTGAGGTAGGGATGGATATGATGATCTAGACGAAGTAGTCTAAACCATGCTAGATAGGTTGGCTACCGAAGTAGCGGGAGGATGGGAAGTGTTTTCCTTTAAACCACTTTGATTTATTACTTTCTTTTTTTGTCTTGTTAGTACCATAAAGTAATTAAACCAAATATTCAAAGTTTTATCTAAATCACACAAACCAAAAACTTTTTCAGAATTTAAAGTAAATAAAACAATCAATCATAGGTTTCATCATGTGTGGCTTACCTTGTTCATTAATTATTTTCTCTCGTTAATGTGAGATTATTTTTAGAATTGTTGGCTTGTGTGTTTTGATGTAAATTAATATTGCTTAAAGAAAAAAAAGATAAAAAGCTATGGCTAGCCAGGTCAATGAGATTATTGTTGGTAATGACCTCCAACAAGTTTGCTCGGGGGTAGTCCTATGGTTTCTAGGGAATATATTGGTCGATGAAAATCATTTCCACCGTCACCAGATCTCAAGCAATGACTGGTGCTGAAATCCAACCACTAATGTTAAAAATGTGAATCGTGCAAGTGTGTGTGATTAATTTTATTAGATCTCTTGTTCTCTATGGTGTGCAAAAAATATTAAATATTACTAACTTTACTAATCTAAATCAAAAGCCAACATAAAGACACAAATTTCACCTAAAGAGTGTAGAGTACACCCTTAAAATCCTCTGCCTACAAGTGATTAAAATCACAAGAGCAATCGGAGGGTTCATCCACCTCTCTTCCAAAGGGGCTAGCCTAGGGTAGGATTACTTTATGCGTCCAGATGTTGTTCCTATTTATATATGCAAAATTGAAGTGATCTTTAACCCTAAAATGTGAAATCTAGGATGCTTTTCTATTTTATATGCACTCAAAAATGCAGACAATCACCTAGATCTACAAATTTAGAATAAGAAATGAATTTGGTATAATGAAATACACACAAAACCTAAATGTGACTTGCTAAGTATTCTTTCCCAAATTATTTAGTGTTAAACCCAGAAACAGCAAAAAACAATAGCATAATATAGAATACATAAATTGCTAAATGGTAAACTAGGGTTATGGGACATACTTGTAAGTCTTAGCTCTGTCCCAAATCAATTTCAAGCACATAAAAGCACATGTGGTTTTCTGCAGATGCTATCGAATGCCTGCGTAATCTCTGAAAGTGCTGCAAACTACTTCAAAAACCCTAAAGATGAAATTGGTGACTTTTGCACTTCTGAAAACTTTGCAATAAATAGAAGTAAAATTAAGTTAGCAAGGTAGATCTATTAAATAATGAAACCCTTGTGGGACCTCATCGTGATCATCATTTGTGAAGACAATAACACGACACTTAAACAATAATAAAGAAATCAAATAACTCAAGGAAACACAAGATTGCAAAAATAGATAAATTTATTCAATAATTAGGGGGGGAGTTAATAGACTCCTTTTGATACAATCTGTACTCAGTGAGCCTTTGATACAAATATTTACAGTACGCTAGGGTTCTTCAAAACCCTAGCTATAATAATGAAGTATCTTTAAATAGTGTGTCCTTGCTTCCAATAGAATGAGCGGACTTCAGGTATTCGTGTGTTCGGGCCACTCCAGCTTCAACAGTCATTTAGTAATAAATAGAATCTACATACCTGCATGCACACAAACAAATAAAGAGGTTAATAACACTTGTGAGGGCTCCATAGTGTGAGACTTTCAAATATCAATAAACCCTAACCAAAAATAGATCAAATGGCATGCTAGATATACAGATCATGTAACAGAGTAAAAATAATAATGATATACATTTCTTGTGATGATATTTTGTTTTGTTATTACAATTTTGATAGTAGATGGTGTGATGCAACAGGATCTGATTTACGCTTCAGTGATAACAGCAGGCTTGAACGTGATTGATAGTGTGAGATTCGTAGGATCTAGAGTGATCCTACAATACAACAAGTATAGGCATGTTCTTGGAAAGCTCTGTAGTGAGCTTCACAATCTCGGGAGGGTGCTTGTGGTGATGATAAAATATGTAGAAGCAGATCATGGGGGATGCGACAAATGCGGCAGATGGGTGGAAGTGGCAACGATGGTAATGGAGTAGGGCGAGGTGAAAAGGATGGATATGGGGTATGGTTGGAATAGAAGAATTCTATTGGCTAGCTAGGGCTTTGGTTTTTTAGGGATCTATCTCTTTCTGCTTTGCTAGGGCTTCACCAATGATCTCTTCAAGATGCAAATTCTAATATCAGGGTTCTAAGGTTTGAGAATTTGCAAATGTCCTTATTGATAATCCAACCTAGGGTTTTCTTAGGGTTTTAGCCTTACACTTTTGATCGTGTAGCTAAGATTAAATTATATCCTAAGGTTGATATTACTTTTTAGATGTGGCAAGGATTAAAGAAGATGGATGGTGGAGATTAGATGGGATCAGACGGTTGTGGTTAATTGAGTTTATAAATATATATTTTATAATAAATATATTATAATATAATATAAAATATTATATTAAATATAAAATAATATTTAAATAATCCCAATTGGGTTAGAAAATGGTGGGAAAGGGCTAAAGTGGGTCTTTTCAAGGCGAGAAAGGTGGAATCGGGCCAAATAATTGGCGGGAAGGTGTATGATGGAAAAGTGGGTGGTGGGATGATTAGTATGGAGGATTAGTGGTTGTAATTTGGTGTCTATTGTATCTCTACGTATGGAAGGGTGGATTGTGCACAATTGAATGGTTTATTATCGAGCAATAACCATTGTCATACCAAAGGTAGTATGTGAAGTAATTAGGATGGAGTATACTCGATCAACTCTCAAAGTACTATAGTTAGATGACACCCTAATCAAGATAGTTGGCATTATCAAAGACACACCAATGGTGATGCATAAGGTGTCAAAGGTGTTAGTGATTCAAGAAGTGGTGGTAGTCAATCTCCAACTATAATTTGGCCTCTGCCTTGTAAGGGAATTTACTACCAAGTTGGATGACTATATTTTCTTGGATTATTCATACATGGTCATTCCTCATAAAATAAGGAAAATAAACATTTATGTGGAGAAGCCATGTACATTCCACATTTAAGATATTGAATAAGACAACATCAACTTGATAAATGATGATCCAAACTACTTGAAGATAGTCACTTACGAACTATATATGGAGGATGAGTTCTCCCTTAAGGATTTCAATGCAATAATTGAGATAAAACTAGGTACGTATTGCATCATAGAGCTAGAAGGATAGAAATTTATAATATTACCAAAAAGGGAACTTTGAAAGAAAAAAATATGGAATATCTAATTTGATGAAGCTAGATGTAAAAATGGACTTGTTGTAGTGGTTTTAATTTCCCCTTATGAGGGAATTAAAAAATTCTCATATAGACTAACTTAGAGCTATACTAATAGTGTTGTAAAATATGAAGCTCTATGTTTAGGCATTATGAAAGCAAAAAAAATTGGAATCAAAATGCTATCAATATTTAATTATTTAGAGCTAGTGGTCAATCAAGTGATAAAAATGTGTAACAAAAAACATAATTACTTGAAATTTTATCAAAATAGGTCCTAAGACCTTCTAGAAAACTTTCAGACCTTGAATATAAAATTAGTACCTAGAAGTCAAAATACAATAACTGATACATTAGCCTCATAGAGGCTAAAATTTAATCTAACATCTAACTCTTGGTAAAAATCATGGGTAGTCAAAGTGGTCTTTAGACCATCTATCTAGACAAGGATATATTTTGTATTTGATAATGATGAGCAACTAGTTAATTTCTTAACTAGAGAAGTAGTTTGTGCATCCTAGCTAGAGGAAATGCTAGATCACATCAATAAAAAAATCATACAATTGAAGAAAAATTATATTTCCAAAGGTTTACTAACCTTGAAGATCCTATCCAGTACTAATGACTAGACAATTGGTCAGAGGATAAACATTTATTAGTATGAATTTAAGAAGATCCAAATGGAGCTCGAAAAGAACATGAAGGTTGGATTACAATGTATAGAGCAAGAGATAAATATTTCATACTATTGTGTAGATAATATGAACGCACAATAGCATGGAGCTATGATGATCTCAAGTTATATAGAAAGGATTTCATACAACATACCATAAAGTTGCTACTCGATGTCAAGTCATTTAGGTAGAAGTAGAGGCCAATAAACCAAAAAATCAAGTCCCCAATGAAGTAAAAGCTCTTGAAGTTGCTCAATGCAAAAATTATTTATCCCATTAAGCACTCTATATGGGTGACTAACTTGCTCCCGATTAGAAAAAAAATGGATACATATAGCTCTGTGTAGATTTTTGGAATCTAAACAAAGCATCCCTAAAGGACCATTATCCATTGCCCCAACTAGACGAAACCTATATATTATTGCCAGAGATAAGAGATTATCCCTAATAGATAAATTATCTACCTTCAATCAAATATGGGTAAGGGATGAAAAGCAATTTAATATTGTGTTCACCACCAAATGGGGGACCTTTGCATATCAAAAAATTCCTTTTGGTTTATCCAATTCAAGGTAACCTTTCAAAGAGTCATGGACCTTGTTTTTAGGTGACTAGTGAACAAAGTAATCCTAATTTATCTTGATGATATGATATTTTTTTTTGCATGACAAGGAGCAACATCTAGATCATATAAGAATGGTATTCTATAAATGGTAAGAGTTTGGAGCCTCATTGAATCCTAAGAAATCATTTTTTGTTTGCACAAAGACAAGTTGTTGGGAAATTTTATTTTAAAGTAGAGATTAATATTGGAAATTTGAGCGAGTTTTGTTGTCATTGATGTCAAGAGGTTTGATGTCTAGTTTTATCATCATTAATGTCAAAAGGTTGATTCTCCAAAAATCAAGGAAGTTGTTAAAAGAAGAAAAGGGTATAATATTTATTTTAAATATTATATGCCTAAAGAGGCCTAAAAGGTAGAAGACCCAAGAAAAGGGAAGCAAGTTTAAAAAGAAATAATAATATTATAATATTTAATATTATAATATTTGGAAAAAAGAAAGAGGCGAGAAATAACAAGGTCCAAGGAATCATTAAAAAATATATATCCCCGACAAGACCCATTGAGCAGTTTGGAAAGGTTGGCAAAAGGTTTTAATTTAATTTATTTAAATTAAAATATTTTAACCTAAGGTTAAAATTTTAATTTAAATAAATAAAGGCACCAAGTTTAAAGTTTTATTTCGAATTCAAAATTCAAAAGGGCCGACGTGTTTCAAATGCAAAGGAAGAGTATTAATAGGGAATGTTTTTCATTTCCTAATGACTAACAAAAAATGCAATATTTGAATGCCCAAGTAATAGTAAATCGAGCATTGCATTTTCATGAAGGAAGAAGAAGCTTATAATTTGTTTTAATAAAGGAGGCAGACTCGTATTGATATTCGATTAGCACGACATGATTATCCCATAGAACTGAGTAGCACAGATGGTGTTCGAAGGTGTGGCTAAGGCGTTGTAAAGATAAGGTCATGGTTTCGAATCCCACACGATTCATTTTGGTAAAGGAGGAGAGGATTTTTATCTTCACCAAAATTCGTGAGTAGAAGATATTGTATAGGCGTAGAGGTCCCTTAATTCATGTGTGGCTGTGTAGACCAAGTGGTAGCTTAGCCTTGGGCCAAGGCACTACGATAAATTAGGTGGCAGGTTCGAGTTTGGGTACCGGTCGCTGAGCGCAAGTCATCGAAGATGTGTGCAAATATTTTTGGTGATGTGGGCCAAAATTAAGGTATGCAATTTTTAATTTAATTTTACCAAATTTTGGAATACGAAATTTTTTTGAGATCACATGAAAATTAAAGGGTGTGTGTTATAAGTTTAGGGAGTCATAAGGGTTGTTGAAATAATATTTTATGCTTAGAAAATAGAAGATTGGAGATTATAAGGTGTTAACAAAGGAATTTTTTTTATGTATTCAACATTATTTTGAGAACATTGGAGATTATAAGGTGTTAAAAAAGGAACTTCATTTTTATTTGTTGAATATTATTTTGAGAAGATTGGAGATTATAAGGTGTTAACAAAGGAACTTTATTTTTATGTATTGAATATTATTTTGAGAATATTGGAGATTATAAGGTGTTAACAAAGGAACTTTATTTTTATGTATTGAATATTATTTTGAGAATATTGGAGATTATAAGGTGTTAACAAAGGAACTTCATTTTTATGTATTGAATATTATTTTGAGAATATTGGAGATAATAAGGTGTATTTGTGACTTGATATTTTATTGTAAATCTTGAATGGTGAGATAATTATTGAGGAGAATATTTGTGTGGATATTTTGAGATAGACTGTTGCTATTTAACCTGGAATTGGCAAAAAGATTTTATTGTGAGTAAAACAAGTATTGAAGACAAATCTCCATCAAAGCAAAAGGTATGGGCACACTATATTTTGTTTAGAATGGTTGACATGATTGTATGTAATATAAGGTGGAGTGAAAAGGATTGATGAGTATTATTGGAAATGTGTGAGAAATTTTAAGTGCATCTTGTTGATAAATGATTTCATTTGAGATAGATATTGAGAAATATTTGACTTAGGTATTGAGACCCACATTGTGATTTTTGTTTGAAGAAGTTTGAAAACACTTATTTAGGGTTTGTGAGCAAGTTGTGTTCCATTGATTGAATGTATGAGTGAAATTCTTGAGCATTGGATTTGAGTGATATTGAAAGTGAATGTGCAAACATTAGAAACCATATTTGTGAAAGTGACAAACTTAATGATTAAGTAGAACATATTGAGTTTTTGATAGAGTACATCATTCTCTATATGTTCCAGAGGTTAAACAAATTCTGAATGGAATATGTCTAAACTGCTTCAAGTTAAGGGAATTACCTTGAAGATTAGACAAAGTATTTGATAGCATTATGTGCAATATTTGAGATTAATTGATCATGTTTTGTGAGTTGTTTTGAGTTTGTATTGAGAGAATATTGAGCAAGTCTTGGTGAATACTTGTAGGAATATTTGAGGAAAGTATTGGTGAAGACTTGCAGGTAGATTTGAGGTAAGTCTTGGTGAAGACTTGTAGGTAGATTTGAGCAAGTATTAGTGAAGAATTTCGACAACATAAATAGTAGGTTTGATATGTTCAAGATTTATGTTAATTATCGGGGTAGATTTGAGCAGAGTTGATTGGTGATTTGATCAAGCTTTGTGTTAAGTATTGAGGATAGAATTGAGGACAAAGTGTGGTGTATATTTGAGAGCAAAATTATGCTAAACTTGAGATAAACTTAGATCAGATTTATACTAGATTGAGTATAGTGTTTAGTTGCATATTTGAGATATATATTGAGAACAGTTGAGAATAATATTTAGAGGTGAAAGAGTAGAGGACAATAGTCTCTAGTGGATAGAGATCCATTAGCCAGGGCATGAGGATAGAGGTATTCTATGGAGAGAAATCCACAAGCTAGTGTAGTGGGGGAAGAAGTCTTCTAGAAGAGCACCAACCAGAGTAGAGGAGAAAGAGTTATGTGGATAGAGTTCCATGACCCAGAGTAATTGGAAAGAGTTATCCTATGGAGTATGATCCATGAACTAGCTGGAAAGATAGAGTTCTCTTATGGATAGATATCCAAAAACCGGTTGAGGAGGTAGAGGTCTCCTGGATCAAGTTCCACAAAATAGAGAAACAAGGAAAGAGTTCTCCTATGGAGAGAGATCCAAAAATCAGAGCATTAGGGGATTGGTGTCTCCATTGGACAGGGGCCCATAAATATTGTAATAGGGAAGTGATTTCCAAGAGATTTGTTGAGAAAATTTTAGTGAAATATTTTCTCCGTGGAGTAGCCCACATTGGGTGAACCATGTTAAATTGGTGTCTCTATTGTGTGTGATGATATATACATTGCATTTATTACTAATATTGATATTTCTATTGATTATATTGGATAATATTCGAAAAGAAAAGTAAAATTTGGTCTTATACTATTCACCCTCTCCTCTCAGTATAAGCTTGTGTTCTTCAATTGGTATTAGAGCAAGTTTATTCGAAAGAGTTTAATAGCTTGAAGGAAGAGGATACAGGATCTTAGAGTGGATCTTAAGAAAATAAGGCACCATTGTTTGATGGGAACAATTATGCTTTTTGGAGTGTAAGAATGAAGACTTACTTGATGGCACAAGGAATTGAGACATGGAAAATAGTTGAGGATGGATACACACCTCCAGCTAGTCCTTCTACAAATAAATATGGTAAGCTCCTACGTATGTATAATGTAAATTCAATGAATGTATTATTAAGTGGTTTACGTGAAGTAGATTTTGTAAAAGTTATGCATTGCACATCAACAAAAGATATTTGGAAAAATTTGAAGAAAATATATGAGGGAGACAAAAAGGTCAAGATGGCAAAATTTCAAAATTATAAGAAAACATTTGAATACTTGAAGATGAAAAAAGATGAATATATTGCTACATACTTACTTCGGGTGTATGAAGTTGTTAACTCCATGTAAGGACTTGGGTTTAAAGTTCAAGAAACATATGTTTGTCAAAATGTTTTAAGGTCACTCCCTATGAGGTATATTAAAAAGGTTTCAGCCATAGAATAAACGAGAGATATTGAAAATTTAACTAGGTATGAGTTACATGGAACTCTCACAGCCTTTGAGATGAGAATTGGAAAGGATCATATCCCCAAGAAAGAAGCAACCTTCAAAGTAGAAAATAAGATAAAGGATAAGAAGTCAAATTCAAGTGATGAGTCATCCAGTGATGTAGAATTAAACTATGTCAGAAGGAAAAAGGACTCAAGAAAGCACAAATATACAAAAAAATTTAAGTGTTTCAATTGTGGTAAATATGTTCATTATGCATCTAATTGTCCAGAAGTTGGAAGTAGCAGTGGTGAAGAGAAACATGATCATAAGAACATGGAAGTAGGAAAATCCAGGTATCAAAAGAAAAATAGGTATGGAAAAAATAAACATGAAAATAATTTTTTCTAGAGGCATAAGAAGAGTTTCTATGTAGATAAGATAGGTAGGAGTTCAAGTGATAGTGATGAAAGATCCTCAAATAATGAAGAAGAAATTCTCTTCTTGGCAATAGAGGAAGAAGGAAGTGCTTCTATTGAAGATAAATCTGAAAGGTATGAAGATGCTCTTGAAGACAAAAAGGTAGAGGAATAATAAAAAAATGAATAAGGAGTAGTTGATCTAGAAGGTGATCTTATTTCTGCTCTTAAGGAATTAAGAAAGGTTAGAAAGCAGAATTCAAGACTTAAGATTCAATTTTAAGAATGTGATGAAGAGAAAGGAGAGCTTATACAAGAATTAACAAACTCAATATCTAAGAGAAGGATATTTAAAGAAAATTTAGAGGCAAAAGTATTAGAATGTGAAAGATTAGAGAATGAAGTAGCTTCACTAAGAAAGGAAGTGAAAGAGTCTAAATACAAGCTACACAGGTTTGGGAAAAGCTATAAAACCTTGGATAAGATTATCAATGTACAAAGATATTCATCAAACAAAACATGGTTTTGAAGAAGGAAAAAGAGAATGAGGATAGCAGTAAAGCTCAATATCCAAAGAATAATAAGCTTAAAAAGAAGAGAGTGAAGGAGAAAGTGATAATTATGAGGATAAGTTAAAAAATAAAATATTCACCAAGGAAGGAAACAATGCACAAATGATGAATAGAGAACATCATAGGGAAGAATGGACTAAGAGACAAATGGTTCAAAGGAAATATTTCTTCAAAGGACGTTGTTTTTCATGTCATAGGTTTTGTCATAAGGCTATGAAGTGTAGGACACATGAAAATAAGGAATATGGTTTCACCAAGAGAAATTTTAGAAATGGGTATCTCTTTCAAAGGTATTGCTAACCTTGTAATCATTTTTGTCATAAATCAATTCATTGTGGGGTTCATGATAGGAATGGATATGGATTCACCAAGAGAAACTTCAATATATTTTCACCTTCAAGGAACCACAACATTAAGTGTTACAAGTGCAATAATATTGGGCATATGGCTAAGTGGTGTAGAACATAATTTCTAGAGATAATAAGGAACAAGGATACTCAAAAGAATAAAAAGGATCAGTTGAGGAAGAAGGTGGACAAATAAAAAGAGCATTGTATGTTGGGATTAGAGATACTCCCACCCCAAAATTAACCACCTCAAGGAGAGGAGGTGGGGAGGGGGGTAAGCTAAGAGTCTTATATTTAGCCCCAAAGGAGTCCCTTTGCCATTGATGTTAAAGGGGGAGATATTTGAGTTAGGGGCAGAGAATTTAGTCAGGGGAGAAGTTTTGTTGTCATTGATGCAAAGAGGTTTTATGTCCAGTTTTTTCATCATTAATGTCAAAAGGTTGATTCTCCAAAAAACAAGGAAGTTGTTAAAATAAGAAAAGGGTATAATATTTATTTTAAATATTATATGCCTAAAGAGGCCTAAAAGGTAGAAGACCCAAGAAAAGGGAAGCAAGTTTAAAAAGAAATAATAATATTATAATATTTAATATTATAATATTTGTAAAAAAATAAGGAGGTGAGAAATAACAAGGTCCAAGAAATCATTAAAAAATATATATCCCCGACAAGACCCATTGAGCAGTTTGGAAAGGTTGGCAAAATGTTTTAATTTAATTTATTTAAATTAAAATATTTTAACCTAAGGTTAAAATTTTAATTTAAATAAATAAAGGTGCCAAGTTTAAAGTTTTATTTTGAATTCGAAATTCGAAAGGGCCGACGTGTTTCAAATGCAAAGGAAGAGTATTAATAGGAAATGTTTTTCATTTTCTAATGGCTAACAAACATTACAATATTCGAATGCCCAAGTAATAGTAAATCGAGCGTTGTATTTTTGCGAAGGAAGAAGAAGCTTGTAAATTATTTTAATAAAGGAGGCAGACTTGTATTGATATTCTATTTGCGTGACAGGATTATCCCATAGCCCTGAGTAGTGCAGACAATGGTCGAAGGTGTGGCTAAGGCATTGTAAGGAGAAAGTTGTGGTTTTGAATTCCATGTGATTCATTTTGGCAAAGGAGGAGAGGATTTTTATCTTTTTTTTTTTTATTTGTGGAAAACATCCCAAAAGGGATGCCACTTTCGGGTAAGACCCAAGGAGGCAGGGGTATCCATTCTGCAAAAAATGCCCAAGACTCGAACCTGGCCTACCACATTTGACACACTCAAGGAGCAAACAAGCACAAAAATAAGTAAATAACAACACAAATAATAAAATAAAATAAAAAACATGCTCCTTGAGTGTGTCAAAAACAAAAGCACAACCAAACACGCACAATAAGATAAAAGAAACCACAACACAAACCGCATAGAAAAACACAAGAAACACATAACAAAACACAAACAAGACAAAAACAATAGAACACTACAAAGACATAACCCAAAAAAAACAAGAAAAATAAACACAACCAAAACCTAAAAAAAACAAAAAAAAATAAAAAATAAATAACAACCAACAACAGACAATAAACAAAAAATATATATATATATATATATATAGAAAACACTCACCCATAAAACATGAAATAACACAAAAAAAGAGAAACCCAAGAACAAGAACAAAAAAAACACAAGAACAATAACAAAAAACATAAAAAAAAAACAAAACAACAAAAACACAAGAACAACAAAAAACAACACAAATAACACAAAAACAAAACAAAATTAAAAAACCCACCCACCTTAAAAAATTAAACCAAAAAAAACAAAAAATAAAAAATAAATAAAAAATGAACAAAACAAAGACTATCTAGACCAGAAGACTATTAAGGCAAAGAATCAACAAAGAAAACAAAATAAAGAATAGAATGAGCTAGGGAACTAAAAAAGAAATGAATGAACCAAAGAGAAGCAAAAAAAAAAAACAAGAAGAAACTATGTACCTTCAGAACTAGAGCCATCCAAAGAAATGATAGAAAGAAGAGCTTCCCTAATTTGAGAAGCCCACCATATAGGAGGGTGGCCATAACAAGTAAGATCACCTTTGTCCAAAGCCCAATTAGCTAAAGCATCAACACTCTTGTTTTGATCTCTGACCACATGATTGTAATCAACTTTCAAAAATCCCATTTGGATTAACTGAATCTTCTCAATAATTCTTTTTATTCTCCAATCCACCTTATGATTCTTAGAAGGATTCTTCAAGAGATTAATCATAAGTTGAGAGTCAGACTCAACTAACACCTTTTCCCATACAATCTTAGTAGCCTCCCGAAGACCTCTGAGGATACCATACCCCTCAGCAAGGTTATTGAAAAGAATACCCAAATTCTTAGCAAAAGTAAAAACTAGGGAGCCATCTGAAAGTCTACCAATTCCTCCCACACTAGCTTTTCCAGGGTTCCCTCTAGAGGCTCCATCAGTATTGACTTTTCAAAAATCCTTAGGAGGAGGTTGCCAATTTCTATTCCTATCCAATTTACTAATACTCACATTCCCTTTAAGTTGGTTGCCCTTAGAAGGTTTAATATTTAATATTTGCATCACTTGATCCCATATTTGGTGGGAGTTTTGGGGGTGACTAAGGAGATGATGGACTGATTCAAATAAGTTGGCTATGGTCTTTTGCCAAATATAGTGAATATCCTTCCTATCTTGATTAAAAATTTGGTTGTTCCTTTCATTCCAAATATTCCAAATAAGAATGGTAGAACCCATCCAAACTATCTGCCTAATAAAATGATCAACACCCTCTTGATTAGGCCAATCCCTCCACAAGTTGTTCAAAAGTAAAAAAATTGGACCACTTGTAAGCCAAGTAAAGTGGCCATTCTCCTCCACAGATCAGAGGCTAAAGTACACTCAATAAAAATATGGTTGATATTTTCTACATTCTCTTCACACATTTCACATCTAAAAGGGCCATGAAAACCACGCTTCATAAGTTGCTCACCAGTAAGCACCCTACGATGCAATAAAATCCAATTAAAGAATCTCACCTTAGGCCGAGCTTTTGAGCCCACAATTGAGAAAATATGTTAGAAGAATGGTTGGGATTATTATGGCATAAGGTCAAATAACCTTGAGCAATTGAATACTCACCCTTAGTAGTTTTGTTCCATCCAAAACAATCTTTTTCATGGGACCAAGAGAGAGATCTCGTATGAAGGATGCCTTGGATATCTTGTCTTTGCCTTTCTAGTATTTGAATAGGCCAGTCCTCAATAGGGATCCAATATCTACCAACCTTTCAATTACCAGTATGGTATCGACAGTAATTAGCCACATTTATCCAATTAGCTCGATGAAGCTCCTCCATCCAAGGCCTCCAATTGGGAAACTGAGTTATCAAAGGCTTGTGACCATCCCAAGAATCTATCCAAAAATTTGCATGTTGACCATTATGAATGATCCAAAATAACTTTTTCTTTATCAAATCCTCACCAGTCTTAAGAACTGCTACAATGGGAGAACCTTTGGTAGGAATTTGATAGCGAACAAGGTCTTCAGGAATTTTATTCTCAGCATATTTAGCATGGATATTATTGGCCCAAAGAGCATTGGGCTTATGCAACATCCTCAAATATAATTTAGCAGCTAAACCTTTGTTGTTATTAATTGAAGATCGTAAACCTAACCCCCCTTCACTCTTAGGAAGACATAAAGTATCCCATTTCACCAAGGCCCATTTTATTTTCTCCTTAGTACCACTCCAAAGGAAACAATGACTGATTTGATCCAATTCTCGAAGAACAGCCTTTGGGATATTCAAAATTGAAGAAACATAAATAGGAATAGCTTGAAGGACTGATTTTACCAAGGTGATTCTACCCCCATAAGAAAGCCACTTGTTGGTCCACTTTCCAATTTTCTTCTTGACTTTGTCCAACAACCAATTCCAATATTTATTTTTTTCCTTTGAATATTTATGGGAATACCTAAACAAGTGATTGGAAGAGAGGTCTTCTTATATATTAGCTTATCCAAGACCATGGATTCCTATCTAGCAGAGAAGTGAAAGAAAATAACTTTAGATTTGTTTTCATTGATCAACTGCCCAGTAGCCTTAGAAAAATATCTAATGATTTGCTTAATATTAGAAGCTTCCTTAACTGTAGCTTTACCTAAAATAGTAAAGTCATCCACAAATTGAAGATGAGAGATAGGTCTAGCTCCATGAGCAATGGTAACTCCCTCAAGGGTTTTGTTTTCCCTCTTTTTGGTTATAGTCCTACCCAAGCATTCAGCAAGAATGATGAATAAATAAGGGGATAGTAGGTCACATTGCCTAATACCTCTGGAAGCTAGGAAAGACTGAGAAGGCCTACCATTGATAAGAACTAAGTAAGAAACTGAAGAGATACATACCATAATCCAATCCATCCAATCCTTAGAGAAACCAAATTGCCTCAAAACTTTGATAAGGAAGTGCCAATCCACTCTATCATAAGCTTTGGATAAGTCTAATCGAATGAACATGGAAGGAGAATTTTGCATATCCATGGAATGGATAGCTTCCTGAGCAAGAACTATCTCATCTACTATTTGACGTTCTTCCACATAACCCCCTTGCTCTGGGGAAATAATCTAATGCAAAAGAGGCTTCAACCTTTCTGCCATGATTTTAGTAATTATTTTGAGAAGAACATTACATAAAGCAATAGGTCTAAAAGCTGAGATATGATCAACCTCTTGAGATTTTGGAACAAGAGTAATATACGTTTTATTGATAACCTTCAAAATTTCTTTGGATTTCCTGGCTTCTTCCACCACCTCTAATAAATCAACATGAAGGATATCCTAGAACTCTTGGTAGATTTCAATAGGAAAACCATCAGGACCTAGGGTTTTCCCTTTTTGCATTTTAAAAACTACTTGTTGAAGCTCATTAGTAGTAACAGGAGCAGTCAAAATAGAGTTCTCCTCAGATGTGATAAGAGAAGGGATTGCTTGAAGAACATTATATTGGGAATCTGAGTCAAGGGGAGTAGCAGCAAAAATATGGGAAAAGTAATCAACAACAATAGAGTTCATGCCATCCCAAGTATAAACAACATCTCCAAAATATGATTATAAGGAAGAAATAAAGTTGTGAGATCTTTGATCTAGAAGAGATTTGTGGAAAAAAATTGTGTTTCGATCTCCTTTGAGCCATTAAATTCTAGATTTTTGCTTCCATAAGATTTCTTCTCTTTTTTCCCATTCCTCTAACTGAGTTGTGAGTTTAATTTCATCTGCACTTCTCTTCTCTCTGAGGCCATCTAAATTGATTTTCTTATTCAAATTTTCAAGATGAGCAATAACTTCATGTTTTTTTTTATGAACATCCCTAGACTCTTTCCAGTTCCAAGTCTTGATTTTGGATTTAATGTATTGCAGTCTTTTGAAAAAACAAAACATCTTAGTCCCATGCCTAGGTTTACCTTCCTTCCACCATTGTTGCACATAAGGTCTGACGAAAATGTCTCTAAGACACATTAATTAAAAATGAAAAGGAGAGAAACTCACACTGGTTTTCCACATTTCCACCAAGACTGGCCAATGATCCGAACCAACATTATTAAGAGTCTTCACTTTAGGAATGTGACCATGGATTAAGAAAATTTTAGAGAGCAAAAACCTATCCAATATCTCCATTATACAAGCTAAGCATTACCTTCTGTTAGACCAAGTCATAAGGCCATTATATGGTTGGATATCCACAAGATGGATATTTGCAATATATTCGCTCATGAGGTTAGTGCTTTTGTCCAAATTTCTATTTCCCCCCATTTTCTCATCCAGAGAGAGGATGGTATTGAAATCTTCTCCGATCAAGATCCAAGCTTTAGGAAAATGAGAGATAATATGAGTAATATCCTTCCACTGTCTTCTATTTTCCTCGAAATAAGCCGGAGCATAAACAGTAATGCAGAGCATAATCTGGTTGGAATGTCTACTTTGAATAACTATAGCCAATAAACCCCAACTGCCAACCATATGGTGAATAACTAACTCTTTGGGATCCCAAAGACAAGCAATGCCACCCGAAGTCCCTTGGGAACTAAGGGAAACCATTTTTCCAACTGACCAAATTTTACTGGCAATTAAGTCCATATCCTCCATTGACATCTTAGTTTCTTGAAGGAAAAAAATATGTGGATGATTTACCTGAATCATTCTTCTAATTTCATTTTGTTTTGAAAGACTCCCTTTGAGTCCTCTAATATTCCAAGTGATGATCTTCATTAATACCGGGGCTAAAAAAGTTGGGAAGGGCATTAATCTTACCTTCCTCTACAAGCTTTTCACCTTCTTTTACCATATGATATTGATTGGTCTTGCGACCTACTTTTTGATTAGAATCCATCTTCAATTTTTTTTCCATGTTTCTTGACTTATTCCAATTGAATTTGAGAAGGCTTCTAACCTTGAATAATGCTCGTACACAGCCAAAATTTTACTAGATGGTTCAACAGAGTCTATATTGGGACCTACATTATTTGAAGTTTTGACATTTGAAATATTGTTTTTCTTGTGTAAATTTTCTCCTTTTTTTTTTTATTGAAAACCTTTGATTTGTTGGTTTGTCTCTGAGTTCTTCCCTTCATATTTAAATTATGTTTCTAAGATTTCATTTTCAATTATTTCCTCTTCCTCACTTGGGACATCATTTGTGGAAAGGATTTCAAACATATTAGCAGATGACTTTGATTGATCCTTCATCACTAGTTTTTTTCGAGTGTTCTTCTTAGGTATTTGGAAACCTGCTAAGTTTATATCTTCTTTCTTTTGACCAATAATTTTATTTGTGCAAGCACTGGCCAAATGACCATATTCATGGCAAATTCTACAATGAAAATGAATGTTCTCATAGTCCACTACTTGCTCCCAAGTGTCTTCCCCAAATTTTAATGTGATATTTTTAGGTAGGGGTTTGTCAAAATCCATTAAAACACAAATCCGAGCATAAATAATATGTTCAAAATTTTGAGTACAATCAACAGTCATCATAAAAGTTCCTAAAGAGTTTCCAATTGAAGAAAAAATAGTAGGATTCCAAAATTCAATAGGGATGCCAAAGAGTCTAACGCACACGAGAGCAATAGAAGGCATCTCTTATTCGACTTTAAATTTTGTATGCCAGGGCTTCATGAAAAGCCCTGCCCTTCCAAAAAACTAGGGGCCCCCTTGAAAATTTTTCTCTCTATCTTCATTATTAGCAAATAAAACAAGAAAATAACCATTTGGATAAATAAAGATTTATAACTCACCTTTAGTTTTCTAGATTTTTGTAGCCCAGACTTTGAAAGCAGATAGACTCGGATGAAAACCCACAAACCGACAAATTAGTCCTCTTTTTTCCAAATCTTCAATGCCAGTCTGAATGTTATCCATATCAAGCTTAACAATAGGAGTTCCATCAACTGCTTTAAGACATCTTGACTCTGTTTTCCTGGGATCAATATTAGGAATTATTAGAGGTTTATGGGAAGCCCTAATATTGATATTAGCATTGGGCTGAGGCTGTCCACCACGAAGGGCATCCCTAAAATTCATTTTTGGGACCGAGTATTCAAAATTCTTAACCTTGATAGGGGTTTTCACAATAGAATTATTTTGTGGGTGCACCTTAGCACCAGATTCACTTGATATATGAGCCATTTTTTGATCAACTACTTGAAACTTGTTTCTTGATCTCTTTAATCCTTCCCATAGACGCCATGGAAAGGTATGGTTTTCACTTTTCTTTTGTGTAGCAAATTGGAAGTTGTTGTCACTCAAGTTTAGAGTATGATCTGTTGAAAGAAAAATTTCTAACCCATCTTGTATCCCCTACAACATTTCTTGCTAAAATATTGAGAATAAACTAGAAAAATATTGGCCGTTAGGGACCGAAGGCCCTAAAAACCAACCTCTGGAGCTGCTTGCACTCAACCTAGATGAAACCCTCGCATAGTCGCTTGCCAAATATGTAGTTAACACATATGGATGTGTTAGGATATGTGTTTATCCAAATGATATGAAAATTGGTGGAGACATTCTAGGGTTTTTCAAGCATTTACCCTCAAAATTTCAGCTCAATACGAGCTCGGATGAGTGAGATATGATCGAAATGAGTTTGAAAGTTTGGGCAGTCCTGCAAAAAACGTCTCTGCTCAATTCCTAATGCTTGAGTTCAAGAGGTTTTTTATCTTCACCAAAATTTGTGAGTAAAAGATATTGTATAGGCGTGTAGGTCCCTTCATTCATGTGTGGGCATGTAGCCCAAGATCCCAAGTGGCAGCTTAGCCTTGGGCTAAGGCACTATGACGGCTTAGGTTGCAGGTTCAAGTTTGGGTACTGGTCATTGAGCGTCGGTCATCGAAGACGTGTGCAAATATTTTTGGTGACGTGGGCTAAAATTAAGGTATGCAATTTTTAATTTAATTTTACCAAATTTTGGAATACAAGAAAGTGTTTGAGGCCACGTGAAAATTAAAGGGCATGTGTTAAAATTTTAGGGAGTCATAAGGGTTGTTGAAATAATATTTTATGCTTAGAAAATAAAAGATTGGAGATTATAAGGTGTTAACAAAGGAACTTCATTTTTATGTATTGAATATTATTTTGAGAAGATTGGAGATTATAAGGTGTTAACAAAGGAACTTCATTTTTATGTATTGAATATTATTTTGAGAATATTGGAGATTATAAGGTGTTAACAAAGAACTTTATTTTATGTATTGAATATTATTTTGAAAATATTGGATAATATAAGGTGTTAAAAAAGGAACTTTATTTTTATGTATTGAATATTATTTTGAGAATATTGGAGATTATAAGGTGTTAACAAAGGAACTTCATTTTTATGTATTAAATATTATTTTGAGAATATTGGAGATAATAAGGTGTATTTGTGACTTGATATTTTATTGTAAATCTCGAATGGTGAGATAATTATTGAGGAGAATATTTGTGTGGAGATTTAAAGATAGACTGATGCTATCTAACTTGGAATTGGCAAAAGGATTTTATTGTGAGTAAAACAGGTTTTGAAGACATATCTTCATTAAAGAAAAAAGGTATGGACACACTATCTTTTTTTTAGAATGGGTGAAATGATTGTATGAAATATAAGGTGGAGTGAAAAGGATTGATGAGTATTTTTGGAAATGTGTGAGCAAGTTTAAGTGCATCTTGTTGATGGATGATTTGATTTGAGATAGAGATTGAGAAATATTTGAGTTAGGGTTTGAGACCCACATTGTGCTTTTTGTTTGAAGAAGTTTGAAAACACTTGTTTAGGGTTTGTGAGCAAGTTGTGTTTCATTGATTGAATGATTGAGTTAAATTATTGAGCATTGGATTTGAGTGATATTGAAAGTGAATGTAAAAATATTAGAAACCAGATTTGTGAAAGTGACAAACTTAATGATTGAGTAGAACATATTGAGTTTTTGATACAGTACATCATTCTCTATATGTTCCAAAGGTTAAACAAATTCTGAATGGAATATGTCTAAATTGTTTCAAGTTAAGGGAATTACCTTGAAGATTAGACAAAGCATTTGATATCATTGTGTGAAATATTTGAGATTGATTAATCATGTTTTGTGAGTTATTTTGAGTTTGTGTTGAGAGCAGATTGAGAAAGTCTTGGTGAGAACTTGTAGGCATATTTAAGACAAGTCTTGGTGAAGACTTGTAGGTATATTTGAGGCAAGTCTTGGTGAAGACTTGTAGGTATATTTGAGCAATTCTTGGTGAAGACTTTATATAACATTAATATCAGGTTTTATTTTTTCAAGCTTTGTGTTAAGGTTTGGGGTAGATCTGAGCAGATTTGATTGGTGATTTGATCAAGCTTTGTGTTAAGGCTTGAGGACAAAATTGAGGATAGAGTTTGGTGCATATTTGAGAGAATATTTGTGCTAGACCTGAGATAGAGCTAGAGTAGATTTATACTAGATCAAGGATAGTGTTTAAGTATAGATTTGAGACAAATATTGAGTAGATTTGAGAACAATATTTGGAGATAAAAGAGTAGAGGATAGTAGTCTCCAGTGGATAGAGATCCATTATCCAGGGCAGTGAGGACAAAGGTCTTTTGTGGAGAGATATCCACAAGCCAGTGTAGTGGGGGTAGAAGTCTTCTAGAAGAGCACCATCCAGAGTATAGGAGAAAGAGTTCTCCTGTGGATAGAGTTACACAAACCAAAGCAAGGGGAAAGAGATCTCCTATGGAGTGTGATCTGTGAACCAGATGGGAAGATAGAGTTCTTCTGTGGAGAGAGATCCATAAACTAGTTGAGCAGATAGAGGTCTCATGGATCAAGTTACACGAACCAATAAAATGAGGAAAGAGTTCTCCTATGGAGAGATATCCACAAATCAGAGCATTAGGGGATTGGTGTCTCCTTTGGGAAGGGTTCCATAAAAATTATAATAGATAAGTGATTCCCAAGAGATTTGTTGAGAAAATTTTAGTGAAATATTTTCTCCATGGAGTAGCCCACATTGGGTGAACCAATTTAAATTAGTGTCTTTATTGTGTGTGATGATTTCTACATTTATTTCATTATTGTTGTTGATATTGTCATTGATTATATTGGATAATATTAGGAAAGAAAAGTAAAAATTGGTCTTATATAGTTCACCCCCCTCTCAGCATAAGTGTGCGTTCTTCAATTAACCATTGATCTAAAGAGGGTCAAATTAATATTATCACTTACAATACCTCAAAACAAGAAATCTCTACAATCCTTCTTCAAACAAATCAATTTTATCCAAAAGTTCATATATGACTTTACTCACATTTTCAAACCCATGACTAAGCTTCTAAAGAAGTATGTATCATTTTTATGGACGCCATAGAGGAAAAATTTTAAAAACATAAAGCATGTATTAGCCAAAGCACTACTCTTGGTAAATACAAACTATAGGAAGGATTTCATTTTTTAAGTCTATGGGGAAGAGGACAATTTTATTGTTGTTTTGGCTCAAAAGAGTGACAATCAAGAGGAGCATCCAATAGTCTTCATAATATAGACATTGCATGCATACCAAAAGAGTTATAATTTCATTGAGAGGTATTTTATCTCATGAAATCCCTTAATAATCTAAGGAATTATATATCGCAAAGTAAAAATTTGGTCTATGTGGTACACTAGGATGTGAGGAACTTTATCCTTCAAGGAGAATTAGGTGAAAATAGAGCCAAATGGATTACAAAAATACAAGAGTATGATGTTGATATTTGGCCAACCAAGTTGGTATGATGGAAATATCTTTATTAGTAGTTAGCAAGTGTAGAAAAAGTAGAACACAATTTTTTCATTACAAAATGCTTTGAAGCTGAGTCTGGAAAGGATGAGTGGATAGAAAAATAATATTGGGTGACTTACTTGATCACATATTTCAAAATAGGTATATGTATGGATATCTTGAATCCTTTTCAATGAAGGAGATATAGGCTACAAACCTTGAACTATGTGTTATTTCTGAAAGAATGATATAAAAAGAACTTTGATGGAGTCCCTATGTTGTATCCAATTAAATCAAGAAAAATAGGTATTTAAATAAATTTTATTAAGGATTATCTAGAGGCCATTATTTTGGTAGATCGCTATAGTAAAAATTCTATAATATGGATACTATTGGCCTACTATATTAGTATATTATTTCAAAATAGCCAAAATTTATACAAAATATCAAATATTTTAGGGTAGAAGGATTCTAGCACTCTCTTTATAGCTAGTCATAGTATATGAGCCTTTCCAACAATAGGGGCTTTATTTTATTGGTGTCATCAATCCCAACTCCTTTACTAGATATAAATTTATCATGACTACAATAAATTATCTCACCAATGTTAGAGTTAGAGTATATTACATCATTTGGGTCATGTAAATGTACCAACTTTGGTACATAGTTAGAGTAGGAGATTACTTTAGGGGGAAGTTATCTAGTTACTTAAAGCAATATAATAAATGTACAAGTGGCAATGCACAAGTTGTAATGTGCAAGGTGTCCCCTCGTGTAGCTAGGTAGAGTGTTGACGAAGGAATATATCTTTCTATATAAAGAGCCTCATTGAAACATATCACATATCAAGTGCATTGTAGTAGAGAGTATTAGATAGTAGTAGAACTATTGTATGGAGTAAAATTTAGCTCTTTAGCTTGTATTGATGGAGTGACCATTACCTCCATACTGCATTGTATTTTTTTCATTTCTATTTATAGTATATTTCAATCATATTGTAGAATTACATTCTTTCATATTTTTTGCATCTTATTAGGACCTATGTTAGATCTCTCCCACTACATATATCCTCAAAATATAATAGTGGTATCAGAGCCACGATGAATCGATATAGGAATAGGGAGATTCACAAGTGAGGACTAAAATAAATTTTAGTTATAGAAATTCTAAGATTACATCTGGCTAGAGTCTTTCCACAGAGTTGTAGGAAAATTCATGAAGACTAGGACTCAATATTTCATTCCACTAGTTTGACAGATCAACTAGTGAATATTACTAATCTCAAGAGATATAGATATTTTCATGTTAACCATTATCTAAAGTTCTTTATTTCAATAAAATAAACATTACGGAAGAGACTCCAGGAGTAGAGTCTTATTGAATGTTGGATATTGGAGATATCCATTTCTAGATTGAAAAACTCCACATTACAAAAAAAATACCATAGAAGCCTTGATCTAGAAGAAATGCCATAGAAGCCTTGATCCAGGAAAAAAATCCATAGAAGTATTGATCCAAAAGAAATGCCATAGAAGCCTTGATCAAGAAAAAGGCCATAGAAGCCTTGATCAATAAAAAATCCATAGAAGCCTTGGTTTAGAATTATAATTTTTTTGTTTTAGTTTCTAACAACTTGTTATAGGAAAAGGAGATTCAAAAAAATGTTGGGAAGTTTCATACAAGAAAAATAGGAAGAATATCCTCTTAGAATCATTCAATCACTTGCAAAAACAAGGAAAAAATTGAATATTTCAAAGACCTTGAAAACAATATCCCATTACAAGAGCTACAAAGCCTGCAGATTTTAGAAATGAAGAAAATACCATAATAGATTTTATAGCAGATTCAAGATCAATATTGCAGAGCATAGAAGCATAGAAGTTTGTAGAAGCCTTAATTATGAAGAATACTTTAGAGAAGAATTCTTGATTCAAAAGAATAATTCTTGTTTTAGAAGAAAGACTCCAAAGAATATTTTCTAAAGAAGATTTTAGAGAAGAGTCCTTGATTTAGAATAATAATTCTTGATTCAAAATAAAAATCCAAATAAGAGTTACTGAAGAAGACTCTAGAGAATATTCCATAAAATAGGAGATTGATGATCTCATTTACTGATTAAATACTTCTTTCAGAAGAAGTTGAAGAGATCCAAAGTAGATCTCATTGGAAAAATTTCTAATCTTGGAAGAGATAGAAATGGAATAATAGGTCCCTATTCCTGATTAGAGAAGTAGCAAATTTTAGAGATCCTAGAAGATCTCATAACTAAAACTTCTAGAAGTAGAAGGTTTAAGAAAAGGTCTTAGTTGGAAGACCAAATAAACTGCAAGATAGAATATATTGGACAAGTCTCAAGGAGGAAAAAGAAGAAATATTAGAGAACATTTTTGTACAACTCATGAAAGCATCATAAAAATATTTCCTAGGAGAACTCATTGGAGAAATCCACTACCGAGGAGAAATCTCCTAATAGTGAAGGACTTGGGATAATTGTCGCCATCCGACAACAAGCCCAAGAGAAGAAGAATTTGGAAAGGAGTGCCAAATCCTAGAAGAAGAATCCAATGAAGACCTCAATACATTTATAATCTTGAGAAGAAGATCCTATTTGAAGATAAAATTCAACAATAATATCGAATGAAGATTTAGATAGAAGAAGCATACCAAATCTAAGAGATTTGAATATTACCTCTCACAGCAAGAAGACACAGCTCAGAGAAATGAGTTCTCTGAATCTACAATAGAAAATAGAAGATCACTGGAAGGATCAACCCATAAAACCCTAGGCTCAAGATAGAAATTTCAAGGCCATAATTTGGTGAAGTAAGAAGCAGTTCAGGATAGTCAACAAGAAGTTGTGAATTAATCCATGACAAGGTAGCAACTTTGTTAATCAAACACCAAGATATGCATCTACTTTAAAAACCAGTAAAGGTAACCAACTAGGGTGTAATTAGTTGAATTTGTTTTTTGGTAGATAAGATACTATAGAATTAATATCGAGTTTTACAAGTTGACCCAAAACCTTTTACAAAAATCAGCCCAGGGCTATTGATGAACATATCCTTACTAAGCATCCTATATATGTAAAATCTACATGCCGACAAAGCCATTACATCCGGTAAGGCACATAGTCTGGTATCAAAATGAAACTTCTCATACAACATTTTGGGTATACCCTAAGAAAACACACATGCATCATAATTACAAAAAATAAACAGACACGGATCCCTTCCTTGAGACAATGGAGAAACAAAAAGCTACAGACACACATAGCAAAGTATTGAAAAAAACTCCCACAATATCTATATTTATAGTTACTCTTAATAATTCTTTGGTAATTGCTTTCTTCCATATATGACATGCTTTGGTACCACATACTATCTTGGCCAATCATCCTTGGAGAAGTGAACCTGCTGGCTAGATTTATGGCGATGGCTATCTAGTGGTCCATGTGGCTTTGGTTCGAAGTCTTATATTATCATTTCTTTCCTTCCTTGTGATTATCAACCAACCTCAAATTACTAATACAACTAGGAGCAATTTTATCTAACATTTTACTATCCCCGTTAGTCTTTGTGGTATTTCCAAACAGCATCCACGAAGACTGATAGCTCAGATAATTTTTATTGTGAGTCCAATTAAAAAAAGAGATGGGAATACTCCTAGCCTTCGAACTTATAGTGCCTTCCCTGTTGGTAAATTTGACTATCATTCTTGGCATTCTTGTTGAATAAGCTCCTCTACTTCACTTGGGACACTATGTTCCCATTTGAAAAGTATTTCACCATCGACACCCAAATTGGCCAGCTTATCAGCAATTTTGTTAGCTTCCCGAAAGACATGTTGGGATTTTTTGTCCTATCTTCCCTGGAAAAGGATCCTAGCCTCTTCAACAATTGTTTTAATCCTCCAAGGAGGTGTTTTCCAATTATTGAGGAGATTTATAACATGCATAGAGTCTCCTTCTATGATCAAATTGCCTTATAAATCTTGAGTCATTTGAAGGCCTCTCCACATAGCTCTAGCTTCAACTTCATTGTTCATCCTTGTTCCCAATGCAAGCAACATATTCGCATTATGATCTCGCACAATTCCACCAGTGCCTACTCTGCCAGGATTGTCCTTAGCTTCTCCATAAAAATTAAGCTTAAACCAACCCGTAGGAGGTGGAGACCACTTAACATTGGCTCTGGGGTTGACTACCCTAGGCACAGACTCATATAACAAGGTTAAGCTTAAATATTGAGCAATCATGGTCTCTTGTAGATGAGGTTTACAAATATCAAAAGGGATAAGGTTCACATTCTCATTGGCAAAGGATAGGATCCTAGCAATGATAGTTTGATGATCATGGGTAGACCCATTAAAGACTCTATGGTTCCTTTCTAACCACACCTACCAAAGATAGTGATTGAGACAAATTTTCCACATGTATATAAGTCTTTGGCTTGAAAAGGGGCAAGGCCATTGGATGAAAAAATTAAGTACGATGTCTGGTTTAACCCATGAAATATTGAAGGCCTGAAAAACCCCACTTAGGACAATCAAGGAAAAAGGGCACTCAAGGAAAATGTGATAAATGGTCTCCCAATTAGCCCTCCATAGATAAAAATAATTAGTGATAAAATACCTTTATGCATCATATTATCAATGGTTATAATTCTTCCTTGGATAACCAACCATGAAAATACTACAATTTTTGGAATTAAATTTTTTATCCAAACTAAGTCCTTTTGGAGGACAAAATCCTCATCATCAAGCAGAAGCTTGTAAGCTGATTTAACAGTGAACTACTCATTTTCTTTAGGAGCCCAGGTCACTTGATCTTCCTTGGGTCTCATGGGGATAAAATGTTGCCCGAGAATGTTACAAAGATCATTTGATTCCACTTGAAATCCCTGAATTCTTATTTGTTTCCACTTCATTCTACCTTTGTCCTCAACCATATAATTAGAGACTTTTCTGCCAATGAGTTCTTCTATGATATCTCTGATTCAGGTTAAGTTAGGATATTGCATCAGTGGTTCGTCCTTATCCCACATGTCATTCTAGTAATTTATCCTCTCACCATTGCCTAAAACCCATATTAAACCTTTTTTGATGATTTCCTTACAATTAAGAATTGCTTTCCAAAAAGCAAAACCTTTGATTGGAACTGAGTCACTTAGAAATTCCATATTTTGAATATAATTTCGTTTGATGATAGCTATCCATTCATTTTCTTCACCAAAAATGAGATGCCACGCCTGCTTAGCTAGTAAAGCTAAAATTATATGAGCAATTCTCCTCAGACCTAAGCCCCCATTTTCCCTGGTTCTACACACTTTGGTCCATCCTACAAGGTGTATCCTTTTTTTCTCCTCTGATCCAGTCCATAAAAAATATTTTTGGAGTTTCTCAATTTTTTGGAAAACCTTCATAGGGGCTTTGAAAATGGAGAGGAAATAGACTGGAATGTTCTGAAGAGAGGCCTTAGTGAGGGTCAATTTCCTGCTTGAGATAGAAGATGACCTTTCCATCCAACAAGCTTTTTTTGAATTCTTTCAATAACCCTATCCCACATTGACTCTCTCGGAGAACCAATGAAAATAGGAATACCAAGATACAAAGTGGGTAGGTTTGCTATATTACACCCTAAAATTTTTACAATCCTTCCTTGCATTTGAATGGGGGTGTTCAAGAAATATAACTTGCTTTTATTGAAATTAACTTTTTGACCAACAGCGTCCTCGTAGAGTTGCAGGATGTATTTAATTATTTTGGCCTCAACCAATGATGCCTTAGTCAATATAAGGGTATCATCGATGAATTTTTGGTGAGAAATAGCCCTAGTGAGAGATTTTTCCTTGATTCTCGATATTAGCCTTGAACTGCAAGTATTTTTTATGGTTCTACCTAAAGATTTTGCCATAATGATGACTAACATGGGGCTAATAGGGTCCCCTTTCCAAATTCCTCTGTGACTTTGAAAGTAACCAATAGTTGTTCCATTAACTAGAATCAAGAACTATGCTTTAGAAATACATTATTTGATCAAATTAACCCATTGGTGGTGAAAACCAAAATTAAGGAGGACAACAATCAAAAAGTCCCAATTTAGCCTATTAAATGCTTTGTTCATATCAAGCTTGAGGGAAAAAGCAGACCTATTAGTCTTATGAGTAGAGTGCAGAGCTTCATGAACTACGATAACTCCATCCAAGATTGACCTATCTGGACAGAGTTTCCCTCGCATGGATCTATGATGCGGGGCAGAATATCTCTCATTCTATTTGCAATGGATTTAGTTAGGATCTTGTAAGAAACATTGCACAGACTGATTGGCCTAAAGTTAGCCATAGATTCAAGGGTTTGCTTCTTAGGAATTAGAGAAATAAAAGTAGAGTTGATACCTTTTGGGATATGATTGCTTGCTTGGAATTCTCTGACAGCAAAAATTACATCCTCACTTACGATGTCCCAAAAATATTGATAGAAATGAGGGGGAAAGTCGTCGGGTCCCGGGGCTTTGTCTGGCTCCATGCTAAACAAGGCTTCCTTAATTTCCTCATTAGAAAAGGGAGCTAGAATCTTAAGGTTTATATCCTCATTTATTATGCTAGGAATGGATTGCAAGAGAATATCTTTGGCCTCCTCATTGCACTGTGATTCCTGACCAAGGATAGAATTGAAATAAGTTATTGCCTCCTTTCTGATTTCTATTAAGTCTTGAGTAATATAACCATATGCTTTTTTTAAAAAAATTATCTTGTTATTACTTCTGTTTCTAATCGTGGTGATGTGAAAAAAACTTAGAATTTGAATCTCCATATTTCAACCAAAGAGCCCTTGATTTTTGCCTCCAATAGATATCCTCACAGGCCAAAATGTTGGATCCTTTGATCACTTATCTTCAAAATTTCAACAACCTATTTTTTATTTTCAAAGAGGTTCCCAAAGACCTCTTTGTTCCAAGTTCAAAGCTTTTCCTTAACAAAATTTAATTTGTTAGCAAGTTTAAAAGTTGCACTATCCCTGACAGGCTACTGACACCACTGACTTAAGTTATGTCTAAAACTGGAATGTTTGATCCACATAGATTTAAATCTAAAAGGTTTCTTGAAGGACAGAGAGTTAGGGATCTCCAACAAAATGGGATTATGATCAGAGGCAATTTTAGGAAGGGCTTGCAGGGTACAATCACCAAACAAAGTTGTAGCCTCCTTTGATAGAAAAAATCTATCAAGACTTTCTTGAATGAAATTACACCCTATCTATCGATTGCTCTAGGTATAATTCGCTCCTCTAAGTTTTACATCCATCAACATGTTGGAGTTCACAAAGTCATTGAACTCATCCATGCTCTTGATAGGTGGTCCATTTCCACCCATTTTTTTTGAAGGGTAAAGAGGAGTGTTAAAATCCCTAGCCAGAATCTAGGGGACATTATGGAAGATTTCACTCAGATTGCCTAAGTACTCCCACAATAGAGATCTCCCTTGAATTGAAGTCGGGGCATAAATATTTGAAAGGATCCATGACCTGTTGTTTATTTCCTTAAATAAAACACTAAGAATCCTATCATATTTCTGAATAATGGTACCTTATACTATCTAGGGATCCCACAAAGTCATAAGGCCTCCATATGCTCCTCTGGATAATATTCAGACCATCTCCCCTCGATTCCAAATTTTTTTTGCTATTTTTTTTACTAAATCTCATCAGTTTTTGTTTCTTGCAACATGACAATAGTTGGATTCACTTGATTTATTATTGCACCGACTTCCCTATGTTTGGGTATGCTATTGAGGCCTCTCACGTTCCATGCGAGGAAATTCATTTATATTGTTTGGGATTTCTTCCTCTGCCCCTCCCTTGAGGGTGTTTTCCTAATTTGTTGTCTTTAGAACCCGGAATAACTTGTTGACACAAGGTTATCTATTTTCCATTAGCAATGTCATTATCAGTTTTAATTTTTTGATGCTCAGCATTTGATATTCTTCCTCTTATTTTTTCACTACCAAAATCTATAGGAGACTTCACAGTGCTCCTGTTTTGTTTAGGACTAAACTAAGGGGAGGTAATTTTTTTCAGAACCGGACTGCCATATTCCTTAGTTTGAAGAGTTTCACATATCTCCACCCCTACATCCAAATATTCTTCTTTTTTCCTGTATTCCCCTGGTCTACGGGATGGCCCCTCAGTAGGATTCACTTGGCTCCTAGTTATGATGTTAGGGAGATGAGATTTTTTATTTTCCAATGCCTCAAATTTCTTCCTAAGTTATTCAACATTAGGGTTTGGCTTTGGGATGCCCATTGGGCTTGAAGTATTTCTAGCATTGGAGTTTAAGGATACTGACTTGGATGTGGATTCTAGAGATCATGCATTAGGGTTTGGATTTGTGATGCCCATGGGGCTTACAGTAATTTTAGCATTAAGGTTTAAGGATCTTGACTTGGATGGGGATTCAAGAGATTCAGAAAGGTTAGCCTAAAGGTGTTATGCTTCTATGTATTCTGATAATCCTCTTACTCCCATATTGTATAGAATTGAAAACTTATTTGAAACTAGAGGATTGGAACTTACCTGAGTATTTTGGTTGCCAAAAACCTGTTGTTTTTCTTTGTCTTGCTGGGACCCTGCACCCTCTCTTTTATTTTTTTAGTAGACATAGTTTTCCTGATTGAAATCACCTTTGCCAGGGAAAATCCTCAAATTTCCTCTATATAGCATTCCCTGCTTCTACTTTTCTCTATTCATTGCCAGGTTAGGGCACTGATTGCATAGATGTCCTTGATTTTTACACTCTGCATAGAATGTCGGTCTATTCTCGTATTATATCAATTATTTTCTATAGTATTCTCCATACTCTAGCTCCACGAACCATGGCAATTCATTATTCAAATTAGCATTTACGTAGATTCGTGCATGAGTCATCCTTGTCCTGGCCAAGGTCGCATGGTCAATGGAGATCAAGTCCCCTATAGTTCTGGATATGCCCTACAACCAATATTCATTGAAGATCTGGGTAGGTAGACTCCGGAGATGAACCCAAATAGGGGCAATGTTAATATTTTTCTTTTCAGGGTCAAAATATTCACCCCATCATCTGAGAAAAATGCTCCTTTTGCCTAGAAACCAAGGACCTCCTGTTAAAATGCATTTTGCATCCTCCATATTGTTAAAACGGATAATGAAGAACCCTCAAGTTAGAGCTACCAAATCCAAGATGCCTACCAGTCACCATTTACCCATCGTCCAAGCCCTGATAGTCTCCATGTTCGGCCTACTTCCCAAAAAATTGCCTATCAGGGAGAATTCTTCCATTAAAAGAAAAGGGCTCATGGAACTTGTCGAGGCTAAAATTTTATTATTTACTGGAACTAGGGGTGGAAGAGAGGAAACCTCATTTCTTTTTCCTCTAAGAGTCTCAGCAAAAGACAGCCACTTCTTGGGCCTCGCATTCTCATATCTTTTTTGTCAGGGTCTTTCTGAGGAGGGTCGGGCCCCCGTGTGATGCCTGCCTCCAAATCTACCATAGCCTGACCACATTCCTCTAGATAATCACTTGATCCATGCTCAAGGTTCCCACCCACCCTTTCCATACCTGCTCTACCTCTACCGCCTTGGCTGAGATTCCTGCATAGAAAATTCAAACCCTCACTCCCACCACACTCGCTAAACCTCAGTTCACTAATTCCTCTTGTTGAAGGAGAACGAAAGAAAAAATAGTTGAAGGTGATAATAGCCCTAAAATTCAACCGTTCGTAATTAGTTGAAATTCAAATTAAGGTTCATTATGAAATTATATTAAGCACCATATTTGGATTAAAAGTTGCAAGAATAAGAACACATATTATAGTATTCAAGAAAGTGCAAAAAGGAGAATTCATTTTAATATATATTTTCAAATTGAATAGGAGTTAGATATTTTTGAAAGAAAGAAAATTATAATTACCTTTTATCTATTTATAAAGCAAGAAGACTACATCCTATAATATTGGTTGTAGTAAAAAATTATAGAATACTTATTAAGGTTTCATTACAGATTACTATTGAAAAGTTGCAGAATATTATTAAGTGTATTTAAAAATTATTTTAAGAGTTTATTGGAGCAATAAGGAGATATTATTATAACCATTAAAGTGCATTATTAATCCATTAGCACTACACTAGTTAATCTTTAACTAGTTACTCTAAAAAGTATTAGTTTATGTTTGTTGATCATCAAGGACACATAAACCAACAAATTATCAAAGTGTCTAGAGACACTATTTGGTACACAAAACCTATAGCATTTTGTGGCCCAAAGAAGCCACCAAAAATAATATCAAATTACTCCAAGGAAGTGGAGAATAAAACCACCATCAAATCAGTAAGAGAAGCTTCAAATCGAGACTTGGTGAGTCTCAAATTCAAAGTGCATTCAAGGCTATTTACGTAAAAAATAGTGTAGAAATTACTTCTAAAAAAATCTTCTATCTACATGGTTATTATCTTGGTTTTATTACCAAAGTAACCAAGACAAGTAGAGATTTGTCTAGCAAAAGAGACAACATCAAATCAACCCTTTCCTATAAGAAATGTGCCATTAAAACCAATATAATAGAGTGCAAAAGCAGGTGCAAAAAAGAAGGTATTATATTTACAAGTTTATTTATATTATCTTGCACCAGAATAATATATCCTACATAGGAAAAATGACAAAATTTAAAGTACCTCAAAGGCACATTCTTCTCAAGGTAAAACATCCTAAGGTAGTTTTATAATAGCACACTCCATGCAATGGAATAGAGCCTCTTAAAAGACTCATATCTTCTATGATTTTGACAGCTAAACCTACAAGAAACTAAAGCACAATACAAATAAATGAGAAGCATTATATTCAAGGGCAATATTATCTACAAAAGGGATTTCATAACAGGTTGAAAAAAATAAGGGAAACAAAGCACAAAATATTACACTAGATGTACATCCAAGGAGTATCATTGGAGCATTTCAAACTCCACCATAGCATTACTTGAAGTGTTCAAGATCATTTCTCAAATCCTAGCTCTAAGTATCCAAAGGTGTTGCTCTCCACTCTAGCTTGAACCAACTCATACCAAGAACCATAGAACAAAGGAAGAGCTGGTCATGTTGCATAGTTAATAAGGGTATTGCAAAGATACATTGAAGAGGTGTTATATAGAAATATCATGCACAAAGGGAAGGTAACACTTGTCACCTAAAAGGAAATACAATTGTTTCCCACACAAGCACCCATCCATTGCAATATTGACCAAGAAAACCTTATAGGGAAGAATATTGATATGTTAGAAGGAAGAAGACACATGCCATCAAAAAGAATGAGCACTCATCCTTTACCTGGAAAAAATTTATAAGTGGCAATAAACATCTTCTCATCCCTCAAGCGCTCAAATATAACCATCATCACTTGTCATACATTTCAATATTCCTCTTATATTAAAAGACACCAAAGACCAAGGAGGTCAAAAATCATAGATGAACTCATAACAACATTCATAGTCAAATTCATAACAACATTCATAGTTGCATTCATAGCACATTCATAGCAGCCTGAGTTGCAACATGGAAGAAAGATGAAGAGCATTAAAGGCTCTAATCAAGGGAGGTCAAAGACTCTAGAATTGAGGTGCCACCATCCAAGAATTTAAGCCAAGGAATAATCAAAGCAATCAATTTGCTATAGCACCCAATGAAAGGACATGAAGCTTGTTATCATTTACGACCAAATTCAACGTCAAATATTTTAGGTTTGCAACATTACAAAGGTAATAATTTACCTTATTCTAATTTTCTTTCATTAATAGGAGTTATAAGGATATAATATAAGGTTGAAAACTATAGGGAAATCAACCATATTTGAAAGCAAAATTAAAGGAAATTTATAATTTAATATTTGTAAATTAAACTTAGGAGAAATAAGGATTTCTACCTGGAAAATCAAAATTCTATTATTGCAAATATTATTTTTCTAATATTCCAAATTAGGGAGTTATGAGGAATACTACACCAAAGTAGGATATTGGAATTTAGAAACATTAAATATAAAATATCAAAAGCTATAAAAATGAGGTTCATTCAGAATTATCAAAAGTTGGAAATTAATTGGTATTCTTGTTTCAAAACTACATTAAAGGGGTAAAAGAAATCCAACCATTAGAACCTCATCAAATTAGAAAGTGATTAGTTCAATAGGAGAAATAAGGAGTAACAAAATTTGATTTTGGTATTTACAAAACTTTACAAAATCAACCTAAAATTGAATTACTATTCACAAAAATCACTTTATCACTCATACAACATATTCAAAATCACTAGGGAGACATAAGGTATTCTAAAAAACTTGATGATAATAGCATTCATTCCAAATTTATGAAGTACCCAATCCATTTGGGAATCATAAGGTTTCTACAAATTCTACAAGGATTTTATTAAATCAAATCTCTTGATTAGGAAGATATAATGAAGCCTACAAAACCTATGCTCTACAAAGGTTCTATCAAATCAAATTAACATACTCTAAACTAGGGAGTCATAATGTAGACTACTACAAATATTCTACAAAGAAATTTGCAAGAAATTATATTTCAAGGAACTATCAAGTCACTTTATATTCTAATCCAAAAAGCTATAAAGATGTCCACCTCAAGCAATACATTTAGAAGTGGAATGAGAAAATTACCAATATGGATTAAAATAATGTTTGATAATACAATAGATAGCAATAAGGAAAATTAAAAAGGGAAGGAAGAATCAATAAAATGGGAAATAAGTTCTAAAACAAATAGCTACAGAAAAATAGATTCTTCTAATAAAATTGATGGCACATTCAAAAAGAAGATAAAGAAGACAACATACAAAGAAGTAAAAATTAAATAGCTTCAATTGTGCACATATGGTTTAAGGATCTAGTGAAGGATATAGATAAACATGATATTCCTAAAATATACTACAAAGTAGCTAGAAGATATCTATTGTGAACCTATTGTAATCAATATGGTCATGAAAAGATAATTTTTTGGAATTACCATCCATGCAAATACTACAAAGGGAAAAATAATTCTTCTTTCTTTTGCTACTATAAATACAAGTACTATAAAAGACATGAAGAAATATTACTATACAAAATAGATTGGTACTTTCAAAATCTTATTTCAGAATCATCTACTAACAATGAAATCAAGCTTGATATATATGAAGATCAGAAAGATAGAACATAAAGAGGTGCAAAGGACAGAAAATGGGTCAACTTTGATTCACTTAAGCCATGCAAAGACATATGATGCCAAAGAATAGAGGATTGGAAAAGACCAGAAGCTATAACATGAATACTAAAGCAGCCAAATAACTTGATCAAGATCATTCTCAAGAAGAAGATCCCTATTGAAAATTAAATTCTTCAAATACCCAAATAATGTAATATAGGGTGTGTTAGAGTTAGAGTATATTACATCATTTGGTTCATGTAAATGTACCACCTTTGGTACATAGTTAGAGTAGGATATAACTTTAGGGGGAAGTTATATATTTACTTCAAGCAATGTAATAAATGCATAATTTGCAATGTGCAAGTGGTAATTTGCAAGGTGTCCCCTTGTACAACTAGGTAGAGTGTTGACCAAGGAATATATATTCCTATATAAATGGCCTCATAGAGACATATCACATATCAAGTGCATTGTAGTAGATACTAGTAGGTAGTAGTAGAACTCTTGTATGGAGTACAATGTATCTCTTTAGCTTGTATTGATGGAGTTACCATTACCTCCATGTTGCATTATATTTTCATCATTTCTATTTATAGTATATTTCAATCATATTGCAGAATTACTTTCTTTCATATTTATCACATCTTATTAGGACCTATGTTAGATGTCGACCACTACATATATCCTCAAAATATAACAACCAAGTGGTCTAAGGTAGTGGCTAAAAAAAGCGTAGATCAAGACATTGTCGTTGAATTCTTAGAGAGGTTAATGTCCAAATTTAACATCCCAACAATCATAGTGTCAGATAATGGGCTTGTCTTCATAGGTTCCAAGATCATAGACTTTGCAAGAAAATAAAAAATTTATTTAAAAGCTTCATCCAACTACTATCCATAAGGAAATGTGTTGGCAAAGTATACAAACAATAATCTATTAGGTATTATTAAAATAATAGTTAGAGAGAATAAAATAAGCTAGAACTTAATACTAGATCAAGCCTTATGGAAAGATTGGATTACAGTTAAAAAATATTGAAGTTCTTGTCATACTATCTGGTTTATGGTAAGGAAGCTATCCTCCCTTTGCATTTTGAATTACAAACAATGAATTTGATGAATAAATAATAATTTTTGGACATAAATCCAATGGAGGTATAATGATAGAGTTGTTATTCCTAGAGGAACAAAGAGAAAAGGCTTACAATTTTTGACAACAGTAGGCCACTATGAATCATTGATTTGATAAAAATGCTTCTACATGATAGTTTCAAATAGATAAATTGGTTCTAAAATGATATGATGATAGTGCCAAGTTGGGAAAACACCAAAATTTTGATTCATTAGGGTCCAAACCTTGCCAAATTTCCAAAATACATGATTCTAATGCATTTGAGTTGGTGGGCATTAATGGCTGAATTTTTCCAATTCTACTAAATGGACAATATTTAAAACATTGTGATAAGAAGTGCCCTAGAATGTATTATATATATATGCATGCATAACCAAACAAACGACAGTGATTTTAAATTGCAAAAAATTGGTTGGATGAAGCAAAAGGTGGCAAGAAAAAAATTGAAATGGAGAAAGCTTATTGGCTGAAAAGGAAGCAACATTAAATTTGGAAAACATACAAATGTGTTTGCACATACCAATAGATTTCAATATTGATCTTACCAATAAAGCAAAGCATGTGCATCATTCGACATTAACTATGCCAACAATAAACTTTCCATTATAGAAGCAAGAACCTTATGGGTTAATTTTACACATTAGGTAATTGTACAATTAAGTATTTTGGAGCTACGACATTTTAACAAGAAGTATTGATAAATTGTCACATAAGACATTTAGTTTGTTGTAGTATAGAAGAAAAATTCTAGATGACACCATAATTTAAGCTTTGCAACCGTGGACAAGGACTCCAAGACCTCCAAGAAGAAGGAGAAAAGTGACAAGAAGAATAAGAAGGGGAAGAAGGATTAGAAATACTAGGAACTCCAATATTGCATGGATGATATTCATGACCCAGTGCTCACCATTAAAATCAAGCACAAAGGTCTTAAGGATGTAATAGAAGAAAAACTCGTAAGCTCCCAGCTTTTAACCCAAAGGGGTTGTGTGTAACTTGTTGTTATCGTTATATATACCTAAGCCTATGCACCCATACCCAAAATTGGTGAAAGTGGTCCACAATGCAATAGGCCAAGTACTTTTTACCCTTACACCTCAATATTTTATAAATGCATTTGTTGAAATAAACCCCTAAAACTTATAATGTTAAAATCTAGATCACCCATTATAGTGGTAGGAATATGAAAGAGTGGCTTAACAAAGAATTCCTACCCTTACAAATTACACACTTGTGCTTGATGAATTTAAACACCATAAAATGTTCTTCATGATAGCTATAATATTTGGCATAGAAACTCACAAGAATATATATGAATATCAAATATCTATGACATATGCCATCACCAGTCCCTATAATTATGACATGACCAGTCCTAACTCTCAAATTCCTATTTCTTTTATTGGGCTTATTAGGGGCCTAAAGTAACCCCTAGTAACCTAATCCCCTATGGTTGCAAATTTCTTCGAGCAGGTGCATCCAATGCCCTATATCTCATGCAAGGCATTAGTCCTAGGAAGTCTAGGGAGTGTGGGAAACAACCCCTCTGGATGACCTTTTAGATTTTTTACCAAGGTCAACTCCTTGTTTAGATGTGATTTTTGGTATTTGTCTCTCCTATGCTAGCCTACTCTATTGGATGTCTCTCACTAAGGAAAAGAGAAAAGAAAGGGAAAGTGATAAAACAAAATGAATAAAACCTAAGTAGCCTATCTAGCCTACCTATGGGTGGTGATGCACCAAATATTTAAGATATTCTTTGTGTCATGGTAGGTATAAGTGAACACATGGAGAGTGATCGATAATGAATGAGGAACAAATATTTACCCAGACATGCATAAGATCGGAACACCCACACCAAAACCAAGATAGGTATTTCATAAATAGTTACAAATTCTTATTAGTGTAAATTTTGAGTTACGTATATGCAAAAATAAAGATATTTTAAAACTAATTGAGTAGTAGGGCAAGGCTCATGCTAAGCCATGACATAGAAGATAATTAAGGAAAACACCCTTAGAATAATGGGTGGCTCTTTATAATTACAATAAGAAGAAGAATACATATTTATAGATAATACATGAGGTTTTCCCCCCTTAAAATTCTTGCTCATGGTATTTCTGCATTAATGGTGCATAATATCAAGGTTGTTGGGTTTGGAGTTTCTAGAAGTAAGATATTATTGCCCATGCCAAAATTCTATCATAGAAATTTTCTACCATTAATACTCCTAGGTCTAAAGCTGCTTCTCTAAAGAACACATGATAGTGTCTTAAATATCATACCTTCTCATGGAGAGAGGACTACGCAGTCAAGGAACTGTACACCTCTACATAACATGTAGGGTCTAGAGAATGCATGGAGGTATTCTAACTAGAATCTAATTATTTCTCCTTGTGCATTTCCTACTCTGACTAGAATTCCTCATAATATTATCTCCTTTTCTTTCTCTTGTTATTTTAGTTATTATGATTGGTTGGATGTGGCTAGTCATTTTGATTTGGCCAAGTATTCTTTGATAAATCTTATCTTTCAATTCTAATTGCTCAATATGCTATTGAACCTTGGGACCCTACTAGAATTCTAGTCATGCTCATTTTTTGTGAGTCCTTACCATGTGGGTCTAGTTATTAAGGCTTTTGATAGCATTGTGAGGAAGATTTGAGATTGATTGAGAATATTTTGTGAGATATATTTTGAGCATGTGTTAGAGCAGGTTTGTGTATTTGCTAGAGCAGATTTGAGCAAGTCTTGGTGAATACTTGATAGCATATGGAGTAAGTTATTGAGAGGACTTGAAGGTAGATTTGAGCAAGTCTTTGTGAAGACTTGAGAGAATATTGAGCAAGTTATTGATAGGAATTGAAGGTCGATTTGAGAAATTCTTGGTGAATAATTGAGAGCAGATTAAGCAAGTTATTGAGAGGACTTGAAGGTAGATTTGAGCAAGTCTTGGTTAAGACTTGAGATCAATTTGAGCAAGTCTTGTGAAGACTTGAAACAACATTAAGAGCATGATTGATTTTTTCAAGTTTTGTGTTAAGGCTTGGGGCAGATCTAAGCAGATTTGATTGGTTATTTGATCAAGCTTTGTGTTAAGGCTTGAGGATAGATTTGAGACAAATATTTATGAGCAAATTTGTGAGTAAATTTATGAGAAAATTTAGAGTAGATTTTTACTACACTTAGGACAGAGTTTGATGCAGATTTGAGATAGAATTGAGAGCAAGCTTTGGAGGTGATAGAGCAAAGGATAACAGTCTCTAGTGGATAGAGATACATTAGCCAAGGTAGTGAGGATAGAGGTATTATGTGGATATAGATCCATAAGACATAATATTTGGGGCATAAGTCTTCTAGAAGATCATCATCCAGAGCAGAGAGGAAGGAGCTCTCATATGGATAAAGATCCACAAACCAGAGCAAGAGGAAAGAGTTCTCCTATGGATATATATCTACAAACCAGATCAAAGGAGAAAGAGTTATCCTGTGGAGTGTGATTTGTGAACCAACTGGGAAGATAGACTTCTTCTATGGAGAGAGATCAACAAACCATTTGAGGAGATAGAGGTCTCTTGGATCAAGTTCCACAAACTAGAAAAAGGGGAAAGAGTTCTCCTATGGAGAGATATCCATAAATTAGAACACAGGAAAATGGTGTCTCCTTTGGACAGAGGTCCATAAACATTGTAATAGGGTATTGATTTCTAAGAAGATTTGTTGAGAAAGTTTAGTAGAAAAAATTTCTTTGTGGAGTAGCCCAAATTGGGTGAACCATGTTAAATTGGTGTGTCTATTATGTGTGATGATTTGTGTATTGATTTGATTACTGCTATTGATATTTCCATTGATAATATTTTTTGGTAAAGAAAAGTGAAAGTTGATCTTATACTATTCACTCCCCCCCTCTCAGTATAAGCTTGTGTTATTAAGAGGAAGTATTGCCTAGGAAGGAAAAGAAGGCACCACCAAGAGCAATGGGTATGGTGGACCTATTTGTAAATAAGTAAATTATAGTAGCCTTGATCCCAACTATGAATACACTTACCTATTAGATGATAGAAGCAAACTATAATATAGTGGTGTAGAAATTGGATATTGCCAAGGTCCCATTAGAGGACATTGTTCAAGTCATCTAGAGACAAATTGACACATTGTATTATCAAGGATCCAAGTTTTATAAGGTGAAGGATAGGGAAGATCACTTGTCTAAAATATTAGACAAAGAACTAAAAGATAAAAAGACCTTCTAGACTTAGGTTATACAACTACAACAAAGAATCAAGGAAGCTTTGACTCTAGAGTAGTTACAACAAAGAGATAAGAAAATCTAGTCTCTTGAGGAACAATTGAAGAATTTACTTCTAGAGTTAAATGAAGAAAGAAAAAATCCATAAGCTCCTTACTTCTCCTAGGAAGCATTAGCATATATCAAAATAAATATTTGGAGGAAAATAATTTAAGCATCCATAAAAATGTACTCAATCTTGGACTTTTAGAATTTCAATGTACAAGTTATTAAAGTGGTACAAATTAATTTTAAGATATATAGGGCAAGATGGCTAACAAACTAGCATGAGTAAAGACATCCTCAAGATGTTGAAGAAAACATCTAACTCATAGCTAGAAGTACTCACAAGCAAGGATCTATATGAGGTAATGCACTTGGATCAAGGGTTAAAATAAGACTACCAATTACTACAATAGAGATGAGAATTAATTTTTACAATGAGCAAGAAAGGGGAAAAAATAATGGCCCCAATGCTAGAAATAAAAAAATTTGGATTCTTATATTTTTGGGATGATCAACTCCCATGAACTATGGAAAAGCTTAGGACTCAAATTGAAATGATTGGAAGCTCTATTGCTGGAATAGATTTCGATAAAAGTTTTATCAATGGCAAAAACATATTGGTGAAAACACATTTTTTATATTTTTAAATAGGTGGGCCTTGATATAGGCTAGGCTTCAGGAGCTGGCTAGAAAATATAAAGATCCTTCATATAAGAAATCATATCAATTAAAAATAATTTATAACAAGATAAAAAATTATGACCCGAACAAAGGAGACCTGAGATATAGCTTGCAAAACATTGTAACTAAAAGGAGGATCCTCAACTAACCAAGGAACCATTCAAGATGAACAAGGATGGGTTTTAGTTTTAGTAGAGCAAATACAAGAGGAACAAGGTGAAATTGCTAGGACCTCAACAACTATTCTCTATTAGATGATAAGTGGCACACAAGTGTAGTAAAAGGACAATATGTGAAGTGTAAAGCCATCAATATGATGCCTTGGTGCCTTGATGGTGAAAACAAACATGAGGCTTTTAAGTGGAAAATATTGTGCTAGAAAAAGGCTATTTTCTATGGAAGAGGAAAGGTACATGGAAAATCGATTGCACAAACTTCAGATTTTTGGGAAAGTATGGCAATTGTGACACAAAAATTATGAAAATATCTAAGATGCCAACTGTAATATTCCTTGGTAGAGGCTATAAAAGGAGATGTGGCCCTATGTAAATGCATAATTTATTTTGTATTAAGTGATGTTATGGATCAAAAATTAGCTATGAATATATCAGAAGCACTGGAATGCCTTGCAATTGTGTGCAATTATAAGGAAGAGTGCCTATGCAATTTTTCTAAGAATATAATAAGGACCAATCAAGGACATCAATTTTTGAGTGCTTGGAATATTTACCTAAGGAAACTTGTCTCTATTTCAATCAACCCTTAGCTATGTAGGATTATACTAATAAGGTATCTAGTTTTGTCAAAGGTACCTCCAACTAGGTATCTATGATCTCTTTACTTTCCTTTCTTCTCATATCTTCATCATCTTTATTCCTCTACTCCCCATTTACTTAAATTATTCTTCCCCCCATTCATATCCTTATCATTTATTATTTGCTAAGTTGCCACCTTCTCCACCCATCTCAATAACTCTACTTTGTTACATCACTTTCATAATATATTTCCATTGTTCTTTACCTCCAAGAGTGATTTTCCTCATTTGGATTCTATAGAAATTTCCATAAGTCATTACAAGCCATGTCAGACTATAATTATGTTGAAATTATACTAAGGCAAGAGTTCAAACACATGGCCATGCTTATCATTTTTCATGTAAGGTTTGTCTACATGCGTTTGCCTAGGTTCAAATTTCAAATCAGCCATGATATATTAGAAGATCCAGGATTGTAAAAGTAGCCAGAAAGCCATATGCACCTAGTCATGTCAAAAATTGTCTAAGTTAAAAGTTTTTGGTAAAGCAAAAACCAAATATAAAGAAATTTTATACTTTTCAAAATATATTATTAGTCTAAATTCTAAAAATATCTGGTAATCCAAATGCCTATAATGAAGCAATGCTAATATTTTCCAATGATGATGTCAAGCTCAAGGCTAATGTCAACCTAAGAGCTATAAAATCCAAATAAAGCAAAATATCAGAGCAAGACAATGTTAGAGTATTTAAGCACTGATGTCAGCTAGAGTCTTCCAAAATCTTGTCTTGATAAAACTTGAGCCCTAGATTTCTAAGAGATATCATTTGCCAAAATTTCAATAAGTCTTAGTAAAGCAAAAGCCTAGAAGATAAATATGTTAAGATTTTTAGAAGGTGATGTTAGAAAAGCTCTCTAAAATTCTTGGCTCAATCTCTATGGCCCTTGCAATAGTTAGAAGATCCAAACAACTATAAGCATTTACAATGAGAAAAAATCTCCTAGATATGTCTTTTTTTATAAATCTTGAACCTCCCAACCACTCCTCAATAACCCAAATCTAATTAGTTACACTAAGTTGGAAGCTCTAACAAGCTAGTGTAGCAATAAGGTATAATGAAAAAAAGTAAACCAATGAAATATCCCTATGCCTACTAAAGACACAGAGATGACAAAATTATGGAAGAGATCTAGACCAACCATGCCATCACAACAAAATCAAAGTAGTTAGACTAAGCTAGTTAAGAAAAGGCAAGAAAATTATATCTATGCTTCTCAAGTGTGTTGGCCAAGCTGTGCATGTCAAGCCTATAATAGATTGACATTGTAATGATTGGGCTAATAGATTCATTGTAAACTTATAAATAGCCCAAGTTACCTTAGTATGAGGGTTGAATCTTTAGCACTTTTCCTATTGTATGGTGTATATTCATACTCTATAATCAATATAATCAAATGTTGTTTGGCTTCTATTAGAGAAAGTGTTATAGATTTCAATGAGAAACATATGAGCTTAATGTATTCATATTTTGTGATGCTCTATTTGATACCTGGTTTGTTGGTATTTTCTTTAGTTTGAGTGTAGGGTACTTTTACAACATATTCCATTTTTGTAAGCTAGATCCTAACCATATTTCAATCAATATCTAATACCTATATCTTTTCTAAATACTTTCAATTCTATCTTTAGTATTCAATCATATTTTATTTTATAGCATAAAAAGGAAACGACCTTCTACGAAGGTTGAATTAGAAGAAATTCAAAGTCATCCAGTCTTGGTTGTTGTCTAGGATGAATATTCCACATTTAGGTAAGTTGATAATCAAGACCATATTTGGGAGGCTCAATGTAAGATCCAAGATTTGGAAGAGGTACAAATGAATCATAAGTTCAGATAAGGCAATAAGGTCGTCGATCTCCTTGCAAATCGTGGACTTCAAGTCCAAGACCTCCAAGTATGGATGGATAATTTTATTGAGGATGTGTGTAGAGTGGATGTTAATGAGTGAAATTAATAGGTGTATTATTGGCCCTGTAATTGGCTTAATGTGGGACCTGGTGGTTGGTATTTTGGTTGGGCAATACCAACAATTTTTATTTTTAAAATTTAAATTGGAGGATGTTCTTTCTTTGGTGTCTAAAAGGAGTTATTTTATCCTACAATATAGAATTCTTCCCAAGATCTACGGTCAGGTTAATCGGACAATATGGAAGTTTGTTGGCTTGAGTTTTAAACTATGTAGGTAAGATCATGGTCATGCAAATTTATGTGCCTCGGATGACATCCCAATGTGTCAGGATGATAGAATTTGTGAGGCAAATGAGTGGACTTGTCATTTTGAGAAGGTTCAAAATCTAGAAATATTGAGTGTTTGGGAAATCAAACCGTTTGTTGAGATTCCAACCCTCATGGCTATTAGAGACTTCGGTTCTCGAGGCTCAATATTGTGGGTTTGTATACAAAGACTTTTGGAGGGTGATGTAGTTTTCAAAGGTGGTAGCTTCCCAAACTATATTTTTGCTCCAAAAAGCCATTTTTTTCAAAGGTGGGAATCCCAAGTGTTGAGGTGGTATGGTGTCAAATTCACTTTCTCCTCTTTTTTGGCTAATTTTGGAAGTTTCATGGGGAATATAAGCCGACATTTCAGATTTGTGCTCAGGAAGAGATCACATGGGGATATTATTGGTTGTTTAAATAGGTAGTATGGGTTACATTCTAGATACTTCCATATCTGCTCCTCTGATTTCTTGGTGGATTTGCATAAAATCATTTATTCTAACTTTACTCTTCGGTGTAGTGGGTGGCAGAGTGTCAGGTGTGGTTGGTAGAGTGTTAGGATGGAATCATTAATTGTGGAGCCCCACTCTCTCACAGTTGATGAGGAGGTTCACAAAATCCTTAAGAGAGGAAATTTCCTCCAATGTTTATTGAATTTCAATGGTTTTTATTATGAAATGGTGAAAATTTTGGCTTATTCCTAGTAGGATGGGATAGTTAGAGTGGGGCCACTAGAGTTTGAAATCAACATCCCCTTGGTTGCAAAGGTGACAGGGTTAGTTGTGAATGGGGTAGTCCATAACAAAGAGAAAAATTCATTGGTGAAAGAGGTTCAAGTGTTCTTGGGTGGGGAAGAAGAACTGGTGAAGGTTCAAAATTAGTTTAAGTGCTCCTTGTTTAAGGCTCCCTGGGACCATGTGGCTCTTGTAGTCATGTAGTATTTTATATTAGATGACAATCTGGAGGTGTTGAGAAGTTATCATTTCATGATTTTAAACCACCTACATTGCAAGAAAGCTATGAATCTTCCCTCTTTTTTGTTTTAGTCCCTCTCAAAAATGGTGGTGAAAGTTAAGAAAGGCATGGCCTCGGATCCGGTTCACCAAGGTCTTCTCAAGATTATATTTGACCATGTTGTTAGGTAATGGGATTTAGATGGGGAAAGCATTCTTAATTCTCTGGTTAATGTTCTAGCACTTGCAGTTGATCTCATGACTTGCCCAATTTTTGAAGATTTTGAATCTTCCTTCCTGGATGAGCTGTATGCCACATTGAATAGAAAAATTTTGGTGGATTTCATGGAATTGAATCCTTAAGGGCTGGGTGGAAGTGAGTAATTAATGATGCTTAACATATTACCTGTTTAAACAACCAATAATATCCCCATGTGATCTCTTCCTGAGCACAAATCTGAAATGTCGACTTATCTTCCCCATGAAACTTCCAAAGTTAGCCAAAAAAGAGGAGAAATTGAATTTGACACCATATCACCTCAACACTTGGGATTCCCACCTTTGAAAAAAATGGCTTTTTGGAGAAAAAATATAGTTTGGGAAGCTACCACCTTTGAAAACTACACCACCCTCCAAAAGGCTTTGTATACAAACCCAAAATATTGAGCCTCGAGAACCGAAGTCTCTAATAGCTATGAGGGTGGGAATCTCAACAAACGGTTTGATTTCCCAAACACTCAATATTCCTAGATTTTGAACCTTCTCAAAATGACAAGTCCACTCATTTTCCTCACAAATTCTATCATCCTGACACATTAGGATACCATCCGAGGCACATAACTTCGCATGACCATGATCTTACCTGCATATTTTAAAACTTGAGCCAATGAACTTCCATCTTGTACGATTAACCTAACCGTAGATCTTGGGAATAAGTCTGTCTTGTAGGATAAAATAGCTCCTTTTAGACACCAAAGAAAGAACATCCTCCAATTTAAATTTTAAAAATAAAAATTATCGGGATTGCCCAACCGAAATACCAACCACCAGGGCCCACATTAAGCCAATTATAGGGCCAATAATACACCTATCAATTTCACCCATTAACATCCACTCTACACACATCCTCGATAAAATTATCCATCCATACTTGGAGGTCTTGGACTTGAAGGCCATGATTTGCAAGGAGATCGATGACTTTATTGCCTTATATGAGCTTATGATTGATTTGTACCTCTTCCAAATCTTGGATCTTACGTTAATCCTCCCAAATAAAATTTGAGACCATCCACATCAGAGTCTGGATGTATTAAACATATTAATTATATTTAGGGAGTCTCCCTCTATTATCTATTTCCTATAATTAATACTGTCTAACAAAGAAACTCCCTGGAACAATTATTGAGCCTCCATGAAATGGTTTGTTTGATGACCAAGCCATTCAGAAGATGCAAGTAGAATTCCCCCCCTAGAATTTTTGAATATCCCCCCACCCTTGCCTAACTTGGGTTCCCTTTGGATGCCCCATCGAAGTTAAGCTTCAACCAACCATACGGGTTCCCAAACAATCATAGATCTATCTCGAGTTAGCCTAGAATTAGTATTCAGGGGGGGGGGAACTAGGCCCAGTCTATGCTCCAAGTCAACCTCTAGCTCACAAAATTTTTTATTCATATCCAAGGCCTTAATATTTCCTAAAATATCACACAACCCCATTGTAGTGATACAATGGGATGATTTGCATTTCCATTTAAACACTTGGGTGTTTATTTCTTTTCATATTATCCACCATAAGTGAGGTAGCCCAAACTGCTATTGTGTTCTTAGAATAAGCGAACAGAATGGGGAGCTCCACTAATCAACCATATCCATGAGGGAACTTGGGAGCACCCAAGACACCCCAACTCTTTGAAGAATATCTGAAAACTTTAGAGGAGAAGGAGAATTTAGAGAAAATATGTCTCGATGATTCAAGATCCCATTCATATATAAAGCATCTATTTGGGGTATTCATACCCCACTTATGAATATTTTTGATCGTTAAGCATTTACCTTGAACATATAACCAATATAAAACATTGATTTTGGGTGTAAGACCCTTTAACCAAATCTTCTTTATAGAAAACCATAGATCTCCTCCCTTATCTAGATACTGATAATACAATTTGACTGAGAAATTTCTATCTTTTAGCGGACCCCAGATTAATTTATCATTAAGACCTATACATGGGATAATAAATCACTTAATATCATCATAAAATGACATGAAAGACCTCCTGACCTCCTGAGGAATGTTCTAAATTTCAAAAGACTTCCACCTACATCTTCCATTCCAAACTTCAATGAAGTCACAAAATTTATGGCCAAAAATTTTGTCAGTTATGGGTTTCAGAGCTACATATTCTTGGCGAAGGGTCAACGGACCATTGGAAAGCCAAGTGTCCCACCAAAAATCAATAGAGGTGCCATCACCCACTAGCCACCTTATGCATTTATGAAGATCTAGATGATTGTCAGTAAGACCAGCCCAGAAAGCGGACCTCGTTGAGAAGGCATTTAAATTTAAGAAATTATTATCTCTTAGGTATTTTGCCTTAACAATTTTTACATAATCGGTTTCTTTATTTTTAACTAAATTCCAAGCTTGCCTGTTCATTTTTCTCTTTGTTTTTTTCTCCTTGGATATTTCCCTCTTTTATCACTCCCATCAACACTTTCATTTTCATAAATATTTTTAATTTTTCACTCGTAGTGAAATTTATCATCAATAGATTTGTCTTTCTTTGAAGTATTCAAAGAGCAAGGAATAACCTCAAAAGCAATTTCCTCCTTTTTGTTTCCCTTGAAACCCTAAAGTACAAGGAGGATCCTTTATATCAATTATCTTCGTATGCTACCCTAAAAACCCTAAATTACTATGGATTTCCTCCATCTTCATTTCCTTATGCTTATATTGAAACCCTAAAGTGCAAGGGATAACCTTTACACTACTTTCATTTCTATTACTAGGAGAAGAATCTATACTACTTTAAAAAAATGAAGACAATTTACCAAGAATAAACTTGACAATTTCATCTACACATCTTCCTTTGCACCTTTAATTCCTTCAAAATGTTAAATTGCACCTTGTACCATCTCATCCCTTGTATCCTTGTTTATTTCTTCTTTCATAGCTTGTAATTTGGAGATGAATCTCCTTGATCTAGTTCATCTTCTATTACAATTCCTTACTTTATCTTGAAGTTTGTCTTATCACCAATATTTTTCATTTTTTCATCATTTTCACTTTGTATTGTCTTACCTTGTGTCTAGTATTATAACAATTATGATATCAAAGTGCAATGTTTTCATAATCCACTTATTGATCCCACTCTCTTGATTGAAATTAATCTGAATAGATTGTGGGAAAGGATTAAGATATTCATAACAACACATATCTAAGTATTATTGAGTGGTAATTTTACACAGTTGCAAAACCACGCTCACACTTCATATTTTGATCACCAAACCCTCTCTTGAAAAGAAGTTAAAAAATAAAACTTCTCCAAGGTTCCGCCATATAAGCATTTCACATGTGTATTAGTATATTTGTGAAGATGTGTTAAATAAGTGCTAGGAATACCTTAGTGATTTGCAAGTAATTGTTAACAAGGGTCCTATGTTGGTTTAATTTATTAAGCTATGCTATTGATTTTTCATGAAATTTATAAGAGAAACACAAATATGATTGGTCCTTAATATGACCACGATGTGGAGCCTTAGTTCATTTTATCTTAGAATGTTTTAGGTAGATTTTATCTTTTATTGTTAAATTTTATCTTCCTTAAACTCTACTTTGAACATGAAAATAAATATTAAAATCTATCTCTAAATGTGAATGTGCAATGAAGATTGAATTCCTTTTATTTTTTCTTGATGAATAAAAAGGAAATAAATATGCATGAATAGCTATGAAATGTAAAGGCCTTAAAATGTCATTATAAATTACCCCTATTTAATGAAATCATAATTTTCATAAAGAATAAATAATTTAATACTTTAAAACAATAGCTTTTGATATAATGTATAAATTACCTCTTTATAATGAAATCAGAATTTTCATAAAGAGAAACAAATTTATTGCTCTAAAATTGATGGCCTATGAAATGCCATATAAATTACCCCCTTTAATGAAATTGTAATTTTCATAAAGGGAAGTTCATTTATTGCTTGCGAATGAAAATGCAAAGCTTAAAAATATGATTTGCCTTTGAAATATGAAATAATGTAAAATTCCAAAATTATAAAAATCCGCACAAAACAACAATTTTCAATAATATTTATAATTTCGAAATTTTACATTATTTCATATTTCGAAGACAAATAAGATTTTAAAGCTTTGCATTTTCATTTGCAAGAAATAAATGGACTTCCCTTTATGAAAATTACAATTTCATTAAAGGGGGGTAATTATATGACATTTCATAGGCCATCATTTTTAGAGCAATAAATTCTCTTCTCTTTATGAAAATTTTGATTTCATTAAAGAGAGGTAATTTATACATTATATCAAAAGCTATTGTTTTAAAGTATTAAATTATTTCTTCTTTATGAAAATTATGATTTCATTAAAGAGGGGTAATTTATAATGACATTTTAAGGCCTTTACATTTCATAGCTATTCATGCATATTTATTTCCTTTTTATTCATCAAGCAACAATAAAAGGAATTCAATATTCATTGCACATTCACATTTAGAGATAGATTTTAATCTTTATTTTCATGTTCAAAGTAGGGTTTAAGGAAGATAAAACTGATCTAAAATTTGCTTAACAATAAAAGATAAAATCTACCTAAAATATTCTAATATAAAATGAACTAAGGCTCCACATCGTGGTCATATGAGGGCCAATCACATTTGTGTTTCTCTTTTAAGTTTCTTGAACAATCAATAGCATAGCTTAGTAAAATAAACCAACACAGGTCCCTTGTTAACAATTACTTGCAAACCACTAAGGTATTCCTAGCACTTATTTAACATATCTTCAAAAATATTACTAATACATATGTGCAATGCTTATATGGCAGAACCTTGGAGAAGTTGTTTTATTTTTTAACTTCTTTGCAAGAGAGGGTTTTGTGATCAAAATCCTAAGTTTGAGTGTGGTTTTGCAATTGGGCAAAATTACCACTCAACATTTTGGTGCTAGGAGGGCCTGAATTAGTTTACTTTATTTCTATTTAATGATATATTGCTCATGTTTACTTGAAATGTTATTTGAAGATATTGGTCCTGGCTAACAAGTTTTTTTTATTACATTCATTGATTTGAAATGTCCTTTAATTGATGGTGCATTAATGCTAACATTTTTGCAAATTGATGGATGTTCACTAATGTCATGGTTTAATTGATTCATATATTTTGGTTGATATACATGATTATTTGTTCATTTCAAATTTGTTAGTCATTTCATGTTTCTTTGCAAAATATTTATTTGACTAACAAATTTGGTATTAAAGTTATATTATTTAAGGTTCACTAATGGCATCGGTTATTCCAACTAGGGTAGGAATTGCATTGTGGATAGGTGACTATTATAGTTAGTTAGACATGCCTACTCATCAAATTTCTAAAGGTGTAGAAAATTATTTACCCATGTTTAAGCATGATGTGACCTTGGGTGAGGAACATATTCAGAGATACAAGGATATTTTAAGTCATTTGCAAATATGGCATGGAGATGTTCCTTGTAGATTGTTTTCTTACACATTGGATGAGGTTGCTTTTGAGTGGTACCTATACTTACCTGTAGGTTCCATCACTTCTTGGGCTCAACTATAAGCAACATTTACTAGCCATTTTGGAAAACAAGTTAACCTATTTTTTATGCTAAATCAATTTATCTCTATCTGTAAGGAACCTAATGAGTCCATGAGTCAATTCAATGATAGGTTCCACAAGTTGTATACTGAAATGGTGCCCCATTTAATCATTTTAGAAGAGAAATTCTTTCAAATTTACATGGGAGCCTTATATCCTAGGATATCCAAATTTCTAAAGAAGCATCTTGAAGATTCATCCTTGCCTAAGGTCTACAAGGAGGCAATTATGGTATAACGATGGTGGGATTTGAGAAATTTTGATATGGGTAGATTATCATTGCTTAATCCTAAGGCCCAAAATTAAATACCACCCATTATTCATGATGAGACACAACCTTCTCCTATGATGAATTTTTTTTCAAGAGATATGGATTCCAAACTACACCAACCATACAATAAAGCACCCTTGAATCAAATGAGGTCTAATGTGAGCAATAAATGGGAAAAAGTTGAATTTCTAAATATTAAAACCACCTTAGAATTCATCCAAGAGGATGTGCAAGTCTCGAAGATAATTTCTATTAATGAGGATTGGAGTGAACAAACCCATAAAGATATGGATATTGTTTCATATTTTTTCACAAAGGAAGATTGGGACAATCATTGGAATAAAAATACAAGAGTTGACCTTATTAAATAAACCCTTGTTTCACCAAAGGTGGTTGAAAGTGAATTTGAGGATTCAAGAGATGAATCTGAATATTGGCCAAAAGGTAGAATAGAATCTCATCATTTGTTTTCAAAGGACAATTATTATGATGATCAAGAAAGCCAACAAGAGTCAAGTTGTGACAAGCTAGAAGGTTGAGTCCCTATTTACAAGTGAGGATTGGTATGATAATAGAAAGCAAAATACAAATTTTGATCCCATTATAGAAACCCCTAAACCATCAAAAGTGGTTGAAAGTGAGGTTGAAAGAAAATCAATCAATAAATTTGAAGATATAACATAATTTTACCACTTGTTCTTGGAAGACATTTTGGATGAGACTGTTGAAACTGATGGTCAAGAAAATCCACACCTTCCAAATTGTGATAAAATTGAATCATGGGTTACAAATGTGGATTGTGATATTGCAAGATTGAATACAAATAGTAACCCACTTTTGAAAATAATCAAGCCAGATAAGGAAGGTGAAGGTGATTTTGAAAAGAAACACATTGATGAATTGGAAGATAGTGAAGAAGTGGTTCAACATTATACCCCAATTTTAGAAGACGATCATTGTTGGTGGAATAAATGGAAGAATTTTACCACCCTTTCTAATGAAGCACTCACTTCACCTGATATGCAGGACAAGTTGCAAAGGCTAGTTCTACGGCTTAAAGGAAACATTGCTCAATTACAAGAACAAATGTCTAAAGATGCATATATTGATGTTGCTCCAAATCATACTTATGAGACAAAGATCGAAGATACTAAAAGTGATATTCTTTCAAAAATGTAGGGATCCTAGAGTTGACTAGTTTTGAAACATGTGACGAATCATGACCTTCCACGAATTTGGATGAGATGATTAAAATTGATGATCAAAGCCTTCAACATTCTCGAGACAATGACTAGGAAAAATTTGAAGAAGAATTTCTTGAAGAGCTTGAAATTTATGAGGAGGATGCAATAGAATTTCATACCATGGGTTTATACAACTATTATTATAATTGTAGGAAAAAGGTATGAGGAATCATTGTTTTCTCACGCTCCTTCGATGAAATTTCTATTTCATTTGACAAACAAGATGCTGAAAACTCTATCTCACATGAAGATTTGGTAATTCTTGTACAATCAGAAGATGGCAAGTCATTTGCAAAAATAGAGAAGGTTCCAGGATCCAATAATTTTTAAGATAGGTTTATTTAACATCTTGCTAAAAGATAAAACGATGATAATGACTTTAGGAAAAAAATAAGACTCACTTATTTTATTCCCATTTGAGATGCAAGAAATAGAAAGCATTTTTTCACCTAAGTATCCTACAAGGTCTATGCTTCCTAAGACAAAGAACATTACATAACTTGAATGGTTTGGGTTTGATATCATTGATGATCCAATTGAAAATGTCTCTTTATCTAAAACAACTCAAACGGTTTATTAGGAGCATGCATTATTTGACACATCCCTCGATAGACAAGACTCATGATTTGAAAAGGATGCACATGTTTTTAATTGGGTGCATAATTTTGGTGTCTTTGATAATTAGGTCATGGACAAAGAAGAAGTGCTACATGATGATGATGATGACCATGAAGAGAATGAATAAATCATGATGAATCACCAAGTATTGGTTAATGAAAGTGTATCAATGGTAAAATCTCACCATTTGTGCTCCACCATTCAAAATCCAGGTGAAGCTTTATCTAATTGGTTATTGGATTCAAATACTATCAATGATGAAATGCCATTTGTGGTTGATGAAGAAGTTGAGTCAATTTATCCTTACACCACTAATAATAATGCTTTGTTGAATGAAAAAGAATTCGATGTGCTTGAAGTATTAAATCAAGTTCATAATCAATTAATTATTGAATCTAAGATACAAAATTATGATGATACTCAATAAATATCCTATATTATTGCAAGTGGTTACATAAATTTTATTGGCCTACAAATATGAAAAATGAATTGGCTTCAATTTTTTTTAAAATAGGCTCCTATTTGAAAGGTTTCATATTTGAAAAGGAAGACCTAATTCTAAATAATGAATCTAATGGTGAAGCTTACATTTTAAAGAATAGATAAGATAAAATTGAAGATCAGTTATTGTCTTATCAATTATATTATTTGAAACTCCACTATGGGATTACTAATGGAACTAAATATAATTGGTGGGGTGAAAGAGATAAAATAATAGTTGTTGCACTTTATGGCATAACCTTGTTTTGCCTTGATTCATGTAAAGTTTGGAATGCATATTATGATATATATCTTTTGAAATATGCTAATCATATTTGGGATCCAAGGAAATGATGGATCAAAATTTTACATCCTCTTGTACATTATTGTATATTTTATATATAGTTTTGGTTTTCATGTTTTTTTTGAACTTTCTATTTTCGTGCTCTATACTTAATTGTTGGTTTTGTTTTGTATTCTTGTTACTTTGCATTAGCTTAGGTTTTGGTTTGTTTTTTTAGTTTTTTGTTTTGGGTTGTTTCTTTGTTTTGAGGCGATGTTTCATGGTCGCTAATTTATGGCCTCTTTCCCATTTTTTGTGTTCCTTTGTTAAGTAGGTTAGTTAATATGAAAGCAGGTGAACCTGAGAAAAGGGGGATGAATTTTTTTTATGATCATACTCAAATTTTGGGACTAAAATGATGGAGAGTGGAACAATGATATATTTTGCCAAAGCTCCACATGCAACCCACATATTAAAGGGTATTTCTAGAAGTCCTGAAGGATGAAGTTATCTTGATTTGCAAATTAAGGCTAAATTCTAACATGCTCAAATTCAAGTGTTACATAGATGTTTGCAAAGTTCTCTATAAAATAAGAATACAAGAAATGCAAATATTGATCAAATCTATCACCAAGTTTAGATAAACTCCACCGGGGCTATAGATGTCTTACTGGAAGTGGGGCTCTATCTAGACAAAGCTTTATATATATATATATATATATATATATATATATATATATATATATATATATATAAACGATCATTGAAAATCTTGATCAAATCAGTCACCTAGTTCAGAAAATCTTCATCGGGGCTATGGACGCCTGACTGGTAGTGGGGCTCTATCTAAACAAATTATGCTCAAAAAAGACTTTGCAAAACTATTATTTAAAATGAAATATTATGAGCAATATTTTATAGCCTAATGCAAACTAGATGATGGAATCCAAACGGTTTCAAGGATACAAAATGAATCATTTTGTCACACACTGAGCAAAGGCAAATGGATTAGTTGTTTTTATTCAAAGCTATGTACCCCCACCTTCTCGGGACATTGCTAAATAATTATTATTTCTCTAATCTTGTGTGTTCTCATTTCAGATTGGGTTCTTCACTTGAAATGCTCAAGAGCATTTCCCAACAGAGTCACCATTTGTTGTGGCCATTGCACAACTTACCCCAAACATGGGGACCCACCTTATTTATTTTTAGTTTGGTTGGAAATTTTGGTTTGATTGATAGTTTATAGGTGTCCACAAATCTCATATGGGCTTCTTGATTGATATCCTTTGCATGCGAACCTTAGCATTGGATTGATTTTCTCAAATCATTGTTTTGTGATGATAGTTGTGGATTGGGTCACCTTAGTCATTCAAATCCTTGCTTTCATTTGTTTCTTGGGCAATGTTGGATTAAATATAATGCTTTAATTTAAGCATTTGAAATTAATGAACTAAATAAAAAAATAAAATAAATAAAAATTATACATATATATTTAATACAAAAAATATAAAACCAAAAAAAAAATGAAAGTGAGAGGATTAAAGAAAAAATAAATAAATTTCTATGTGAGAATTTTGTTCCACTTTAATGCCTCTTCTCCTCTATATTACAATATCCCTTGGATGTTGGAGACCTATATATATATTAATATATACATATATATTTATACATATGTATATATAGTATATCATATGTCAATAAAGGACGATATGTTTCAAACTTCTCTGAATGTACATTGGGTGATTAGACATTTTTTGCAGGACTGCCCAAACTACCGAACTCGTTTCGGCCATATCTCACTCATCCGGACTCGGATTGAGCTGAAATTTTGAGGGTAGATGCCTGAAAAACCCTAGAACATCTCCACCAATTTTCATATCATTTGGAGCAACACAGATCCTAGCACATCCCTATGTGTGAACGAGATATTTGGCAAGCGGCTATGCGAGGGTTTCATCTGGGTTGAGTGCAAGCAGCTCCAGAGGTTGGTTTTTAGGGCCTTCGGGCCCTAGAGGCCAATATTTTTGTGGTTTATGCTCAATATTTTAGTAGGAAATGTTGCAGGGGATCCAAGATGGGTTAGAAATTTGTCTTTCAATAGATCATACTGTGAACTTGAGTGACAACGACTTCCAATTTGCTACACAAAAGAAAAGTGAAAACCATACCTTTCCACGACGTCTAGGGCAAGGATTAAAGAGATCACGAAACAAGTTTCAAGAAGTTGATCAAAAAATGGCTCATATCTCAAGTGAATCTGGTGCTAAGGTGCACCCACAAAATAATTCTACTATGAAAACCCTTGTCAAGGGTAAGAATTTCGAAGACTCGGTCCCAAAAATGAATTTTAGGGATGCCCTTCGTGGTGGACAGCCTCAGCCCAATGCTAATATCAATCTTAGGGCTTCCCATAAACCTCTAAGAATGCCTAAGATTGATCCCAGGAAAATAGAGTCAGGATGTCTTAAAGCAGCTGATGGAACTCCTATTGTTAAGCTTGATATGGGTAACATTCAGTTCGGCATTGAAGATTTGGAAAAAAGAGGACTAATTTGTCGGTTCGTGGGTTTTCGTCCGAGTCTATCTGCTTTCAAAGTCTGGGCTGCAAAAATCTGGAAAACTAAAGGTGAGTTACAAATATCTATTTATCCAAATGGTTATTTTCTTGTTTTATTTGCTAATAATGAAGATAGAGAGAAAACTTTTCAAGGGGGTCCTTGGTTTTTTGGAAGGGCAGGGCTTTTCATGAAGCCCTGGCATACTAAATTTAAATCCGAAGAAGAGATGCCTTCTATAGCTCCCGTGTGGGTTAGACTCTTTGGCCTCCCTATTGAATTTTGGAATCCTACTATTTTTTCTTCAATTGGAAACTCTTTAGGAACTTTTATGATGATTGCTGATTGTACTCAAAATTTTGAACATATTATTTATGCTCGAATTTGTGTTTTAATGGATTTTGACAAACCCCTACCTAAAAAGATCACATTACAATTTGGGGAAGACACTTGGGAGCAAGTAGTGGACTATGAGAACATTCCTTTTCATTGTAGAATTTGCCATGAATATGGTCATTTGGCCAGTGCTTGCCCAAATAAAATTCCTGATCAAAAGAAAGAAGATATAAACTCAAGCAAGGTTTCCAAATACCTAAGAAGAAGAACACTCAGAAAAACCAGTTATGAAGGATCAATCAAAGTCATCTGCTAATATGTTTGAAATCCTTTCCACAAATGATGTCCCAAGTGAGGAAGAGGAAATAATGGAAACTGAAATCTTAGAAACACAATTTAAATATGAAGGGAAGAACTCAGAGACAAACCAACAAATCAAAGGTTTTCAACAAAAAAAAAGGAGAAAATTTACACAAGAAAAACAATCTTTCAAATGTCAAAACTTCAAATAATGCAGGTCCCAATATAGACTCCGTTGAACCATCTAGTAAAATTTTGGCTATGTACGAGCATTCTTCAAGGTTAGAAGCCATCTCAGATTCAATTGGAATAAGTCAAGAAATAGGGAAAAAAAATTGAAGATGGATTCTAATCAAAAAGTAGGTCGCAAGACCAATCAATATCATATGGTAAAAGAAGGTGAAAAGCTTGTAGAGGAAGGTAATATTAATGCCCTTCCCAACTTTTTTAGCCCTGGTATTAATGAAGATCATCACTTGGAATATTAGAGGACTCAAAGGGAGTCTTTCAAAACAAAATGAAATTAGAAGAATGATTCGAATAAATCATCCACATCTTGTTTTCCTTCAAGAAACAAAGATGTCAATGGAGGATATGGACTCAATTTCGAGTAAAATTTGGCCAGTTGGAAAAGTGGTTTCCCTCAGTTCCCAAGGGACTTCGGGTGGCATTGCTTGTCTTTGGGACCCAAAAGAGGTAGTTATTCACCATATGGTTGGCAGTTGGGGTTTGTTGGCTATAGCTATTCAAAGTAGACATTCCAACCAGATTATGCTCTACATTACTATTTATGCTCCGACTTCTTTGGAGGAAAAAATAAGACAGTGGAAGGATATTACTCATATTATCTCTCATTTTCCTAAATCTTGGATCTTGATCGGAGGAGATTTCAATACCATCCTCTCTCTAGATGAGAAAATGGGGGAAATAGAAATTTGGACAAAAGCACTGACCTCATGAGCGAATATATTGCAAACCTCCATCTTGTGGATATCCAACCGAGATAATGGCCTTATGACTTGGTCTAACAGAAGGCAAGGCTTAGCTTGTATAATGGAGAGATTGGATAGGTTTTTGCTCTCTGAAAATTTCTTAATCCATGGTCACATTCCTAAAGTGAAGACTCTTAATAATGTTTGTTCGGATCATTGGTGAGTCATGGTGGAAATGTGGAAAACCAATGTGAGTTTCTCTCCTTTTCATTTTCAATTAATGTGGCTTAGAGACATTTCCTTCAGACCTCATGTGCAACAATGGTGGAAGGAAGGTAAACCTAGGCATGGGACTAAGATGTTCTATTTTTCCAAAAGACTACAATACATTAAATCCAAAATCAAGACTTGGAACTGGAAAGAGTTTGGGGATGTTCATAAAAAAAATATGAAGTTATTGCTCATATTGAAAATTTGAATAAGAAAATCCATTTAGATGGCCTCGCAGAGAAGAGAAGTGCAGATGAAATTAAACTCACAACTCAGTTAGAGGAATGGGAAAAAAGAGAAGAAATCTTATGGAAGCAAAAATCTAGAATTCAATGGCTCAAAGAAGGAGATCGAAACACAAATTTCTTCCACAAATATCTTCTAGCTCGAAGATCTCACAACTTTATTTCTTCCTTAAAATCAGATTCTGGAGATGTTGTTTATACTTGGGATGGCATGAACTCTATTGTTGTTGATTACTTTTCCAATATTTTTGTTGCTACTCCTCTTGACTCAGCTTCACAACAAAATGTTCTTCAAGCAATCCCTTCTCTTATCACTTCTGAGGAGAACTCTATTTTGACTGCTCCTGTTACTATCAATGAGCTTCAACAAGTAGTTTTTAAAATGCAAAAAGGAAAAACCCCAGGTCCTGATGGTTTTCCCATTGAGTTCTACCAAGAGTTTTGGGATATCCTTCATGTTGATTTATTAGAGGTGGTGGAAGAAGCCAAGAAAGCCAAAGAAATTTTGAAGGTTATCAATAAAACTTATATTACTCTTGTTCCAAAAGCTCAAGAGGTTGATCATATCTCAGCTTTTAGACCTATTGCTTTATGTAATGTTCTTCTCAAAATCATTACTAAAATCATGGCAAAAAGGTTGAAGCCTCTTTTGCATAAGATTATTTCCCCAGAGCAAGGGGGTTATGTGGAAGGACGTCAAATAGTAGATGAGATAGTTCTTGCTCAGGAAGCCATCCATTCCATGGATATGCAAAATTCTCCTTCCATGTTCATTCGGTTAGACTTATCCAAAGCTTATGACAGAGTGGATTGGCACTTCCTTATCAAAGTTTTGAGGCAATTTGGTTTCTCTAAGGATTGGATGGATTGGATTATGGGATGTATCTCTGAGTTTCCTACTTAGTTCTTATCAATGGCAGGCCTTCTCGGTCATTCCCAGCTTCCAGAGGTATTAGGCAAGGTGACCCGCTATCCCCTTATTTATTCATCATTCTTGTTGAATGCTTGGGTAGGACTATAACCAAAAAGAGGGAAAACAAAACCCTTGAGGGAGTTACCATTGCTCATGGAGCTAGACCTATCTCTCATCTTCAATTTGTGGATGACTCTACTCTTTTAGGTAAAGCTACGGTTAAGGAAGCTTCTAATATTAAGCAAATCATTAGCTATTTTTCTAAGGCTACTTGGGCGGTTGATCAATGAAGACAAATCTAAAGTTATTTTCTTTCAACTGCTCTGCTAGACAGGAATCCATGGTCTTGGATAAATTAAGATATAAGAAGACCTCTCTTCCAATCACTTATTTAGGTATTCCCATAAATATTCAAAGGCAGAAAAATAAATATTGGAATTGGTTGTTGGACAAAGTCAAGAAGAAAATTGGAAAGTGGACCAACAAGTGGCTTTCTTACGGGGGTAGAATCACCTTGGTAAAATCAGTCCTTCAAGCTATTCCTATTTATGTTTCTTCCGTTTTGAATATCCCAAAGGTTGTTCTTCGAGAATTGGATCAAATCGAGTCATCGTTTCCTTTGGAGTGGTACTAAGGAGAAAAGAAAATGGGCCTTGGTGAAATGGGATACTTTATGTCTTCCTAAGAGTGAAGGGGGTTAGGATTCTGGTCTTCTATTAATAACAACAAAGCTTTAGCTGCTAAATTATATTGGAGGATGTTGCATAACCCCAATGCTCTTTGGGCCAATAATCTCCATGCTAAATATGCTTGAGAACAAAAGTCCTGAAGACCTTGTTCGCTATCAACTTCCTACCAAAGGTTCTCCCATTTTAGCAGTTCTTAAGACTGGTGAGGATTTGATAAAGAAAAAATTATTTTGGATCATTCATAATGGTCAACATGCAAATTTTTGGACAGATTCTTGGGATGGTCACAAGCCTTTGATAACTCGGTTTCCCGATTGGAGGCCTTGGATGGAGGAGCTTCACCGAGCTAATTGGATAAAGGTGGCTAATTACTATCGGTACCATACTGGTAATTCAAAGGTTGGTAGATATTGGATCCCTATTGAGGACTGGCCTATTCAAATCCTAGAAAGGCAAAGACAAGATATCCAAGGCATCCTTCATATGAGATCCCTCTCTTGGTCCCATGAAAAATATTGTTTTGGATGGAACAACACTACTAAGGGTGAGTATTCAGTTGCTCAAGGTTATTTGACCTTATGCCATAATAATCCCAACCATTCTTCTGACATATTTTCTCGATTGTGGGCTCAAAAGCTCTGGCCTAAGGTGAGGTTCTTTAATTGGCTTTTATTGCATCGTAGGGTGCTTACTGGTGAGCAACTTATGAAGCGTGGTTTTCATGGCCCTTTTAGATGTGAAATGTGTGAAGAGAATGTAGAAAATCTCAACCATATTTTTATTGAGTGTACTTTAGCCTCTGAGCTATGGAGGAGAATGGCCACTTTACTTGGCTTACAATGGTCCAATTTTTTTACTTTTGAACAACTTTGGAGGGATTGGCCTAATCAAGAGGGTGTTGATCATTTTATTAGGCGAGTTAGTTTGGATGGGTTCTACCATTCTTCTTTGGAATATTTGGAATGAAAGGAACAACCAAATTTTTAATCAAGATAGGAAGGATATTCACTATATTTGGCAAAATACCATAGCCAACTTAGTTGAATCAGTCCATCAACTCCTTAATCACCCCCAAAAACTCCCACCAAAGATGGGATCAAGTGATGCAAATATTGAAGATTAAATCTTCTAAGGGCAACCAACTTAAAGGGAATGTGAGTATTAGTAAGATGGATAGGACTAGAAATTGGCAACCTCCTCCTAAGGATTTTGGAAAAGTCAATACTTATGGAGCCTCTAGAGGGAACCCTAGAAAAGCCGAGTGTGGGAGGAATTGGTAGACTTTCGAGATGGCTCCCTGGTTTTTACTTTTGCTTGAGAATTTGGGTATTCTTTCCAATAACCTTGTTGAGGGGTATGGTATCCTCAGAGGCCTTCAGGAGGCTACTAAGGTTGGATGGGAAAAGGTGTTAGTTGAGTCTGACTCTCAACTTATGATTAATCTCTTGAAGACTCCTTCTAAGAATCATAAGGTGGATTGGAGAATAAAAAGAATTATTGAGAAGATTCAATTAATCCAGATGGGATTTTTGAAAGTTGATTACAATCATGTGGTCGAGAGATCAAAACAAGAGTGTTGATGCTTTAGCTAATTGGGCTTTGGACAAAGGTGATCTTACTTGTTATGGCCACCCTCCTATATGGTGGGCTTCTCAAATTAGGGAAGCTCTTCTTTCTATCATTTCTTTGGATGGCTCCAATTCTGAAGGTACCTAGTTTCTTCTTGCTTTTTTTTTTGCTTCTCTTTGGTTCATTCAGTTTTTTTTAGTTCCCTAGCTCATTCTATTCTTTATTTTGTTTCCTCTATTGATTCTTGCCTTAATAGTCTTCTGGTCTAGATAGGTCATTGTTTTGTTCAATTTTTTTCTTTTTTCTTTTTTGTTTTTTTTTGTTTAGTTTTTTAAGGTGGGTGGGTTCTTTTGTTTTGTTTTGTTTTTGTGTTCTTTGTGTTGTTTTTTGTTGTTCTTGTGTTTTTGTTGTTTTGTTTTGTTTTTTTTATGTTTTTTGTTATTGTTCTTGTGTTTTTTTCTTGTTCTTGGGTTTCTCTTTGTTTGTGTTATTTCGTGTTTTTATGTGTGAGTGTTTTCTATGTTTTTTGTTTTTGTTTATTGTCTGTTGTTGGTTGTTTTTTATTTTTATTTTTATTTTATTTTTTAATTTTTTAGGTTTTGGTTGTGTTTATTTTTCATGTTTTTTTTGGGTTATGTCTTTGTAGTGTTCTGTTGTTTTTGTCTTGTTTGTGTTTTGTTATGTGGTTCTTGTGTTTTTCTATGTGGTTTGTGTTGTGGTTTCTTTTATCTTATTGTGCGTGTTTGGTTGTGCTTTTGTTTTTGACACACTCAAGGAGCATGTTTTTTATTTTATTTTATTATTTTTGTTGTTATTTACTTATTTTTAAATTGGTTTTGTGTGTTTGTTTGCTCCTTGAGTATGTCAAAGTATGTCAAAGGTGGTAGGCCAGGTCCGAGTCCTGGGCGTTTTTGGCGGAATGGATACCCCTGCCTCCTTGGGTCTTACCCGAAAGTGGCATCCCTTTTGGGATGTTTTCCACAAATAAAAAAATATGTCAATAAAGGATATAAATAAATAAATACATTATATATAATGAATAATAATCATGCCTTTCATTTCAATATGTTATGTTTGCAATGTTATGTTGGCATTAACCTATCGTTATATGCTCATTTTCTTTGTAGGTAATCAACAAAGCTTGGCACGGCCATTGAGATGAAGACAAGACTGGCAAAGACGAAATGGCCAAAGGTAGAACCGGACAACACGACGCGATGCATAATGTGGATGTACACGATGGATCGTGGTATCATCAGTAGAGGTGACGACAACATACAGGTCCTGGATAGAGTGGTGAATATAGTGTGGCAGCTGGACGGATGTGTCGAGGCACACAAGTGGCGAATACCAATATTTAAATCAAGGCTCATTCGAACAAATGGGTGGTACCGTGGAAAGGAAAAGATGCACGAAAATACCATGTAGAGTGTTTTGAAAGCCTTCACGGGCACCAATATGGAAGGAGGATGTAGAAGTTCATTAGATATTGATACTCTCGGATTGGCATGTGATGTAGAAGGGGATGGTAGTGGGTGACGATGGAAGATACCCGAACATGATTGGGCAGAACACTCAGATGAGTCAGAGGGACACAATAGCAGACTGAATGGTCATACATGGACCAAGATAGCAGTGTTGTGGGTGTATGATTGGATATGTGGGGCACTATTTCAAAGGTGTACATGGACGCATAGAAGGTGACGTCGAACACGACTAGGGATGGACCAGGAGCACCACTCCCGAAGAGTAGACGTGAACATGAGGACGTATTCGGCATGGTGACATGGCACTACAAACACAACGATGACTCAAAAATATGGATGACCTGTAATTTTTTGGTGGTGTGCTCACGATGGGGATTCCATAGATACCAACAAGCATAACACAGTCGATGTTAAAGTGATTTCTGATGAATAGGGGCGACACCATAGAATGACACACATGGATAGTAGATAATGATGATTGGCACGGTCATGACAGGTTAAAATGAATACTTTATTATCGGTATAGTGGCAGCTATAGTATTGGCTAGCTGAGAAATAAAGAAAGCATTGTGAGAGACCTGGAAGTGTTGGATGTCAAGACAAGGATATGCATAAATTTTTGTGTCTTAGTGGCACTTTTTCCTTCAACGGTAACCTCAGTATTATTAATGACTACTCCCTAAGTAGCTGAGACATCGTAGCACCGGGAAACATTTAAATAGAATCCACGTCAGTAGAAGCTATAGAGGATGACAGTGTACAGTGTATAGCTTGCGAGCGATAAGGGTAAATAGGCTACATAACCAAGTGGGTCTAGTCATTCGAATATTGTGGGCCTAAAATATTCGAGCAATATAGATGGACTAAAATTGTAGCCGAAAACTCAGCATCTAGCAAGATGATTGAATGATTCAGCGACGAGGATGGGAAAATATACACCACCGATGGACATCAACTGGAACGAGAGCAGTTCGTAGAAAATTGAATCATAGTGTAGACGTCGTGGTAGAGAGGCCATATGGAATTGATGTCATGGTTGAAAATTAGGGCGGTAAGTGATCGTTAGCACATGGAAATGCTGGGATAGAATACCTATTGAGGAATATACATCGAAGAGAGCCAGTTTAGCTATGGGACCACTAGGGAAATTGATGTCAACGATGATGAACAGTGAGAAACCAAAAAAGGGGCCACTAATCGAGGAAGGTTTTTCATGTCATTAGTTACACATGGTGTCATTAGTTTCACCAGCTCAGCCCTAAATCCTGCATGACACCGATTCATTGATAGAATCCCCATCGCAGAAGACCTGGGCTATCTATCTCTAGAATATTCAACGTCAAAAGTTGCGAGGGAGCTTAACAAAGTAAAACATGCCACTATAGGTCCCTCTAAAGACAAATATGACCCAAAACTGATGCAAAGTCGACAAGTTCACCAAGGCACAGGAAATTCATACGAATGGAGATAATTTTATTTCATTTGGAAGAGTATTGGATGATATGGCAGTGTTGATAGTGTAGGTATGTTGAGACGTGGTTGTCGATAGAGAGCATGCAGAGGGGAACCTTTCTATACCTCTTCTAGTTGCACATACACGTTATCACACAGGAGCAATGATTATTTGAAATATAGTAACCGGGTGTTGTAGATAGTACAGTGGGCATTACAGAGACCACCACGTCGGTGAAGACTACGATAACGGAATTGGAATCATTAGCGAGGTGATCGATATTCGTGGTGTTGGGGAATTTTCATTTTTATTTTATCTACGCGTCTACCTCAGTCTTATTTGCATCCCTTGGCAATGGTCAAGTCGTCGCTAAGAATAATAGATGTTCCTAATGTACATAGGGAAGTGAGCTTCATTTGGTTCTAAACGTGGGTCAAATATAATATGATGATTGGCTATATTTTTTAGCCCCACTATCGAATAGGTGGTGAGATTATAAAATAAAAGGCAAGTCCTGCATACACATTAATGTATAGGAGTTGTCAATGTGATAGAAGAATCTATATAACGTAATCCTGTAGGGATCTTTGCCAATGGTTTAGCGTTATTCAAGCATCTTCACAAATAAAACATGAAATACTCATTTTAAAAAAGTAAAAATATGTACGTTGGAGAAACGATGGTTACAATTTGTTTATGCATCCAAACAAAATGAAAATGAAAGGAAACAACGAAAGCGGAAAGGAGGGGTCTTTTGGAAGATTTACAAATACAACACGAAAACATAGAGAGGAGGCTAGAAGTTTGTCCGAGGCAAGGACTGGACATTTTGGGAACATACTACTGAAAATATATTGTAACAGAGTTGCACCTTTTCGTTTTAATGCAAAATAGAGTAGAAACTTGCACTTTATAAACAAGACTTTGTTTAGATTTAAGGCATATTTTTATTTTTTTTATTTTTAGGTTTATAGGCAATGTTTAATACATTTCTTGGTTGCATTGCTGAATATCTAGAAACAAAGAATTTATTTTCATTCCTTATAAGCTCGCACCTAATTTATTTCGGGTTGTGCAAATACAAGTATGGATAGACTAGGTTACATCCAGAATCTCTCACAATCTTTGGTTTTGCAAGGATATGGTAGCATTAGACTGACAAAGCTTTGCATGTTTATATTTTTAGCATTTTGTTCCATTTTCAGATTTTTATTTTTATTTTTCTAACCCTTCTCTTTTGCATATTTTTTTAAAATTCAATCATTAAAATAAAAATTAAAAAAAATAAAATTCCAAAAATAAATGTACGGGTGTGAAGAATGAGCTTAAATATTTTATCCGAAACAATTTCAATCATATTTTGAAGCTATTTTGAAATTATAAAAATTATTGATAATTATTGTTTTATGGGGATTTTTATAATTTCAGTATTTCATATTTCGAAGGCAAATTAGGTTTTTAAGCTTTGATTTTTCATTCACAAGCAATAAATAAACTTTCCTTTATGAAAATTACAATTTTATTAAAAGGAGGTAATTATATGGAATTTCATAGGCCATCATTTTTAGAGCAATAAATTCGCTTCTCTTTATGAAAATTCTGATTTCATTAAAGAGATATAATTTATACATTATATCAAAGGCTATTGTTTTAAAGTATTAAATTATTTATTCTTTATGAAAATTATGATTTCATTAGAGGGATAATTTATAATGATATTTTAAGGCCTTTATATTTCATAGCTATTCATGTATATTTATTTCATTTTTATTCATAAAGCAACAATAAAAGGAATTCAATCTTCATTGCACATTCACATTTAGAGATAGATTTTAATCTTTATTTTCATGTTCAAAGCAGGGTTTAAGGAAGATAAAACTTATCTAAAATCTGCTTAACAATAAAAGATAAAATCTACCTAAAACATTCTAAGATAAAATGAACTAAGGCTCCACATCGTGGTCATAGGAGGGCCAATCACATTTGTGTTTCTCTTTTAAGTTTTATGAGCAATCAATAGCATAGCTTAATAAAATAAACCAACTCATGCCCCTTGTTAACAATTACTTGCAAATCACTAAGGTATTTCTAGCACTTATTTAACACATCTTCACAAAGATTACTAATACACATGTGCAATGCTTATATGGCGTAACCTTGGAGAAGTTGTTTTCTTTTTTAACTTCTTTGCAAGAGAGGGTTTTGTGATCAAAATCCTAAGTGTGAGTTTGGTTTTGCAACTGGGAAAATTACCACTCAATAAGTATATATAGCATTATTTATCTCCTTAGTAGTTAATTCCTCCTTGATAAATTCCCCTAGGGTATTTCTAATATTCTTCAAAACATCCTTATTAATAACTTGATATGGCACCCAGGTGTTGTAGGTGACTTGGAGAGGAGAGGGCAATCCTCCAAGGGAGGTCCCAGGTTCAAATATCCACCCTACCAAAAAGCTGAATTGGGTATCTAAAATCCAATTGATAATGTTCGTGCGGGCAGGGTTGGGTGCGACCCCCGGGTGACTTTGATGGTGTAGAACCCCCTGTTCGTGGTCTCTCAGACCAAGGCGGCTCCGCAAGGGGTTTTTTGCTTAAAAAACAAAAAAAAAATTGATATGGAAATTAAGAAACCCAAACCCACACTAGAAGAATGTATTGATAGAAAAGTTCTCACTTCATGTTATTAAATAAATGACATATCTCCCTCTAAAACATGGTTCATCATCCATTATTTTATATCTATTTTTCAAACTAGAAATGATGATGAGGATAAAACATTTAGAAAAAAAATATCCAGTGTACTTACCCCTATATTATATACACTCCTAGCTTGCATTCCTTTATTATTGCTAACAATCTCATTTATCTCATTTTATGATATAATTTTATTAACTTATTAAAAATCAATATAGCTATAAAAATAGAGTTTTAATTAACCATGGTAATATTTAAAGTACTTTTATATTATTATTTTTTATATAATATTTTTTAATATAATTTATTAACCAATTAGGTTTGACTTGTTTAAAAGTAGTTTTTTTTTTTTAATTTACATGGTGGAATCAGTAGCTACCATGAATCTAGGAAGGTTGTCCAAATTTTATGTCCTCCACACAGATCTTCATGTAGTCCACCCCTATAACCACCATGCCACAATAATTTTAAACCTTTTACTCCAATAAAAGCACCAGGAAAGGGACAAGTGTTCAGTTCAGCGAGGCCTAAGATTTGAACCTTGGACCTTCGCCACCCTTACGGGGTTTGGTCGAACCAATTGGTCTACACCTTGGACCTCATAAAAGTAGTTTTATATTATTATTTTTATATAATATTTTCTAATATAAATTATTTTAAAGGAAAAATTTAATCTCCAAGCAATTATATAATTATTTTAATATATTTTCATTATTGTAGAGGATACAAATATAATTTTAATGTTTTTCTTATATGCAGAGATGAAGAGTCAAGTCATAAGAAAATATTATAGTAAATTATCAAATTGAGGCCCATTTGGGAAGGTTGTATCCTCCTATGGAAAGTAAGTCTAAAATCCCTAAAGGAGTAGCCAAAACTTCTAATGAAGGAGGAGCAAAAGGATATGGTTTTGAAAAATCCAAAAGAACGAAGAGACAAAAGAAAAATGATGGAAATGAGTAGACCTAATCCAAGCCCTCAAATAGAAATGAGATCTTCAAGACACTAGTGGAATAAGAATAAAAATAACTTGTAGGAGTAAATGAAAACAATGAAAATAGTAGCACTTATGTTCAGGCCCTTCCTTCAACTCCTATCTTAGAGTAGGTAATAGAGTGTAGTGAATTAGCTAGAGATGGAAGGGGTATTTATAGTACATAACTAAGATCAACACTTGTCGAGTTACTAAAAATAGTGTGGTTGTGACCAACTATCCTATGTAACCCAAAAAAAAAAGATCAACCAATAGTAAATGATATCATCATAGGTGTGGCAAAAAATATTAGAGAGAAGCCAACTCTAGGGATCATCTAAGTGGAGAAGAGATCAAGGAATAAAAACTCTTCAAGATTTGGTAGAAAATCAAACAAGAAATTGATAGCATCCCAAGGAGACAAACAAGTCATTAAGGGATCAATGTGTCGGAAAATTTGAGTATATTGTTGTCATTGATGTCAAAGGATTGATGTCATAGGTTGATGACATTGGTTGTCATTGATGTCAAAGATAGCTTGGCATGGTAAAAATATAAGGTTTATAAGTTGGTTAAATATGCAAGGCAAAGTTCATCCCAATGCAAGAAAATTGATAAAAAGGATAAGGTTATAATATTTATTTTAAATATTATAAGCCAAAGAGGTTTGGGACAAAGCTCTAAGTGTTTGGTTAAAATGTTGAAGACCCTAGTTTAAATACCATGCAGAAAACAAGTGACTAAGGCTTAAAAAGAAATAGTATTTTAATATTTTAATATTATAGTATTTAGGACAAAAGTTTGGAGCCAAAGGTTGAATAATAATAAGTTTATTATAATATTTTATATTATAATATAAACCCAAGTTGGGTTTTGGCACCAAAATTTTCAAAGGTTTCAAATAAAACCTATAAAACATCGATGTCAAGAAAGGAAGGAGAAATCCATATTAATATGGATTTAATTTATGCATTAAGGTAATGTTGTGATTCGAAAGGTATTGATTTTCCTACGTGCATGAATTATGAGAAAATAAAGGACAAATTTTAATTAAATATATATATATATTTCATGGTCGAATAGATATAGGATCATGATTTTTTATTCTCAACCAGACGACTGGCCTAGTGGCAGATTGGGCAGCACTAAGGCATAGGGCAGACATTAGGTTGTGAGGTCAAAACTTGATGGTGATAGTTTTGACATTTTGCTAATCAAGGAGGTTTTGTGAAGGTGTTAAAACATACAATGTGCATATTTGGTTCTGTGTGGGCATTAGGCCTAGTGGTAGCCCAATTGGTGCTAGCGTACTAGTAGGCAGGAGGTTTTGTGATCAATTCCCACCCACGAAAATTATGGTAAGCGAAAATAATTTTTATCAGTGACTAAGGTTGAAATATTAAGGGCCTAAGTTATGCTTGATTATTGTGAGCTATTGGACTTAGGGAGTTATAAGGGAAAATAAATATTTTATTTTTGCCATTATTTTAGAAGGAAATAAAAGGGGTGAATTACAATTAATTTTGAAGTCTTATTATGTGGAGTTATAAGGTGAAGAACACAAGCTTATACTGAGAGGGGGGTGAAAAATATAATACCACTTTTTACTTTTTCTTTCCCAATCAATATTATGCAATGTATCAATAACAATATCAATAGTAGTAATTAAAGCAATAAACAAATCACCACACACAATTGAGATTCCAATTTAACATGGTTCACCCAATGTGGGCTACTCCACGGGGAAAATCTTACACTAAAATTTTCTCAACAAATATCTTGAGAATCCTTTCCCTATTATGATGTTTATGGGCCTCTGTCCAAAAGAGACATCAATATCCCAATCAAGTTCATGGATATCTATCCATAGGATACATCAATCTCCTTAGCTAGTTCGTGGATCTCTATCCATAGGAGAACTCCTTCTCCTCTACTCTGGTTGGTGATCTTCTAGAAGAACTGTTGCCCCCACTGCACTAGCTAATGGATCTCTATCCATTGAAGACTTATGTCCTCACATAGAAGATCTATCTTGATTTCCCTATATAATGGACCTCTATCCACTAGATATCATCATCCTCTATACTCTATCACCTCCAAAGCTTACTCTTAGATCTGTATTAGATCTGTACTAAACACGGTTCTTCATTCTAGCACAAATTTGCTCAATCTCTATCTCTGGTCTGGAACAAACCTATCCTCAAATATACACCAAACTCTATCCTCAAATCTACACTAAACATAGTCCTTTGGCCTAGCACAAATCTACTCAATATCTATCTTTTATTTGACACAAACCTATCCTCAAATATGCACCAAATTTTATCCTCAAATTTGCACTAAACACAGTCCTTCGATCTAGCAAAATTCTATTTAATCTCTGTCCTCAAGCCTTAACACAAATATTGACTCAATCAAAAATCAACTCTGTTAGATCTACCCCAAACCTTAACCCAAGGTTTGAAAAAATCAATCAATCAAATCTACTTTCAATTCTTCTCAAAGAATTATCTTAAATCTGCATTGTATGTTTCCACAAAATCTCACACTAATTTGTTCACAAGTCCTCTCTAGAACTTGTCCAATCTACTCAACAAGTCTTCACCAAGACTTAACTCAAATCTCCTCAACAATTCCTCACTAGAACTTATCCAATGGCTTTTACAAAAGCTTTATATAAGTTAAATCTATCTTAGAAAACCTCTTCAATCTCATAAACAAGTTTCACAAAAAATCTTGTTTAACTCATAGAAACATATAGAGAATTGTTAGAGACTCAATATGCTTCACACTCACCACAATGCTCAATCACTTTCAATCTCTTTTTTTTTATCACAAAAACATATAGATAATTGTTAGGGACTCAATATTTTTCACACTCACAAACACTCAATCACTTCCAACATCTTTTTCAAATAAATTAAGAATATAGAAAAATTTGCTTCACATAACTAGAAATATAAATTCAAAACTTCCACTTGACTAGGCTCAATCAACTCCACTCAATAAATCACTCAATGAAACACTCCTTGTATACAAACCCTAGTCCAAGCATATGAATCCTCACATAATTATTTCCAACAATGCTTATCAAACAATCTCACATAACAATGATACTCATGATATTTCACAAACCCTAATTCAAGATAGTTCTCAAGTTCACATAACAATGATACTCATGATCTTATACAAACCCTAATCATACATATGAAGGTTCATTCAATTTTTCCAACAATGCTTATCAAACAAGATTTTTATCAACAACTCTCACTTAGAAAAACCTTTAACAATCAAACTCAACAATGCTTATCAAACAATCCTTTTCTCTCCAACTTAGCATTCATAACATCCAACAAAAACTCTCAAGGATAATATATCCTTACCTCTTGTTTGAAGATGATTCGACCTCAAACACCTGTTTCAATCACAACCTCTCATTTTTACCAATACTAGGGTTAGCAAATATTTATCTTCAATAATTTTTCACAAGAATATTTTACCAAGTCAAAATATCAAAACTTAATCAACCTTATTCCTCCTTTCAATATAATTTATTAAATTTATTTTCAAAAAATATTTCTAACTCCTATGGCACACCTTATTACTCCTCTCAATAAGCTTAAAATACTCAAAAATCAAATCCCAAAATAAAATGAAACTGTTTTATATCCCTCACAAAAACCTTGTAACATGCAATTTCCACTTTATAACTTTAAAAAAAATATTTCCCCAAATTTTAGGTCTCTACAAATTTTGAATCCAAACAAACTAGCATACCTTAGTCCACAGTAAAAGGTGCCTTGATGGGTTATGTGGAACCTTTATTGTCGAGCGTCTTAGCAAGGCGTGCACCCACCACGTGGCCTACAAGCCTCCACACAAAGGGAGAGACTAACACCTTCCCTTTGTCTCCCTCAGAGCATGCAAACTTAAAAAAAAAACTCCTTTGCTTCATAAAACATAAACCCACGGGATTCAATCCCTACACCTCATGCCTACCAAAGTCTCGACACCTTCCCTTGCTGCCAGTTGCACTAAAATGCACCTTGGAATGTGAAATGGGAAACTCTCATCATTGTCCTATATGCTACCTAGAAAAACCTTTAAAACATATTAATAGCAATATCAATAGCAGTAATACAAGCAATGCATAAATCACCACACACAATTGAGATAGCAATTTAACGTGCTTCACCCAATGTGGGCTATTCCACGAAGAAACGTTTACACTAAAATTTTCTCAAAAAATATCTTGGGAATCCTTTCCCTATTACAATGTTTATGGACCTCTATCCAAAGGAGACACAAATCGCCTAATCAATTTTGTGGATCTCTATCTACATGAAACACCAATATCCTTAGCTGGTTCATGGATATCTATCCATAGGAGAACTCCTTCTCCTCTACTCTAGCTAGTAATATTCTAGAAGAATTGTTGCCTCCACTACACTAGCTAATGGATCTCTCTCCACTTAAGACTCATGTCCTTACTCAGAAGACCTATCCTCATTGCCCTAGCTAATGTACCTCTATCCACTAGAGACTATCATCCTCTATACTTTGTCACCTCCAAAGCTTACTCTCAGCTCTATCTAAAATTTATACTAAACACGGTCCTTCAGTCTAGCACAAATATGCTTAATATCTGTCTTTGGTCTGGTACAAACCTGTACTCAAATCTATACCAAAATATATCCTCAAATCTACACTAAATACAGTCCTTCTATCTAGCACAAATCTACTCAATATTTGTCTTTGGTCTGGCACAAACCTGTTCTTAAATCTACACCAAACCCTATCCTCAAATTTGCACTAAACACAGTCCTTCAGTATAGCAAAAATCTGTTCAATATCTATCCTCAAGCCTTAACCCAAACCTTGACTCAATCAAAAATTAACTTTGTTATATCTGCCCCAAAACTTAACCCAAGGTTTGAACAAATCAATCAATAAACTCTACTCTCAAGTCTTCTCAAAGACTTATCTCAAATCTACATTGTAAGCTTCCACAAAAGCTCACACTAATTTGTTCACAAGTCCTCTCTAGAACTTGTCCAATCTGCTCAACAAGTCTTCACCAAGACTTACCTTAAATCTGCTCAACAATTTCTCACTAGAACTTGTCCAATAGCTTTTACAAAAGCTTTATACAAGTCAAATCTATCATAGAAAACCTCTTCAATCTCATAAACAAGTTTTACATAGAATCTTGTCTAACTCATAGAAACATATAGAGAATTTTTAGAGACTCAATATGCTTCACACTCACCACAATGCTCAATCAATTTCAATCTCTTTTTTTTATCACAGAAACATATAGAGAATTGTTAGAGACTCAATATGTTTCACACTCACAAAAACTCAATCACTTCCAACCTCTTTTTCAAATCAATTAAGAATATAGAACAATTTATTTCACAGAACTAGAACTATCACTTCAACACTTCCACTTGACTATGTTCAATCAACTCCACTCAATAAATCACTCAATGAAACACTCCTTGTATACAAACCCTAGTCCAAGCACATGAATCCTCACACAATTTTTTCCAATAATTCTTATCAAACAATCTCACATAACAATGATGCTCAAGATATTTCACAAACCCTAATTCAAGATAGTTCTCAAGTTCACACAACAATGATACTCATGATATTGCACAAACCCTAATAATGCATATGAAGGCTCATTCAGTGTTTCAAAAAATGCTTATCAAACAAGATTTTTATCATCAACTCTCACTTAGAAAAACCTTTAATAATCAAACTCAACAATGCTTATCAAACAATCCTTTTCTCTCCAACTTAGCATTCATAACATCCAACAATCACTCTCAAGGATAATATACCCTTACCTCTTGTTTGAAGGTGATTTGACCTCAAACACCTGTTTCAATCACAACCACTCCTTTTTGCCAATACTAGGGTTAGATAGCAAATATTTATCTTCAATAATTTTTCACAAGAATATTTTGCCAAGTCAAAATATCAAAACTTAATCAACCTTATTTCTCCTTTCAATATAATTTATTAACTTTTCTTTCAACAAATATTTCTATCTCCTATGGCACACCTTATTACTCCTCTCAATAAGCTTAAAATACTCAAAAATCAAATCCCAAAATAAAATGATACAAACCCTTTTATCTCCCTTACAAAAACCTTGTAACATGTAATTTCCACTTTATAACTTAAAAAAAATATATTTCCCCAAATTTTGGGTCTCCGTAAATTTTGAAACCAAACAAAATAGCATACCTTAGTCCACATCAAAAGGTGCCTCAGCAGGTTTTGAACGCAAAACCTTTCATGCCGAGCGTCTTAGCAAGGTGTGTGCCCACCATGTGGGTTACAAGCCTCCACACAAAGAGAGAGGCTAACAGCTTCCCTTTGTCTCCCTATGAGCATGTAAACTTAAAAAAAAACTCCTCCACTTCATAAAACATAAACCCACAAGATTCGATCCCTACACCTTGTGCCTACCAAAGTCTCGACGCTTTCCCTTGCTACCAGTTACGCTATAGTGCACCTTGGAATGTGAAATGGGAAACTCTCCTCCTTGTCTTATATACTGCCTTGAAAAACCTTTAAAATATATGATTGCTTCCTCTGCTTTGTACATGAAAATCCTTGTAAACATTTTATCACGGATAATTTAAATTGACATGGTCTTTCCCTCCTTTATATGCATTAAGCCATATGTTCGACGACGTTGGTGATATTTGATTAATTTGAATATTCAAATTAATATAAACTTTATAACCCTTATCCTTTAGGGTTAGTTTAATTAATTTTTAAATTAATTTATAATTAATTTAAAATTAACTTAATAACTCTAAGAGTTAATTAAATTAATTTATAATAAAGCTATTATAATTAATTTATAATTAATTAAATATTTGGGTCTTGCCATTTTAATATTATAATATATTATTATAATATTATTTTGCTTGGGCCTTCTTTTTGTCCTTTAAACCTCATATGACCACCTGGGAGTAACCTTTCTTTTGCACTTGATTACGAAACCTGAAACTGATGCTCCTCACTAAAACTGACGCTTACTAGTTCTGACTTTTTGACATCAATGACAACAAAACCTGCTCATATTTCCAACATAAGGTAATTAGTGGTAAATCAATTTGTGGGTGTATTGTTGAAATATTTAAGTGGGAGATAAAAGGTGTATAATGTGCTTTTATTTTTTGTAATATTTGCTTTAATATTGAAGGGCTTGGTTCATGATTTGATGTTTTATTTTGAAAAACCAAGAGAATTATAGAGCATTGGTTTGGAACATAATTGTGCACACATTTTGAGAAGGGTTTCCATTATATGAAAAGGTGATGTGCTAATGCTTTTGAAGTTGCAAAAGATATTATTTTTAAGATAGGTATTTGAGGACACATCTTCATCAAGCATTTTGAGGTATGGTGGTTCAATATTCTATCTAGGTGGTTGTATTTTGAGAAAGTAGTTTTGAGGTGGAGTTAAAAGGGTTGATTGGTATGCATTGTTGGAAATATTTGTATTAGGGTTTGAGACCTACATGTGAATTATTGTTGAAAGAAAGTGAAAACAATTGTATTAGGGTTTGAGACCTACATGTGCATTATTTTTGAAAGAAAGTGGAAAAAATTGTATTAGGGTTTGATACCTACATGTGCATTATTTTTGAAAGAAAGTGAAAAAAATTAAATTAGGGTTTGAGACCTACATGTGCTCTATTGTTGAAAGAAATCTGAAATACTTGTGTTAGGATTGAAACCAAGTTTGTAAATCACTGTGAAATAGTTTGTGGAATGGTTTGAAAGACATTCAAAGTAATTATGAGATATTTGAGGTCAATATTGTGAAGGAAATTTATGCATTATTGTGTTTGATCATTGAGAGTAAATTTACAAATAATAGAGACCAGTTTTGTAGAATAAAGTTATACACTAGTTTGATTTGAATTGAGAGGGTTTTGCAATAGGTAGAGACTAGATTGAATGAATGCAAGAGTTGTGAATGTGAAGAACATATTGGGCACTTGATAAAGCATATCACTCTCTATATGTTCCAGAGGTTAAATGAATTCTAGGTAGAATATGTCTGAATTACCAAGTTTAAGAAAGTATTTTTGAAAGAGATATAAGCATTTTTTTTAATGCAATATTTGGAAATATTTGAGTAGGTTCAGTGAGTAGAAATAAGGTAGATTTGAGCAAGTCTTCTGAGAAGGCTCAAAGTAGCTTTGAGGCAGATTTGAGCAAGTCTTGTGAGAAGACTTGGAGTAGCTTTGTGATAGATTTGAGCAAGTATTTTGAGAAGACTTGGAGCAACTTTGAGGCAGATTTGGGAAAGTCTTTTGAGAAGACTTGAAGCAACTTTGAGATAAATTTGAGAAAGAGCTAGAGCAGATTTGTGCTAGCCTTGTAACGAGATTTGGTGCAAATTTGGGCAGAGATAGAGAGCAGGCTTGAGGTAAATCTATGAGCAAATTTGACGTATATTTGTGCTAGCCTTTGTGCTAGATATAATTAATAGCATATTTGATCAGGTCTTTGCGTTAAGGCTTGGGGTAGATTTGAGACAACATTAAGAGTAGTTTTGAGCAGGCCTTTGTATTAAGTCTTGGGGTAGATTTTATATAGAGTGAGAGTAGGATTTATATTAGGCCAGAGCATAGGGGATAGATTTTTCCTATGGAGAGATATCCACAAACCAGAGTAAAGGGGATAGAATTCTCCTATGGAGAGAGATCCACAAACCAGAATAGAGGGGATCGAGTTCTCCTATGGAGAGCGATCCACAAACCAGAGAAGAGGGGATAGAATTCTCTTGTGGAGAGATATCCACAAACTAGAGCAGAGGGGATAGAGTTCTCCTATGGAGAGAGATCCACAAACCATAGAAAAGGAGATAGAGTTATCCTGTGGAGAGAGATCCACAAATCAGAGCATTGGGGATTGAGATTTCCTTTCAATAGAGGTCCATAAAGATTGTAATAGGGAATTGATTCCCAAGAGATTTGTTGAGAAAATTTGGAAGAAATATTCTCTTTGTGGACCTAACCTACATTGGGTAAACCACGTTAAATTTATGTCTCTCATGTGTGTGATGATTTGTGCATTGCTTTGATTACTACTATTGATATTAAAATTGATAACATTAGATAATATTTTTTGGGAAATAAAAGTAAAATTTTATCTTATAATGGTCACCCCCCTCTTAGTATAAGCTTATGTTCTTCGCAATGAATATAATATACTCTTATTAATGTCAAGGTAACCAATAATTATATAATTATGAAATATTAGGGGTTTAAATATAAAAATCCATCAATCTATTGTATGAAGAATCTTAGAGAATAGTAAAATTATTTTTTTTCTTATCTTGGAAACCAAAATGTAGTTGGATCTCATGTAAAAAATAGTAGATAGGATTTGAATGGGTGCTAGTCATTGAAATGGATGCCCAAGGGGCATTAGGGGGGATAGTTACCTTTTGTAACTCTCTATAATAGATGATAATAGAGCATATAGCTTGGAGGGGTGTCCTAACACCCCATTTTAGGAATAATGTGATAACTAAGTAGGTTATAATAATAAATTTCTATGGGAATCAAAACCTAGATGGATATATTTATCAATGGAGAATGATGCATAATATAAGAGTCTCAACGGAGGATCTAGGCTGGATTTTTTCTAGGGATTTTAATGCTAAACTATCATCTAAATATTAGGAAGGAAAAAATCTAGTTTTACACTTGGGGGATTGGCTCATGATTACCCTGGTGCAGGAATTACACAAGAGAAGGGAGCCACATAGCAAAAAGGTGAAGTTATATTTTTTTTAATTTCTGAAGAGGCATTTAAGAAATAGAAATTAAATTAATATTTTGGAGGGTCTGGTCTTGGATCACTTTCCCATTCTGTTGGAGGAGAAATTATGTTGGGGCAACACCAAAAATTGTTTACAATTGAAAACTTTTGGTTACAAAAGGAGGAACTTTAGAAGAAAATCTTGTGATGGTGGGAAGAGGGACACCCAAAATTTGATATAATAATGTTTAGCTTTCATAATCAGCTTCATTATATCAAGAATCAACTAAAACGGTGGAGGCAATATAACAAGTCAAACTTCTAGATCCAAAGAGCTCCATTGGTGGCCATATGTGATGAGGTGTAGAAAATGCTTCATGGAGGGAAAAATTATGAAGCACCTAAAATGAGAGGATGATGATTTGCATAAAGTCGTAGAGGAGATTGGAAACTAAGATATCTAATAGAAATAAAGATCAAGAACTACTTAGTATTTTGAAGGGGATAGAAACACTAAATTTTGCCATCATGTTGCTTATGCTAGGATATAGATGGACAATATGGAAGCTCTTTAGGATGAAAATGGACTCTCTTTTGATACAATTCTAGGTATGCATTCCCATTCAATGGATTATTTAACTAAATATTTTAAGGAATATTTGGTGTAGGATGAAGACGTTCAAAATTATTATTTTTCTACCATTCCCTCTATCATATTTAAATAACAATATGAAGACCTAATTAAATCCATTGATAGAGAGGAGATGAAGGAAGTACTCTTTGGAATAAGTACAATAAAAACACTAGGTGCAGGTGGCTTCCTAATCAATTTTTTTAGACCTTTTGGGATAAAATAGAGGAAGATGTAAAGGTTGTCATTGAGGAGTCCAGGGTAGTAAAACAATACTTAAAGAATTAAACTATACATTCATTTTCTTAACTCTAAAATGGGAGGAGTGGTGCATATTTCAAATTATAGACCTATTGTATTATGCAATGTCATATACAAAATAATCATGAAGGTAATGGTTGAGGGTCTAAAACCTCTCTTATATCTTTTTCTCATATTGGTTGAAGGATTAGGTAAGCTTATCTTAAGGAAAAAATAATAGATAATATCATAGGTATCAAGGTGGGTGAGGAGGCTTTGAATCACCTATAGTTTTTGGATGACACAAGATTTATGGGAATGACCAACATTAGGGGAGCAAGAATAATAAGATATATTATTAATGTTTATCTTAGTGAAAGCATGAGGATATGGAAACAAGAAAGGAAAAAATCCAAGCACGATGCAAAAATAGAACTAAACTTAAAGCTAAATCCTACGAATTAAAAGGCATAAAATGGAGAAAGCATAAATGGATTGAAACCCAAATGAAATAAACAACCCTTTTCTTTTATTGATGTATTTCACAATTTAGTTACAATTCGCCTCCTCCCTTTTCAGGGGCGAGGAGCGTTAAATTCACCTCCTCCCACATGTAAGATGGGCGAACCAAAACATCATCACTGCTTGTGTATACGAGTGTCGATTCCTTGTTGTTCCTTCGATGTTTCGATCCTATGTTCAAAGAAACAAAAGATAGTCAATAGCACCTGTAAAGAAGATCAAACATGCAATCTCAAAACCCAAAACTAATGCATGTGAAGAAATAAATAAAATGATGATCAAGACAACTCCAAACCGATTGAGATTTTCACAGAAGCATGGGAACATCACTGAGAAGGCACTGCAAAAAGAACAGTCTGCAAATTTGTCGTGGAATCATATTCGTTTCGGGGTGGGACGAATATACCTATAACAAAATATCGAATAGAACCGTCCTAAATGTCACCTCCAGACGACTCCAAATTTCTTGCAAAAGTGGGGGTTAACTAATTGGCGGTATTTTGGGATGACCCAGATGGTCAAATTTCCCCAATTCAGCCTCTAACACCCAGATTTCGATGGCGCCCTCTACAAGTTAGTGAAGTTGAAAACATGATAGCAATTGATCAAAACGATATGAAATCAAAATTGTAAACTATCTAAGCGGCATAAAGACTGCATACAAAATGGAAATGACAAAAATAAAATCTGCCATAGGTTCCCAATCATTCCTAAAAGGGACGATTAGACCTGCAGTAATGCGGGGGCTCACAGGAAGGCGGCCCACCATTTGGGGCCTGATTTCGGCACCAATCCACTTGGGATAGGTCCAAAATCCCCTACAAGGTGTTGTCAACAAATTGGGTGGTAAAATGTGGTTAAGTGTTGGGTTTTGGGCTCAATATTCATCCTTCTAATAGTCACCCAATGACCTCCTCTCTAAACGAGATCAAGGATGTGAAAGGCACAAATCGCACAAGGATGTATGGGGAAGTAAAATGGCAGCACTTCGTTTCTCAAAAATGCTCCTAGTCTCCTCCCTTTTGGGGTGAGAAAGCTCACCAATTTATAGACCTAGAGGTATCTTGGGATGAACATGCAGAGGCACCACTTGGCAGCCATGCCCTTCCAGGGGAGGGAAGATTCCTCCCTAATTAGGAGCTTCATGACTGCCCCTGTAACAACCTCTAACGCTCGAAAATGCTCACCCACACTCCCATGAAATGAAGGAGGCATTAAGTGGCGGATCTGAGCTGCCATTTATCACGAATTGAATTTTTTCTTGTCAAACCCACTATTCGCTCCACCCCGAAGCGAATATTTCTATTCATCCCTGGGCAGGGCAAATACCAAACCATATTTGTTCCTGGGTGAAACGAGTATGGAGCAAAGTACCTGAGGGTGCCGAATTGACTTTTGACCTTCAAAAACTATTGAAAGAGTGGTTAGGACCATTGTTTAACCTCTAGGGGCTGCCCTAGGGGCTATGTGTGTCAATGCAATTAGTTTTTGCAGTCACATAATCAAATTGGTGTTGTTTTGGTGTCTACAGATGCGCCATTTTGGGAAGTGTTGCGCATGGCGCAGTGCTGAGCAAAAATATATAACCAAAGCACTAATTATTAGGGTTTCTTAGTAACCTAACCAACTTTGGATGCTCCAAGTATGGATAGGGCATGCATTCTTGAATCCTTGCTTCTGATAAGCAAAGGAAATCAATTCAAGTATTAACCTTTTTCGGTGAGGTGTTACTTGAGCTTGGACATTGATCGGTCATGAATAGGCAAAGGGCACAACCTTTTATCTATGGGAACCTTGAGTTCATGATTCATGAATGCCAAGTGTTTGATCAGCTTGTGATTATTGCTTGTTTGCTACCCCAAGCGAGAGCGTACTTGTCTTTGTCAATGATTCTTTGAATGCATGTTGTTTCCATGATCGGGTGTGTATTTTTTGATTGGTGACTAAGTGTGACTACCCCCTCAAGGGATGAATCGATGAGGGAATGACCTGCATGAGAAAAGCGACGAGTCGCTTAACCCAAGATGACTTAGGTAAGGGTGCCTTTAGATGTTTTGATCTTTGAATGTGTGTGCAGTTTTCTTGACATTTAGACCTATTTTTGGTGGGTGTTAACCCTTTTGGTGACGTTGTGCTAGGGATGAAATTCTCGGCAATCCATTCTCCCATGGAGCAGTCCGGCTATGGTAGCCTTCTTGGGGGGTAGGATAGCGAGGATTTGCAATCCCAACGTCTATTTTGCATGCCCAAGATATCAAGTGCAAAAGCACGCTTATTAGGCAAGGTTATGGCTTTGTTTTTGGTCATTTTGTGTTTTTTTTTTCTTGCTTTTCTTGCTTTTGTTTTTCTTGCTCTGTAATCGTTCCTGGGTCGGGCGAATACCAGGCTGGTAATCATCCCAAGGCAGGACAAGTGCTAACCAGAATGCTCATCCCAAGGTGGAACGTTTACAAGTAGAAAGTTCTATTTATAGGCCAAAATCAAAGTTTGGGTCATTATCATTTGCTTTTTCTGGTGATTTTGGAGCTCTGAGGAGGAGGAGGTTGATTCTGTGAAGCGAAGCACTGCCAAATTTTTCTACCACCATGAGTTCACATATCGGATCCAGCGACGGAGCCAAAGTGAGTAAGTGATCCTCCAAATTATTGTTTGTATGCTTGCTTTGTTTTTGTTGTTTGTATTGTTTATTTGATTTTTTTTAATTAAAATGAAACCCTAGACTAACAAAATTGTCACTGAGCTGAAAACTCAATTAAACGCTAGTTTAACAACAATCAAAGACTCAGGTTAGAAACATAGGGTAAAACTGAGTGTTAATAATGTAGCTTAACCCTAGTTTAAAGGACGTTAAGTTTGTTGAATTTATTAGTTAAAAAGTTAAACTTAGAACTGACAAACCATTGTTGTTGATTGATTTTTTTTTTGTTTTAATGTGTTTGTGTGTTTTCTTTTACAAATTGTGAAGAGCTAGTATCGAGTGCCTACGGTGTTCACTGAAGCACAGGAGGAGCTGACCTTGGTGGACTGAGAGTGGCTTGATGCCCTTGGGCTCAAGCAGGTGACTCGACTGGAGCCAGTAGTCGGGGATCAGGCCTACCTGATGACCCTGATCAACTTGTGGGATCCTCGGACTAACACCTTCCATCTCTTAATAGGGGAGATGACAGATATGTTAGAGGATGTCTATCATATTTTGTGGATCCTGATAGATGGCTTGCTGATCAAGATGACACCATGAGACTAGCGGACAACAGTGTTGACACGCTACTTCAAGCATGGGACGAAGGTGGGTGTGGACAACCCAGTGGAGAGGGCAAAGCTTGACTGCCATATTGGTGGCATTCTGGTTAGATGGTGGTTTGAGAGGGGGGTATTGTGAGTGAGGCATACATTGCTTATGGGCCTCATTTCCAAAATGTTGCTGCCCAACTCTTCAGGCGTGAGGTTCCCATGGAACCTGTTAGAGGTGGTGTTTCAATTGGTGGAGTGCCCGATGAAGGCACCAATGATCATGAGGTGGGTGCAGACATTGCTGGCACAACTCTATGATGAGCTGTACGAGGTCTACTGCTAGAGGCAAAATTGGGTGTAGCTTCTTGTTGCAGTACTGGGTGTGGCAGCACATAGCGATGGAGAGGCCAGTGGGGTTACCATGGACGACCCAAGCGGAGATGGTGGATCAGGATGTAGGGTATGCAACTCTATGACAACGGTCTGATGATTAGGGACAAAGTCAGTGATGGGTAGGTGCCATAGGGCACTATGCGGATGCCTTCACTTGGATGACTCTAGGGGAGGTGTTCTGGTGCCCCTATCGGGACTGTCCAACCTGGCCTGAGGCTAGAGAGTGGCTTCGACGGGTACGAAGGGGGCGATGGCTGATTGGGCACCACGGGACTGAGCAGGAGTTCTTCCCATATGGTTGGGTCACATGACAATTTGGGGTGCACCAAGGGTTGCCTAGTGAGCCCATGATCTATTGACATCGGGGGCCAAGAAGACTTTAGCCTGGCCAGTTATTGCACCACTAGGTGAGGATTCGGATGCGGTGATTGACGTCTCAAACGTGGATGATGTCGGGACTACCGTAGAGTATGATCAATGGTGGACTCTACGGTAATGACAGGGAGAGGGACCACTGGGAGGCATGAAGGTAGTAGCAGGAGGGGATGAGGGTGCAGAGGCACTAGGTGAGGGTTGGGGAGCTCCGCTAGAGGATGTAGACATGGTGGAGGTGGATGACTTGGGTGCAAATTTTGGGGGTTCGGATCAGCCAAAGATGTAGGACATCTCGAAGCAGTGCGAGCCAAAGTAGGCTGTTGTTCCAAAGTCGCCTGTGCACCAGGTCATGGTGAAGGACACAGAGGCAAGGGTGGATGCTAAGAATGCATGATTGGTGAAGCTACTATGGAGGCGAGATGAGGAGCTGGGGGAGGCTTTGCAGGAGAAGGATCTCCTGTGGACTCAGCTAGCAAAGCGGGAGAGCACGTTGGCTGCATACCATCGAGGGGATGGGGACACTAGTGTTGCATGGGATAGGGATCTCCTGTGGGCACAGATGGCGAAGAAGGAAAAGACATTGGCGTAGCGTAATGATGTAGTAGCTTATTACCATCGACGGGAGGCAGAGTGGTTGCAACGGGAGACAGATTGGTCTTGAAATCGGATGGATATGGAGGGAGATATTATTCACCTCGATGGGCGGTTACCTGAACCCTCGTAAGGTGGGTCGTCATGTCGAACGAGGGGTAGTGATACTGAGCAGTCAACATCATCTAGTTGCAGGTGATTGGATGAGGGAGGGGGTAGTAGGCATGATGCAGGGGCTAGCAACAGCCGCCCTGAGGGGTCCCATAGGACCCACACCACGGGGGGTAGTTCCCGTCGCACCGATCCTGCATGATCATGGTGTCCGATGCCTTAGGCTTGGGGGTTTTTGAGTTTTTGGCTCTGGTGAAGTCAGAGGACTAGTTATTGTAGCCTGCGGGCATTTTGGATGATATATATATATATATACAGATGACTTTATTTTATTTATGCACATGTCATGATTTGATGTTATGCATGATGATTGATGAATGTGTACGTATGCATGTTAATGTACATTGATGGATGCATGTGTTATGATGAATGCAAATGTTTCTAATTTATATGATATGCAAATGGAAATGATGAATTGAGTTTGTGATTTTTGGTGGTGGCACCATATACTATTTAGAACTTATGGCTTTTTGTCCTAGGTGATTGTTGTGGTAAACAAATTTTTATGTATCGTATTTTGTATTTTCTAATGGTGAAGTAAGGCTGAAAGATATTTACAGTTGGTTTAGAATGTAGTTAGGTTTTCTGAGACTCAAATGTTTTAACTAACTAGCCAAGACTGTACCTTTATCTTACGAGAATTTGAACAAGGTATGAATCGGACTTGTCTTTAACCAAGTTATTTCACATCCCTGTGTGTGCAATTGAGTTCGTTTATGTGGTATTTTTCAGGATACCACCAGTGCCAGATAGGCTATCAACCAAACCTATACTGAGGATCATCTAAGTAGCCCCACTCACTCCTTTGTTGTATTTAGTTGGATTAATCTACGATGCTATCGTAGGATATCATAAGCTAGCTCATCCACATGTGAACATTGATCTGCACATTAGTTAATGTGGCAGATATATCATCATGCGGGAGGTTTACCATCAGTGACTGATAGGCTATCAACCAAATCGGTACTGAGGTTTGCTTCATGACCCGTCTGAATGTTGAGAGTTCCAAGGATTCAAGTTTGACTCCCTTATTTTCTTCAATTGTATGGGATACTTGGTCTTTGGTAGTGATAAAAATCACTGTTTATTATTATTATTATTTTGTTTGTTTATTTTGAGCAAGGGATTTGGAATAGTGAGTGATGAGAATCACTATTGTTTGTGTCTTTTGAGGTAGGCACTTTGGTTGTGATGTCAAATCTTTGGAGTTTTGACGTTTGCAAATTTTTAGATGTTTGCAACTGTTTGAGAACTTTGGGGTTCTTGGGGAATTGGGTAGGGAAGATTATTGTCCTTTTGCCAACTCTCAGCATTCTTGGGGTCATTCGCATAGGGGGATGAGCAAGATAACCATTTCACTTATGGTGACCTGGATTGCTTTGGAGGTTTCATCTTTCATTCACACAACTTGGGAATTTTTATGTGTTTTAATTTGTGTTGGGATGCTACATAACAAGGTGTAATCCAAGTAAAACTCTACCTTCGTAAAATCTGTCTTTGTACAGTATTTGGCTAAAAAGCTATTGACAACTGAATGACAAAAACTCTTGATACATTAGAAGACAACTGACTATAATGTGGCGAAAAGATGCGCATGGTGGTTATTTTTGACGAACTGTTTATGAAGTGGAAAAATGTGGAACAACATGGATTTGCCAAGTAATTACAGTCTAAGGTGCCCTGGCCCGTATGACCACAAATATGCAATGTATGTGTGTGATGCCTAATGCAACTATATGTATGTGTTTTTTATGGATTGATATTTATGAGTATGAAGATGATATGCAAAAAGAGCTCTTTATTTTTGTGATGATTGTGAGCATGCATAGGAATGAGATGCAAATTTTTGTTATTTTTTATGATTTTATTGTTTTTGAATTTTCTTGTTTTTTTTTGCTTTTGACCAAGCGATTGTGGGAATCCTTGGAGAATTTGGTTTGACCAAATGTGTAATGGGCACATTTGGGACATTTTGAGATTGACTAAGCGATTGCGGGAATCCTTGGAACATTTTGGGGATTTGACCAAGCGATTGCGGGAATCCTTGGAGCATTTTGGGTTTGACCAAGCGATTATGGGAATCATTGGAGCATTTTGGGTTTGACCAAGCAATTATGGGAATCCTTGGAGCATTTTGGGTTTGACTAAGCGATTATGGGAATCCTTGGAGCATTTTGTTTGGGCTATGGCTCTTTTAGATATGGAACAGCCGCAAATGACTGATGTTCAAGGGTTCTAGCTCCTTGACTCTGTCAAGAGAGGCTAGCCGGTATGTTCCAGGTCCCATTTTACTATCAATTACATAGGGACCTAATCATTTTGCCATGAACTTGTCCCTTAGATGGGGTGGAAAGCTAGAGTTCTATTGGTTCTCTTTTAAGACCAAGTCACCAACCTGAAAGTCCCTCAGGTGAACTTTTGTGTTGTATTCTTTCTTCAGTCGCTCTTGATAGATACGTAAATGCTCGAGAGCATTAATGCATCATTCATCGAGCAATGTAAGCTAGTCTAACCGAGCCTGCCATGCAGTGTCATCATCGATGAACTCTTGCATTGATATGCGCAGGGAAGGGATTTCCAACTTGAGAGGCATGACTGCCTCGGAGCCATACACCAGCGAAAACAAAGTTGCCCCAGTGGGTGTATGAATGCTAGTGCGATAAGCCCATAGGGCAAGTGGGATCTGAATGTGCCAATCCTTATGACTAGCTACGACTATATTTTTGAGGATGGCAACTAGCATTTTGTTTGAAGCCTCTGCTTGCCCATTTGCTTGCGGATAATAGGGTGTTGAAAAACTATGCTAAATTTTGTACTTTGTGGTCAAAGCATGCACATCTTTGTTCTTGAATGACATCCCATTATCCGAGATGATCTTGGATGGAATACCAAAATGACATATGATGTTATGTAAAATAAACTCTACAATGCGGGTTCCAGTCGTAGAGGTAAGCGAAATTGCTTCCACCCACTTGGTGAAGTACTCTATGGCCATTATGATAAATGTGTGATAGCCTGACAATGTAGGGGATATCTTTTCGATTAGATCTAAGCCCCACTGCAAAAATGGCCAAGTCGATTAGATCGATTGCAAGGCCTGAGAAGGTACGTGTGTCAAATTAGCATGGTGTTGACACTTCATGCACTTCCTTACATACGTGCAACAATATCACTCTAAAGATGGCCAATAATAGCCCATGCAAAGAATGCGCTTGGCGATGGCCATACCACTGAAGTGGCCACCACACGTACCATCGTGCGCTTGGGTGATCGCCCAAGTGGACTCTTATTATTGAAGGAGGATTCCTTCATAGCTATGACGATACAAAATGTCTCCTAACAAGACATGCTTTGTCGCTTTTTGCTTGAATGCTCGTTTGGTGGCATGCGTCAATCCAAGTGGGAGGTTACCTAACTTGAGGTAGTCCCTTATGGGTGAATACCAATCCTGCTGATCAGAAGCCTCAATGGTATGAACAACCAATCCCTCTTGAAGTTCATCCCTAGCAAAAGCTTAGCAGGAAAGAACTTGTAATAATAGCGTTGTGTTACTATTAAGGGGAGTAGGGGAGAACAAGGACACCCAGTTGGCATTTTTTAGACAATCATGAATTCGAGAGAACCTATCTTGAGGGGGTTCAGTCTAGATCATGTGGATTCCTGGTGTTGATTTAGAGCTTGCACACTCCATCACGGATTGCAAAAGTGTTTTGACTTGAATGGTTGTCATATCACCAAAAATATCTTATGGGATTAGTGACCCCAAGGAGACCATAGTGTCCACAAAACAATTCAATGATCGAGGGAGTGCCTCGATATCGTACCATTCAAGATTTGCTAGGAATTTGTCCACAAGGGCTTTGTAGGCCTGTAGAACTAGGCATTTACATTGGAATATCCCTTTGACTTGGTTGACAATTAACAGCGAATCACCAAAGATGTTTAATCATTTAATGTTCATGGTGATTGTTTTCTGAAGACCTATGAGCAAGGCTTCATATTCTGCATTATTGTTGGTGCACGGGAAGTTTAATTTAAATGACAGAGTCATTGGAGCCCCTTGCGGTGTGAAGAATACAATTCCCGCACCACCCCCTTGCTCACACTTAGAACCATCAAAAAATAGGTTTATGTCGGCCTATGACTCAGGTTTGGCGATTCTGAGACATGGAAGACCCCATCATCGGGTATTTCTATGACTAGAGTCTGATCATCTTTAAGAGGAGCCTCTACTAGTTGATCGGTTATGACTTGTCCTTTGATAGATTTCTATCCAATAAATTCTATGTCAAATTTCATCAACAACATGATCCATTTTGTCGTGCGGCTACTATGATAAGTACGACTCATCATGTATCACAATGGATTCTCCTTAGACACAACATACGTAGTGTTGCTCAACATGTAGTGGCATAGCTTTTTGGTAGCAAACACCACTGCCAGGCAAAGTTTTTCAACATATGCATAGTTAAGTTCATAGCTGACCAGGGTGTGGCTAAGATAGTAAGTAGCCTGTTATTTGTGAAGTTCATTCTTCTAGGCTAGCATGGTGCCCAATGCCACCTCAGTAGCTAATATGTATAAGTAGAACGACACTCCTAGTCTAGGTGGTGCCAATACTGGTGACGAAGCCAAGTATCTTTTAATGTCTTCAAAGGCTGACTGGCACTCGTCATCCTAGTGAAATGCTACCCCCTTGTGCAATAGTTTGTTCATGGGTCGGCACTTGTCAGATAACTGTGCTATGAAGTGCTTGATCGACGTGACCTTTCCCTATAGGCTTCTGAGCTGCTTAATGGTAGTTGGGGGAAGCATTTCAAGGATTGCCTTGAATTTGTTCGGGTCCACATCGATGCCTCATTTTAAGACTATGAAACCCAAGAGTTTTCCAGATGTGACGCCAAAGACGCACTTCTTGGGATTCAGTCTAACTTTATGCTTCATGATGCGATCGATGATCTTGCTTAAGTCATCGATATGATCTAAGTGCAAAAGAGACTTGGCCAACAAATCATCCATGTAATCTTCCAAAGTTTTATGCATGTATTCGTGGAAGATATACGTCATGGCACATTGGTAGGTGGCACCAGCATTTTTAAGGCCAAAAGGCATGACCTTATAACAAAATGTCCCCTAAGGCATAGTGAACGCCATTTTTAGTTGGTCCTCGAGATTGATACGAATCTGATTGTATCCCGAGAAACCATCCATGAGGGAAAGCATTTCATGGCCCGCTGTAGTGTCTACCAATGCGTCGATGCTAGGCAAGGGAAAATCATCCTTAGGACTCACTTTGTTTAGATCTTGAAAATTAGTGCATATGTGAATCCTCCCATCGGGCTTCTTGACGGGCACCATGTTGGATAGCCATGGCGGATAATCCATGTAGATGACAAACTATGCATCCAATAGCTTCTACAATTCGTATTTGACCATTAAGGCCATTGTTGGGTGCAGCTTACGTAGTTTTTGCTTAACTGGATTGATTTTTAGATCAAGCATTAGATTATGCATGACTAGCTATGGATCTAGCCCCGACATGTCTCTGTATGACCATGCAAAAACCTCCTTCTTCTCTTTGAGAAGATCAATGTAGTTGGCTTGCTCTTCAGGGGATAAGCTTACCCCCAACTTGATTATATGTGGATTCATTGGATCTAAGCCGATGTCTACGTCAGTTGTCTCCTCGAATGACATGTGGGATCCGTCCTCCAACTGGTGTGGAGTCGGGATCAAATGGATATCATTTGTTGAGTTTAAATCCATGTTGGGAACCTTAGGTTCCTCTTCAGCATGGAAGATATCCTGAGTTGGCCTTGGGGTAAAATGAAGCATTTCATCGAAAGGCTAGTACTCTAATGGGGATGGAGGTGAATTGACGTGATCTTAGTCGATGGCATCTATGTCTAGATGCAATGACCATGCTAGATCGGTCATATTATGGATGGGGGCAGTTAAGTCAATGGAGATCATGTTGATGAAGTGATTGTGATCTCCATTACCACGGGTGTGGTGACTTGAACATCCTAGATGATTCTTGTGCCCCGGATCTACCTCTATGGGTATTAGCATGAATGGATCGGCCCTATGTGTAGATAGGAGGACAGGGTCTGCCCTCGTCACTGATATCACTCTAGGGTCTCAGGGTGGAAGGTGCTCTTCGTATACCTGGAGCAGTGGATACAACACTTGGTCCCACCCCGCTGGGTCTACGTACCACTCATTCCCTGGTCCTATGTTCATCTATTCAAATATGTCGTTAATATCCAAGGGGTATCGATGTTGCATCTATTGCATGTGATTAAGATATGTCATGTTTGTCTCATCTTCGTAATCACTATCGAAGATCCAAAAACTCTCGTTGGCTTCGACAACTATTTGAGGCAGTACAGGCTCGTCCTGCTTGAGCAAATTAACCTGACCCCATTGTGGTTGTTCCACTCTCCATGGGGGGACCTGATTCCCTTGACGCAATGCTGGCTCGATTGGAGCCTCTAAAGGGAACATTGTCAAGAGGCTCTCTTGATAGTTATCCATTGGGATCACTTGTGAGTTATCACTATTTAATTCGAAGGGGTCATATGATGCTGGTTCATACTTCGAATAATCCTCTAAAGATCCTTCTTGACACTATCCATACCCTTCTTTGAAGTGAGTCCCCGAAATTTCTCCTCTCTCTAGCAAAGGGAAAGAGTTATTGAGGTTAACAAGGGTGGTTGTTGACCATGGAAGATAATCCCCCAAGGTATACGTTGTGTTAGGATTGGCATAGGGATCTAATGCCAATCCATCCTTGTTGCCTATTCCTAGGCCTTGCATGTCCTCGACAAAGATATCTAAGGGCAGGGGGTGGTTGAACCCCACTCCTGACTTGTCATAGGGCATTTGGTATCTTGGTTGGCAAAGGACACACACTTCTTGCTCATACCTGCCTAACCCATATCCATGCCAATTGCATTGGCCAAGATATCTCAGAGCAAAGTTCGGGTTAGACAAATAGTTGACATCTTCTGCAAAGGGCTCTTCATCTTCGTCCTCTTACATGCATGGCTTAGTACCATGATCAAGGCCCCCATACACAAAGTTTATCTGGTTTGGTGGGTAGCCTAAAGGAACAATTATACTGATGGGGAGGCGAGGTCTCCCCATGTCCTCCATGGACTCTAGTGTGGGCGTTGCTACAAAATTCCACACCAGATACTCCCCCAGCCTCGTATTGGCCATTTCAACAGTGATTGTTGGCAATTGAGGGGGAGGAAATGAAAGCTCTTCCTGAATACATTTCAAGTTGAGTGAACTAGGAGCCTCAACTTCCATTTAACTAGGCATCTCTTCAGTAGATATGGTTGAGACTATAGGTAGCGCCTCTTCCATAGGTTGCGCCTCCTCTAGGGGTTTCTTCCCTTTGTCCTTCTATTTGGCCACGATAGGTGGCTTCATTGGTGAAGGACCAAACGATGAAGATGGACCTGGCTGGGGTTTTGATGGATTTTTCATCAAGGATGCTTGCAAAATCGAACCCTATCTAGATGGATTTAACTAAAAATCCAGATGCATTGATGGAAGGGTCGATTGTAGCATCAGATGCACCGCATTGCAATAATTGAAGGGTTCCAAGTCTGTCAGGACTACATGTACTTCCCCTTTAAATGTATACTTCAAACACTGATGAACTATCGAAGGGACACACTTCATGTCCCTGATCCATGGCCGACCCAACAGGATGTTATAAGCCATCTCACCTTCCAAAATATGGCACAATGTAGGTATAGTATTTTGTCCCACTTGAATGGGTAGGACAATTGTGCCAACTATCGATCAGATTGCATCATTGAATGCTCAAAGTGTATATGTGGAGGCCATGATGTGAGATGTTGACAATTTTAGATGTTTCAATGCTATTGTAGTAATGATGTTACTGGACGAGCCAGTGTCTACCAACACCCTCTTATATGAGATCCCGTTGACCCATGTGATAACATGCAGGGGTGGATCCACCATGTCATCAGCCACTGATTTCACCTCATCTTCTCGAAAGGTGATGACTGGCTCGGTGCATCATTTTACATGGCCCACAAAGTTGTTGAAGGAATTCACTTTGTGGGGCTGCAACTCAATGGCCTTTAATATCTCCATGAGAGCCTCTCGATGGGGCGTTGATTGTTGAATAAGCTCATATATGGAGAGCCTAGCCGACGTGGTTCTCAAACTCTGAGTGAGTTTGGTCTGAATCATGGCCATGGGTCTAGGTAGAGGGGGTTGCATAGGGTGTTGTTGAGGTTGTGATGTCGATAGAACCTCTCTTGTAGCTACCGTGGGGGTAGCTCCTGGGTATCTCTTATTCCTAGTCACTATGCTTATCATCCCCACATACCCTTGCATGGGACAATTTTGTTGCACCTCATTGACTTGAAGGGGTTTTTCCTGCACCTCATGGGCAGGCAAGGGGTCTCTAAAAACTCCCATCTGCTATTTTTTTGGTGCTACGAGGTTGTCCACTACCAATGTCTTATTGTCAATTAGATCTTGTATTAAACCTTTGAACTTCCAACATGCATTAAGGTCATGTCCCCTTCGCCTGTGGAATCTACAATACAAGTCCTCCTGGTACCCTTTAGGCTTTGGTGCATTGGGATCTATGGTTTGAATCTTTGATAGGTTGATCAAGTTTATCGCTGACAAGCGATCAAATAGGGAGTCCCTAGACTACGTATAAGGTGTGTATTGTCACCTAGGGTGACGCTGTTGATTTTGCTCCTGCTTCTGGTTTTCTATTTCATAATTATTAGGAGGCATCGCCTGATAGTTAGCCTTTTGAGGTTGTATTTCTTATGTAGGCTTAGGGAAATTTATAGCAACTTGATTAACCGCAGCGGGTTTTTGTTGCGTAGTCCTTGTTTTTGTGTTCTTGTTCCATTCTTTCTTCTTTATGTTTGGAAATCTCACCATCCTGTATCTTGATCTCTTCGATGATTCTGGCTTGCACCAGAGCTTCCTCTAGGGTGGCATATTGCTACAACTACAATAACACAGAGATCGATCTCAAACAACTTCTTGAGAACATTTGTGTAAGGTCAAACATAGGAGGGAGGTAGGGTAGCTTGGAAAGCAGAGTCCTCCATAAATTCTCGTAGGCCGCCATGGTCTCTTCCTCATACTACCTGAGGCTGGCCAGGTCACTTAATGACGCCTTATTCTTGGTGTTGAAGGCAAAGCGTTCGAGGAACGCATCCACTAACTGATCCAAATTACTGATGTTATGCTTCGGTAACTGAGTGAACCAATCCGAGGTAGGGCCTACGAATGTGGTTATAAATGTTCTAAGAAATAATGCATCATTGTCCTGAATGCCAAAGCATTGTCTCAGGAACCTAGTCACATGCTCTTGGGAATTTTCCTCACCCTTGAAGGTTTCCAATTGGGGTAGCTTAAAGTGTTCAGGGTAAGGGGGTGCAGGTACTGACAGATGCACATAATTACTATGAAGTTGGTGTAACATGGGCTTTTGGGGCCTAGAAGCTTTGGTTTCCATAGACTCCAAGTGCTCTAGCAGTTCTTTATATGCATCAGAAGACTTAATATCTTCCTCTCTAGTTTGCTCCCATTGTGGGTTAAGGGAGACTTGAGGCCTATGAAGGGGTGGCTGGATAGCAGCCCCTCCACCTTGATAGGGCATTTTAGCCTGCTCCTCCTCTTGTTCATACTCCTCATAGGCTTCTCGAGGAGTCTTTGGGTGAGACCTATGACCCTGGGTGGGTCCCCGTGGAGGGTACCCAACGTTGTTTCGAGGAGTGGCATCCTGTTCAGGTCTATGAGGTCTCGAAGGTAGCACTTGGTAAGGTCACGAAGACCTATCTCACACCAAGGGGTTGCGCCTCTCATATGGTTTTGATCTTTGGGTGTGCGAGGTTGGAACCCTTTCAGGCATTGGGTTGTGGAGCAACTCATTCATTTGGCACCTAATGCGCTCTTTGCTAAGGCGATATAAATGCTCTAGCTGCTATTGGTCTTACTCAAGCCGTGTGATCTGCGCTTGGTAGGTGGCATGTCTGGCGACTGCCAGGTCAATTTGTTTTGCCATATTGAGCCTAGGAGGCCTAGATGCCTCTCCTGTGCATTTACCTCGATTGCAATGATCTGATATCTCAATAGGTCGCTTCCCTCTGTCAAGGTTGGTAGCATTTACCCGAGGATCTGGCCTCAGTGGGTGATCATGGTATATAGCTGGTGTGGAGGCGCATGGCCCCCACATTGTATATTGCTCTTGAGGAATGTAATCATCTTCCTCGTGCTCCCTTTCATATGTGTGAAAGGGACAGGAAAAGTTAGCTCATCCTATTTGAAGAGCCTTGCACTTTGGATTTTGTCTATTGGTTCTAACAGTGAGAAGGGGTAAAGGGGGGATGACATGATCATGTGCCCTCTCTTTATGGTCCCTATACGGCTCTAGCACTTCATCACGCGGTGACCACTCATAACGAGCATCCAAAGGAGCCCTTCTACCTAATTTAAATGGTACGTGTATGGACTCTTCCTGAAAGGGTTCATGTTGACTGGGTGCGCCCCTCAAAGGGGTGTCTCTATAGTCCTGTTATGATGTGTCCCTATGTGGACTATCTCATGGGTCAGGCCGCCAAGGTGGAATGACCAAGTCCTTGTGGCTATAGCGGAGGTGACTTGTGCCTCCTTGTACACTCTCTATAGCCTCCTCCCGTGATTGGGCTTGGCTACGGGTGTACACCATGGTGGTATCTCTCTACAAGCTATGTAGGTTTTTATCTCTTTTATGATTTTTTTACTCTACACTAAACAGAAAATATCACACACACACACAAGCAGTGATTATCTCGTTTAAATATTGAAAGTGTGTCCTAGACTTGGTTTAGTGTGTTTTTTATTTTTTTTTTGTTTTTTTTTTTGAAGGTTTTAAAGAATGTTTAAATGCAAAATGATGGCTCTTATGACTCCTAAAAAATGGTCACCCCTTCGATATACCATTTCCAGACCGATACCAACCTGTCTATATAACTACCCTTACGTGAGGGAAACTATAGGTATGTGAGAGCAGATGGTACGTGGAACATAGCCGGTATGGAAGGAGAATCACCTTGTTTATGACACCTACCATAGAAGACTTATCCTCATGCATTGGGAATCACCCCAGCTACACTCGGCCATATTTTGTCAGGATTTACATCTAGCAACAGTAGCGATCGAGGTAATGGATGCAAGATTCAATCCAAGGTGGTGATGAAATTCATCGTTGGTCTTGATCAAGGGCTGGGGTTTTATGACCAGCTCCTTGGTTTTTAATTTGCCATGTGGTGTGTGGGGTTCCTTTTACTTTGCAAAAGGAAACAAGCAAGCAGCAAAAACAAAAAATTTCCTAAGAAAAGCAAGTAATCCAAAAACAAAAAAAATAGATAGCAAAAAATGATAGGGATAGTTCAGAATCCTTACCTCTTCTCTGCCCAAATCTTTTGGTTCTAAGTCTCTGTCTTGAAAATGCGTAGAGAGCTATTTGTCCCTAGGTTGAATGAATAACAGAACTGTATTCATCATAGGGTGGGGCGCATTCCCATTCATCCCTGGATGAGATGAATTACATCTCTGTGTTCACCATAGGCTAGTACGAACAACAGTCCCACATTTGGAAAAAGAAGATACCTGCAAGCAAAGCAAGATTTGATCATATTTTTGATCTAAAAAAAAGTAGACAAGGTCCCACTGTGATCGCCACTGAAAGCACGAGGATACAAAAACAAGAAAGGAAAAACTCCAAGCACGATGCAAAAATGGAACTAAACTTAACGCTAAATCCTACGAATTAAAAGGCATAAAATGGATAAAGCATAAACGGATTGAAACCCAAATGAAATAAATAGCCCTTTTCTTTTATTGATGTATTTCACAATTTGGTTACAATTTGCCTCCATTTTTAGGGGAGAGGAGCGTTAAATTCGTCTCTTGGTTACATCCATGGATAGCCATCCTTCTTTCGCGTGCCCACATGTAAGATGGGCGGACCAAAACTTTGTCGTCGCTTGTGTATACGAGTGTTGATTCCTTGATGTTCCTCTGATGTTCTGATGCTGCGTTCAAAGAAACAAAATATAGTCAATAGCACCTATAAAGAAGATCAAACATGCAATCTCAAAACCCAAAACTAATGCATGCAAAGAAATAAATAAAATGATGATCAAGACAACTCCAAACCGACTGATATTTTCATAGAAGCATGGGAACATCACCGAGAAGGTACTGCAAAAAGAACAGTCTGCAAATTCACCGTGGATTCGTATTCGTTTTGGGGTGGGACAAATATACCTGCAACAAAATGCCGAATAGAATCGTCCCAAATGTCACCTCCAGACGACTCCAAATTTCTTGCAAAAGTGGGGGTTAACTAATTGGGGGTATTTTGGGATGACCCAAATGGTCATATTTCCCCAATTCATCCTCTAACACCCAAATTTCGATGGTGCCCTCTACAAGTTAGTGAAGGTGAAAACATGATAAAACATGATAACAATTGATCAAAACGATATGAAATCAAAATTTTAAACTATCTAATCGGCATAACGACTGCATACAAAATGGAAATGACAAAAATAAAATCTGTCATAGATTCCCAATCATTCCTAAAAGGGACGATTAGACCTACAGCAGTGCGGGGGCACTCGGGTAGGCCACTCACTGTTTGGGGCCTAATTTTGGAACCAATCCACTTGGGATGGGTCCAAAATCCCTTACAAGGTGTTGTCGGAAAATTGGGTGGCATACTATGGTCAAGTATTGGGTTTTGGGCTCAAGATTCGTCCTTCCAATAGTCACCCAATGACCTCCTCTCTAAAAGAGATCAAGGATGTGAAAGGCACAAATCACACAAGGATGTATGGGGAAGTAAAATGGCAGCACTTCGTTGCTCAAAAATTCTCCTACTATCCTCCCTTTTGGGGCGAGAAAGCTCACCAATTTATAGACCTGGAGGTCTCTTGGGATGAACATGCAGAGGCGCCACTTGCCAGCCATACCCTTCAAGTGGAGGGAAGATTCCTCCCTGAATAGGGGCTTCATGACTGCCCCTGTAACAGCCTCTAACGCTCGAAAATTCTCACCCACACTCCCATGAAATGAAGGAGGCGTTAAGTTGTGGATCCAAGCTGCCATTTGTCGTGAATTGAATTTTTGCTCATCAAACTTGCTATTCGTTCCACCCTAGAGAGAATATTTCTATTCGTCCCTAGGAGGAGCGAATACCAAACCGTATTCATTCCTGGGTGAAACGAGTATGGATAAAAGTACCTGAGGGTGCCGAATTGACTTTTGACCTTCAAAAACTGTTGAAAGAGTGGTTAGGACCACTGTTTAACCTCTGGGGGCTGCCCTGGGGGCTGTGTGTGTCAATGTGATTAGTGTTTGCAGTCACATAATTGGATTGGTGTTGTTTTGGTGTCTACACTTAGGGCCACAAACCAAGTCGTAAATGATAAGAAATCCAAAGTAGTCTTCTTCAATATTGACCAAAGACTTCAAGACATAATTCTAGCGATCTTAGGATTCATGAGGACTTCTCTCACACTAATATATTTGGGGGTCCCTCTACATTTCAAAACTAAATATAGTTATGTGAAGGAATTTTTTGAATTGTATTAAAGAAAAAAATGACTATTGGTCTCACAAATGATTAACCTTTGGGGATATATTAACTTATTTGTAGTTTGTCATTTAGGCCATGCCAATCTACAAATCCCCACATACCATATGAAAAGAGTTGGACAAGATATCTAGAATTTTTTATGGGGAGGAGAAAAAGGAAAGAGGAGATGAGCAATTGTAGGCTTGGATAAAGTAAGCCAAACTAAGGTAAAGGGATGCTTGGACCTAAATATATCAGAGCTAAATAATAGATCTTTGATTGGAAAGATTTACTAGAGGTGGATCTCCCAACCTTCTTTATTCAATAGAGTTTTAAGTAGTAAGTATTTGGGATAGGTGAACCCGAATGAGGTGAGTCACTTTCCTTTGGATGGTAATGGGTCCCTAGTGTGTTAGGAAATAAACTAGGATCTCAAGTAGAAAAATATGGATTATTGTAGAAAGTGGGGAGAGGGGAGAAGGCATAGTTTTGGATATATTTATGGGATCAATACTTGCCTATCATTATTGAATTTTTAGAGTTGCCTAGTAAAAAAACCATGGAAAGTAGGGGTTGGATCAAGATTATTTATTTAAAAACTAGCTAGCTTGGGGATTATATATTCAATTAGCTTAAGAAGTTGAAAAAATGGCCAATTGCAATACCTATGAAATTGGAACTTATCATGACTAAAATTTTGGAAAAAATATTTATCACAGGTAGGGATAAGAACTATGAATTAGATTAGGTCTATGGCAACTTTGGAGCCAACACGGTGAAGGATGGACATAAAAATATCCTTCTAGAACTTCCTCCTCATACTTATTAGGTTGAGTATTAGAGAAAAATTTGGTAGGCCAAGGGTTGGCCAAAAGTAAACTTCTTTGCCTAGCAATTCATGCATAATGTAATTCTAGCCTCTAATAATATGATATGTAGGGGAATCATTGGCCCATACCATGTGTTTTATGCTAGAAAAATAAGGAAACATTTGGACACATAATTTTTAAGTGCAAGTTCATGTACCAGATCTCGAAGAGATGGTTTTTGGCTTATAAAATATGAGTCAATAATGATTTGAATTGTATTAATATTTAGAAAATATGTAAGAGGAGTGGATTTAAGTTTGAATATCTTTGTATCAGGTGGAATATTGGATTAAAATTTATTTTATGGTAATTATTATTGGAGAGAAATATCATAAATTTTTAAAGAAACCTTTTCATCCTTAGATGGAATCTAGCAGGTCATTTGGAGCAAAGCCATAAAAAGTGTGGTACTGTATGCTAAAGAGGAAACTTAGATTGATATAGGGACGATGGAAAATAAAGCTAAAGTGTAGGATGGATAAGACAAAGCTAATTGGAAAACACTCCTAGAAGGTTGACTTAAAATTAATACTGATGAAGCTTCAAAAGGTAATCTAGGTAGACCTAGAATTGAAGTGGTTTGTAGGAATCATATTTGGATATTACTCTATAGGAACTGCAAAGTCATGGCAAGACCACAAACAATGAAGCAAAATCCTTAGCTATCAAATTTTCTTCTATTTGGGAGATAAGACAAGGTTATATGAGGATAATAAAATAAATATTATTAAATATTGGTAGGATCTCTAAATTGCATGCAGACCTTTACTTTGGAGATATGGAGGTTGAGGATTCTTGTCACCAAAATTAAGGATTTGTGGAAGAAATTGGATGATGTGATTCCAATTTATGTGGGTAGAGATTAAAATATAGTGGAAGACATATTTGCTAAGACAAGTATTGAGAATGAGGTAGGAGTTTAGTGGCATGGCTACTAACTATGAGAGGGTTGGACATGTTGGTAAGCAAATCTAGTGTTTGGCTAATTTTAAAAACCAATACAAACATATGGTTTAGGAGATATGGCTCCAATGCATATCTTCTTTTAGTTTTGTACCCAAAATTGGTTAGTTCTTAGGATCTTAGGATTTAGAGGTATGGAATTTTTTTTTAAATTTAAAAAGAGGAAATGGGTGTTCTTGTTGGCTAAGGATAGGAGGTGTCCTATCCCAACTTGTAAATAATCTTGTTCTAATATATTTTTTAAAATATATTTTTTTCAAATGGAATTATAAGTGTGAGAATTAAATATTTTTTTGCAATGTTCTTGCATGTCCTTTTATTAAATATATTATTGTACATGTTTTCCTTCCATGAAGGTACTTCAATCTTCATATTTGAATTAAAGGAAAGATAAATTTAAAAAAAAATTAAAGTAAAAAAATCTATAATCTAATGCGTTAAAAGTTATTATTAAGTGTTGCATTTTTATATCAAGTGGCATTAGCTCAACTGGTTAAATTCTTCAATATTCAAGTAGGAGACCAAGATTCGAATATTGACAAGTTATACATTGATAATATCCTAACTTTGTTGTAATACCATTATGTGGTGGTGATGTAATATGAGTGGGAACGTTGTGTCGCGATATCGCGACACGTTGTGTCATCGCTATCACCGAGGGGAAGTTGTCGTTGAAATATCCTTAAGACAAATGATCATTGAAAAAGCTAAGTATGGTTTTTTTTGCAATTTCGCGACTTGTTGCACCATCACGGTCATTGGAGGTAAACTATCGCAAAATCACGACATGTTGTGTCGTCGCGGCTGTTGGAGAAAAGTTGTCACAATTTTGCGACATGTTGCACTGTTGCGGCCAAGGGAGAAAAGTTGTCATGATTTTGCAACATGTTATGTCGTCGCGGCTGAGGTAGGAATGTTGTCGCGATATCGTGACATGTTGCGCCGTTGCTGCCATCGAGGGAATGTTGTAGTTGAAATATCCTTAAGACAAATGATCATTGAAAAAGCTAAGTATGGTTTTTGTCACGATTTCGTGACCTGTTGCACCATCACGGCCATTGGAGGTAAACTATCATGATATCACGACATGTTGTGTCATCGCGGCTGCTGGAGAAAAGTTGTCACAATTTCATGACATGTTGCACCATTACGGCCAAGGGGGGAAAGTTGTCACGATTTCGCGACATGTTGTGCCGTCATGGTCGAGGGAGGAAAGTTGTCGTGATATCGCGACATGTTGCACTGTCGCTGCCACCGAGGGGAAGTTGTCATTGAAATATCCTTAAGACAAATGATCATTGAAAAAGCTAAGTATGGTTTTTGTCACGATTTTGTGACCTGTTGCGCCATCGCGGCCATTGGAGGTAAACTGTCACGATATCATGACATGTTGTGCCGTCGTGGCTGAGGGAGGAAAGTTGTCGCGATATCGTGACATGTTGTGCTGTCATTGCCGTCGAGAGAAAGTTGTCACGATATTGCGACATGTTGCGCCGGTGTGGCCAAGGGAGGAAAATTGTCACGATATCATGACATGTTGCACCGTCGTGGCCAAGGGAGGAAATTTGTCATGATTTCACGACATGTTAAGTCGTCATAGCCACTGGAGGTTTGTTGTCACGATTTCGTGACATGTTGTGTTGTTGTGGCTGCTACTGGATTTTTGTCACGATATCATGACATGTTGCTCCGTCGTGGCCAAGGTTGGATTTTTGTCACGATTTTGTGACATGTCACGATTTCATGACAGGTTGACTTTTTTTGCGGTCAGAGGAGTCTTGTGTCACGATTTCGTGACTTGTAGCTTTTTTGCAGACAGATGTGCAATTGGTGTTTGCTGTGTGTTTTCATGATAAGTTGTTGTAACTGACCTATCAGCTCTCTCAGCTAGCTTGATATTGGTTCAAGAGATTTGGATCCAGTGTAAATATTCCTCTTCTCTTGTAATCATGTGCTTTCATTGTTTTCGGCTGGGATGTATCTTATCCCAATTGTAACTGATCAATGTTTTAATACAAGTTTTTTTCAATTTTTTCAAAAAAAAATATGAGTGGGGCACATTTCAATCCCATATAACCAATTGAAAAAAAAATGTTGCATTTTTATGTTTTGTATCATCATTTATTTTATAATGTTTAACTGTATATTGTTGTTGACAATTTTGAAATTTTATTTATATAAATGAATAGCTTAAATACTTTTAATTTCATTGATCGGGAACCTTTAATATATACAAGACTGAACTTAAAGTATAATATAAATTATATAATTTTTTCTAGAGTTCAATTGTAATTAAATTTAATAGTATTGTCATATAAATCCATGAAGCCTTATCTATGCTAAATTTTTTATGCTATGAAAAATTCTTTAGATTTGCACTCACACTTATAGATAGTAAACTTAACAATTTACAAAATTGTTCTCATTCTCATGTTCTAATAAGTATGTTTGTCTTAGATGTTGGTATGCAACATAATATAGCATCACATTTTTTTTATCCTTAATTTTTACTTGCTTATGGAGTTAATTTAATGAATATTCTTGAATAATTTGTTTACATCTTCTTGTTTCAATTTTAAGATGCTGAAAATTTATTCTAAAATAACTAATAATATATCTAATACAAGATTTTCTTCTTGAGGTCATTTTTCTCCTAGTAGATGATTATTGGATTGAGCTTATGTTTGTACTATCTCATTTTCTAATTATCATATTTCCAAAGAACATATATTATTATTATTTTACATGAAATCTCAAAACCATGATGAGTCTTTTACTAAATAACTTTCACCAATTTCCCATTTCAAACCATTGAATGTTGTATTACTATTAACACTTATTTTTAGTTGCAAGCATTGCTTAATGTGATAATATATTTTATCCTTACATGTTTTATTTTTTTATTTTTTTGGTAGATTGAAAAGTGGGTTTTGAAATGGCCCCAAAACCTTATTACAAAAGGAACAACATTACACCACATGCAACAAAACAACCCAAAGGCCAACAAAAAGAGGTAATCCTAGAGGTATGGACTCAACTGTTACAACAAGTGCAACAATACAACCTAATGGCCATAAAAAACAAATGGACAATCCCAAAAGGATGATCCCAACAACTACTAATCCAAAATGAAAACCTTGAAAAAAAAACAAATATAGATATTTGGGCACATCAAAGAAGGAAATCAGTTTTCAGTGTTTTCCACCTAATCACTAGGGATGCCATATTCAATCTTGAAAAGCTGATTAAGTTGAACATGAAGTTCCTCTATGGTTTTAATGACCTTATTGTAATTTGTCCACGCAAATGTAGCAGAATTAGCAGTTGCAAAAAGGTTGATGATGGTGTTTGAAACCAAAGTCAGAATAGACTTTTGTAGTACAATATCAAACTTCATCTTCGGTAAGATATCATCATTAGAAATATGGCCAAGGGTTGACATTGAGGGGTTCCCTTAATTTTGTTCCCTTTTGGACCTTCCAAAACCATGATTCTTGTTGGAATTTTATTTCTACTTGAGTTTCCTCAATGAACGACGTCTAATTGCAAATCTTGAACAGTCAAATTATTGTTTAACACAACCAAGGATCATGGACTTAGGTTCAAAGACACAAAATTAGGATCATCCTTCTCATTAGGTTACTTTATGGCAATGGTGATGTGGCTAGGGCTTCTCACAGGAGGGTCAGGAGGGTTAATGGGAATTACGGTTCTTTGAGTGTATTCTTCTAGGGTATGATTATAGGAATTAGGTACAAACCTTGGTGGGTTGGGTGGGTATATTTCTATTTCCTAACTCTATCAATGCATAATTAAATGGAACAAAATAGGTAATCATGGATGTTCACAAGCTTGACATCGCTAAGGTGGCTAAGAAATGCTAAATGAAAACTGCACAGTCGGAGGTTAATGTTATGAACTGTTATATATTAAAAAATAGGTATCATCACTCTATACCATAGGGAGGGGAGGGATGCCCTAAATATTCCACCATTATCCTAAACTAAATTCTTACCTTTATCCACAAAGAAGTTAGTTTTTTGTAGCAAAGTTGTACCTATCTCTACAAATGGTGCACCCATCAGCAAGAAATCCAATGACATCGGCCAGAAAATGAACATTGATTATGAATTCCAAGCCCCAGATGACAACACTCCCTTTGTCCCATTAATTTACAATAATATTGGAGACTTCTTCATCATTGCCATAAAAATTCTTTACAAATGGTATGAATTTGTGAGATTGTAGAATGTCTTTACTCACAAGGTTCAATTGGAGAGTATTCGGCTCAATGAGGGCCATGACAAAGTCACAAAAATTAGACCAAGGATAGGGAAACAAGAATATATAATGTGATAAAACATACCCATTATTAGATTTATAGCCTCCATTCAAGAAAAATATTTTGATATGAGAAAAATCTGGTGACCACATAAGGTATCGATTGGTAGGAAAAATTGAATTGTGAGCCCTAGTGCAACAGATGTTTTCCTTTTCGAAAGGGTTCCAACCATGAAATTTATCCTTCACATCAGCACAACTAGGAAAATTGATACCTCGAAGTTCAGAGATGTTAGGGTTGTCAAAAAAGGTGATTTGACCAAGGGTATTACTCGTTATAGATGGAGCTTTGGGGTGGTTGACAGACATGATGCATCCAATAGGATTGAGGATGTAGGACGTGGATTGGTTGAAATGGGTGAAAGGGTGACATGGTCGAGTTAAATGAAAGGACATGTGAAGGGCTAGCAGGTGATGCAAGTAGCAAGGCAGGGGTGCCCAATCATGGGAAAAATGAAGGATCCATATAGCAATGATGGTTAATATTACAAAGTTGTTCTTGGAAATAAAAATCCATGATGGATCGATGGTTAAGCATGTGATAAAATGTTTGAGATAACCTTTCCTTGGATGGAAAAGACACATCAGGTTATGGGTGGACCAAGCAACCCAATTAGCCAATACAAAAGCTTTAACTGACATGAGGGCAATCACAAATAGTAGCATCAATGAGGGCTTGGCAGAATTCATTGTTCCAAATTGTCAAATTTTCCACATTGGGTCCCAGGTTGGCCAAACAATCAGTAGCTCTATTATCTTCCCTGTAAACATGTTAAATATTGGATTCAATAATTTTATGAAGAAGTATCTTAGCTTCTGATATTACGTTGCTGACCTTCCATGCAAGTGCTTTATATTTTTTATTGTAGTTTATTACATTCAAATAATCACCTTCGACCATGATACATTTTTTATTTTAATTATATAGGTATTGGAAAAATAATTTTCTTTCTAATAGTAAAATTCTTGTTTCTACTAGTATTAAAAGTTAAGGAATTTAAACCTTAACCTTTAATTCTCTTGGCAAGATTTTTTCCTAGGGAACTGATAAACCTATTTCCAAGTTTTTTTGATACAACAAGACCCCAAATAGAACAATCATATAAAACTATTATATGTGCCACTATTTTGAAATATATTTTCTTAATTTTTAGTTCCATAATAGGAATTATCTGTATTTAATTAGTATGGCATAAATAGATTTAATATCTCTATTATGTATTCCTCTACACTATAGTTGAAATCAAATTCAATTCCTTCTATGAGCTACCTCTAATTTTTCACCCTTAAATGTGATATAGATATCTTAAATTTTGCTAAAGAAAAAAAGTTTAATTATGATTATTGCTTCCTCTTTTAAAGTAGAAAGGTATAATATAAATCATAAATTTACTTTTAAACAAAAAATCATATCCTTATAGATGTGGATATGGATCCTTAACCAAAATCCAAGGTTAGATGCCATGGAAACATATCACTTTCAAACGTAGTCCCAATAGATTGTTAATGGACACTATGCTTAGAATAGATGAATCTAACTTATAAATTTGTAATTGTTGATATAGATCCATAACTAAAATCCCAAATGAATTCCATAGCAATATACCCACTTTTTAAGTTATTTATAACAAATTTATAATAATTTTTTTACAATGTAATCACATCAGGAATAAAAACAAAAATAACAATTTGAAGGGTTGTTAGATCTTTTCGAATTCAATTGTGAATTTTTGCTTGCAGTGATAAGCTCCTTTCAGGTCCCCATGCCTAATTTGGATTTGGAATTTCTTCCTTCCCCATATTTTTTATGGTATTTTGTGGGAAAGAAACCAACGAGAATTTAAAAATTTGAAAAAACACCCAAATATGTTTGCTCTAAGGTTATCAGGAGCATCGTGGAAAATGTATTTACCTACTTCCTAGATCTGGATGGTGGATTATTTGAAGAAGTAATTTTAGAACTTCAACTTGGTTTTGTCTTGAATGATGGGCCTATCAGACCTTTAGTATCGAACAAGAGAAACTCAGTTAGATGATCACCACCTCCTAATATGTGGGTTAAACTTAATTTTGATGGCACCTCAAAAGGGAACCCAGGCCTTACGAGAGCTGGTGGAACAATCAGAAATGAAAATGGTGTTTTAATTAGGGCCTATGCAAAATTCCTCTCAATACAATATTCCCACTTTGCAAAAGCTAAGAGTCTTACTCCAAGGTTTATTTTTGATCAAATCTTGAGGATTTCAAAGAGTAGTTGTGAAAGGTGACTCTCTAAATATCATCAACTTAATCAGGTCTTCCAACCCTCCAAATTGAATGATTTCCAACATGATTTTTGAAGCTATTAGAATTCTCTAGTCTAGAGCAGAAGTGTAAATCCAGCATATATTTAGAGAAGGGAATAAAGTGATAGATATTATGGTAAATCTTAGCCTTTCTCAACAAGGGCTATATATGTGAACTTCCATCAGATCCTTCAATGTTTAATTGATGATGATAAAGTATGAACTCTAGTTTTTTAGGGAGCAGGGGACTTGTTGGGAGTTGCAATTCCGTGGTTTTTATTTTTAGATTTTTTACCTTATCTGGCGGTCCGATGGGTGGGGAGATTTATTTCTAGTTTTTTTCAAAAGGGTTTCAAACCAAATTATTTTTTTAATTTGAACTTCTTTTGATTATTTTTGACACCTTCACTCTTCGTTTTAAGTTGTTTTATATAATAGTCTTGGATTTGGCTTGGAATGGGTTGTTTGGTATCCATAGGTGGTGGACCACCCTTGCCACCTTCTCTTTTAAAGCTGGTATGTGGGAATCAACTATGAACATGGATCCTTGGTGATGGAATAGTTGGATTCTATGGCCTTTTTTTTATTTGGCCACCTGGACGTCGACAAGCCTCCTCTTAGTTAGTATTGTATGCATAATTTTTAGCCATAAGTTTTACTCATGGCTCAGCCAAGCCACACATCGATTTTAAATATTGCATTCCTCTAGTAGAATTAGTGACAACGATGTGGTTTTAGATTCTTTTGGAAAATTATATCCACCCATGGTAACTACATGGGAAAGGACATCTCAAATGTGCTTAGGTAGTGAGTATTGATTTCAAGCCCAAAATACTTTCACGATTTTAGGAATTATGGATTGAGCCTTGTCAATAAAATTATCCCAAAATTTAGTCTTATTTTTTGTGGCACTATGACCCTCAACATTTTCTTCAATCTTCCATTGAAGTTCTTTGCATGGGATTCTTTGGTTCCTCTTGGGTGATCTTCTATTTAAAAAGGATAGTTATTAGCTATAAGTGTTGTGTGTTTATGGTCCTACTTTCCTGTGCATTGGGTGTAAGGTGGTATCCAATGGGTCAGTGGTCTGCACATAAGGACATGAAGATCCTTTTAGAGCCAAGTGTGTTAGAGGTGGATGATGAAGTGATGAAAATATTGAGAAATAGTGGCCTCTTGTAATGCCTCAATTCCTTGCATGGGCATAACAAATCCCTCAAAAGAACATTGGTGCATTCTTGGAGGAAAGAGTGGGTCAAAGCTGAAGGGATAAAATTCCTCTTATCGGTGGCTCTAATTGGTGAAGTAATCGGTCTTCCTATTGACGGTGGTTGTGACAACAAGCCAAAACACTTCCTAAAGAGGGAATGCATATTTTTCCTTAATGGCAGAGAGTATCTACTAAAAATGCAAAAGGGTATGATGCCAAGGCTCTTATGGCCCCTTATAATTAGGTTATTTTGGTGATAACGGACTACTTAACCTTGGATACGAATAGAGATGTGATTCACAACTATCACATTATGTTTTTGAACTAGCTTAGGAGAACAAGATATGAACATCTCATATTTTCTTTCTTTCTCATTGGAAAAGTCTCTAAAATATGTAAGAGAAAGGAGGTGTCTAGACCTAATTCATAAAGGTTGTACATGGATAAATCTAGAGGTATAGCAATGGAAGAGGTACTACAGAAAATTAAAATTTAGAAAATACCCCTAGCCATTAATCCACTAATGAATTATTCTAGGTCCTCTAGTGACTCGTTTGAATCGGATTCTAGGGAGTTCATGACTCCACATTCTACTTCAAAATGGAAGGCATCAAATGCAAAAAAAATGAAATATTTCTATGAATGGAATCAGGGGAAGTTGTGCATGGTGCTCAAAGTGCCTATCCTCAAAGACAAAGAAAATGGAAAATTACCTATTTGGTAGAGGTAATGGATTCAAAATATAGTCTACTAGTGAATAAAATCTATAAGCATTCACATGACTCATAGAAATACAAAGAGATGTCTCCCTCTTAAGGACCTAAATTCCTTGTCATCTAATCGTTCTTGAGTAATCTCGATGAAAACACCAAGTAATTTTGGGTTCACTCCAAGTGGTGATCTCTTTCATCAATGAGATCCATGGAATGGTGCAGCAATAGAAGGATGCATTGGCTCCCTAGGTTTTAGAGGGACCTGGTTCTCCTCCTGTGGGTTTGATCAGCTGTGTTTTGAGTTTGGGTGTTGATTTTATTGTTTGGTCATCCAAATTTTATTTTACAATATTGTGAGCTCCCCTTTTAGCCTGTTGTTGTGGGGTAACTTGTGTTAGATAGTTTTATTTGAGGTTGGTCTATTTGAGTAAGATGTAGGGTTTGTCTTAGATCTATCTCATCTCCATTTGTAAAAAGGTTTGGGGACCCTTTTTTAAAAAAATCCCTTATTTTATCTAATAAAAAAAAGCTTTTAATATGATTTTTAAATGAATATTTTAATTATAAAAATTACAAAATATTCATATTGGAATTTCATATATAAAAATTTAATATATGAAATTAAAAACTATACTATATCTATTATAACTTAGAACTAAACCTTTCATTTTACTTATGATTGGTAACAAGAAAATTCAATTTTTTTTTATAAAATGTAAAACTCTATATTTTTATAACAAAATTTCTCTATTAATGAAAAATAAGAATTTTTAGTTCATGTTTGCTTATAGAATTTTCATGCATAATGACTCAAAAAATTAAACATAAGACACTTTCTAATATTAGAAAAAAAAAAAATCGAGGTCCGAGGTGTAGACCAATTGGTTCATCCAAACCCCATAAGGGGGGCGGAGGTCAAAGGTTCAAATATCAGGCCTCGTTAGACTGAACGCTTGTCCTTTTCCAGGTGCTTTCAGTGGCGTAAAAGGTTTAAAATGATCATGGCATAGTGGTTATAGGGGCAGACTGCGCAAAGATCTGTGTGGCGGCTTCAGGGCAGACAACGCAGAATACTATGGCGGCCATAAAAGTCGGACAGCCTGCTCGGATTTGTGGTGGCTACCGATTCCACCATGTAAATTCAAAAACAAAAATTATATATATTAGAAAAAAAACCTATGCCTGAATAGGAACATAATGTTGAAATTAACAAGACTTTCAAAAACATTCCAAAACATGCATTCACCACAATCATATGTAGAAAAAATAATAAGACCAAAATAAAGTAGGATATAAATGGAAATGGATATAGAGATAAATAACATGAATATAAATAAGGAACAAGGGGTGGGTGCCCATAGGTACCCTTATGATCTCATCTATCACATATTGATATGATGGATCAATCATTAGGGTATTTATAGAGTTACAAAATCCCCAATTAAATGTTAAACTCAAGTCAACATAACCTAACTTGAAGGTTACATTACAATATAATAAATATATTAAATCTTTTAATCCTGGTTAGGTTTAACCAATATCACTAAAAATGAATACATCAAAATTACATGTAGACCTACATAAATATGCTCATAGTATTACATATAATAATGACCATAGGATATCATGGAAAAATGCTCACACTCTCATGTATAGAATGCCCATAGGAATACATTGAGAACACTCAAAGGATTACATAGAACTTACCTATAGCATACATGAAGCCTGCCCATAGACATTTCATCCTTATTAACCTTGGCCTAATAAGGCTAGATTACAAATATTTCAACACCCCCATAATCAAAATTGAGGGGCCATGAAGAGAAGACATTAGAGATGGTACATTATCTTATAATGAATACTCAAATGGACCAATATATTCTACTATATTCCTTTGAAAATGGTACATGAACTCATGACTCCACTTGCTATATCAAAATATTGAACTTCCTATGAGAAGATCTTTAAGATGTAATATAGTGACCATAATCTATCCTCCAATCTCAAGATAAACTTAATAAAACATGAAAAATTAATCCCAATGGCTAGAAAGGGCCCAAGGAATAAGGCATACCTTGCATTGACCATCCAAAACCTATGTTTCTTTTAGTACAAAATATTATCAACCAACACACCTACTATGAGAGTAAGGAAACTGTGTAAAAATATAAATACAACGATTTGAAATCTCCCAAATATAGTATAGTTGACCAACTTCTACACTAATGAGCTCAATTAGAGATATATATTTGATGATTCTTGAAGGTGTAAATACTTGAGTGTTATGATAAAATAAATGAGGGGAAATAATTTTATGAACCTATGATATTATTACTAAAGAAAGGCTTTTAAAACACCATACATATGCTAAATGTGAGTACACCTGCTAATTGGGTGTATTTCACCCAAAAAATGGTAGAATGTTCTTAAAATTATATCACAAATCTATAGAAATTGAAAAGTTATGCAATCTAAAATAAATTCCTAAAATACTCTCATATGAAAAATTTATGATCTCTAGAAGTTTACATATATTAATGCTAAAAAATAAAAAATAAATTTGCAAACCTTAGAGAAATTTTGACCAGCTTGATGTTACCACTTTCCATATCCAAAGGTGCCACATTTCTTGTTGACATAATCGCTCTTATTTGTGGGATTGAAAAATGGAAATATAACAACTAACATAGGTTGATGATCAAAAGTTATTTAAATACACAAAATTATGATTGTGGCCATGCCACTGACTATGTCAACATTAAGAAATAAAAAATACAATTTTTATGGATTCGAACCTTATCATTTTCATGTAGAAATACCTTAGGATTATGTTCCTTAGCCACACACCCACATTTAACACTTAGAACACAAAGTCTTCATCCTAATTTTGATATCTTCTCATATGCCAAGAACAAAAAAAAAAAGAATAAGATATCTATAACTAAAGACCTTAGTTACACTAGACAACTACCTTACCATTGTGCCATAGTCATAGATATGCTCAATTAAAATTGCACTCTCTTGTAAGGTAGCACCAGGGTACACATGAAAAAATAGTGCAAATAACACTATCATTAATATTGTAACCCAACACCTCTCAACATGGACCAAAAAACATTACCACTGCACTATCAACATTTGCAAATTTTGTGTTGAAAAACAAATATTCCATAGAATGTTCTAATTTTTAATCTTTAAGTTTTTAGAGAAAATAAAATATTATTTTCTTATATATGCTTATATCATTTTTATACTTAGCCTAATAATATCATATTTTTAGTATTTCAACACATAATTAGCTTAACAAGCATATGAGAAAACACAAAAACTTAATTGATTTAGAAAGATGAAAGAAACATTTTCGTAATAAAATTCTAACATTTTAGTCCAATATTCCAACTTGGCTTAGCTTAAACTAACTATAGATAACTAAATAAGAACAAATATTATAGATACTAAAAAATATATCTTGATAACAATAAATCAAAATATCTTAGCATTTGTATCTTGTATCCTTGAAATGGAAGATTTCATTATCAATTTTTTACTAACAAGTTTTTGAAGGCCTTCAAGGATCACTACCAATACATAGGACCATAAAAAAAGACCATGAAACTAAAAAAGTTAGTAAATACTAATTGAATATAAGAATTCATTATAGGAGGACACCTTAACAAGGAGATTCATGGAATTTTTAATTGGAAAAAATAGTTGTTCATTGTTGACTATGGATGTCTTATCCACACATATTGTATTTGTACTACTAAAGATATACTCATATGATCTTCCCACTAAAATCATCTACTATAAAATAAATGAAAAATGCTTATCACTTACATGTAGTCCTCTATAAACAAATAATAGGCTATTAATTAGATCATGGTAACCCTTAATAAGTAAGTTTGAATGAATACTGACTAGAATTTGAAGAAAACTATTTATGTGAACATGTGGAGCGGAGTCAAATTTTTTACTTTTGAAAATAAAAAATAGTTTCAAATACATCAATGATTTAAATATGATATCCCCTTTCATTCTTATACTATGGAAAATAACCATGCTAAGAGTATTATACCTATATATACTCACTAAAACCATGGAAAAACGGGTCTTAAAATATATATGTAGAGCATACCAAATATGTAATTTAGGGACTTTCGAAATAACATAAAGGACATGTTATTGAAAGTTGTTAGCCCAATGGGAAAATATTATATTTTGCATTAATTCCATCTTGAGGTAGTGTTAGTTCATCCTTTTTAATGGTTGCCACTCATACAGTTGGTTCAGTTTATTCTAAGTTTGCTGGAGAGCTCAATGGCACTGGGGAAGCATTCTCACAAGTTCGTTTTGAAAGTGTATCATGAGGTAAAGGTCCTATCCTTGAAGTTTTTATTCCTTTGCATGATTATCATACGGCTTGTGAATTGTTTAAAAGTCATACCTTCATGGGTTATGTTATGGGTCGTATCTCATATGATACCCTTATTCACTCTTGGATCCAGCAAGTCAGGGGCCCATATGGAGTCGAAGTAGAGAATGTACAAAACCTTACAAAATGGTATTTCCTTTTTCACTTTTTAGACCCAACTTAAGCATAGAAGGTTCTATCTAGGGGGCATGAACTATCTATAATTATATGTTGATTTTGCAACCCTACTCTAGGGATTTCCAAATCAGTGATCAAGCTGCACTGGAAGTCTCGGTGTGGGTTGAATTCCTCGGTCTTCATGTCCCCCCTTGGGGTTTTTTGTAGACTTTAGTTACCCCCTTAGGTAAGTTTGTTTATCTTGATCCATAAAAGTTCTTCTCCGCTCAACCCACTAGAAGGATCTATATCAAAGTTGACCTTACCAAGGATTTGCAGGAGTTTATTGATATCAATATCGGGGACCAATCCTTTAGGCAAAGAGTTACATATATCAATTTTCCCAATACCTGTTATCGGTGTCAATCTACAACTCATAAAATTTAGGAGTGCCCTCTAATGGAGTGGAAATATAAGGTAAATGTCTCTTGAGTGCATGGAAGCCTCAATTTTTTATGTCTGCAAGAAGTTAATATTTTTTATTTCAATATACGGTGTGCATGTGAAATTTTGTGGCCATGAAGTGCCTCTTTTACCATGAAGCATTCCCTAAAAAAATGGGGATCTATCACTATCCTTGCACCTCAATTATAGATGAATGTTGTGACCTAGGGTGTTGACCCATCCAATCAAGTTGTGTGACTTTTACTCGAGATATGCAGAAAACTTTTTGGGGTGGTTAATGTGTATGCCTCAAACATCACAAGAAACCAAGCAAACTACATCATAACTTGGGGGTGTTCAAGGTTTCACACCTTTATCCGAAGCAAACATCACAATTTTGGGGATGCTCGAGGTATCACACCTTCCCCACCAATTCAACAAGTAATTCAATCACTCAATCCCATCACAACATTCACATCAATTTCTAGGTTCAAAATATTGCGTTATTTTGTCAAATGTTGCACCCTTTGCCTTGCATTCACACCATCAACATTTGCAAAAACCCCTTTTCTATTAGGGAAAAATAGAACCATTTCATTGCATCACACCTTATCAAAATCCCCTTTTCTATTTGGGAAAAAATAAAATGCATCAATTACATCTCTACATTCACTCAATTTCCTTGCCTTACCTATGGCTAAAAACACAGAGTTCCCTAGCCTTACCCTTCGGCTAAAAATACAGAATTTCCTAGCCTTACCCATTGGCTAAAAACATGGATTTTCCCAGCTTTACCAGTTGGCTAAAAACATGAAGTTTCCTTGCTTTACCCATCGGCCAAAAACATGGAGTTTTCTAGCCTTACCTGTCGGCTAAAAACATGGAGTTTCCTAGCATTACCTGTTAGCTAAAAATATGGAGTTTCCTTACCTTACCCATCGGCTAAAAACACCGAGTTTCCTAGCCTTACCCATCGGATCAAAATATGAAGTTTCCTAGCCTTACCTGTCATCTAAAAATAGGGAGTTTCCAACCTTACTTGTCAGCTAAAAACATAGAGTTTCCTAGCCTTAGCCGTCGGCTAAAAACACGGAGTTCCCTAGCCTTACCCTTCAACTAAAAATACATAATTTTTCATTTTATCCAAAAACCCTTCATCTATTAGGGCATCTCGTAGACACCAAATCCTAGCCACTTGTCATTCATCCTAGTCATTCTACCACCCACTTTTCCACCATCCCCATTTCTCGCCATTCAATTAGTCATTCCATGTCTTTCCCACCATCCAATGACCCACTTTAACCCTTTCCTACCATTTTTTGACCCCTATTTGACTTATTTATATTTATTTTATATTATTTATATTTAAATATAATATTTTATATTATATTTTAATATATTTATTATAAAATATATATTTATAATCTAGATTAACCTCAACCGTCCGATCCGATCTAATCTCATTCGTTCATCCACCTTAATCCATAACACACCCTAAATTTATTATCCACCCTTGGATGTGCTTTAATTTCAGCCACACGATTAGTGTCATTGAAACCCTAAGTGTGCCCTAGGTTGGATTATAAGTAAAGGCCATTTTTATGGCTCAACCCTAACTAAGTCTCCTAGGTCTTTTCTAATTTCCCTCCAAAAATATCTTGTTGTTATTCTCGTATACCCTCATACTGTTTTGGCCATATCTCACTCATCTAGAGTTGGATTGAGCCGATATTTTGAGGGTAGGTTCCTGATGAGCTCTGGAACTTCCCCACCAAATTTTAGAATCAATGGCCCACTTTAGCCATTTCCCACCATTTTTTGACCCCAATTTGACTTATTTATATTTATTTTATATTATTTATATTTAAATATAATATTTTAATACATTTATTATAAAATATATATTTATAATCCATATTAACCTCAACCATCCGATCTGATCTAATCTCATCCATTCATCCACCTTAATCCATAACACACCTTAAATTTATTATCCACCCTTGGATGTGCTTTAATCTCAACCACACGATTAGTGTTGTTGAAACCCTAAGTGTGTCCTAGGTTGGATTATAAGTAAAGGTTATTTTTATGGCTCAACCCCGACTAAGTCTCCTAGGTCTTTTATGATTTCCCTCCAAAAACATCCTGTTGTTATTCCCACATACCCTTAGACTATTTTGGCCATATCTCACTCATCTAGAGTTGTATTGAGCCAAAATTTTGAGGGTATGTTTCTTATGAGCTCTGGAATGTCCCCACAAAATTTAATAATTATTATAATAATAGAGATCTCAAAATGACCTTATCTTTGGACGTGATCTAGGGCACGATCGCATCACCAGGCTACAATAGATCCATCCATCAATCTGCAATGGAGTGACAAAATATATCATCCACTATAGCAAGGTAACTTATTTTGTGCATTTAATTAGTGTTGCTTTGAATTTTCTATGTTTTACTTAGTTATATCTAGGGTTTTTAGCTTACAGTTCTGAGGGTTCACACAGTGGAACCCTCATTTTTATCACAAATTGCTCTAGTTTGATTTATGTGCAAGATCAGGTAACACTAACCAAGGATATTTGAATAACTGTTGAAGCTGGAGTGGCTTGGTTATGGATAGCAAGAATCCCACTCAACCTGTTAGAGGTAAAATATAATGAAGACACTACATTATTTGTAGCTAGGGTTTTAGAGAACCCTATTAGCTATAACTTTGTATCAAATAACTCTGTGGAACAAATCTATTGTAACAAAGGAGTTTTTTAGCTCCCCCCCTACTTGTTCAATAAAAATATCATATTTGTGCAATTTATTTGTTCTTTTTTATTTTTTAATCTAATATCTGCTTTAGTATTGTATTTTCATCATTAACATGGCTTCATCACAACCATTCAACCATTAACATGGCTTCATCTCAGCCATTCCATCATTAACATGGCCATTCAACCATTAACATGGCTTCATATCAACCATTCCATCATTAACATGGTCATTCAACCATTAACATGGCTTCATCTTAACCATTCCATCATTAATATGGCTTCATCTTAGCCATTCCACATTAACATGGCTTCATATTAGTCATTCATCATTAACATGGATTCATCACAACCTTTCAACCATTGACATGGCTTTATCTCATCTATTCCATCATTAATATGGCCATTCAACTATTAACATGGCTTCATATCAGTTATTCATCATTAACATGGCTTCACCACAACCATTCAACAATTAACATGGCTTCATATCATCCATTCATCATTAACATAGCTTCATCACAACCATTCAACCATTAACATAGCTTCAACTCAGCCATTCATCATTAACATGGCTTCATTACAACCATTAACATAGCTTCATCTCAGTCATTCCACTATTAACATAGCTTCATCTCAGTCATTCCACCATTAACATGGCTTCATCTCAACCATTCATCATTAACAAGGATTCATCTTAGCCATTCTACCATTAAAATCACTTCATCTCAGCCATTCCACTATTAACATGGCCTCATCTCAGCCATTCACCATTAACATAGCTTCATATCAACCATTTCATCATTAACATAGCTTCATCTAAACCATTCCACCATTAACACGACTTCATCACAACCATTCAACCATTAACATGGCTTCACCTCAGCCATTCCATAATTAACATAACTTCATATTAGCCATTCCATCATTCACATGGCTTCATCTCAGCCATTCCATCATTAATATGGTTTCACAACATTCCCTCTTTCTATTGAGGCAAAAATAGAACTCATCACTTGCATTTTCACAATTACTCCATCATTCATTATAGTTCCACAATCAGTTCATCACAATCAAATTCACTTTCATCCATAATAATTTCATTCTCTAAATAAAAAAACCCCAAAGTTCCTAATCCCTTTGGTCGCATTTTCATTTCAAAAAGTCCCAAAGGTACTTAATCTCTTTGGTCACATTTAAATTTTCAAAAATACCCAAAGGTTCGTAATCCCTTTGGTCACATTTCAATTTTTAAAAATCCCCAAAGGTCCTAATCCCTTTGGTCACATATCAATTTTTAAAAATCCCCAAAGGTCCTAATCCCTTTGGTCATAAGCTTACCAGGCTAGGGGGAGTAGAAAAACCCGAGCCAATGAACATCATACACTTGAAATAATTCCATGCTTACTGTGATTACTATATATGTATATGTATACATGGCTAATACAAAAAAAAAACATTTGCATACAATTCATTCATAAAATTGCATTTCACTTGCATTTACATTTCATTCAAAACAATGTATTCACCTGCATCACATATTGCATTCCATATTTCAATTGCATTTCATACATTGCATTAACATTCACATTCCATATTTCATATAGGAATCATTTATTCAAGATCTTAATAGGTCCAACAAATATCATGTTGCCTTAATTACGGGCACCTTCACAATGTCATCCTCACAATTTCACAAAGCCCAATTTCCTTACATAGAAGCCATATTCACAAATTCATAGGTGTTTTCGATCACTTAGCCACCCTAGTATTTTAAGCAAACTTCAAAATACATTTTGAGTTATTCTTAGGACCATTGCACACTTGAACCAACCACAATTTCACATATTAAAAACATCTTGTGTCAAAGAGGGATAATACCATCCTTGGTAAGAACCTTGAAGAGAAAAAGGTCATCCTGGCTAGTCCCATCATGCAACATAGTCCATAAGAACACTGGTTTGCACCACTATCAATTTGCTTAAAATTCAAAATATAGAGTAGTAAGGATAGGGTACAATTCTCATCATACTTAGGTTGAGAATCCGATTCTCCAAAGCTCTAAACCTTTTACATCACACACCACTAATAATTGGGTTGTAAGGATCATACTACCTTTCCAGTCAGACAATTAGGTAGTCATCCCTAAAATTCAAGAAATCAAAAATAAAATTGTGGACTATGGAGTTAGCCTCCACCGGAGCTATAGATGCTTGACTGGTAGTGGAGTATGCTCATGCGTGGTGACATGTCTCTTTTAAAAGATACCTCTAACTACTCATACAAATAAGCTAGCCTCTTGGTTTCAACCATAACAGGTTTACCCAATTTACTCAAGATGAGTTAATGAATTCACTTGTACACACACTAGTTCTTGATTATCTCAGGTCATTACCTTGTTCTTGATTTAGTAAATGAATTCACTGCACACACATTTGGTCCTAGGAGGATTAGGCAGTTTTAGTGGGTTTGTTTGATGCCACTAGGATTTTTGAGTCTCTATAAAATAGGCAGTCTTCCATATCAACATCCATATCTTCTCTAGAGAAATTAGTGACAAATGAGGGTTCCATTGTGTGAACCCTCAAAACTATAAGCTAAAAACCCTAGATCTAGTTAAGAAAAATATACAAAATTCAAAGCAACACTAAGTAAATGCACAAAATAAGTTACCTTGTTGTAGTGGATGATATATTATGTCACTCCGTTGTAGATTGATGGATGGATCTATTGCAGCCTGGTTATGCGATTGTGCCTTAGCTCACAACAAAATATAAGTTTATTTTGAGATATTTGGTGCTCCAATAATTTTGAAATTTTATGGGGATGTTCTAGATCTCATTAGGAATCTACCCTCAAAATTTTTACTCAATCCAACTCCATATGAGTGAGATATGGCCAAAACAATATGAGGGTATACGGGAATAACAACAGGATATTTTTGGAGGGAAATCAGAAAATACCTAGGAGACTTAGCCGAGGTTGAGCCATAAAAATGGCCTTTACTTATAATCCAACCTAGGGCACACTTAGGGTTTCAATGACACTAATCGTGTGGCTGAGATTAAAGCACATCCAAGGGTGGATAATAAATTTAGGGTGTGTTATGGATTAAGGTGGATGAACAGATGAGATTAGATCAGATCGAATGATTGAGGTTAATCTGGCTTATAAATATATATTTTATAATAAATATATTAAAATATAATATAAAATATTATATTTAAATATAAATAATATAAAATAAATATAAATAAGTCAAATAGGGGTCAAAAAATGGCGAGAAAGGACTAAAGTGGGTCATTGTATGGCGGGAAAGGCATGGAATGGCCAATTGAATGGTGAGAAAGGAATGTGGTGGACCATTGGGTAGTAGAATGACTAGGATAAAGGACAAATGGCTAGGATTTGGTGTATACAACTGATAAATATGCTATATTCTTTAATTGCTGGTTACATATTCAAGTACAGGTTGAAAAAGAACATGTGGCACTGTAGTACTTACATACCCTCATGGATCATTGGGAGAATGTACCCTGCACTATGATTTGTGTACCTCTTACTTACCCTACCAGGTCCTGGTTGTCAACTCACTAGGGGACCCATCACCGAAAATAACCTTCTTCTACCATACACTGGTTCCAACCCCCCTCCTTTGTAGCACATATTTGGAGAATCTAAACCTAGAGGTCCATCTCACCTAACCTCTGGTTGGGATGTTTGGTCTCTTGAGAAAGATGATGCCCTTGGTTGGGATGAAATTTTACCAAATTCACAGACTTTTAATGTTAGTGTTACTATTGTTGATTGTTTGGGACTTCGAATTCTTCAACCATTGGATGGACTTATGACCTTATGGAGGAAAACTTCAAGTCTTCCACCTGGCAGTGATTTCTCGGCTCCATTATTTCTAAATGCATATTTGACACTATTTTGGTGGTTTTTACTTGGATTTTTGTGGACTATTTCAGACACTCTTGTCTACTCCTAACCATGGTGGTTAGTGTGTTGGTTTATGGGATGTGATAATCCCACCCACCCTTTTTTTGTATGATTAGACATTATTTTATTAATATAATGGCTTTTCATCCAAAAAACAAAAGTTAGCCAATATCATATAATGCATTAAACCATGTTCATCTAAACCTACTCCATGTTATAACACATATTTCAAGAATATTTTGATTCTTAAAAATTATCTTTTTGTTTTTGTCTTTTATTTTATCAAATTATGTATCTTCCTGTAGGAACCATCAACTCCCCAAGAAATGAGTGTAATCAATGTGTGGCCTATGAAATAATCATTAAAAAGTGATTTTTCCAAATAAGCCTATCAGTTCTCTCTCTTTCACTCTATTTCTTAGAAAAAATGGTTATTTCTATATTTTTAGAGAAGAAAAAATAATTTTAGTTAAAGTAACAATCCAAATAATATAATGAAATGTATCCAATCTATAATCAGGAATAACACTAGACCAAATTGTATTATAAGTGGTTTTTCTTGCATTAAATGTTGAAAGTGTAATACGATTGATGGTCAAGACCAACATTGTATGACATAATAGTGTATAGGCCTATGGAAAATCATTGTATGATGTATTTAACTTATTGTGGTATTTTATTATGTAAGGCTTATGAGCCACGATTAACCATGCTATGGTTAAACTCACCTTATAATTTATATTTAACTTAAAACCCTCTTCTTATGCTAACTTAGCTTAAGTTTATTAATGTTATATTGGGGATTATGTATTTGTATAAATACCCCAAACCACTCCATCTATTATATCAATGTGTTGTGATTCCTATATATGGATAGTATAATAATTATTTATGTTGTCTACAGATGCCCACTACATCTTTATTTCTTTTATCCATTTTTTATATTTTCTATATAATATTTGAGTGGATGGATTGATTCCATTTGTGTTTGGAAATAAGTGTGAATTCCAACATGGTATTAGAGTGGGTCTAGATTAGTTTCACTTTGTCACATGGGAATTCAACTTAGAGCCTCCAATCCTCATTCCAATTTTTAGGGTGATTTCTTCTCAAACTTTCATAAACATTTCTTACATAAAAAATAATGAGAAGTTTCCCTTCTCTTTCAATCCATTCCTTCTTCTAATATTCTGAATAAATCATACTATATCATTTTTTTTTATCATCAAATCCCTTATTACAATTCAAAAATTATATTCTACTCCTTGGTTTACAAATAAAGCATGGCTCTTTAAAGTGGCGAAGGTAGAAAAAATCAAATTTGAAATATTTTCAAACCAATGCCTTAGTAGGAAAATGGCATAAATTTGCATCCCTTGTTTAATTCCTTTTTTCAAATGCATTACTAGATGGAATATAATACACTATGATGTATTTAAAAGGGTGGTTGAGTTGGATAGAAAAAATAAACATTTAAAGCATTGCTTGGATGCAAAGGGTGGTGTTCTAGCTCTTTTCTATCACATGATGATAGACTTGAAAAATATTTACAAAATTGTATACATTCATGCTTATCTCTAGCTAATAATAACTTTCATAAATTTGTTTCAAACCTTTGTCTATTCTAAAATGTCTAACTATCCTTCCACTATGTTTTTCTCTTATTGGGTTCTCTTTAATTGAACTATGTGGTATGCATAACTATTGCCCCTTGAACAATAATCCTTATTAGATAAAATAATTCATCCATGGAATTCTATCTATTATAGTTGGGTCATTGTAAGCTTACCAAGTTTTATTAAAGTCAAAATCATCAACATAAAGCTCTTTCATAGCATCAAAACCTACCACTTCAATCTTCATAGCATTCATCAACAAATTTATTCTACTTAAGGCGTCAACTACCCACTTAAAAATTCCACTCCTATGATACAAAACAAATGAGTTAACTTTGAATATATTCTACCCATTTCCTATGTCTTTGGTTTAACTTGCCTTAACTATTAATGAGCTACAAAGCATGATGATCTATGAACAACACAAATTCATTCAATAATAGATAATTCCTCCACTTCTTTATTACTTATACTATTGCATTAAAATCCTAATTAGAAAGAAAATATTTATTCTTGAATTCATTCAACTTATCACTAAAATAAGCAATAGGTCTACCCTCTTGACACAAAACTCCTCTAATGGTTGTCCTACTAGCATCACAATCTACTTGGAAAAATTTATAAAAATTTGGTAATGCCAAAAATGGACGATTCATGACTTTCTCTTTGAATATTTGAAAAATATTTTTTGGTATGTCTATCTATTTGAACTCATGTCTACATCCCTTCATCACTTGTATGATTAAAGCATAAATTTCTATAAAAGTAGGTAAACCATGAAATATTTTATCTTTAAACATACTTCTTGTTGACAACCACTCCACAATATATTTCACCTTTTCTAGATCCATCTTCAAACCATCCCTGGATATAACAAATCCCAAGTATACCAATTCCTTATTAATAAAACCATATTTCTTCAAATTGATCAATATTTTTTCCTCTTTCAACTTTTACAAAAGTAACCTCACATGCATTAGGTGTTCCTCATTTATATTACTAAATACCAAAATGTCATCCAAGTAAACCACCATAAAGTTACCAATAAAAGGCTTCAAACCTCATTCATCAACCTCATAAAAGTACTAGGTGCAATTGTTAACCCAGTGGTATAACTAACCTTTCATATAATCACATTTGGTCTTAAAAAAAATATTTCATTAATCTCCTTTATTCAAATTTAGTGATAATCACTCTTCAAATCACTAATTATGAAGTACTCTACTCCATTTAAATAAAAAATCAATTCATCCATACAAGGTAATGGAAACCTATATTTTATTGTAATCTTATTTATTGCCCAAGATTCTGTGCACATACACCACTCTCCTTCTTTATTAGGTGTTGGTAAAATTGGTACTACACATGGACGCATGCTCTCTCTAATCAACCCCTTGTCCAATAAATCTTGGACTTATCTCTTTATCTCTCCATTCTCTATGGGTATTATCCTATAGGCACTTTATTTGGTAAACTTGAGCTAGGTATTAAGTCTATTTGATGGCTAGTACTCCTCATAGGTGGTAACCCATTGGGTAATTCTTTGGAAATAATATCAACATATTATTCCAATAAATTCTTCACTTCATGTGGACTATCAACACCTTGTTTACTATCCCATATTCCATAGATTTAGAAATAAAAAAAACATGTTTTCCCCTTCTTCATCTCCTTCAAGAATATTTTTTGGAGATTAGGTAAACTTTTGAATTGTTGCACACTTCTTTTACTTTGTATTTCAATGGACTTAAAATGTACTTCTTATCATATTTCTCAATAGTGTAGGTGTTCACCCTATCATCATGTATTGCCTTTCTATCAAACTGCCATGGTCTTCCCAACAAGACATGACACACATCTATCGACATAATATCACATAGAACTGTGTCCTTATAAGAACTAATTTGAAAGCTTACCATACAATGTTTTGTTATACAAATTTTATGCCCATTTTATAACCATAAAGCTTTGTACAAATTTGGGTGTTCAATCCTTTTCAAACTCAATTTATCTACCATTTTTGTTGCCACTAATTTTTCAATGATTTTGCTATTCACAATCACCTTTTAACATTTACCTCTTGAATTGGAAATTGTCCTAAATAAATTCCTCCTTTGCTTAGGTTTATACACCAACATTGCTAGTTTCAAAAATAACCTTTTCATCATGAGGGATTCTCCTTATTTCGGTTTCTTCATGTGCTTTGATGAGGATACACTTTATTATTTGCTTGCATAACATGACTACATGCTTCTTTCGCATGCCTTATAACTTATTGTGCTTGAGGGAATTCATATGCCTAATGATCATCTTCTCCACATCTATAACAATTTCTAGGGATTACTCTACCCCTACCTCTACCATAACCTCTTCTTCCTCTTGATAAATATCTATTTTATTTGATATTTAGAGAAGTACTGGCTTCTCCACCTTGCCCTTGTTGTCCTCTTTCGATGTGGTATTGTCCTATACTACTATTGCTTTATCCTCTTACACTAGAGGATTGTCCTATTTATCTCATATTATTATGTTACCTATATAACAACTTTTTATTTGCCTTGAGTGCATATTGATATACCTCTTCAATGGTTTTGATTTAAATCATACCATTCTCATTTGGCATAGATAATCTTAGTCCATTTATGTATCTGGCCATTTTCTCCTCATCATCTTCAACATGACCATCCCTTATTGTCAATTTATAAAACTCTTTTATATATTCTTTGACTACCAACTCCTTTTTTTTGAGGTTTTAGAGTTTCCTAAACAATCCAATTTGATAATCCAGAGGTAAAAACTTTGACTTCAACTTGGACACAAATTTTTCCCAAGTTTGGATTTTATTATTAACGTTTTGTTGACTTTGAGTTTGGGCATGATCCCACCAAATCAAATCATGTACCTTCATCTATTTACATGTAAATTTGACCCACTTTGAATCCTCCATATATTCATAATCGAATAATATCTCAATATCCATTATCTAATCAATCAACTATTTTGGACTTAAAATTATATTAAAATTGAGAGTATCCATATTTAGCTTATGTCCCATATTTAAGATTACCTTAATCAACTAGTACTCTAGTTCTTCTCCTTGATCTTCCTCTTGAGCTTTAGCATGACAAGTTTCCTCCTCTTCACTATCACTAATTTCCTTGAGATGAATACCTCTCATTTGGGCAATATCAATTGCATCTAACTTAGTAGTAATTCCTCTTAGTATTTTTGCTATATCCATGGGTCATGGTACCAAACCATGTAGTATTCTTCTTTTTAATTATGCCATATTCTTCCAACTTATGTTGAGAAATCTTGCTCTAATACCAAATTATGTATACGAGAGAAGAAAATCCTCCTATGGGTTACTTTCTCGAGTAGTAGATATTCCTATCCTCAAGACATGTAGTACTCACACATGCAATCAAAAATCAAACTCTTATGAAAACAATGTCTTAAGGAAGTAGTCCTATAAGACACCAAGACTTCATTACACAAGACAATATTTCTTCTAGAGGGTGCACTGGAAGTCTTTGTATGACATCATACAATGGTATGATTGGTTTTAATTATATGATAGGTTCCTTGACTATATGGTTGATCCACTTGTATGGTGGTATTCAAATGTATTATGGTTTAAATGCTATAACAATTGGATTGTATCATAGGTTTTAACTTTGTACAATACTTCCTTAGTTGAATAACAATATATTTTATGGCATGACCTCCTCATGTCAACAAAATCCAACATTTGTAACAAGAATCTTGTGTGAGACGAGTGATATGAGATGGTAGGTACTCACAAAATGGTGATTCATTAAGATGGTACCTCCTTAGGTATAATTTCTCCACTTCTAATCATGCTACATGCCCTTTTTTATCCCTATTCAATATGATATGTAGGTGATGCATTTCCACTAAATAATTTGTAACAATCCTATTTAATGAATAGGACACGATTGGAATTAAGAAAATTTCCTTAAATTAATTTGCTTGACATTGTATTACAATAAAAATAAGACAAATACAATGATTGTTCAGGTCTATCCAAAAAACAATACCATTGCTCCTCTCTATGATTAATTTTCATCTTTTCCTTCCTTTTTGTTCTACCTCATACACATTATTCTCTTTTGTCTAGATATTTTATTCCCTAGTCTACCTCATGTCCATTCTACTTCCTCTCCAATGGATTGATTTGGCTTCCTTATACTGTTTGGGTGGTTGTAAAATGGTTTGTCATCCATTTTTTTAGAATTTATTGTAATGGAAGCTCTCACATCACAAACCCATGGAACCCAATCAATAGGGCCCTTGCTTTGGTGTACGATTAAAATATTACAAGTTTTATGACCATCATTGCCCCTTTTGAATTGAATTTTTAATAGCTATCAAAATAAAATGTGGTATTCAAGGAGGTACTTAAGTTTTTGAAAGACATGTGGTGGACATCATACTAGATAATAGTAGCACTTTAGAAGCAATAGGTTGAGATGTTGAAACCCAAAAAATATGCTCTTTTTGTTTTCATTTGGTACATAGATTAAAGGAAAGACAAAGGTTAGTTGGAGATAACATTTGACTAGTCTCAAAATAGGCATTGGTGACATGGTTAGAATGATGGTTTTAGGAACTGACCCACCTAGGTTTGATTTCCAATAATATTTTTTTACTCTATGGAAGGTTGTTTTTGTTTTTATCATAACATTCCACCGTAATTTTTCTATATATATTAGACCCCAACCAATCACAAAAATATGATTATCACAATTGCATAACCTCAAAGGTGTTGAAGTGGTAAGATACAAGTGGAGGACACTAGCAAATCAAAAAATTCCAAGTGATAGTAGGCAATTAGATTCAATGTTTCTAATGTTTGGATAGTTCATTTCATATTTTTTGAGGTTCAATAGTGAATTTTTTTATGGCCATAGCTTTTGCATATGAAAATATTTTAAGTCTACAATTTGTGGATGACACATAATTTATGGGAATGAACAACCTTAGGGAAGCAAGAATAATAAGAGATATTCTTAATGTTTATCTTAGGGCCACACACCAAGTCATCAATGATAAGAAATCCAAAGTAGTCTTCTTCAATCTTCACCGAAGACTTCAAGATATAATTCTAAATATCGTAGGATTCATGAGGACTTCTCTCCCACTAATCTATTTGGGGGTCCCTCTACATTTTAAAACTAAATATAGTTATGTGAAGGAATTTTTGAATTGTATCAAAGAAAGAAATAACCATTGGTTTCACAAATGATTAACCTTTAGGGATATATTAAATTATTTGTAGTTTGTCATTCAAGCCATTCCAATATACAAATCCCCACATACCATATGGAAAGAGTTGGACAAGATATCTAGAAATTTTTTATGGGGAGGAGCAAAAGGAAAGAGGAGACGAGCAATAGTAGGCTTGGAGAAAGTAATACAACCTAAGTTAAAGGAAGGCTTGGTCCTGAGGATATCAAAGCTAAATAATAAATCTTTTATTGGAAATATTTAATAGAGATGGATCTCCCAACCTTCTTTATTCAATAAATTTTTAACTAGTAAGCATTTGCTATAGGTGAACCTAAATGAGGTGAGTCATTTTTCTTTGGATGGTAATGTGTCCCTAGTGTGTTAGGAACTAAAACTAGGATCTAAAGTAGTAAAATATGGACTATTTTAGAAAGTGGGGATATGGGAGAAGACTTAGTTTTGGATAGATTCATGGGATCAATATTTGCCTATCATTATTGAATTTTTAGAACTGCCTAGTAAAAACAACCATAGAAAGTAGGGGTTGGATCAAGATTGAAATTTATTTCAACACTAGCTATCTTGGGGATTATATATTCAAGTAGCTTAAGAAGTTGGATGAGTGTTTGTGGGTGAAATTTTACATCTCCTCATCTACTCTTATTTTTTGAATATCATGACTTGTTTCAATCGATCAAATTTTAAGGCATTGATGGCTGAGGTGGATTTCAAAGGTCAAATGGAGGGATGGAAGAGTAAATCTCTAGAAATGGCTAAGTCTAGAATCAGATGGAAAATTGGGTTGGGGCATGATTAAAGTTGACCCCAAATCCCTACCCTATTTTGGGCAGAATATTGGGATCCTAAATCCCTGAGCAATAAAATTAGACCACAACATAGTTATGATTCCTACATTTTTATATCTAAAGTGGGATAAAAATTTAGGAATGCAATATCAAAGGTATGATCCCAATCACACGTCCTCCTTGATAATGGGTGGAATTTTGGGAAATGGTGGATGAAGGAGCAAACCTGAATATTCGTTTGAGGCTAAAAGTTGTCAGACATTAAAGGGAAACATTGAATGGGAATTGATGATCTTAGTTACCCCATTCATCTAGTGGATAGGTGCAAAAGAGATAATTTGAAATGCATAACTTTAGAGGTAATCAATTATGGGCTTTCCTATAGCACGAAGGGGTAAAGTAGTCAAAAAAATTGAATGTCTGGATTGATTCAAAATTATCTAACCTCTTCTAGACAACTACCATTCCTTCCTTTAGCAGTACCACAATAGATATTCCAATCATTCCAGCGATATTTTCTCACCTAATGTCATTAATACCTGAATTTGAAATTATTGTAAGATATTCTATAAATAGTGGAATGTTTGCCATTCCAAAGGGTGGCTCTATGACCATTATAATTCATATGTAATTCTTCTTCACATTGAAAATAAAAATGATATCATTGTTTTATCTCTCAATTTGTCTTCACTTCTATTTTTTCTTATGTATGGATGTTTATTTTTGCGATGGTCATCTAAGCTTGTTCACTTAATTATGCTATATAAATTTTGTGGGTCTCATTGGATGGTTATAGAATTAACATCCATACCTAGGCATCGGGGTTTTATTTTTTCTTAATTTTGTCAGGTGAAAGCACTCTATTTCTACACCTTGGATTCCCTCCCATCGATTCTAGAATTCACCCTTTCCCATTGTGTTGAATGATAAGTGAGGATGAGATGAGTTGATATGTTAGATGGTGTGTTACTATTTATGTTGGTGACATCGAACTCATGTGTCTTGATGCATCCATACCCCATTCTTGTCAATTCTATCTATGACCTCCCTTTGCTTTCTCTCTCATTTCCTTTTATTCCTTCACACTTTGTAGCATAGGTAGCTAGAATCGAAGGAGATAGCCTTCTCTACAGATCGACCACCCTATCTCTATCGGGCTAGGTGGGCATTCAATACTGGTCGAGGACTACTGGGTGTGCTCCCACTCATTTGTTACCTATTTTTGTACTATAGTTTTTAGTGGCTTTATTGGGAAAATCACTAGATTTCCATGATTGAGGAAATTAGAGTTTTTTGATACTCTAATTTACCCATATATATTTGTGAATCACCTGGTAACTTGTCTATGCAGTAGATCCAAATCATGAGATCAGTTCCTCCTATGTGCTGAAAGATCTCCATTTCTCAAAGAACTTAGGGTTTGATGAGCAGTCTTGACCTTTCTAGTAGAGAAAGTATGCTCATCTGGTGACTCCAACCTGATGGTGGAATTTAGTAAGGTTCTGAGGGACCAGTATTTTAATGGTGTTGCTAAATTGTCCCTACTAGAATAATTCTAGCCCACTTAGTCTTCATTTTTGGCATGATATTATTGAAGCCACCCTAGAAAATTTTCCAAGTTTTGATGGCACTGAGAAAACTGTATACGAATATTGTCAAGATATAACCTCTTTTTCCATCATCTATAAAATTATACATGAAGATGTAATATTAAGGCTACTCATTCTATATCTCAGAGTAAGAGTGTTGATATGGTACAAAACCTTGGAGGATAGAAGTATTCATGCATGAGCTGATTTGGCAAAAGCTCTTATTGATGTGTTCGATGGTTCAGGGGATCCTATATTAATGCTCAATATTTTTTTTATCAAAAGAAAGCCTCAAGAGAGCATTAGTCATATTAAAAATCAATTTGAAAGGACTTGGAAGAGTATTCCCTATGGGCTCCATATGACCCCTACTTAGGCATACCCATGCTATATCCAAGCTCTCTGTTCAGAATCTAGCTTCCTCATGCAGCAGTTAAAAGAAGAGAAATTTCCAAAAACTCACAAGGAAGTTGTTCTAGCCGAGAATGGATCGATACAAGTCAAAGAATAATTCTCCAATGATGCCCATCCATTAATCTAGAACCAAATGCAGAGGGAGGAGGTAGACCAAATGGCCAAGAATTTCGAGTAGAAAACCAATGCAGTAGTGTTCCCCCAGCAAGTAATGGGAGGTTATGGGTCATCCTTCACAGTGAATGATCCTAAGAGAATTGAAGAATGAGATTCATATTTGCTAGGCTCAAGTGAAAAATGGTTTTCCTCCTCCTATATAAATGACTCAAGTGTCAAAAATTTCTAGGTGGGCATCTACCCTGTACTATTTGAGGTTAATTTGATCATCCCAAGAGAAAGTACCACACTTAGTTGGCACTCTACCACACTTGGGAGTAGTTGTAGGTAATATCAGGATCAACACAAGGAGCAACTAAAGTTTTGCATGATCTGGTTCAGTCATTGTAGATTTACCAAATGATATTGGGATGGGTCAATGGTTACAATGTGCCAATCACATCATAATTTTTGTGTAAATAATTCAAAAATTAAATAAATGTGCGTAAGGCACATGGCCATTATGTCATTTTGTACCATGGTGACTCAATTTCTCCAAAATGCATCTTCAAATTTTGAATGTTCCCTAGCCATAGTATTCCCATTTTTTATATTTCCTTTTCTTTCTTTTAACTCTACAACCCAATGGACAAGGACATGAAAACATAAAAAGGCCAGAGATTTCATATTTGGTAAGCTGGTAGGGTGTGGATAAGAAAGAATAACACATCAATATGAGAGAAGACATGAAGAAAAATTTACTATATATACCATATAAGGTAGTTCATAAGTTGATGAAACTAAAGAGCCCTCATGGTGTGTTCATGGTTACAAATGAGGTTTCCACTAAAGCTGCAAAGAGAAAAGCTACTTCAAGAATAGGTAGATTACCAAAATTAGTTATTGCCTGCTTTCTATGGTAACCTGTCTATTCTTGAATTTTATTTAGACTGCAATGGAGTATATTTATGGATAAGAAATGGTCAAAAATATCCCATGAATCCTATAGTTATACTTCCATTATTTTTGGGATATTTTTAGCATTGTGTCCCCTCTTGTTCTCCCATTTTGTCATGTTTTCATAGTTTGGTTTTTGTTGTTCTGATAACTGCATTGTTCATCCTTTTGGATAGCTTTATTCATAGTCATCCTATAGTTGTCTTTTTTCTCTATTCCTATCCTTCCACTACTTTCTATTTTTTAATTTTACCTATATTCCCTCACATTTCTCCACTTTCTCCTTTATCATGCAGTCTTCCCAGACTACTTTTGTTGATAATTTCTCCATTCCTTCCATTTTCTCTCACAGTTCATTTTGTTGAAGGATCTCTTTCTAGGTTCCTCTCTCCCACAGAGCAGAAGACCCCTATGAGTCACCAAGAGTGTGGGTGAAATTTTATACCTCCTCACCCACTCTTCTTTTTTTAAGATCATGACTTGTTTTAGTCGATCGATTTTTAAGACGTTGATGGCTAAGGTGGATTTCAAAGACCAAATGGAGGGACAAAAGAGGAAATCTCTAAAAATGGCTAAGTCTAGAATCAAACAAAAAATCAGGCAAGGGCATGATTAAAGTTGACCCAAAATCCCCACCCTAAGTTTGGGCAGAATATTGGGATCCTAAATCCTCGAGCAATAAAGTCAGACCACAACATAGTTATGAGTCCTTAGTTTCCATCTCTAAAGTAGGAGAGAACTTTGGAAATGCAATATCAAGGGTCTGATCCCAATCATCCATCCTCCTTGATAATGTGTGGAATATTGGGAAATTTGTGCATGAAGGAGCATACCTGAATATCTGTTTGAGGCTAAAATTTGCTAGACATTAAAGGGAAGCACTAAAAGGACATTGATGATCTCAACTACCTCGTTCATCTGTTGGATAAGTACGAAAGAGGTAATTTGAAATGCACAACTTCATAGGTAATCAATTATGGGATTTCCCACAATACAAAGGGTTAAAGTAGTCAGAGAAGGTCTGGATTGATGCAGAAGTATCTAACCTCTTTCAGAAAATTGCCATTCCTTCCTAGAGCATAACTACAATAGATCTTCCAATCGTTCCAGCGATATTTTATCACCTAATGCCATTAATTCTTGAATTTGAAATTATTGTAAGATCTTCTATAAATAGTGGAATTATTGCCATTCCAAAGGGTGGCTCTGTGGCTATTACAATTCATATGTAATTCTTATTTGCATTGTAATTAAAAAGTATATCACTATTTGGTCTCTCAATTTATCTTCACTTCTATTTTTGCTTAAGTTTGGATGTGTATTTCTATGATGGCCATCTGAGCTTGTTCACTTAATTTTCCTATCTAGATTTCATGGGTCTTGTTGGTTGGTTCTGTAATTCGCATCTATACTTGAGCATTGGGGTTTTATTTTTTCTTAAGCCAGTTGGACGAGAGCACTCTAATTTTACACCCTGTATTTCATGCACCCTCCCATCGGTTATGGAATTTTCCCTTGCTTGCTACACTAAATGATAAGTGAGTATGAGATGACCTAATCTATTAGGTGATGTTCCATTGTTTACGTTGGTGATGTCGAACGCGTGTGTCTTGATGTGGACATACCCTATTCTTATCAATTTTAGCTACAACCTCCCTTTTCTTTCTCTCTTGTTCCCTATTCTCCCTTCATGCTTTACAATGTAGGTAGCTAGAATAAAAATATCTGACCTTATATAGAGATCGACCACCCTACCTCTCCTTGACCACGTGGTCATTCAATGTTGGTCAAGGACCACTAGGCGTTTCCTCACTTATTCGGTACCTTTTTTACACCAACATTGGCCAATTTCAATCCCTCTGAAATTGGCACTTATCATGACTAAAATATTGGAAAACATATTTCTCATAGGTAGGGATAAGAATGATTAATTATCTTGTGGGATATTTGGAGCCTACATGGTGAAGGATGAACATGAAAATATCCTTCTAGAAGTTCCTCCTCATATATCAAGTTGATGATTAGATAAATATTTGGTAGTCCAAGGATTGGCCAAAAGTAAACATCTTTGCTTGGCAATTCATGCATAATGGAATTATAGCCTCTAATAATATGATATGTAGGGGAATCATTGGCCCATCCCATGTGTTTTATGCTAAAAAAATAAAGAAATATTTGACCACCTAATGTTTGAGTGCACATTCATGCACAAGATTTGGGAGAGATGATTTTTAGCTTGTAAAATCCAAGTCAATAATGATTTGAATTGTATTAATATTTAGAAAATATGTAAGAGGGGTGGCTTTAAGTTTAAATATATTTGTATCAGGTGGAATCTTGGATTAAAATTTATTTTTTGGTAATTATGGTTGGAGATAAATATCATAATTTTTAAATAAATCTTTTCATCCTTGGATGGCATCTAGCAGGTTATTTGGAGCAAAACCATAAAAAATGTGGTAGTGTATGCTAAAGAGGAAAATTAGATTGATATGGATGATGGAAAAGAAAGATAAGTGTAGGAGGGATAAGATAAAGCTAATTGGAAAACACTCCTAGAATGTTACCTTATGATTAATACTGATGGAGCTTCAAAAGGTAATCTAGGTAGACCTAGAATTGGAGTGGTTTGTAGGAACCATATTTGGATATTACTCTATAGGAACTGCAAATCCAGGGAAAGACCACAAAAAATGAAGCAAAAACCATAGCTATCAAATTTTCTTCTATCTCAAATATAAGACAAGGTTATATGAGGATAATAATAGAATTATATTATTAAATCTTGGTAGGAGCTCTAAATTGCATGCAAATATTTACTTTGGAGATATGGAGGTTGAGGATTCTTGTCATAAAAATTAAGGAGTTGTGGAAGGAATTGGATTATGTAATTCCAATTTGTGTGGGTAGAGATCAAAATATAGTGGAAAACTTATTGGCTAAGACAAGTATTGAGAATGAGGTAGGGGTTTAGTGGCATGTCTACTAAGAACGATAGGGTTGGATAGGTTGGTAAGCAAATATAGTGTTTGGCTAATTTTCACAACGAATACAAACATATGGTTTAGTATATTTGGCTCCAATGCATATCTCCTTTTAGTGTTGTAACAAAAATTGGTTAGTTCTTAGGATCTTAGGATTTGGAGTTATGGAAGTTTTTTTGAAAGTTAAAAAGAGGAAATGGGTGATCTTGTCGGCTAAGGATGGGAGGCATCCTATCCCAACTTTTAAATAATCTTGTTCTAATATATTTTTTAAAATATATTTTTTTCAAATGGAATTATAAGTGTGAGAATTAAATAATTTTTAAGCATGTGCTTGCTTTTCCTTTTATTAAATATATTTTTGTACATGTTTTCTTTCCATGAAGGTACTTCACTCTTCATGTTTGAATTAAGAAAGATAAATTTTAAAAAAATATTTAAAGTAAACAAATTTATAATCTAAGGATTCAAATTAAAAGTAATACTCTTATTAAGTGTTGCATTTTTATATCAAGTGACATTAGCTCAACTGGTTAGATTCCTCAAAATTCAAGTAGGAGATCAAGGTTCAAATATTGCCAAGTTATACATTGATAATATCCAAGCTTTGTTGTAATACCACTATGTGGTGGTGATGTAATATGAGTGGGGCCCATTTAAATCCCATATAACAAATTGAAAAAACAAATATTGCATTTTATGTTTTGTATCATAATTTATTTTTTTAATGTTTATCTGTATATTCTTGTTGACAATTTTAAAATTTTATTTATATAAATGAATAGTTTAAATAATTTTAATTTCATTGATCGGGAACCTTTAATATATACAAGACTGAACTTAAAGTATAATATAAATTATATAATTATTTCTAGGGTTCAATTGTAATTAAATTTAATAGTATTGTCATATCAATCCATGAAGTCTTATCTATGTTAAATTTTTTATGCTATAAAATCTTCTTTAGATATGCACTCACACTTGTAGATATTATACTTAACAATTTATAAAATTATTCTCATTCTCATGTTCTAACAAGTATGTTTGTCTTAGATGTTGGTATGCAACATAATATAGCATCACATGTTTTTTATCCTTAATTTTTACTTGCTTATGGAGTAAATTTAATGAATCTTCTTGATTAATTTTTTTACATCTTCTTGTTTCAGTTTTAAGATGATGAAAATTTAGTCTAAAATAACTAATAATATATCTAATACAAGATTTTGTTAGATTTTCTTTTTGAGGTCTCCTTGTAGATGATTATTGGATTAAGCTTATGTTTGTACTATCTCATTTTCTAATAATCATTTTCTCAAAGAACATATATTATTATTATTATTATTTTACATGAAATCTCAAAACCATGATGAGTCTTTTAGTAAACAACTTTCACCAATTTCCCATTTCAAACCATTGAATGTTGTATTACTATTAACACTCATTTTTAGTTACAAGAATTTCTTAATGTGGTAATATATTTTTATCCATATTTTTTTTTGTATATTGAAAAGTGGGTTTTGAAAGGGCCTCAAAACCTTAATAGAAAAGAAGAAGCATTACACCACATGCAAAAAAACAACCCAAAGGCCAAAAAAATGGGAAATCCTAGAGGGATGTAATCAACTGTTACAACAAGTACAACATTACAACCTAATGGTCATAAAAAATAAAGGGACAATCCAAAAAGGATGATACCAACAACTACTAAACCAAAAGGAAAACCTTGACAAAAAATAAAAATAGAGATCTGGGCACATCAAAGAAGGAAATCAATTTTTAGTATTTTCCACGTGATCACTAGGGATGCCATATTCAATCTTGAAAAGTTGATTGAGCTACACGTGGAGCTCCTCCATGGTTTTAGCATCTTGATTGTAAATTGTCCATGCAACTCTAGTAGCGTTGGCGGTTGCAAGAAAGGTTGACGATGGTGTTTGAAACCAAAGTTAGAATAGAATTTTGTAGCACAATTTCACCTTCGATAAGATATCATCATCTGAAATGTGGTCAAGGGTTGAATTTGAGGGGTTCTCTTCAGTATTTACCTTTTTGGACCTTCCAAAACCATAAGTCTTGTTGGTATTTTCTTCCTTCTTGATTTTACTCAGTGAACGATGTCTAACTACGAATCCTTGATAGTTAGATTCTTGTTTGATATAACAAGGGGTCCTAGACTTAGGTTCAGGGGACACAAAATCAGGATCATACTCCTCATTGGATTCCTTGATGGCAATGGTGAAGTGGATAGGGCTTCTCACAAGAGGTTAAGGAGGGTTAATGGGAATTATGGCTCTTTGAGTTTATTCTTCTAGGGCATGCTTATAAAGAATCAGGTGCAAATCTTGGTGGGTTGGGTGAGTATATTTCTATTTCTTAACTCTATCAATGGATAATTCAATGGAAAAAATATGTAATCAGGTATTTTCACAAGCTTGACATATCTAAGGTAGTTAAGGAATGCTAAATGAAAATTACACAATGGTTATATTACAAAATATGTATCATCACTCTATCCCATGGGGAGGGGAGGGATGCCCTAACTATGCTACCATTATCCCAAACCAAATTCTTATATTTATCCACAAAGAAGTCAATTTTTGTAGTGAAGTTATGCTTGTCTCTACGAATGGTGCACCCATTAGTAGGAAATATGGTGACATCGACGAACTCCAGGTCCAGAAAAACAATGCTCCCTTTGTTCCATGAATTTGTAATATAATTGGAGACTTCTTCATCATTGCCACAAAACTTCTTTAGGAATGGGATGAAGTCGTGAGACTGTAGAATGTCTTCACTCACAAGGTCCAATTGGAGAGTTTCTATCTCAAAGAGGACCATGGCAGAGTCACAAAAGTTAGATCAAGGATAGAGGAACAAGAGGAGATGATGTGCTAAAACATCCTCATCATTAAATTTATAGCCTCCACACGAATATTTTAATGTGAGAAAAATCTAGTGACCACATAAGGCATAGATTGGTGGGTAAAATTGAATTTTAAGCCCTCGTGCAATGGATGTTTTCCTTTTGGGAAGGTTTCTAACAAGGAAATTCATCCTTCATATTAGCACAACTGGGAAAATTGATGCCTCAAAGTGTGAGAGATGTTAGGGGTGGAAAACGAGGCAATTCAACCAAGGATATTACTCATGATAGATAGAGCTTTGGGGTGGTCACTAGACACGGTGCATCTAGCAGAGTTGAGGATGTAGGATATGGCTTGGCTAGAATGGGTGAAAGGGTGGTATGGCTAGGTGACGGGATGAAAATGAAAGGACATGTGAAGGGATAGCAGGTGGAACATGTAGCGAGGTAGGGGTACCTAATCATGGCAAAAAGGAAGGATTCATATAGAAATTATGGATAATATTACAAATTTATTCTTGGAAATAAAAATCCATGATGGATCAAGGGTTAATCTTGTGATAAAACGTTTGTAAACCCAGATCTGGATGGTGGATTATTTGAAGAAAAAATTTTAGAACTTCAACTTGGTTTTTTCTCAAGTGATGGATATTTCAGACCTCTAGAATCGAACTGTAGAAACTCGGTTATATGGTCACCACCTCCTAATGGGTGGGTTAAAATTAAATTTGATGACACCTTGAAAGGGAACCTGAGCCTTGTTGGGGCTAGTGGAACAATAAAAAATGAAAATGGTATTTTAATTGGGGCCTATGTAAAATCCCTCTCAATCCAATATTCCCACTTTGTAGAAGCTAGATTCTTACTCCAAGGTTTAATGCTGATCAAATCTTGGGGATTTCAAAGTGTAGTTGTGGAGGGTGACTCTCTAAATGTCATCAAATTAATCAGGTCTTCCAACCCTCCAAATTGGATGATTTCCAACGTGATTGTTGAAGCTATTATAATTCTCTAGTCTAGAGTAGAAGTGCAAATACAACATATATTTAGATAAGGGAATAAAGCGATAAATATTATGGTAAACCTTAGCTTTTATCAACAAGGGCTATATATTTGGACATCCAACTTCCATCATATCCTTCAATGTTTGATTGATGATCATAAAGGATGAAATTTGGTGTTTGGGGATCAAGGGATCTATTGGGAGTTGCAATTCTATGGTTTTGACTTTTATATTTCTTTACCTTATCTGGCGGTGTGATGGGTGGGGAGATTTATTTCTAGTTATTTTTAGAATTTTTTTCAAACCAAAGTTATTTCCTTTTGATTATTTTTGGCACCTTCGCTCTTCATTTTAAGTTTTTGTTTTATATAATGGTCTTGGGATTGGTTTGGAATGGGTTGTTTGGTATCCATAGGTGGTGGACTAGTCTTGTCACCTTCCATTTCAAGTTGGTAGGTGAGACTCGACTATCAACTTGGATCCTTGGATATGGAACAATTGGATTCTATGGCATTTTTTTTATTTTACCACTTGGAGGTCGATGAGCCTCCTCTCTTCTAGTATTTTTTGCATGATTGTCAGCCATAATTTTTACTCATGGATCAGCCTAGCGGAACACCAAGTTTCAATATTGCATTCCTCTAGTAGAATCAGTGATAGTAGTGGCACTTTAGATTCTTTTGGAAAATATTATATCCACCCTTTTTAACTACATGGGAAAGGACATATCAAATGTGCTTGGGTAGTGGGCATTGATGTCAATCCCAAAATCCTTTCATACTTTTAGGAATTATGGATTGAGCCTTATCAATAGAATTTTCCCATAAGTTAGTCTTATTTTTTGTGGCACTACAACCCTTGACATTTTCTTCAATCTTCCATTGAAGTTATCTGCATAGGATTTTGTGGTTCCTCTTGGGTGATCTTCTATTTTAAAAGGATAATTCTTGGCTATAGGTGTTTTGTATTTATGGTCCTACTTTCTTGTGAATCGGGTGTAAGGTAGTATCCAATGGGTCAGTCATTTGCACATAAGGACATGAAGATCCCTTTAGAGCCAAGCGTGTTAGATGTGGATTATGAAGTGAAGAAAATCTTGAGAAAGGGTGGCCTCTTGGAATACCTCCAATCCTTTCATGGGCATAACATATCCCTCTCAAGAATACTAGTGTATTCTTGGAGGAAAGAGGTCCAAGTAAAAGGGATCAAGTTCCTCTTATCGGTGGCTCTAATTCGTGAAGTAATCGGTCTTTGTATCGATGGTGGTTTCCACAATAAGACAAAGATCTTCCTAAGTATGGAATGCATATTTTTCCTTAATGACAGGGAGTATCTACTAAAAATACAAAAGGGTATGATGCAAAGTCTCTTATGGCCCCTTGGAATCAAGTTATTTTGGTGATAATGGACTACTTAACCTTGGATACAAATAGAGATGTGATTTGCAGCTATCACATGACTATCCTAAACCATATTAAGACATGAACATCCCATATTTTCTTTCCCACTCATTGAAAAAGTCTCTAAAATATGTAAGATAAGGGAGGGTTCTGGACCCAATTCATCAAGGCTTAATTTTTCTTACATTTGAGTACATGGCTAAATCTATAGGTATAGTGGTGGAAGAGGTGCTAGAGAAAATCAAATTTTAGAAAATCCCCATAGATATTGACCCAATGATGAATTTTTCTAGGTCCTTTAGTGACTCATTTGAATCATATTCTAGGGAGATGTTCATGACTCCACCATCTACTTCAAAAGGAAAGGCATAAACTATAAAAAAAGTAAATATTTCTATGAATGGAATTAAGAGAAGCTATGGATGGTGCTCAAAGGGCCTATCCTCGAAGACAAAGAAAATTGAAACCCTGCCTGTTTTGGTAGAGGTGACAGATTTAAAATATAGTCTACTAGTGAAGAAAATCTATAAGAATTCATAGGACTCAGAGAAAGCCAAAGAGATGTCTCCCTCTTCAGGACCTGAATCCCTCATCGTCTAGTTGTTCTTGAGTATTCTCGATGAAAAACAATAGGCATTGTTGGGTTCCCTCCAAAAGGTGATCCCTTTCATAAATGAGATCCACAGAATGGTGCAGCAATAGAAGGATGCATTGGCTCCCTTTATTTCAAATAGACATAGTTCTCCTCCTATGGGTTTGATCAATTGTGTTTTGAGTTCGAGTGCTGATTTTCTTTTTTGGTAATCCAACTTTTGTCTTACAATATTGTGAGATCCCCTTTTAGCCTCTTATTGTCGGGTAACATGTGTTAGACAGTTTTATTTGTGGTTGGTCTGTTTGAGTGAGATTCAAGGCTTGTCTCAAATCCCTCTCATATTCATTTGTAAAAAGTTTTAGGGACCCTTTTAAAAAAAAACTCTTCTTTTATCCAATAAAAAAATCTTTAAATATTATTTTTAAATGACTATATTTTGATTATAAATATTATAAAATATTCATATTTGAATTTCATATATAAAAATTTAAAATATGAAATTTAAAATTATACTATATTTATTATAACTTAGAACTAAACCTTTCCTTTTACTTATGATTGGTAACAAAAAAATTCAATTTTATTTTATAAAATGTAAAAATCTATATTTTTATAAAAACTTTCTCTATTAATGAAAAATAAGAATGTTTAGTTCATTTTTCTTATAGAATGTTCATGCATAATGACTCAAAAAATTAAACATAAGACACTTTCTAATATTAGAAAATAAAACTATGCCTCAATGGGAACATGATGTTGGAATTCACAAGACTTTCAAAAAACGTTCCAAAACATGCATTCACCACAATCATTTGTAGAAAAAGGAATAAGACCAAAATAAAGGACCATATATATGGAAATTAAGATAAAGATAAATAACATGAATAGAAATAATCAATAAGGGGTGGGTTCCAATATGTACCCTTATGATCTCATATATCACATATTGATCTGATGGATCAATAATTAGGGTATTTATAGAGTTACCAAATTCCCAATTAAATGTTAACCTCAAGTCAACATAACCTAACTTGAAGGTTACATTACAATATAATAAATTATTAAATCCTTTAATCCTAGTTAATCATAAAGGTTGTTTAATCAATATCACTAAGAATGAATACATTAAAATTGCCTTTAGACCCTCATAAATATGCTCATAGTATTACATAGAATAATGACCATAGGATTACATAGAAAAATGCTCACACTCTTATGTAAATAATTCCCATAGGATTATATAGAGAACACTCAAATACTTACAAAGAGCTTACCTATAGCATACATAAAGTCTACCCATAGATAATTCATCACTATTAACCTTGGGATAATAAGGCTAGATTACAAATATTTCAACAACCCCCATGCTCTAAATTTAGGGGCCATAGAGAGAAGACATTAGATATGGTACATTCTCATATAATGAATACTCAAATGGACCAATAGATTCTACTATATTCCTTTAAAAAAGGTACATGAAATCATGACTTCACCTGCTAGATTAAAATATTAAGCTTCCTATGAGAAGATCTTCAAGATGTAATATAGTGACCATAATCTATCCTTTGATCTCAAGATAAAGTAGCTAAAACATGAATAATTAATCCCAATGGATAGAAAGGGCCCAAGGAATAAGGCATACCTTGCATTGACCATCCAAAACCTATGTTTCTTGTAGTACAAAATATTATCAACCACCACACCAATAGGTTGTTGGAGTTGGCTTGAACACCTACTATGAGAGGAAGGAAACTGTGTAAAAATATAAATACAAGGAATTGAAATCTTCAAAATATAGTATAGTTGACCAAACGCTACACTAATGAGATCAATTGGAGATAGGTATTTTATTATTCTTGAAGGTGTCAATCCTTGATTGTTATGATAAAATAAATGAAGGGAAATAATTTTTTGAACCTATGACATTTTTACTAAAGAAAGGCTTTTAAAATACCATACATATGCTAAATGTGAGCACACCTTCTAATTGGGTCTATTTCACCCAAAAAATGGTATCATGTTCTTAAACTTATATCACCAATATATAGAAATTGAAAAGCTATGCAATATAAAAGGAAGTCCTAAAATACTCTCATATGAAAAAGTTATGGTCTCTAGAAATTTACATATATTAATGCTGAAAAATAAAAAATAAATTTGCAGACCTTAGAGAAATTTTGACCAACTTGATGTTGCCACTTGCCATATCCAAATGTGCCACATTTCTTGTTGACTTAATTGCTCTTATTTGTGGTATTGAAAAATAGAAATCTAACAACTAACATTGTTTTATCAACAAAATTTAAATACACAAAATTATGATTGTGGTCATGCCACTGACTATGTCAACATTAAGAAATAACAAGTTTTAGGGATTCAAACCTTGTCATTTTCATGTAGAAATACCTTATAATTATGTTTCTTAGCCACACACCCACATGGCTCACTTATAACATAAATTATTCATCCTAATTTTGATATCTTCTCATATGCCAAGAACAAACAACAAAAAAGGAATGAGATATCTAGAACTAAAGATCTTAGTTATGCTAGACAACTACCTTACCATTGTGCCATAGTCATAGATATGCACAATTAAAATTGCACTCTCTTGTAAGGTAGCACTAGGGTAAACATTAAAAAATAGTGCAAAACATTATAATTAATATTGGAACCCAACACCTCTCAACTTGGACCAACAAACATTACCACTACACTATTAAAATTTGCTAATTTTTTGTTAATAACAAATATTCCATAGAATGTTCTACTTTTTTATATTTAATTTTTTATATAAAAGATAAAATATTATTTTCCTATAGACGCTTACATAATTTTTAGACTTAGCGTAATAATATCATATTATAATTATTTCAACACATAATTAGCTTAACAAGCATATGATAAAACACAAAAAAAATAATTGATTTAGAAAGATGAAAGAGAGAAATTTTCATAATAAAATCCTAATATTAAATTTTCATAATAAAATCCTAATATTTTAGTCCAATATCTCAACTTGGCTTAGCATAAACTAACTATAGATAACTAAATAAGAACAAATATTATAGATACTAGAAACTATATCTTGATAACAATCAATCAAACTATCTTAGCATTTTTAGCTTGTATCCTTGAGATGGAAGATTTCATTATCAATTTTAAACTAACAAGTATTTGAAGGTATTCAAGGATCACTACCAATACATAGGACCATAAAGAATGACCATGAAACTAAAAAAGTTAGTAAATATTAATTGAATATAAGAATTAAATGTAGGAGGACACCTTAACAAGGAGCTTCATGGAATTTTGAATTGGAAAAAATAGTTGTTCATTATTGACTATGGATGTCTTATCCACACATATTGTTTTTTTACTACTAAAGATATACTCATATGATCTTACCACTAGTATCATCTACTATAAATTAAATGATCAAGACTTATCACTTACATGTGGTCCTCTATAACCAAATGATAGGCTATTAATTATATCATGGAAACCCTTGATAAGTAAATTTGAATGAATACTGACTAAAATTTGAAGAAAACTATTTATGTGAACATGTGGAGAGGAGTCAATTTTTTATTTTTGAAAATACAAAATATTTCCAAATACATCAATGATTTAAATATGATGTCCCCTTCCATTATTATACTATGGAAAATAACCATGCATAGAGTATTGTACCTATATATTCTCACTCAAACCATGGAAAAATGGATCTTAAAATATAGATGTAGAGCATACCAAATATATAATTTAGGGGCTTTCAAAATAACATAAAGGACATGCTATTGTAAGTTGTTAGCCAATATCATATAATGCATTAAGCCATGTTCATCTAAACATGCACCATGTTATAACACATATTTCAAGAATTTTTTGATTCTCAAAAAATTACCTCTTTGTTTTTGTCTTTTATTTTATCAAATTATGTATCTTCCTTTAGGAACCATCAACTTTCCAAGAAATGAGTGTAATCAAGGTGTGACATATGAAATAATAATTAAAAAGTGAATTTCCCAAATAAGCCTATATGTTCTCTCTTTCACTCTCTATTTCTTAGAAAAAATGGTTATTTCTATATTTGTAGAGAAGTAAAAATAATTTTAGTTAAAGTAACAATCCAAATAATATAATGAAACGTATCCAATGTATAATCAAGAATAACACTAGATAAATTGCATTATAAGTGGTTTTTCTTGCATTAAATGTTGAAAGTGTAATATGATTCATGGTCAAGGCCAACATTGTATGACATAATAGTGTATAGGCCTATGGCAAATCATTGTATGATATATTTAACTTATTGTGGTATTTTATTATGTAAGACTTATGATCCATGATTAACCATGCTATGGTTAAAATCACATTATAATTTACAATTAACCTAAAACTCTCTTCTTATGCTAACTTAGGTTAAGTTTGTTAATGTTATATTGGGGTCATGTATTTATATAAATATCCCAAACCATTCCATCTATTATATCAATGTGTTGTGATTCCTATCTATGGATAATATAATATTTATTTATGGTGTCTATAGATGCCCACTATTTTTTTGAATTTAGCAAAAAATCCCTTGTGAAGCTGCCTTGGTCTGAGAAACCATGACCAGGGGGTTCTACACCGTCAAAATCATCGAAGAATAGCACCCGAACTTGATTGCACCAACATTATCAATTGGATTTTGGGTACCTAATGTGCATTTGGTAGGGTAGTGATTCGAACCAAGGGCCTCCCTTGGATGATTACCCTACCTTCTCCAACTCACCTGCAACACCTAGGTAAAAAAAATAATAAAAATATAGACCTACAGAAAAGTATCCTACCATAGGTACAGTCATTGGTGCCTAACAACTAGTGCCACAATGACTAGCCTAAAGGCTAGCATGACCACCACCAGTGGTCACCTATAGATGCCCACTATATATCTTTATATATTTTATCCCTTTTTTATATTTTCTATATAATATTTTAGTGGATGGATTGCTTCCATTTGTGTTTGTAAATAATTATGAATTCCAACATGATATTAGAGTGGGTTTGGAGTAACATCACTTGGTCACATGGGAATTCAACTTAGAGACTCCAATCCTCCTTCCAATTTTTAGGGTGATTTTTTCTCAACCTTTCATAAGCATTTCTTACACAAGAAGTAATGAGAAGTCCTCTTTAAATCTATTTCTTCTTCTAGTATTCTAAATAAATCATACTATATCATTATTTTTTATCATCAAATCCCTCATTACAATTCAAAAATTATATTCTACTCCTTGGTTTGCAAATAAAGCATGGTTGTTCAAAGTGGGAAAGGTTGAAAACATCAAATTTGAAATATTTCATACCAAATCCTTAGTAGTAAAATGGCACAAATTTGCATCCCTTCTTTAATTCCTTTTCGAAAATGCTTTACTATTAAATATTTTAAAAATATTATAGGTCTTTTTTAAAATTTATTAATAAATTTGAATTACTGAAAATTATATTTAATTTAATTTACTATATATTTTTATATACATAATTATTGTATTGAAATTATTTTCATATTTTATGTTTGTATTGGTTTTTATTTAATACTGAAAAAAATGAAAAAAAAAATTCAAAGTTAAAACATCAATTTCGATTTATAATTTAAGTTTCATGTATGAAGTCACTCTACCTAGAATCCTTGTGTAACTTCTACAAGAAACTATTTGGATCTCTAAAATAGCTCGACATCCCTCACTAAAATTTTATAAAATTATTTTAAACGTGAAATTAGCAAAAAATTATATTTAGGTAGATTTGGTGTGTCTAATAATAATTTAAAAAAACTTAAAATAGTCACTTTTTTTTTTAATGAAGAAGCATATATTAAATAAAGCGTCTAATCATACAAAAATGGATGGACTGCCATGTCACACCCCATGCAGAAGCCAAACCGGCTGAAATAAACAGCCAAGAAACATAAAAACCATCAAACTGGCTTAAAAAAGCCATGACCGTAATCAAAACATCACATCAATAGCCATCAGTCATTAAATTTTCTAGCCCGACCCAGGATGACTGTCAGACTTATCAGTTGTGTGTTGAACAGTCGCCTCAAAAGGAGTGTTTCATCCATCATCATCACCAGTAGTGCCCCAACTCCAACTAGTATTAGCATCACCATCACTTCCCCTCTGGGAACCAACCTGACGAGAAGAGTCAAGGGGAGTTCCCCAACCCTGAGGATCTCTCAAATTAGCCATACTCTACAACTGGTCTTGTTGAGAATGATAATCCCAGATATAAATCTGCTGAGCAAGGTGGGAACGTAGAAAACCTTACGTTTGATCTCTAGAAGGTTAAAAGCGAGCCCTAGAAGGAGGGCGATCCCTACCCTATATGGATCTAGATCTGGAGCGGGTATGCTACTCATGTTGTGGGGTGACTCTACTCACATCACATGGGGCATTAATCCAATTATCAATAAAATCCTATAGATTATTAAGATTCATTGCAACTTTATTAGCTTGCACCTGAATTTGTAACCAGACATCATGAAATACCATAAGTTTATCTGAGAAAGAAAAAACAATAGATGGAGTTTTATCTGCAAAGACTATCTTATTTTGTGATTTCCATGTATGAAATAAGATGCTAATTCTTAAAATGTTCCATAATTATAGCAAAGGAAGAGAAAACTGTGGTGGATCTCCCAACAGAGTATGCTGCCAAGTAAACAGAATGTGAAAAAAGGGCCGAAAGAAAGAATCCATCCACTTCCAAGCCATCTGAGCTCTATGGCAATTCCAAAAAATATGTAAAGTGGACTCTTCTTCCCCGTAGAAAGAGAAAGTGGGAGAAGCAATGCCCAAATGTCTAAGCCTTGGGCCAAGTGGCAACCCTTGGTACAACAAAATCCAAACAGAAGAGGTCTGCTTAGGTTCGATATATGATGCCAAAGCAAGCTGAAAGTGAACTCTCCATTTGGATTTGGAAGAGAATAAATCCTAATGTGCATTAAGCTTGGGCACCATGGGTAAATTAGGTGAAATCCACCTATATCCTTGCTTAGTATTGTAATTAACCAGAGGGACATGTTTAAACCATTCCCACTCTTTCCACAAGGGTTGCTGAGCAACCTGACTAAGCTTAGGCCACAATGAGAAAGGTGTGTTGTTAATAACCACTTCGTAAGTAGCCTTATCACTAGATAATAATCTATATTATTCTTGGAACTGTGCCCATGAGATCCAATCCCCATATTGTCTGCAATAAAAATGTGAAAGAGACACAACCCATTTTTTTTTTTTTAAATTAGTGTGGATCCACTGAACTTGAGCAAGTGGTTGACCCTGATACTAAATTATAGGGGACCACTAGACATTCAATTCTACAATATTAGTTCCCTTGTGACAACTGATTCCTTTTCAAAGGAGCCAAGGTTTGATAGATTCCCAAGATCTCCAAAGACTTTGAGTCACAAAGGAGCTACTAATTTTACAAAAAATAGGGGCTACAATAATGGAAGGTAAATCCAACCCTTTCCAACATTTTTTCCCATGCGTAGCCCTGTCGCCACACAATTTTTAATCAAAAATTTCCATGCTTCATCCCCTTTGATATATTTGATGATCCATTTAGGACTAAGAGCTAGTCCTTGCTGAAGACAATTAAATAGTCCCAAACCTCCTAAATTTTTAGGGAGGAAACAAGATTCCTAGGTTATTCTATGAAAGCCAGTTTTCTAAGAAGAATTATCCCATAAAAATTTTTGCAACAATTTTTCTAGCTTCTTATAACAAGCTTGAGAGGGAACCTAACAAGAATAATAAACATGAATACTAGCAAGAATTTTAGAGCAGATTTGGAATTTTCCCGCAAGGGACAACTTCTTGGTGATCTGGTAATTGAGCTTGGACTCAACATTTTGCACTACAGATTTCCATAGTTGAGAATGGGAGCTTTGAAAATCAAATGGAATGCCTAAAATTTTGAACATCTCCCCGTACTGTATCCAATGCCATTGGTAATGCTCTAACCAAGGTGGAAGAGGATGTGATGATTGCTTATAGCAAGCAGTTTTCCTCCATTGAATATTGGAATCAAAAGCTTTGTAAAAAACATCCAGGCTGGAAAGAGCCTATGTGAAAAACACTTCATCTTCTGAGAGTGTTAAAAAATAATCATCTACAAAGTGTCCTTTAATGAGCTGCCTTTGCCCTCCTGGTAGGGAAATCCCTTTAACCAATCCTTGCGAAGCTTTGCAGGAAAGAAGGTACCCAAAGGCTTCAGCTGCAAGCACATAGAGGGAAGGGGCAAGAGGGCAAACCTGGTGAACAAATATGTTCAAACCAATGCCCTCTAAATGTATGCCATTTAGCGTAAGAATTGTTGAGGCATCTAAAAATAATATTTTTACTGTAAGGATAAAGCCAGGTCCAAAACCCAGAGCTGCAAGCATTGAGAGAATGAAATTCTATTCAATTCTATAATAGGATTTTTGAAAGTTAATTTTAATAAAAAGCACATCTTGCTGAGATTGTCGTGCCCAATCCATGCCTTCCCAAACCACTAGAACATTATCCAGAATATAATGATTGCGAATAAAGTTTGTTTGCTTTGTCCTAAAAATAAGAGGAAGGAGAGGCCAAAGTCTAAGAGCAAGAGCTTTAGTAATGATTTTATAGCTAACATTCAGCAAAGTGATAGGCCTCCAAATGGTGATTAACTCAGGATCCCCAGGCTTGGGAATGAACTTTATGTTTCCTTTATTGATGAGCGCTCCTAAAGAACCAGTAAACAGGACTTAGTGATAAACCCAAAAAAGGTCTAGTCTGACCATATCCCACAAGGTTTTATAGAATTCACAAGGAAACCCATCAAGGCCTAGTGCCTTGTCACTAGCCATATGAGATAAAGCTTCAGCAAGATCCTCTAAAGAAAGAGGCTTATCACAGGCTTTAGTTTGAGAGAGTGAAAGCTTCTTTGGAACAACTGAGCAACATTCATCCAATGCTTGTTGTCTTTCAACAGAAATATGTTGAGCAACAAAGACCTATTGATAATGCTGAATAAATGCCTCAAAAATATTTGGCAACTCTGTAAGTCTTTCACCATTATTCACAATGGCTTTGAATTGAATCGCTTGACGAGGTGGTCTAAGGCATTGGAAAAATTCCTTGGAAACCCTATCACCAATCTTGAGCCAATGCATTATGCCACGAAGCTAAGCGCTTAGAGCCTCATAGAGCTTAGTCTTCTTGAGCTCATGTCGAAGAATGACAACATGCTACTACAAAGTGACACTGAGAGAGGAAGCATCAAGTATAATAGATGTTGATGCAAACTCTCGCTTGAGTGCCAAATTTGAATTTTTACACAACTGAGCAAGCTTAACACCAAGGCTGCGAAGCAAAATGGTTGTGTGACTAATAGCATCATTCCACCATTCAATACAATCCAAATGACTAGTAGGTCTAGGAACCAAGTTCCAAACCTAGTAATGTGTGCAACAGAGGCAGGGTGCTGGAGGAAGGGTGTTGGTCACGAATCTGCCACAGGAAAGGATTTTTACAATTGCGCCCTAGACCCGGCCAACATTGAAAGGCTGGAAGCAAGAAATGGCTCCCAGACCAATCTCCAGAGTGGGATGGTTCCCTTCACTACTCTAAAAATGGGTTTAAGATAGGGTTGCTTTGGAAAGAGATTTAAAAGGTTGCAGAAAGAAATGGGAAATATGGCCACAGGCCAAAGTGATGGGATCGAAAAATAACAGCAGGAAATTTAAAGTGCAGTAACAGCAAGCAATAAAAGTTATCAACCTAACTTTCGCACGATGTACGCGAGAGAAACCCTCCAAAATCACATTTCGGGAATCATACTCTCACGGAAGTGCATAAATCCAATATGCAGAATTTAAATGCAACGACCATTAAGACATACAAATGCTATTAGAAATGCAACATAAACGAGAAAGGAAATCACTAATGCAAACGCTTGAAAAATAAAAGCCAATCCTTTATTCCTGCCAAATGCACTTCGAGTTTCTAGCGGCAAGTTTTTCCAACCTTTGCAAATGAAAATTACATTGGTTTTTATAGAGGTCCGTCCTCTTTGCGGCATTAAATAATTAAAACCAACTTCCTCGTGATCTACAATCATACCTTGGAAATCGAGGAACATGATCCCCTTAATTGCGGCCTCGAAGAAATAAAAATTAAATTCCATGAAACGTTCGCGGCCCTTCATTAAATTCGATTCTTCGAACATGTGCATGAAAAACCGTTAAAATAATCCACGAACGGCAATACTTTGAACCAATAAACCCTTTAATTTTGGTGGCACTGGGCACCCTTTGACCTTAACCGCATTGGAAATCCGCAAATTATTTAATTCGGGTTATCATTAAATCATCGAAAATCGAAAAAAACCCTTTCGGCCGTTCATATTGCACTTGGCGGGAAAACTGCGCCGGTCGCGAAAATGCGACGGGTCGCGAAATCGCGACGGGTAGCGAAATCGCGACGTCTTATCATTCGATGCGCTTTGACCACCGTTGACCCGCGAAAATGGAACATGTAGCGATTTCGCTACATGTTTCCGCCGTTGGCTCCTCCCTGCGCTCTGCCTCGCGAAATCGGAACATGTCGCGATTTCGCTACATGTTTCCGTCGCCGTACAAAACGCCATTTTTGGTCGCGATTCGCTGACATGTCAGCGACGCGCTGCAAGTTTTCACTTTTTGCCTTCGACGCTCACCGGGTCGCGATTCGCTGACATGTCAGCGAATCGCTGCATGTTTTCAACTTAGTGCTTTTACGCCCGCCGACCCGCGATTTCGGAACACGTCGCGATATCGCGACGGTTCCGCCAACTTACTGCGTTGGCTGCGTTGACCGCGATTCTGCAACATGTCAGCGCGTCGCTGCAATTTTCAGACTTAGCCATTTTTTGCTCAATTTTTCTCCTTTTTTCGCCCAAGCTGCATCAATCAAAGGTCAGATCCCCAACAATACATCAATGCATTCATCAATGAGAATCAATGTGGCAAAAATGCCAACATTCTTGGCGGCTCGCGGGGTATACAGCTCGTCGTATGCAAGAATCCAAGCCTTAGTCCATTGGGCACGAGTCATATTGGAGCCGTAAACAAGGCTGCTGCAAAACATGTCGGGGGCTGCTTGCCAAACTTCTTCTGCTACGGAAAACTAGAACTGGAAGAACCTGCATAGAAGCGGTTATAAACTGAAGAAATGGAATGTGATGGTGGAGTGAGCTCTTGCGGTTGCGCAAGCGGTGACTGCAATGGAGTGATATGAAAATGAACAAAGTTATGGAGTGGGAATGGAACTAGGAAAGCTGTGAAATGAAATGAACTAGACTGTTAGAAAATGCGTAAAAAACTAAACTTAGAGGAAAGGGATAAGAAGGGACGGGAAAAAACAGAAAAGGAAAAAGAAACAACAGCTGTGGCTTATTTTGATTTAATGCAGAAGAAACAGAATGAAGAAGATGAAGAAAGGAAAGAGAGGAAATGGGGAAGGGAAAAGAAGAAAGTGCTAGAAAGCCACCAAACTGTTGGGAGGAGAAAAACAAAGGAAAAAAAACAAGCATCTACGGCTCGCAGGCAACAAGAACCGAGATGAACAAATAAAAACAATACCACTCTTTTTTTTTTTTTCTCTTCTTTTTCTATTTTTTTTGTGTTTTTTCAAAATACTATATACAATAAGTCACGACATGATTGGCATGTCGTCACCAGACACCCAATCTCAGAATGTTATCCGGTAAATCTGCAATGTCCCGACCAGATCTGATCATACTTAAGTCGGTCCTTGAAATTGGGCTGGCTCCTTCCTGAAGTTCTCCATGGTGCTGATACTGGCAAGTTATCATACATGCCAAGACCTACACAACTGACAAATAATGCGGAAAAGAAACCCCACCATCTTGAAAAGTTCTCTGATTGTGGACTGAGAAGAGGTTCCTCCAACTCCTGGATCCGATCACAGGAATTGTCCAGCAACAGTTCCTTCTTCAGGATCTCTTCAGACTCTACCTGTTGATCTGACATATTTAACAGGTTCTGACTAAATGCTTGCATGTCATGCACAGCTATGCCTTCTTGGTGCTCAGGTTCTTCTTCTTTGCTTATATCCTCTGGATCCATCTCCTTATGAAAGCGCAAGCAACCATATTGTTCATTGCCAATCCTTGGCTTTGGATGAGATCTGTCCCTTGAGCTCCACACAACGACATCTCAGGTTTCTGTACAGTATAAGGGAGCTGGCATGAATGTGCAGGGTAAACAGGAGCAGCAACCATCGGAGAAGGTAATGGAGTTTCCCCCCACGGTAACTTTCCTGATAAGTGCAACATCTGTTCTGCTCGCACTCTGCTTCCTCAAAGATTTGTGGGAAGCGTTGTTCACCTGACTGCAGCAAAAAGAGACCTATGTCAGAATTAAAAGCGCGAACATAAAAGAGGTGGGCCTGGGTGGGTGATGGACGGATCTTCTCTGGAATTCTCTGCCAGCTTCTCAAGAATCGGACATTGAAGTCCGTGATGCTCTCTTGAGGTGCTCTCTTGATGTACATGAAAAATTGGTAGAGATCCAAAGAACTATAGAAAGGATCTTCATCAAATCTTTTGATCAGTGCTCCCGCGAGATCATCCCATGAGCTGATGCTTTGACGTTTGAGCAATCTGTACCATTGCAACGCTCTTCCTTCCAAAGACTGGACCAGAAGTCGGATCATAACATCTTCGTGTTCTATGACATGGATCATGGACATAATAGCAATATCTTCAACATGTGTCAGAGCCATGCCTTCGGTACCATCATATTTTGCCAGGTTCTTCAGGGCACCTTCGGGAATTTCATGCCGAACTTGCAGATTCAGAGGGCCAGGATCATCCCATCTAGAAAAAACCCTCGCCTTTGTGGCAATGGTCTGCGGAATCACGGCCATCGCCATTAAGTCAGAGTCGCCAGATGAACATTCTTTGAAATTTTTTTTTTTTTTTTTTTTTTTTAAAAAACAATAGGCGTCCACGAACAGATCTTCAACTCAGCAAAGTCGCCAGATGAACTTACAAATCTCCGCTGTGAGGCCAAGACAGCTCATCAAATCTTGAGACCTCCGGGTGTTAAAACGTGCCAAAACTGTTGGCACCGGTGGGGTTATCACTTTGGAAAATTATGCGTATCCCACCGATTATGAATTCTTGGAGACAGAACAGATCTGTCCCACCAGTCGTGCCAAAAACTGTTGGTCACGAATACGCCACAGGAAAGGATTTTTACAATTGCGCCCTAGACCCGGCCAACATTGAAAGGGTGGAAGCAAGAAATGGCTCCCAGACCAATCTCCAGAGTGGGCTGGTTCCCTTCACTACTCTAAAAATGGGTTTAAGATAGGGTTGCTGGAAAGAGATTTAAAAGGTTGCAGAAAGAAATGGGAAATATGGCCACAGGCCAAAGTGATGGGATCGAAAAATAACAGCAGGAAATTTAAAGTGCAGTAACAGCAAGCAATAAAAGTTATCAACCTAACTTTCGCACGATGTACTCAGAGAAACCCTCCAAAATCACATTCCAGGAATCATACTCTCACGGAAGTGCATAAATCCAATATGCAGAATTTAAATGCAACAGCCATTAAGACATACAAATGCTATTAGAAATGCAACATAAACAGAAAGGAAATCACTAATGCAAACGCTTGAAAAATAAAAGCCAATCCTTTATTCCTGCCAAATGCACTTCAGTTTCTAGCAGCAAGTTTTTCCAACCTTTGCAAATGAAAATTACATTGGTTTTTATAGAGGTCCGTCCTCTTTGCGGCATTAAATAATTAAAACCAACTTCCTCGTGATCTACAATAATACCTTGGAAATCGAGGAACATGATCCCCTTAATTGCGGCCTCGAAGAAATAAAAATTAAATTCCATGAAACGTTCGCGGCCCTTCATTAAATTCGATTTTTCGAACATGTGCATGAAGAACCGTTGAAATAATCCACGAACCAATACTTTGAACCAATAAATCCTTTAATTTTGGTGGCACGGGCACCCTTTGACCTTAACCGCATTGGAAATCCGCAAAATATTTAATTCGGGTTATCATTAAATCATCGAAAATCGAAAAAACCCTTTCGGCCGTTCATATTGCACTTGGCGGGAAAGCTGCGCGAGTCGCGAAAATGCGACGGGTCGCGAAATCGCGACGGGTAGCGAAATCGCGACGTCTTATCATTCGATGCGCTTTGACCACCGTTGACCCGCGAAAATGGAACATGTAGCGATTTCGCTACATGTTTCCGCCGTTAGCTCCTCCTGCGCTACGCCCGCGAAATCGGAACATGTCGCGATTTCGCTACATGTTTCCGTCGCCGTACAAAACGCCATTTTTGGTCGCGATTCGCTGACATGTCAGCGACGCGCTGCAAGTTTTCACCTTTTGCCTTCGACGCTGCCCGGGTCGCGATTCGCTGACATGTCAGCGAATCGCTGCATGTTTTCAACTTAGTGCTTTTTCTGCCCGCCGACCCGCGATTTCGGAACACGTCGCGATATCGCGACGGTTCCGTCAACCTACTGCGTTGACTGCGTTGACCGCGATTCTGCAACATGTCAGCGCGTCGCTGCAATTTTCAGACTTAGCCATTTTTTGCTCAATTTTTCTCCTTTTTTCGCCCAAGCTGCATCAATCAAAGGTCAGATCCCCAACAATACATCAATGCATTCATCAATGAGAATCAATGTGGCAAAAATGCCAACAGGAACCAAGTTCCAAACCTAGTAATGTGTGCAACAGAGGCAGGGTGCTGGAGGAAGGAAGTATTCATAAAAAACTAAGAAGAGAAAGTCTTAGCAGGAAGAGTGTACAAAGAGATGCAAAAGAGAATAGGAACATGATCTGACATTGTAGAGCCCGAAAGAGCTTCCACAGGAGGAGCAGAAGACACAAGGGGCTAAAAAGTAAACCCAAAATGATCAGTAAGCATGGCTCTATCCAATCTCTTGAGTATACGATCATATCCATGCTAAAAATTTGACTAAGAAAACCAGAGAGAGTGTGGGAAGTCTTTAGAGGAAGAACAAATGTTAGGGTCAAAAAGCCCCAATTTATGTTTCATAAAAAACCAAACTTTGCATTATCCAACACCACCGCATTAGGAGACAACCCACTTTATTAGAATTTATCTCAATCATATTGAAATCACCACAAAATAGCTAGACAACAGGAGGTAAATACAAAGCTAACCACCGCCACAGGGCACATCGGTCAGGGGCATGATTGTAAGTATATATATTGACAATACCAAAAGGATGTCCATCAATTTCAAAAAGACTCCACACCACCTGATTAGAAGGGTCCACACCCCAAGTAACTATATGAGATTTCCAAGTGGGAGCCACAAATATGACAGCTCCACCTAGACCAACTACATGATTATTTGCATAAAATTGGATGCCCGACCAAATAAACATCTAGGCACATTGTAAATTAAAAACAGAAACCTTAAATTCTTGTAAACAGAGAAAATCAAACCTGCCATGCAGATGACAAATTTTATCAACCTCACTATGGACCAAATACTTACGAATTGGGTCCGTTAATCCTCTAACATTCCAAGAGAGAAATATCATGAGGAACTGTCAAGCTGCATATCACCTTCGATAATCTTAGAAGCCCCTAGATCCCTAAGCGAGGAGTAAGAGTTTGAGATAAATCTATCATGATTTCCTTATAAAAACATGATATAAGTGCATTTATCAGAGCTAGGACTGCAAGATCTTCTCGCTCAAGCCTTTTCCATGACTGCTTTTAAAGTATTCTACAAACCCTCATGCTCTACCATAGAAGAAACCCTAGGAGAGGACGAAGGTGCGACACCCTGCATGGCTATTTTATCCTTCAACACATGAACTAGAGGAGCCATTATTGAACCATAAGGCTTACCCAAGGGATTTATTTGATGATTTCATTTAGTAACAGTGGTCCATGAATCTTACGAACCAGTCTACGGGGGTCATTGGTCACTAGGAGTAGCTCTAGGTGGCAGCGCATGTGCAAAGCTTCTGGGGTTAGCTTGGACCTTATTATGCCTAAAATGCCCCTCCATGAGCGGCCAGTCTCTGATCATGTGAGTTGTAGGTTGATAGTGAAAGTAGGTATTCAAGAGATTGATATAGACAAGATTTTAAACAAAGGAGGTATCCCCAACATAGATGGTAAGATGGTCACGGAGATCCTTGGAAAAATTTATTTTCACATAGACCTTGCGATATGGCCGAGTAACAAATAATATAGGATTATCAACGCAAACAAAATGACCTAGAGGAGCAACTAGGTTTTCCAAGAAATGCCACAGAGCAGGCGGGAGGACAGGGAATTCAACCCACACTGAGACCTCCAGAGAAGCACCCTCTTCAACAAAGAAGTCACGAGAACAGGGCTGAAAAACTAACAATGAATTATGCACATACCAGGGGCCATGATTAAAAAAATTACACACATGTTCGGGCGTTGGGAAGCGAAACAATAAAAACCCCTTAGTCAAGTTTTGAATTCCATCAACTTCTATACCATGAGGAGTCCAGTAATGCTGAATCCAGCTATGGATCAGCAACTCATTGGGGATTCACCCCAAAAAATACCCAATAAGAGTGTTATTTTCTAACCAGCTACAATACTGATTGAAGTCATCAAAAGGAATAGTAACATCGGGCACTTGATTCATACCTCATGGAAGACCTTCGAGATGAATTTTTGCAGTTGCTTGTTGCACGCCATAGCCAAATTCAGTAGCTTCGATATGAATTGAATTTTTCGCACTACCAATGGCCATTTTAAGAAGGAACCCACCTACCAAAACAATAAATGTGAGATGATGTGGAGTTCAGGAGTGGCGGTTGACCAAACCCTACACAAAACCCTATGCATACAAAGTCGTAAACCTAGAAAAAAAATCCAAAATCGATTGCATATATCTCCCCTAAATTCATTTAAAAGTGTCACTTTCAAATGAATTTCAACAAAATAGATCAATGTAAATATGAATTCCTAAGTTAACACAAAACTAACTTTACAACTAGTTTCCACTCAACCATTTGATTTTTTCCCCTATTTTATTTTTTCATCTTCCTTGTTTTTGTTTTTCATTTTCTATAATTTGTATTATTTATATTTATATATTATACTATTTATAAATTAAAAGTAATGTAAATCATAAATGTTTTCATCTATATATCCATACAAATTGTTGTATATTTTTATTATAGATTAAATTTTTGATGTAAAACAATATTGTAAGTTTTATTGAGCATGCAAGTTGAAAGTGACCCTAATTTTTTCTTATATATAGTTGGATATTAGTAGAAAATGAGTTTTGTGAGTGTGAGTAGGTTAAGAAAAAACTAGGTAACAACATAGGAATGCCATTTTTAAAAGTCTAATTTGGAATTAGGAATGCCTTATATGAAAATGTAGATGCCTTACTTAGGGACAAGGGACAAGAGGAAGAGCAAATATATGAAAACCCTATATAAGTAAATAACAGATACTACAATAGTAGTGATTATCAAGGATGATATGATTAAATATGACAATGATTCTTAAAAGTAGAGGGTTAACATGTAAGCTTCATCGGTAAATTTTTTTTTAGAGATTCAAAATGAATCATGGGATTGAATTAAAATCATTTTATAAATTTTCCTCTAAAAGTATTTTACCTCATCATATTTCCTACTTTAAAAATTAGTGATAAAGTAATTGACATGATTTATTGTTTAAGGGGAGTGATGCATTATAAGACCATAAATTGATAAATTTTCCACAAAATCCATTAGAAGACTTAACATATGGGTTTGTATTTCTTGGCTTATATATCAACCTATAAATAAAGATGTCTTGAAGAATATTGACTATACCTTTGAGGATTTCATCTAGTAGGGACCAACTGCTAAGGAATGAATGCATGTTTTATATACCTTGATATGTGTTTTTATGGATATATCAAAACCTTTACCACAATACATTAAAATTAAATTTAAATTAAGATGGGATAAACAAGTGGATTATGAAGATTTTGTGTTCTAGTATAAAAAATAGTATGAGACTAGATACAAAGTGAAAACAATGGATAAAGAGATAAAAAGATTTGAGCATGAGAAAAAATTCAATATGAACTAAGGAGATCCTATCATAGTCGAAGTTAGATTAGATTAAGGATTTTTCACTCCTAAGAAAGTGGTAAATAAAGCTTTTTATTATCATTAGATGATAAAGGCTATTATATAAGTCATTAGAAGAAATGAAGAAGGATGTGAAGCATAAGAAAGTACAACATGCATGTTCAAATTTAGAAGGAATTAAAGGTTTCAAGGATATAGAGATATATTTTAAAATACAAGAAGTGAGAGAGGGCAAAGGTTAATCCAAGTAAATCGTCTTAATTTTTATCAAATAGTATCTCTTTACAATAGATATGAAAGTAGTGTAGATTTTATCCATGAAACGTTAGGGTTTCAAGAGCAACATAAAAAATAAATGAGCGTGGAGGATATCCATGTAAATTTAGGGTTTTTAGCATAGCATATGAAAATAATTATTATGTAGGATCATCCATACTTTTTATGGTTTCTAATTCAACGTAAAAATAAAGTGCTTGTGACGTTATTCCTTGTAATTCATATTTCCTAAGCCAACATAAACCTATAGAAGATGAGTCTCATTATGAACAATAGCAGAAAATATAAAATATTGATGAAGATAAAATTGTTGGTGGGAATTAAAAAGTGAGAGGAAGAATATTAATGCAATACAAAAGAGAAGGAAATTTGGAATGATATTAATATGGAAAAACAAAAAAAAATATTATAATTTCTAACAAAAAATGGAGCTAATCCCATAAAATAAAATAAAAAATGATGAGAAAAATGGTATCATGGAATGTGAGTGGTATGAATAAGACCCCTAAAAAAAGAGTTCTTAAGAAATTAGTTGTTTATTATAGCCCTATGTTTATTGTAATACAATAAAAACCTTAATAAATGAGGGGATGCTTTAAAAAATATTTAGAATATGAGGGATTATCTAATGGTTTCTTGCTTAGGTGCTTTAGGAGGTATTACAACAATATAAGACAAGTACAAATGGGATGGAAAATTGATAGAAGAAAAATATAGCTAGGTAGTCAGTATTTTTCCTTTTTTCCCTTTTTGTAGGAAAGAGAAAAATGTTAAAGTTGGAGTTATAAATATATATGCTCTAACTATAGTTACTCCTCATAAAATATGTTAAAAGGATATTAGTTTACTTCTATAAAATTCAATTATGACTAGTAATTGTGATCTATGGATTCTTTGGGGGGATTTGAACATAGTTTTATCTTCTTAAAAAAAGAAGGATGGTATTTTAGGATGATCTAAATCAACAAATGAATATGCTTCATTTCACAATTCAAATAGTCAATGTGACATTATTCCTTATAGATCCCAACATGCTTTTTAATATAATAAATGGTTGCAAACAAAGTATATAATCTCCTTAGACACTTTTTAATCAAGACCAATCCATAAACCCATTCTCCTAGGATATGATCTACTTAATAATGGTCATCGAGATCCATTTTGATTTTGTATTTAGCTCCAAGACCCTAATTTATCTTGATTTTATTAATAATTGTATATAAATTTATCTCAATTAAAATATATCCATTTTTTAAAGATAACCTTAATCTTTGATCATTATATGAACTACCTTGACTTATCTAGAGTTGTTAGTTAATGTTCCATATGATTTTGAGAAAATGACTGAAATTTTATCACATCTTTCAAAAATGATCTTTGATAGGTTTCCCTATATTTCCTTTGGAAGCACCATCAAAATTAATTTTGAGAAACCTAACTTTTAGATACTTTTATTTTAACATAGATTAAAAAAAACCCTTTATATTAACTCTTTCATTGTTTATGACCATTAATGTATATTCAAGAGGTTAGCATCAGATATTCTACACTTCATAATTTCTATGATGAGCATCATACCTATAAAAATTATGTAGTAAAGGCAATAATATAATTCTAAATTGGGATAAGATTATTAGATTTATTTCTAAAATTTTATAATTGCTTTTAATCCATAAATTTGAACATATACTAAAGGAACAATTCTCTATAGAATACACAATTCTTTATCTTTGAAATAATCAATCCAACAATTTAGAAACTCTTTAAATTTTTATGGAGCTACTGAATATATTCTCATTCTTTTGAAGAAATAATCCTAAATGCTTCAAGCAAAGGGAGAATGAAGTAAATAATTTGATGTTTCTAAATCATTCTTACATAAGGTATAGCTAAAAATAAATCATATTTACTTCTGTGCAAATGGTCGCCTATAAAATTTTTGTTTTACACTACTATCTAAGAGAATATTGATGCCTTAAGAAGAAAAAAAGTGATAAAACTCTCTTCTAAGGGAAATCATTAAAAGTATAAATTTTTTATTGCTCCAAAATCTTATATGCCAACTTGATAGAGTCTCCTTCATATTTTGGTAGATTTCCAATGAACTCAACTCTTCATGGAAAATTGTGTTAATAAAAATCAAGAATCTCTTGAAGTTCATATATTGTTTTTTCGAGTTCCTCTCCTTTAACAAAGTTACTAATAAAAATCCATTATCTAGAATTGGTCTTCATATTAATATGCATTTTGACCTTTAAAAATCTATGAGATAATCTCCATCAAAGTATTTGCTATTTTAATTTAGAATAAATAAAAGGATTTAGATTCAACCAAGAACCATACTCTTTGTAGGATCTCCCTAGTTACTTAACAATATATTATGTATTTTTATTAATTATAGATTTTTTGACATAAAATTCCAAGTTGTCAAACCCATAGACATTATTCCTCTCCTTAACATTTTTTTTATACTCTTAAAAAGAAATAAGGTTTTGAAAGGGTCCCCACAACCTTTTACATCAAAACAAACCTAAAAGGAAACCTTCAAAATAACAACAAACACAAAACCCCACGGGGGACCAAATGAACACAAAAAACTAGATAGGAAGAGACACACCAGACAAGAGGAACAAAGGACAAGAGGGAACAAGGGAGAACCGAGGGAGTTCTATAGCAACATGTCAATCTCCTAAACAATTGTTCCCATCATCTGCAACACCTCCTCAGAATAGTCTAAAGCAATCTTCATGGAGCTCCAACATGTTGCTTTATCTTTATCAGTTTCAAACTGTGCAAAATTGAACTCCTCTCAAATGCCTCCTCTGGAGCGTAGACATATTTAACCATCTTGTCCTTATGTAAGTCCATAGGTAGGATTTCTAGGTCAATAAAAGGGGAGAAGGGTGATAAACCATCCTCCTCCCACTTTTTAGCAAGTGGTTGCTGCGATTTACGTGTTTCACTCCCATATGCTTGGCTAATCGAAAAAGGACCTCTCGTATTAGGCATAGTATTAACATTGAAAAACAAACTTTTCAAGAAGTCATCAGCACTACAACGTGACATTTTCCCTCTCACCTTTAGCCGAGACTTAGATATTTTGGGAAATCTTGTCAGGTTTCGAACCCAACGAGAATGAATAAACGTCCTCACTGTCATCACTAAAACCTTCAGAAACCTCCTTAGATTGACCAAGAATAGGAACTGACATGTCAACTAAAGGATTTCGAAGCTCAATCACCACCAGACCATTCTCGGATGTCACTTGTTTGAACACTAATAGAGCCAAACTCTAATAAATAGTAAATGGACCACAACCCCCTTGCACATCGAACATTTATTTTTCATTGACCTCTCCTTAACAATTTTAATACATTCACATAACCTATTTTTTTAAATAATTTTTTTTCCTAATGGTTTTTTCAATTTTCAAATAACCAAAAAAGATAAAACTTATAAATCTACAATTTTTCAAGCCTATCTTTCTCAAATTTTTTAATTTGTAATTGCTATCCGAAAAAAATTTCATCTTTTTATTAAATAAATATCTTATTTTTTTTTTAAATACGAACACCATACATATGCCAAAATAAATTGGATGTTGAGCTAAAATGTTTTAAGTTCGATCAAAATGAAGATTTTATAGAGAAATAGGGCTATCATACTATATTCAAATAGAGAAAGGTAGGCACCAACTTCAATGGATAAAAGTTGTTTTAGGAATTGAATAAGGTAGATTCAATCGGAAACTATGGTTTCGACGAATGAAATATTCGATGAAAACCAACCCATAGACAAGGAGAAAGCATGAATGGGAGAAGACATTAGCATACATTTCGAAGGAATTTCCCATCGCTCATGTGGTGACATGGCCAGCCTGGAGTGCATCTACAGCTAAACATGGGAACTCCCATAGCGACATCGATCGAGGAAAAGAACCCCCTGACAAAACGGGCGGCCCAGGAAGCCATCGAGACCACTTGTCTTACGTAGACCGCCTACAGAACAAACTCAGATCACCCACAGACGGATCGAAAGGTTTTGTGTCGCAAGGGTGCGATGTGTTGTGCCCTCAAAACCTTATGGAAGGGTATGCGTCTCGCGACTCCTTTTCCCTTGTGGGAAAATTTGTAGGAGGATGCGCCAGACATGGATGCAATCCGTCGGTGGGCGACTTCAAAGTGGAAAATATTGGGAAACATGGGGCTGTCCACGATGACCAGAGGCTTTTTTATGATACAATTGAACACTCGGGAGGACGCAGAATGCATTCTATCCGAAGGTCCATGGTTCTTCGGGAGATGAAGTCTATTTTTGAAGAAATGGGAGCCAAATTTTGACCCCAACTCACAGAACATTAACTTCACCCCCATTTGGGTCCGGCTCCCCAATCTCCCCACTCATTTTTTCTATGAGGATGCTCTTCAAGGTCTGGCTAGGGCTTTTGGGGAATTAGTGGCCATTGATCCGACCACTCGTGCCAGAACTCGCCTAACCCAGGCCCGCATCTGTGTCAGTGTGAATCTAGAGTCGCAACTCCCAGATCACCTCAATCTAATTTATGGGGACTTCAGGTGGAGACAACCGCTAATATTCAAGAACAAGCCGGCTTTTTGTTCGGAGTGCCAATCCCAGGGGCACCTCCTATCTCAATGCCCTAAGCGTAGAAACCCTAAAGTCGATCACCAACCAGCGGGACACCCATAGCCAATCGCCAGCCAGAGGGCAACCATCATCCAAGGGCAAATCTTGAAGAAAAAAATAGTAGATTCAACTGCCTCCAGCCCAAGCTCTTCAAAAGGCAAGTACCTCGATTACCACTGCTAATAAATTTGATTTGCTTAATGATTCTAGAATCAATGAGGAATTTGAGGAAGGTGAAATCCCTATTATATCATCCCCGGCCCCTAACGTTGCCTCCCAGCCACGCCTTGCTCCCAATCCCACTCAGAAAAGTCCCTGCCCCCCTCACCAGGGTCAAACCCCCACCTCCAGTGATGGCCCTCAAAGCCCTACCCAAAAACCCCTTCGGTCGCCATCTTCCCCAACCCCGTCCCCCCTTGGGTGGGTCTGTCTTCCTTGCCTCCCCGACCAACTCTAACGCCACCAATTTTGACGACGATGAGGCCACCCAGGAATCCCCTAATCATTGGAGCCCCAAAAAAACTCAAAGTTTCAGAAAGTCCCAAGTCGATGTAGGAGTAGACAGAAAGAAGGGTAGGCCATCTGGCACAGAATGAAGAAACCGGGATACAACCGAGGATATAGCCAATGGAATGCAGAAAACCCTGTTTCAGGAAATCGGAAACACTATCAAGGAAGAAAATCGAAGACCCAAACCCCCCATGCAACAAGGCAAAGGGGAAAAAAACTCTCCAAAAGTTCTAAATGAAAGTCCTCTCCTGGAATGCGAGAGGACTGAATGGGGCAGCCAAGAAAAGACTGGCTACAACCATGAGAAAATATTATAACCCCACAATATTCTTCATTCAGGAAACCAAATTAGATGATCAATGTTCTCCTAGGGTAGCCAAAATCATTTGGAAAAACTGTGACTTTGCCTACTCCCCGGCCTTCGAGACTGCAGGAGGGCTCCTGTGCCTTTGGAACCCATCCAAAGTTGAAGGCAGATTTATTTCAGGCCAAGATAGGTTGTCCAATATTCTGTTCCATGACCCCAGCTCCCAGACCTCCTGGATTATGTCAAATGTCTACGCTCCCAACACAGCCCAGGGAAGAATGATCTTGTGGAACACCCTCCGGGGGGGGGCGCCCCCCCCCCCCCCCGCGGGGCGGGGGGGGGCCCCCCCCCCCCCCCCCCCTTTTTAAAAAAGGGGGGGGGGACGGGCCCCCCCGGGGGGAAAAAAGACTTGGGGGGGGGTGGGGGGCCCCCCCCCCCCCTGGGGCCCCCCCCCCGAGGACCCAGGTACACCTGGAGTAACAGATAGATGGGAAATAAACTCATCCAAGAGCACCTTGATCGGTTTTTGTTATCCCAAGAAGCCCTTCCTCTCTTCGGTGATGCCAACCTGTAGGCTCTCCCGAAGATAGGGTCTGATCATAGCCCGCTCCTTTTTGAGATGACAAGCAAGCCCCAGTTCAAGACTCCTTTCCAGTTCGAGTCAATGTGGACCCATCACCCGGATCTCAAAAATCGGATAGCAGAATGGTGGGGGACAAAATTCCCTAGGACAACTTCTAACCAATTTATGCAAAAACTCAGGTGGGTCAAGGAAAATCTTAAATTTTGGAATAGGGAAACCTTTGGGAATATTTTTGAAGCTAAGAAGAACATCAAAACCAGATTAGGGCAAATTGAGGACAAATTTTAGAAAGGGTAGGGTGATGACAGTCTAAGAGTTGAAGAGAGGGTGTTGCTCTCTGAGTTCCATAGCACCTTAGGTAAAGAAGAAACATTTTGGTGCCAAAAGTCAAGACAACTCTGGCTCAGGGAAGGAGACTCCAACTCTAAGTATTTCCACATCTCCACTCTCAGGCACAGGGGAGTTAACATAATTAAAGGCCTCATCAAGCAGGATGAGACTTTCACTTCTGACATCCACCAGATCAGGGATGAAGTTGTTAGTCACTTCAAAGACCTTCTCGCCTCCCCCCCTCTTCCTCTCCCTTGGCCATGGAGTCCCTTCTGGAGAATATTCCCAAAACCATCCCTGTCGATACAAACAATTTCCTCCTCAGCCCCCTGTCCCACAAGGAAATCCACCAAGCCCTTTTTTCCATGAAGCCCGATAAAGCCCTCGGGCCTAATGGCTTTTCCCCCAGGTTCTTCCAAACTTTTTGGGACATTGTGGGCCCTGACTTGTGCCTCGCCATCACTGACATGCAGAAGTCCAGGTCCATTCCCAGAGATGTTAACTCCACCTTCCTGGCCCTGATCCCCAAAGGAACTAACTCCCAGTCCCTCTCTGATTACCGCCCCATTAGTCTGTGCAATGTCATCTACAAAGTGTTGTCCAAAGCCCTGGCCAACAGGCTCACTGAGATCCTTCCCACCATCATCGACCACTGTCAGGGAAGCACAGTTAAGGGATGAAACATCCTTGACGGGGTCATCACCATCCATGAGATGATTCACTATGCCCACAATTCCAACTCCGTTGCCTTCTTCCTGAAGCTTGACATGAACAAAGCCTTTGATAGAGTGAACCGGGAATTCCTGTCCAAAATTCTCCTCAAATATGGTTTCCATGAATCTTGGGTGAATCTGATTTCAAATTGTGTCTCTTCTTCTTGGTTCTCGGTCCTTGTGAATGGGTCTGTTGTCGGTTACTTTCCCAACACCAAGGGGCTGAGGCAGGGGGACCCTCTCTCCCCCATTTTATTCATCATTCTGGCTGAGAGTTTGGGTAGAACCATCAAAAATACCTACTACAGAAACCTGATCTCTGGCATCAAGGTAGCTTCAGGCTTACCCCCCACCACTCACCAACAATTCGTGGATGACACCTTGCTGGCCACTAAAGCTTCAGTATCTAAAGCCAAAGTCATCAAAGTTATCCTCAATATGTATGAGGAAGCAGTTGGGCAGAAGATCAATTACACCAAAAGTAAACTCTACTTCATCAACACCCCCACCAGAAGGTAGGCCAAGATTGTAGGTATTTTGGGGTGCACCATTGCTGACTTCCCAACCACCTATCTGGGCCTTCCAATGTTCAAGGGAAGACCACTTAAAGATATGTGGAACAACGTCACAGAAAATATTCACAAGAAGCTGCAAGATGGAAAGGGGCCCTCCTCTCCAGGGCAAAGCAACGTTGGTAAATTCGGTCCTCCAGAGTATTCCTACCTACTTTCTATCGGTCTTCAAAATCCCTGCCGCAGTGGGAGAGGCCATTGAGAAACTGCAGAAGCATTTCCTGTGGTCTGGGAATGATAACCAAAGAAAGTTCCACCTGGTAGCCTGGGACAAAATCTGCACCCCTAAAGACAGGGGGGTTGGGACTGCACCACATAAATATTACAAATCAAGCCCTCCTAGCCAAGCAGGCTTGGAAGGTGGTCACAGATGCCAACTTGGAGTGGGTATCGATTGTCAAAAGAAAATACCTGCAACATCACTCATTCCTGGACATGGAGACTCCCCGCAATGGATCCCACTTCTGGAAATCCATCAGCCACACCAAGCAGCTGGTTCATCAGGGATCTTGGTGGCAGCTGGGAGATGGTAAGTCTATCGACTTCTGGAAAGATGCGTGGGCCAAAAAATACCCCCTCATCAATGATGTCAATCTGACTCCAATCAAACACCTCATCGATAGTAAGTATGGAGCCCATGTTGCTGATTTCATCACATCTGATCAGGGTATCCGTAAATGGAAGAAGGTTTAGTTCAGAATTAAGAATGACACCATTAACAAAGGCCTAGCTACCCTTCTGGACATTTTTAAAGCGAATTTCATCCCGCAGACCCTGAAGAAGGATGAACGTTGTTGGAAGGAATCTAGTGATGGTGGCTTCACTATCAAAACTGCATCCCAGATGTTGGAAACCACTCCCAGAGGCCCTAGAAAAGGTGACAGTAAGACCCTAGCCAAAAGCGTGTGGCTCAAGCTCCTGATCCTGAAAGTGGCCCACTTCTACTGGCTTGTTGCTCACAATAAAATTTTGACCACCGACAACTTAATTCGAAGAGGAGTGATGGTTCCCAATAGGTGCTACCTCTGTACTCAAGCTTGGGAATCCACTCAGCACATTTTGTTGGATTGCCCTTTCATCGGGAGTGTTTTTTCTATCTTGACCAGCAAATTCTAGGTTTGTTGGACCCGTCCCAAGGTAGTTGCGGACCTGTTCATCCAATGGCCAGGGACTTTTAAAAACCCAAGACTCAGGTTCTTATGGAGTTCCCTGCTTCACCATGCGGCCTGGAAGATCTGGCTGGAATGTAATAACCGCATCTTCACGGAGGTCACCAAAAATCCAGAAGTTATTGCCAATAGAGCTCTGTCCCTTGCTATTGAAAATAGCAGCCTAATCCCATGCGGTGAGGTACCTAACTATGGGCTAGAAGCTTACCTTTTTGCATCCCTCAGGATTCCCATAGACTGTAGCAAAGTCCAAAATTCTTGTAGCTCCTGAACCATGGCCAAATGGTCCCCCCCTCCATAGGGATGGCTCAAGGCCAACTTCGATGGTGCCTCCAAAGGAAACCCAGGGAGAGTTGGGGTAGGTGGAGTCATCAGGGATCACACAGGTAGCATTATCAAGGCTTTCTCAAAAAATCTGGGGACCCAAACCAACAACTATGCAGAAGCTAGAGCTTTGTGGAGAAGCATCGAGGTAAGCAAAACCCTTCCCAAGCCAATCATATTCGAAGGAGACTCTTCAGTGATCATTGGCCACATTACCAACAAGAGCACAGGGGGGAAGAATATCCAGAACATCATTCAGGATTGCCAACTTTCTCTCAACAGCAATCCTCAAAGCCAGATCAACCATGTGTTCAGGGAAGCTAATAAAGTGGTTGATATTCTAGCCAACAAAGCAGTCAATCAGTACACCCTGGTCATCTGGGAAGAAGACTTCCCGCAAGAAGTCATCACCCAAGCTAATCAGGATGTGGGAAAGTGATCTGTTAGGTAGCTCGTGCTACCCTCACGATGGTATTTCTTCAATACCCAAGGCGGTCGCTCACTGCTCCACTACTCCCAGCAAGTACCCCACCAAAGGTGGCTCTCGCCACCATAGCGGTGTTTTTTCAACACCTAGGGTGTTTCTTAACACCACCCCCAGCATAGTTGTCTGTACGGTTTTTTGCACATGGATAGTATGGCTCGTGTCCACCCCCCGTGCTTCCCTAGTCGAGCTCTGACTTCGTAGTCCAGTTGCTCGTGCCGCCTCATTTTCCCCACCACCCCTTCGCCCTCTCGCCTTCCCACCTCCACTTCCCCCTCGTCCGCCCCTTCCACTATCCTCTTCGCTTTATTCACCACTCCATTCCACTCCTCTTCGCTTTCTCCTCCACTCCCTTCCACTTTGGCCCTATCATCACGAGCCATGCCTACACCATTTTTTGCATTCCCAGTCTCCCTTTTCAAAAAATTTTTCCGAGACCCCTGTTCACCATCCTTTTATCTTGATCCAGATAGTTCACCTTCACTTTGCCCTTGCTAGGACTATTCTATCCCTTTCCTCTGCTATTTTCGTTAGAATTCTCCTAGCAAGCTCTGTAAGCTCTGGTCTGGCTTCCACCATGGCCACCACTGAGCCTACTAGCCTACAAATTGATGTCGGGACCGCTGACCTGCTCGACGCTAAGCATTTCATCAATTTCTTCAAGCTTTTCTCCAGAATTGAAGAGGAAGTGACCAATGCTTTCATCGAGACATGGAACGAAGGGGAAGTGCAGGTTCGTGGCCTCCGGTTTGAGGTAAGTGTCCACTCCATTTCTCATATTTTTGGTATTTCGACTGATGGTAGAGTGGTGCACCGAGATAGGCATAACTTTAAAGAGGAAACTGATCAATTCCCCGATAAGGGGAAAAATCTAATTTGGGAAAATAAAGAAGTGGTGCGTTCTTCCTTACCTCATCCTTGGGCCACGACTATCATTCTCGTTATCTAGTATGTCTCTATAGACAACCCCAACAAGCCCCTCCGAGCCTATAATATTGCTCTGGTAAATCACCTGCATGATGTCCATCTTGTCAATATCCCGGACTTCCTCTTTCGGTCTATCACCATCGCCATCAACAATTATAGGGAAAGCAAGTCCCCAAAACCCCCCATCACCAGGGGCTTTTTTTGGTTCTGTACAAGTATGCCCTAGCCCACCAGGTGTCAGGGACTATGTCTTCCAGGTCCCCCAACCCCGCTCGTTCCTCTAGCCTTGCCCGAGCCGAAGCCACCAACCCCCCTCACTCCCTTGCCATCTCCCCTCCCCCGTGCGCTCCCCCCCTTGACCAAGGCAAGGAAGATTCACCCCCGCTCTCTACTCCCAAAGAGGAAGTTTGTTCTGGTAAGCATCCCAAACCCAAATAGAAGTCAGTTCGGCCACCTCAAAAGTGCAGGAAATCCAATAGGTTGAAGTCCCCTAAGACGAGTGATCAACAACCGGATACGAAAATCATCAACGATGACGAAGAGCAACACATTGATAGCGCCAAGGACACGCTACGTTCCATAGCCCTCAAGAGAGCTAGTGAAGCTGTAAGCCATTTGCAGATGGCTGCCAACATCTACAGGGAAGGCTGCGCCATGCTGTCCAATGCTATGGACGAGCTCAGAGAGTTCTCGACCCTGATCAAAACTCTCTTGACCCCTGATGACAGTGCACAGCAGGAAAGGAACAAGGAATCCCAGTAACCTGGGAAGGTGGTGTCTGGGCAGCAGGGCTGCTTGGTTTTCTTTTATCAGTTGTTGTAATAGTTTAGTTTCTTCTGTCTTGGAGGGCTTTGGCCTTGTCTGGGTCATGATGTATGAGGTTAAGCCTCAGTTGTTTTTTTCTGTTGCCACTGGAGGCCACAATTGTCTCTTTTTGCTACTGATGTAACAGGGACGGGACCCTTTAACCCGTAAAGCAAATAAAATATTTTTACCTACCAAAAAAAATGGATGTTATATATTAAAAATAATAAAACCTATAACATCAAACTAATTCTTGATGGATGGGTTCAGTCCTCATTTCGCAAAGATTAACCTGGTGAAGGGTCCCACCAGATGGAATTTTATTTGATATGCATTTTACAAGAACAAATTTTAATTATAGAATATGTCATTAGATTTGTATCATCACATTAATCAGTTAGAAAGTAAGAGGACCAGACCTCACACGTGCCCAAACTCGATTTTAATAAGGTGAGGAATCCCACAAAATAGAACCAAAAAATAATTATAGTTCTTGCATTAACACAGATAACAGATAACGTGGAATTTAAATGCTCAAAAAATATAAAAATAAACCAATTAAGATTATAAAAATTTGTATGCGCATTGATGAGCCTGTCCACTTTTATCCACTAAACTGGGGATAAATATCATGAATTCAATTGTGAAGGTGGGTCCTACGTATTAATAATGACTGGCTGACATTGGCTAGCAGATTACTTTTATGACAAGTTGCAAGACATCCATGATTATGTTTGTGTGTATATTTTTTTGGTTAAGTTAAAAAAGCGAATTTGAGTACTCATTTAAAGCTGGTTAGAATGAATTTTATTATTTATTTATTTATATTTTATTTGTTTTTTGGATTTGGTTATTTATTCATTTTGATACATAGGGAATTAGTTACATTCACATACATTTTCTACTATTAATATTAAGCAGGGTTTAAATCTTGGGGTTGTTCCTATAATACCTATGCTACCTTGTTGTTGTTGACTTAGTACGAGGGGACCATTAATGAATTGGTATTAGTATTGTTGTTAGGTTCACGTACACTTAGTGTAATAAGGTTAGACTACTACCTCTGCACAAATAAGCATGTTTCCAAGATTTGAACCTAGGCCTCTTATTGGTAAGTGCCAGAACTTACTAGTCCACCCAACCTTTGAGAATTAAGCTACTTAAATTATAAATATAACCAATATGGGTCAAGTATATCAGTCAAGTATAACCAATTGTTAAAACGAGAGCTTCTCACTTTTCTAAAAATATTAAATGGATTTTATCCAAAGCTCTCCAAGCAAATTGCTTTCTCCTAGGAGGATGGGAAAGTTAGATATAAGGGTATGGATTTCACCATTTCAAAGTATTTTGGTCTTCCTATTGTAGGGGAATGCATAATTAGGGAGAAAAACTCCCTCGCTAAGTATCTTAAGCTCTTTAAGGGTAAAGTAGAACACCCGAAAAGGTACCAAAATGGAAGTTTGCGAGAATATCTCAAGGTGTCGTGGGATAGAGTGGTTATTTTGATTATAAAATATTTCATGCTTGACAACCACTTTGCCATTGTGAGGAGCTTTCACCTCACATTTTGAAACCATTTGAAAAAGAAAATGAATGTTGAATTTCCTTTTCAAATTGGTTGAAAGAACGGTTTTGCGGGTTCAAAGAGGAAATGCCACAATTCCTCTCCATCAAGATTTTATGAATCTATTATTCAAGCATACTTCCAAAAAGAGGACAATATGGAAATGGTAATTCTGGGAATGGATCTTGGACATCATTTTGAGACTAAGAAAGTTAACAATTATCCTAAGAAATCTAAAAGCAAGAAGAATAGAACCCTTTCCCTGACCTCTTCCAAACATATATCTATGGAGTAAAGAGATTCTCCTAATAAAGAGAAGGGAGATATTAAAAAGGACCTAGTGGTTAAAACTGAGATTACGAGGACTACTAAAGGTAAGCAAGAAATTACAAGGCACTAGAAACATCTAAAGTCTAATGCAGTTAAAGAATATAAATTTATGCATGTCATCCTTGACTTGTAGAGATCTAGGGAGTCAACTCCTCCAAAAAGAAATAAAATCGAAACTCAAGCGAGAGCACGCACAACAAAAATAAAAAGACCATTGAGGTTCCAGATCCTCTCAGAACCCTAAAAATTGCAATGAATACTTTTAAGGATCTTTTGAGGTCTCTTCGAAGATCAGTAAAATTTTTTGCTATTTATATTGAGGATGTCACCTGGATGCACTTTTATTATAATCAAATTATATTAGAGGAGGAGGTGGATCTTTTCAAATAAGAAGAGTAATGTGGCTATCAACGGTCTTCTGGTTCATCTTGTTCTCTTAGTTTCTCTTTTCTTTTTGCCTTGTAGCTTGAATGTGTTTTGTCCTCTTTTACCATGAGGGGTTGTTCAATGTCTACTCAGTGTTAGACATATCTCTTGATGTCCTCTTTGTAAATATGTAAAATATTTGGATACCCTTTCAAAACCCCTTCTTCCCTCTAATTAAAAAAAGTATAACCAATTGTTATTAGTGTTAGTGGAAAAGGTGATGTTGAAAAAACATTCCTAAAAATTTGTCTTGAAAATCTTTCACTAGGAAAGGAATTTGAATTGGACGTTATTTTCCCTATTGCTTAATATGAAGGTGCATGTCATTAGCCATCAGGTTTTACTTTAGTTGGGTATTTTATAAGTTGTATTATTAATGACTTAATGTATAATTGTTGTCATTTCTGTAACATGATGTAAATTTAAATTTCCAGTAATTTATGCTCCTCAGAAACTCTGTTCTCATTTTTCCAATGTGTTTTTCTCTCTCATGAGTTTTACTACCAAACCCTTTCTATAGTGCTTGAAACAGTCTGTAGTTGTTTCTGTCTACTGACCATGTAGGAAAATCCTTCTTTTGATGGCGATGGTGTTTTTTTCCAAGTCCCCCAATGCATTTTGACCCCATGGAGAAGGAAGAATGTAGCCTAGGCTTGGGATAAAATAGATAAGCCCAGTTTAAGGAGCGCACTACCGACAAGGCACAACGCCTGTAAAACGATCAAAGGCATAACACCCAACCTCAAGATGAAAAATGACTAAGTTTAGGTATGGTTGTGGTGCACACCCTGAGGTGTGCAAGAATATGGCACACTCCATGAGGCGTGTCATATTGTGGAACACTCCCTTAGGTGCACCATACTTTGGTGCACTCTCTCAGGTGCGCCAGACTATGGCACATTCCCTCAGGTGTGCCAGACTATGGCACACTCCTTCCATCATTCAATAATATTGTGCACTATCTTCTGTGCTTAATTAGTTGACTATTCAACCCCTACATCATTTCCAAGATGCCTAGGCCTTGCACTCCTTTTTGTAGCACCAGGCAGCTGCGCAATGGGCCAATTGTGTTTCACCTCCAAACATATCAACTCTAGCACCGATATTTCTCAACTGCACTGCACATCAGCAAAGTTAAGGTGCATCCTTATCCATCTAAGCGTAGCCATTCTAAGAAGCTTCTAGACTGGACGTTTCAGAATTTCAAGTCTATCTTCTACGAAAGGGGTCCTCACGAGTGAGGAGGCAATGCCAACAAGCCAAGCTTGTCAGGGCGTTGAAGGAGCTCAACTATATTTTCAAGGAGTCATCGGTCTTGGCCATTCCTAATAACTATTTTATGACTATACTCTCTTGTAACTCTTATCTTAGCTGCCACCCCCATAATTTGTTGGCATGCATTTAATGTTCAAGCGATAGAATTTGCTATATAAGCCTACTCTTTTATTGTAAAATGATGAATGTTTTCTAGAAGCTTGATGTAACCCAAATTCTGCTATCAATACAACTGATTTCTATCTCTAACTCTGGACTTATATTTTATGTGTATGTCTTCTATTGCTTATCTTCTATTAAGTTATCTACTTTGTCTGTAGGCTTGAATTCTAATATCTGGATTTAGATTATGATAAAACGTGAACCTCTGGAGTAGCCTTGGACATTATGCATAATTTTTGTTATTTTTTTGTATTCGAGGGCTATTTGGTTTAGTTTGTAGTAGAGTTATCATGTTGTTAGTCCATCACCCCTATTCTATTTGGCTTAAAACCATATTTCCCATCCTTTTCAGTTATTTGCCATTAATTTCCAATTCTTTAATCTTTAACCCTCTAGTTAGAATAGCAAGGGAACCAACCTATCTCTAGAGATTTGTAGAGGAGGCATTTCTTCCTCTTGGTCTTTCAATTTTGGTAGAGTCTAAGGCGCACTAATAACCAAATCCTTACCTAAGGTAGTTTTTTGACCAACTATTTCTTGCACGCCCGATGGGACACACGTTCCACTGTATGAACAGTATTAAGAAGTTGATGTTCATCTTATTGTTGATAAATCCAAACATCTGGTGACTCATAAGAACTTTAACACCTCCAAGCTTCATAGAATAGCTTAAAAGATCTCACCTTCATGCATATGATGTGGCAAGTTAAAAATATAGAAGAAGTCGAGTTCCTCGAGCTTGACATTGACGCTCTTGGAGAGCATCCTAGAGTGGTCAGACTGAATATCCCATTGGAGGGAACATCTTCAAGAGAGGTTGTTGTTGCTACATGAACTCCAATTCCTGACATCACAACCACTAGCTTACCCCCAATTTCATTGATTTATTCAGATCATCAGAATACTCTAGTTCCACCTAATGTTAATTCAGGTGCCCCGAGTGTTCCCATTATTTTGACTCCTCTATTATATCCATTGTGGCAGCCACCCAATCAATCACCATAGATGGCATAGCTGACTCTACCTAGGTAGTTACTTTTCTGGAATCACATCTAACCTCTTACCCTATAGATTCAACACACTATATCACCTACTGCCCTGAAAGCTTTACCTACTTATGATGGCACAAAAAAGATAGTGCATGAGCACATTCAAGATGTAGCACTGGAAACCATTCACCAAATCATCGAATATGTTATGGTGAAGTTGTTGGTACTTTCACTAAGAGGTAAGCTCCTCTATTGGTATCGATCACTCTTAGCTAACACCATCACTTCATGGGGCCACCTAGCAGGGCAACTCATAAGGGGCTTCAACGAGCAAGCAAACCCCTTCTCTCTATTACACTAGAGACACCCTCAGGAAGAAATAGTTGAATTTAATGTCAGGTTTGCCATAACTCGGAAGAGGGTCACTGATGATCTTCGATCAACAACTGAGTAAGCAACATTCTATTACCTGAGAGCATTTCACTTTGATATTAGCATGAGTATCCAGCATGCTAATGTTAACACATTTTGGAAATTATACCAATAGGCGTATAAGGCGAAAGCCAACCCATTAGCTATCAGGAAGTTATCCCCAAAGGCAACTACGTCAATTTATTCATATTTCCCATAGAATATGTACCTATGTGCATTCACTTCTTCTACAAGTCAGATGTACCCCAATCAGTTGTGGGCTCCTAACCCACAAAATTAGGTACCAACTCCTCAATATCTAAACCCCACAATTCCCTAGCTTCTAACTCATCCTTAGTACCCAGCATTGCCAGCACCATTGGCACCATTACCATTACCCGCACTTGCATCCACAACATCTCTAAATGCAAATCATGCCAAATAATTATGTGATGTGTATGGATTTATGAAAACTATGGTGAATGATATGGCTATCATGAATAAAAGCCAATTTAGGGAGCAGAACTATCTGCCAAGGAGGTTTTCACCCCCGATCACAAGGGAGAAAGCTACCTCCATAGGAATACCCCAAGACATAAATTCCATGATGTTGGGGTGTGATGAAGCTAGCCAATCTGAAAGGACCTACTGGTGCTCCACCTGCAATGACCTGCATGGCAAGGAAAATTGCATGGTTCACTTGAACTATGTGCAAACACTCACAAAAAATGCACCCGATGAACAAGTAAATATGATAATGGAAGCTGATCATAATTGTATGATCCCCCCTATCGAATAGGTCTCCATCCTGATGTAGACAAGCAAGAAGCTAATCAAATTTCATCTAGACTATATGGAGCCACTCAAGGTACCTACTTATCCTAAACTACCAAGTGAGAAGGTGGCCATGCCATCGAAAAATGGGCCAACTAAAGTACTAGAGCCTATGGATAATGCTTAGTTAAGGGACTATCTGTCACCAAGGGCAAGAGCGAGAACCCCTCAACCACAATATTTGACCTCTCAACCCCTGATGGAAGCAAGAGATCAAGCAAGAGAAAATTTACGGTACCCCTTGATCACCAAGCATAAGAGAGTGGAAGCAATGCAAAAGTACTGGACCTGGTATGAAATCTCTAAAGATGGAGGTGAGTTCGATGCTAGAGTATACAATTTTGTTGAGGAGTTAAGTAAGACTTTTTCTAAGGTAAGCCTCTTTGATGTGCTCCAATTGTCTATTCAAGTCAATCTATTGCAAGAATCCCTCAAGTCCATAAAGGTCAAGGAGAGACCAACCCAGACCGTCTTGGAACAACCGCTGACCACCTCTACCATGGGGAAGAATAGGTTTCCACCATTTTACCTATCCCTCAGGATGGAAGAGTGGGTCGTACATAGTTGCATGGTTGATTTTTGCACTGCCATCACTATAATGCCCAAGCCTGTATGCAAATTCATGGGCATGGATTACACCAAGAGTAGTCTTGGAGTACTCCAACTAGAAGGGACTCCTATTAGGATAGTAGAGTGTAGACACCTAAAACATGTCATGTCGAGGGTGACTACTCATATGGACATGCTACAAGACCATATGGAGGATCTTGGATAGACTCCAAGATAGAGCAGTGGTTCTAACCACTCAATTTGGGCTCCTTGGCCTAATCAGTCTGAACCACAGCCTAGACCTACGGTCTATAGGCTGAACCATGGCTGAGACCTATGGTTTATAGTCTAGACCACAACTGTAACCTATGGTCTTAACTAAAGTTCAGTTGGCCTTCATCCGAGCCAAATTGGTTTGAACGACCATTTGTTCTAGAAGAAGGTGGTTAATGGATGGAATATTCCATAGGCTTCCATTCCAACTATCCTAACCACCTCTTCTTGATCTTGGCTTCTCCATGAAGCCACCCCTAGCCCTAGGGCATCCTATAAATACCCCCTCCAAATGGGGAGAGAATATAGAGAGTTGATTGATCAAGCGAGCAGCGAAGCCCTATCGAATTGCATACTGAATTCATGCATTGGAGAATGCCACTTTGCTATTCACCCAAAGATCAATTTGCCATGGAAGTTCTAGGAGCCTAGAAGAACCAAGAAATGCAAATCCGGGCAAACGAAGGCCCATCACAGTGAATCAACCACCAAAATTGTCAGAAGGACACCGAAGGTGACCCTTGAACATCAATTGGACAAGGAGGTCAAGCCCACTACCCTTGATTTTGAGGGTAAACTCACTTGAGTGCTAACCATGGCTTTCAGCCATGGTTTATAGTGCAGACCACGCATCAGTGTTGCGGTTTGCAACAGAGGTATCACCACCTTACTATTTTCATTTTTGCCCATCTAATTAGATTAGATTAGTCATTTACATGGTTAAATTGTAGTTTTAGAGACTTTTGACCGATAGATTAGTGTTTTTACTAATTTGTTTTCATCATGGTAGTTTAGATGTTAATGGTTTCTTTTTATGTTATAATGCTTCATTTCAAGTAATTGATTCCATAGATTGATAGTTGTGCTCTTCATTTACGTATTTCCATCAATCTTGATATTATTTGCATATGTTTAGCATAGTTTACGCATTTTCTTGATTTGATGTCATTATGCTATTTTCATGCTATTTGTCTTTAAAGGGCCTCATCATGAGAGGTTGCCTATGCTTTTGACATTCTTGTGTTGTTTCTTGATCATAGGAAATAGGTTTCTAAGGAGCTACAACCATTCATTTCCTTCCTCAATGTGAAGAAGAGGGTCCACTCCACCCTAGAGCAGTTCGTGTCACCTTAAGGGCTTGATAGTGCATTTCACCCCTGAGGGGGATTGAAATAATTGTAATTGCATATCAAAATAGAGTATCCCTAAGAGGGACTTACTTGTAATCAGACACTCATTGATTTTAATGGAATAATAGAGGCATTTCTTGTAATTTCTATGTGTTTTGTCCATTTATGTGTTTGAATATCAATTTTACTTTGTTTATGCAATTACAACATTTTGGGTGCATGCATTTTTGGTCGTACATAAGGTGATCACGGTGGAACTCCGCAATTCATGCGATCTAACTATTGTTTCTTGGTTTTGGGAATTGTAGGTACAGACCACAACTATCAGCTATGGGCCAACAATTGAACCGTAGGTTCAACACGTGGTTTACAGTCTAAACCATAGACCAGACCTGCAGTTTACACCTGACTACATAGACAACAAAAATCAGAGTGCAGATCAACTCAGGACCTGAGGTAGGCCCTATTTTCCACTCTCTGTTCTATTTTTACTCTCTGTGTTTTTACAGAATGCTTATTTTGAAATGCAATTAGGAAAAGAAAACTAAGAAAAAGGAAATCAATCATGTCCTAGTTCGTTTCAATTTGCATTTGTAGAAAGGCATTGCTGGGAACAACGGACCTATGATTGCAGTCCGCCCTAGGCTACAACGTGCTTGATAGAGTGTCTTGTTTGGTTTGCATGTGTGAGGCCCAATTAGTGGCCAATTATCATCGTAATGTGCATTGTCTCAAAGAGCATCTAGAATAGCTTGCATTTTCTAAATTTGAAACGTTCTTTCATTTGCATAGCATATAGAAAATGAGCATGAGTGCTATATGATGCATTTATTTTATGTACATTAAAATGAACCACACACACCACTTGGCACTTAAACGCTAGTGAGTTGGGCTTGACATCCAACCACTAGTAGGATTCAACGATGGTGGGCGTAACTTCCATCCGTTGGCCCAAATCCCATGAACCTTTTGGATACTAGACCAATACCGGATCCGAGAACCTTTCGTACCCTAGAAAATTTGCATGTATTCTCTTCGGAGGGTATAACGCTGACTGGGGGAAAATGGGTGAGGATCTGGGAGGACCTGTGCTCCCTGACCATGTGTGGGCTTCATTACCACACATTATAGGTTGGATTACGTGACTTGGAGTTCATAGCCAAGTTGTCGAGCTACGAGCGTACAGGTGAAAGCCATTAAACTGAGAATAAAATCCAACAAGTTTTGCAAAACATGATAAGAGTTTCTACACTGATACAACAAATCTTGAAAACACATCAAATAGTTTAGGGCTCACTTTCAAAATTTAATACGAGATAATCATCATTGTATACCTTGTTTGCTTAATAATAAAAGATACATCTAGATGCTAGGTACACAATGGTGGATACACGGGGTGGTCAGCAAAGGTCTAAACCTAACGCCGATGACCAACCCCTAACCAATTCATAGCAGCACGTGTCAATTCCTCACCCACATGAGCGAACCGAACGTCGTTCGACAAGCATTAGAGGAGATAACTCGACATGAGGGGAGCCCGTAGAGCATACCCCGGATAGAGGAGCTTTAGTACACTCCTCTAGGCATAGGATAGAATAGGGAGCCTCTCAGCATGAGGGTGCTCCACTCGAAAGCCATTATCGAGACCGCACTGCACGCACATCCATGGGATCGATCGAAGAGTTTGTTGTGCAGGGGACCAGGTTGGTGCCCCTACGTACTAAGTCCATAGGAGGATCCATGCCTCCACCTTCTGAGTATAGAAGGACTAGAGATCCACCCATTCAGGGGTAGGCAAATAGGCTCGCTATCGAGCATAGGTCTACCCATACTCCCATGCGTGGTCCACCATGCAAGATCACCATTGATATATCAAATGTGGGAGCTAATGGCACACTGCCGCATGAGCGGTGGTGGTCTAGATAGCTAGAGGGTCTAGGTAGTGTCTTAGAGTAGTTAGGCTACAAGCCTTCCGCTCCACCCACTCATGCCCCGAGTGAGCATAGTGTGAGTGTCATCAGGACTACTAGAGAGCATGGAGAGGCTTCTAAGCACCCTCATGTCACACACCCACTATCTATGCATGGTGGTTCATAGTATAGGACACAATAGGATGCCAATGTCATCTTCATAGATAGAGGCAAAGGTGCAACACATCAGTCCGATGGGTACAAAACCCATAAGGTCACTCATACAGAGCAAGGATACCAGAGGCCTCCCATGGCCGATCAGATCGATAGATCACATCGACTGGTATCGGAGCAAAAATGCCAACTCCTCCAAGATCAATTGGAGGATGCTCACCTAGAGAGGCAACACATTGAATATGAAAATATTCAAGCATAGAGGCTCATTAGATAGAGGCTATATGAGCAGCGCATGTGCAAAGAGTGTATCCTTGCCTAGAAGGAGCGCATGGAGCAGGAGGATAGGCTAGCTAGGGCTGGCCTATATCCTCATGATGAGCATAGAGAGCATGTATATAGGAAGGCTTTGTCACAAGCTGATATGCATCAAGAGCAAAGAGATGCTCATACTCATGCTAGTGTCGAATGAAGGGAGCGGCCACCACCACTCGATGATCAGAGGTAGAGGCAACATGAAGAAGAAGAGGGAGATGGATACGAGCAAGAATATCCTGAGAGCTCTCGAGCTAAGGAGGAGGAAGAGAAACGCCCTCCATATCATACGAGGAAGATAGTACCTCCTAAGCCACCTCCATGTCAACTTAGGGAGGAGGAATTTCTATCTTCGGAGGCCTATAAGGCCTTAGCCGAGAAGATCAAAGCCATCGAGAGACAAGGCATGGCTATTCAAAAGCTGACATTAAGGAAAATTCATAATGAGCCTTTGGATCCTTCGGTGCCTACTCCGGCTTACCCTGAGCATTTTGATATGCCCAGGTTAGACAAGTTTAAGGGTGATGAAGATGCACAGGAACATATCATGAGCTTTCTGGATGCTTGTTTTTAGATAGCAAGCAATGATGCATTGTTGTTGCATACTTTCATCATGACACTTTTTGGTCTAGCTCGGGAGTGGTTCAATCAGTTAAAGAAACATAGCATAACTAGTTTCGAGCAATTATCTGATGCCTTTCTTGAATGCTATTCCTTTGGCATCAAGAAATAGGCCAATATTTTTGATCTAGTTACGCTAGCTCAGCACGATGATGAGCCAATAGAGCAATACAGAAAGAGATGGAGGAGACTAATGGTGAAGTTGCCATTCCCTATTCCTACCATAAAGTTAACCCGAATGTTTACAAAGAGTTGTGCCAAGCACATCTCATTACTATTGTAGTTGCAATAGTATCCTACATTCGAAGAGGCTTTGGCGCAAGCCAAAGTGATCGAGGACATCAAGTTGCAGGAAGGCAACTTGAAGCTCAAGAATAGGAGAGAGGGATAAAAGAAGAGTGCCACAAAACAATAGGGCAAGTAGGCCCATGTGAATCAAGTGGTGTTGAATCTCCAGAGGGAGAACAAGGGGCAACAAAAATAGAATTATCAGGCCCAACCTCCTCCTGCATAATATGACAAGCGCAACAACAATTATAAGGGCAAGAACAAAGATCAACGCCCACCTCGCTAGTTCACACCATTGACGGAATCACTGACGTCGATTTTCCATCAACTGTGCGAGGCCAAGGCAATTAGATTACCCGAAATCAAGATGATAGACCCCAATCAACCCAAATCAAAGGGGTACCAAGAAGATCTATTTTGCATTTTTCATCGAACGAAAGGCCATGACATTGAGGTGTGCTGGACTTTCAAACACATGGTGCAAAATATGATTGACAAAGGTGAGCTTGTAGTGCCACACAACCCGTAGGTGCCCGATAATCAGAATATGGGGATTTACAAAAACCCCTTGCCAAATCATGAGGCGCCTCGCAACAACGTTGGCCAGGTCAACCAGGTGCGAGTCGAACCACCTACCCAGGGGTTCGTAGGCATGGTGAACATTGTCACTAGACATGGGAGATATGAACAACAGAATCAACCTCGTGCTCCCATTCAAATACAAGCCACGCCAAATCAACGGTCGACGCAAAATATTCCAGGCCCACCAACAAGACCGGTGGTGACCATAAGGAGCAGGTTGGTCCAAAACCTGTAGACAACTCCTACGAAGTTGTCGATATATGAGCTAATACAATAGTCCCCTAGGCACAGGGAGACTCTTATGGATATTTTGAGGTCCATTGAAGTACAGTCCCAGGATGCACAGGCATTTACTAATTTCGTGGGACATGTACAATAGTGTCAAGAACCGATGATCCAATTTTATGATCATGAGATAAGGATGGTTTCTACAACCATGGCTGACCCACCATTGCACATAATCACATGTGTTAATCACATGCCATTTAAAAGGGTCTTGATCGATATCGGCTCATCGATCAACATAATAACGACCAAGGCGTTGAGTCATTTGAAGCTACCTAAATCACACATTGTGCCCACTACATTTACATTGAGAGCATTTAACGATGCACTATGTTCGACTATTGGCACAATTATCCTACCCATGCAGGTAGGCCTGAAGACCATCTCTATGATGTGTCATGTGATAGAAGGGGCCATGTAGTACAACATATTACTCGGTAGGCCTTGGATTCATGAAATGCATTGCATTCCCTCGATATTGCATCAGTGTGTGAAGTATATTCATGAGGGACAGGTTCACGTAGTGTCATCGAATGAAGAACCTTTTAAGTTCATGAACCTAGCAAATTTTCCTAGGGGTTTCATACTCCCATCAATGCACCTAGATGTTCGGCCATCATCATCGATAAAGAAGCCAAGAGGTAAACCAATAGTACGTGCTCAACCAATGCCATCTGTGTCACATAGATCGGAGCACACCACTACCACTTCCCTAAAACCATCGACATCAGTCATGCATCGGGATGAAAGGAAGTTGAAGGTAAAAATGGGTGAGAAAGAGGAGCATGAGCTCAAGCCAATCATCGAGGAGGTTCCCACTCCTATGGAAGTTGAGGAACCCCAAGACAAAGTCGAGGAGGCACCTCAACCTACCTCACCTGCATCTTCAGTAGGGTCATCCACACCATGGGTGATAGTACATCTCACCAACACCAGATTAGGTGAGTACCTTATGCAGAATGTAACCTTCGGACCAATTCTAAAGACTACGTAAGAGATGGGCCGACCATCCACTCATCATTACCCAGTTGGATCGATGGTTCCATTGGGAGAGCCACCTAATCAGACTAATTTCATCTATGCAGGGCTAGATCAGCTTCCAATGCGAGAGCCCATGGATGAAGATGATGATGAACCTTTCATGGTAAATGTTCATTATCTATCCAACCTCGAGTATGCCATGCGTATCTTTGAGTTATATCATTGGCATGGATATGACCTTGGTCTCTTTGAACAAGGATGTAGGACTCCATTGGAACCACGTTATCAGTTAGTCACTGATAGGTTCGGTTTAGGGTTACAGATATGAGGGTAGGATGATTTGCTCATAGCATCCCTAGATCATCTATACCTTAGTATGGCGGATGATGTGGATTTTAATCCATATCATCCTGATCCTTCTAGTTTCTAGAGGAATCACCCTATGATATCTGTCATCACCATTGAGCCACTCGAAGATCATCATGAAGGGCTCCTTGAGTAGACTAAGATAGAACTGAACCCTAGAGATAACTTGGGACACCAAACCCATGATGCAGTCGATGACACAGACATGCAGGGGTGTAACCCCATTACTATAGGTGATCTCAAGCTAGGAGATCTTTGTAATGAAGATGGAGTGGAGTCCACCTCCGATATGAGTGGACCAGGCTATGACGCAGATGAGGAATCCTCAAACGATGATGAATCTGGGGATGAAGTTGAAGGTGCCTATGTGAGGCCCTGGCATGCATGTCATTTATTGCCTATTGAATCGATACAAGTTATCGAAGAGATCCTTCCCAACATTGATCATTCAAGGGAAGAAGCAGAGCTAGATTTCTTGGTGATGTCACACTTACGATATAATTATCTAGTTTATCCAGATAGTGATGATAGTGATCAAGCAGTCAGATTCATGGGGCCGCACTTGCTAGAGCACCCCCTAGGAGTGGGGGTGAATGAAGGATTCTATTATGATAGTGATGAAGAAGATGAGTTAGAGAGGGCCTACCTTGGTCCTCCTTATTTGTGTTACCATCATCAACCCATCGACATAGATGAGGTCTATCGATAGTTACGTGTTGGTCCTCGTCTGAGAGCAAGACGGTTAAACTTGGATCAAATTTATCGGTTGGTTAATCCCCTTCCACCGACCTACATGGAGCTCCATGAGCCAAATGATCCTATTTTGTAGTCAGTGCATAGGGAGGATCCAGTTGTTCGTAGTCCTCATAGGGAAGACCCCTTTGTGCCTATGCCATTAGAGCCAGATCGTGGGTATGAGGACTACGTAGATTTTGTAGAAGTTGGTCCATGTGGTCCTGGAGATCAATTCCATTCCATAAACATGGTCTCCATTGATTTGACCACTCCACTCCACAATCCAGTAGATCCATCCAAACCATTGTATCTTAACAAATATGCTATCGACTGGGATCATGCTGATTCACCCATTGAGCCTGAAGATTTCTTCCCTAATGAAGAAATGTTGCAACCTTTCCATTTTGTGCCAGGCTGTGCATATGATGTTTATCATGCCAAAAATACTTCCAATATGGAACCTATCAACCTGATTGATGACATCCATCTGATTCCTATGCCTCACCAGCTTGAGGAGGGATCACATATGTTAGTAGAGGAAACCTTTGAGGTGGATATCAGTAATGATCTCGCCAATGCAAAGAAGGTTAAATTTGGAGAGAGTCTCACTCCAGATGAGTGGGCCACCCTCATCCCTCTACTGAAAGAGAGACCAAATTTGTTTGCTTGGACGTACAAGGATATGCCAGGTCTAGACCCAAAATTGGTTACGCATAACCTTTCACTAGATCTGACAAAGAAGCCGATCAAGCAAAATCTTAGAAAGATGCACCCAACAGTAGCCTTAATGGTGAAATATGAGCTACAAAAGTTGTTGGATGTGGAATTTGTGATCTCCATCGACTATCCAGAATGGGTGTCCAATATGGTACCCATGGGAAAACCCGATGGAAGAATCCGTATTTGCATGGATTTTAGAGACCTAAATAAGGCAACACCCAAAGATTCATTTCCATTGCCCAATATTGATGCTCTCGTAGATGCAATTGTAGGTCATGAAATGCTCTCCTTAATGGACAATTTTTTTGGTTACAATCAAATTCGGATTAAACCCGAAGACCAACATAAAACCATGTTTATAACGCCATGGGGAATATTTTGCTACAAAGTTATGCCATTTGGCCTCAAAAATGCTGGTGCCACATATCAACGGGCCATGACATACATTTTTCATGACTATATGCACAAAATTCTAGAAGATTATATCGATGACTTGTTGGCCAAGTCATTGCTGTGAGAAGAGCATGCAAAGGTCTTAAGGAAGGTCTTCGATCACCTGATAGAGCACAATGTCAGGTTGAATCCTAAGAAGTGCGTATTTGGCGTAACTTCTAGAAAACTACTAGGATTCATCATCTCTAAGTGAGGCATCGAAGTTGACCCAACGAAGGTCAAGGCCATCTTGGAAATGCATCCTCCCACCAATATTAAGGAATTAAGGAGCCTTCAGGGCAAGGTAGCATCGATAAAGTGATTTATCACTCAACTATCGGATAAATGTCGACCCATGAATCGACTGCTACATAAGGGAGTCCCATTCAACTAGGATGAGGACTGCAAGGTAGCCTTCACTGAAATAAAGCAATACCTGGCAACACCACCAGTGCTAGCTCCACCAAGGCCAGAGGTGCCTTTTCTACTATATATATCAACAACTGACTTTGCACTGGGAACCATGTTAGCCCAAAAGAACATGCAAGGCAAAGAACAGGCCATATATTATATTAGTCGAACCTTGGTGAGCTATGAGCTCGGGTATGCATATGTGGAAAAATTGTGTTTAGCAGTAGTGTTCACTACAAAGAAATTATGACACTATATGTTAAGTCATACGACATATGTTATATCCAAACAAAATCCTTTGTAGTACATGATGAGTAAGACTTATCACAATACACGTACTATGAAGTGGATCATGCTATTGATGGAATTTGATCTAGAATTCATAAGCTAAAAGTCCATTAAGGGATAGGTCATAGCGGATCAATTAGTTGAGGCACCACTATCAAATAGTAGGCCTCTAACAATAGAGCTTCCAGATGATGCAGTCTTCATCATATCTGAAGCTCTCAAACCCGAAGAACCAGAGAACAATGTTGATATGACTCTGTTCTTCGATGGTTCAAAGTGTGAGCAAGGAGGTGGTGCTAAAATAGTGTTCTTCATATCGCAAGGAGCTCCAATGCCCTTGTCATTTAAGTTGGATTTTCTATGCACCAACAACAACGTTGAGTATGAAGCCCTACTACTGGGCCTCCACATAGTCGTCACCATGAATATTAAGAGATTGAACATCTTTGGTGACTCCTTGCTCATAGTAAATCAAGTCAAGGGGCTCTTTCAGTGTCGATGTCCCATACTGAAAGCCTATAAAGATCTAGTTGCCACATATTTGGCTAAATTTGAATGGTATGACATTGAGGCAATCCCTCGATCATCAAATAGGTTTGTAGATACCATGGCTTCTTTGGGATCTTTAATCCCTCAGAATCCATCTATTGATTTCACTACCATTCATGTTAAGATGCTCTCGCATCTAGCAGTAGAGCGTGCAACCTATGATAATAGAGAATCGGTCAACATGATCAGTGTAGAACCAAAAGTTGAATGGTTCTACAAAGCTGAAGACTTTCTTAAGAAGGCACCCTAGGGGTCATTAACCTCTCAGAGTCCTATGGGGAGTGGTACTACCATTCACCACAAGGTTATTTTTGAGTCTGCATTTGCAAAAGTAGATACATAGGGGGAGCAAGTCATCTTAGCAGTCAAAGCTGAGGCTTATCAAAATTGGATGTCATAAATTAAAGACTTCCTGAAGCTTAGTATAATCCTAGAGGGATTATCACATGCCACAAAGCACACATTTAAATATAAAGTGGCTAAATATGTCTTAATAGGAGACATCTTGTATCGACGAGGCTATGATGGAGTTCTCCTTCATTTCTTAGAGCCCCAAGAGGCATCATGGGTAATTTTGCAAGCTCATGATGGTACGTGCGGTGGCCATTTTAGCGGCATGGCCATCATCAAGTGCATCCTTCGAATGGGCTACTATTGGCCCACTATGGAGAAGGAGTGCAATGTGTATGTCAAGAAATGCATTAAATGTCAGCATCATGCTAATCTTACGCACTTGCCATCATAGGCCTTACAGCCCATCCAAGCGGCTTGGCCATTTTCTCAGTGGGGATTAGATCTTATAGGCAAGATCTCTCCTCCGTCATCGGGCCGACATACATTCATAATCATGGCTACTGAGTATTTTACAAAGTGGGTGGAAGCAATACCCTTAACAATGACAACTGGAGCTCGTATAGTAAAGTTTATACTGGAGCATATCATAAGTCATTTTGGGATTCCATCCAAAATAATATCGGATAATGGAACATCTTTCAAGAACAAAATTATGAGAGCTTTGACATCTAAATATAGAATCAAACATAGTTTTGTGACTCCATACTATCCACAAGAAAATGGGTAGGTTGAAGCTTCAAATAAGATAGTGGTGGCCATCTTGAAAAATATGGTACAAGAAAACCACAAATATTGGCATATCCAGCTGCCCCTTGCATTATGGGCTTACAGGACTAGTATTCGGATGCCCACTAGGGCAACACCGTTCTCACTAGTATATGGCGCTGAGGCCATTATGCCCTTGGAATTAGAAATTCCAACATTGCGCATCGCATTGAAAGAGTTCATCGATGATGACACCACGCGACAAGCTCGACTGGATCAATTGACGCTACTTGATGAACATCACGTGAATGCCCTAGAGCATCTTCATGTTTATCAGGAGTGACTAAAATGAGCTTACAATATCAAAGTCCACCAGAGAGACTTTGAAGTTGGGGATCTTGTCTTGAAAGAGAACCAATATAACTCTAATTTACCGCCAGATATGCGAGACAAATTTATGGCTAATTGGCTAGGACCCTACATCATATCTAAAAATATTGGTTCGGGTACCTATCACCTAACATCGCTAGGGGGTGTTGAAGAGCCTGAACCTCTCAACATCATCCATATTAAGGCATTTTATGCTTGAAGAGCATAGTAAAAGGCTTTGAGAGTTTCTTGTAACTGCTCGGTCATCCTAAAAAGCTCCAAACACCCCACATTATAGTAGTTTGGTCAATCAAAAGTCCAAAGGCATCTATAAGCCCTTTGGTCAAACCTCAAAAAGCTTTGAGGGTTTGTTTAAAACTGCTCGATCATCCCAAAAGGCTCCAAGGGTTCCTAAAACCTCTTGGTCATGTCAATCAAAGGCCTCGAGGGTTTGCTTATAATCGCTCGGTCATCCTAAAAGGCTCCAAGCTCATCTATGAGTAGTTTGGTCAATCAAAAGGCACCAAGAGTTTCTGAAAAATTGCTTGGTCAACCCAAAAGCTCCAAGGATTCTTAAAATATCACTTGGTCATCCCAAAAAGTCCCAAAGGTGCTCATAAACCCTTTGGTCAAACCCCAAAGGCTCCGAGGGTTTGTTTAAAATCGCTCGATCATCCTAAAAAGCTCCAAGGATTTTGCTAAAAAATTGCTTGGTCAATCTAAAGGCTCCAGAGGCATGTACTCACCGTTTGGTCAGATATGAGGCTCAAAACTCATAAAAATTATAAAATCAATAAAATCCAAAAAAATTGGTAAAGCATAAAAATCCAAAAACATTTGCATTTGCATTTGAATTTTGCATTGTCATTTTTTGCATTCACTCATGCATCCACTGCATTATTACATTGCATATAGGCATTCATCATCCATTGCATTCCGTAGTAGGAGGGATTATGTTTGTCAGTCTTACAAATGACACCACGTTTGTGTCTAAATCATGCATCTCTGCATTTATCATGATCCATCATTCATGTGAGTAATTATGTTTTTCAACACAACCTATAATGTTGCTATGGAGATATACTAGGGTTTTCTGGTCATTCAACCATACCTAGTGGTCTTATCAAGAGTTGGTAGAAATCTTGCTTTGCTTTTGTAGCTAAGGTTCAGTTAGTATAGCCCTTAGCATATCAGAAGCCTATCACTAATCAACAAATTAAACAATCCTAACAAGGACTAGGGGAAGATGAAAGCCATGAAGTAGGACCGGGTATCCTGAAGTGAAAAGAGTTATTCTTGCTTATCCCTCTGTGCGGACAGTATGGGAAATGTTGGTAGTTGGCAAAAGGATAAGTTAGTTCCCTATTCAGAATCCCTTGCTTACGATAAAATGAGCAATATCCCAGAGTGATATCCCACATCAATCCTCAAGATTGATACCCTAGATCGATATCATAGATCGACTTCCCAAGATTGATATCCCATATTGATATCATAAGATCGATATCCTCAATCGATATACTAGAAATAGTTTTCCCAAGTAAATCCCCCAAAGGAAATTTTTTGAAGAAAATTATCAAATGTAAATGCCAAAAAGTGAAGATCGAATGAAGATCAAAAAATAGGCTCAAATCAAGTTCAAAGTGAAGATCAAATGAAGATCATAAATCAAAGTTTGAGTGGAGATCAAATGAAGATCCAAAATCTAGTTCGAAGAGAGATCAAATGAAGATCCAGAGATAGTTCAAAATGAATATGGAATCGACTCCCTTGCTTCACTACATATGAGCAAGTATCCCAAAAATTGAAGGATAGAAAGGAATGAGCTTGAATCCCTAGAATTGTCGGCACTACTATACCTTACGCATGATGATATGTCTGATACACTTGCATCTCGCTTGTGGGTAGACCAATGTTTGAATGTGGAGGAGCTAGCTTCAGGTGTCCTACATTGCCTAGTGGCTTAGTCCAACTAAAATCTAAACTTGGGATTGGATAAGACATTTGTGGTACCCCTATCTTAGCAATGGGCTGAAATAATCCCACTTGACATCGGGGAATGCTCGTGTCTTATCTTAAAATAATCATGTGCACACACAGGGATAATGAATAGTTAGGGCCTATCCTAGCAAAAGCCTTTTATCTCAGAAGTCTAGTGTGGTTAGTATGCAACTTTTGATAAGTCTATTAGGGTGTTTGAGTCTCATGGAAAACCTCAAAAATCTCTCTCATAGCAACAAAATATCAAATATCGCAAACCATATAAAATCATCAAATTGCAAAGTATCGAGTCCATGATACATCATCATATAGAGCACAATCAAGATATAGGATAGATACCGGATGGATATTAGAAATAATATTTAGATGACCACTGACTATATCATGCATATTTTTCAAATTTGCAAAAGAAAATAGAATGACACATTATATCATTCACATCATACAACTACATTCATTGCATTTCATATATGGGTGATTAATTGATTAAATTCTTATCTTAAGGATTTTCAATTACATTCATGATTTTTATACATTCTGTGGTGTCATCCATTAGATTGATAAACATATTTGCATTCATTCCTTATGTTTTAAAGTGATTAAAGCATACAAGTTCATTTACATTAGATCACCATCATGTAAATAAATCATTACATACATTAATGCATACAATAAAGCAATATCAAATATGTGTTAAGAGAAAACATTGCATCCATATGCATCCATCATAAATCACACATCTAAGCATCTAGATCACTGCATATCATCATCATCATAAATTAAATAGCTATCTAGTGCATGTCATCCATACATCACATCATATAGCATCAAATTAACATAAGCATTGCATCCATGTGCATAACATAAACAAAAAATTAAAAATATATATGCAAGTACACATAATGAGCCATAAATGATCAGATATATATATATATATATATATATGTGTGTGTGTGTGTGTGTCTCAAGAGTATATCAAGAGTACAAAAATACCCATAGGCTACAATTGTGTAGGTCCTAGACCTTACACCAAAAATGGTACAATATACATCAAAATATATGTACTAAGGAGGGCCTGCGCCTCTAGCCGAAGAGTCACCAGTATCACCTCTATCATCCTTGTGCCTCCCATGTGAGTTGGCTCCATGTGTGCTAGAGGACCTGTGCATCCTCTCGATCCTATGAGTTCGATGGCTAGAGCTCATCGTGGACTACCCTGTAGTCTTGGATCTGGTCTTCTAAGACCCCATAGCATGTCTATCCTCAGGTACCTCCAAGCCTCTTAGTCTGATATAGCCCTCCAGCTAGGAGATGCGAGCTACCCTCACATCACATAGGTCATTTCCCTCCTCTACGAGGGAAGTGAGCCACTTGACCTCTACCATAGGATCACCACCTCCTAGAAATGTAACTGATGGAGTAGTTGGAGGTCCCATAATAATCTAAGAGGATGGAGGATCCCCCCTCTGTGCCTTAAGTAGATCTCTCTCTACAATAGCCTCACCCCATTGTGCACTAGTGAGCTCACAAACCTGAGTCTCTACTATTGTAGCCCATGTTGTAAGACTTGTGATCTACTCTTGAGCCTTAGCTAGCTACTTGTCTCGATCAGCTAGCTTCACCTCTAGACTGGTGATAGTAGTATCTCGCTCCAGCTATTGAGTCTGATACCTCCCAAGATGACTCTGTAAGTCAACAACCTGAGCTAGGAGCAGCCCCTCTATGCTGTCAGGAGGGACCTCACCCTCCTCGGAAGCCTCCTCATCTACATCAATATCCATAGGGGGGTATCCTCTACTGCAGCCTCTACACCCCATCCATCGTCAGTCTATTGGCGCACCCTACGCCCATCTGGGTCAACCGTCACCTCTGCCTAGTCATCTACCCTACCTAGAGGCCTTGATCTATACCACCATAGCATCGACCACCAAGCATCATATGTTGGGGTGGTCCCAGCCCTATCAACTCTAGACTCTTAGAAGTCATCAACCTCATCTCCTAATGTTATAGGCTGAATCCATGGTAGATGCATCTCCAAGACTAGATGCCTATAAGAAAAAGGAATCTCTGGAATGTCCTACACCAGGCCAAACTATCGTAGGACCCGAGAGTAGAACTGGTACTCTCTAATATTGACCTTTCGATCGAGTAGCCATCTATCTCGATGAGCCTATCATAGCCACTCGCCAGCCTCTATCCAAGTTGGGCAATCCATGTAGGGATACCACTCAATGTCATCTAGCCCAAGTGATGCGAACTATGTAATGTAGTGCTTAGTATGGCTAGCATGGATCCTACTCCTGAAGCCCTCCTCCTCATGAGGCCAGCATGTGGCGTAGCACTGATGAGCATCATCAATATCCATAATGTGTAGTGGTAGCTCTCTAGGATGCTCTATCCTGATGTGCTACCAACCCTAGATCTATAGCAATAGGCTACAGCTCATCCTACGGTGGCTCCAGTTAGTAACCTGATATAACTCCTTGTAAAGCTGGCATAGTAGGGTGCTCCCCTAGGCCAATCATAGTGGCTGATCCATGGAGCTCTGAGTCACTCTCCTAACACTAGCTAGGAGGTTCTAGGGAATCCTCACACTCGAGGAGTTAGAAGAACAACCTACACCACCAGGTGCATAAATATGACCTCCCTCATGGAGAAGATCTGCTCACCCTGCTAGTATCCAATGTGAACTCCTTTGTGATTGATATTTCGCTGAGCCTCCCAGCTTGGGTCGCCAAAGATCACATAAAAAATGGGCTCCTTAGCCCTAGAAGTAGAAGTGGTGATGGCCTCACCATCAATAGGGATCCTAAAGATCTAGTATACATCCTCTAGGGTAACAGTCATTTCACCTATAGGTAGGTGAAATGTGTTGGTCCATGCATTCCAACATCGGGCCAACGTAGTCAGATAAGCCTGATCCACCCTAATCATGGGTAGATCTAGGATGTAGCCAAATCCGATGGCTCCGAACCATCTTCGCTCCCCGAGAGTGAGCTGTCCATGGAGAGTCTTAAGAATGTCTGGCTCACGGGCTCTAGAGGTCAATGTCTAAAATAAAATCATGGCATAAGAGGAAATCTAACTAAAAATACAAGCAAAAAAAACATTTAAAAATGACCTAAAAAACGTCTAAAACATCTAAAAATTGATAAAAGTACAAAAACATGTCATCAGGCAGTCATAAAAATAAAAAATGTCACTTAGACAAGTCAAAAATGCATTAATTAGCATTAACTACCTATAAAACCTTAGGAAAATTAAAAATTTGATAAAAATTTCCTAAAGTCCGTGAACCGCGGGTCAACCCTACGGTTCGCATGCGATCAAAAATTGATCGTTGGGAGTTTAAATGCGGATTACAAGCTGGTAACTGTGGTCCCCAATTGGTCAATTGGGAAACGTAACTGGTACCTACGGTCTCCAACTGACATCCAACCAGGGTTATTCCCCCTGCTAAAAAAAAAAAAAAATATAATAATAAAACCTAAACTAGCCTAATCTAACATGAGGTTCATTACTAGTAGTTTAATTAGGTTCAATTAGCCCATTACTTAATGAGGTTAATTTTACTGGTAATGGATGCGAGGTCTCGATTTCGAATTACCTTGCCCTCGTCGTGGCCTCGGTTGGATGAAGCTTGCCCATGGTCTACCATCGTGCGGTGTGTAAGGTGTGGGTGTAAAATTTTGGTAGGGTTTTAGGTCAGGTTTAAGTTGTCATTGTCCAGAGCTCTACAATTGTCAGTCACTGTCAAGGAATAATGAAGCAAATTGGAAAATTGAACCTTTTATAAGCTTTTCTTATTCTGCGGACCGTGATTGACACCCACGGTTCCCAAAAATTGCAATAGGGAACCATAGACCCTAGCCATGGTTTGCAACTGGTAGCAAATTTAGTCAAATCCCATCGTGGGAAGGTTTAAAATGGTAAATTAATGACTCCTAATGGATCAAATTTCAATAAAAGCAATCAAATTTTGTAAATTTGGTGATGTTCAAGCACCAGGATCAATTCAAAAATTCAAAATTAACAAACAAAAAAATCAAATAATTCAAAAACCAAATGCACCTCGTATTTAGTTATTTACCCTATACACTTGGCGGTTGCAGTGACTTGCGATCCATGCAATCCGGCAAGATGAGTAAATTACCATAAGGACATTTGGGGCAAAATTATCATCGTTGATCTGATATGCTTCTTTTCAATCCCTAAGAAGGCCTTCGCGGCTGGACTTCTCCATGGGAACGAGGCGTTTCATGTCATGTCTCCTATGACATATTTTCAGCAAATCATCGATAACTTGATTCAACACAAATCTAATTGGAGTTGTCTCATTTCGATTCCCTAAGATGACTATTGTAGCCCGACTTCTCCATGGGATAGGAATGTACAATTACTATTAATAGTTGGAATCATAAGTTGAACTAGGCCTAGCCAAGGCATTAATATGCTCAAATCTAAATTTGTTCAGATCATCCATAGTGGTCAAGCGACATCGTCACTTTAATCATTGTCATTACCCTCATCGACTCGTCGCTTGAGGGGGTAGTCATAATATCAAATCATAATCAAAATCAATAGAAGATCTCGGAGATCGTAGATCCCTTGATCTTGTCAAAATTGTGTTCATCCTTGCGAATCATTGTCAACAACTATCATAAGCTTACCCCTTTGCTTGGGGTAAATAGAAAATATGATAATTTATTTGTATCTCTTCTCCTTTCGGTTATATAGGCCTAACTCCTATTGTAGCATCAAACGCTACCCGAATGCCTGATGGCGAGTGCAAGCTTTTCAAAATGTAAGCCTTTCACCCAGTTGGAAGCAATGATTCTAGGATGCACATCCTTTTGTTGGACAAGAGGCATCTAATGTTGATCTGACTAATGATCATCATAGAACCTTCGACATCATTTTAGGAGGTATATTTTTGCTCAGCGTTGTTCGATCTCACAATGCATCTCAAAAGGGGCATCTGTAGACACCTAAAATGCATCATGTCGAGGGTGACTACTCATATGGACATGCTACAAGACCATATGGAGGATCTTGGATAGACTCCAAGATAGAGCAGTGGTTCTAACCACTCAATTTGGGCTCCTTGGCCTAATCAGTCTGAATCGTAGCCTAGACCTACGGTCTATAGGCTGAACCATGGCTGAGACCTATGGTTTACAGTCTAGACCACAGTTGTAACCTACGGTCTTAACTGAAGTTCAGTTGGCCTTCATCCGAGCCAAATTGGTTTGAACGACCATTTGTTCTAGAAGAAGGCGGTTAATGGATGGAATATTCTAGAGGCTTCCATTCCAACTATCCTAACCACCTCTTCTTGATCTTGGCTTCTCCATGAAGCCACCCCTAGCCCTAGGGCATCCTATAAATACCCCCTCCAAATGGGGAGAGAATATAGAGAGTTGATTGATCAAGCAAGCAGCGAAGCCCTATCGAATTGCATACTAAATTCATGCATTGGAGAAGGCCACTTTGCTATTCACCCAAAGATCAATTTTCCATGGAAGTTCTAGGAGCCTAGAAGAACCAAGAAACGCAAATTTGGGCAAACGAAGGCCCATCACAGTGAATCAACCGCCAAACTTGTCAGAAGGACACCGAAGGCGACCCTTGAACATCAATTGGACAAGGAGGTCAAGCCCACTGCCCTTGATTTTGAGGGTAAACTCACTTGAGTGCTAACCATGGCTTTCAGCCATGGTTTACAATGTAGACCGCGCATCAGTGTTGCGGTTTGCAATAGAGGTATCACCACCTTACTGTTTTCATTTCTTCCCATCTAGTTAGATTAGATTAGTCATTTGCATAGTTAAATTGTAGTTTTAGAGACTTCTAACCGATAGATTAGTGTTTTTGCTAACTTGTTTTCATCATAGTAGTTTAGATGTTAATGGTTTCTTTTCATGTTATAATGCTTCATTTCGAGTAATTGATTCCATAGATTGATAGTTGTGCTCTTCATTTATGTATTTCCATCAATATTGATATTATTTGCATATGTTTAGCATAGTTTACGCATTTTCTTGATTTGATGTCATTATGCTATTTTCATGCTATTTGTCTTTAAAGGGCCTCATCATGAGAGGCTGCCTATGCTTTTGACATTCTTGTGTTGTTTCTTGATCGTAGGAAATAGGTTTCTAAGGAGCTACAACCATTCATTTCCTTCCTCAATGCGAAGAAGAGGGTTCACTCCACCCTAGAGCAGTTCGTGTCACCTTAAGGGCTTGATAGTGCATTTCACCCCTGAGGGGGATTGAAATAATTGTAATTGCGTATCAAAATAGAGTATCCCTAAGAGGGACTTACTTGTAATCAGACACTCATTGATTTTAATGGAATAATAGAGGCATTTCTTGTAATTTCTATGTGTTTTGTCCATTTATGTGTTTGAATATCAATTTTACTTTGTTTATGCAATTACAACATTTTGGGTGCACGCCTTTTTGGTCATACATAGGGATCATCAAGGATATCCCGATCATGCTACATAAGATGTTGTAGATCATAGTAATCCAAGATATTGTGGTAGTTGACTTGGAGCTCTATTTCAGTTTGTGCTTATCAAGGGAATTCACTGCCAAGCTTGGAGGCTATTTGTCTCTTAATTATTTGCATCTAGAGGTCCCCTTCAAGGGGAAGAGTGTCAATTTTTTTTTATAAGAATCCCTTTACATTTCTGATTAAAACAATCCAGGATGCGGAGAAACCCATGGATTCAGTCAAAATCAATGATGGAGTAGAGGAAGTGGAGGAGAAATTGGAGCTGATGGAGGAAGCTCTTGAGGAGTTGCGCATAGAGGATGAGTTATCTATGCGTGATTCCAATGCTATGATAGAATCGAACATCAAGTGTTACTTGATAACCAAGCCTAAAAAGGCTAAAGTACCAAGTGATGCTAACCATATGGACGACCAATTATGGAAGCTCTTCTTAGACAGTGCCCAATGCAAGAATGGTGCTAGAGTAGGAGTTGTCCTCATATTTTCCTCTAAAATTCAAAAAATATACTCATACAGGATTACTTGGAGCTATAATAATAATACCACTAAGTATGAAGCCCTATTTTTGGGGTTACAAAATATGGAAAAGTTAGGAATAAAATAGTTACAGATATTCGAGAAATCTGAATTAATCTAAATCAGGTGATAAATAAATGTGTTGCCAAACAAAACTACCTCAAGGCATACCATAACAAGGTATGGGATCTGCTTGAGTCCTTATTGGATATTAACATTCAATCTATTTTGTGAGATCAAAATAAACATTTTGATGTATTGGAATCCATCGGAGCAAGATGCTCCCCAACTGATAATTTGATGCAAAGGTTGAAAATAGTAAGGGTTATCTATAGGACCTCGATGTTAAATAAGAATATTTGTTGGAAGGTATTTGAAAACGATGAGAAGATCATAATTTTTTTTATTGATGAAGTAGGAAGCATTGAGGATAGACCTCTCAATGAAAAATAATACGAGGGTCTAATCCAACTAAAAAGCAACCACCTCCCTAAGGGTTTGATCACCCTTGAAAGGTTTTTTGACCAAGATGATAGGGCTCTTCCCCACAAGATTAAAGTGGATGCAAGAGAGTACCAAGAGCTAGATCTGGAGTGTGGGAAAATGATCAAGGGAGGAACTGACTACACACCACTAGAAATCGAGCAAATCAGGACCCTCTATAGAGAATATCTAGACATCGTTGTTTGGAGCTACCACAATCTGAAGGGGTATGATAGATATGTCTTCTAGCATACAATTGAGCTCCAAGAGGGAGTCAAGACTATTCAACAAAAGCAACGGCATGTGAATCCAAATATCAAAATACTAATGAAGATCAAGTTTTTGAAAATGTTGAAAGCAAAGATAATCTACCCCATGAAGCATTCATTTTGGGTAGCGAACCTAGTCCCTATTTAGAAAAAGAATGAAGATATTCACCTTTGCTTGGAATTTCGAAATCTTAATCAGGTATCCCTAAAAGATCACTACCTGCTACCCTAAATTGATCAGATTCTACATGTAGTGGTAGGTAGCCAAAGGTTTTCCCTTTTGGATGGCTTCTCGAGGTATAACCAAATTTGGGTCAAAGATGAGGGCCAATATAAGACTGCCTTCACCACCAAGTGGGACACCTTTGCTTATCAACTCATGTCATTTGACCAATCCAATACCGAAGCAACATTCCAAAGAGTAATGGACTTAGCCTTTGGTGTATTTCTCAACTGTGCAATTGTAATATATATATTATATGATGATTTTATCCCACAAGAGGGAGGAGCATGATTTACATCTACGACAGGTTTTTGAGAAGTGTCGAGAGTTCAAAATATCAATAAACCTAAAAAAATCAATTTTCACAGTTAAGGAATGCAAACTCCTAGGGCACCTCATATCATAGAAGGGTCTTGCTCTTGATACCACTAAGGTTGAGGCCCTGCTCAAGCTACCTCTATCAACAAACAAGATTGGCCTCCAATCCTTATTCGAATAGATAAATTTTGTCAGGAAGTTTATTTCTGACTTTTCCCAAGTAGTGAAGCCTATGAATGAGCTCCTCAAAAAATATGCAAAGTTCTTATGGACTGAAGAGAGAAGGCAAATGTTTAAATATATCAAGCATAGAATTGCTCAAGCTCCTGTTTTGGTAAACCTCGATTATTCAAAAGACTTCATTCTATATGCGATCGGGGAGATAGAAATCTATGCGGTCATGCTAACCCAAAAAAATCATGATGAGGATGAGCATCCCATAGCATTCCTCAGTCAATTAATTCTCTCTCATGAAGAAAAACACAACTTTATTAATAGTCAAGTGCATGCGATAATGAGGATGTTGAAGAAGTTTTGTTATTTCATCTCGTAGAGCAAGATGATAGTGTACATGGTACACTCGAACATTTGAAACTTCATCAGTTAAGGTGATCTTGGTAACAATAGGGTAGGTTGGATCACCAAGATCCAAGAATTTGATATAGATATCCATTCCACTAAACTAGTCTATGGTCGGGCTCTATGCCTAGAGCTTTCCAAGAGTGCCACAACCAAGGTAACAACTTGCCAATGGGAAGATCCGCTATCGTAGAGCAACCTGGTGAATTAATAAGCATATAGCAGGGATTGTACTAAAGACTTTGTGGAGTACATCAAAACTGGACAGTACCCTACCAACCTCAACTCTTCATAGAGAAGGTATTTCAGGCTTCAGGCCTATAGGTATGTATTACTGCCTGAGGGGTTGTTTCATTAAAATATCGATGGATTCCTCTTGATGTGTGTTAGGGGGACAAAAAAATAGAAAATATTGGATGAGTTCCATTTTGGAATGTGTGGGTGCCATCTCGCTAGAAGGCCGATGGATTTAAAAATAATAAGGGCAAACTATTATTGGCCCACCGTTTTTACTGATTCCTTTAGTGTGAGCCAAAAATATGATAAGTATCAAAGATATGTTGGCCGCATCAAAAATGCCTCTGTCCTTGCACTCTATTTAGGTTGAGGCTCCATTTCAGCAATGGGGTTTGGATTTCATCAGGATAATTGAGCCAAATTATTTAGAAAGGCACAAGTATATTTTGACAACTACAAAATATTTCACCCGATGGACAAAAGCAATACCCACCAAGAGAGTCAATCAGGACGTCGCCATTGCTTTTCTATAAGGTCTAATAACCCATTTCAAAATACCAAATACCATAGTTACGGATAATGATTCCCATTTCATTGGGGCCAAGATGTACGCATTTGCCAATAAGTATAGTATTTACTTAAAAACTTCATCAAAATATTACCCGTAAGACAATGGTTTGGTGGAGTATACCAATAAAAACTTGCTCCAAATCCTAAAGAGGGCATTGGACGACAACAGGTGGACCTGACATCTACTTCTAGATTTTGCATTATGGGCAAACAAAATTTCCATCAAGAAATCCATTAAGACGTCCCCATATTTCTTGGTGTACAAGAAGGAAGCAGTGCTTCATGCGCATATTGAGTTACCAACGTTACAATCTCTGATCATTGGATGGTGAATATGAAGGGTTTGACCCGATTAGCATCATAATTTTCCAACTGTTACAATTGGAAGAGGAAAGGGAGAAATCCTATGAGGCTTTCATGAACCACACCATTACCACAAAAAACTGGTTCGACAAGAAGACCTCTAATCACACTTTCCAGGTTGGAGACTTGATACCTAAAATGAATGAGAAGAAGTCCAAGACCAGATACCATGACAAATTTGACACATTTTGGGAGGGCCTGTTTCAGGTTTCTCATGTTCATCCAGTAAATTCCCTCACACTGCAAGATCTGAATGGGTTTACTTTACCATTATCGATTAATGGCATTCATCTGAAGGCGTACTACCAGTGAGGGGTAGTATAAGAGTTTCTTGTACAATTGTACATATTTTTCATGTTTTTCCTCTACATTTCAATTTCCTTTTTAGAGTATCTCTTCGCCTCATCCCGCGCTAGTGATAACACAATTTTTTGACCAAAATCCCAATTGTTAGGGGGATGCTGAGAAGTGTAGTTCTTTTATTTTATTTTGTTGAGTCTTGTATAGAGGCAAGTAGCAATTTTTGCTCCATCGAGCGTCACATTGTTTTCAATAATAGTTTATGCCCAAGGAAGGCGTATGTCTCATGGTGCACCCAAGGTAGGTGCACGTCTCATGGTGCACCCAAGGAAGTTGCACGTCTCACGGTGCACCCAAGGTAGATGCATGTCTCATGGTGCATCCAAGGTAGGTGCATGTCTCATGGTGTGACCAAGGCAGGCACACATCTCATGGTGCACCCAAGGAAGGTGCACATCTCAAAATGCACCCAAGGAAGGCACACATTCTTTGGTGCACCCATGTGTTGCACATAGCTCAAGAGTGCCCTCACCTTACGCATGATTTCAAGCATGCTAGGATATTTCACACATTCTTTAGTATGCCAGGCCGTGGTGCATATTATCCAATGTGCCCAAGTAGGGTGCACATTCTCAAGCACACCAGATGAGGAAAGAACATTCTGATGAGGTTGTTGCACCCCATTTTGTGGTGCAACCTAGTTTTGAATTTCTATACATAAGGCAATTCTAACCAAATATCTTGAGTGCACTGTCCAAGGCAAAACACACACAAGAAATAAATGCAATGTGTGCGGTGTATCACGTTCTCTAAGAAATATTGCACCCCACTTTGTTGGTTAGCATTGGGATGCACACTCGTCCATCGGTTGTCATGTAGGAGATCTTCCACAGCACCCCCAAATCACTTTTGATATTTACTCTGCTTAAGCAACATTAATGCAGGTGGGTGTATGCTAGAACTATAAGAAGATGCATTACATACCAGTTATACCTTTTAAAATTCTTAAGATGTTGCACCATCCATAATTACTGAGTTTTAGAGGAAAATTGTCACGGGTAAGAGCAAAAAACATTAGCAGAGTGTTGTACTATTATGGCTTAAGTGAAATATTGCTCAAATGCAATCCAGGTGGACTATGCTTAGGCATTTCATTCCCAGTGCACTTGGACGATTTACTAGTGGAGATGGGCAAGAAAGGAGAGCCCAAGAAAAAAAATGAGAAGGTCCCAAAGTCGACGGAGGGTGAGCAGGAGCAGACAAAAGAAAAAAAGGAAAAGCCCCTACCGCCTCCGCCTAAAGATAAACTGAGTAAAATTTGGGATTGTGTCCTCACTAGGACCAATATAGAGAATCTACGTAAAAATATTGATTAGATGATAACTAAGGTGTTTGAAGTGAATAATCAGGTAGTTGCCTACCACTCCCTCCTATACTGGTACTTGTGCATGTCTGTGCACCCCTACCCAAAATTGGTTTGTGTAATTACCCAATTTTATGACCCTCATACTAGGTCAGTGAAGGATGTAGAGGGAAAGAGGCTATTCTCCATCTCTATTGATAAAATCTACGTAGCCTTTGCCTATGGTCGAGAAACTTCTAGTCAAATTATTATCTAAAAAATTAACACCAAGGATCAAACTAAGAGATATACCAACATGCCACCAATGAGGAGATTCATGGAGGCCCATTTCATATATACGATTGCACCTAAGGCCTTGTCGCAACTCCCCATGTCCTTGAGGAGATTAAAAAGCTTCGAGTTCTTTTCCATGCTGGAATGGATTATTGGTCAAACCTTAGATGCCCAAGTAAATTCTTGGTAGGTGGTGGTTTTCGAATGCATGTCCCACAAATAATTTTACACTTTCTACGTTGCATCCCAAGGGATAAAGCCTATATTTTTTGATTGGGCATATTGGGTGTTGTGATAGTTGCACCTCCAACTATGCAGGATGCGAGATAGAAACATGGTGTTTTAGAGTTGCTCGTTGCTAGTGTGGTATTTCTTCTACCACCTGCATTCACATTGTTGTTTTACCTTTATTGCCAAGATTTGAATGGACAACAATGGCAAGGCACTCCCAATGTACCAGTGGACTTAGAGCCTGTCAAGGTGTGAGTCCTACTACAATTTTAATTGAGTATTTCTAGGTCCAATGCTGGAGATCATCTATGGCATCTATGAGTGGGTGCAAAGAGCTATGAGGGAATATGTGATCCAACAACTGCTTGGTGATGTTTTTCAGCTAACACAAGGGCTGGTGGTATGAATATTCAGGTTTTCTAGCAAACCCTTCATGTTGTCATACTATATGATTGAGTACCTATTTGCTCTCGAAGTCGTCCACCAGTGTGTCTTTGAAGATGACACATACGACAAGGGATGAAAAAGATAGCATATCTACCCCTGGCCTGTCGAGATCAGTCCCATCAAGGTGACACAAAACAAGCAGAACATCCATTTGGTAGTTAATCTATACAAATTTGGTCTGATCGACCTGCCCTAGTGGTGGAAATATGATCTAAACAACATCTTTATGTAAAAAATTACAAGGGAAAAATTCCACCATTGTCCTTGCTCTAACATTAAAAAGTAGTGTAATAACCCTTCTAGGTTGGATCTTGAATGGCACATTGAAAAGATATTTTCCTTCCCCCCGTGGCATGACTTCTACATTATGGAGACTAAATATAACCCTGGGTGGTATCCAAAGCAGGACCCCGATGACCGAGTGTTCAAGTTGATAAAAGAGAAAGTGTCCCATTGGTCAGAGAAGAAGATTATGAATTGGTGGATAATGAGGTACCACCACAAAAAAGGAGTATCTAACCCAACACTAAAGATAGATCAAAAATTTTCTAACCTATTTGATAAATATTATGACTTCTACCAGCCCGTATTCTTCAACAATGTTGTGTCGATAGTACAGATAGTCCCAACAGAGTGGAAAACACATCGATAGTATAATAGTGGCATGCTAGTCATGCGCCACCTATCGAGGGCAAGGGTAAGCGACCACTTATAGAATAAAAATGCTACCTCAAAGAAGAGGAGTGCACCCACTTCACGAGTTCCCCAGAGCACTATGAAGAAGCCTCGAACTATTAAAATCAAACTCCTTTATGTAGACCCTCTAGCAGTGTCAAAAATCATAGGAGGAAGCACTTCAAAAGTTTCCATTCCAGCACAGTAGGTGCACCATAATCGATCTACCTATTAGGAACTACAGGCGTAGCTCGAAGTGCCATATCTAGAGGATGAAGCATCAAACGAAGAGAGATAAGCCAACCTGATAATACAATTGTTCACTATGTTGGCTTTGGAGACATTTGAGCCCACATGTGCATATTCTATTCCTCACTGTCTCTCATTCACCCCTCTAGAAACCCCACTTCTTGAAACCAAAACCCTAGTGTCTGCCCATATTTTGTTTAGCACACCTACTGAAGCCTTTTCAAACCCCCTATTTTAGGTGTAGTTTCATCCTTCCCTACCCCCAGTTTCCAAGTCATCTGAAACTTTTGCAAAAGTCTCTAAAACCTTCAGTTCCCTATGACTTCCATACTTACTCCCTAGAGTTCAGTATTTTTAGTTACAACATCTATTGCAACAGTGAGTCTTGGCCAGTCCTTGCCTATCCCAACTTCCTCATTTATTTAGACAACATCCTCCATGGGACTCCTCACCCTAAACCTAACATTCTAGCTTCAGTTGTGCAAACCCCAGTGCCCCCCATGGTCACTACAGTCAACACTCCAACTATCCAAAAAACACCTATCAAATCAAGCCCTCAATGGGATTTGTTCCCCTTTACCCTGTCATTTGGAGTACAAGAGTCTACAAAGTTGGATTTCTTTGAAGAAGGCCCAATGACTGAAAGTATTCATAAGGTGCAATAGAATTCCTTGTCTTGGATTAAGAAAAAAAATAAAAAGTGCATAAGCACTATCCCAACCAGAGAAAAGGGTAGTGTTTGATCCTCATAATATGAAGTGCCATAGAATGGAGAAGGTGCCCAAGGTTTAGAAACCATTGGAAGAGATGACGCTAGCAGACTACTCTTATTATCAAATTATGGAAGATCTGAAGACTACCAACCCCACGAAGAAAGTTGGAAATATTCATGTTGAGATGACATCCCTCTATCTCTAGGTGGAGCATTTTAAGAATCACTCCTATTATGTTGAGGCCAAAAATATGTAGTTTGAAGAAACCTTGGCACTCACAAGTGGGTAGCTCGAGGACGAGCAGTCCAAAGTGAAGCAGTTGCAGCAGCAAGTGATCGATCTGGAGAAAGAGCTAGAGGACACCAAGAAATAATTTTAGGAATGACTCAGGATTCAGGGATAGGTAAAGGATCAACTACAAGTGTTGGACACTCAAATTTAGGAACTACAGGCTAAATTAGCTAATAAACCAAAGCCCACAATGGCCCTATCAAAGGATCATGTCAAGGAGGTGCACAATTGCTTCCTAAGAAACTTCAAAAATAGATCATGAAGGGCAGTTGCGATCCTAGAATTTATTAGAGAGGCCAAGGATACAATTTACATGGTGCTTCCACTATGGAGGAGGTTGAGGTAGATGCTAACCCAATGGTTGGAGGTCACCATGAAAGCACAGGCCCTAGACAGATCAAGAATCCAGCTCGCCCCGATGTGTGATCTTGCTCGGTCATGGGCTATTGCATGTATGAAGCTAAGGTCTTTATTCAAAATAATCAAGGCAACCCCAAAGGCCCAAGATATCATGGATAGGTTTGAGAGGGAAAGAAAGCTTTGCCTAATGTACTTTGACACTTTGGTGTAAAATAGTTTCCCGATCTTCACTGATGAGACAGACTGTATTTTAACAGAGGAAGAGCTGCAATCAGTCTAGGACTCCTTTGAAAGAGATGTCATAAAAGTTGACAGTTGGTAGAAACCCATTATGGAGCTCTAAGTGATGTAATATACAACTAGAATTGCACTAATGGAAGCCTGTCTTATCGACCTCAATGAGAGGTTTAATTATATCGATGTTCATCACCATGAAATATTTGGGTACTTGATTCAGGAAATACAAAAGTGCAAGATAATACACAAAGATGACTGGTGCCTGGTCCAAGTGACATGTAACCATATTTTGGAGGAAATTGCACCATTTGAGCCTCCTCAACAACAAGAAGAATCCCAAACGCAAGGAGAAATAGAGGTGCAGGAAGGAGGTAAAGTGCAAAGAGAAATTTAGGTGTACGGAGAAGACCAAGTGTAGGGTGAAATTCATGTAGAGGAGGAGGTACTCACTCAAAAAAAAGGCCAAGGTGAAATCCTTGAGCTCCAATAGGATGTAGGCCAAGAGCCTTAGGGTGAAAATGTTCATGCTGAGAAAGAGGTCCACGCTCAGGAGGAGGTCCAGGGTGAAAGCCTTAAGTTCCAACAAGATGTAGGTCAAGAGCCTCAGAATGAGGAATATGAGTGCCTATACGAGGTATCAAGGTGATATGAAGAGCAACACAATAAATTCCTATAGGAGGAGATAGGAAGATAAGAATCAGGTGAAGATTCTACTACTACGAGTGAGCATTCGGAGAGAGATAGTGACAATGACTCTGAGCCCAATAGATAAGGCCTGGTATTTTTAAATTGAGGCGAGATCAATTTTCTCGCGAGCCACTAGAGATGTCATTTCTGCAACATGATGTACATTTAGCTTTCTAGTAATTTTTGCTCAAAAACTCTGTTCTCATTTTTCCAATATATTTGTCTCTCTCCTAAGTTTTACTGGTAAACCCTTTCTACAGTGCCTAAAATAGTGTGCAGTTGTTTCTGTCTACTAACCATGCAATAAAATCCTCCTTTCGATGGTGATGGTGTTTTGTGTCGTCCCCTAATGCAGTTTGACCCCATAGATAAGGAAGAGTGAAACCTAGGCTTGGGACAAAATAGATAAGCCCAATTTAAGAAGTGCACTATTGAAAAGGCACAATGCTTGTTAAAATAATCAAAGGTGTAGCACCCAACCTCAGCATAAAAAATTACTAAGTGTAGGTAAGGCTATGGCGCACTCCCTAACATGCACAAGACTGTGGTGCACTCCTTGAGTTACACCATACTGTGGCACACTCTCTTAGGTGCGCCAGACTATGGTTCACTACTTAAGGTGTACCAGACTATGGTGCACTCTCTTAGATGTTCCATATTGTGGTGCACTCATTCCAGTGTGTAAGAATGTTACGCACTAAAATGATGCACTTCATTCATTGACTATTAAACCCTTGCACTATTTCCAATATGCCTAGGCCTTACGCTCCTTTTTGTAGCACCAGGTAGCTGCACAATGGGCCAATTACACTTTGTCTTCGAACCTGTCAACTCTAGCACTGATATTTCTTAGTTGTGCTCCAAATTAGAAAATTTAAGGTGCATCCTTATCCATCCAAGTGCAACCTAGACTGGACATTTTGAGATTTCAAGTCTATCTTCCATGAAAGCGGTCCTTGTGAGTGAGGAGGCAGCACCAACATGCCAAGACTATCAATGCATTGAAGGATCTCAACTACATTTTCAAGGAGTCATCAGTCTCGACCATGCCTAATAACTATTTCATGATTGTACTCTCTTGTAACTCTTATTGAAGAACACAAGCTTATACTGAGAGGGGGGTGAACAATATAAGACTACTTTTTACTTTTCTTTTCAAATAAATATTATGTAGTGTATAGATAGCGGTATCAATAGTAGTAATCAAAGTAATGCACAAAACACCATACACAATAGAGACACATATTTAACATGTTATGAGGGTCGTTGATCATTCATCATTTAGTAATTATATGTCAATCCAGGGTGGTGTCCAAAGGTTGTATATGATAGGAGGTGTCATAGTTGCAAGTTTAGTTTATCCAAGAATAGGCTTTTATTGGTAGGTCTGTTAGCAATGCTGGGGGTTGTTGTATCTTCCTAATTTCTAACAAAGGAACTCAAATTGCACAATCTAAAGTTGAATTTAAATTGTAGGAAAATGAAACTGCAGAATCTGAAATTGACAAGAAATAAAATGCTGTTGAATTGACCAAAAAGCAAAATTGCAGGAAAGTAAACTATAGAATGGAAATTCACACACACGCTTGCAAAAATTAAACCAATGATAAAAATCACAATTTTATGAACATAAGTTGAATCTGAGAAATCAAATTAATGTTTATTGCAGTAAAACTGAAAATGACATAATTCTGAAAATTGTAAAAAATGCTAAAAATGATGTAATTATAGAAATTGCAAAAAATGTTGGAAATGATGCCATTACAGGTCAAATGCTAAATATTTTTCTAACACATGATTGAAACTATTCTAGATGCTATGGTGCAATTTTGAAATGAAACTAATTCTACAAATAAATGTTGACAGAATTCTACTGATCTGCTACAACAAGAAATTAGCAAGAATTTTTTGTCACTATGCTGCCCTTCCTCTGATCCTACAAGTGGCCCTTGCTTCCAGAACTAGAATACGGTGAGTAATTATACTAGGTAAATTATATGTGCACTATCAACCGTAAAATCCCAATAAAATCTGAAGAATGCACCTTTTATTTCATCTAAAATTGCATTACAGTACTACAGGAAAAATCTGCAATTTATTGTAATTCTACAAAGACTTTATCTGCTGCTAATAACTATATCCTATTTCTCTATCCCTATTTCTTCATATGTCTATCTATATATCTATTATGATCAACCATGCTGGGAGATTTATTTATAAGACAAATTTGATATATATTTTTGTTGAGTTTTAGGGATTTCCAACTGTTTACAAAATAGTTTCCTGGAATGTAGGGTTATAATTTATCAACCTTTATCCCTTTATCCCAGATGGTCCACCTATGGTGAAGGAACGGAGTCCAAATAGGGTGGACTAACTACTTGGTCAATTTTCAATCATATTTTCCACGATTTTGGGGGATTTTGACCATTTTTTATTGTTCCTGCGCTATTCCCTATTCTTGTGCCGCTTATTCCTGCACTGCCCTGGAATAACATGCAGGTGACAATTCGTTGCTTATCTACGCTCCAAATGCATAGGGATGAAGTTGTTGACCATTTGGATTATTTTCCCTTATCTTGTACACCATTTTGCATTGGTGGCACGTGATGGAGTGACTGATTCCAAGCGCTACTGTATATGTATAGCCGACTGGAACTGTCATAGTCACAACCTGTTTTCCTGCATAGTCAGCTATAGTGGAAAAGTTCTTGGTGCATTTTTCATTTGAATTAATTTAAATAGAGGAACAGAACAGATATTCAACAAGGTCTATATTATGATTTTGAATTACTACAATACTACTGATTAATTAACTGAAAAGAGGTGAAATTGCAGTAAAAATAGTAAAACAGAGTATATGCACTTTGTCATTTCAGAATATGCAAACACCACTATATAATGCATTTTACCCATAATTAACATAAAAACATAGTAAAAAGGGTGATTCAAATAGTTATAATGTATCAAAAAGCACCCATGTATGAGACAATTCCTGGCCTCATCATTTTCCCCCCAACTTATGGTAATGCATGCCCTCATGCATTCTGTGTAACTATAGAGGCACACAAATCTAGGTCTAGATATCTCATGAAATTTTAACCATGCACCACAAACTGCATAGAATCATCTGATTGCTTTTATGGACTGAAACCACTATTGGAAGTGCATATCAGGTTATGGGTCATTATCAAAGAAGTAGGGGACATGAGTGATAATTATAGGCATCCTATATCTCAAACCAATCCAAAGCTCCTTGATTTCTATGATAATTTGGACAATGCCTTCTGCCCTTCTCCTTGACCATAGTAAATTGGTGGGAGAAATTGGCTCTCATTTCTGTAGAGAGATACATAACTCAACCCATCTGTTTTTACAGGCTTCCAAAGAATCATCAAAGAAGTATGCACAAAAACTCTTAAACTGAGTTATACATCTTTGAAGTTTCCCTAGATAGAGCTATTTCATTCTGGTATTCCGCATGAAGGTATAATTATTACTTGTATAATCCCTGTGATTTAGGGGAGCATGCCTGATAAGTAAAACAACTTGTGATTCCAATTGTTTAGATAATTTCTTTTCTGTGTCCCAATAGATATGATTTTGCAGAGTGGAGATGAAGGCTCTTAGCTGTAAATCACCTGTATAAATATGAGGCATAAACATACTTTCTATTGGCAAAAAAAATTATGCAAAAATAACTCACATAACATGTGTTGTTGCTCTATTAGACTCTACACAAATGCCTCCACAAACTCTCCAAGAGTTTTCAACTAATGAGGCAGCTCAGAAGCAAGTCTCATGATTTGTCAGTGAAGGTATCACTCTTTGAGTAGGAGGCTATAAAACCTAGGTGGTCTTTTGCATTGTATTACATATTCTGCAATCTGGCATGCATCCTGCACCCGTGCTTTTAACCTATTAATTTATGTTTCCTTCTCTACTAATTTGGATATTACAGATTTCAAAGTGGCAACCTTTACCTCTAACTGATGACACTGGGTCATCCAATATGCTAGGTCTTCATTGTACCTAGTTAAAGACACTATGTCTAGGGGCCTTACAATGGGTTGCATTTGTGCCACTATATTTACTTGTACACCAACTTCCACAGTTGGTGTTACAAATGGCAAATTTGTTTGTGTTCCTTGTTCTGCTATAACTGTAATAATTGGATTAGTAGAAACAAGATGAGAGAGTGTGGATACCTGGTATTGAGTTGCAACCTCTTGTTCCTCCATAGAAAGTGTTTGTGTTTCTTGTTGAAGGGCAGTGTCATTTTTCATCAAAATTCTTGATGGATTTTCATGCTAAATCATACTATTAGATATTTCTATTCTTGCTTCTTCTCCAACAGGTGATCTTTGTGCAGGTGCTGTGTTAGCCTCTGATTGTTCAACTAAATCCAAGAGGATTTGTGCCAATTCATCAGGTGATGCCTCTGCTAACCCTATAGATTGATGTTCTAGATGAAAAAATTTATTTTGAAGATCTTGAATTTTTTGTTGAAGCAGAGAAATTTGTTGATCTTTGTGTTTTATGGCTTCTTCAGCCTGTTCAATCCAATGGGTCTGGGTTTTAATTATACTCTTTGCAGCATGCAATTGAGTGTGGATATCAATTTCTTCTTCAGACTCAAACACGGCATGCACTGGAGTGTGCACATCAACCTTAGCTAGTTCAAAATCAGAATTTAAATGCTTCTCAGGATCAGAGTCAATATAATCAACTAGCGGACGTATAGGGCTTATTGGAGTTTCTTCCATAGTTGTGTCTAGTTCCATTGGTTGTATCCCTTTGTCTATAATTTATGTTTCAATGTCTTTTTCCTATGCATATTTTGTTCTAACTTCTCCTTCACTTGATATACGGATTGGGTCTATGATATTTATTAGTTTTTACGCAGGGTTTTAATTTTTTGAAGTCTAGTAGACCTTCTTAACCCTGTAGAACCTGGATATTTCTTAGCAGGTGTAGTTTCTGGATGTTCTGGAGTAACTACAAATTTTGCTATTGATTCAGGAGTAGATATAATTTCTACTGTTGATTCTAGAGTAGATGCATGTCCACTTGAAATCCCAATTTTCTGTTGGGTTGTACAATTTTTTGCAAATATTACTTTCCTTCTTTTCAACTGGGAACCAAATGTGGATGCTTGTTGTTTTCTAGTTTGTGAATATGGGGGACTATCGGGAGAAGGAGAAATTCTACTCTCAGAGGGCTCTGGATTAGGGTTTTCTTCAGATTCTTCCTCTGTTTCTTCTTCCTCTAGTGCAGAGTTAGAATAATTTTTTTTTCCCAAGGAGAGAAGAAGCGGTCAAAATTCCTAGGGTTTCCCCTAAAGTGATACCTGCAAATGAGTTTGATGAGCCCATGGTGTTTAGGGTTTCCCTTCCCTGCTTGGTATTTTAGGGCCATAGCTTTTAGATCTTGATAAATTTATAAGGTAATATTGACCCTATATTCTGGTTTTACTGATCCATGGCACAGATGGTTGAGAATACAAAGGTGTGGGCCAAATACAACAAGAAATTGGCCATCACAAGTAAAGTATCTCATAACCCACATTGCAACTTCGTCCTAAGGGGACGGTAAACTAGGTATTTTTACCCCCTTACAAACATTCCTAAGAATCAAGAATTAAATTTGTCTAGCCCCTTCTTCCTTAAACTGATTAACTACATCAACTAAAATATTTCTCCCAGTTTTTACAATCTGTAAACCCTGAAGGGGTAATTCAATGATTTGGCTGAGTATCTTGGGAGTTACCTGGATGGTCATCCTGCTAATGTGTACTTGGTTGTTGTGGAAGGTGCATGCGAAATCTGTCGCCAAGCCCTCTGAATGACCATCAAATTTTTGTAGGAACGGCAAAAATCCCCCATTAGTAAATATTTGCAGAGATGCAGGATCGATTTCTAGGTAGCTAATATTTTTGGGTTTGGATCTAATTTTCTTTCCACCGATGGTGTAGTCTTCGGCCTTCTGTTCTATGGTATCTGTGAATTTTTGGACAGTACAAGCTTGCGTCTGTTTTTAGGGTTTTAATCATTTTAGCAAGAATAATTATAGCAGCACAAGAACTGCTTCAAAACTTGTAGAGTAATCAGGATAGGTGACATGGTAGCGTACGTGAAGTTGTCAACCCTTAATTTCACTTGTTCTTGTTATGGATGCCAGCTATCACATGCCACCTTGAATCTGAGACCTATCCTTTTTCCTCCTAAATCGATTAAATCACCACAGGCCACGTGTCGTAGAATTTATTGCACAAAACTTCATTCCTATGCTTAGTGATTTATTTCGGAGCATAGAGTAAACTGGTCTATTCCTGTGCTTAATAAGTTATTATGTCACTTATACACAACTCGTTCCTGTGCCTAAAATATAAATAGCTTATTATTGTGCTTGATGAATCATTCTTGTTCTTTGGAATATAAACAATTTATTCCTATGCTTCCCTTTTTGATTTCAACGCACTTTTATTTTTTTAATTCTAGAGCAGAACTAGGCAGAGGCATTTTTGAAATACTGACAAGAACTTTCCATTTTTTATTCCCATTTTTATATGCTTTTATACTAATCAAAGATATATACACTATATACTAATGATTTACATTATTCATAAAAATAAAAAGACACATACGTGTTATAACCATTTTATCTACATTTCGGGGTGCTCCTACTGAGATTTCCAAATAATCAATCTTTGAACTAAGGTAGATGCAATCTGAAAATAGATGAAACAATGGTCATGAGACAAGACCAAACAATGATGGTGAAACCAATTAGGTAAACATTTTGGAACACCGGTTTTCATGTAAACCCAATTCAGGAGCGCCTCAAAGAGGTTTTCACTTCCTGAATTTTTATTTTTTTATTTTTATATTGTGTCAATCTATTGAATTCGGTATGGAAGAAGTGTTTTCTTCCCAAATGTGTACATCCAAATTTTCCACTTGCTTGAGAAATTCTTCCCTGTTGTGTGGTTTGTGGTACATACGAAGATGATGTCCATTCACCAATAACTTGCGTCGTGAGTCATCAATAGGTGTAAGGCGAACAACTCCATTGTCAAACACTTCCTCAATTTGGTAGGGTCCAAGCCATCTGGTCTACAACTTTCCAAGGAAATACTTGTATTGTGAATCAAACAACAAGGGCTAGTCACCTTGCTAAAATTTTTGCTACTGTATGTGACTATCATGCCACATCTTTCGTTGTGCTTGGATTATCTTTGTCTGATGTAGTGCATCCATGCATAGTTCATCCAATGCATCAAGTTGCAGAATGTGATCTTCTTGTGCCTGTGATAGATCAATACCTACTTTCAAAGTAGTTCAAAGAGTTAGTAATTCAAACTCAATAGGTAAAAGAGGTTTTTTTCCATAAACTAATTCATATGGCATAAATCCAGTGGTAGATTTCCAAGTGGTATTATAAGCCCAAATAGCTTATGGTAACTTGTCCAGCCAATTTCTTCTATGGACTACTATGGTTTTGGTCAGAATTCGTTCTAATTCCCTATTAGTCACTTCAACTTGACCATTGGCTTGTGGATGATAAGGTGAGGACTTTCTGTGTTTGACTTGATAGATTTGAGTGAAGGCTTCAATAACTTTTGAAGTAAACTGGGGTCCTTGATCTGTGGTGATGGATTGTGGGGCTCCAAAACGCAGAAAAATCTATGAATACAGAAAATAAAAAACTTTTTCTTATCTAGCATGCTTAAAGGCATGAGCTTCTATCCATTTGGTAACATAATAAGTACATACCAAGATATGCACTTTGCCTTGGGAAGGAGGATTAATGGGTCCTACGAAATCTAAACCCCATATTTCAAATGGTTTTGTTCCTATTTTAGGTTGTAATGGCATTTCATTAGTAAAGGTAGGTTTTCCCATTCGATGGTAGGCATCATAATGTCTAATGTACCTTTTTACATATTTGTGCAAAGATGGCCAATAGTATCCGGTAACTAAAATTTTGTGAATAGTGTTTTTGACTGAATAATGCCCTCCTGATGGTTCATCATGGCATGCTCGTAGGATATCATATACTTCATCCTGGCGGATACACCTGCGTAAAACATGATCAAGATTGCATTTAAACAGTAATCCTTCTATCCATTTAAAATAAGATCTTTGCTTGATTAACTGTTTCTTTTGTTTAGGGGTAAATTGAAGAGGAATATTCCCTGTAGCTAAGTAATTAGCTATGTTTGCAAATCATGGAGATTGTATAGAGACAACAAACAAATTTTCATCTGGAAAGGTATCTTCCACCACTTCTTCTATATCTGCATTTGGTATTCTTAACAAGAAATCTGCGACTACATTAGATTTCCCAGGTTTTTTCACTATTGTAACATCAAATTCCTGCAACAGAATCAACCAATGAATAATTCTTGCACTAACCAATGGTTTATTTATCAAATATTTGATTGCAACATGATCCATATAGATGAATACTTGGTACCCTGTGATATAGTGTCAGAATTTGTTAATAGCATAGATTACAACCAAAAATTCTTTTTTAGTGGTAGTGTAGTTTTTCTCAGCTCCTGTCAAGTTTTTATTGATAGCATAATGTTCCCCATTTTCAATCTGTCCTTACACAGCTCCAATAGCAGTATTGGAAGCATAAGTTTGAATATGAAAGGGTAACTCCCAATTAAGACCTCTTAGTACAGGTGGAGTGGTTAACTTTTCCTTTAAGTCTTCAAAGGAATTTTGACATTCAGAAGACCAAACAAATTTAGAATTTTTCATGAGTAATGCAAACATAGGATTCACTATGGTACTGAAGTTAGCAATGAATCTACGATAAAAACTAATGTGTCCTAAAAAACTGCATACATCAGTCTGAGTTTGTGGAGGAGGGAGGTTTTTGATGACTTCAACCTTCTTAGGATCAACCTTGATTCCATAAGAAGAGATATGATGTCCAAGAACAATTCCTTCCTCCATCATTAAGAAGCATTTTTTAGGATTAAGAGAGAGGTGGTATGTTTCACAGTGAATCATCACTTTTTCAAGATGTTCTAATGCATATTCAAAACTATCTCCAAATACTGTGAAGTCATCCATATAAATTTCAACACTTTCATTTGTTAAATCAGAAAAAAGTGCTAAAAAAACTCTCTGAAATGTTGCTAGAGAATTACATAACCCAAAGGGTAAAACCCTATAAGCAAAGGTTCCCCAAGGACATGTAAAGGTAGTCTTTTCCTGATCTTCTGGCACAACTTGTATCTGGTTATACCCGCTGAAACCATCAAGAAAACAGAAAAATTTCTTTCCAGCAAGGGTATCCAATACTTGGTCTATGAATGGTAATGGAAAATGATCCTTATGTGTGACCTTATTTAACTCCCTATAGTCCACACATACTCTCATTTTACCATTTTTATTTGGAACACCAATGGTGAAACCCACTTACTATCTGAAATTGGATAAATGAATCCAACATCTAAGAGTTTTTCAATTTCCTCTTTCACAATCTCCTTTAGAGCAGTATTCAAGCATCTCTGAGGTTGCCTTACTGGTTTTACATCTTCTATGTATATCCTATGTGTACATACCTCAGGATGAATGCCTTTCATGTCCTTATAGGTCCATGCAAAAGCTTGAACATGTTTTTGTAATACTGCAAACAATTTGGTTTCTTGGTCCTTAGTTAGACAGTTATTAATGTTCAAAAATTTACCTGGCTGTATTTCAATTTGTTTGATCCTTGGATGTACAGAACTAGCTGCTTCATAGTTACTGATTAATGCATTTAATGGACAATGATGTGAATACAAAGTATGAAATACTCTAGAATTTATCTCAGAGATGATACCTGATGGAATCAGAGGAAATTTGAAGGTGTAAAGGTGATGATGCCATCTATGTGGTAGTATGAATGATCTTTCCTAACTAGACATGGATGACAGAGGTTCTAAAATTTGTTCCTCCTCTTTCCAAAATAATTGATGAACAAGAATTTGATCATAAGTCAGTCCTTCTGATTGTAATGTTTCAATTAGGACAGTTTCATTCTCGAATATTTCTCTTTCTGGTGTAGTGATTTCCTCAATATGTTCCTTCACTACAACTGTAGCCAAAGTGGCAATGGTTTCTTGTTCTTCATCAAATTCAGGATACCAAATTTGTCCAAAAAATTTAGTTGAAGGTTGATCTGGTGGATACAAAGAAATTTTATTTAGGTCAACACCATTAGAAATGGTCATTTCCCCTGACCTGTAGTCTATAAAAGTAGCTGCAATAGCTAGCCAAGGTCATCCTAGAATGATAGGGTATCCATTGACTGAATTTCTAGGCTGCAATACTAAGAAGTCTATAGGATATTCCCAAGAAGAGACTTCAATGGCTACATCTTCTAGGATACCTTCTGGTTTAGTGACTGACCTATCTGTCATTTCCAAAACTGTGGTGGTAGGACTAAGATTTTTGAGCTGCATTTTTTGCATTGTGTCTTTAGTCATTACATTAATTGCAACTCCAAGATCAATTAGCACATTAGGAATTTGCATTAACCCAATAGTAGTTGTAACTATTGGACTACCTGGGTCACTATACTTGGGAGGAACTAGTTTTCCAGACAATAGATCAGCTAATTTTCCTTCTACCTAAACAGTTTTAGGAAAGGCCTTCTTTTTTTTACCAGGTTTCTTGATACATAACTCTTGAATAGTATTTTTGATTAAAGGTACATCCCTTATTGCTTGCAACAAAGGGAGAGAAATTGACATCTTTTTAAGTTTTGTCACTAATTTTGATTTAGGGGAAGTATCAATATGATCAAATATTTCAAGGTATGGTAATGCTACTAGAGAAGATTCCTGCATTTTTTCTATTATTTATTCTTCTTTTTTGTTGCACTATCTCTTGATTTGGAGGTTCTTGTTTCTCACTAATTTATTCAATGGTGGGTGGAACAGGTTTAGGTAAAACCTTCCCTGAACGCAGTTGGATGTTACTCTAGTCAAGTACATGAACTACAACAGAGTCTTTAGACTCAGCCTCATAAATAGGGGTTGTTTTTCTGGTATTATTTGGGTTAGTCACAGGCTAAGCTGGGAGTGGAGGTTGTTTCACTGGTTGTGTTTGTTGATGTTGTGCTCTTCCCTAAAAATTTGGATTAGGAGCGAGCAGCAAGTTTTGAGCTTGCCCTTGATACCTTTATTGTCCTTTATATGGTGGGTATTGCTATCCCCATATTTGTCCTTGTTGTGTCCATTGTGGATGAATTGTATGCCAAGGTGGGTTCATCCACCCAGAATGTGACCAATCTGGAGGAGCTATCCAAGGTTGGTTCCAAGATTGTGCAGAGACTTCTGCATGTCCCCATGGCATATTCATATTCCAAGGAGGTTGTCCCAAATTTGGAAACCGAGGAGCATTGGGATATTGTGCATAGCCACTATCGGATCTCTGCCCAATAGCATTAAGTTCTTCTATTTGGGTGCCCAAAACAGATTTTAGATGAGGCAAAAAAGGACATTTATCTGTTGAGTTTTCCTTGGAACAAATTTCACAAATAGAAGTTTTGTTTAAAGGGAAATCCTATAAGGCATGCTTGTTTCTACATCTTAGGCAATAAATGGCCAAAGGTGGTGTAGAATTGGGTTTTGTGTTTCTCTCACCTAATGCAGAATTAAGTTGAACAAGGATATTAGTTTTTAAATTAGCCATTTCCTCCATCAACTCCTTTATGTCACTATTGCCAAAATTTCACTTCTTTCTTCGTTGGTGAGTGCAAGAATAATTTTTGCATAACTCCACAATATCTTCAATGTCAATTTGATCTATGTCTCCTTTTCCCATTAAATCTAACACTTACCTAGATTCATCCTGCAATCCTCTTAAGAAGATAGGTTTTAAGAAATCTGGTTCTACATGACCACATCTCTTTTGGACAAAGGCAAAGTGATCAAGATAATCCTCTAAAATCTCATCTTCTTCTTGCTTGATCTGAAACAACTCATCTTTCATGTTTCGTACTCTACAATAATCTTGATATTTATGTAAGAATGTAGTCTCCATGTCATCCCAAGTATGGATTGAATTAGGTTCAAGATTACTCATAAACCATCGGAGAGTAGCATCCTTAAGCATGGAAGGAAAGAATTTCAATTTTTGATTATCATTTATGTAGTCATAAGTCTGACATAACACTTTGAATTCAAAAAAAAATTGATCAAGATCTTCTGAAATAGTTCCCCTAAAAATTGGCAATATGGATGGAGAAATAGTTTTCATGGGAGCATCTAGAGCTGGATCCAACTGTTTGGGGTATTCAAAAGTCTTAGGAGGATCATCAGCATAACCACCTGGTGGTGGTGCTACTGCTACCATAGTTGTTTTCTTTCTTGCGACTGATGTGGATTGTTCAGGATTAGGGGAATGTTTAGCAGCAAGTGCTTCAAAAAGCACTTGTTCTAATATTTCCAAAGCTTCAGTTGATGAAGAAGGTATGTCTTGCTTAAGTTTCTCAGAGATTTCATACACAGGCAATTATTCATCTGATCATGAAGAATGCCTTGGTGGTTCAGAAATAGTTCTGATAAACCTCCCTCTTTCATCTCTTGGCCTATGCATTCATGCCTATTCACTAAATAAACTGAAATGCAGTATTTCAAAAATTGTAACACAATTCTTGACCCGTTTCACTTTTCCTAAAAACATTGTTTGATCCCCGACAACGGTGGAAAAAATAATGAGGGTCATTGATCATTCATCATTTAGTAATTATATGTCAGTCCAGGGTGGTGTCCAAATGTTGTATATGATAGGAGGTGTCAGAGTTGCAAGTTTAGTTTATCCAAGAATAGGCTTTTATTGGTAGGTCTATTAGCAGTGCTAGGGGTTGTTGTATCTTCCTAATTTCTAACAAAGGAACTCAAATTGCACAATCTAAAGTTGAATTTAAATTGCAGGAAAAGGAAACTGCAGAATCTGAAATTGACAAGAAATAAAATGTTGTTGAATTGACCAAAAAGAAAAATTGCAGGAAAGTAAACTATAGAATGGAAATTCACACACACGCTTGCAGAAATTAAACCAATGATAAAACTCATAATTTTTTGAACATAAGTTGAATCTGAGAAACCAAATTAATGTTTATTGCAGTAAAAATGAAAATGACATAATTCTGAAAATTGCAGAAAATGCTAAAAATGATGTAATTCTAGAAATTGCAAAAAATTCTAAAAATGATGCCATTACAGGTCAAATGCTAAATACTGTTCTAACACATGATTGAACCTATTATAGATGCTATGGTGCAATTCTAAAATGAAACTAATTCTACAAATAAATGTTGACAGAATTTTGCTGATCTGTTGTAGCAAGAAATCAGCAAGAATTTTTTGTCATTATGCTACCCTTCCTCTGATCCTGCAAGTGGCCCTTGCTTCCAGAACCAGAAGAGGGTGAATAATTATACCAGGTAAATTAAATGTGCACTATCAACCATAAAATGCCAATAAAATCTGAAGAATGCACCTTTTATTTCATTTGAAACTACATTACAGTACTATAAGAAAAATCTGTAATTTACTGTAATGCTACAAAGACTTTATCTTCTGCTAATAACTATCTCCTATTCCTCTATCTCTATTTCTTCATATGTCTATCTATATATCTATTATGCTCAACCGTGCTAGGAGCTTTATTTATAATACAAAGTTGATATATCTGTTTGCTGAGTTTTAGGGATTTCCAACTGTTTACAAAATAGTTTCTTGGAATGCAAGGTTATAATTTGTCAACCTTTATCCCTTTATCCTAGCTGGTCCACCTATGGTGAAGGAATGGAGTCCAAATAGGGTGGACTAACTGTTTGGTCAATTTCCAATCATAATTTCCATGGTTTTGGGGCATTTTGACCATTTTTGGTTGTTCCTATGCTATTCCCTATTCCTACGCTACTTATTCCTGTGCTGCTCTAGAATAACAGGCAGTTGACAATTTGTTGCTTATCTGCACTCCAAAAACATAGGGAGGAAGTTGTTGATCATTTGGATTGTTTTCCATTATCTTGTACACCCTTTTGCATTGGTGGCACGTGATGGAGTGACTAATTCCAAGCCCTGCTGTATATGTACAGCTGGCTAGAACTGTTACAGTCACAACCTGTTTTCTTGCATAGTTAGCTACAATGGATAAGTTCTTGGTGCCTTTTTCATTTGAATCAATTTAAACAAAGGAACACAATATTTTTAAGCACCAGATATTCAACAAGGTCTATATTATGATTCTGAATTACTACAATACTACTGATTAATTAACTAAAAATAGGTGAAATTGCAATAAAAACAGTAAAACAGAGTGTATGCACTTTGTCATTTCAGAATATACAAACACCACTATATAATGCATTTTACCCATAATTAACATAAAAACATAGTAAAAAGGGTGAGTCAAATAGTTATAATGTATCAAAAAGTATCCATGGATGAGGCAATTCCTGGCCTCATCAACGTGGTTCACCCAATGTGGGCTACCTCCATAGAGAAAATATTTCTTCTAAAATTTCTCAAATAATATCTTGATAATCCTTCCTAATTACAATGTTTATGGACCTCTATCCAAAGGATATGTTGATCCCCTAAATCTAGTTTATGGATCTCTATCCATAGGAGAACTCCTCCTTTACTCTGGTCGGTGATCCTCTAGAAGACACTACCTCCACTACACTTACTATGGATCTCTCTCCACTTGAAGACTCTTGTCCTCACTCAAAATACCTATCCTCAATGTCCTACCTAATGGATATCTATCCAATAGAGACTTTGTCCTCTCTGCTCTATCACCTCCAAAGCTCTATCTCAATACTGTACTAAACATAGTTGACTCGGTCTAGCATAATTTTGCTCAATATCTTGCACTAAACATAGTACATTAGGTCTAGAAAAAATCTTCTCAATAGGTCCACTCAAAACCTTCTCAAATATTCTCAATAGGTCCACTCAGAACCTGCTCAACTCTACTCAATAGGTCCACATAGAACTTGCCAAATCTACTCAACAAGCTCACTCAAAACTTTTCCAAATATTCTCAAAAAGCTCACTTAAAACTTATCCAAATCTGCTTAACAATATCACACAAAACTTGTCCAAATCTACTCAACAAGTGCACATAGAACTTGTCCAAATATGCTCAAAAATCTCACACAGAACTTGTCCAAATCTGCTCAATAAGTCCTCTCTAGGACTTGCTCAAATCTACATTACAAGCTTCCACAAAAGCTCACACAAAATTAGTCCACAAGCCTTCTCAAAGACTTACCTCAAATTAGCTTAACAAGTTTACACATAACTTTTCCAATCTCATAGAAGCATAAAGATAATTGTTATAGACTCAATATGTTTTATACTCAATGCTCAATCACTTTCTCAACTCAATATCATAGAAGCATAAAGAGAATTGTTAGAGACTCAATATGTTCTATACTTAATGCTCAATAACTTTCTCAACTCAATCTCATAGAAGCATAAAAAGAATTGTTAGAGACTCAATATGTTCTATACTCAATGCTCAATCACTTTCTCAACTCAATCTCATAGAAGCATACAGAGAATTGTTAGAGACTCAATATGTTCTATACTCAATGCTCAATCACTTTCTCAACTCAATCTCATAGAAGCATAAAGAGAATTGTTAGAGACTCAATATGTTCTATACTCAATGCTCAATCAATTTCTCAACTCAATCTCATAGAAGCATAAAGAGAATTATTAGAGACTCAATATGTTCTATACTCAATTCTCAATCACTTTCTCAACTCAATCTCATATAAGCATAAAGATAATTGTTAGAGACTCAATATTTTTTATTCTCAAAGCTCAATATCAATTAAATCAGAATATAGAATAGTTTTTTTATGGAACTTGAACAACCACTTCACACATTCACTTGACTAGGCTCAATCAACTCTACTCAACCAATCACCTCAAGGAATAACCCTTTCTCACAAACCCTAGTCCAAGCATGTATCACCCAACTCAAAATATTTCCAACAATGCCCAACACAAATCTCACATAACAATGATACTCATGTTCTTTTCTAACTCAAGTTCAATTTCTTTGCACAACCAATTGGCTTCAACAACAATGCTAATAAAATAAGGTTTTAATCACAACTCTCAATCCAAAAAACTTGTAAGCATTAATCCAAGGTACTTCACTCACCCAATGGTCTAAAAAACAATGCTTATCAAAAAAGGTTTAATCACAACTCTCAATCTAGAAAACCTTGAAGCATTAACTCAAGCACTTTTGAAAAGGAAACCTTAATAAAATCCTTTTCTCTCCAAACTTAATTTTTAATTATGCCAATCACCTAACTCAACAAAGAAGAATTTTACACATACCTTTTCTTGAAGAGCAGTTGTCCTTACAAATCTGCCACACTCACTATTACTTCTTTGTATATCTCAATAAGGGTTAGAGGATATTTTTATTCAACAAAATATATCACAAAAATAATATCAAAATTACACCTTATCACTCCAACTTAATTAATAATCAATATCCTCACAAAATCACACAAACCCTTAATTTAAAATAATATAATACCCACAATGTCTTAATATTCCAATATTCCACTATATTGTAATTTAAGACTTTATTAAAAATAAAAACCAGAATTCTCCTTATAACTCCTAAGGTATTTCTCAACTACCCAAAACTTTATTACAAGGCAACCTTTCAAAACATACACCACTAATAAACCTTATACCTCCAACTTAGGCATGCAATAAAAATTAAAATTAAAAATGTTACCTTAGCCTTTGGAGGGAATGGAACCCTCAACGTTGCCCCCTTTGCACACCTTAACCGTGGCCAAGCTTTTCGCATGAACCAAGTGCTCGTTAAGTCTTACGAAGCACCACGTGCTTCTTGGACTTTATGCACTCCTTCCACCTAGGAAAAATAATGTTCTTCTTTGCTGCTTCCAACAACACACCACATGATTGCCTTCAACACACCTTACAACTTGCACCTGCCATGATTCGAACATGAACCTCCTCACTGTCAGTGCTTTCCACTTTCCAAAAATGCCAATAGACCATGTTGTCTCTTTCAACTTTGAAACTCAAAGTTTCCTCTTTTCAATGCCTTGTTTTTCACATACACTCCATGAGCTCTTAATTCGTAGGCCAATCATTTTATCTTTCGAGCAAGGATAATTAGAAATAAACTTTGGGAATGGTATTTATATGCATCTCCAATAATTTGAAAACATTGGCGCTTCCCTTTGGCTTCTATGACGTCGGCAAAAATAAAACTTTGAATGCCTTGTTTAAATATTTAAATCCAACCTTTGGATTTATTAAAATATTCTTTGGTCTTAAACCTTTAAACCCAACCTTTGGGTTTATTAAAATATCTTTAGACTTTATAAACCCACTTTTGCAATATAAAATATTGTAATGAAAATTATAAATATTTTATTTTGGGTTTTCACCATGGCACTTCTAATATTATAATAACCATTATAATATTTCACCTTTGATAAAGTACCTTTTAATATTTATTTATAAAATTTAAATTCATCCTAAATTTAAATAATTTATAAAATAAATATTATAACTCCTTTTTAACTTCTATCTTTTGCACTGTTTTACTTGAACTTTGGCCTTCTCCCTGGATATCAAATAACCATCTTTGTCCCCTTTATTTCTTGCTGAAATATTTGGTATTAAATTATGACTTCATCTGGTGACATCAATGACAACTTTGACTTAGGGACTCAAAATGTCCAACAATCTCCCCCTTTGTCATTGATGGCAACCCATATCCTTTTACTGAAACCTGACCTTCTTTTTCCTTCTTCTCCCCCTGGGACATTGCTCCCCCTGGATCAATGCTCACTCAAATATCAAATATCTCCCCACATCACACAAATATCTCCCCATTTGACATCAATGACAAAGGGTCACCTTTGGGGATCGGGGCTAAGAATGAGCCTCTTAGCTTAGCCCCTCCCCCACCTCCACATGAGGTGGTTAATTCTAGGGTGGGAGTATTTCTACTCCCCAAAAGCACTGTTATTTACCTTTATCTTTTTCCCTTATTTTTTGAGTTTTTTGAATCCTCTAACAGTTTCTTTCCAAGTCATCATCCCTATTCATGTCATCACTCCTATTCCTGTTCATGTTCTTGTTCTAATCCATGTTCCTATTTATATTCCTATTTCTATTCTCATCCATATTCATGTTCCTGTTCCTACCCATGTTCCTGTTCTTAATTCTATTCATATTCCTGTTCCTGTTCATGTTCCTATTTTTGTTCATATTCCTAGTCCTATTCATGTCTATTTCTAGAATATTTTCTCTACACCATCTTGTTGTGTGACCATCATTATTGCACTTATAACACTTAATGTCATTATTCCTTGGTGGTGCAAATGTCTTAGGATTTCTCCTAGTGAAGCCATATACTCTTCTGTCATGAATCTTGCAATTATTTGCCTTGTGACCAAACTCATTACATGAGTAGCAATACCCTTGGAAAAGTTATCCTTTTCCATATTCTTGTCTTTCATGTGTCCTGCATTGTGAAGCCATGTTCCCAAACTTGTGGCATGAAAAACATCTTCCATTGAAGCTTCCTTGTATTGACCTCATTAGCGTCATGTTCTGATTGTTGTTCCATTTGTACCTTCTTTGTGCATTGTTCCTATCTTTGTTGAACCCTTTATTGTCCAACTCATCCTCTGATGTATCACTCCCACTTATACTATCTTCTTCGGATGTATCTTCTTTTGAAGTTTCTTCTTCTTCAAGACTTGAAGTAGGCTTTTCTTCCCATTTCTTTTGTACCTATTTGGAACCAAGACCTGTCTTGTTTATCTCTCCTCTTTGTATCTTGACTATTTTATCCACATTCTTTGCACTGGTTACATACTTGTATAGCTTATTCTTGGAATCTTCTAAATATTCTTTTAGTAGTGCCACTTCTTGTGCTAACTTCTCACATTACAAAATCTTTGCTTCTAACTTATCTTTGAACTTGCTTGCCTTAGCCTTTGTTTTTTCTAAATCCTCTATGAGCAATCATATTTCTTCATCACATTCTTGAAATTGACTTTCAAGCTTAGAGTGTTGCTTTCTTATCTTATTTACCATGTCAATGGCATAGATAAGTTCTCCCTTGAGATCATAGCCATTCTCTCCTGAATAATCCTCTATTTGTTTACCTTTGTCCAAATCATTACTTTCTTTTGGATTGTCTTCTATAGGATCACTCACTTCTTATTCTAATGCTATTAGAAGATTTTCATATGGTCTTTCAAGTGCATCTTCAAAATCATCATCACTAAAACTATAACCATCCCTTGTGCAATCATATTCAAGATGTCCAAATTTACCACATTTAAAAAACTTGAGAATAATTGAAGTCCTTTTCTTAACTGGTTCTTTTTATTCAATCATAAATAGGACTTTATCTCTATCATTGTTTGAAAAAATAGCATCACTATCAATTGAGTACTTACTTTAATTATCCGCATAGTATCTTCTCTTTTGTATTTGGAAGAACTTCTTCCCTTGTCTATTTTGTCCATCCTTGATTTTCTTTTGGTACCTGTATCTTTTAGATTTCTTGTACCTGTGATCATGTTTTTCTTCATCATTGTTGTTCTTTGGCTCTTTGCAATCTGTTAAAAAATATCCATACTTTCCATAATTAAAACACTTAATCGATCTTAGATCTATGGGTCTTCTGGAACCTTTATCTCTTCTACCATAGTTAGCTTCTTCATCACTAGATGACTCACTGCTTGATTCTATCTTCTTACTCTTTTTCTTTTTTTTTCACTTTGAATGCACCTTATTTCGAAGGAATAAGATCTTTTGTTCTTATCTCAAAAGTCGTAAGCATGCCAAGAAAAGAAATTCTTATCATAGAATCGCTATCAATTAATGTTTCTATAGCAAAGACCTTTTCACTGTACCTTTTTGGAAGAGTTCTCAAGATCTTATCACAAGAATCAGATTCATCGAACTTCATTCCAAGACCTCTCATCTCATGTATAAGTTCATAAACCTTTTTGAGATAGTCACGAATGTTTTCATCATCCCACATTCTTAAATTTTCAAATTCTCCTTTGATATTTTTGATCTTAGATTTCTTGACATATTTGTCAACTTCATATATTCATGCAATAGTTGCCACATATATTTTGCTATTTTAAAATCCATAACCTTCATAGATTCTGATCTACACAATCCTTTTATAATTGTATTCATAGCTCTTGAATTTTCATGCATTAGAAGCTTACCTTCCTTATTTGTAGTAGGATTGATTGCTGAATCATATCCAAGTTCCACTACATCCCAAAATTCATTGCCAAGTGCCATCAGGTGAAATATCATTAGCACACACCAATACAAGAAGTCACTTCCATCAAATACTGGTACTACATTATTTATGGACCCATCCCTTTGATCCTTTTGATCCATTATGTTCTTATACTACTTTTCCTTTAAGCTATCAAACTCTTCTAAAGGAACCCACTATGATACCAATTGAAGAACACAAGCTTATACTAAGAGAGGAGGGGTGAATAGTATAAGACCACTTTTTACTTTTCTTTTCAAATCAATAATATGCAGTGTATAGATAGCAGTATCAATAGCAGTAATCAAAGCAATGCATAAAACACCATACACAATAGAGACACAGATTTTAACATGGTTCACCCAATGTGGGCTACCTCCACAGAGAAAATATTTCTTCTAAATATTTCTCAAATAATATCTTGGGAATCCTTCCCAATTACAATGTTTATAGACCTTTGTTCAAATGATATGTTGATCCCCTAAATCTGGTTTGTGTATCTCTATCCACAGGAGAACTCCTTCTCCTCTGATCTATTTGGTGATCCTCTAGAAGACACTACCTCCACTGCACTGACTGTGGATCTCTCTCCACTTGGAGAATATTATCCTCACTCAAAAGAACTATCCTCAATATATTGGCTGATGGATCTATATCCACTAGAGACTCTGACCTCTCTACTTTGTTACCTCCAAAGCTCTATCTCAATACTATACTGAACACAATCCAGTCAGTCTAGCATAGCTCTACTCAATCTCTTGCACTAAACATAGTACATTTGATCTAGCATAAATTTGCTCAATAGGTCCACTCACAACCTTCTCAAATCTACTCAATAGGTCCACTCAGAACTTGTTCAAATTTGCTTAATAGGTCCACTCAGAACCTATCCAAATATTCTCAAAAAGCTCACTCATAACTTGTCCAAATCTACTCAAAAAGCTCACTCAAAACTTGTCCAAATCTGCTCAACAAGCTCACTCAGAACTTGTCCAAATCTACTCAACAAGCTCACTCAGAACTTGTCCAAATCTGCTCAACAAGCTCACACAGAACTTGTCCAAATCTTCTCAATAAGTTCTTTCTAGGACTTGCTCAAATCTACATTGTAAGCTTCCACAAAATCTCACATGAAATTATTCCACAAGCATTCTCAAATACTTACCTCAAATCAGCTTAACAAGTTCACATAGAACTTGTCCAATCTCATAGAATCATAAAGAGAATTGTTAGAGACTCAATATGTTCTATACTCAATGCTCAATCACTTTCTCAACTCAATATCATAGAAGCATAAAGAGAATTTTTAGAGACTCAATATGTTCTATACTCAATTCTCAATCACTTTCTCAACTCAATCTCATAGAAGCATAAAGAGAATTGTTAGAGACTCAATATGTTCTATACTCAATGCTCAATAACTTTCTCAACTCAATCTCATAGAAGCATAAAGAGAATTTTTAGAGACTCAATATGTTCTATACTCAATGCTCAATCACTTTCTCAACTCAATCTCATAGAAGCATAAAGATAATTGTTAGAGACTCAATATGTTCTATATTCAATTCTCAATCACTTTCTCAACTCAATCTCATACAAGCATAAAGATAATTGTTAGAGACTCAATATTTTCTATTCTCAAAGCTCAATCTCAATCAAATCAGAATATAGAATAGTTTTTTATGGAACTTGAACAACCACTTCACACATTCACTTGACTAGGCTCAATCAACTCTACTCAACCAATATCCTTAAGGCACAACCCTTTCTCACAAACCCTAGTCCAAGCATGTATCCCCCAACTCAAAATGTTTCCAAAATGTTTCTAAAAATACCCAACATAACAATGATACTCATGTTCTTTTCTAATTCAAGTTCAATTTCTTTGGATAACCAATTGGCTTCAACAACAATGCTAATAAAACAAGGTTTTAATCACAACTCTCAATCCAAAAAACCTTTAAGCATTAACCCAAGGTACTTCACTCAACCAATGGTCTAAAAAACAATGCTTATCAAAAAAGGTTTAATCACAACTCTCAATCTAGAAAACTTTGAAGCATTAACTCAAGCACTTTCGAAAAGGAAACCTTAATCAAATCCTTTTCACTCCAAACTTAATTTTTAATTATGCCAATCACCTAACTCAAAAAAGAATAATTTTTCCCATACCTTTTCTTGAAGAGTAGTTGTCCTTAAAAATCTGCCACACTCACTATTACTTCTTTGTATATCTCAATAAGGGTTAGAGGATATTTTTAGTCAACAAAATATATCTCAAGAATAATATCAAAATTACACCTTATCACTCCAAATTAATTACTAATCAATATCCTCACAAAATCACACAAACCCTTAATTTAAAATACTATAATACCCACAATGTCTTAATATTCCAATATTCCACTATATTGTAATTTAAGACTTTATTAAAAATAAAAACCATAATTCTCCTTATAACTCCTAAGGTATTTCTTAACTACCCAAAATATTATTACAAGGCAACCTTTCAAAACATACACCACTAATAAACCTTATACCTCCAACTTAGGCATGCAATAAAAATAAAAATTAAAAATGTTACCTTAGCATTTCGAGGGAATGCAACCCTCAATGTTGCCTCCTTTGCACACCTTAACCACAACCAAGCTTACAACACGAGCCAAGCGCTCGTTAATTGATAACACTTTTTTAGTGTTTCAATTATGGTGTAGGAATTTCATAGTCTCGATGTATAATTCCCTTAAATTCCTCATATGGGTTGACTTTCTAGGGTTACACATGTTCTTGTGGTCCATTTTAGTCTATTTGGTTTTCCTCTTGGATATTTTATTTACCATGAATGGGAAAATCCTATAGTATCTGACCCCAAAAATGTATTTGTGTCAATGTTGATTTGGCTAATGAGCTTAAGCAAGACGTTGATATCTAGGTTGAACACCTGATTCACTCAAAATGTGGTTTATGGTAACCTTTTAAACACTTATTTTCAATTCTAGACAATGTACCATAATATTAAATATTACCTTCTCATGGAGGGTTTCTTCAAACCCAAGTTATCAACATATCCCACTCACACAAAAATCCATAAACTAAGAAGTCTAAAGAAGGTTGGATCACAAAGGCCATCTGAAAGAGTAAAATTTTAAAAGGTGTAGGGTCCTCTAACCATTAAAATAAAATTATAACTCATCTTCAAGATCCAATTTCTCAAAGTACTTAGGAGGATTTCCCTTCATATTGGTTTCTCCTTGAGTCATATCCAACATGCAAGAGACCCTTCCTATCTTTGCTACATGGGTAGTTGATATACACCAATGCAAAGGAAATTTACTATTCTCATAGTATTTCTAGGTTTGAGGCATAATAAGGAGAGTACACCAACCAAATTGACATCAAGTATAGATGGACATATTTATACTTGAGAACCATTGGCATTTTCTACATAATACTTATGAGTTCTTCCAAATTTTGAAGAGAATTATGAATTTGAAGATGTCATGCACCTCATCCAATAATCGTGTATATTTTCTAATGGAATATCACAAGGCTAATGAATCTAGTATAAAATTATTTGGTCCATTATAATATACAGCAAATTTGGAATATTACCGAATATTTTGTTCTATTTCCATGCAATAAGTTAAGTTAATTGAAATTCTACTATAAAATACATGCCAAATTATTTGGGTTATCAATAAATGCTTTCATTTTATTCATGAGTTAGAGTGTGATGGTGAAGTGGTGCTTATGGTGTTGTACATACAATATAACTTTTATCATATGGAGTAGACACATGAAATCATGTGATTTGGTTGCTCTTCAATATTGATGGGTAGTCATTTAGGTATGTTTATGTTTATACTCCCAACTTGGCCTATGTATTTTAGGGAAGTGGTTGATTTTTAAAAGGAAAAAGGACTTATTCCATGGTGAAAGCATTTTGTAGATGATCATAACCACCAGAATATTATCAATGGCATATAATTTTATTTACTAATGAGGAATAAGGCTATATAAATAAAATATATGTTAATGCAATTTATACAAGGCTATTATATAAATGGCACTAAAATGTCAATATGGTCAATGGCAATAAAATATGAAGGTTGGTAAGCACATGTTTTGAATGCCACATTGTAGATAACATTGTTGACCAACACATGCAAATTAAATAAGTCATTTAATGGAGCACATTTTATATAAAATCCAACATTTAATTTGGTCTTATCTCTTCTTCTCTTGCCAAGTCGAATGCTTGCCTATAAATATGTATAATGTTTAATAGAAATGCAAATTTTGGATTGGAAGTAATTTGTGTCTATATAATTGGTATCAGAGCATTGATCTTACCCTGTGGGAGGGATTTTTCTTGTTGGAAATTCACCCCTCCTTGCTTCCATAGTCTTTTGTTGCATTCAAGTTTGAGTTTCATCATTCCTCATTAAAATAAGTCTCTTAATACAAAATCCTACATTGTCTCTATGCTTGTTTCCTATGTCTCATTTCTTGGGTTGACTATATTGAATGTTTTCTAGTCATTGCATTGGTTTTGGCACTAGCTTTCCTTTTATTGTGGTCAGGCATCTAACATTTTCCAAATTTTCAGCCATGTTGTCCACTACCTTCTTTGGACGTCCAACATGTCTGCCCCTAGGATCACCAAATAAAAATACTCCCCCATGTGCCCTATCACTTCCATGGCCACCTCCAACCATCTTCTATGATTTGATGGTCTTTGTGCAACTTTACATCAAATTTTTTTTTATGCTAGTTCTAACTGTTGTGTTGTACCAAAACAAAATTTCTCCTACTTTTATGAGCCATGGTTGTTCATTTTCACCTACAATCTACAAACTATTTTCTAACCCAACTCCATTGATTTTTGATGTCCCTTTCTATCCATGCTTTGATCTATGCCTCCATGGCCCTAGCTTAGAAACCCTACTACCCCTCACATTTTTCTTTGTTAATTTTTTGTGCACCTCTATAACACTAATCATTATTTTCCCAACCATCAATTTTGTGTTTCAATTTGTGTTATGTGCTTTACTTTACTTTATAAGCATCTACATTTCACTTTCTAAACCCTTTTTTTGCTCCATTGATCGCTTTCCTTAAAAAACCCTAGCTATTATTTTCCATAGTAAACCCTAGCTATCATTTTCCATAGTAAATACTACCTTCCATTTTCCATAGTTGTGACCCTATGTTCTCATGATATTTTGATATCGAATCCATGATTCAACATCTCTATTGAATATTCTATCACAAATTTAGCTATTTCATGGCTACTTTTTAGTTTTTTGGCACCCTTGAAAACTATTTTGTAACTATTCCATCATCTCCTCCTACTTTTGGTGCCATAGACGCACCCTCTTCCTTCTAGGATACTATTCTTGATATTGTATCTTTTGGTTGCACATAGTCACTTGTACGAATGATGCAGACTCTGATATTTGTAGCTCCTCTAGAGCCTACCTATTCACCATAGATCTCCATCACCATCAACTTCAAAACAACCATTGAGATGTCCACATGCTATTGTATACATGTTTGCCACATAGGACAAACCTCTATCAATGGTCCACATTCTACTAGTTGTACTTTCTTTGGATTTTGTCACCCATCTAGGACAAATGTGCAACCTGCCTTGTTGGTCCACTTATGATCCAAGATATTATGCCTTTCCTCCATGTGATAGATCTGCACCATGTTCTCTACACTTTCCCATGTGGCATCTCTACACATCTTGCACTAGCCACATTTCTAGCATCCTCTTCAAGTGGATGCATTAAAAATATATATCCCACATGTTTTTTTGGGAAGGTTGTTACTAGCATTATATTCAATTTCTTTATAAATGTCAATGTGTTGAAAAATAAGGGAGGAACTTAAAATTTTTAAAATAAACAAAATATTCCATTGATAATAAAGAAGGAATATCATAAACCATTTGACAATGAAATATTGAGAATAGAGAAGATAGTATCTAAAGAAATAAAAAGTTAAAATAATAGAGAAGTTGATGTTGGAACAAAGATAGTCAAGAATCTAGTGAGCCAAATGTAGAACCAAATTGAGGTGCTGAAAAGACAAACTCCAATGGGAGGAGTACCCATGTGATGCCTGGTGATCATACAATAAGGGTCATGGTCTTGCGAATAACTTCGGAAAAACACTGTATGTAGGAGTCACTAATACAAGATAGAACCTAAAAAATACTTGAAGAGACAACACCAACTATGTAGTGAGGAGTACCCATATGCAAGGTCCATGGTTGGGACAAAATTTTCTAATACAAGAATAAAAAACTTGAAATCCAATTCAAAAAATGAGGAGCAAGTCTACCTCATAACTTAGCTCATGATACATGATACACATAACAATAGTGCCATAATATTTATCTAATATCGAAGGTATATTGAAGGAGTCTTGGGAATGACTAAAAATGTACTCAAAGATACATAAATTGGGTTTAAATTAGTTTTTACAACCCAGATTTTGAAGTACCATAGGTTAAAGGAGACTTGTACAAAAAAAAAAATAATACTTCTATTAGATTTGACTCGAAAAGAACATTTTAATGACTATAATTAAGGCTATATTCAAAAAATATAGGGTGCTTCAAAATGCGATAAAGAAAATGTCTTACTGAGCAAAAAGACGAGGTGAAATTTCCCTTTTACATCAAAAAAATCAAAGAATATTCCCTTAGAATATTCCATTTTTTTTGAAATCTTTAAGTTCCTCCCTCATTTTTCAACACATTAACATTTACAAAGAAATTTAATTTAAAGATAATAAAAACCTTCCCCACAAAATATGTGTGATATATTTTTAACATATCCACCTAAAGAGGATGCTAGCAATGCAACTCATGAAAAATGTGCAAAGATACCATGTGCAAAAGGGTAGAGAAAATAGTGTGAAGCTGCCATGTGAAGGAAAGGAATAATGAATTGGATTGGAAGGGGACCAAATATGTAGGTTGCGTGTGTGTCTTGGATGCATGGTGAAGTTTGAACACAATGCAATTTGTAGAACGTGAACCATAAAAAAATGTTACTCCTATGTGGAAGATAAGAATCCAATATTCAAGGCAATAGCCCATGGATGTCCTAGTGATTATTTTGAAGTTGGCATCAACAAAGATCTATGGTGAACATGTGAGATCTATAGGTATTGCAAATGTTAAACTTTGCATCGTTGGTGCAAGCATCTAAGTGGATTCAAAAGCTATAAGATAAAGCATATTGGCCTAAAAGAAAGATGGTGCATAAATGGCACCAAAAGGAGGAGGAGGATAGTGGGAAGAGTTGTAAAATAATGGTTGCACAAGCATCAAAAATATAAAAAATGGTAATTAAAAAACCATAACCATGGCAAAATATTCAACAACGATGTTGAATTATGGAGTTAACATTAGAAGAGTTGCAAATTAATGGTTGCACAAGCATCAAAAATCTAAAAAATGGTAATGAAACAACCATAACCATGACAAAATATTCAAGAGGATAGTGGGAAGAGTTGCAAAATAATGGTTGCACACGCATCAAAAATCTAAAAATGGTAATGAAAAAACCATAACCATGATAAAATATTCAACAAATATGTTGAATCATGGAGTCAGTATTAGAATATTGTGAGACTATGGGGCCATGATTGTAGAAAATGAATGCTTGGGATTATTGTGAAAAATAATAGATGGACTAGAAAAAGGGTTTGACAAGCCAAATGTAGATTATTTGTGAAGCAAACTAAAACACAAAACATAGACTAGAACACAAAATTGAGGGTTGAGAAAACGATGATGGGCACTATAAAGACGCATAGAAAATTGATAAAGGAAAAATGCGATGGGTGACAAGGTTAATCGAGCAAGGGCCATGGAGGCACAAATCAGGGCATGGGTAGAAAGAGACATTGTATGTCAATTGAGCTAGGGAGAATAGTTCACAAATAGCACACAAGAAAAAAAAACCACAACTCATAAAAGTAGGGTAGATTTTGTTCTAGTGCAACACAATAGTCAAAATCAATATCAAAATATCATCGATAGTTGAACATAAAATTGCATGAAGACCATAAAATCATATAAGATATCCAGAGGTGGCCAGGGAGGTGGTAGGGCATGTAGGGGAGTATTTTATTCGATGATACCATGGGAAGAAATATTGGAAGTCTTAAGAAGGTGACATGCCACATGTCTACAAAATTAGAAATTATTAAAAGTGGCAGTTGTGTCAAATGCAACAAAAAAGTACCAAGGAAAAATTACAACACAGTTCTAACAAGATAAAATAGATGGATAGAAGTAGAAAACAACAAATTCTAGGACATCATCCTAACACTATCTGTTTAATTATCATATTATTTTGTAATGACCCTCTTCCAAAGTGGGGATCCCTTTATAATGTTATTTTGTAATACTTTGTAATGGTATGCGACAATTGAGATGCCTAGACAAGTGGGACCATTTCATGTAACTGTTATCAATAATGTAACAAATGTTTGATAGAATATTCTAGCTTGAGTGGCACCATGCATATAGGCCAACTCTTGAGCATTAGGTTAGGGTTATATGAAGTGTATCTTTAAAAGTCATGGGTCCATGAATAAATGTATATATATGCAAATTAATGAAAGTATTGAAGGAGGTTTCCCCTTAAAGAGGCTTGCAATTCTATGTTGTTTTTTTTATATTGATTTAATTTTACATTTACATTTTGTATTGCAATATATTGTTCTTTCATGAAATTCTATTTTAATCGCAATAATTATGTGAATGAGTTTATTTTTATTATAATATTCCTAACAAGTGGTATCAAAGCACTTTATAGGGCCAATTTTTGTTATGACTGATAATTCTTGCCCTTCCATTTTTATTGTTAGGTATAAATTTCTCATATTTTTCATTTTCTACTTCTTTTTTTTCTAAAAAAACAATAAAAACACATCACTTTTTTTGCAATAGTTTATTAGGTCAGAAACCCTATGTCAGGGGTTTAAAATATTACTAAGTTATAAATATTGGCTAAGCTATATTTCTCATAAAGCATCTAGTGAAGTGAGGGGCGATCAGGCTCCTATACCTAAGCCTCAGACAACATTTGTCTAAGGAATTGAGCTCCCACGTATCTTTAGGTATATCGAGAGACCACCTAGGATTAGGACAAATCTTTAGATATAAGAATATTTTTGGTCATATGTTATCCATAGTATACTGGACACAACATGCAAAAGATCACCTTCATGTACTATCAGAGAGGTAGGTAGTGTGCTCAAGGGTAAGCGTGGAATCCTCCTTGAGTAGTGGCTTGAAATATTGTTCTGAGCACTATCATTTGTCACTGCGATATAAAAATGGCCTATTGATAGCACATAAACCCTAGCTTAGAATACCTGGTTTTGTTGAAAGTTTAACCTACATAGAACTTCCTATTCTATTGAATGTTAAACTTGTAACCAAAAATCCTACCATAAAAATTAAGCATACCGAGGAGACTTTCCTATCACAAAATTGCTTCATGAATAGATGAAATAAGTTGGAAAGAAACATAATAGTCAAGACAAAAAATAGTCAGAGTCAATCATAGTTAGGAAAAAAAAAATTTAGTATCAGTAATAGTCAAGTATAAATTTAGTTTGAGATAGTAACAATTGGGATAAAGTTTCCAATGCTAGTGTTAGTAGCAGTTGTTTGTGATGGTCATAATTCATAGCAAATAGAGAATTATCAGTGATAGAGTCCAACCAAACAGCTATCAATATAAGGAACCATAGTATCAGTGATAAAACAATATTAGTAACAAAGTGTAGAGATAGTTCCAATGACAACACAATGTTAGTAACCAATAGTTTCATAAGGAGTTGTCCGACAAGAAACCATTTTTTTGAGCAAACCAAGCCTCTAGGAGAAAACCCAACAACACTCAACACTTCTCCTAAAGTGTTTGGGGTGCTAAAAAATAGTGTTGTGATATATAGCCCATTGTGACCATCTCATCAAGTTGATCAATTTGGTATAACCTCCATGCATTTTTTCAAGGTGTCAAAAATATCATTTTGGGACCTATTCCATTATGATTGTATTTTCAAGCTGATCATTTTGATATATATCACCCAAACATATTTTTTAGATCATTACTAAAAATAGTAACTCCTGGAACAATACTTCTATTTTTAGTAAGTCAGTAGTAGTGGTTCAAATTCCACCAAAATGGCTAGTGGCACTAGAGGACACCAAAAGGAGATAGAACAAGCCAACTTTGTGGAGCAAATGCATACCATAATTAATAACCTTCTTAGTGACACTAAATAAATGAGGGATGAAATACAATATTTGAGAGGTGACTACATAAGCTCCAAAAATTCATTTTAAGAACAATTTCTAGGGATTGATGAAAACCTTAAGGATAGCCCAAAGGTGTTTGAGCGTCGTGACACTAACCCATCAGGTAGAGGAAAAGGAATCCATAAATACAGAGAAGGCTTACACTATATTTTTGACTTTGACACTTCCTTTAAGATACCTAAATTGTAATTTTCTAAGTTCAATAGAAAGGATGCAAATGGGTGGTTATATCGAGCAGATCAAATTTTCAAACTTCACTATGTCCTTAAATATTTGTGATCACTATGGAATCTTTCAACTTTGAATCTAAAGCTTTATAGTGGTATAAATGATTACAACACATAGTTCTCGATCCTTCTTGGGAATATTTTGAGTCATAATTACTCACTCATTTTTATTCTAGTGAGTATGAGGACTTCATAGGAGCATTAACCAAACTGATACAAACCTCTACAATTTGTAACTACCAGAACCAATTTGAGAAACTAGCTAATAGGACCAAGGAGTTGAATGAAATATCTTATCAAAGTTGTTTCATTAGTGGATTGAAAGATGATATCAAGGCTGAATTAAAGATGTTCAAACTTAAACTATGAAGCAAGCCATAGGATTGGCACGGTTGTCCAAAGAATTTTTTTTGGATCAAATAAGGTCACCTAAATTTCCATAGAACAAACCCTCATTTCCTTCTAAGTTCACACCCAATACTAAAAATAAATCTACTCCCTACAAGCACTTGACTACAAAAAATATGGAAGCTCGATGTGCACAAGGATTATGTTATCATTATGATGAAATATATTCACCAGGGCATAAATGCATCCAAAATAAGTTATTTTTGTTGGATGTTGAGGATTTAGTAAGTAGTGAAAAAATTGATGATGAAGTAGAATCATTAGAGGAACATCTTCATGAAGTCCATAGCTAGATATTTTTGTCCATGTTCTTGCAGGAATTACTACCCCTCACACAATAAAATTCATAGGATTTTTCAAAGGTCATCTTACAATTCTCATTGATTCAGGAATTACACACAAATTTATTAATCCCCAAGTCACTAAGCAAGACAATTATTACATACATACATGCAACTCTTTTGACGTTATGGTGAAAAATGGTAGGACTTTGCTTTGTAAAGGTAAATATTGTAATGTTAAGTTGAATATAGGGGATTATTAACTTAAAAATGATATGTTTTCTCTTAAACAAGGAGGATGTGATGTTGTGCTAGGATATCAATGGTTAAGTACTTTGGAAACTAATTCCTAGAACTTTGTAGAGTTATAGATGCAATTTTTATAGAATGGTAAGTCCTACACTCTTCGTGGTTCACAAGTAGGATCTCAGATTATTAGCTCAAATCATATGAAGAAGTTGATAAAAAAATCTACCCGTGGGATAATTACTCAGATATTTGTAATACAACTACCCACTTCCATACATGACAAATTCCTAGAAGATTTGCAACTAATTTTGAGAAAGCATGATGTAGTTTTTTAGAACTGACCAAATTACCACCCTGTTGCTCCTATGATCATGCAATCCCATTGGTACCTAGTAGTGAGCCACCTAACATCATATCTTATTGATACCCCCATGCTCATAAGTCAAAATTAAATAAAATAGTATAATAATTCTTAAAAGCTAGATTTATTTGGCCTAGTAATAGTCATTATTTTTTAGTCTTATTGGTTCGAAAGAAAATGGGTCTTGATAGTTGTGTATAGATTTTCATGATCTCAATAGGCTCACCATTAAGGATAAATTTCCTATCCCCATGGTTTATGAATTATTGTATGAATTGCATGGTGCTATGTTTTTCTCAAAGTTAGATATTTGCTTGGGTTACCATCAAATACAACTCAAGGAGGAGGATATTCCTAAATTAGAATTCCCCACTTATAAGGGCCATTATGAATTCTTGGTTATGCCATTTGGATTAAAAAATGCACCCTTCACATTTCAAAGCCTCATGAACAACATTTTACACCCATTCCTTAAAAAAATCATTTTAATATTCTTTGATGATATTTTGGTCTATAGTTGCTCTTGGGAGGAGCACCTCATCCATGCGGATCACACTTTGCAGCTTTTGGCTCAACATAAACTTTATACTAAGAGGTCTAAGTGTTCTTTTAGGTTGATCGAAAGAGAGTATTTGGGACATATTATCACCAAATATGGAGTTAAAGTCGATCCTAAGAATATTCAAGCCATTCAAGATTGGTCTAAGCCTCACACTCTTAAGGGATTGTTGGACATTTTGAGTCAAAGTTGTCATTGATGTCAAGGAATGAAGTTGTCATTGATGTCAAGGAATATGTCAAGGAACAATGCAAAGGTTAATGGCAAAATAGCTTCATAATATTTTTAATATTATGTGGAAGCATATGAAGGCGGGTTTTTATTAAAACCATGGATGAGCAAAATAAAAGGTTTTTCATAAAAACCCAAGGAAGCTTTTTGAAAAGCTAAAGGAGGTTTTAATATTTATTTTATAAAATATTTAAATTCAAATTGAATTTAAATTTTATAAATAAATATTATTTATACAAAGTGGTAAAATCAAAGAGGGTTTTAATAAAGCCAAAAAGGGTTTAAGAATTAATTTATAAAATTTAAATTCTAAAGAATTTAAATAATTTATAAATTAATTATTCAAATTTCGAAAGCGTCAATGTTCAAAATTATTGGAGGTAATATGTATATAAACTATATGCCTTAGTGGCATAGAGACTATCCTTCGTTTGAAAGAAATTAAAGAGGCAAGTATTGTGGTGAAAACTTATGCGAGGAAGAAGACAAATTCCTTTGTCTTAAGCACCAACGAAAGTGATAAGGGCATTGAGGGCTAAACCCTCATATCCACCAAGGCACATGGCCTAGTGGCAAGCGATCGCGAGTTAAGGTGTGTGGGTGCAGAGTGGTCCATGTTCGATTCACGACAAGAGCATTTTGGTAGTGTTGTGCTTAGGCGTCGAAGGAAGCGACATAGTCTTTTTGGTTTCGGTGCATTGGGGGAGGAACATAGAGCACGTTGTGCTCTTTTCTCCCCAAATGAGCACCTAGCTTGTGCAATGGTTGGAGCCATGGCTAGGGCATTGGGAGAAGCTGCGTCGAGGGTTCGAATCTCACCTAGGCAGAGGTAATAAATTTTGCATTATTTTTAATTGCCTAAGGTGTAAACATAAGGTTTAGGGAGCTATAAGGGGTTATGAAAAGGTGCTTATTTTAATTGTTAATTTTTGATTAAATGAAGGAATAAGGTGTTGAACTTTATTTTTAAATAAATTTATTGTGATATTTTTTATTTATCAAAAGGTGAATTGAAGAGTGATTAAATTTAAGAGGACTTCTTGCCATTGAGTTAGTTTGAAAAGGAGATTGTATTGACATTATTTTTGGTATTGAATATTATTTTAATTGGGAGATCATAAGGTGTATTTGGTCAATCATTTTTGTATATGTTGATGGATGCTTTCTTTAATATGGAGTGATAAGGTGTATATGTGTTTTGATATTTTGCATTGTATCTTTGAGAGAGTTTAGTATCTTCTAACTCCTTTGAGCTTGGCAAAGAAGTGTTTGTGGTTGTGGAAGATATTTTTGAGGTTCCTTCATCATCAAGAAAAAGGTATGAGCACATTCTTCCATAGTTGAGTTGATTGGTTGGTTTTCTGGAAAATAAGTTTGGAGTGAAAAGGACTTGATTAGGGTTTCCTTATTGAGTGTGTTGAGTTAATGCTTCAAGGTTTTCTGGAATAAAGAGTTGTTGTTAAAACCTTATTTTATAAGCATTGTTGTTGAAGCCATTGGTTGTGTGAAGAACTTGAACTAGGGTTTGAAAAGAACATGAGTATCATTGTTATGTGAGATTGGTTGATAAGCATTGTTGGAAATATTTTGAGTGAGTGTTCATATGCTTGGACTAGGGTTTGTAAGGAAGGATTGTTTCATTGAGTGATTGGTTGAGTAGAGTTGGTTGAGCCTAGTCAAGTGGATGTGTGAAGTGATTGTTCAAGTTCTATAAAATAAACTATTCTATATTCTAAATTGATTTGAGAAAGTGATTGAGTATTGATGAGTGTAAAGTATATTGAGTCTCTAACAATTCTCTTTATGTTTCTATGAGATTGGACAAGTTCTAGTGTGGACTTGTTGAACATATTTGAGGTAAGTCTTTGAGAAGACTTGTGGATAGATTTGTGTGAGATTTTGTGGAAGCTTACAATATAGATTGAGGATAGATTTGGATAAATTTTTTATAGAACTTATTGAGAAATTTGGACAAGTCATAGAGAGGAGATTGAGGATAGAGTTTGGTGCATATTTGAGGATAGATTTGTGCTAGACCAAAGATAGATATTGAGGATAGATTTGTGCTAGACCGAAGGACTATGTTTAGTACATATTTGAGATAGAGCTTTGGAGGTGACAGAGTTGAGGATAAAGATCTCTAGCCAGAGCAGGGAGGATAGGTGTCTTCTGTGGATAGAGTTCCATTTGCTAAGGGTAGTGGAGGTAGAGGTCTTCTAGAGGATCACCAGCCAGAGCAGAGATAGGAGATTGGTGTCTCCTATGGATAGAGATCCACTAACTTGATCAAGGGGATTGGTGTCTCCTTTGGATAGAGGTCCATAAACATTGTAGGGAAAGGATTCCCAAGAGAATTTATTTGAGAAAAATTTATAAGAAATATTTTCTCCATGGAGTAGCCCACATTGGGTGAACCATGTAAAATCATGTCTCTCATGTGTGTGATGCTTTGTGTGATGTTTACTAGCTTTAATATTGTTGATGCTATTATTTGGATTAAAAAGAAAAAAGTTTTATCTTATACTGTTCACCCCCCTCTCAGTATAAGCACATGTTCTTCAATTGGTATCGAGTGGGTCTCTCCATGAAAAGACTAATAACTTGGAGGAGGATCCATCAGAAACACACATGACTTCAAAAAATGAAGAAGAGACCATGTTTGATATAAAAGAAGAATTATTTGTTGCTCTCAAAAATTTGGAAAGGATTAGAGAAAAGAATTCAAGCTTGAAGGAACAAATTCAAGAGGATGAAGAAACAAGGATAGAACTTCTACAAAATCTCATAGAACTCAAGGTAAAGGTAGAAGAAGGAAAGAATATTGAGCAGGATATAACAGATCTGTTAAGAGCCAAAGAAACAGAATGTGAAATATTGGAAGCAAAAATTGTCTACCTAAGGAATGAAGTTGAAAGGATCAAGGCACTACAAGATGTAGAATATAAGAAACAAAAAGAGGAATCAAGTCTTCAAAAAGCAGAAACTTCAAACAAGGATAAGCAAGCAAAGGATATCATAAAGGAAGAAAGCAAAGAAGAACCTTGGATAAGAGTTAATCATAAGAGAAAGAATACTTCACCACAAACTCCAAGGCATCCAAACAGGTTACATAATTTCTTCCATGGTCATTGCTTTTCTTGTAATAAATATGGTCATAGAGTTGTACACTGTATTAATCATGCAAGAAACAATGTCAATAGAAATTTCAATTCTTTTGCACCTCTTATGGATGATGATATTATATGTTACAAATGCAATAATTTTGGGCACAAGGCTAGATGGTGTAAAATGATACTTCCTGAGTCTAGAAAAACAATTTCAACAACTAGGAAAGATGAAAGGGAAAATGTTAAGGCTAGATCAATGTTAGTTCAAACAACCCTTCATGCTCAGGATAAAGAAGAACAATGGTATCTTGATAGTGGTTGCTCTAGTCACATGACAGGAGACAAAGACAAATTCATTGTACTAAAAGAAACCAATAGAGGATCAGTAAGTTTTGGTGATAATGGATCAACAAGGATTGGTGGAAGAGGAACTCTAAGTTTAGATAATGGGAAAACAAAAATAGAAAATGTGTTGTATGTTAAAGGGTTAAAACATAATCTGCTAAGTATAAGTCAACTTTGTGATCAAGGGTATATGGTTACTTTCCATCCGGATAGATGTGAGATAAGAAAATCATAAACTAGAAAAATCATTGCCAATGCAAGAAGAACCCCAAATAATTTATACATGCTCAATGAGATCAAAGGGGAAAAGTGCTTTCTATCACAAGAAGATGAGAGTTGGTTGTGGCATAGAATATTGGGTCACTTGAATTTTGACAACATAGTCAACATAAGCAATAAACAGGCGGTCAAATATTTACCCAAAATAAGAAGACCTCAAAGCACAATCTGTGCACCCTGTCAACATGGAAAGCAAACTAGGACAACATTTAAATCAAAAGGATATATGTCATCTGAGCCATTGAGTCTAATACATATTGATCTATGTGGTCCTACTAGAACACAAAGTATTCAGGGTGAGAGCTACTTTATATTGTTTATAGATGATTATTCCAGAATGGTTTGGGTAGCTTTCCTAAAAGAGAAGTCAGAGGCCTTTGAAAAATTCAAAGCATTTAAGGAATTAGTTGAAAATGAAACTGGTAAAAGGGATTAAGTGTCTGAGATCTGATAGAGGAGGAGAATTTACTTCAAATGAATTTGTAGAGTTTTGTGAACAACATGGAATCAAAAGAGAATATTCAATAGCAAGAACTCCTCAACAAAATGGAGTAGTTGAAAGGAAAAATAGGACTATTGAGAATATGGCTAGAGCTATGCTAAATGAGTCTAAGCTCTCAGATGGATTTTGGAGAGAAGCAGTCAACACAATAGTATACATAATCACTAGGGCTCAAATGAGGGTAAATCATCACAAGACTCCATATGAGCTTTGGAAAGGAAGACCTGCCACTGTAAAACACTTCAGGATTTTTGGAAGCAAGTGTTACATAAGATGAGAAGATCAAAACTTAGGCAAGTTTGATCCAAGATGTGATGAGGGAATATTTCTTGGTTATTCCTCAAGGAGTAAAGCCTATAGATGCTTCAACAAGAGAACACGTACTATGGTGGAAAGTATAAATGTAACAATTGATGAGAAGATAGATTCAAGAGAACCAGTTCAACAAATTGTGTATCAAGAAGATGGATGTTGTCAAGAAGAGTTTTGTGAGGAATCAGATAAAGAAGAAGAAGAAACACAAAGACTTCTTCCCAAAACTCCATCCAGGTATGTACATAAGCATCATCCAAAAGAGCAAATCATTGGGAATCCAGATGAAAGATAGACAAGGAGAAGAATAATAACACCATCTCAACAAGCAAATTTTTCTTTGCTATCTAAGATTGAGCCAAAAGACTTCACTTAGGCAAGTGAGGATAAATTTTGGATTAAGGCAATGGATGAGGAATTAGATCAGATAGAGAAAAGCAAAACTTGGGAACTTGTTCCATGACCAAAGGACAAAAATGTGATCGACACAAAATGGGTATTCAGAAACAAGTTAAATGAAGATGGACAGGTGGTCAGGAATAAAGCAAGGTTAGTATGCAAAGGTTATGCATAGGTAGAGGGAATTGAATTTGATGAGACATTTGCTCCAATTGCACGACTTGAAGCCATAAGAATATTTTTAGCCTTCTCAAGTTTCAAAAACTTCAAGGTATATCAGATGGATGTCAAGTCAACATTTCTAAATGGTGTTCTAGAAGAAGAAGTTTATATTGAACAACTAGAGGGATTCATATTAGCAGATAAACTAGATCATGTATGCAGATTGAAAAAGGTATTGTATGGTCTAAAGCAGGCTCCGAGAGCATGGTACTCAAGATTGGATAAGTATCTTTAGGAATAGGGATTCAGAAAAGGAATAGCAGATAATAATTTATATATCAAAAATGAAGGGAATGATCTACTAATTGTGGTTGTTTATGTTGATGACATCATTTTTGGGGAAACAATGATAAGATGTGTAAAGAATTTGCTAAGAACATGCAAAATGAATTTGAGATGTCTATGCTTGGTGAATTGTCCTTCTTTCTTGGACTTCAGATTTCACAATCAGAGAAAGGGGTATTTCTCTCACAAGCCAAGTATATAAAAGAAATGTTAAAGAAATTCAGGTTAGAAGATTGTAAACTGGTAAGTACCCCCATGGTCATAGGATGCAAGTTGAGTAAGGATGATGAATCTCCAGAGGTAGATCAGAGATTATACAGATCTATGATTGGCAGCTTATTGTATGTTACAGCTACAAGACCAGATATAGTACAGTCAATGGGATTAGTGGTAAGGTTTCAGGCAACACCTAAGGAAACACATGTGGCAGCGGTAAAAAGAATTTTTAGGTATCTAAAAGGGACTATGGATTTTGGGCTTTGGTATCCCAAAAGTGATAGTTTCACACTGACAACATATACAGATGCAGATTGGGCTAGCAACATTGATGACAGAAAAAGCACAAGTGGAGGAGCATTCTTTCTTGGAGACTGTTTAGTCTCTTGGCTAAGTAAGAAGCAAGTTTCAGTATCCTTATCTATAATAAAAGTAGAATATATTGTAGCAGTAGCCAGTTGTACATAGGTGTTATGGATGAAGTGAACTCTAGAAGACTTCAAGATAAAACATGATCATCCTATTCCCATACTATGTGATAATACAAGTGCTATAAGTATCTCAAAAAATCTAGTGATGCACTCCAGGACAAAGCACATTTCGATTAAGTATCATTTTTTGAGAGAACAGGTGACAGATAAACAAGTCAAGTTGGAATATGTTACTACAAAGGAACAGATAGCAGATATTTTCACTAAGCCACTTTCAAAGGAAAATTTTGAGTATCTTCGAGGAAAACTGGGAGTAAGACTCCCACCCTGAAATTAACCACCTCAAGAGGAGGTGGGGGAGGGGCTAAGCTAAGAGGCTCATTCTTAGCCCCGAGCCCCAAAGGTGACCCTTTGCCATTGATGTCAAATGGGGAGAGATTTGAGTAAGGGGGAGAGATTTGGTATTTGAGTAAAGAGGAGAGATTTGAAAAGAGCATTGAGCCAAGGGGAGCAATGTCCCAGGGGAGAAAAACCAAGAAAAGGTTAAGTTTTTGGTAAAAAGAATTTGGGTTGCCATCAATGACAAAGGGGGAGATTGTTGGACATTTTGAGTCAAATTTGTCATTGATGTCAAGGAACGAAGTTGTCATTGATGTCAAGGAATATGTCAAGGAAAAAAATGGTAAAAGAGCTTCATAATATTTTTAATATTATGTGGAAGCATATGAAGGCAGGTTTTTATTAAAACCATGGATGAGCAAAATAAAAGGTTTTTCATAAAAACCCAAGGAAGCATTTTGAAAAGCTAAAGGAGGTTTTAATATTTATTTTATAAAATATTTAAATTCAATTTGAATTTAAATTTTATAAATAAATATTATTTATACAAAGTGGTAAAATCAAAGAGGGCTTTAATAAAGCCAAAAAGGATTTAAAAATTAATTTATAAAATTTAAATTCTAAAGAATTTAAATAATTTATAAATTAATTATTCAAATTTTGAAGGCATCGACGTTCAAAATTATTGGAGGTAATATGTATATAAACTATATGCCTTAGTGGCATAGAGACTATCCTTCATTCAAAATAAATTAAGAGGCAAGTGTTGTGGTGAAAAACTCATGTGAGGAAGAAGACAAATTCTTTGTCTTAAGCGCTAGCGAAAGTGATAAGGGCATTGAGGGCTAAACCCTCATATCCACCAAGGCAGCGTGGCCTAGTGGCAAGCGGTCGTGAGTTAAGGCGCATGGGTGCAGAGTGGTCCGCGTTCGATTCATGACAAGAGCATTTTGGAGTGTTGTGCTTAGGCATCGAAGGGAACAATACATTAGTCTTTTTGGTTTTGGCACATTGGGGGAGGAACATAGAGCACGTTGTGCTCTTTGCTCCCCAAATGAGCACCTAGCTCGTGCGATGGTTGGAGCCACGACTAGGGCATTGGGAGAAGCTGCGTCGAGGGTTCGATTCTCACCTAGGTGGAGGTAATAAATTTTGCATTATTTTTAATTGCCTAAGGTGTAAACATAAGGTTTAGGGAGTTATAAGGGGTTATGAAAAGGTGCTTATTTTAATTGTTAATTTTTTATTAAATGAAGGAATAAGGTGTTGAACTTTATTTTTAAATAAAGTTATTGTGATATTTTTTATTTATCAAAAGGTGAATTGAAGAGTGATTAAATTTAAGAGGACTTCTTGCCATTGAGTTAGTTTGAAAAGGATATTGTATTGACATTATTTTTGGTATTGAATATTGTTTTAATTGGGAGATCATAAGGTGTATTTGGTCAATCATTTTTGTATATGTTGATGGATGCTTTCTTTAAGATGGAGTGATAAGGTGTATATGTGTTTTGATATTTTGCATTGTATCTTTGAGAGAGTTTAGTATCTTCTAACTCCTTTGAGCTTGGCAAAGAAGTGTTTGTGGTTGTGGCAGATATTTGAGGTTCCTTCATCATCAAGAAAAAGGTATGAGCACATTCTTCCATAGTTGAGTTGATTGGTTGGTTTTCTAGAAAATAAGTTTGGAGTGAAAAGGAATTGATTAGGGTTTCCTTATTGAGTGTGTTGAGTTAATGCTTCAAGGTTTTCTGGAATAAAGAGTTGTTGTTAAAACCTTGTTTTATAAGCATTGTTGTTGAAGCCATTGGTTGTGTGAAGAACTTGAACTAGGGTTTGAAAATAACATGAGTATCATTGTTATGTGAGATTGGTTGATAAGCATTGTTGGAAACATTTTGAGTGAAGGTTCATATGCTTGGACTAGGGTTTGTAAGCAAGGATTGTTTCATTGAGTGATTGGTTGAGTAGAGTTGGTTGAGCCTAGTCAAGTGGGTGTGTGAAGTGATTGTTCAAGTTCCATAAAATAAACTATTCTATATTCTAAATTGATTTGAGAAAGTGATTGAGTATTGATGAGTGTGAAATATATTGAGTCTCTAACAATTCTCTTTATGTTTCTATGAGATTGGACAAGTTCTAGTGTGGACTTGTTGAACAGATTTGAGGCAAGTCTTTGAGAAGACTTGTGGACAGATTTGTGTGAGCTTTTGTGGAAGCTTACAATACATATTGAGAATAGATTTGGATAAGTTCTTGAGAGAACATATTGAGAAATTTGGGACAAGTCCTAGAGAGGACATTGAGGATAGAGTTTGGTGCAGATTTGAGGACAGGTTTGTGCCAGACTAGAGACATAGATATTGAGGACAGATTTGTGCTAGACCGAAGGACTATGTTTAGTACAGATTTGAGATAGAGCTTTGGAGGTGACAGAGTTGAGGACAGAGATCTCCAGCTAGAGCAGGGAGGACAGGTGTCTTCTATGGATAGAGTTCCATTTGCTAAGGGTAGTGGAGGCAGAGGTCTTCTAGAGGATCACCAACCAGAGTAGAGATTAGGATATTGGTGTCTCCTGTGGATAGAGATCCACTAACTTGATCAAGGGGATTGGTGTCTCCTTTGGACAGAGGTCCATAAACATTGTAGGGAAAGGATTCCCAAGAGAATTTATTTGAGAAAAATTTATAAGAAATATTTTCTCCGTGGAGTAGCCCACATTGGGTGAACCACGTAAAATCATGTCTCTCATGTGTGTGATGCTTTGTGTGATGTTTACTGCTTTAATATTGTTGATGCTATTATTTGGATTAAAAAGAAAAAAGTTTTATCTTATACTGTTCACCCCCCTCTCAGTATAAGCACATGTTCTTCAGGGACTTCATGAACTTTTGGGATTTACAAGGTATTACGATAAATTATCTATAACTATGGCAAAAGTTTTGCTCCTTTAATGGCCATGTTAAAAAAGAATTCTTTTACTTGGACATGGCCAACTAAGTAGGCTTTCCTTGACCTAAAGCATGCTATGACAACCACTATAGTTTTAGCAATACCTGATTTCTCCAAACCTTTTTCATTGAAAGTGATGCTTCAGACAATGGCATTGGAGTTGTATTGAAGGAGGACAAATGACCCTTGTCCTTCACTAGTAAAGTAATTTCAATTCAAAATATGAGCAAATCCACTTATGCAAAGAAGATGCTTGCAATTTTGAATGTGGTTGCTCACTAGTAACCCTATCTAATTAGGAATTATTTTTACATCAAAATAGATCACACAAGTCTCAAGTACTTCCTAGAGCAATGGTTTTCCACCCTAGAATAACAAAAGTGGGTCTCTAAACACATGGGCTATGGTTATGATATTACCTATAAAAAAGGTGAGGAAAACATTGTAGTTGATGCACTCTCTCACCAATTTGAGGCTCAAAGTATGCCATGTCATCTCTTTGCCCATACTACAGTGGATTAATTATATTTGAGAGGACGTGCTCAAGGAATAAATCTTGCAAACTTTTATTACCACACATCAAATAATGCCTACCTCATGTCTAGGATACAATTGGTATGGATAGTATTCGATATATCTCCAACACCTTGTTATTCCCCACACTTCTTCACTACATAAAATTCGTCTTGAAGGAGATACATGCTTCACCAACTATAGAATATTTTGGGTTCCTCAAGACCTATGAAAGGATTAAGCATACTTTATTTTGGAAGACAATGCAGAAGGACATTCAAATTAATGTGTTAGAGTGTAACCTTTTCTAGTGGATGAAAGGAGAAATGGTGCATTCCTTGAGAACTCTTCAATCCTTTCCTATTTCAAAAAAATCATGGACAAAAAAATCCATGGAATTTATTGAAGGGTTACCTAAGTTTGGTGACAAATCAGTTATTTTGGTGGTAGTGTATCATCTCATGGAGTATGCTCTTTATTTTTCATCTCCCATCCCTACACTACCTCAGTAGTAACCCAATTTTTTCTTGAATCTATTTTTTGCCTTCATGGCATGCCCACATCCATTGTGTCCTATTGAGTCCCTACCTTCACTAGTCATTTTTGGCAAGAATTGTTTAAGTTGCAGGGAAATTATATCAAAATGAGTTCAACCTATCATCCACAAATGGATCATCAAACAGAGATTGTAAACAAATGCTTGGAGATCTACCTTCATTTCTTTGCATTTGATCATCCTACATAGTGGATGAAGTGGTTTTCCTTGGCAAAATGGTGGTATAATATTTCCTATCACACTACAACCAAGGTTACTCCTTTGAAGCAGTTTATGGTTGACCTCCATCAACACATTCCTACATTCGAGGTAGCTCCAAGGTCCATGCTATTAACACTACACTCAACCAACATGTCATAGTCCTACATCAATTGAGGATGAATTTGGAATTGGTCCATAATTGGATGTGCCAACAAGTTGATCAACACCATTTTGAGTGTAACTTTGAAGTAGGAGATATAGTTTTCCTTTGCTTATAACCATATAAACAATCCTCACTCTAGCTTTGTAGGTTCCAAAAGATTTTTGCCAAATACTATGATTCCTGCCAAGTCTTACAATGGATTAGTGCAATGGCCTACAAATTAGCCCTTTCATATACATCAAAGCTCCATCATGTCTTTCATGTATCATATCTCAAGAAGGTTGTGGGAAATCAAGTACAAGTTTAATCTGCTTCACCCAAATTGGATGAAGAGGGTTCCATCTTACTCAATTCAAAATAATTGTTGGACTGCAAATCATGCACTATTCAAAACCGTGTTATCATTGAGGTTCTTGTTCAATGGCATGGACTACAACTAGAAGATTCTACTTGGAAGTCTCTCCAATAGCTCTAGCACCAGTTTACTCTTCTACAACTTTGAGGATAAAGTTTTTTTAAGTTGAATGGCATGTTAGGATCCTATCCTAACACTATTTTTGTAATTCTCATATGATTATGTAGTGACCCCCTTTCAACGTGGGGACCCTTTTATAATGTTATTTTGTAATACTTTGTAATGGTATGTGGCAAGTGAGGCACCTAGACAAGTGGGTCCATTTCATGTAACCATTATCAAGAATGTAATTGATATTTGGTAGAAGATTCTAGCTCAAGTGACACTTTGCATGTAAGCCAACTCTTGAGCATTAGGTTAAGGTTGCATGAAGTATATATTCAAAAGTCATGGGTCCATGAACAAATGTATCTTTTACATTTTGTATTGCAATATACTATTCTTTCATGAAATTTTGTTTGAATTACAATATTTATGAGAATGGGTTTATTTTTATTAGAAGGTTCCTAACAGCAAACATGTCAAAATCTAGAACAAATACAAAATAGTAGGATAGTGAAGCAACAGGTCACCATGACATTGGAATATTGCCAAAAGTACTATGGTAGGATATACATTAGAGACCAAAGCTCACTTGAGATCTCGTCAACAATGGAAAACTATTGAATACAGTGGAAAACAAGCAATAATGATAAATAATTGCAACCACAATAAAAGGAAACCTAGTGCTAAAATCAATGCAATGACCAAACAACATATGATATAGCCAATATAGGAAATGAACACAAGATAATGTACGATTATGGATGATTAAACTAAGCCTAACAAGGAATTATGAAACTCAAAATTGAATATAACAAAATACTATGGAAGCAAGTAGGGAGGAATTTCTAGTAGGTAAATTTCCCTCCCACTAGGTAACAACAATGCTCTAATACCAATGATATATACATAGATTACTTCCAATACAAAAGTTCCATTTCCATTAAACAATATACATATTTATAGGTAAGCATTCAACCTTGCAAGAGAAGAAGAGATAAGGCCGAATTAAATGTTAGAAGCCATCTAGAAGGTGCTCCATTAAATGGCCTATTTAATTTGCATGTGCTAGCCAATAATTCTAAGTCTAGAAGATGGCATTCAAAACACGTACTTGTCGACCTTCTTATTTTACTACCATTGACAATATTGATATTTCATTACCTTTTAAACAATTGCCTTGTATAAATTACATTAAAATATATTTTATTTATATATCCTTATTCCTTATCATTTAGTCAATTGCATCAATCATATTTTAATTTGTAATCTTTGTAGAATTCAGTCTTGATTATCCCTAGGGCCTTGTAATTTTTCCTAAGGATCCTCATTGATGTTAGAATTTAGTATGTTGTTTTGTTTGGGGTGTGATTTTATCCATCCATCCTTTTTTTAAACTTGTTATTCTATCAAAAAAATGTAGATTAGACATGGCATAAATTTGGTTATTAATTTAACAATAATAGTGTTGTTTGATATCACAAAAGAAAGGAAGAAAGCACAAGACATGAGATTCAAGGTAACTATAAAGGCAATATTAGTTTAAGCCCTTAATAGTTTCTAGTTTTATACTTATGAGATAGTCATAGGAGGTTGTATGAAGGGAATCTAATCCAAATGGGTGTCATATTTTGGTGTGAAGGTAGCCAAGTATATACGGGTGTAAAATTTTTAATTTATGGTTAAGGTAAGTTGATATCAAACAATATGATCTTTCACAACATAAGTAATGTTAAGAATAGTTTTTGAGAGCTCTATACCTAAAACGTTGTCAAAGTTGCCTATGTTAATTGGGAATTAATTGGGTTTAGTGGGATTTTATGAGTATTGTTTGAAAAATGGTGGAATTGATGAGGTTTGCCATCTAAATTAGGGAGATAATATAGCAATTTGCTCTCGTGTGAGCTTTGTGGCTCATCTTCCCACGCAATAAGGGAATACTAGAATGCAACAACATAAAGTAGTTGGTACCATAAGAATGGCAGGTTGGAAGCCTCATGTACTTGATTGCCACTAGACTAACATAGTTTATGTAGTTATTCTGATTTCAAGATTTATGGAGACACCAAAGAATACTCATTTGCAAGTAGGAAATAAAATTCTAAGGTATGTGAATGGAACTAAAGATCATGGGATCTTCTATGCAACATCAAACAAACTTGAACTTGTTGGGTATACAAATAGTGATTGGGCTAGGAATATTGATGATTAAAAAAATACTTCAAGGTATATAATTCATCTTTGATTAGGTGAAATCTCATGGTCATATTAAAAACAACCCATTATTACGCTTTTAACTGCTAAAGCAAAGTATTTTTCTACCACATCAACTGCATGTCAAGCAGTATGGCTTAGAATAATTCTAGGTTAATTGAACGAACTACAGGAATCTGCAACTAAAATATTTAGTTATAGCACTGTCCAAGGATCCAGTATTTCATGGAGGAAGCAAACACATTGACATCATATTTCACTTCATTAAAGAGTTGGAAAAAAATGAAGAAATCAAATTAAAAATTTATAAGTCAAAGAAGCACATTGCAGATATATTTACAAAAGCTTAGAAGAAAGAAGACTTTGAAAAATTGAAAAAAAATAGGTGTCACATTTTTTAAAAATCTAGCTTAAGGGAGGGTGTTGGGATTAACCCAAATTTCCTTCCCTCCTAATAATACCCGACTCCACGTACCTCCCAACATCCTCCACCATTTTAAGAAACAAATCCCAATACACGTACTTATGTTTGGTAGCTCTAGGATAAAAAATTCATAGTGAAGGCTGACAGGTTAGTTTGATGTCAACTCACTCTTACTTGCTATTGTATTTGGTGACTGACCCCTATTTTGTAGAAGAAAAAAAAGAGAGTTGGTGATCCCAAAATAAAGGGCAAGATGCTACTGCAACAACTATTATTGTTTAAAATAATTTAATACAAAATTATATATTGGCATGTGCTTTCTGTTACTGTAAATCTAGGCTCTCAACTTTGTATGTTGGTTCTTTGTGTGTCTTCTTTTACGTGTAAAACAAAGACAACTTTGATTTTGTGTTATCACGAAGGGGCTCTAGGAAATCAAGTGCCCAATAAAAATTATAACGGGGCTCTAGGAAGTCAAGTGCCCAATACAAATTGCATTATGCGTTACAAGAAATAATTTCTTCAACACATCTGTGACAAACCCTTTTTAACTGCTCAAACTTGAAACTTGGTTGCAGTTTGGAGAAGTAAAGGCATTAATTTTTTTGATTAGATAACAAGCAAAGTTTTGAAAGGGATTTACAAAGCAAAGTTGTCAAATTAGCATGACATGCTAAATACATTGGCAAAAACAATTGATCCAAAGGTTAAGAAAAACAACCAAATCCAAACTAAAAATTTAAATTTGAAACACCCTTACAAGCTATAGTCTTTAGAAGTTAATCTAAAAAAGAACTCAGATAGAGCCTAGGGTATCAATGTCTGTAGTCCCTAGAATAAGTGTCCTTATGATGACCTTTCATCCCACAAGAGTACATGGATAACCAGCCACTACATCCGCCAAGTCTATAGAGAAGGCCACTAGGTACAAGGATCACATACAATTTGCCTTTGGAGTTTTGATTAGAACCGAGAGTGAACTACAAGGTACAACAACTTTGAGGCTAAAAATATAAAATGAAACAACCTCAAAATTACAAATAGACACCACCATTGTGTTAGTCAAGAAAAAATGTTTCCAACGACTATAAATGCCCCTATGGTTGGGTTTCAATGGGGCCTTAATTTGTGAGAAAAACAACAACCTCTAGGTTGGCATCACACTCATGCGGCATCTCTCCTAGCGGAATAAAAATCAACCTTCAGTTTTTCCTCACAGGGGAAACTACAAGGACCTTGTGGGCCATCATCTTTTGAATAATACAATAAATATGCCTTACAGGCCTTCCATTTCCCATGAGAAAAATACATTAAAAAATAATGACCAATAAAAGCATTTTGTCGGTCAAAAGTATTCTCCACTTCCATATGCAAAAAAATAGTGTTATTGGCCCCTTGCCTTAAAATAATAATGAACCACCCTTCATGGTCATCCTTAAATAAATAAAATGACATTTCTTTTAAATAAAGTGTCCCCCTTTCCTTCAAAGTATAAAGTGCTCCTCACCATTTTATAAAAACAAATGCCTCTCATAAATTTCCAAAAACATAAATAAAAAATCTTTGAATGTAAGGCGCCTGCCTTATTTCTCTCTATACCATGTCTTCAGTTGGCTATATTGTGGGGAAACGACCTCGCGATTCGCACACAAGACCCCTGCCTGGTGCTCGATGATCACATGGTAAAATTTATCTTAAAGCTTTGCACATCCTTCAGTAATAGTGTTGGAGTCAAAATAATCTGCAACACTAGATACATATCCAAACAACCAGCATGCCAGTGGAAACTTCAGACATTCCAATAGTCGGCTAGAGATAAAAAAATAATACCGGTAATATTTTCTCGAATGTACACAAGCGCCACTTCTTCTTCTACCACCAACCAGTTATGTGGTGTATTCTTTCCTTTTGCAACTAGTGTCGTGCTTGTGCGAGGTACTGAACGCATCCCATGCGGTTTGACAGGCCACATCAATGCCTAAAACAACATTCACAAACCAAAATATGTATAAAAAAAATCCACGCCAAAAGAATATCTGGCCCACTACAATGACAATACTTTTCAACTACATGTCATAAAATTTGGATGCAACAGTCATTTTGAGACTCTAACGGTGTGGGCAGTATCTCCCATTGTCACCCCAAAGCCCGTGGCCACGATCTACCAAACCAAACCACCATTGTCTGGAGGGATCGCAAATCAAGATAATCCAAAATCAAAAATGTTGTTTGGCTCCACAAATGCTCTCCTTTGTATTACGCGCCCTCCTCTCCGTACGAAAATATAAATCAACGACCTCATTTCAACGAATCTTGACTTACCTGCTTCATCTATACGCCAGATCTGCATAAGTTGCAATTCTGACAACATAAAAGCAGATCCACTAGTAGCTTCAAAAAACCAAAATCTTGTGCAAATTTGCCACCATGTTCATGATGCATGAATTGAACCATTTCACCACCCAATGCTTCTCTAGCTTTTCACGTAATCTGTGTGTCCAAGTTGAAAGTTTGTTTGTCGCTCCTCATGCTGAAACAACACCTCACTAATCCATAATTCCTCTTTGTAGCATGGTCGATACCAACTGTTAGCAGGATTATGAGCATAAAAAATATTTTGCCTTCATGAACTTCACCTCCTTCATATCTCTTCAATTGTCCTCTCACCTAGTTCTTCCGCAACTCTTGTCTACTGTGGAAATAAAACAAACCCTTTGAAGCTTCATACATGATCACCTTTTAAATAAAATTATTTCCCTCTGCTACACAGGAAACTGCCATCACGTTCTTAGCATGGGAAAAAAATACACAACGAGCCACATTTTGCCATCCGCCTCGATCGTGTAGCACAAAAGAAGAAGAATTACTTCTACCGGACTGATCTCGCCTAGGTAAGACTCCCACTGGCCGATTTTTGATTGCCAATATTCTTGGTGATTGCAAAAACTACGGGCTCCCACTGGTTGGATCACGTAGGCATATTCAGTGAGGTACATAATAGTTTCTGTTACATCAGTCAGTCTGCAGCTTTTCCCTTGTTGTGTTGCTCATTTTCATGATAATGACCAAAATAAAGCTTTGGATCACCATCATTATGACATCGTACTTCTATGGGAATAAGTATAGTGGTGCATTGCCTCCATTTAACATGACCACCGAATGCTGCTAATGGAAAAATGACCGTCATTATAGAAGATGACTTTAAGGAAAAACTCCTTGTCATTATAAGAAATCTTGGAAGACAATCATTGTGAACACCACCATCATAAAAAAAAAATTATTTCCCCTTATACGCGCGTTTCTTCTATGGTGTCGATTGACAATATTTATGAGCAATCCCTCCACTCAGCTTGTAATAAGTTTTATTGGGCCTCCTAATATAAAACTTGCAACACAACAACCAGTTTCAACATAACCTACAATCTGAAGTGCAGTGCCTTTGGACATATCATGGAGCAACCAAGGCTCTTATGGACTTCAGAGAATGGTAAAAAAAATTGTAAAGCTACACAGAAATAGGCATTGCTTCATCTAACAGATTCAAGCTCAACAATAGTTCGGATGACCCGCCATTTTATGTAGTTACATCGCGACATCTTTGACAAACTGCAAAATAATAAAAATGTAAAAAAAAATATTCCCAATTTTTTTAAACAATAATAGTCAACAATTAAAATTGCTTTCGATGAAGAGAAACTTTGTGGCATCATGTTGTTCCAATCTCTGTAAAAAACTTTAAAAATAGTTTCACAAGGGGGTTAAAAAATAAACCACAAAATTCCTTAGACCTAGACCACATGGTGGAGATCCATTAGCACACAACCTATAAACTAAACTTTATTCCAGTTTCCCGTTTTTCATATCTCTAATGAGAAATTACTTCTACAGACAGAAAAAAAGGAATGAACCTCTCAAAAAACATTATCCTCCCCAATAACTCAAAAATAGGCTGCCATTAATTTTTTGAGCTTTTGGTTTCTGATCCATCTCATTGATGGAGAGCATACTCCCTAGCTTGAAGAAAAAAATGGAGGAGGAAAAAAAATAAGGTAAAAGAGTGAGGGGGTATTTCCATGAGGGAAATACCCCCTCAAGCTCACAATCTCAGGAGAATGCCTAGAGCTCTAATACAAAATGTTGGGAATAGAAAATATGAGATATTATATTGATACAAAGAAGTACAATATATAGGCATAAGCCTATATGAAAGATATAACAAATATCAAGATAATATGAAAAGTGTCATGAAGGCATAGTGAACCTTATATTCTAACATCCCCTATGATCTGATTTGTGGATATCTCTCCATATGAGAACTCTTTCTCCTTTTCTCTAGTTCATGGAACTTAATCCAAGAGACCTCTATATCCTCAACTGGTTTGTGGATCTCTCTATAGAAGAACTCTATCTTCCCAGTTGGTTCACGGATCATACTCCACAAGAGAACTATTTCCCCTCTACTCTGGTTCATGGAACTCTATCCACAGGAGAAATCTTTCCCTTTCTGCTCTGGTTTGTGATCTTCTAAAAGACTTATGCCTCCACTACTCTGGCTTATGTATCTCTCTCCATAGAATACCTCTATCCTCACTGCCCTAGATAATAGATCTCTATCCAATGGAGACTATTGTCCTCTTTACTTTGTCACCTCCAAAGTTTGCTATCAGCTCTATCTCAAATATGTACCAAACTCTATCCTAAGTCTAGTACAAATCTTCTCTAATTATGTTCAAAAATCTACTCATAAATCTGCACTAACCTTTGTCTCAAATATTTCCTCAAGAATTAACACAAATCTTGATCAAATTATTAATCATCTCTACTCAAATCTGCCCCAAAACTTAACACAAAGCTTGAAAAAATTACCAATAAAATGTGTTTAGATCTACCCCAAGCCTTAACACAAAGCTTGAACAAATCAATCAATAAACTCTGCTTAGATTTACCCCAAGCCTTAACACAAAGCTTGAACAAATCAATCAATAAACTCTGCTCTTAATGTTGTTTCAAGTCTTCACAAGACTTGCTCAAATATGCCTTCAAATCCTCTCAATAAATTGCTCAAACTACTCTCAAGTATTAACCAATAATTTCTAAAATTTACCTTCAAGTCCTCTCAAGAACTTTCTCAAACTGCTCTCAAGTCTTCACCAAGACTTGCTCAAATCTGCCTTCAAGTCCTCTCAAGAACTTACTCAAACTGCTCTCAAGTCTTCACCAAGACTTGCTCAAATCTACCTTCAAGTCATCTCAAGAACTTACTCAAAGCTGCTTTAACATATGCTTAAACTTGTTCTAACACATGCTCAAAATAACTCATAAAATATACTTAATGAATCTCAAATATTGCACACAATGCTATCAAATGCTTTGTCTAATCTTCAAATAAAGTCCTTTAACTTGAAGCACTTTAGACATATTCTATCTAGAATTCATTTAACCTCTAGAAAATATAAATAATGATGTACTCTATCAAAAATCATTATGTTCTACTCAATCAATAAGTCTGTCACTTCTACATGTCTTAATTTTATTGCTATTTTAAATATAGATTCAATCTAGCACATGACACCTATCTTTCTCTTGCTTTCACAAATTTATTTTCTGATGTTTGCACATTCACTTTTAATATCACTCAAAACCAATTTTCAATAAGTTTCACTCGATCATTCAACCAATGAAACATAACTTGCTCACAAATCCTAAACAAGTGTTTTCATACTTCTTCAAACAAAGAGCACAATGTGGGTCTCAAACCCTAACTCAAATAATTCTCAATCTCTATCTCAAATGTTCTCACAAGATTCACCAATGAAGCATATAAAAACTCACTCAAATATTTCCAACAATGCTTATCAAATAATCCTTTTCACTCCACCTTATATTTCACAACATTCCATTCCAACAAACATTTCAAAACAAATATGACGTGCCCATACCTTTTGCTTTGATGAAGATATGTCTTCAAAACCTGTCTTATCACCTACCAATATTTCTTGTGCCACTCCAAGGGTTAGATAACAACAATCTATTTCCACAAGATATTCCTTCCACAATGTGCTTAGTGAAATTTGAAAAATATACTCTAGAACCCTTCTTTTGATCTCAAGGAAAATGCATTAAAGTTTCATCATAATCCCACAAATACTCTTCTTCATAATGCAAAAGGTACAATAAAATTCAAACCAATTTTACACTTATAACTCCTAATATTGCAAATTAAATCAATCCAACAAGATCACAAATTACACAATTAATTTTTCATTTACACCTTATATCTCCTACTTGTCATTAATGCATTTACAAAATAAATATAACCACCATTCAAAATAATATTCCAAGGCACTTAACAACTTCACTAGATCAAAAACCAAATTATTTCAAACCCCTTTTGATGGCAAAAATAAAAATAATTTTAAAACCTTATACCTCCCAAGTTAGGCACATACCTTGTAACATAGGACCTTAGACATCAATTTAATTAAAAATAAATTAATGCATTGAGTGTTTCCTCCTGTAGTAATCGAACCCCTCTACCACCATGCCTTAGTCATGACTTAACCGCCACATGACCTAAGCGCTCATACAATACCACTGTTGCACCCACTCTCCTTTGTCCCTTCTGTTGGTGCCAAAACTCTTAAAAATAAAACTTCACTCTCTCCTGCTGCCATGTATCAAACCCGAGACCTTCCTACTGCTATGACCTAGCACCAAGGAAAACACCATCTAGGCTATCCACCCAGATGAAATCAAATTGTGAAGCTACTTGTCCTTATCTGTTTCCTACCTTGAAAACTAAACCATCTAATTTTTTCTAACTCCACCTTAGTCTTTACAATATATATATGTTCTTTCATGACATAAACGATGTCGGTGCCTTGGCGAACAAACTTAGGCACTTCAAATTTAAATTATATTTAATTATAATTATTTAATTCCTAATGGATTAAATATTATAATTTAAATATTTTAAAAACCTTTTTGGGCCTTTCATCAATTTAAAATAGTAAAACTCTTTTAGTCCTTTAAGGGGAAACTTTTGCCACCATCATTTTAGCAAAAATTCATCAAATAGCCTTATTATTTTTTCTCAAACACCATGGAAAGGAGTTATCTTTTTCCTTGTTGCCTTATGCCTCATGTGCCATATCAACCAACTTGGACATCAAACCTTTTCATATTAATCAAACCTCTTGACATCAATGACAACAAAACATGCTCAAATTTCCAATAAAAAATAATGTATTTGAAAAGATATTACATATAATATGGCATTGATTGTTTATCTCATTGACTTACCAGTTGTTGCTTACTTGCATGGATATTTTTTCTTGTACTAGTTTGTATGCATATACTTAGACTACCTCATTACATGCTGAGTCAAGAATCTATGATGATGTAAATTATCCTAGTAAAAAATATATCATTTTGCATTGCAAATCCACTAGGCAGCTGATGCTAGAAACGTTTTCCTAATCTTACATCTAAGTTTGAATCGTTATATTTATTCATCTATTGCTACTTACTTAGATGATTGCTTGTTCTTACACTTACCTATTTGCATGTGCTTATCTATGCATCATTTGCTTGTTGCATACCAAGTCAAGGACCCACAATAATGTAAATTATGATTCTAGTTAGAAATAGCTCATTTTACATTATACTTGTACTACGTGATTGATGCTAGAAAAATTACCCCAATCCTCCATTTGTCGATCAAAAATATTGAGTTAGATAATCCTCACTTTCTATCAATTTTTATATTTTCTTTGTCTTAATTTGATATATCTTAAGAAATCACACCTCTACCTCATCCATCCTTGTCATCTTATAGGCCCTCAAGAAGTGTAGATATTTCTATTCAATACCTTGCAACTATATAAAAGTTATCAATTTTCCAAGCAATAGATTGAAACAACCCACACTTTCTCATTAAGTTAATTCTCGTATTTATAATGGCAAGTGCTATCCAAAATACACCCTTGTATTTCATCATAGGTTACATGATTGACATCATAATTTATTGTGATGATGATAGCCCCATAACTCTCTCATTCTTTAATTGATCTTCTCTTGATGAGTATTCCTCACATTCCTTATAACTCTTTTGTACAAATTTTGGGACTAAACAATCAATCTCATTCCTCATTTTCATATAAATAAGGTATAAGGAGCATATCAAAATAGTTTGATTGATGTTATCTACTACATTCTTTTGAAATACAATCATATTTCTATATGATGGTTGCTATGAGCATTATGATCTCATGATTCTTGATGACATGATATCCTATATACTTTGTTGTCTATGATGAATGCTATAGAATATTTATAGCACTAATGACTATGCTTCTCAAATTTCTCTCTCTACCTTCCATTCTATCAAAGGCTATATTACCACTGTGACCAACCATAATGATGATAGCTCAATCAAACCCTCTTTCATTTGTTTTATCATTGGCTACATGATCAATGCTATAAAAATCCATAGAAAATTCATCATTTGTCCTTGCCTAATAACATAATGTGTGGAAGGCAAATGTTCAAGCAACAAAATGTCTTCCCAAATTGAGGTATCTCTCATTAACATATAAAAATTTTCTATATGAGACACATTGAATTAAAATCAACATGTACCATTTAGGTACTTACATAAAGGTTAATCACTACAAAAAGTGCTCTTTGAGCCCTTTGTCTAAAGGTTAATCAATTAGAAAATATTCCCTTTAGGCCCTATGTCTAAAGGTTAATCAATCACAAAAAAAGTTCCTTTTAGACCCTTTGTCCAAAGGTTAGTTAATTACAAAAAGTGGCCTTTAGGCCCTCCATCTAAAGGTTAATCAATTACAAAATGTACCATTTGGTCTATTTTCCTAAAGGTTAAACAATTATAAAACTTTTCCTTAAGGCCCTCTACATAAAGGTTAATCAATTACAAAAAGTGACCTTTATGCTTTTGCTCTAAAGGTTAATCAATTATAAAAAATAACTTATAGGTTTTTTATCTAAAGGTTAATCAATTACAAAAGGTGTCCTTTACGATTGTCATAGAAAGGTTAATGAATTACAAAAGTGTCATTTAGGCCTTTTACCTAAAGGTTAATCAATTACATAAAGTGCCATTTAGACCCTCTACCTAAAAATTAATCAATTACAAAAAGTGCCCTTTACGCCTTCTACGTAAAGGTTAATCAATTACAAAAAGTGTCTTTTAGACCCTATACCTAAAGGTTAATCAATTACATAAACTTCCTTTTAGATGCTTTACCTAAATATTAAGTAATTACAAAATATTCATTTTAGGCTCTCTGCCTAAAGGTTAATCAAATGTAAAAAGTGTCCTTTAAATTTTTTGTTGAAAGGTTAATCAACTACAAAATGTACCCTTTACATTTTTCATTTAAAGGTTAATAAATTACAAAAAGTGCCCTTTAGGATTTTCGTCTAAAGGTTTATCAATTACAAAAGTGCCATTCAGGCCCTCCATCAAAAGGTTAATCAATAACAAAAGGTGCCCTTTAGGCCCTTTGTTTAAAGGTTAATCAATTGCAAATGTACCCTTTAGGATTTTCATCTAAATGTTAATCAATTACAAAAAATGCCCTTTAGGCTTTTTGTCTAAAGGTTAATCAATTACAAAAAGTGCCCTTAGGTTTTTTTTTAAAGGTTAGTCAATTACAAAAGTGTTCTTTAGGATGTCCATATAAAGGGTAATCGATTACAAAAAGTGCCCTTTAGGTCTTTCATCTAAAGGTTAATCAATTACAAGAAGTTCCCTTTAGGCCCTCTGCCTAAAGGTTAATCAATTACAAGAAGTTCCCTTTAGACCCTCTGTATTAAGGTTAATCAATTATAAAAAGTGCCCTTTATGGTTTTGTCTACAGGTAAATCAATTAAAAAAAGTGCCCTTTAGGTTTTTTATCTAAAGGTTTTTCAATTACAAAAAGTGACCTCTAGACCCTTTGTCTAAATGTTTCTCAATCTCAAAAAGCACTCTTTAGGCCCTCTTGCTAAAGGTTAATCAATTTCAATAAATGCCTTAAGGTTCGTACCTCAAGGTTAATCAACTCCAAAAATACCCTAGATCCCCTTTTAAGTCCCTTGCTTAAAAGAACCCCTTTAAATCACTTGCTTAAAGACTAAATTACTCCATTGATTCCTTAATCCCAAATCAAATTTATCAATTCAACTAACTCATTAAAGTAACACCATGGGTTAATCATCCATCTTATTAATAATCTCACACTAAAATTATTCAATTATCTTTTTTAAATCAATACATATAATTTTAATTTCAAAATAAACAATCTCTTCAAAAATTTCAAATTATTAATAAATTCATCATTATACCAATCAAGTGATTGACCCTAAGACATTCTAATCTTTGTTAGTCATTCCCTTTCCAATTAACGTCATTGTTAACCACTTGCCACTCTCACTTACATGGACGTGTGGGTCATAAGTACAAAGTACACCCACTTGCATGGACTTGTGGCGTATGACAAACACACGTACACACACTTGTGCGTCGTAATGAATAGCAAGAACTTCCAGTGAACCCATACCGTATTTACCTTAATCGCTATCCAAACAACAATTTAAATCACCCAAAATCACATTCACTAAAAGTCGAAGGCGACATATCACACATCCATTTGAGGGCATATGCCAACATTCTACGATTAGAAATTAATAAACACATAACAAAATATTAAAATCATGAATGTAACTTGCAACGAAAAGTATTAAATTAGAAAATATAAAATAAAACGCACAAATCAGCAGTATTAGACAATATTTATATATTTTTTTAAATTATTATTAATCGTTAATCTAATTAAATTTATAAAAATAATAAATAAATAAAAAGAACTGGAAGGGGGCAACTGTGAGCATGGAGCGTGTGGACAGGGTTTATATATGGAAAAGTTGAAGGATACTGCTCATGTTTGTAAAAGCAAGCGTGTGACTTTGAAAAAGCAATTAGCGCACGGACGGGGTGTACAAAATCAGATTTTACCTAGTAGTATAGATCATATCCTCAAATGTCGTCACAAACGTAACAAGCAAACACCGCAAGTGGTAAATCCATGCTTGTATGGCAGTACCTTTCACTTCACGTTATGACTCTACGAGGGACCCACGGATCTTTTACCTTTGCTTCAACCACACTGAATGTGATCTCATTCACGCTCACGGAAGTTGTTACCTCTGACGCAGCTTGCACATGTTCTGCATTGTTGAGATCAATGAAAGCAGGCTGTGGGTAGCGGCAGAGTATTAGCCTTGCCTGTCGGCATTACGAGTATCTCCGACATTGTTGGAAACAATTGTGCAGTACCTTGTGTGCACACAAGTGCGATATGAGCTACGAGGCACATTTCCTGAACGTACAGCATGGATTGCTTCAGGCAAGGATTTATTATCTCTGAAATTGTCCCTCCTTCGTAGTGCTTCCATGTCTGCAACACCCAAATAAAATAAAATTATATAATACCATGTTCTAATTAAATAGCCAATTGGATTCTCAGATTATGGGTAGATACTTACAGCGTCTAGAAGAGGAAGCATATCCTCTTCGTAATAAACACTCTTATTCTTGTTGCCGCTAACAATTTCCAGAAGAAGCACACCAAAACTATAGATATCAGCCTTCTCGGTAAGTTGGCCGTGCATAATATATTCAGCAGCCATGTAACCTCTGCATACACATCAAGTCAATTCAGAGTTCAATATACTTCCAAATTCCAACATGTAGATCTCATTCAATATATGAAAGTTAAAAGTGTCACAGGAATAATTTATCAGATAGGGTTGCAGAGAATATAAATTAGAGTTGGTAGGAGATTCTTACAGAGTCCCGCCAACTTCAGTGCTGAGGTTACTTTGATCTTCAGCAAAGAAGCGAGCAAATCCAAAGTCTGAAATTTTAGGCTTGAGATTCTCGTCCAGCAAAATAGTTCTGGCTTTTACGTCTCTGTGTATAATGCGTAGTTCTGATTCTTCGTTCAAGTATGCCAGGCTGCCAGCAGTTCCCACTATTATGTCAAATCTCTTCTGCCAGTCTAAAGTTGTCCTTTCGCTTGGATCTGCAATCACACCATTCCTCATTATTCGTTTGGCAGGGAAAAAACAAACTACAAATTATTTGGAAACTTGTTTTGTGCATGGGATGGACCGAAGAGAAGTTAGTCAGAAAATAAAATCAACAAAAAAATATAAAGCAGAATAAGTCCCTGTTTTTTAACCTTTAACATGGATTGAGGTCAAAGATGAAGATGAGAATATGTTTCCTCAGGGTAATTGACAGTGTTTTATCCGAATAGGATATCATCTTACAACGTCTAGATGAGAAATACTCCACTCTAAAGTAAGAGCTATGACTGAAAATCCTCGTTCACAGGTCATTTGTGGGTTAATTAAATTTCCTAGGAAAACGCAATCCGTGTGATACCTTATAAACCACGCTCGCTGGATTGAAATTGTTGGTGCCCATCTTCAGGGTTTCATATTTGAAACCCAACTTAGTGTCCCATAAACCCAAAGGGACTCCAGCGTTTTCCGTTGGTGCCGTGAAGAAATTCCTGACAAACGGTCAAAACCCTATATGAAATTTTGGGAGCTTGAAATAAGAAGACAAATTTTAAATATTTTTTATAAACATTTATTGTGAGGATTGAACCCCAATGATAAAGTGGCTTCCTCACCATACTGACGCGGATAATACCTTCCAATATTACTTCCAATATTATCGGGAACTTTGATTTAGAATGGCTCTCCCTTCCTGAAATAGCAAGCACTTAATCCTTGAACAAGCACATGACGTAATAATTAATCCCTTTAATTCTGGAAACGGAAGGCGTAATAATTAATGCCTTTACTTCACTAACGGGGGGCTCCCGCTTTTGCTCCTGCGATCTGAAACCTTCTGAGCAGAGGCCTTCCGCTCTTCTTTACTGGTTCTAGGCCTTAGATAGTGCCATTGGTTACCTTTTCTCGTCATTTTGCGTTCCCAAGATCCGACTAGTGGTTGTTCGACTGTTGGTTGCCGAGGATTATGGCCGGATGGGGTGGATTCTTTCTGTGCATTTCTTCTAATCACAGGATGAATTCTTGGGCTTATTGTTCATTGCCATTGATTTTTGCACGTGGTCTCCTTGTTTGGTGGGGTCCCTTTGCACTCTTGGTAGCTGTGGGCAGTTTTTTCTCTATGTTGGTGGGGTGGCTCTGTGGTCAGGGTTGTTGCATGTTGAGGGGTCTTGCTTGGGTTACTTTGGGTTACTTTGTAACTCTTATGGGATTGTGTAGATTCTTTGTTTAATTTCATTGTCGGAGATGACCTACCGACCTAAAACCTTTTGGGTGATCTTGGGCTATTGTATTGTTGCGGAGGAATGTGGTTGTTGGCCCCTTGGATGGCTCTGTTTTCCGGTTGCTTTGTTGCTCTGGTTGGGGGTGGTGTTGGGTGGCTCTATTTCTAGGGTTTGTTGCCTAGTGTGGGGTTTTGGTTGGATTATTCCGTATTTCTTATGAATTTGTGTAGATTCTTAGTTTTAATTACATTACCGGAGTTGACCCGCTGAAGGTGATCTACCAACCCAAACATGACTCAAACCTGTTCGGGTGACCTTGGGTTGTTGTATCACTGCGAAAAAATCTGATTGTTTTCCCTTGGATGGCTCCTTTGCTTTGGTTTCTCTATTGCTCTGGTTGGGTGGTTGGTTTGGTGGTTTGGTGGCCCTACTACAAGGGTTTGTTGTCAATGATGGGGTTCCCTAGCCGCAGTGATTTGCAGAGAGTGTTTCTTTCTGAGTTCTAGTAGCTTTGATTATGGATGATCCTAGAGCTTCAAGGATTTCTCTTTTTTTTTACGGGATCCTCATTTTTTCCCTCTCATGTGTGGTGTTGGGTGCTTCCTTGAGAGTGGTTGTTCTCTATCCTGCCTAGCTTTATTGCTTTATCCGTTGATTCTCAGATGACTTGTTGGGATGCAACCTATTTCATTGTGTGAAATGGATATTTGTTGTATTCAACCTAGAAGCACTAGTGTTGAGTGGAATGTTCATATGGTTCATGCTTCTAGGTTAGTGCCTGATCCACCTGTGTTCTTTAATGGCTTCTCCTTTTGTGCAAAGTGGTTCTTCTCTACTTTCCCCAATCTTTGGTTGGGTGGGTTCACCAGGTTGGTGGTTTCTAGATGGCATTTTGGGTTCCTAGTTTCCAACCTGGTAGTTCTTTCTCCAGACAAAGACACTTCAGAAGATTCTATTCTCTTATTTCTTTTTATCCTCCACATTTGGATTCTATCGATCATTTTTTATTGTATTTCACGGCCCGTATTTCCTTTTGTATTAAGGTGTATTTTCGACAAAGACCGAAACCTTCTAGATTGAGTTCACCATGAGGGGGGATGATATTCATGGTGAATCTAGTCAGTGACCTATGAGAGGCAACATACCTAGAGGATGACCTACAAAGGCAATATACCAGTGGAAGTGGTTGATCATGAGGTACTCAAGATGACCTTGAGGCACTTAGACAGCTAATCCAGTGGCAATATATCCAAGGAAGTGGTTGACCCTGAGGCAACATACCAATTTTTATACACCATTGATCTAGCATTATTCATAGTTGGAGAGTCAAGTGCAAAGAACACAAGCCTAAACCAAATCTTGTAATAAAAGGAGGATGATAGGGTTCTTTTAGAGAAGTCAATATTAAGGGGAAATGTTACCTAATGTTAACTTTTTTTTTCTATAGTTAGGATAGTGCACATTAAGGGGGAATGTTAGAATATAATGTGCACTATGCCTTCATGACACTTGTCATATTCTCTTGATATTTGTCATATCTTTCATATAGGCTTATGCCTATATATTGTACTTCTTTGTATCAATATAAGATATTATCTTTTCCCATTTCCAATAGGGGATTGGTGTCTCCTTTAGACAGAGGTCCATAAACATTGTAATAGGGAATTGATTTCCAAGAAGATTTGTTGAGAAAACTTAGTAGAAAGATTTTATTCGTGGAGTAGCTCACATTGGGTGAACCACATTAAATTGGTGTCTCTATTATGTGTGATGATTTGTGTATTGCTTTTATTACTGCTATTGATATTTCAATTGATAATATTGTATAATATTGTTTGGAAAATAAAAGTTAAAGTTGGTCTTATATTGTTCATCTCCCCTCTCAATATAAGCTTGTATTCTTCATGTTTATGATTTTTTTATTTTTTTTCCATCAAGTATAGCTAGGCAATAAGCTCTTGCACAAAACTTGGTGGTTATTATAAATTGACCTAGCCAATTTTACTCAAACTTACCTTTAAGATCAACTTTGGCATTGGTATTCTTCTAGTTCTCCTTATGAACTAGGTCACCTATTTTGAAGGAATGGGGTCATACCTATTTACTAGAGGCTCATTTAAGCCTAGGTTGGTAGACTTGTAGTTCTTAAAAAGCATGGATCTAACTTTCATCAAGCAAATCCAATTGACTAAGGCTTTTTAAAACTTTTTTTTTTAGTAAATAAAAATCGTCATTAATTATCGGGTTTTGCAGGTTAACCCAAAACCTAATACAAAATCTAGCCTTATGCTGAGATTGCAGATCCTAGTCATCCTTAGAAAATTCTTTTCAAAAATTGTGTTGGTTATCCTATAGTACCTTAAACTTACTGTAGAAATACAGTTCAACATGACAATTAACATTACTTACAACAATAGCCGTTTGAGTTGACTCAGAGAAAACATTCTATGCTTATCATGAAAAATTTGTGGAAAAAGCACCCTTCCACCTTTCTCCTTAATCAGTAGTGTGCTTTTCATGTCTAAGAATGTCTTCCACTTCACGTGGTACCCCTTGTGTCCACATCATCAAACTTCCTACATCAATACCCACATTGGCTAATTTATCAACCACTTTGTTGGCCTCATGAAACACATGGCAAATCCTCCTGTCCTATCTTACCGCAAAAATGATCCTTGCATCACGGATGATGACCTCAATCCTCCATGGAGGTTTTCTACCATTGGTTAACAAGTTGATGATATTCATGGAATTGCCTTCAATCATCAAATTTCCATGAGTCTCCTAGGCAACTTTTAACCCTCTCAAAAGGGCACTAAATTTCGGCTCATTATTAGTTCTAATTCCCAATGGTTCAGCGAAGGCCTTAACCAAGTTTCCTTTATGATCTCTGATTACCCCTCTATCTCCTGCTCTTCGCAGGTTCTCCTTAGCTGCACCATCAAAGTTCAATTTGAACTAACCCCTAGGGGTTGGCTCCCAAGAGACCCCATTTATGGAATTTGTCTTTCTTGGGGAGGGATTATATGGTTCTCCTCAAGCAAGGATACTAATATTTTCTTTCACAAAGGCAAGGATTCTATTGAGGATTATTTTAAGGCTATGACTAGTGTCCTTAAAAGCTTTGTGATTCCTTTATAACCATATCTACCACAGGAAATGGTGCCAATAGATTTTCCAAAGGTACTTAAGTTTCATACTAACAAAGGGTTGAGGCCATTGTTGGAACACTTTAGAAACTGAATCCGACTTTACCCATGAGATCCTAAAAGCCTGGAAAATTTCGTCAAGGATGGACGCTGCCATCGGACACTCTAGGAACAAATTTTGGGTTGACTCCCACCCAACCCTACACATATGACAACGGTTAGCAATAACCATACCTTTGGTCAACATATTATCCATGGTAAGAATTTTTCCTTGGATCACCAACCATGAGAAAAAAGATATCTTAGGGATTAAACCCTTGATCCAAACGAAATTTGATTGAAATTATTGGTCTTCATTTTTGAGGAGCAAGTTATAGGCAGATTTGATCATAAAATCTCCACTTTCAATCTTGGCCCAAGAAATGTGATCCTCATATTCTCCAGAGAGACGAATTTGTTGTGTTAATAGCCACCATGCTTGTTTAGCTAGTAGAGTTGTGTTGAGATTAGCAACTCTCCTTAGCCCTAGCCCCCCTATACCTTAGGTTTGCAAACCTTATTCCACCCTACCAAATGGATCTTTTTTTATCCTCGGTCCCTGACTAGAGAAAGTTCTTTTGAAATTGATCTATTTTATGATACACCTTGTTTGGAGCTCTGAAAACCGATAAGAAATATATAGGTATACTTTGTAGGGAGGCCATTGTTAAGACTTATTTACCTGCTTGAGATAATTAATGTCCTTTCCAGCCTGCTAGCTTTTTTTGGATCCTCTCCAGCACAATATTCCACATTGACACTTCCGGTTTCCCATAGAAAAGGGGAAGGCCTAAGTAGGAGGTATGAAGGGATGCAATCTGGCATTCCAGAATTCTAGCAATTTTGTTTTTCCTGGGAATGAGAGTATTTATAAAATACAGCTTGCTCTTATAAAATTCAGTTTTTTTCTGGTCACCTCCTCATACATCTTAAGAATGTGTCTGATCCTTCATGCCTCAACCACTGAAGCCAACGTAAGTAACAACGTTTCTTCAACAAATTGTTGATGGGTCATTGGGACTGCTAACGAAGTTGCCTTTATGCCTAATATAAGTCTAGCTGCTTTAAAATTCATGTTATGAGAAGTTTAACAATTTTAAAGTATATGAATATTATTAAAATCTAATAGGCTATTTTTTTAATTTAGTTAAAATATTTGAATTATTGAAAATCATATTTACCTTGATTTTTTTCCTTGGGTTTATATATGATTTTTGTATTGAATTTATCTTGATATTTTATGTTTTTAATGATTTTTGCTTGTTATTTAAAAAAATAAGTAAAAAATATTTTTCAAAGGTAAAGCATTAATTTAGATTTATAATTTGAGTTTTTTATACAAAGCCACTTTACCATAACCCTTTTGTAATCTTTACAAGAAAAAATTTGCATGCTTAAATAGCTCAACATACCTTATTAGAATTTTATTAAATTATTTACAACTCAAAATTAGCACAAAATCATCACAGATTTGGTGGTGTTTCTAGCAGTAACATAAAAAAAAACAAGTGTCACTTTCAAATGACTTTCAACATAATAGATCAATGGAAAAATGAATTTCTAAGTTAGCATCATAATTTAAAAAAATATGTAATCCTTATTAATTGTAATTAATATATTTTTTCAATTTAATTTATTAGTTAACTTTGGATAATTATATAAAATCAACATAAAATAATTTTAAAAAATAATTATTTTATTGTATTCTTGCTTGTCCTTATAATTGATTATATGTATCATTATAATATTATGTATGTATCAACAAAAAAACCATTGAAGGTCGAACCTACTTTCCTAGTAGAGAGCCTTATGGCTAATGTTATAGAAATCCCTTTTCCCAAGGTCTTAGATAAAAAAATTGACAACAAGCAAAGTACCCCATGGTTTATTTAATGGGAGTGATGCATTATAAGACCATAAAGTGAGACATTTTTATCAAAAACCATTATAAGACTTGTAGTATGGGTTAGTATTTTTGGATTTATATATCAAATTATAAATAGATAGGTTTTGAGGAATATTGGTTAGACCCTTCAAGAGTTCATCTAGGAGGGACCAACTACTAAGGAGTAAAGAGATGTTGTATATACCTAGATATATGTTTTTATGGATATATCAAAACCTTTGCCACAATACATTAAGAATAAACCTAAATTAAGAAGATGGGATCAACAAGTCAATTATAAAAATATTACGTTCTAATATCACAAATATTATGAGACTAAACATATAGAAAAAATTGTAAAGTAAAAACGATGGAGAAAGAGATAAAATATTTTTGGCATAAGATAAAGTTCAAGATGAAATAAGGTGATCTTATCATAGTAGAAATTAGACTAGATTAATAATTTCTTCACTCCTAAGAAAGTGGTAAATAAAACATCTTATTATCATTAGATGACAAATGCCATTCTAGTTTTCTCAAACCAATCATTAGAATAATTAAAGAATAATGTAAAGAATGAGGAAGTACTATATGAATGTTCAAATTCAAACAAATTAAAGGTTTCAAGGATGATATAGAGATAAATTTTAAAATATAATAAGTGAGAGAGAATATGTTTAATCCCGGTAAATCATCTTCATTTTTATCAAGTAGTATAAAATAATCACCTTACAATAGACATGAAAGTAGTGTAGAGTTTATCAATAGAACTTTAGGGTTCAAAAAATAGCATAATAAATAAATGAGTGTGGAGGATATCTATGGAAATTTAGGATTTTTAGGATAGCATAAGAAAGAAATTACTATGGAGGATCATCCTTACTTTTTAAGGTTACTAATACAACATAATAAGAAAGTGATTGTGATGTTATTCCTTATAACTCACATTTTACAAGCCAACATAAACCTATAGAAAATAAGTCTTGTTATGAAAAATAACAAAAAATAGAAGAGATTGATGAATATGAAAATTTTGGTGAAAGTTAAAAAGTGAGAGGAAGGCTCTTAATGTAAGACAAGGAAGAAAAGGAAATTTGGGGGGTTATTGATATGGAAAAACAAAGACAAATATTGTAAGTGATAACAAAAAGTGGAGCTAAGCCCATAAATAAAAATAAAAAGTGATGAGAAAAATGGTATCATGGAATTTTAGTGGTATGAATAAGACCCCTAAAATAGTTATTATGAAATTAAGAGGTTATTTTAATACAAGAAAAAAATTAAGTAGTGACAAATGTAAGGATATGTTCAAAAAGAGTTGAATATGGGGGATTGTTTGATAGCCTCTTATATAGGAACTTAAATAGGTATTGCAACAATTTGGGATGGGAAATTTATAGAAGAAAAATGTAGTTGGGCAGTTTTTTCTTTTTATTTTCGTATGAAAGAGGAAAATATTAATTATAAATATATATGCTCTAACTATATTTACTCATGAAAGATATTAAAAAGACATTAGTTTGCTTCTATGAAATTTAATGATGATTAATAATTATAATCTATGGATTATTCAAGGGGACTTCAACATAGGTTTATCTCCTTTGGAAAAGAAGTGTGGTATTTTTTATTGTTCTAAATCAACAAAAGGAATTTGATTCACTTCGCAAGTCAAATGATCATTCAAATGTTATTCCTTCTAGATTTTAATATATATTGGATAATAGGCACATTATGAAACTCATAAAAGAGAAAGTTTGGACTTTTTTTTTTAATCTAATACATGGTTGCAAACAAAGTATATAGTTCCTTCAGGCATTTTTTTACAAGCAACATCAAATCATAAATCCATTCTCTAGGATATGATCTACTCAATAATGATCATCCAAATCCATTTTGATTTTAGTGCATGTGGCTTGAAGACACTAATATATTTAGAAGGTTATAATATGATGGGATGAAGCAAGGTTTACATGATAACATATATAAAATTTTATTCAAATGATGAAATGTCTAAAGGACCTAATGAAGATTTAGAATTCAAATTTTTTTGGTGAAATATTTGAGCTCAATAAATTACAAGATATAGTAGATATAAATGGAATGAACCAAAACACTTATGTACAATAAAATTATTACCTTTTTTGATGTAAAAAGCATTATATTAAAGAACAAAATACATTTTTACAAATAAAAAAAAGAGGTGGATAAAAACGCCATGTGTCTAACACCATCAGCCAAAAAAACATCCCCGTCGATAGAGTGGAAATCCAAGCAAACAAATTATAGTTATTCAACACCCCTTACAGAACGAAACCATCCCCTAAAAGGGTGAATACACAACATAAGTAGGCATAGCAAAATAAACTAAAAATCCTAAACAATAGAACTGTAACTCTAGGCACCATGTAGCCTTACATCTACCCAACGTAAAATTATTAGAATTTTTGGGCTAGATCGATGTCTTCCCAACGCAAAATTATTTGAAATTTTGGGTTAGATGGGTGAAACCATTTTTTAGGTAAAGTGTCTTTAGTTTCTTTCCCTTTTCAAGGACTATGAGAACATCAAAACCACATAGAAGGTGAAGGAACTTTAGATTTTGCTTCCTCTAGAGGAACTTTCAATTCCATCGATGATGGCTTTGCATCCAACAACATATCCTCACCAACATTAATATAATCCAACACACTATAGTTGTTACCCAACTGAACATTGGTCATATAAATTCGCTTCTCTAGAGCAACATCTTCTTTTGCAGATCCCCTTATCAGGATGTAGGAACACCTGGCATTAGTTGGGGTAAATATAGTGGAGGACTTTGAAGCAAGCACTACTACAACCCTATGTTAAGATTGAGGAGCCTCATTGTTGGTAGTTTTAGCTACAGGATCAACTTTTTCCTTTTCATATCCATTTTTTATCAGTTGTGATACATGTGTCAAATTGGATTGTGTACCTTTAGAAGCAATCAAATGTGCATTTTTATGCCCTCCCACAATCATCCAACCATCCTCTTGAGGTTGAGGAGTGGGTGCACTCGATGTGGTGGGGCTCTTCTTTTCCTTGTTATGCGACATCAAGGAAATTTTTTTGATCTTGTGTGCTGAGGATTGGCATTGAAAACAAGTGTTGGGAAAATTAATATAGAGGACCCATTGGGATAACACAGTATCACCAAATTGTATGTTAATAGACTCCTTGAGATCTTGAGAAACATCAATCTCAATGCAAATTCGTTTTTGAGGGCGTGCATGGAAAAATTTGTTCACCTCCACTAAAATAACTCACCCTAAAAGGGTTGCTATATGATTGAAAAATGGCCACAAAGGTAGAGGGAGTCTTTAAAATTCCACCCACACAAGGATTTTTCTAGATATTTCCTCAGAAACAAAAAAATCATGGGTCCAAGGAGAAAAAACAAGAAGAGAACTTCTCATGTACTAGGGGCCATGTTCATAAATCACCTTAACATGGGTTGTTTCCGCAAAGCAAAACAAAAAATAAAATCTTTGTAAGGTTTTGAACCATCGTTAGCTTGACTCCATGAGGATTCCAAGCTACATTAACCTAGGCCCTAAGGGAAGACTCATTAAGGATGCGACCAATGAAATACCCGACAAGGGTGAGTGATTCTAAACTGTGACATGTATAATCAACTTTAGGTAATGGAATAATTACATCAATAGAATGAGAGTTACCTTGTGAACCATTCTTAGCACAAACTTGCATAATCGGTTGAGAGGAGCCATTATCGCATGCATTCCCTTCTGCGGCACCAATGTTGTGCATTGGTCCGCCAAGGTTGAGGACCATAATGATACTCAAAACCCTAGCCCAATATCCATCACTTGTTCCACTTGAAACCCTCAATTCTAGTTAATTTTAAAATTGAAACTACATGGAACATGCTAACAATCAATTTACCTTTTTATTATCATAATGTACTTACAAATGAAGTTTCGTATTGATCCCAAAAAACTAGGGAGAGATAGATTAAACATGTGGACATCAATATAAAGAAAAAGTGCAGGCTATAACCAAAATATATTTTTCTTCTTTTTGCATAAAAAATATTGACTTCAAATGAAAGAAGTATTGAGGAAAAAGAATATGTTAGAAAGGAAGCAAATAGTTATTTCAAGGATATTCTATTAGAAGTTAGACAAGACAAAGAAGCTCAAGGTATTTTTTTGTAAAATATTCTATCAATTATTATACTAGAAAAAATGGAAGCTTGATAAGTAAGAAGGGGCTATAAGAGATATTTTTCACATTCCACCATAATAAGGGAGCTTTCCCTCATGGATTTCCAATTATTTTATTTTATAATTTTTGGAATTTGTAAAAGAATGGCATGTTAGATACAATTGAAGAGGTGAGGAAAAATAAGGTTATAATATTGCATTGGTTTCCAATAAAGGGAACACAATTTATTTTGATATTTTTTTCCCAATGAACCTTTGTAATATGATTATAAGATAATTTAAAATATTATGGTAAATAGATTGAAAATCATTTTAGATTACGTTATTTAAAAGAAACATGGTTTACTTTTGATGATAAATAAATTATTAACGGTATAATCATTACACAATGATCCATGTATTTTCTTCATTCCATGAAAAACTATGTATGATTCTAAAATTAGATACAAACAAAGCATATAAATAGTCTTTGATAGTGCTTTTACATGATATTCTAAAAATAATGACTTTGATAAACATTGGTTTGATTGGATTAAATGCTATTATAGATCTCCAAAATATTCTATTTTGATCAGTGGATCCCTTGCAAGATATTTTGAATCATATTATGGACTCCATTAGGGCAACCCATTATATTCTTATATATTTATAATTCTTGTTGAAGAATTTGAGAGAGCTTTTTCAAAGGTAAAAATGTAAGAAAAAAATTAAAGATATTAAAGTTGCAACAAATGATTGCTTCAAATCTCACCTCTAATTTGTTTTCAATGATTTTCATTTGGGTTATCCCTCATGCAATGAGGCCATGAAGTTTTAACGTATACTTGATGTATTTTGACGCCTTGTTCTTAATACACAACTCACAAGAATGTAATGACAAGATCAAATATAATAAATCTATAATATCATGAAAAAAATATAATAACTTAGAATATAATATCAAATAGAATATCACAATGGTAATTCATAATACTTATAAAATAAAATTCTACTAATACATGCAATAAGCTATGCACATTCAATACAAATTACAGTGCTTTGTAATAAATATGTAATTGTATGTGAATTCTCATATGATGCACTCTTGACCTTAACTTTTCTTTGTAACTCTTCACTTTTCTATTCTAAGGACACATGTGCACTCTTACATAATGGACACTTGTGCACATTTACACTCACAACACTTGCACAAATAATTACATGACACTTGTGGATTTCCTGCATATTATTACATTACATGAAATGTTAACTCACACTCTAATCTAAGATACACACCTAATCTAATAATGTATCAAGGTGATACATTGACATGTACCAAATAATGTAATATTATCCAACACCCCCCTATATGACATTATTTTGTTATTGAATACTTTATTCTTCAATATAGTCTTCGTCCTAATATGACTTTGTAATGGACTAGATCTTGATCTTGTTCTCCTTGATTTTAATTGTCTTCATCCTTTTCTTCTTTGATTTGTAGATAGATTTGAAATTCAACTTTTTTTTGTACTCTTATATTTTTTATCATGTTAAATTTTGGATTAACCAAACCAATGATAGGAAGATTCTTGATTCTCATTTCTTGTTTTTTGTCTCTCAGAATATTCAACAATATTATTTTGAACTAAAACAATATATTGATAGAATCCAATTGATTCTAAATCATATAATTCATTCTTGATTGACCTTTTAGCTTCTATATTATTTTTATTTTTAATGAGACACTTATTAACTCCATTTATATATCTGAACTCAATTAATCTTTTACTTTCTACTAGCTAAGTCACTAAAATGAGATTAGTTGTTAATCAAGAAACATACATGATATCACGTAACACAAAATTTTAAAATGGTGTACTAGGTGTTCCACATCCACATCCATGAACAAGATAGGTTTTACCATCTGTAATTTTTAAATTGAAGATGACTTTGACTTATAGACAATGAAACCATTGTAAATTCCCTTCATATGATGACTAGCACTAGAATCTATGTACCAAAGGTCTTTATCTTTTTGAACCACATGATTATCTCTATTTGATGTTATCTTGCATTGTTGATAAGAGTTATGAAGGGTGTTAAATGAACTTTGATCTTGTATCCTTCCATAATGTTTTTTATGTTGATAGGTCCCTCTTGATAATTTCTCCATTGATGTCTCTCTCGATTTTGAATGATAAGTTTCAAGTTTTCGAGATTGTCAAAAACCTTTGCATTTGAATACTTTATGGCTCTCTAATTAATTATAAACTATAAAAATAAGTATTTTGTAAAATTTAATTCTTTCTAAATTTTGATATAGAATTCCTTATCTCTCCATAATTAAATTATTTACAAATATTCTTTATCTTTTGAATTTCAGACTATCTTCAAAATAAAGGTTTTAATAAAAAATTTATAGCTACTTATCACTCCTAATTAATCAAAAATTTAATTGATTTAACACTATGCCTTATCACTCCTCATAAAGCTTCTAAAAGTAATTAATATTAAATAAAGTAGTCAACTAACCTTTTTGAAAAAACTTCAAATTTAAATACACTAATGCCTACTTATCACTCCAAAAATTTAAAAATAAACTAAAGTATTAATTTCCTCATTATCCCTCCATTAAAACCTTAGAAAAAAACTAAATAAATATTTTATAAACCTTAATTACCTCCTTAATGGTGTGTCTTCTTGAAAAACATCTCTTGGCATTGCAACTTGGTGAGTGACTCATATATGGCATCGAACATTTCATTGACTTCACTTTCCTTGTATAGATTACGTGTAGATAAATACATTTGCATAAACTTATACTACCAAGAAATATTTTATTTTTGTGTTGCTCTATCTTCTAAATAAGACAATTTTATACTAAGAGGGGGGGGTGAACAATATAAGACCAACTTTTACTTTTCTTTCCAAATGATAACATCAATAATATCAATGCAATAAAATAAACAATGCATAAATCATCACACACATGAGAGACATAGATTTAACGTGGTTCACCCAATGTGGGCTACGTCCATAGAGAAAATATTTCTTCTAAATTTTCTCAACTAATATCTTGGGAACCAAATCCCTATTACAATGTTTATGGACTTTTGTCCAAAGGAAAACTCAATCCCCTATACTCTGTTTTGTGGATCTCTCTCCACATGAGAACTCTATCCCCTCTATTCTAGTTTGTGGATATCTCTCCACAAGAGAACTCTATCCCCTTTGCTTTGGTTTGTGGATCTCTCTCCACATGATAACTCTATCCCATTTCCTCTGGTTTGTGGATCTCTCTCCATAGGAGAACTCTATCCCATTTGCTTTGGTTTGTGGATCTCTCTCCATAGGAGAACTCTATCCCCTTTGATTTGGTTTGTGGATCTCTCTCCACAGGATAACTCTATCCCCTTTGTTCTGGTTTACTCCAAAGTCGGCTCAACACTCTGCTTGAAAACTTCTTCAAGCCTTCACACAATGCTTGCTCAAATTTATACCAAGATCTACTCAAATCACTGCTCAAAACTACTCCAAATATTATCTTCATCTCTGCCCAAATTTGCATACATTACATGCACAAATCTGCCTCAAATATGCTCTCTATTTTTGTCCAAATCTGCATCAAACCTCATTACAAGGTTAGCACAAATCTACCTCAAATATGCTCTTTATCTTTTCCCAAATCTGCATCAAACCTTGTTACAAGGTTAGCACAAATATGTCTCAAACCTATCCTCTATCTCTGATCAAATATACACCAAACCTTGTTACAAGGTTAGCACAAATCTACCTAACTCTGTTCACAAATCTATTCAAATATTTTCTAATATTGCATACAAAAAATGCTTATATCTCTTTCATAAATGTTTTCTTCAAGTAGGCAATTTAGACATACTCTACTTAGAATTTGTTTAACCTCCTGGAACATATAGAGAATGATATGTATTATCAAATACCCAATATGTTCTTCACGTTCATAAATATTGCATTCATCCAATCCAATCTCTACCTCTTGCAAATCCCATTCAAATCAAATCAAACTAGTGTATAACTTTGCTTCACAAAACTGATCTCTAACCCTTGCCCATTCACATTCAATTTCACTCACATAAATGCCCAAAATATTCACTAATTCTTTCAACAAGAATGCACAATTTGCTTCACAAACCCTAGCTGAAATATTTCCAACAATCCACACTAATCAAACCTTTTATCTCCACCTTATAATTCAAAATTATTTGCTCAACCAAACACCTTAAAGAAGGAATATTTTCAACATACCTCTTGATTTGCTTTGATGAAAAAGATCCCTCAAAACCTGTCTCAAAATTTTCTTTTAATTTTATGCCACTTCAAAGGTTAGTTAGCATAGCACTTTTTCAACCATCCACATGAAAACCTTTTGTGCACAATAATATTATTTTACAACTCCTTCAAACTTTCTTTAACCATGCAAAAATTACACACAATAACCAACCCCAATATAACTTATAACTCCTACTTATAAAAACCACAAGAAATTTCAATACTATCAACCAAAACCCTAAGTTCTCATAACAAAGTTTAAATCCACTTTCATACACCTTATATATCCAAAATTAAAGTTATTTTAACTTTATAGAGCCACACATAAATTTGAAATTGTATACAATATTTTATTTCAAAGCATCATCCATATGTCTCCCTAGGTCAAAAAATATGCACATATTCCAAAGCAAAAATTAAACCTTATGTCTCCCTAATTCAAATGCTAAGCATGCCACATTTTAATAAAAAAATTATTGCTCTTACCATGTTTGTCGTTACCACCACCACGAGTCAAACTCGAGATCTCACGGAGCCCACACTCTAGCATGAGCTAGAGTTCCAACTAGGCTATCCCACCTGCTAGAAATGAATGTGCATGAAAATGATTTTATCCCCTTTATTCTGCCCAGTCAAAAATCACAAAACAACTCTCATCGTGATTTGAACACGATACCTTTCCATTGCAAATGCCTTACGTAGGACCTGCTTGCCACCTAGGCTAGCTACCTGGATGGAACCAAACGTGCATAGTCTCCATTTTATTTTGTTGTCCTCTCCTTGAAAATCATGCTCCTTTTATTATCTTGCAAAAACCTCCCTCCAAGTAAATCAAACCAGTGACCTATTCTACACCAGCGCCTTAGTGCTGCCCCTATGATCAACTACGCTAGCCTGCCAGTTGTGTCTTATTGACCAGCACCTCACCTTTGACCTTTCTATCCTTTTCGCTTGAAAATTTGCCTTTTGTCTTCTATTTGTTGAATTAAATTCATGAACGGATATTCAATTTTTTACACCACTTCCTTTGCCAAGGTTTTGAACCTTGATTTATATACAAATCATGTCCTCCTTTTGTCATGACATCGGTGCCACCCATTGAAATGATTTTTTAATATTTTCAAATGCCTTCCTTTGAATTTTGGAACCCAAACTTTTTATTTATGAAATATTTAAATCTTAAGAAGATTTAAATATTATAATTTATAACCTTAGACTTCTATGCCCATGGTGGTGTTTTAAATTTTTTTCCACAAACTTTTAATAATTTTCACTTACAATATTTAAATTTCGTATTTAAATATTATTTTCACCATATCTTGATTTGCTATCCATGGAATATATTATTTTCCATGTCACCTTGCTTTGCCTTATTTTGATATCAACCTTTTGATATCAATGACTATGCACCTTGACATCAATAACAACTCATTATGCTTAATATTTCCAACATCTTCCTCCTCCTAACATGGTACATGAATATTTGGATTTTGATGCTCTTCAAACGTATTAGGATTTATGATCACTTGACTTCAAAAGTGTGAGTATGGATGAGAATTTCTTGCATGGATCCTTATTTGTAAATTTCCATAAAACATTTCAATCTATTCCCATTCACCTTATTTATGTCACACGACAAACTAGAAAAACGCATGGTGATGCTTGGTTCACCTGATAACATTCCAATATTTTTGGTGAATGAAACATTAAATTGTGCTTTTAATAAAAAAAAATTCTACACTCTAATTGATTAGCCTTACTGAAATCAATTGCACTCACTCATCTTCTCCTGTAATCTTTTATGTACTTGAGCTTCTACGCTACATTTCCTTTTCAAACAATCAAGATTTCTTTTGATGTCTCTTCACCTTGTCTCCAGTTTTGTTGTGTGTACTTTGATATAATATATCTCTTTATATATTTGATACCCCTTTATATGGTGCTTCACTTTCTCTCCCCTTTTCTACATGAGGTGCAAATGTTTCAACTTAGAATAGGAAATACCAACGATTCATCTCAATGATGCTTCAACACTATTGAATGTTGTTTGTGATTTTCAATGATGCTTCAATGTTGCTAATGAAGTTTAAATCCATTGTGGTATTTTTTTCTTAGATGTCAATTTTTTCCTAGATGGTGCTTATCACCTTGATGATATTTTCTTCCATGATGGCATCTAGATGGAACTATGTTTTTGGTCATCTAAATGACATTGTATTCCATGATGATGTTAGTCATCTAGAGGTGCTTTTTTGTCTCCATGGTGGCATTGCTCAATGACATTGGTCTAACTTGGATTCTTATCTTTCGATGGAACTAGTCTACTCAATGGTGCTAGTTTGCCTTGGGTTCTTGTTTCTCAATGATGCTGGTTTTCTTAATTGTGTTGGCCTCTCTATGGTGCTAGTCTATCTTGGGCACTTGCTAATATTGCTCTACAATGACATCTACATTCAAATTTAACTTGCTTGAATCAATTGTTTAAAAGATAACTTCTATTTATATTTCTATCCTTTCTATTCACACTACATTTATCATACTTTTCATAAAATATTTGTTGTTCTAATATCTCTTATTGTGTTGCAGGTGCAAACATTCAAGCTTTACTATGGTGTAGAATATTTCAAGACTCTTAATATACCCTAAATCTTTCTTGTTGTAATATTGCTTTCTGCACTTTTAGACATACCTTTAATGACTTTCTTTCTTGATGATGCCCTCAATACTACTCTTCTTCGAATCAATAGTGCAAAGAATGATCTTTCTTTTGAAAAACTTCTTTATCTAACGCTGCAATAATTTGTTGTCTTGACTTTTATTTTCTTTTTGCAGGTACAAATATCAATCTAGCATAAACTCTTAAGACTTTTGCATCAATATTCCAACGTACCTTATAAGACTGGTGTTTAGAAACTCTTAAACTCTTTAATATATTTATTTCACCCTTATGGTATGTTGTTCTAAATGCTTAAGTAATGTGTTGACTTGAATACCTTAATGTTATCTTCAACTCTGCTATCTAACGTGGACTTGTAATCAATTATGAAAACTTGTAATCTCATTGTCTTCTTGTATGTTAGCTTCTATGACTCTAGAACTTATTATCCTTGTCACATTTTATTTTTTATGTTGCCTTATTTTTTAAATAGTGCTTCTATGAATGTTATCTTGCATTATTTCTCTGGTTTCTTTCAATATCTTGCTTTTTTTTAACAAGCTATATCAGTGATTTCCTTTTTTAATAAATAACACTATCTCTATATTCTTTTCTTTTTTATCTTCTTGCACTTTTAATTACTCCCCTTGTGCTCAATTTAATTCTAATAAATAATCTTTTTGCTTGTCTTCTTATTATTGTAGGTGCAGCTAGGGGCATTACAACCTTGAACTCTACTATGTTTCCTTTTGATGACTGTGTTCCTCCAACCTTGCTATCCTTCAACATTCAATATTTAGTTGACTTCAAGCTTGTGCCTTCAATCTTGTTTTTCTAAAGCTTTCAAGTTCTGCCTCAATATTCATTGGAACATCCTTCAATATGTCTCCTCTATATCTTATGGATTGTCATTATATGAAGATGATTATCCCAATATTAGTGTAGTATCCTTCTAGAAAATCTTCTTTCTCTGTTTTCTATCTTCTTCTAAACAAACTTCTTTAGTATTCAAGAGTCAATAGGACCTCTTTTCTTGGGTCTCTTCTTCTGCCTTCTATGGCTTATATGGGACCTATTTCCTTGGATATCCTATGTCTTCCAACTCTAAGACCTCTTTACCTCGGGTCTCCTCTTTATCTCTAACTTCTATAGGACCACTTTCCTTGGGTCTCCTATATTTATCAGTTATGGGACCTCTTTCCTCAGGTCTCCTATCTTTGTCTCCTATATTGTTTTCCCAAACCTATATTTTTGTATCCTATTTTACTTTACAATTTTGAACCAATTCCTTTAGTATACATTTCAAAATAACCAAAATGATCATCAAACTGATCCCTATCAACATCAATACAACTTTGAGCATCACTATCCCTATCATCATTTAAATATTTCTCATCATTATTATGACAACATAAGATTTTTTTCACCAATCATGAACTATATTCAAATCATATAAGTTGCATTCAATATCTTTTTCTTTGTGTCACAACATGCATTTATTGTCATAGGTTCGAAGTAATTATTGGATTTCTCATTACTTGATAATATATATATATATATATGATTTTCCATAAGATTTATGTGTACACATTTTTATTATGCAACATACCCTTGTTGATTACTCTTATCTCTCTGATTATCTTTAGGAGATTCTTGATATTGATCCTTCCTAGTCAATGCATTATACTTACAATATTTTGGATTATGTCATTATTTTTCACAAATATGAGAATACTTCTTTTGTTTTTTATTTTGTGATGAAGTGTAAGATATTTTTTCTAATACAAGAGCCTTATTGGATGCCTCATTTTTCAATTGATTTTCAAGTTCATATTGCTAAATAATATTTATTAATTTCTTAAATGACACCTTTTTATTTGATACTAGAAGTGATGTGACCAACATTTTGAATGAATTAAGAAGTGATCTAAGTACAACTAAAACTAGGATTTTATATTCAATATTTTCTCCTAAGATATACAATTTTGATTTCCTTCGAAGAAAATATTTTATCTTTTCTCCATCATGAACTTTTAGTGCACATAATTGTGATGGTAGGTGGAAGACGGTTTCCTCATTCATTCCTTCAAATATCTTACCTTGTTTTTCCCATGCAAATTTTGAAGTTTCTACTTCATTAATGTGTGCTTGAATTTCATCAGATATGCCAAAAAAAATTAGCATCAAAGCTTTAGCAACATCATATTTGAATTTTGAATTTTTGTTTTATCTTCTAAAATGTTTCTTTGTCACCCAGGTGTTGTAGGTGAGTTGGAGAGGAGAGGGAAATACTCCAAGAGAGGTTCCAGGTTCAAATCTCCACCCTACCAAAAAGCTGAATTGGGTATACAAAATCCAATTGATAATGTTGGTGCGGGCAGGGGTCGGGTGCGACTCCCGGGTGACTTTGACGGTGTAGAACCCCCTATTTGTGGTCTCTCAGACCAAGGCAACCCCGCAAGGGGTTTTTCGCTTAAAAAAAAAAAAAAAATTCTTTGTCCATTCATCACATATAAGAGTTTTTCAACAATAAATATTGACTTCATCTTATTTTTCCATGGGGTAATATTAGGAAGAATAAAATTCTTATACTTGTCATTTCCTTTGAAGTTAACAAACTTATAACTCCCAAATTTAATGAAATTTTTTAATTAATTCCTTTGGTGTAGAATACCTTGACTCTCTAATTTAAATAATAATTTTCAGTAATCTCTAATTTAAAAGAATTTATAATTAATTAGCTCGACCTATTAACTCCACCTATATATATAGTTTAATATATATATAGTCACTGTCTGCTGGTGTACAGATGGATTTTGATTGCAACAGATTTCTTGGAAACTTAATTTTTTCCTTTTTTGGACCTAGTTTGTTTGTGGAGGGGAGGTGTTATGTTTTCAGTTCTCAAAAATTCATTTGTTGTCCCGATCCATTGGGAAGGTAGACATATTTTTCGTACCTCTTTCAAACTTCAATTTTGGGTCCCCTCGATTTTTGGTGTCTAACATTGTGTCATCCAAAAGTTTCTTCTCATTTGAGATGTTTTCAAATGTGGTGGTCATTGTTAGTGCCAATTGGTAGTCTATCTGTCTTTCTTCTAGCTTGTGGGTAGCGGTGTGTTCCTCCTTGAGGGTTTTTCATGTTTTGTAGTCATGGAGGTGGGTGTTTTTTAGCACAAAGTTCATGAGTTGGAGTTTTGATTTTTTGTACATTTGTGTTCGAATTTTTTTCTCCTAGTGGACTTTATTGGTTTGTATGATATTGTAGGATGGCCTGGGTCCCATTCTTTGGTGTTTCGGGGGAGATATACCGATCAAAATCGATGAATGATTTTAAAAGTAATTTGGTTCAGAATTTGAAACTGATAGAAATTAAGCATCGGGTGATTCTCTTAATATGGTTGTGGATCATATAGAGGAAGTGTCCAATTTGATGCAAGACATCTCTAAGGTGGTGGATTGGCTGGTAAAGAACTAACTCAATTCTGTTGATCGTCCTCTCTTTTTTATGTTTTCCTCTACGTTTTTTGTTCATTTTTCATGGATATTCCAATATTTTGGGTAATCTTTGTTGTTAGCTTTTGTTTCTTATTTCAGTGAAAAGGTGGTTCCTATGTTGTTGGTTGTAAAAGGTCGAGGGACCTTTCAAATCCCTTATTTTTTATAATAGTACCAATATATATATATATATATATATATATATATATATATATATATATATATATATATATATATATATATAGTTTTTATTTTTCTTCATCACCTTTTGTTTTCCTTAAAAACATTTTATATCTCTTAATAACCTCCTTAAAACAATATATGTGCATGCATGCTAAATGTTTTGTTTTATTTAAACTCCCTTATATATCTTAAATTTTCAAATTCAATAATAATCAAAATTTCAAAAACATTCACAATTTTAATATTAAAAATCAACTTAATAGCTATTAATATTAAATTTTCTCATTTCACTTATATCTCCTAGTTATTTTATTTCTCCTAAATAATTTCTAAATTCCCCTATAACTTTTAAATTTCCACTTTAAATCAAAGATATGCTTCTAGTAACTCTTTGACCTTCCATTTTTTTTTTTTTTTGTCTTCTTCCAAAAATTACAACGATAATGCATTAAATTGAATGTAACAATTTGAGTTGAAATACTTTCAATATATTTTTTTCACCTAGGTCTATGAAAATATTAAAATATACTTTCAATGTACATGCCTTTTTTATTTGGCCTTTATGGAAAGATTCTCTTCGTCTACTGTTTTATTCTCGTGTATACGAAACGAAGAGTATTGAAGAAATTATACTTGTGTGTTGAGCTTCGAGGGACATATATTAATAATAAACCTTCTCAAAAATAAATTTTCCTATTAGTATATATAAAAATATTATTAAAAAATCGTGTGATGTGGTCTACTGGCAAGGACGCCACTTACATTATCAATGATGTGATATGGGTTCAATCCCCATAACGAATGTATATAAGAAGTATTACTCAAATATAGGAACTTTTAAAACATGCACACTACTTTCAAAATAATAGTGTAGATTCTATGATGCATTAATAAATTCTTACATATTTAAATAGAAACTTATCTGCTCTAGGCACTTTTTAACTTCAAAATAATGCAACCCTAATCAAATATTTTAATTTAACCTTATTACTCCAATAATTTAGGCGCTAAGAAAAATTAGGTTTCTTACCTTTATTCTTGCTACTTTTTTGAAGTTTTGTGTCATGTATCTATTTTATGCACTAATTCCTTTAACATTACTTTTTAAAAAAGAAATGTTTTTGCTCGCCTGTTGGCCTTATAGGTTTTTGGTCTCCTACAAGAAGAATAATCTTGCCTGAACATTCTTATTATGCAATATCATGCATTATGTACTTAGGTGTTTCTCTTGTGCTGCTCTCAATGTAATGGTCTCACAAAATGATTTCCTTTATTTGATTGTAATCTTTTGAATTTTTATTTTCTCCTTTTCAACTTTGTCGACTCAGGTTTAGGGTTCTCCCTTTACTTTTTGATAGGATGGAAGAAATGATGGATCTTAATTTATCCTTGCTTTTTGACTAGATATTTCTTAACTCAAGCAACTCTCAATGGTTTCCTTCTTATGATTCTTTTTTCTGGTTATATATTATATTTTTTCTTTGAGCTCACCAAGATCAACTCTACTTACATCTAATTATGTGTTGCATAAATTTTTCAAGTTGTAATATTTTCTTCCTTGAGCTTTCAAGGCTCGATATTAGATGGCTTCTATTTCACTAGGATATAATTTAGCATCTTTTAGGACATTTATTCACAACATAAAAAATAAGACTTATCTTTTTTTATATAAAATATTGCAAGCTCAATATATAATATATATCAACCAATCCAACAAATATATATATAAATATAAATATATATATATATATATATATATATATATATATATATATATATATATATATATATATATATATTATTCAACTTACTTTTGACAGATTTTTAAGCCTTAATACTACAACAAATATCATAGGATCGAATATAATATAGTCACAATATAATAAGGTCAAGATATTGATGAGTAGAATAATATGAGAAAATTAATATGTATATCAAAACTTATAATAACTCAAAAAACATTCAATAGTAAATAGTAATATGAATGTAAATAGCTTGATTCATGCATGAACTATGCACGAAGAACAACATACAGTGTTAATTTCTCAAAATGTATGCAATATTTATTACTTCTCTCTCTTACAAATATGATAGTAATGATTGTCACTGTTTGTGATGTTTTCTTATGGAGTATTATCTCCATAATATAGCCATAGTAATATGACTCTTTGGATACTTAACTATTCCTTTGCATATGCCAAATCTCATGACTCTAGGCTTCTCCACTTGAAAATTGCATACATGATGAACACTTGACTCTATATTGTATGCACACCTATGCATGAATCTCACACTTATATAACTTGCACACTCTAACATAAAACACTTGTACACATAGACTCAAATTATACTTGAACATTAACTAATATGACAATTGTGCATTTCTTGCACATTACAAATTTAGATTACATTTGTGCATTTCCTACACATTTAGACTTACATAAAAAGGAAAATATAACTCACACTCTAAACTATGACTCAAACCAAATCTATTATTTATATATGTACCATGAATTTACCATGGGGGTACCTTAGCATGTACCGACTAATGTAATATACTCCAACACCCTCTGTATTACATTATTTGATTATTGAAGACTTTAGTATTTTTTTTTGGTAGATAAGATACTATAGGATTAATACCGGGTTTACAGGTTGACCCAAAATCTTTTACAAAAATCAGCCCAGGGCTATTGATGAACATGTCCTTACTAAGGATCATATATATTTAAATATACATGCCGCCAAAGCCAATACATCCGGTAAGGCACATAGCCTGTTATCCAAAAGAAATTTCCCATACAAAATTTTGGGTATACCCCGAGAAAACACACCTACATCATAATTACAAAAAAATAAACATATACGGATCCCTTCCTTGAAACTGTGGAGAAACAAAAAGTTGCAGACACACATAACAGAGTACTGAAAAAACTCCCACAAGCTCTGTATTGATAGTTACTCTTAATAATTATTTGGTAATTGATTTCTTTCGTATATGACATGCTTTGGGACCACATCCCATCTTGGCTAATCAGCCTTGGAGAAGTGAACCTGTTGGCTAGATTTATGGCGGTGGCTATCTGGTGGTCCATGTGGCTCTGGTTCAAAGTCTTATATTGTAGTTTCTTTCCTACCCTATGACTATCAACCAACCTAAAATTACTAAGATGACTAGGAGCCATGTTATCTGACATGTGATTGTACCCATTAGTCTTTGTGGTATTTCCAAGTAGCATCCACGAAGATTGACAACTTGGATAATTTTTAGTGTGAGTCCATTTCAAAAAAGATATGGGAATACTCCTAACCTTCGAACTTACAGTGCCTTCCTTGTTGGTAAATTAGACTATCATTCTTGACATTCTTGTCGAATAAGCTCCTCTACTTCTCTCGGGACACCATGTTCCCATTTGAAAAGTTTGTCACCATCGACACCCAAATTGGCCAACTTATCAGTAATTTTGTTACCTTCCCGAAAGACATTTTGGAATTTTCTATCATGTATTCCCTAGAAAAGGGTCCTAGCCTCTTCAACAATTGTTTTAATCCTCCAAGGAGGTGTTTTCCAATTATTGATGAGATTTATAACATGCATAGAGTCTCCTTCTACGATCAAATTGCCTTCTAAGTCTTGAGTCATTTTAAGGCCTCTCCACATAGCTCTAGCTTCAGCTTTGTTGTTCGTCCTTTTCCCTCTCAGTATAAGCTTGTATTCTTCATGTTTATGATTTTTTTATTTTTTTTCCATCAAGTATAGCTAGGCAATAAGCTCTTGCACAAAACTTGGTGGTTATTATAAATTGACCTAGCCAATTTTACTCAAACTTACCTTTAAGATCAACTTTGGCATTGGTATTCTTCTAGTTCTCCTTATGAACTAGGTCACCTATTTTGAAGGAATGGGGTCATACCTATTTACTAGAGGCTCATTTAAGCCTAGGTTGGTAGACTTGTAGTTCTTAAAAAGCATGGATCTAACTTTCATCAAGAAAATCCAATTGACTAAGGCTTTTTAAAACTTTTTTTTTAGTAAATAAAAATCGTCATTAATTATCGGGTTTTGCGAGTTAACCCAAAACCTAATACAAAATCTAGCCTTATGCTGAGATTGCAGATCCTAGTCATCCTTAGAAAATTCTTTTCAAAAATTGTGTTGGTTATGCTATAGTACCTTAAACTTACTGTAGAAATACAGTTCAACATGACAATTAACATTACTTACAACAATAGCCGTTTGAGTTGACTTAGAGAAAACATTCTATGCTTATCATGAAAAATTTGTGGAAAAAGCACCCTTCCACCTTTCTCCTTAATCAGTAGTGTGCTTTTCATGTCTAAGAATGTCTTCCACTTCACGTGGTACCCCTTGTGTCCACATCATCAAACTTCCTACATCAATACCCACATTGGCTAATTTATCAACCACTTTGTTGGCCTCATGAAACACATGGCAAATCCTCCTGTCCTATCTTACCGCAAAAATGATCCTTGCCTCACGGATGATGACCTCAATCCTCCATGGAGGTTTTCTACCATTGGTTAACAGGTTGATGATATTCATGGAATTGCCTTCAATCATCAAATTTCCATGAGTCTCCTAGGCAACTTTTAACCCTCTCAAAAGGGCACTAGATTTCGGCTCATTATTAGTTCTAATTCCCAATGGTTCAGCGAAGGCCTTAACCAAGTTTCCTTTATGATCTCTGATTACCCCTCTATCTCCTGCTCTTCGCGGGTTCTCCTTAGCTGCACCATCAAAGTTCAATTTGAACTAACCCCTAGGGGTTGGCTCCCAAGAGACACCATTTATGGAATTTGTCTTTCTTGGGGAGGGATTATATGGTTCTCCTCAGCAAGGATACTAATATTTTCTTTCACAAAGGCAAGGATTCTATTGAGGATTATTTTAAGGCTATAACTGGTGTCCTTAAAAGCTTTGTGATTCCTTTATAACCATATCTACCACATGAAATGGTGCCAACAGATTTTCCAAAGGTACTTAAGTTTCATACTAACAAAGGGTTGAGGCCATTGTTGGAACACTTTAGAAACTGAATCCGACTTTACCCATGAGATCCTAAAAGCCTAGAAAATTTCGTCAAGGATGGACGCTGCCATCGGACACTCTAGGAACAAATTTTGGGTTGACTCCCACCCAACCCTACACATATGACAACGGTTAGCAATAACCATACCTTTGGTCAACATATTATCCATGGTAAGAATTTTTCCTTGGATCACCAACCATGAGAAAAAAGATATCTTAGGGATTAAACCCTTGATCCAAACGAAATTTGATTGAAATTATTGGTCTTCATTTTTGAGGAGCAAGTTATAGGCAGATTTGATCATAAAATCTCCACTTTCAATCTTGGCCCAAGAAATGTGATCCTCATATTCTCCAGAGAGACGAATTTGTTGTGTTAATAGCCACCATGCTTGTTTAGCTAGTAGAGTTGTGTTGAGATTAGCAACTCTCCTTAGCCCTAGCCCCCCCTATACCTTAGGTTTGCAAACCTTATTCCACCCTACCAAATGGTTCTTTTTTTATCCTCGGTCCCTGACTAGAGAAAGTTCTTTTGAAATTGATCTATTTTATGATACACCTTGTTTGGAGCTCTGAAAACCGATAAGAAATATATAGGTATACTTTGTAGGGAGGCCATTGTTAAGACTTATTTACCTGCTTGAGATAATTAATGTCCTTTCCAGCCTGCTAGCTTTTTTTGGATCCTCTCCAGCACAATATTCCACATTGACACTTCCGATTTCCCATAGAAAAGGGGAAGGCCTAAGTAGGAGGTAGGAAGGGATGCAATCTGGCATTCCAGAATTCTAGCAATTTTGTTTTTCCTGGGAATGAGAGTATTTATAAAATACAGCTTGCTCTTATAAAATTCAGTTTTTTTCTGGTCACCTCCTCATACATCTTAAGAATGTGTCTGATCCTTCATGCCTCAACCACTGAAGCCAACGTAAGTAACAACGTTTCTTCAAAAAAATGTTGATGGGTCATTGGGACTGCTAACGAAGTTGCCTTTATGCCTAATATAAGTCTAGCTGCTTTAAAATTCATGTTATGAGAAGTTTAACAATTTTAAAGTATATGAATATTATTAAAATCTAATAGGCTATTTTTTTAATTTAGTTAAAATATTTGAATTATTGAAAATCATATTTACCTTGATTTTTTTCCTTGGGTTTATATATGATTTTTGTATTGAATTTATCTTGATATTTTATGTTTTTAATGATTTTTGCTTGTTATTTAAAAAAATAAGTAAAAAATATTTTTCAAAGGTAAAGCATTAATTTAGATTTATAATTTGAGTTTTTTATACAAAGCCACTTTACCATAACCCTTTTGTAATCTTTACAAGAAAAAATTTGCATGCTTAAATAGCTCAACATACCTTATTAGAATTTTATTAAATTATTTACAACTCAAAATTAGCACAAAATCATCACAGATTTGGTGGTGTTTCTAGCAGTAACATAAAAAAAAACAAGTGTCACTTTCAAATGACTTTCAACATAATAGATCAATGGAAAAATGAATTTCTAAGTTAGCATCATAATTTAAACAAATATGTAATCCTTATTAATTGTAATTAATATATTTTTTCAATTTAATTTATTAGTTAACTTTGGATAATTATATAAAATCAACATAAAATAATTTTAAAAAATAATTATTTTATTGTATTCTTGCTTGTCCTTATAATTGATTATATGTATCATTATAATATTATGTATGTATCAACAAAAAAACCATTGAAGGTCGAACCTACTTTCCTAGTAGAGAGCCTTATGGCTAATGTTATAGAAATCCCTTTTCCCAAGGTCTTAGATAAAAAAATTGACAACAAGCAAAGTACCCCATGGTTTATTTAATGGGAGTGATACATTATAAGACCATAAAGTGAGACATTTTTATCAAAAACCATTATAAGACTTGTAGTATGGGTTAGTATTTTTGTATTTATATATCAAATTATAAATAGATAGGTTTTGAGGAATATTGGTTAGACCCTTCAAGAGTTCATCTAGGAGGGACCAACTACTAAGGAGTAAAGAGATGTTGTATATACCTAGATATATGTTTTTATGGATATATCAAAACCTTTGCCACAATACATTAAGAATAAACCTAAATTAAGAAGATGGGATCAACAAGTCAATTATAAAAATATTACGTTCTAATATCACAAATATTATGAGACTAAACATATAGAAAAAATTGTAAAGTAAAAACGATGGAGAAAGAGATAAAATATTTTTGGCATAAGATAAAGTTCAAGATGAAATAAGGTGATCTTATCATAGTAGAAATTAGACTAGATTAATAATTTCTTCACTCCTAAGAAAGTGGTAAATAAAACATCTTATTATCATTAGATGACAAATGCCATTCTAGTTTTCTCAAAGCAATCATTAGAATAATTAAAGAATAATGTAAAGAATGAGGAAGTACTATATGAATGTTCAAATTCAAACAAATTAAAGGTTTCAAGGATGATATAGAGATAAATTTTAAAATATAATAAGTGAGAGAGAATATGTTTAATCCCGGTAAATCATCTTCATTTTTATCAAGTAGTATAAAATAATCACCTTACAATAGACATGAAAGTAGTGTAGAGTTTATCAATAGAACTTTAGGGTTCAAAAAATAGCATAATAAATAAATGAGTGTGGAGGATATCTATGGAAATTTAGGATTTTTAGGATAGCATAAGAAAGAAATTACTATGGAGGATCATCCTTACTTTTTAAGGTTACTAATACAACATAATAAGAAAGTGATTGTGATGTTATTCCTTATAACTCACATTTTACAAGCCAACATAAACCTATAGAAAATAAGTCTTGTTATGAAAAATAACAAAAAATAGAAGAGATTGATGAATATGAAAATTTTGGTGAAAGTTAAAAAGTGAGAGGAAGGCTCTTAATGTAAGACAAGGAAGAAAATGAAATTTGGGGGGTTATTGATATGGAAAAACAAAGACAAATATTGTAAGTGATAACAAAAAGTGGAGCTAAGCCCATAAATAAAAATAAAAAGTGATGAGAAAAATGGTATCATGGAATTTTAGTGGTATGAATAAGACCCCTAAAATAGTTATTATGAAATTAAGAGGTTATTTTAATACAAGAAAAAAATTAAGTAGTGACAAATGTAAGGATATGTTCAAAAAGAGTTGAATATGGGGGATTGTTTGATAGCCTCTTATATAGGAACTTAAATAGGTATTGCAACAATTTGGGATGGGAAATTTATAGAAGAAAAATGTAGTTGGGCAGTTTTTTCTTTTTATTTTCGTATGAAAGAGGAAAATATTAATTATAAATATATATGCTCTAACTATATTTACTCATGAAAGATATTAAAAAGACATTAGTTTGCTTCTATGAAATTTAATGATGATTAATAATTATAATCTATGGATTATTCAAGGGGACTTCAACATAGGTTTATCTCCTTTGGAAAAGAAGTGTGGTATTTTTTATTGTTCTAAATCAACAAAAGGAATGTGATTCACTTCGCAAGTCAAATGATCATTCAAATGTTATTCCTTCTAGATTTTAATATATATTGGATAATAGGCACATTATGAAACTCATAAAAGAGAAAGTTTGGACTTTTTTTTTTAATCTAATACATGGTTGCAAACAAAGTATATAGTTCCTTCAGGCATTTTTTTACAAGCAACATCAAATCATAAATCCATTCTCTAGGATATGATCTACTCAATAATGATCATCCAAATCCATTTTGATTTTAGTGCATGTGGCTTGAAGACACTAATATATTTAGAAGGTTATAATATGATGGGATGAAGCAAGGTTTACATGATAACATATATAAAATTTTATTCAAATGATGAAATGTCTAAAGGACCTAATGAAGATTTAGAATTCAAATTTTTTTGGTGAAATATTTGAGCTCAATAAATTACAAGATATAGTAGATATAAATGGAATGAACCAAAACACTTATGTACAATAAAATTATTACCTTTTTTGATGTAAAAAGCATTATATTAAAGAACAAAATACATTTTTACAAATAAAAAAAAGAGGTGGATAAAAACGCCATGTGTCTAACACCATCAGCCAAAAAAACATCCCCGTCGATAGAGTGGAAATCCAAGCAAACAAATTATAGTTATTCAACACCCCTTACAGAACGAAACCATCCCCTAAAAGGGTGAATACACAACATAATTAGGCATAGCAAAATAAACTAAAAATACTAAACTATAAAACTGTAACTCTAGGCACCATGTAGCCTTACATCTACCCAACGTAAAATTATTAGAATTTTTGGGCTAGATCGATGTCTTCCCAACGCAAAATTATTTGAAATTTTGGGTTAGATGGGTGAAACCATTTTTTAGGTAAAGTGTCTTTAGTTTCTTTCCCTTTTCAAGGACTATGAGAACATCAAAACCACATAGAAGGTGAAGGAACTTTAGATTTTGCTTCCTCTAGAGGAACTGTCAATTCCATCGATGATGGCTTTGCATCCAACAACATATCCTCACCAACATTAATATAATCCAACACACTGTAGTTGTTACCCAACTGAACATTGGTCATATAAATTCGCTTCTCTAGAGCAACATCTTCTTTTGCAGATCCCCTTATCAGGATGTAGGAACACCTGGCATTAGTTGGGGTAAATATAGTGGAGGACTTTGAAGAAAGCACTACTACAACCCTATGTTGAGATTGAGGAGCCTCATTGTTGGTAGTTTTAGCTACAGGATCAACTTTTTCCTTTTCATATCCTTTTTTTATCGGTTGTGATACATGTGTCAACTTGGATTGTGTACCTTTAGAAGCAATCAAATGTGCATTTTTATGCCCTCCCACAATCATCCAACCATCCTCTTGAGGTTGAGGAGTGGGTGCACTCGATGTGGTGGGGCTCTTCTTGTCCTTGTTATGCGACATCAAGGAAATTTTTTTGATCTTGTGTGCTGAGGATTGGCATTGAAAACAAGTGTTGGGAAAATTAATATAGAGGACCCATTGGGATAACACAGTATCACCAAATTGTATGTTAATAGACTCCTTGAGATCTTGAGAAACATCAATCTCAATGCAAATTCGTTTTTGAGGGCGTGCATGGAAAAATTTGTTCACCTCCACTAAAATAACTCACCCTAAAAGGGTTGCTATATGATTGAAAAATGGCCACAAAGGTAGAGGGAGTCTTTAAAATTCCACCCACACAAGGATTTTTCTAGATATTTCCTCAGAAACAAAAAAATCATGGGTCCAAGGAGAAAAAACAAGAAGAGAACTTCTCAAGTACTAGGGGCCATGTTCATAAATCACCTTAACATAGATTGTTTCCGCAAAGCAAAACAAAATATAAAATCTTTGTAAGGTTTTGAACCATCGTTATCTTGACTCCATGAGGATTCCAAGCTACATTAACCTAGTTCCTAAGGGAAGACTCATTAAGGATGCGACCAATGAAATACCCGACAAGGGTGAGTGATTCTAAACTGTGACATGCATAATCAACTTTAGGTAATGGAATAATTACATCAACAGAATGAGAGTTACCTTGTGAACCATTCTTAGCACAAACTTGCACAATAGGTTGAGAGGAGCCATTATCGCATGCATTCCCTTCTGCGGCACCAATGTTGTGCATTGGTCCGCCAAGGTTGAGGACCATAATGATACTCAAAACCCTAGCCCAATATCCATCACTTGTTCCACTTGAAACCCTCAATTCTAGTTAATTTTAAAATTGAAACTACATGGAACATGCTAACAATCAATTTACCTTTTTATTATCATAATGTACTTACAAATGAAGTTTCGTATTGATCCCAAAAAACTAGGGAGAGATAGATTAAACATGTGGACATCAATATAAAGAAAAAGTGCAGGCTATAACCAAAATATATTTTTCTTCTTTTTGCATAAAAAATATTGACTTCAAATGAAAGAAGTATTGAGGAAAAAGAATATGTTAGAAAGGAAGCAAATAGTTATTTCAAGGATATTCTATTAGAAGTTAGACAAGACAAAGAAGCTCAAGGTATTTTTTTGTAAAATATTCTATCAATTATTATACTAGAAAAAATGGAAGCTTGATAAGTAAGAAGGGGCTATAAGAGATATTTTTCACATTCCACCATAATAAGGGAGCTTTCCCTCATGGATTTCCAATTATTTTATTTTATAATTTTTGGAATTTGTAAAAGAATGGCATGTTAGATACAATTGAAGAGGTGAGGAAAAATAAGGCTATAATATTGCATTGGTTTCCAATAAAGGGAACACAATTTATTTTGATATTTTTTGCCCAATGAACCTTTGTAATATGATTATAAGATAATTTAAAATATTATGGTAAATAGATTGAAAATCATTTTAGATTACGTTATTTAAAAGAAACATGGTTTTCTTTTGATGATAAATAAATTATTAACGGTATAATCATTACACAATGATCCATGTATTTTCTTCATTCCATGAAAAACTATGTATGATTCTAAAATTAGATACAAACAAAGCATATAAATAGTCTTTGATAGTGCTTTTACATGATATTCTAAAAATAATGACTTTGATAAACATTGGTTTGATTGGATTAAATGCTATTATAGATCTCCAAAATATTCTATTTTGATCAGTGGATCCCTTGCAAGATATTTTGAATCATATTATGGACTCCATTAGGGCAACCCATTATATTCTTATATATTTATAATTCTTGTTGAAGAATTTGAGAGAGCTTTTTCAAAGGTAAAAATGTAAGAAAAAAATTAAAGATATTAAAGTTGCAACAAATGATTGCTTCAAATCTCACCTCTAATTTGTTTTCAATGATTTTCATTTGGGTTATCCCTCATGCAATGAGGCCATGAAGTTTTAACGTATACTTGATGTATTTTGACGCCTTGTTCTTAATACACAACTCACAAGAATGTAATGACAAGATCAAATATAATAAATCTATAATATCATGAAAAAAATATAATAACTTAGAATATAATATCAAATAGAATATCACAATGGTAATTCATAATACTTATAAAATAAAATTCTACTAATACATGCAATAAGCTATGCACATTCAATACAAATTACAGTGCTTTGTAATAAATATGTAATTGTATGTGACTTCTCATATGATGCACTCTTGACCTTAACTTTTCTTTGTAACTCTCCACTTTTCTATTCTAAGGACACATGTGCACTCTTACATAATGGACACTTGTGCACATTTACACTCACAACACTTGCACAAATAATTACTTGACACTTGTGGATTTCCTGCATATTATTACATTACATGAAATGTTAACTCACACTCTAATCTAAGATACACACCTAATCTAATAATGTATCAAGGTGATACATTGACATGTACCAAATAATGTAATATTATCCAACACCCCCCTATATTACATTATTTTGTTATTGAATACTTTAGTCTTCAATATAGTCTTCGTCCTAATATGACTTTGTAATGGACTAGATCTTGATCTGGTTCTCCTTCCTTTTGATTGTCTTCATCCTTTTCTTCTTTGATTTGTAGATGGATTTGAAATTCAACTTTTTTTTGTACTCTTATATTTTTTATCATGTTAAATTTTGGATTAACAAAACCAATGATAGGAAGATTCTTGATTCTCATTTCTTGTTTTTTGTCTCTCAGAATATTCAACAATATTATTTTGAACTAAAACAATATATTGATAGAATCCAATTGATTCTAAATCATATAATTCATTCTTGATTGACCTTTTAGCTTCTATATTATTTTTATTTTTAATGAGACACTTATTAACTCCATTTATATATCTGAACTCAATTAATCTTTTACTTTCTACTAGCTAAGTCACTAAAATGAGATTAGTTGTTAATCAAGAAACATACATGATATCACGTAACACAAAATTTTAAAATGGTGTACTAGGTGTTCCACATCCACATCCATGAACAAGATAGGTTTTACCATCTGTAATTTTTAAATTGAAGATGACTTTGACTTATAGACAATGAAACCATTGTAAATTCCCTTCATATGATGACTAGCACTAGAATCTATGTACCAAAGGTGTTTATCTTTTTGAATCACATTATTATCTCTATTTGATGTCATCTTGCATTGTTTATAAGAGTTATGAAGGGTTTTAAATGAACTTTGATCGTGGATCCTTCCATAATGTTTTTTATGTTGATAGGCCCCTCTTGATAATTTCTCCATTGATGTCTCTCTCGATTTTGAATGATAAGTTTCAAGTTTTCGAGATTGTCAAAAACATTTGCATTTGAATACTTTATGGCTCTCTAATTAATTATAAACTATAAAAATAAGTATTTTGTAAAATTTAATTCTTTCTAAATTTTGATATAGAATTCCTTATCTCTCCATAATTAAATTATTTACAAATATTCTTTATCTTTTGAATTTCAGACTATCTTCAAAATAAAGGTTTTAATAAAAAATTTATAGCTACTTATCACTCCTAATTAATCAAAAATTTAATTGATTTAACACTATGCCTTATCACTCCTCATAAAGCTTCTAAAAGTAATTAATATTAAATAAAGTAGTCAACTAACCTTTTTGAAAAAACTTCAAATTTAAATACACTAATGCCTACTTATCACTCCAAAAATTTAAAAATAAACTAAAGTATTAATTTCCTCATTATCCCTCCATTAAAACCTTAGAAAAAAACTAAATAAATATTTTATAAACCTTAATTACCTCCTTAATGGTGTGTCTTCTTGAAAAACATCTCTTGGCATTTCAACTTGGTGAGTGACTCATATATGGCATCGAACATTTCATTGACTTCACTTTCCTTGTATAGATTACGTGTAGATAAATACATTTGCATAAACTTATACTACCAAGAAATGTTTTATTTTTGTGTTGCTCTATCTTCTAAATAAGACAATTTTATACTAAGAGGGGGGGGTGAACAATATAAGACCAACTTTTACTTTTCTTTCCAAATGATAACATCAATAATATCAATGCAGTAAAATAAACAATGCATAAATCATCACACACATGAGAGACATAGATTTAACGTGGTTCACCCAATGTGGGCTACGTCCACGAAGAAAATATTTCTTCTAAATTTTCTCAACTAATATCTTGGGAACCAAATCCCTATTACAATGTTTATGGACTTTTGTCCAAAGGAAAACTCAATCCCCTATACTCTGTTTTGTGGATCTCTCTCCACATGAGAACTCTATCCCCTCTATTCTAGTTTGTGGATATCTCTCCACAAGAGAACTCTATCCCCTTTGCTTTGGTTTGTGGATCTCTCTCCACATGATAACTCTATCCCATTTCCTCTGGTTTGTGGATCTCTCTCCATAGGAGAACTCTATCCCATTTGCTTTGGTTTGTGGATCTCTGTCCATAGGAGAACTCTATCCCCTATGATTTGGTTTGTGGATCTCTCTCCACAGGATAACTCTATCCCCTTTGTTCTGGTTTACTCCAAAGTCGGCTCAACACTCTGCTTGAAAACTTCTTCAAGCCTTCACACAATGCTTGCTCAAATTTATACCAAGATCTACTCAAATCACTGCTCAAAACTACTCCAAATATTATCTTCATCTCTGCCCAAATTTGCATACATTACATGCACAAATCTGCCTCAAATATGCTCTCTATTTTTGTCCAAATCTGCATCAAACCTCATTACAAGGTTAGCACAAATCTACCTCAAATATGCTCTTTATCTTTTTCCAAATCTGCATCAAACCTTGTTACAAGGTTAGCACAAATATGTCTCAAACCTATCCTCTATCTCTGATCAAATATACACCAAACCTTGTTACAAGGTTAGCACAAATCTACCTAACTCTGTTCACAAATCTATTCAAATATTTTCTAATATTGCATACAAAAAATGCTTATATCTCTTTCATAAATGTTTTCTTCAAGTAGGCAATTTATACATATTCTACTTAGAATTTGTTTAACCTCTGGAACATATAGAGAATGATATGTATTATCAAATACCCAATATGTTCTTCACGTTCATAAATATTGCATTCATCCAATCCAATCTCTACCTCTTGCAAATCCCATTCAAATCAAATCAAACTAGTGTATAACTTTGCTTCACAAAACTGATCTCTAACCCTTGCCCATTCACATTCAATTTCACTCACATAAATGCCCAAAATATTCACTAATTCTTTCAACAAGAATGCACAATTTGCTTCACAAACCCTAGCTGAAATATTTCCAACAATCCACACTAATCAAACCTTTTATCTCCACCTTATAATTCAAAATTATTTGCTCAACCAAACACCTTAAAGAAGGAATATTTTCAACATACCTCTTGATTTGCTTTGATGAAAAAGAGCCCTCAAAACCTGTCTCAAAATTTTCTTTTAATTTTATGCCACTTCAAAGGTTAGTTAGCATAGCACTTTTTCAACCATCCACATGAAAACCTTTTGTGCACAATAATATTATTTTACAACTCCTTCAAACTTTCTTTAACCATGCAAAAATTACACACAATAACCAACCCCAATATAACTTATAACTCCTACTTATAAAAACCACAAGAAATTTCAATACTATCAACCAAAACCCTAAGTTCTCATAACAAAGTTTAAATCCACTTTCATACACCTTATATATCCAAAATTAAAGTTATTTTAACTTTATAGAGCCACACATAAATTTGAAATTGTATACAATATTTTATTTCAAAGCATCATCCATATGTCTCCCTAGGTCAAAAAATATGCACATATTCCAAAGCAAAAATTAAACCTTATGTCTCCCTAATTCAAATGCTAAGCATGCCACATTTTAATAAAAAAATTATTGCTCTTACCATGTTTGTCGTTACCACCACCACGAGTCAAACTCGAGATCTCACGGAGCCCACACTCTAGCATGAGCTAGAGTTCCAACTAGGCTATCCCACCTGCTAGAAATGAATGTGCATGAAAATGATTTTATCCCCTTTATTCTGCCCAGTCAAAAATCACAAAACAACTCTCATCGTGATTTGAACACGATACCTTTCCATTGCAAATGCCTTACGTAGGACCTGCTTGCCACCTAGGCTAGCTACCTGGATGGAACCAAACGTGCATAGTCTCCATTTTATTTTGTTGTCCTCTCCTTGAAAATCATGCTCCTTTTATTATCTTGCAAAAACCTCCCTCCAAGTAAATCAAACCAGTGACCTATTCTACACCAGCGCCTTAGTGCTGCCCCTATGATCAACTACGCTAGCCTGCCAGTTGTGTCTTATTGACCAGCACCTCACCTTTGACCTTTCTATCCTTTTCGCTTGAAAATTTGCCTTTTGTCTTCTATTTGTTGAATTAAATTCATGAACGGATATTCAATTTTTTACACCACTTCCTTTGCCAAGGTTTTGAACCTTGATTTATATACAAATCATGTCCTCCTTTTGTCATGACATCGGTGCCACCCATTGAAATGATTTTTTAATATTTTCAAATGCCTTCCTTTGAATTTTGGAACCCAAACTTTTTATTTATGAAATATTTAAATCTTAAGAAGATTTAAATATTATAATTTATAACCTTAGACTTCTATGCCCATGGTGGTGTTTTAAATTTTTTTCCACAAACTTTTAATAATTTTCACTTACAATATTTAAATTTCGTATTTAAATATTATTTTCACCATATCTTGATTTGCTATCCATGGAATATATTATTTTCCATGTCACCTTGCTTTGCCTTATTTTGATATCAACCTTTTGATATCAATGACTATGCACCTTGACATCAATAACAACTCATTATGCTTAATATTTCCAACATCTTCCTCCTCCTAACATGGTACATGAATATTTGGATTTTGATGCTCTTCAAACGTATTAGGATTTATGATCACTTGACTTCAAAAGTGTGAGTATGGATGAGAATTTCTTGCATGGATCCTTATTTGTAAATTTCCATAAAACATTTCAATCTATTCCCATTCACCTTATTTATGTCACACGACAAACTAGAAAAACGCATGGTGATGCTTGGTTCACCTGATAACATTCCAATATTTTTGGTGAATGAAACATTAAATTGTGCTTTTAATAAAAAAAAATTCTACACTCTAATTGATTAGCCTTACTGAAATCAATTGCACTCACTCATCTTCTCCTGTAATCTTTTATGTACTTGAGCTTCTACGCTACATTTCCTTTTCAAACAATCAAGATTTCTTTTGATGTCTCTTCACCTTGTCTCCAGTTTTGTTGTGTGTACTTTGATATAATATATCTCTTTATATATTTGATACCCCTTTATATGGTGCTTCACTTTCTCTCCCCTTTTCTACATGAGGTGCAAATGTTTCAACTTAGAATAGGAAATACCAACGATTCATCTCAATGACGCTTCAACACTATTGAATGTTGTTTGTGATTTTCAATGATGCTTCAATGTTGCTAATGAAGTTTAAATCCATTGTGGTATTTTTTTCTTAGATGTCAATTTTTTCCTAGATGGTGCTTATCACCTTGATGATATTTTCTTCCATGATGGCATCTAGATGGAACTATGTTTTTGGTCATCTAAATGACATTGTATTCCATGATGATGTTAGTCATCTAGAGGTGCTTTTTTGTCTCCATGGTGGCATTGCTCAATGACATTGGTCTAACTTGGATGCTTATCTTTCGATGGAACTAGTCTACTCAATGGTGCTAGTTTGCCTTGGGTTCTTGTTTCTCAATGATGCTGGTTTTCTTAATTGTGTTGGCCTCTCTATGGTGCTAGTCTATCTTGGGCACTTGCTAATATTGCTCTACAATGACATCTACATTCAAATTTAACTTGCTTGAATCAACTGTTTAAAAGATAACTTCTATTTATATTTCTATCCTTTCTATTCACACTACATTTATCATACTTTTCATAAAATATTTGTTGTTCTAATATCTCTTATTGTGTTGCAGGTGCAAACATTCAAGCTTTACTATGGTGTAGAATATTTCAAGACTCTTAATATACCCTAAATCTTTCTTGTTGTAATATTGCTTTCTGCACTTTTAGACATACCTTTAATGACTTTCTTTCTTGATGATGCCCTCAATACTACTCTTCTTCGAATCAATAGTGCAAAGAATGATCTTTCTTTTGAAAAACTTCTTTATCTAACGCTGCAATAATTTGTTGTCTTGACTTTTATTTTCTTTTTGCAGGTACAAATATCAATCTAGCATAAACTCTTAAGACTTTTGCATCAATATTCCAACGTACCTTATAAGACTGGTGTTTAGAAACTCTTAAACTCTTTAATATATTTATTTCACCCTTATGGTATGTTGTTCTAAATGCTTAAGTAATGTGTTGACTTGAATACCTTAATGTTATCTTCAACTCTGCTATCTAACGTGGACTTGTAATCAATTATGAAAACTTGTAATCTCATTGTCTTCTTGTATGTTAGCTTCTATGACTCTAGAACTTATTATCCTTGTCACATTTTATTTTTTATGTTGCCTTATTTTTTAAATAGTGCTTCTATGAATGTTATCTTGCATTATTTCTCTGGTTTCTTTCAATATCTTGCTTTTTTTTAACAAGCTATATCAGTGATTTCCTTTTTTAATAAATAACACTATCTCTATATTCTTTTATTTTTTATCTTCTTGCACTTTTAATTACTCCCCTTGTGCTCAATTTAATTCTAATAAATAATCTTTTTGCTTGTCTTCTTATTATTGTAGGTGCAGCTAGGGGCATTACAACCTTGAACTCTACTATGTTTCCTTTTGATGACTGTGTTCCTCCAACCTTGCTATCCTTCAACATTCAATATTTAGTTGACTTCAAGCTTGTGCCTTCAATCTTGTTTTTCTAAAGCTTTCAAGTTCTGCCTCAATATTCATTGGAACCTCCTTCAATATGTCTCCTCTATATCTTATGGATTGTCATTATATGAAGATGATTATCCCAATATTAGTGTAGTATCCTTCTAGAAAATATTCTTTCTCTGTTTTCTATCTTCTTCTAAACAAACTTCTTTAGTATTCAAGAGTCAATAGGACCTCTTTTCTTGGGTCTCTTCTTCTGCCTTCTATGGCTTATATGGGACCTATTTCCTTGGATATCCTATGTCTTCCAACTCTAAGACCTCTTTACCTCGGGTCTCCTCTTTATCTCTAACTTCTATAGGACCACTTTCCTTGGGTCTCCTATATTTATCAGTTATGGGACCTCTTTCCTCAGGTCTCCTATCTTTGTCTCCTATATTGTTTTCCCAAACCTATATTTTTGTATCCTATTTTACTTTACAATTTTGAACCAATTCCTTTAGTATACATTTCAAAATAACCAAAATGATCATCAAACTGATCCCTATCAACATCAATACAACTTTGAGCATCACTATCCCTATCATCATTTAAATATTTCTCATCATTATTATGACAACATAAGCTTTTTTTCACCAATCATGAACTATATTCAAATCATATAAGTTGCATTCAATATCTTTTTCTTTGTGTCACAACATGCATTTATTGTCATAGGTTCGAAGTAATTATTGGATTTCTCATTACTTGATAATATATATATATATATATGATTTTCCATAAGATTTATGTGTACACATTTTTATTATGCAACATACCCTTGTTGATTACTCTTATCTCTCTGATTATCTTTAGGAGATTCTTGATATTGATCCTTCCTAGTCAATGCATTATACTTACAATATTTTGGATTATGTCATTATTTTTCACAAATATGAGAATACTTCTTTTGTTTTTTATTTTGTGATGAAGTGTAAGATATTTTTTCTAATACAAGAGCCTTATTGGATGCCTCATTTTTCAATTGATTTTCAAGTTCATATTGCTAAATAATATTTATTAATTTCTTAAATGACACCTTTTTATTTGATACTAGAAGTGATGTGACCAACATTTTGAATGAATTAAGAAGTGATCTAAGTACAACTAAAACTAGGATTTTATATTCAATATTTTCTCCTAAGATATACAATTTTGATTTCCTTCGAAGAAAATATTTTATCTTTTCTCCATCATGAACTTTTAGTGCACATAATTGTGATGGTAGGTGGAAGACGGTTTCCTCATTCATTCCTTCAAATATCTTACCTTGTTTTTCCCATGCAAATTTTGAAGTTTCTACTTCATTAATGTGTGCTTGAATTTCATCAGATATGCCAAAAAAAATTAGCATCAAAGCTTTAGCAACATCATATTTGAATTTTGAATTTTTGTTTTATCTTCTAAAATGTTTCTTTGTCACCCAGGTGTTGTAGGTGAGTTGGAGAGGAGAGGGAAATACTCCAAGAGAGGTTCCAGGTTCAAATCTCCACCCTACCAAAAAGCTGAATTGGGTATACAAAATCCAATTGATAATGTTGGTGCGGGCAGGGTCGGGTGCGACTCCCGGGTGACTTTGACGGTGTAGAACCCCCTATTTGTGGTCTCTCAGACCAAGGCAACCCCGCAAGGGGTTTTTCGCTTAAAAAAAAAAAAAAAAATTCTTTGTCCATTCATCACATATAAGAGTTTTTCAACAATAAATATTGACTTCATCTTATTTTTCCATGGGGTAATATTAGGAAGAATAAAATTCTTATACTTGTCATTTCCTTTGAAGTTAACAAACTTATAACTCCCAAATTTAATGAAATTTTTTAATTAATTCCTTTGGTGTAGAATACCTTGACTCTCTAATTTAAATAATAATTTTCAGTAATCTCTAATTTAAAAGAATTTATAATTAATTAGCTCGACCTATTAACTCCACCTATATATATAGTTTAATATATATATAGTCACTGTCTGCTGGTGTACAGATGGATTTTGATTGCAACAGATTTCTTGGAAACTTAATTTTTTCCTTTTTTGGACCTAGTTTGTTTGTGGAGGGGAGGTGTTATGTTTTCAGTTCTCAAAAATTCATTTGTTGTCCCGATCCATTGGGAAGGTAGACATATTTTTCGTACCTCTTTCAAACTTCAATTTTGGGTCCCCTCGATTTTTGGTGTCTAACGTTGTGTCATCCAAAAGTTTCTTCTCATTTGAGATGTTTTCAAATGTGGTGGTCATTGTTAGTGCCAGTTGGTAGTCTATCTATATTTCTTCTAGCTTGTGGGTAGCGGTGTGTTCCTCCTTGAGGGTTTTTCATGTTTTGTAGTCATGGAGGTGGGTGTTTTTTAGCACAAAGTTCATGAGTTGGAGTTTTGATTTTTTGTACATTTGTGTTCGAATTTTTTTCTCCTAGTGGACTTTATTGGTTTGTATGATATTGTAGGATGGCCTGGGTCCCATTCTTTGGTGTTTCGGGGGAGATATACCGATCAAAATCGATGAATGATTTTAAAAGTAATTTGGTTCAGAATTTGAAACTGATAGAAATTAAGCATCGGGTGATTCTCTTAATATGGTTGTGGATCATATAGAGGAAGTGTCCAATTTGATGCAAGACATCTCTAAGGTGGTGGATTGGCTGGTAAAGAACTAACTCAATTATGTTGATCGTCCTCTCTTTTTTATGTTTTCCTCTACGTTTTTTGTTCATTTTTCATGGATATTCCAATATTTTGGGTAATCTTTGTTGTTAGCTTTTGTTTCTTATTTCAGTGAAAAGGTGGTTCCTATGTTGTTGGTTGTAAAAGGTCGAGGGACCTTTCAAATCCCTTATTTTTTATAATAGTACCAATATATATATATATATATATAGTTTTTATTTTTCTTCATCACCTTTTGTTTTCCTTAAAAACATTTTATATCTCTTAATAACCTCCTTAAAACAATATATGTGCATGCATGCTAAATGTTTTATTTTATTTAAAATCCCTTATATATCTTAAATTCTCAAATTCAAAAATAAGCAAAATTTCAAAAACATTCACAAATTTAATATTAATAAACTTAATAGCTATTAATATTAAATTTTCTCATTTCACTTATATCTCCTAGCTATTTTATTTCTCCTAAATAATTTCTAAATTCCCCTATAACTTTTAACTTTCCACTTTAAATCAAAGATATGCTTCTAGTAACTCTTTGACCTTCCATTTTTTTTTTTTTTGTCTTCTTCCAAAAATTACAACGATAATGCATTAAATTGAATGTAACAATTTGAGTCGAAATACTTTCAATATATTTTTTTCACCTAGGTCTATGAAAATATTAAAATATACTTTCAATGTACATGCCTTTTTTATTTGGCCTTTATGGAAAGATTCTCTTCGTCTACTGTTTTATTCTCGTGTATACGAAACGAAGAGTATTGAAGAAATTATATGCTTGTGTATTGAGCTTCAGAGGGCATATATTAATAATCAACCTTCTCAAAAATAAATTTTCCTATTAGTATATATAAAAATATTATTAAAAAATCGTGTGATGTGGTCTACTGGCAAGGACGCCACTTACATTATCAATGATGTGATATGGGTTCAATCCCCATAACGAATGTATATAAGAAGTATTACTCAAATATATATATATATATATATATATATATATATATATATATATATATATAATTAAAAAAATTGTAATTTGATTTTTTTCAGCTATCATGCATTCTCTGGGAACTTTTAAAACATGCACACTACTTTCAAAATAATAGTGTAGATTCTATGATGCATTAATAAATTCTTACATATTTAAATAGAAACTTATCTGCTCTAGGCACTTTTTAACTTCAAAATAATGCAACCCTAATAAAATATTTTAATTTAACCTTATTACTCCAATAATTTAGGCACTAAGAAAAAATAGGTTTCTTATCTTTATTCTTGCTACTTTTTTGAAGTTTTGTGTCATGTATCTATTTTATGCACTAATTCCTTTAACATTACTTTTTAAAAAAGAAATGTTTTTGCTCGCCTGTTGGCCTTATAGGTTTTTGGTCTCCTACAAGAAGAATAATCTTGCCTGAACATTCTTATTATGCAATATCATGCATTATGTACTTAGGTGTTTCTCTTGTGCTGCTCTCAATGTAATGGTCTCACAAAATGATTTCCTTTATTTGATTGTAATCTTTTGAATTTTTATTTTCTCCTTTTCAACTTTGTCGACTCAGGTTTAGGGTTCTCCCTTTACTTTTTGATAGGATGGAAGCAATGATGGATCTTAATTTATCCTTGCTTTTTGACTAGATATTTCTTAACTCAAGCAACTCTCAATGGTTTCCTTCTTATGATTCTTTTTTCTGGTTATATATTATATTTTTTCTTTGAGCTCACCAAGATCAACTCTACTTACATCTAATTATGTGTTGCATAAATTTTTCAAGTTGTAATATTTTCTTCCTTGAGCTTTCAAGGCTCGATATTAGATGGCTTCTATTTCACTAGGATATAATTTAGCATCTTTTAGGACATTTATTCACAACATAAAAAATAAGACTTATCTTTTTTTTATAAAACATTGCAAGCTCAATATATAATATATATCAACCAATCCAACAAATATATATATATATATATATATATATATATATATATATATATATATATATATATATATATTCAACTTACTTTTGACAGATTTTTAAGCCTTAATACTACAACAAATATCATAGGATCGAATATAATATAGTCACAATATAATAAGGTCAAGATATTGATGAGTAGAATAATATGAGAAAATTAATATGTATATCAAAACTTATAATAACTCAAAAAAGATTCAATAGTAAATAGTAATATGAATGTAAATAGCTTGATTCATGCATGAACTATGCACGAAGAACAACATACAGTGTTAATTTCTCAAAATGTATGCAATATTTATTACTTCTCTCTCTTACAAATATGATAGTAATGATTGTCACTGTTTGTGATGTTTTCTTATGGAGTATTATCTCCATAATATAGCCATAGTAATATGACTCTTTGGATACTTAACTATTCCTTTGCATATGCCAAATCTCATGACTCTAGGCTTCTCCACTTGAAAATTGCATACATGATGAACACTTGACTCTATATTGTATGCACACCTATGCATGAATCTCACACTTATATAACTTGCACACTCTAACATAAAACACTTGTACACATAGACTCAAATTATACTTGAACATTAACTAATATGACAATTGTGCATTTCTTGCACATTACAAATTTAGATTACATTTGTGCATTTCCTACACATTTAGACTTACATAAAAAGGAAAATATAACTCACACTCTAAACTATGACTCAAACCAAATCTATTATTTATATATGTACCATGAATTTACCATGGGGGTACCTTAGCATGTACCAACTAATGTAATATACTCCAACACCCTCTGTATTACATTATTTGATTATTGAAGACTTTAGTATTTTTTTTTGGTAGATAAGATACTATAGGATTAATACCGGGTTTACAGGTTGACCCAAAATATTTTACAAAAATCAGCCCAGGGCTATTGATGAACATGTCCCTACTAAGGATCATATATATTTAAATATACATGCCGCCAAAGCCAATACATCTGGTAAGGCACATAGCCTGTTATCCAAAAGAAATTTCCCATACAAAATTTTGGGTATACCCCGAGAAAACACACCTACATCATAATTACAAAAAAATAAACATATACGGATCCCTTCCTTGAAACTGTGGAGAAACAAAAAGTTGCAGACACACATAACAGAGTACTAAAAAAACTCCCACAAGCTTTGTATTGATAGTTACTCTTAATAATTATTTGGTAATTGATTTCTTCCATATATGACATGCTTTGGGACCACATCCCATCTTGGCTAATCAACCTTGGAGAAGTGAACCTGTTGGCTAGATTTATGGCGGTGGCTATCTGGTGGTCCATGTGGCTCTGGTTCAAAGTCTTATATTGCAGTTTCTTTCCTACCCTATGACTATCAACCAACCTAAAATTACTAAGATGACTAGGAGCCATGTTATCTGACATGTGATTGTACCCATTAGTCTTTGTGGTATTTCCAAGTAGCATCCACGAAGACTGACAACTTGGATAATTTTTAGTGTGAGTCCATTTCAAAAAAGATATGGGAATACTCCTAACCTTCGAACTTACAGTGCCTTCCTTGTTGGTAAATTAGACTATCATTCTTGACATTCTTGTCGAATAAGCTCCTCTACTTCTCTCGGGACACCATGTTCCCATTTGAAAAGTTTGTCACCATCGACACCCAAATTGGCCAACTTATCAGTAATTTTGTTACCTTCCCGAAAGACATTTTGGAATTTTCTATCCTGTATTCCCTAGAAAAGGGTCCTAGCCTCTTCAACAATTGTTTTAATCCTCCAAGGAGGTTTTTTCCAATTATTGATGAGATTTATAACATGCATAGAGTCTCCTTCTACGATCAAATTGCCTTCTAAGTCTTGAGTCATTTTAAGGCCTCTCCACATAGCTCTAGCTTCAGCTTTGTTGTTCATCCTTTTTCCCAAATATTTAGAAAATGCAAGCATCATATTCCCATTATGATCTTGCACAATACCACCAGTGCCTGCTCTGCCAGGATTGTCCTTAACTGCTCCATCAAAATTAATCTTAAACCAACCCGTACGAGGTGGGGACCACTTAACATTGGCTCTGGGGTTGACTACCCTAGGCACAGACTCATCTAATAAGTTTAAGCTTAAATATTAAGCAATAGTGGTCTTGGTCTTCATATTCATCTTCCATCTTCAAGTGACTTTGCAATGCATTTGACCTTTTGATTGATATCCATCTTCTTGCTTGATTTTGCTTTGATTTCATCATCATTTTCTTTTAATTCAACTTCATGTTCTTCAGTCTTTGTAGATTCAATATTACAAGTTTCTTGAACTCTCTCATTGTCATTAGATTCTTGCATAAGAATTTTTCCTTTGCCTTTACCCATAGAACCATATTATTTATTTTTCTTGTATAGTAACTTTTGAAAATTCACTTAGAACATCATAATAAGTTCCTAAGTTAGATGAACTTGGAATATTAATACTGCATGAAGAAAGAAACATTATTCTTAGAGATGCTTCACTTGATTCATTTCTCTAAATCTCTACCTCTTTTAGAGTTTCAATCAATTATTTTTGTTTTAGATTTTCATCTTTATGAAGCTTAAGTAAAATTAATGCCATGTACATTATTATGCCTATATCTATAGGTATCATAATATTATCCTTTCCATTATCAATTGCTTCAATAAGTCTTTAATGGAAATAACATTCAAATGTTTCAAAATTTTCTTTTATGGCTTCGCTATAGATTAATTTTGAAACTAAATCTATATTTCCTTCATATTTTTCAATCAATTTTTTTTTGTCAAATTTTAGGACATCTACTTTTTCCTTTCTAATCATAGAATCCATATTGTTATTTATAAAATTTGTAAATATTGATTCTTTTGAAGTAGACAACCCTATAACTCCTAATTTTAAATAAATTAAAGTTTCTAATTTAATTCCTATGACATAGTAAACCTTGTCTCCCTAATTTTAGAAACTAAAAAATGATTTTTGCAAATTTATGTTTTCCTAAGTTTTGATGTAGAAAACCTTTTATCTCCCAAACTAGTTAAATTTGCAAAACTTCAAATTTTCAATTTTCTAAAAATTAAAAAAAAAAAATATTCTTCAAAAATTTCAAATACTAAAAAGAACTTTAAATTTTCAAAAAATATTTTATCAAACTATTTTAATTCCTTATCACTCCAACCTTCTAGTTTCATTAATAATTCTATTAACCAAAAAATTAAGTAGGCACCCTTATTACTCCATATCTAAAAATAAACAAAATACTCATTAAACATTAATAATCCTATAAACCTTATATCTCCTTATAAACCTTTAATTGATTTAATAATCAAAGCACTTTAGAATACCTTCCAGAAAACATTGATTGCACTCGACTCCATATCATATTCATACTTCGACATATGCATTCGTTGTTGCTGCTAGGGCAACTTCGATTTGTGATTGCATTACATTAAAATTGATTTGTAGACTAATCCATGTTGATTAAAGACTACTAGGTTTTTAGATGCATGTCAAAAAATTATGCTCTCTTACCAAAACAAAAGAACATTTTCAAAAAGCACACGAGCATTACATTCTAGGTTGAAATATTTAAGTTTCATCATGCTTTAACATTTCATTGAATATGCACTATTCCATGAGGCGTATTCAATGTCTCTTCCAATAGGGCATAATTACTGTTTCCTTAAATAATATACAAATACTTTTTATTCTCCTTTAAAACACTACATCTTTCAATGCTTCCAAGCAAAGATACTACAATGGATATGAGCATCTTGTAAAGCTTAGCTTCACTGCTAGGTGGAGGTAAGCAACTCATATAACTTTACTATAGCTTGGTTTTGCTATTGCACAATATATTATATTATTGCTAGCTAGATTGATTTTCTTTTACTTGTTATTGAATGTTGGTCACTCTATAATAGATGCATTCTATTTTAATAAAGTATTGTATGCTTATTTATTTTGGTGCAGGTATAGAAGACTCTTACTAGCTCCTATTTAACATTTAACCTTGCACTTCATCCACACTTTTCACTTCTATTCTCTATTGCAAAACATGTTCGATTGTATTATCATTTCAAAATTGTGAATGTTGACCTTCATGTTATGTATCCTAATTACTACACAATCTTAAACTTCATGCTATGCACTATATCGACCTTTATACTTGCTATCTTGTCCTCTGTGCTTTCTTTATATGCTACAACGTTTTGTTCTTAATGTTGCCTTAGATAATGCTTCTCTATGAAGCATCTAAATCTTTCTTTTCTATACACAATTTTCACTCTTTTCTTATTCTATATAAGACCTTCTTTCTATGACCTGAATATATCTTGGGTCTTCTTCTCTTATGAACCTAAATTTCTTAAAACATTTTTTTGATATATAATGAGTTGCTTTAGCCAATGTTAAGGTCTATGTGATCTGAGTCTTTTTCCTTCTTACACTTCCTTCATATAATATCCTTTTGGACCAATGTCAAGGTCTGAATGACCTATGACTACTTATATTATCAATGTTTATATTGAATATGACCTAAATATTCTTTATCTCCACTTAGAAGCTAAAAATATTCTCTATCTATTGTAGGAATCTTCTCAAACTCTTTTACATTTCCCTGCTCTCTCTTTTTATTATGAAATCTAAAATATTTCCAATATAATGTTAAGGTGATTTTGAAGGTGATGATGAACATACCTAAATTCTCTATCAAGGTTATGTTGAATGTACCTAAATCTTATATAAATTTTCAAGGGATATCTATTTTCAAGAATCCTTTGTTAGTTTTCAAGAGTTGGTTATGACCATAAATAATGAATTATCTCAAATTTGATTTACCTTCAATCAATATATTTGAGTTCTAGTCTTCACTAGTTATTCTTCAATTGAGAAAATACCTTAGCATTTATACTCAATATAACCTTCAAATAGAGTCTAAGTCTCATTGCCCTCGAAATAGACAGACTCTGAATCAACTTTATCAAACTGGATAAAATCAATTTTGTAATAGTGGCTAAAATAAACTCTATCAATTTGGACAGAGTCTAGTGGTATATCTAATACCATGAATGGATTTTTGAGCCTTAATAATACCACAAATATTATAGGTAGAATATAATATAGCCATAATATAATAAGATCAAGATAATGATAAGAGTAGAATAATATGAACAAATTAATATGTATATCAAGGCTTATAATAACTCAAATAACATTCAATAATAAACAACAATATGAATGTAAATAGCCTGAATCATTCATGAACTATGCATGAAGAACAACTTACAATATTAATTGCTCAAAATGTATGCAATATTTATTACTCCTCTTTCTCTTACAAATATGATAGTAATAATCATGATTGTTTGTGATGCTTGCTTATGGAGTATTATATCCATAATATAGCTATAATAATATCACTCTTTGGATATTAGACTATTCATTTGTATATACTAAGTCTCATGACTCTTGGCTTCTCCACTTGACACTTGCATACTTGATGAACACTTGAATCTATATTGTATGCACACCTATACATGATCTTGCATTTCTATAACCTACACACTCTAATCTAATACACTTATGCAAATATTTACATTACATATTTGGAATATTACATATAATACACTTGTGCACATAGACTCAACTTACACTTGCACACTAACACACATGACACTTGTGCATTTCCTACACATTATAAATTTACATGAGAGTTATGCATTTCCTACACATTCACAATTACATCAAAGGGAAAATATAACTCACACTCTAAACTATGAATCAACCCTAATCTAATATTTACATATGTACCATGAAGGTACCATGGGGGTACATTAGCATGTACCAAATAATTTAATATACTCCAAAACCTCCTTATATTTCATTATTTTGTTGTTGAAGACTTTAGTATTCAATCATGGTCTTCATATTCATCTTCAATATTCAAGTGACTTTGCAATGCATTTGACCTTTTGATTAAGGTACATATTCTTGCTTGATTTCTGCTTTGATTCCATCATCAATTTATTTAAATTCAACTTCACGTTCTTTAGTCTTTGTAGATTCAATATTACAAGTTTCTTGAACTCTCTCATTGTCATTATAATTTTGTATAAGTTTTTTTCCTTTTCCTTTATGCTTAGAATCATATGATTCTTTCTTTTCCTATATAGTAACTTCTGAACATTCACTTAGAACATCATAATAAATTCCTAAGTTAGATGAACTTGAAATATCAATACTGCATGAAGAAAGAAACATTATTCTTAGAGATGCTTCACTTGATTCATTTCTCTAAATATCTACCTCATTCTTTAGAGTTTCAATTAATTTTTTTTGTTTCAAAATTTCATCTAAATGAAGCTTAAGTAAAAGCAATGTCATGTACATTATATTACCTACATCTATAGATATCATAGTATTATCCTTTTCATCATCAATTTCTTCAATAAGTATTTTTTGTAAATAAAATTTAAATATTTAAAAAAAAAAATTATGGTTTCACTATAGATTAATTTTGAAAATATATTTATCTTTCCTTTAGATTTTTCAATCAAATTTTTAATTCCAAATTTTAGGGCATCTACTTTTTCCTTTCTAATCATAGACTCCATATTGTTATCCATAAAATTTGCATACTTCGATTCCTTTGAAGTAGACAACCTTATAACTCCTAAGTTTAAATAAATCAAGGTCTATAATTTAATTCCTATGATGTAGTAAATCTTATGTCTCCCTAATTTTAGAAACTAAATAATGAATTTTGAAAATTTATATTTTTTTTTTTATGTTTTGATATAGAAAACCCTTTATCTCCCAAACTAGATAAATTTGCAAAACAACAATTTTTTAAATTTTCTTTTTTCTCAAAATAAAATTAAATAATATTCTTCAAAAATTTAAAATACTAAAAAGAACTTTAAATTTTCAAAGATATTTTATCAAACTTTTTTAATTCCTTACCACTCCGACCTTCTAGTTTCATTAACAATTCTACTAACCAAAATATTAAGTAGACAACTTGATTAATCTATATCTAAAAATAAACAAAGTACTAATTAAATATTAATAATCCTATAAACCTTATATCTCCTTTTAAACCTTATAAACCTTTAATTGATTTAATAATAAAAGCACCTTAGAATACCTTCCAAAATCCTCTGATTGCACTTGACTCCATATCACGTTCGTACTGTGACCTCTACATTCACTGTTGCTGCTACGACAACTTCAAATTGTTATTGCATTACCTTGAAATTGATTTGTAGTCTACTCCATGTTGATTAAAGACTACCCGATGTTGAGATGCATGCCAAAACATTTTTCTCTCTTACCAAACCAAAAGAAAATTTTTAAAAAGTACATGATTGTTACATTCTATCTTGAAATGTTTGAGTTTCATCATGCTTTAACATTTCATCGAATATGCATTGTTCCATGAGGCATATTCAATGTCTCTTCCAATACGACATAATCAGTGTTTTCTTTAACATGGTGCATACACTTTGTATTCTCCTTTGAAACACTACGTCTTCCAACGTACATAGGCAAAATCCTTGGATACTACAGTGGAGGTGACCAATTTGTAAAGCTTGGTTTCATTATTGGGTGGAGGTAAGCAAATTGTATAACTTCATTTTAGCTTGGCTTTATTGCTCCATAATGTATTATGCTATTGCTAGCTAGAGTGATTTCCTTTTACTTGTTCTTGAGTGCTAGTCACTTTGTAGTAGATGCCTTATAATTTCTTTAAGTATTGTATGCTTCTTTATTGTAGGTGTTTTTGTAGGTTTATAAGGCTCTTACTAGATCCTATTTAACCTTTAACCTCAAACTTCATCCACACTTTCTTCCTATATTATCCTTTTGGACCAATGTCAAGGTCTGAATGACTTGTGACTACTTCTATTATCAAGATCTATCACAACCTAATTTTTTCAATTCATTTTTTTTTTAGATCATGATATGTACCTACTCATTTATTGAGGAACAATCCCAAGTTAATTACACCCTTTTAGGATATCCTAGTTAAGGTGTGCTTCATCCTTTCATAAATTCAACTTAAACCTTTTTTGAGGCACACCCATCCTTACATCCTACATATTTTTGACTATGTAATAGTACTAGGTGTAAGTCTTTAGTCTTCAAGTTATCCTTCATTTAATCTCCAATGAGTTAGCTTGTCTTCTATAATTCTATCAAAAAAAGTGCACCATCCTTCACACACTATATAAGTACATCTATATAGGTGTTTAGTTCATATAAGAATATGCTATCCCTCTCATATTCGTGATTAGCTAGCTATTCCTTAAAATATATCTTCTCAGTATTATCTAGTGGAACCCTTACTTGAGATATCCAACTATTCATTTATTTATTAAGTTTTCTTATTGTATTAAAAAATTTACTTTCGTAATACAAAGGAGTGACTCTCTTCTTAGTTGTTTGACTTATCTAGAACTACACCCATCATGATCCCTTATGATGCTTTTGTAAGCACTCTAATCATTATTTATATATACTTTCTATTGACATTTGTGAATATCTAATATGGCTTACTCTAAATCATCAGTCTTTAGCAAGCTATTATTGATTACCCAAAGCAAGTAATATTCTATAAGAAAACCCATATATAAGAAGAGCATAAATAGAACCAAAAACCATTCCATATTTGTTTCTTTTTGAAACATCCATGACTTAATTAAATCCACAAAATATAACAAGTTACATCTTACAAAGTGCATATTCAACCCATGGCACATTTCATAATTTAATGCATAATTAAATAGACAAATTCCCAAAAATATTTGGTTATCTATTTTAAAGAATAATAATAATATTCGAACCCACATCAAGCAAAGCATCACTACAAATAATAGTAACCATAAAATGTCTCACAAGAATTTGTTTATCTTTGAAAACCCTGAAGGAAAAAAAACCAACAGTAATTCATTCTCTTTTATTATTTCAAAGGAGTATGGCACCATACATTATTATAAAGGCACTTCACAATGCCATTTTACATACATAGTAACCCTTCCATATAGTAACCCTTCCATACTTATAATGTTGTGATATGAATAAATACTTTTATTCATAAATACAGTAGTTCTTTAGAGCTAACTTCAAACACACCCAAGTATCCAGTACCAAATACAGCAGTCCTTTAATCTTATATCACTACAAGTGTAGTCCCTTTTAGATGTTTCACATAATCCGGTACCAAAATATTACACCAAAGACATTCTTTAGCACCCCTTTCTCTAATTGTACCATCATTTTCCAGGGTTAAACTTTACTTCAGTTTCTTTATATCCAACTTGGTATTCGAAAGAGCTCCCTTCCTTGAGTATTCTATGACTCAAAGGTGTCGCTTCATAGCACTATTTATTAAAATAATTTGACTTCATTTAAAATAATTCTTGGATTCAACAATGCTTTAAAAGCAACAGGATTCATTTTATTATTTACAACATTTAAAGCTATAATTAAAAAGACCCACTCTTGACTTATTAATTTATTTTAGTACTCTCTTTACATTGGTCGAATGGGAGAACCAATTTTTTCAATTACGTTTGATTCCTCTCCACAATCTATTACGACCTTAAGCTCTTGGATCTTGACTCCCCATTCGGTGATTCATAGGAGGATAATGCCAACAATGTCGTTTTACTACCAAAGGGTTTTAGAAAATAAACATATCGACTCTATCACCAAAAGAGATCATATTTTCATTTATAGGGTAGAGTAGAAACTATGGAGCCAACAATATTTCTAGACCAAATAATAATAAAATATTTATTCTACACAAACAATAATCTCCCCATCTACTCGATGTTCTTTCGCTAAATAACACTAACAGGTTAACATGGTATTTCTATTGCAATACTATTGGGTGCATTCACAGCCACAATATCAATATCTTTTATAATTAACCATTAAACAATGCAAGTTCATTATAACCAAGGTCTATATTTTTTTTTAATAAAATAATAACATTCAATCATTATCCTCCAAAAGTGTTTTTAACTTGAACTCCAAGAAACATTTGTAACTGCAACGTTTGACATGCAATGTTATACTTCATATTTTACGTGATAGTTTAACTAGATTCTGGATTACATCTTTGGAGATTTGTGGAGGGACGTTTTTTGCAGGACTGCCCAAACTACCGAACTCGTTTCGGCCATATCTCACTCATCCGAACTCGGATTGAGCTGAAATTTTGAGGGTAGATGCCTGAAAAACCCTAGAACGTCTCCACCAATTTTCATATCATTTGGAGCAACACAGATCCTAGCGCATCCCTATGTGTGAACGAGATATTTGGCAAGCGGCTATGCGAGGGTTTCATCTGGGTTGAGTGCAAGCAGCTCCAGAGGTTGGTTTTTAGGGCCTTCGGGCCCTAGCGGCCAATATTTTTGTGGTTTATGCTCAATATTTTAGCAAGAAATGTTGCAGGGGATCCAAGATGGGTTAGAAATTTATCTTTCAATAGATCATACTATGAACTTGAGTGACAACGGCTTCCAATTTGCTGCACAAAAGAAAAGTGAAAACCATACCTTTCCACGACATCTAGGGCAAGGATTAAAGAGATCACGAAACAAGTTTCAAGCAGTTGATCAAAAAATGGCTCATATCTCAAGTGAATCTGGTGCTAAGGTGCACCCACAAAATAATTCTACTATGAAAACCCCTATCAAGGGTAAGAATTTCGAAGACTCAGTCCCAAAAATGAATTTTAGGGATGCCCTTCATGGTGGACAACCTCAGCCCAATGCTAATATCAATCTTAGGGCTTCCCATAAACCTCTAAGAATGCCTAAGATTGATCCCAGGAAAATGGAGTCAGGATGTCTTAAAGCAACTCGATGGAACTCCTATTGTTAAGCTTGATATGGGTAACATTCAGACTGGCATTGAAGATTTGGAAAAAAGAGGACTAATTTGTCGGTTCGTGGGTTTTCGTCCGAGTCTATCTCCTTTCAAAGTCTGGGCTGCAAAAAGCTGGAAAACTAAAGGTGAGTTACAAATCTCTATTTATCCAAATGGTTATTTTCTTGTTTTATTTGCTAATAATGAAGATAGAGAGAAAACTTTTCAAGGGGGTCCTTGGTTTTTTGGAAGGGCAGGGCTTTTCATGAAGCCCTGGCATACTAAATTTAAATCCGAAGAAGAGATGCCTTCTATAGCTCCCGTGTGGGTTAGACTCTTTGGCCTCCCTATTGAATTTTGGAATCCTACTATTTTTTCTTCAATTGGAAACTCTTTAGGAACTTTTATGATGATCGTTGATTGTACTCAAAATTTTGAACATATTATTTATGCTCGGATTTGTGTTTTAATGGATTTTGACAAACCCCTACCTAAAAATATCACATTACAATTTGGGGAAGACACTTGGGAGCAAGTAGTGGACTATGAGAACATTCCTTTTCGTTGTAGAATTTGCCATGAATATGGTCATTTGGCCAGTGCTTGCCCAAATAAAATTCCTGATCAAAAGAAAGAAGATATAAACTCAGCAGGTTTCCAAATACCTAAGAAGAAGAACACTCATAAAAAACCAGTTATGAAGGATCAATCAAAGTCATCTGCTAATATGTTTGAAATCCTTTCCACAAATGATGTCCCAAGTGAGGAAGAGGAAATAATGGAAACTAAAATCTTAGAAACACAATTTAAATATGAAGGGAAGAACTCAGAGACAAACCAACAAATCAAAGGTTTTCAACAAAAAAAAGGGAGAAAATTTACACAAGAAAAACAATCTTTCAAATGTCAAAACTTCAAATAATGCAGGTCCCAATATAGACTCCGTTGAACCATCTAGTAAAATTTTGGCTGTGTACGAGCATTCTTCAAGGTTAGAAGCCATCTCAGATTCAATTGGAATAAGTCAAGAAATAGGGAAAAAAATTGAAGATGGATTCTAATCAAAAAGCAGGTCGCAAGACCAATCAATATCATATGGTAAAAGAAGGTGAAAAGCTTGTAGAGGAAGGTAAGATTAATGCCCTTCCCAACTTTTTTAGCCCCGGTATTAATGAAGATCATCACTTGGAATATTAGAGGACTCAAAGGGAGTCTTTCAAAACAAAATGAAATTAGAAGAATGATTCAGATAAATCATCCACATCTTGTTTTCCTTCAAGAAACAAAGATGTCAATGGAGGATATGGACTCAATTGCCAGTAAAATTTGGCCAACTGAAAAGTGGTTTCCCTCGTTCCCAAGGGACTTCTGGTGGCATTGCTTGTCTTTGGGACCCAAAAGAGGTAGTTATTCACCATATGGTTGGCAGTTGGGGTTTGTTGGCTATAGCTATTCAAAGTAGACATTCCAACCAGATTATGCTCTACATTACTATTTATGCTCCGACTTCTTTGGAGGAAAAAAGAAGACAGTGGAAGGATATTACTCATATTATCTCTCATTTTCCTAAAGCTTGGATCTTGATCGGAGGAGATTTCAATACCATCCTCTCTCTGGATGAGAAAAGGGGGGAAATAGAAATTTGGACAAAAGCACTCGACCTCATGAGCGAATATATTGCAAACCTCCATCTTGTGGATATCCAACCAGATAATGGCCTTATGACTTGGTCTAACAGAAGGCAAGGCTTAGCTTGTATAATGGAGAGATTGGATAGGTTTTTGCTCTCTAAAAATTTCTTAATCCATGGTCACATTCCTAAAGTGAAGACTCTTAATAATGCTGGTTCGGATCATTGGCCACTCATGGTGGAAATGTGGAAAACCAATGTGAGTTTCTCTCCTTTTCGTTTTCAATTAATGTGGCTTAGAGACATTTCCTTCAGACCTCGTGTGCAACAATGGTGGAAGGAAGGTAAACCTAGGCATGGGACTAAGATGTTCTGTTTTGCCAAAATACTGCAATACATTAAATCCAAAATCAAGACTTGGAACTGGAAAGAGTTTGGGGATGTTCATAAAAAAACATGAAGTTATTGCTCATCTTGAAAATTTGAATAAGAAAATCCGTTTAGATGGCCTCACAGAGAAGAGAAGTGCAGATGAAATTAAACTCACAACTCAGTTAGAGGAATGGGAAAAAAGAGAAGAAATCTTATGGAAGCAAAAATCTAGAATTCAATGGCTCAAAGAAGGAGATCGAAACACAAATTTCTTCCACAAATCTCTTCTAGCTCAAAGATCTCACAACTTTATTTCTTCCTTAAAATCATATTCTGGAGATGTTGTTTATACTTGGGATGGCATGAACTCTATTGTTGTTGATTACTTTTCCAATATTTTTGTTGCTACTCCTCTTGACTCAGCTTCACAACAAAATGTTCTTCAAGCAATCCCTTCTCTTATCACTTCTGAGGAGAACTCTATTTTGACTGCTTCTGTTACTATCAATGAGCTTCAACAAGTAGTTTTTAAAATGCAAAAATGGAAAACCCCAGGTCCTGATGGTTTTCCCATTGAGTTCTACCAAGAGTTCTGGGATATCCTTCATGTTGATTTATTAGAGGTGGTGGAAGAAGCCAGGAAAGCCAAAGAAATTTTGAAGGTTATCAATAAAACTTATATTACTCTTGTTCCAAAAGCTCAAGAGGTTGATCATATCTCAGCTTTTAGACCTATTGCTTTATGTAATGTTCTTCTCAAAATCATTACTAAAATCATGGCAGAAAGGTTGAAGCCTCTTTTGCATAAGATTATTTCCCGCAGCAAGGGGGTTATGTGGAAGGACGTCAAATAGTAGATGAGATAGTTCTTGCTCAGGAAGCCATCCATTCCATGGATATGCAAAATTCTCCTTCCATGTTCATTCGGTTAGACTTATCCAAAGCTTATGACAGAGTGGATTGGCACTTCCTTATCAAAGTTTTGAGGCAATTTGGTTTCTCTAAGGATTGGATGGATTGGATTATGGGATGTATCTCTTCAGTTTCCTACTTAGTTCTTATCAATGGCAGGCCTTCTCAGTCATTCCCAGCTTCCAGAGGTATTAGGCAAGGTGACCCGCTATCCCCTTATTTATTCATCATTCTTGTTGAATGCTTGGGTAGGACTATAACCAAAAAGAGGGAAAACAAAACCCTTGAGGGAGTTACCATTGCTCATGGAGCTAGACCTATCTCTCATCTTCAATTTGTGGATGACTCTACTCTTTTAGGTAAAGCTACAGTTAAGGAAGCTTCTAATATTAAGCAAATCATTAGCTATTTTTCTAAGGCTATCGGGCAGTTGATCAATGAAGACAAATCTAAAGTTATTTTCTTTCACCGCTCTGCTAGACAGGAATCCATGGTCTTGGATAAATTAAGATATAAGAAGACCTCCCTTCCAATCACTTATTTAGGTATTCCCATAAATATTCAAAGGCAGAAAAATAAATATTGGAATTGGTTGTTGGACAAAGTCAAGAAGAAAATTGGAAAGTGGACCAACAAGTGGCTTTCTTCTGGGGGTAGAATCACCTTGGTAAAATCAGTCCTTCAAGCTATTCCTATTTATGTTTCTTCCATTTTGAATATCCCAAAGGTTGTTCTTCGAGAATTGGATCAAATCAGTCATCGTTTCCTTTGGAGTGGTACTAAGGAGAAAAGAAAATGGGCCTTGGTGAAATGGGATACTTTATGTCTTCCTAAGAGTGAAGGGGGTTAGGATTCCGGTCTTCTATTAATAACAACAAAGCTTTAGCTGCTAAATTATATTGGAGGATGTTGCATAACCCCAATGCTCTTTGGGCCAATAATCTCTGTGCTAAATATGCTGAGAACAAAAGTCCCGAAGACCTTGTTCGCTATCAACTTCCTACCAAAGGTTCTCCCATTTTAGCAGTTCTTAAGACTCGGTGAGGATTTGATAAAGAAAAAATTATTTTGGATCATTCATAATGGTCAACAGGCAAATTTTTGGACAGATTCTTGGGATGGTCACAAGCCTTTGATAACTCGGTTTCCCGATTGGAGGCCTTGGATGGAGGAGCTTCACCGAGCTAATTGGATAAAGGTGGCTAATTACTGTCGGTACCATACCGGTAATTCAAAGGTTGGTAGATATTGGATCCCTATTGAGGACTGGCCTATTCAAATCCTAGAAAGGCAAAGACAAGATATCCAAGGCATCCTTCATATGAGATCCCTCTCTTGGTCCCATGAAAAAGATTGTTTTGGATGGAACAACACTACTAAGGGTGAGTATTCAGTTGCTCAAGGTTATTTGACCTTATGCCATAATAATCCCAACCATTCTTCTCACATATTTTCTCGATTGTGGGCTCAAAAGCTCTGGCCTAAGGTGAGGTTCTTTAATTGGCTTTTATTGCATCGTAGGGTGCTTACCGGTGAGCAACTTATGAAGCGTGGTTTTCATGGCCCTTTTAGATGTGAAATGTGTGAAGAGAATGTAGAAAATCTCAACCATATTTTTATTGAGTGTACTTTAGCCTCTGAGCTATGGAGGAGAATGGCCACTTTACTTGGCTTACAGTGGTCCAATTTTTTTACTTTTGAACAACTTTGGAGGGATTGGCCTAATCAAGAGGGTGTTGATCATTTTATTAGGCAGTTAGTTTGGATGGGTTCTACCATTCTTCTTTGGAATATTTGGAATGAAAGGAACAACCAAATTTTTAATCAAGATAGGAAGGATATTCACTATATTTGGCAAAAGACCATAGCCAACTTAGTTGAATCAGTCCATCAACTCCTTAATCACCCCCAAAACTCCCACCAAAGATGGGATCAAGTGATGCAAATATTGAAGATTAAATCTTCTAAGGGCAACCAACTTAAAGGGAATGTGAGTATTAGTAAGATGGATAGGACTAGAAATTGGCAACCTCCTCCTAAGGATTTTGGAAAAGTCAATACCGATGGAGCCTCTAGAGGGAACCCTGGAAAAGCCAAGTGTGGGAGGAATTGGTAGACTTTCGGATGGCTCCCTGGTTTTTACTTTTGCTGAGAATTTGGGTATTCTTTCCAATAACCTTGCTGAGGGGTATGGTATCCTCAGAGGCCTTCAGGAGGCTACTAAGGTTGGATGGGAAAAGGTGTTAGTTGAGTCTCGACTCTCAACTTATGATTAATCTCTTGAAGACTCCTTCTAAGAATCATAAGGTGGATTGGAGAATAAAAAGAATTATTGAGAAGATTCAATTAATCCAGATGGGATTTTTGAAAGTTGATTACAATCATGTGGTCAGAGATCAAAACAAGAGTGTTGATGCTTTAGCTAATTGGGCTTTGGACAAAGGTGATCTTACTTGTTATGGCCACCCTCCTATATGGTGGGCTTCTCAAATTAGGGAAGCTCTTCTTTCTATCATTTCTTTGGATGGCTCCAAGGTACCTAGTTTCTTCTTGCTTTTTTTTTTTTTGCTTCTCTTTGGTTCATTCAGTTTTTTTTAGTTCCCTAGCTCATTCTATTCTTTATTTTGTTTCCTCTGTTGATTCTTGCCTTAATAGTCTTCTGGTCTAGATAGGTCATTGTTATGTTCAATTTTTTTTCTTTTTTTTTTTGTTTTTTTTGTTTAGTTTTTTAAGGTGGGTGGGTTCTTTTGTTTTGTTTTGTTTTTGTGTTCTTTGTGTTGTTTTTTGTTGTTCTTGTGTTTTTGTTGTTTTGTGTTTTTTTTTTATGTTTTTTGTTATTGTTCTTGTGTTTTTTTCGTTCTTGTTCTTGGGTTTCTCTTTGTTTGTGTTATTTCGTGTTTTTATGTGTGAGTGTTTTCTATGTTTTTTGTTTTTGTTTATTGTCTGTTGTTGGTTGTTTTTTATTTTTATTTTTATTTTTTTTTTTTTTTTAGGTTTTGGTTGTGTTTATTTTTCATGTTTTTTTTGGGTTATGTCTTTGTAGTGTTCTGTTGTTTTTGTCTTGTTTGTGTTTTGTTATGTGGTTCTTGTGTTTTTCTATGTGGTTTGTGTTGTGGTTTCTTTTATCTTATTGTGCGTGTTTGGTTGTGCTTTTGTTTTTGACACACTCAAGGAGCATGTTTTTTATTTTATTTTATTATTTTTGTTGTTATTTACTTATTTTTAAATTGGTTTTGTGTGTTTGTTTGCTCCTTGAGTATGTCAAAGGTGGTAGGCCAGGTCCGAGTCTTGGGCATTTTTGGCGGAATGGATACCCCTGCCTCCTTGGGTCTTACCCGAAAGTGGCATCCCTTTTGGGATGTTTTCCACAAAAAAAAAAAAAAAAAACTGGAGTCTGTAATCTATAGAATATTTGGTTTCAATAAGGTCTATAATGAAGATAAACCTCGAGTTCACTAAAGTTTGGTTACTTTTTTGTTATAACATATATCTTCTAAGTCGGATTAGACATTTTGGACGGGTCTTCTAATGACTTAGCAAACTCTTAGGTTATGCACTAAAAAGGTTAACAAAAATTTAAAAAAATATTTTTAATTGTCAAGCATTGTTGTCAATACATTCTTCATTATAGACTGATGTTAAAAGAAACAATTTTTTGAAACTCTAAAGTTTTCAAGATGTATGTTCATCAAAACCTACCTTTGTCACTCTAGGCAATTACCACATATGTCTTCCAAGCTAAGCTTGTGCTATCTCCACTTCATTTTCTCCCCCTATCATTCTCTTTGTTCTCTCCTCATTTCACTAATCACCTATTTTTTTCTTTTATCCATCACCTCTAAAAAAAATTAATTCCAACCAATCTTCCCTCATTTGCACTCTCAAGCACAATGGAAACCAAAACTCACTAACTCTACAAACAATAATTACGTGAGCATTCACAAAATTCCTTGGATACTTTTCAAAAAATTTATTCAGCATTAAATCTGAATATCCCATGTTTGTTCTCTTGCCCTTTCCATCTATTAACTTAATAACAAGCTAAGCTTCAACTTAAATTACAATTATAATCCACATTAAATAAAAACAAATGTCGCTAATCCCTTGTCAAAAAATCTTTTTCCATGGTGTTATTACTATGCTAAATAAAATATGAATTCCTTTACATCAACATCGATTCATACTTCTAGTTTACTTCTTAATAGTTCATTTTATATCTAATGCTATCTCTTTTTTAGGAGAAAATCCTTTAAAAATAAGCATATTCTATCTTATATCCGATATATAATTTTCCAAGTAAATTATTTAAATCAACTATTTAAAAGAACATTCATCCTTATTTTCTATCCCATTGATGAATAGAACATCATATCATTTCTCTCCTTAAAGTATTTGGTTTTCATGGTATGATTTTTTCTTCTCTCCATAAGAAAATGTGTTCCTATCATGTATGCAAAACAATTAGCAGTAACATAATCTAACAAAAGATAAATATAAATATTTTGTAGAGATAAAATATGAATAATCAATCATTCACAAAAATACATCATACTTTCTTATAACATGTCTGTCGTGGAACAATAAAACATGAAATGGTTATTTATTACATCATCAACATAACATAGTAAAACAAAAATCCATCCAATCAAAATATTTTCCAAGGGAAGGTCATGACATCCTCCCCGTTAGGCTTAACATAGTCCTCTGTGTTTCATCAAACTTTAATCATAAAACCACAATTACAATGCATTTTCAAATAGGAATGGAAAATGTTTCTATATATATGCTACTTTCTTCCAAGTAGCATTTCTCTTAGAATAGTGGTCCCACTATACCTTTCATTTCTCCAAGGTTCCTTTCCTCATCGATTTCAAATGAAACTCAAGGATATTTATTGGTCAAATCTCTATAGCCTTCGAATTCACCACCTATAGTATAGAAAAGTCCCACACATGATCAGGATTATCTATATATTTTCTAAGCAATAAAATGTAAAATTTGTCATGAATCTTCAACAAACTGGGTGGTAAGACAAGTCGGTATGCTATAGGACTAATATTTTTTGTAATTTCAAAGGGTCCAATAAAACAAAGATAATATTTTGTGGACTTGATAGCACTCTTATTTGGTCTCACCCTCAGAAACACTCTGTTAGCTACAATAAACTCTCTTGGTGATCTCTTAATATCATCATAACTCTTCTGACAATATGCAACTTCTTTAAGCCTTTCTCTGATTGTCCATAATTTTTGCTCCATTTTCTTGACCATATTTGGTCCAAGCACAACCCTGTCCTTTGGATTATCCCAAGATAATGGTGTTCTACACCTCTTATCATATAGAGCTTCAAAAGGAGCCATGCCTAAGGTCAAATGGTGACCGTTATTGTAGGCAAACTCTACCAAGTATAGGTAATTTTCCCATCGGGTCTTCTGATCCATACAATACATGTGAAACATATCCTATAACACTTGGTTCACCCTTTCAGTTTACCCATTAGTCTTTGAGTGATATGTCGAACTAATATTTAACCTAGTGCCAATGGCACGATGTAAAGCTTACCAAAACTTAGATGTAAATCTTGAGTCTCTATTTGAAATGATCACTTTTAAAAAAACCGTGAAGCTTGAATATTTCTTTGAAAAATCTGTCAGCCATAATCATGACATCATCCTTAGTGTTTCTGAGTATAAAATGTGTTAGAAATAGAGTATATTCCATCATTTGGGTCATGTAAATGTATCTTCCAAGGTACATACTTAGGACATTAGATTACTTTAGGGGGAAGTTATCTAGTTACTTCATGCAATGTAATAAATGCACAAGTGTCAATGTGCAAGTTGTATATGTGCAAGTTATCCCTTGCACAACTAGGTAGAGTGTTGGCCAAGGAACCTATCTTCCTATATAAGAAGGGCCTCATTGTTAGATAGATATGAGAAGAGGGATATAGATAGATAGAGCTTCTTATAGCATATTCGTAGGTAGTAGTACAATGTTGTGTAGATCACCATATATTGGTGATGGGTGCAATGTAGTTCAGTAGCTTCATTAATGGAGTGTTCATTTCCTCCATAGCTACATTGTATTCATTTATGTTATTTCTATTTATAGCATACTTCAGTCATCTCATAGATTTACTTTCTTTTATATTATTCTGCATCTTGTGATTGCTATCTCCCATTGCTCATTACATCAAAAGCTAACAGTGGTATCATAGAGCCATGGTAGATCTAGCCATAGTAGATCAATAGGAAAACCACCATTATTATTTAGCCTAAGTTTTTTGTCAACTTGATGCACTGTTGGACCAACCACTATCAAAAACTCTTAGAAGAGTCTAGGTGGTAGAATTAGGGAGAGCCACAAGTGAGGACTGAAAGAAATCTCAGTTCCAAAAATATTGAGATTACATTTGACTAGAGTCTTTCCACAGAGTTGCAGGAAAAACTCATGAAGACTAGGACTCAACATTCAATCCACTAGATTGATAGATCATCTAGTGAAGATCATTCATGATATCTGGAATTTGTTAACTATTGCCCAAAGTTTCTTTTGTTGCAAAAAATTAATTCTCAGATGATTGGGACTCCTACAATAAAAATCTAGGAGACTCCAACTTCGTTGCCCAAAGGTCGACGTGCCTTCATAGTGCAGAGATTAGTTCCTTGTGCAAGAGAAGAATACTGTGAAAGAAGACTTCTGGTGAAGAGTCATGGTGAAGTTAGGAGACTGAAGATCTCCATTGCTAGATTGAAGAACTTCACAATTGAAGAAAAGGCCATAGAAGCCTTGATGAAAATGCCATAGAAGCCTTGAAGAAGAAGCTACAAAGTCTTGAAAAAAGCCACAAAAGCCTTGATACTAAAAAGCCATAAAGCTTGATACTAAAAATACCATAGAAGCCTTGATATTGAAAAGGCCATAGAAGCCTTGATACTAAAAAGGCCATAGAAGCCTTGATACTGAAAAGGCCATAGAAGCCTTGATATTGAAAAGGCCACAAAAGCCTAGATACTAAAAAATGCCATATAAGCCTTGATCCTGAAGAAGACTTCAGAAGAGAGTATCTGATTCAGAAGTAGATTAATATTTTAGTACTAATACTTTGTTGTAGGGAAAGAAGATTCAGTGAGTTGGGAAACTTCCTACAAGAAAGTTAGGAAGAGTATCTTCTTCAGAATCAATTCAGCACCTGAAGCAAAATTGAAGGAGATCAGGAGAAGATCTCATTGAAGAACTTCCAGTCTTGGAAGAAGAAGAAGAAGGACTAGGAGAGTCCTGCTCGAATCCAGAAGTAAAAGAATCAGATATCTAGAAGAAGATCTCACCACCAACACTTCTAGGAGCAGAAGGTTGAAGAAAAGGTCTCAAGGAAGACCAGTAGAAGTTGTAAGATCAAAGACCTTGGAAAGGTCTCATCGAGCATCTAGTAAAAGGCTAGGAGAGCCTTACTGAAGAAATCCTCAAAGGAGAACTCATTGGAGAAATCCACTACCAAGGAGAAGCCCCTGATAGTGAAGGACTTGGGACAATTATCACCATCCGACAACAAGCCCAAGAGAAGAAGAATTTGGTAAGGAGTGCCAAATTTGAGAAGAAGAATTTGGCAAGGAGTGCCAAATCCTAGAAGAAGAATCTAGTGAAGACCTCAAGACATTCAAAATCTTGAGAAGAAGATCTTGCTTGAAGTCAGAATTCGACAAGAAGACTTGAAGATAGAAGAAGCTCACCAAATCTTGGAGATTTGAAGATTACCTCTCACAGCAAGAAGGCACCGCTTCAGAGACAAAGACTTCTCCAAATCTATAGTAGAAGGAGGAGACCACAAGAGGAGAACAAGCCACCAAATCCTAGGCTCGTGAAAGAAAGTTTGAGACCATATTTTGGTGAAGGAGTTGTTCAGGATAGTCTACAAAGAGCTGCAAGATCCTACTCGAAGCAGCAACTTGGTGATCTTAGACACCAAGATCTACATCCTCTACAGAAGCGGTAAAAGAGCTACAGAAACTTTCAAAAAGGTAAGAAAATTTTGGTGCAAGTAGATTCATTAATTGGATTACTTATCAGATTTGTTAAAGCACCTTAATTTGGATTAAAGTTGCAAGAAGAAAAATTGGATTACAGTCTTCAAAAGTGCAAAAAGAGAAAAGTTCTTTTTAAGGTTCATTTGCACATTAATTAGGAGTTGATTAGATTTCAGAATTACTTCTATCAACTACCTATCATCTACTTTGGAAAAGGAAAAAGAAGACTAAGTCCTACAATATTAATTGTAGTGAAATTGTAGAATAAATCTTGAAGATTCATTTCAGATTATTCTTGATTAGTTGCAGTAAATTGATTAAGTGCATTAATTTGAGAGTTGATTGGAGTGATAAGGTGAAATTTTTAGTGCATTAAAATAAATTTTATTAGATTCATTTGCACTATTCTATTGCTCTCAAAAGGATTATTGTTTGTGTTCTTGAGAAGGGCACAAAATCAGAAATTGTCAAAGTGTCTAAAGACACTATTAGTGCACAAAAATCTGCAACACATAGTGGCCAAGTGAAGCCACCAAAATAGGTTAGAATCCTCCAAAACTTGGAGAAGAAGATGACTAACCAAAATCAGAAATAGAAGCTTCAAATATTGAGACTTGGTGAGTCTCAAATCCAAAGCATTACAGGGTTAGTTGCAAGGAGAAAAGTGCAAAAAATTGCATCATATAAGGAGCTTCTATCTACTTCTATCTAAGCTTGGATTTGTCATCATAATATCCAAGAAAAAAGGGGAAGGTGTCTAAGCAAAGAGACAACCTCAAAACCCCTACACTGCATTCAAAAATTCTGCCATATAAATCAGAATATTAGACCTACAAAAAGGAGTGCAAGAAAGGGTGCAAAAGGCATCTTATTTACAAATATTGTTACATTGGATTGCACTTCTCTAACTCATTCTACATAGGAAAAAGGTAGATTGGAAAGTGCCTCAAAGGCACAATATAAGCAGGTTGAACCAGCCAAAGGTGGTCGAATGCTAGCATTCTCCCAAGCATAGCAAAGAGCCACTCATTTAGGCTCATCTTCTATGTATCTTGGATGATCGAACCTGCAAAAGATAAGGCACAAAGCTAAGGAGAAATCAAGCAGTGTATAAGCAAAGGAAATCAAAGAAAGCATACATCCAATCAAGGAGCATTCCTACCATAAGTGGAGCATCATAGAGTCTTCATCAAAGCACTACCATATCTCCACCAAAGCTCCACCATAAGCATTGCTTGGCTGGAAACATCTCAACACCAATGAAGTACAACAAAGAACAAGGTGGAAGAATACATTGAAAGGCTTGCAAGAAGGTATTGATAAGACAAGGGCATGCAAAGGAAAGAGGATGCCACTTGTCATTCTCCAAAAGAACCCTAGAAAATACCCATGAAGGAGATGTTACAACATTATCTTGGTGGTAGAGGAGTTATGTACAACCAGAAGCATTACAACAAGATATACATTGAAGCAGAAACATCTCTTGGACAATGCATGAAGAGAGAGTGAATAAAAATATCTCAAGTGAAGGTGACACTTGTCACAAGCATTGAGACAAGATTGGTGTCTCCACCAAACACCTAAAGCATTCTTGGAGCATTTGAAAAATGGTTGTGACACTTGTCACTCTATTGATCACCTATTAAAGATGACTTGGATGCAACAACAAAAGCAAGCAATTTAGAAGTGACTAGCAAGCAATTAAAGGACTGAAACAATGGTAGTAACTTAACAACAACATGGTAGAAACTTAATAGCAACTTGAAGAGCAATTCAAGAGCAATTCGAGAGTATTCAAAAGTGGTGAAGAATAGTACTCTCGGTCAAATGGGTCAAGGAAGCATTAAAGAGAGTGTTGAAGCCAATAGCAAGTTGGAGAATCTGTCATTACTCATAATGCCCAAGAAGGATAGACTACCATCGATTTCATAAAGGTGCAAAGCCTTATTAAGGTACAATTTCCCCATCTAATTTGCTTTCTTTAAAAATGGAGTTATAAGGTTATATTATAAGGTTGAAGTATTAAAAGAAATCAATCTTTATTTGAAAGCAAAACTTAGGGAAATTAAATATCAAAGTTGACTAATATTTGCAAAACACAACCTAGGAGAAATAAGGGATACTACTTGGAATTAATCCATTTAATGTTTGCAAATATTAATGTGTTCTAATTTTCCAAATTTGGGAGTTATAAGGGTTACAACACCAAACTAGGTTATTGGAAATTAGAAACACTTAAATAAAATCCTAAGGGATATAAAAAGAGGTTATTAAGATTTTTTGCTAAGGTTGGAAATTTATAATATTCTTGTCTCAAAAACTTCTCAAAAGGGACAAAAGAAATCCAACATTAAAACCTCTTCAAAATTGAAAAGTGCTTAGTTCAATAGGAGTAATAAGGTGTTAAAAAGTTGATTTTTGATCTTTACAAAAACTATACAAAATCAACCAAAATTGAACTATATTTTACAAAAGCACTATATCATATTCCAAAAATCTCTAGGGAGTCATAAGGCATTCTACAAAACTTGATAATAATAATATCTATCAAATATTATCAAGTTGGGAAGATATAAGCTTTCTACAAAAACCTAAAATTAGGTATACATACTCTCATTACTAGGGAGACATAAGGAAGCCTACAAACCTAAGGATTAATAAAGGTTTTATCAAATCAAGCTTATATACTTCAATTAGGGATCATATATCCTAAAACTAGGGAGCTATAAGGATGTCTACTTCTCAAAATACCTATAAGAATAATTGCTTCAGAAAAGAAAAATCCAGTGCCATAAAACTTGGGATCATGAATCTACTCAAGAAATCGGAAGGGAGGTTAGATCTAACTTCAAAAGTAATCCATAGTGAAGCCTTAGAAGATAATTTTGATACTATGGAATGCTATCTTCAAGCCCATCTCAATGAAGCAATTGATAATGGAAAAAGTGATATTTCACTTTCCTTAGACTTTGTGAGCATATTATACATGGCATTGCTCACATATAAACACTACAAGGCTGAAAATGTAGAACAAAAAGGATTGATAGAACTACTCAAAAAGAAGGCAGAACTTAATGAATCATATCTAGAAAAGCTTTTTCAATCCTCATGCAACATCAACACTTCATGTTCTACTAACTCAAGATCTTATCATGATGCCTTAAGTGGTTGTTCAAAAACTTCTGTACAGATTGAAGATAGGAAAGGAGAATCTTCCTTACAAGAACCAAGTAGCAGCACAACCACCTATGAGAGCACAGAAACCAGAATCAAAGGTAAAGCTAGAGATGAAGAAGAAGATAAAGCAGATAAAGGAGGAATACAATGCAAAGTCAATTGAAAGAAGAATCTTTAGCTTCAGCTACAACTTACTTTGCATCATATGAAGACACAAATTACCTGCTGAACCTGAACATAGTAAGCAATGAAGGAGAATACAAATTCCATTATCCAATGGAAGAAGATCCATATTGAAGACTAAAGTCTTCAATACCCAAATAATGTAATACAGGGGGGTGTTAGAAATAGAGTATATTCCATCATTTGGGTCATGTAAATGTATCTTCCAAGGTACATACTTAGGACATTAGATTACTTTAGGGGGAAGTTATCTAGTTACTTCATGCAATGTAATAAATGCACAAGTGTCAATGTGCAAGTTGTATATGTGCAAGTTGTCCCTTGCACAGCTAGGTAGAGTGTTGGCCAAGGAACCTATCTTCCTATATAAGAAGGGCCTCATTGTAATAGATAGATATGAGAAGGGGGACATAGATAGATAGAGCTTCTTAGAGCATATTCGTAGGTAGTAGTACAGTGTTGTGTAGATCACCATATATTGGTGATGGGTGCAATGTAGTTCAGTAGCTTTATTAATGGAGTGTTCATTTCCTCCATAGCTACATTGTATTCATTTATGTCATTTCTATTTATAGCATACTTCAGTCATCTCATAGATTTTTGAATAACACAAGCATATACTAAGAGGGGGGTGAACAATAAAAGATAAACTTTTATTTTTCTTTCCTAAATAATATTATCTAATGTTATCAATTATAATATATTTCCAAAGTAGTGTTAACCAATATCATCAATAGTAGCAATAAATCAATACACATATCATCACACACAATGAGAGACACAGATTTAACATGGTTCACCCAATGTGGGTTACGTCCACAAAGAAAATATTTCTTTTAAATTTTCTCAACAAATATCTTGGGAACCAATTCCCTATTACAATGTTTATGAAACTATATCCAAAGGAGACACCAATCCCCTATGCTCAAGTTCATGTACCTCTATCCACAGGAGACCTTTTTCACCACTGCTCTAGTTTGTGGATCTCTATCCATAGGAGAACTCTATCCCCTTTGTGTTGGTTGTTTCATGGAACTCTATCCATAGGAGACTCCTCTCCTTTGCTTTGGTTCATGGAACTCTATCCATAAGATATCTCTATCTCCTTGCTAGTCTAGTTCGTGGAACTCTAGCCATAGGAGATTCCTCTCCTTTACTCTAGTTCGTGGAACTCTATCCACATGAGACACTTCTATTTTTCTCTAGTTCATCTCAAAATATGGTACATACCTCTACTCACACACATTACATGCACAAATCTATCTTGACTCTATATCAAATTTACACACATTACATGCATAAATTTGTCTCAACTCTATCCTAAATCTATACATATTACATGCACAAATCTATCTCAAATTTATCCCAAATTTGCACACATTACATGCACAAATCTGTCTCCCCAAATTTTTACAAATTACATGAACAAATCTATCTCAAATCTATCCTAAATTTGCACATATTACATGCACAAATCTGTCTCAACTTAGTCACAAATTGGCACATAGTACATGCACAAATCTGTCTCAACTCTATCCTAAATTTGCACACATTACATGCACAAATCTATCTCAACTCTATCCCAAATATGCACACAATACATGCATAAATATATCTCAACTCTATCCCAAATCTACACACATTACATGCACAAATATGTCTCAACCCTGTTCCAAATTTTCACACATTACATACACAAATCTATCTCAACTTTGTCCCAAATCTTCTTTAAGTCTTTGTTGGACATTTTGAGTCCCTAAGCTAAAAGTTGTCATTGATGTCAAAAGGACCTATGTAAGTAAGCACTATGATTTTGCTCCACAAAGAGCTTCATGAGAAGCAAAGGTTTTGATCAAAGGTTCAAGAAGGGATGCATGGCATTTGGTTCCAAAAGGAGCTTCAAGGGAAGCTTAGCAAAAGGTTTTTATGAAAACCAAGGAAGGCAAGGAAAGGTTTTATTTAAAACCATGGATGGCAGATTTGAAATGGGTTTTTCTTAAAACCCAAGTTGGCTTTTCGTTTCATCGAAAAAGGTGCCCCGATGATGGAGAAATTTAATTTTAAAGGTTTAGTTTAAATTTTAATTTATTTAAAATTTAAATTAATTTATTTAAAATTAAATAAAAGAGTTTTCCCGCCATGTCCGCCGACGTCATATATTTTATCATGCAAAGGTTTGAATATTTAAAGGGGTTGATTTTATCAACCAAGTAGGTGACAAGAAATATTGTCCACATTCGATTATCCCCTCCTTCGCAATCGTCGATTCCCCCCTTTCGATTTCGTTTGCACACTGCACGTGGAACAAGGGAGCAAGTTTCAAGGCATAGGTGGAGAGGACGGAAATATAAGTCTCAAAGGCTTAAAGCCTCCATGTGGGAGGCCTAGCCCACATGGTGGGTGGAGAGTGCGCTAAGGCGCACGACGAGGAGGAACGCGGGGTCGAAACCACCCGAAGCCATTTTGCAAGGTATGCCATAATTCGATCGCCAAAATTTTTGGGTGCATGAAATATTTTGAATTTGCTAAGGTTGTGTTAAGCGTCGATTTTCACGGAGAGTATAGTGGATTTAATTTTTGCATATGGCTAAGGTTTGATATTTGATTAATGTGGGATATTGCCTAAGAAGGCTTTGTGATTATTTTTTTAAGTGCAAAAGTGTTGAAAGGAAGGATATAAAATATTTGAGTTATTTTATGGTATAAGTGGTTTTTGGAGTGACAAGGTTATGCAATGTTTTGATTTATTTTATTTTATGGTACAAGTGGTTTTAGGAGTGATAAGGAAGTTGTGCATCAATTCTTAAGAAGGTTTTTTAATTAAAAGCCTTGGTGAATATTATTGTGAAGTGGAGTAATGTTGATTATTTTGTGATCTTCTAACCCTTGTGAGGATTGGCAAAAGAATATTGTGATTGTGGCAGATTTCCAAAGAGGCTTCTTCATCTTCATAAAAGGTATGGGCACATTCTCCTATTGATTGATTATGGTGGTTGATTATAAAATACCTTTGGAGTGAAAAGGATTGATTGTGGTTTCCTTTTCAAAAGTGATTGGTTTAATGCTTCAAGGTTTTCTGGATTGAGAGTTGTGATTAAACCTTGTTTTATAAGCATTGTTGTTGAAGCCAATTGGTTATGCAAAGAACTTGAACTTGAGTTAGAAAAGAACATGAGTATCATTGTTATGTGAGATTTGTGGTTGAGCATTGTTGGAAATATTTTGAGTTGGTTGATACATGCTTGGACTAGGGTTTGTGAGAAAGGGTTGTTCATTGAGGTGATTGGTTGAGTTGAGTTGATTGAGCCTAGTCAAGTGGATGCATGTGGTTGTTCAAGTTCCATGAAACAAACTATTCTATATCTAAATTGAGTTGAGAATGAGATTTGAGTATAGAACATATTGAGTCTCTAACAATTCTCTTTATGCTTCTATGATATTGAATTGAGATATTGATTAAGCATTGAGTATAGAACATATTGAGTCTCTAACAATTCTCTTTATGATTCTATGAGATTGGACAAGTTCTGTGTGAGCTTGTTAAGAAATTTGAGACAAGTCTTTGAGAAGGCTTGTGGACTATTTTGTGTAAGCTTTTGTGAAAGCTTGCTATGAAGATTTGAGCAAGTCCTAGAGAGGACTTATTGAGAATTTGAGCAGGTTATATTTGAGAGGTTAGTGGACCTGTTGAGCAGATTTGAGCAGGTTCTGTGTGGACCTATTGAGCAGATTTGAGAAGGTTCTGAGTGGACCTATTGAGCAAAATTGTACTAGACCAAATGTACTATGTTTAGTGCAAGAGATTGAGTAGAGTTGTGCTAGACCGACTGGACTATGTTTAGTATAGTATTGAGACAGAGCTTTGGAGGTGATAGAGTATAGAGGATAGAGTCTCAGTGGATAGAGATCCAACAACCAGGACAATTGAAGATAGATCTGAGTGAGGAGTCTTCAAGTGGAAAGAGATCCACCAGTCAGTGCAATAGAGAGACAGAGTCTTCTAGAAGATCACTAGCCAAAGTAGAAGGGGAAAGAGTTCTCCTGTGGAAGAGATCCACAAACTTGAGATTTAGGGGATCAACATCTCCTTTGGACAGAGGTCCATAAACATTGTAATTGGGAAGGATTCCCAAGAGATTATTTGAGAAATATTTAGAAGAAATATTTTTCTGTGGAGGTAGCCCACATTGGGTGAACCACGTTAAAAATTATGTCTCTCATGTGTGTGATGCTTTGTGTGATGTTTACTATTTTATTAATGATGATGCTACTATTTGGGGAAAAGTTTTATGTTATATTGTTCACCCCCCTCTCAGTATAAGCACATGTTCTTCAATTGGTATCAGAGTCGGTCTCTCCGTAAAGAGTCTAACAACTTGGAAGAGGATCCTTCGGTAGCACACATGACTTCAGAAAGTGAAGAAGAGAGTAGGTTTGATATAAAAGAAGAATTCTTTGCTGCTCTCAAAAAATTGGAAAGACTTAGAGAGAAAAATTCAAACTTGAAAGAACAAATTCAGGAAGATGAAGAAGCAAGAGTGGAACTTATACAGAACCTTACAGAATTCAAGATTAAGGTAGAAGAAGGAAAGAATATTGAGCAAGATATGACAGATCTATTGAGAGCCAAGGAAATAGAATGTGGAATATTGGAAGCAAAAATTGTTCTCCTAAGGAATAAACTGGAAGGGATCAAGATACTACAAGATACAGAATATGAGAAACAAAGAGAGGAATCAAGCTTCCAAAGGGCAGAAACTTCAAACAAGGAAAAGCAAGCAAAGGACATCAGAAAGGAGGAAAGCAAAGAGGAACCCTGGATAAGAGTTAATTACAAGAAGAGGATGACTTCTTCACAATATCCAAGATCTCCAAACAGGTTACATAATTTCTTTCATGGTCATTGTTTTTCTTGCAATAAATATGGTCATATAGTTGCACACTGTATTCATCATGCAAGATACAATAGAAATTTCAATCCCTTTGCACCTCTCATGGATGATGATGTTATATGTTACAAATGCAATAATTTTGGGCACAAGGCTAGGTGGTGTAAAATGATATTTTCTGAGTCTAGAAAAATAGTTCCAACAACTGGGAAGGATGAAAGAAAGAATGTCAAGGCCAGATCTATGTTAGTCCAAACAACCCTGCATGCTCAAAATAAATAAGAACAATGGTATCTGGATAGTGGTTGCTCTAGTCACATGACAGGAGACAAAGACAAATTCATTGTTCTAAAGGAAACAAATAGAGGATCAGTAAGTTTTGGTGATAATGGATCAGCTAGGATTGTTGGGAGAGGCACTCTAAGTCTAGACAATGGAAAAACAAAAACAGAAAATGTTTTGTATGTCAAAGGGTTAAAACACAATCTACTGAGTATAAGTCAACTTTGCGATCAAGGATATATGGTTACCTTCCATCCAGATAGATGTGAGATAAGGAAAATAGAAATAGGAAGAATCATTGCAAATGCAAGAAGAACCCCAAACAACTTATACATGCTCAATGAGATCAAAGGGGAAAAATATTTTCTATCACAAGAAGATGAGAGTTGGTTGTGGCATAGAATATTGGGTCATTTGAATTTTGACAACATAGTCAACATAAGCAATAAACAAGCAGTCAGAGATTTACCCAAAATAAGAAGACCTCAAAACACAATTTGTGCACCTTGTCAACATGGAAAGCAAACTAGGACAACTTACAAACCAAAAGGCTATATGTCATCTGAGCCCTTGAGTTTAATACATACTGATTTGTGTGGTCCTACCAGAACACAAAGTATTCAGGGTGAGAGTTACTTCATGTTGTTTGTAGATGATTATTCCAGAATGGTTTGGGTAACTTTCCTAAAAGAGAAGTCAGAGGCCTTCAAAAAATTTAAAGCATTCAAGAAGTTGGTTGAAAATGAAATAGGCAAAAGGATTAAGTGTCTACGATCTGATAGAGGAGGAGAGTTTACTTCAGATGAGTTTGTAGAATTTTGTGAACAACATGGAATCAAGAGAGAATACTCAGCAGCAAGAACTCCCCAACAAAATGGAGTAGTTGAAAGGAAGAACAGGACTGTTGAAAACATGGCTAGAGCTATGTTAAATGAATCTAAATTGTCAGATGGTTTTTGGAAAGAAGCAGTATCTACAATTGTGTACATAATTACTAGGGCTCAATTAAGGGTAAATCATCACAAGACTCCTTATGAGCTTTGGAAAGGAAGACCTGCTACTGTAAAACATTTCAAGATCTTTGGAAGTAAATGTTACATAAGACGGGAAGATCAGAATTTGGGCAAATTTGATCCAAGATGTGATGAGGGAATTTTTCTTGGTTATTCCACAAAAAGCAAGGCTTACATATGTTACAACAAAAGAACACGTACTATGGTGGAAAGTATGAATGTAATAGTTGATGAGAAGATAGATTCCAGAGAGCCAATTCAGCAAATGGTATGCCAAGAAGATGGAGGTTGTCAAGAAGAATTTTGTGAGGAATCAGATAATGATGAAGAAGAAACACAAAGGCTTCTTCCTAAGACTCCTTCCAGGTATGTACAAAAACATCACCCAAAATATCAGATCATTGGGAATCCAGATGAAAGACAGACAAGAAGAAGAATAATAAAACCATCTCAACAAGCTAATTTTTCTTTGCTATCTAATATTGAGCCAAAATATTTCTCTCAGGCTAGTGAAGATGAATTTTGGGTTAAAGCAATGAATGAAGAATTAGATCAGATTGAGAAAAGCAAAACTTGGGAACTTGTTCCATGACCAAAGGACAAAAATGTGATTGGCACAAAATGGGTCTTCAAAAATAAGTTGAATGAAGATGGACAAGTTGTCATAAATAAAGCAAGGTTAGTATGCAAAGGTTATGCACAAGTAGAAGGAATTGATTTTGATGAAACCTTTGCTCCAGTTGCATGACTTGAAGCTATAAGGATATTTTTAGCTTTTTCAAGTTTCAAGAACTTCAAGGTATATCAAATGGATGTTAAGTCAACTTTTCTAAATGGGATTCTAGAAGAAGAGGTCTACATTGAACAACCAGAGGGATTCATACTGGCAGATACACCAGATCAGGTATGCAGATTAAAAAAGGCATTGTATGGTTTAAAGCAGGCTCCTAGAGCATGGTACTCAAGATTGGATAAGTATCTACAGGAACAGGGATTCAGGAAAGGAATAGCATATAGTAATTTGTATATTAGAAATGAAGGAAATGATCTTCTAATAGTGGTTGTTTATGTTGATGACATAATTTTTGGGGGAAACAATGACAAGATGTGCAAAGAGTTTGCTAAGAATATGCAGAGTGAATTTGAGATGTCTATGCTTGGTGAATTATCCTTCTTTCTTGGTCTTCAGATTTCACAATCAGGAAAGGGAGTGTTTCTTTCTCAAGCCAAGTACATCAAGGAGATGTTAAAGAAATTCATATTAGAAGATTGCAAACCAGTAAGTACTCCTATGGTCACAGGGTGTAAGTTGAGTAAGGATGATGAATCTCCAGAAGTAGATCAGAGACTATACAGATCCATGATTGGCAGCTTATTATATGTCACAGCTACAAGACCAGACATAGTACAATCAGTGGGATTAGTGGCAAGATTTCAAGCAACACCTAAGGAAACACATGTGGCAACAATAAAAATAATTTTTAGGTATCTAAAAGGGACTATGGACTTTGGACTTTGGTATCCCAAAAGTGATAGTTTCACACTCACAGCATATACAAATGCATATTGGGCCGACAACATTGATGATAGAAAAAGCACAAGTGGAGGAGCTTTCTTTCTTGGAGAAAGTCTAGTCTCCTGGTTAAGTAAGAAGCAGGGTTCAATATCACTATCTACAGCAGAGGCAGAATATATTGCAGTAGTAGCCAGTTGTACACAGGTGTTATGGATGAAGAGAACTTTAGAAGACTTCAAGATAAAGCATGATCAGCCCATTCCTATACTATGTGATAATACCAGTGCCATATGTATCTCAAAAAATCTGGTAATGCACTCCAGGATGAAGCACATTCCAATTAAGTATCATTTTCTGAGAGAACATGTGTCAGATAAACAGGTCAGATTGGAGTATGTCACTACAAAGGAACAGATAGCAGATATTTTCACTAAGCCACTCTCAAAGGAGACTTTTGAGTATCTTCGAGGAAAATTGGGAGTGAGACTCCCACCCCAGAATTAACCACCTCATGTGGAGGTGGGGGAGGGGCTAAGCTAAGAGGCTCATTCTTAGCCCCAAGCCCCAAAGGTGACCCTTTGCCATTGATGTCAAAGGGGGAGATATTTGTGTATTGGGGAGAGATTTGATATTTGAGAGAGCATTGAGCCAGGGGAGCAAAGACCCAAGGGGAGAAAAAAGAAGGTCATGTTTCAGTAAAATGAATATGGGTTGCCATCAATGACAAAGGGGGAGATTGTTGGACATTTTGAGTCCCTAAGCTAAAAGTTGTCATTGATGTCAAAAGGACCTATGTAAGTAAGCACTATGATTTTTCTCCACAAAGAGCTTCATGAGAAGCAAAGGTTTTGATCAAAGGTTCAAGAAGGGATGCATGGCATTTGGTTCCAAAAGGAGCTTCAAGGGAAGCTTAGCAAAAGGTTTTTATGAAAACCAAGGAAGGCAAGGAAAGGTTTTATTTAAAACCATGGATGGCAGATTTGAAATGGGTTTTTCTTAAAACCCAAGTTGGCTTTTCGTTTCATCAAAAAATGTGCCCCGATGATGGAGAAATTTAATTTTAAAGGTTTAGTTTAAATTTTAATTTATTTAAAATTTAATTTATTAAAATTTAAAATTTTAAAATTAAATAAAAGAGTTTTCCCGCCATGTCCGCCGACGTCATATATTTTATCATGCAAAGGTTTGAATATTTAAAGGGGTTGATTTTATCAACCAAGTAGGTGACAAGAAATATTATCCGCATTCGATTATCCCCTCCTTCGCAATCATTGATTCCCCCCTTCCGATTTCGTTTGCGCACTGCACGTGGAACAAGGGAGCAAGTTTCAAGGCATAGGTGGAGAGGACAGAAATATAAGTCTCAAAGGCTTAAAGCCTCCACGTGGGAGGCCTAGCCCACATGGTGGGTGGAGAGTGCGCTAAGGCGCACGACGAGGAGGAACGCGGGGTCGAAACCACCCGAAGCCATTTTGCAAGGTATGCCATAATTCGATCACAAAAATTTTTGGGTGCATGAAATATTTCAAATTTTCTAAGGTTGTGTTAAGCGTCGATTTTCACGGAGAGTATAGTGGATTTAATTTTTGCATATGGCTAAGGTTTGATATTTTATTAATGTGGGATATTGCCTAAGAAGGCTTTGTGATTATTTTTTTAAGTGCAAAAGTGTTGAAAGGAAGGATATAAAATATTTGAGTTATTTTATGGTATAAGTGGTTTTTGGAGTGACAAGGTTATGCAATGTTTTGATTTATTTTATTTTATGGTACAAGTGGTTTTAGGAGTGATAAGGAAGTTGTGCATCAATTCTTAAGAAGGTTTTTTAATTAAAAGCCTTGGTGAATATTATTGTGAAGTGGAGTAATGTTGATTATTTTGTGATCTTCTAACCCTTGTGAGGATTGGCAAAAGAATATTGTGATTGTGGCAGATTTCCAAAGAGGCTTCTTCATCTTCATAAAAGGTATGGGCACATTCTCCTATTGATTGATTATGGTGGTTGATTATAAAATACCTTTGGAGTGAAAAGGATTGATTGTGGTTTCCTTTTCAAAAGTGATTGGTTTAATGCTTCAAGGTTTTCTCGGATTGAGAGTTGTGATTAAACCTTGTTTTATAAGCATTGTTGTTGAAGCCAATTGGTTATGCAAAGAACTTGAACTTGAGTTAGAAAAGAACATGAGTATCATTGTTATGTGAGATTTGTGGTTGAGCATTGTTGGAAACATTTTGAGTTGGTTGATACATGCTTGGACTAGGGTTTGTGAGAAAGGGTTGTTCATTGAGGTGATTGGTTGAGTTGAGTTGATTGAGCCTAGTCAAGTGGATGCATGTGGTTGTTCAAGTTCCATGAAACAAACTATTCTATATCTGAATTGAGTTGAGAATGAGATTTGAGTATAGAACATATTGAGTCTCTAACAATTCTCTTTATGCTTCTATGATATTGAATTGAGATATTGATTAAGAATTGAGTATAGAACATATTGAGTCTCTAACAATTCTCTTTATGATTCTATGAGATTGGACAAGTTCTGTGTGAGCTTGTTAAGCAGATTTGAGACAAGTCTTTGAGAAGGCTTGTGGACTATTTTGTGTAAGCTTTTGTGAAAGCTTGCTATGCAGATTTGAGCAAGTCCTAGAGAGGACTTATTGAGCAGATTTGAGTTGTGGACCTATTGAGCAGATTTGAGCAGGTTCTGTGTGGACCTATTGAGCAGATTTGAGAAGGTTCTGTGTGGACCTATTGAGCAGAATTGTACTAGACCGAATGTACTGTGTTTAGTGCAAGAGATTGAGCAGAGTTGTGCTAGACCGACTGGACTGTGTTTAGTATAGTATTGAGACAGAGCTTTGGAGGTGACAGAGTACAGAGGATAGAGTCTCAGTGGATAGAGATCCAGCATCCAAGACAATTGAAGATAGATCTGAGTGAGGAGTCTTCAAGTGGAAAGAGATCCACCAGTCAGTGCAGTAGAGAGACAGAGTCTTCTAGAAGATCACTAGCCAAAGTAGAAGGGGAAAGAGTTCTCCTATGGAAGAGATCCACAAACTTGAGATTTAGGGGATCAACATCTCCTTTGGACAGAGGTCCATAAACATTGTAATTGGGAAGGATTCCCAAGAGATTATTTGAGAAATATTTAGAAGAAATATTTTTCTGTGGAGGTAGCCCACATTGGGTGAACCACGTTAAAAATGATGTCTCTCATGTGTGTGATGCTTTGTGTGATGTTTACTATTTTATTAATGATGATGCTACTATTTGGGGAAAAGTTTTATGTTATATTGTTCACCCCCCTCTCAGTATAAGCACATGTTCTTCAATATTCTCATAAGACTTGCTCAAATATACCTCAAACCTTCTTCATGTCTTCTCACAAGACTTGCTCAAATCTACCTCAAACCTGCTTCAAGTGTTCTCTCAAAACTTGCTCAAATCTACCTCAAAAAACTTTGCTCTGCTCTACTTTAATTCATGCTCAAATATTTCTCATAACCCATGCTTTGATCAAAGTGCCTCAGTCATATTCTACCTAGATTTCTTGTTCAAGAACACATAAAAAATTATATAATTTCAATGTGTTCTTTCCAAATATCACTCAAGCCTAATGTGCAAATTGCTTCACAAAACTAGTTTCTTAACACTTGCTCATCCACATTCAATGTCACTCAAACCAATGCTCAAAAGCTTCATAAGTGCATTCAAACAATGAAGCACAATTTATTTGCAAACCCTAGCACATATGTTTTCAATATCATTCAACAATGAAGCATGATTTATTCACAAACCCTAGCACATGTGTTTCCAACTTCATTCAAAAATTTGTTCACAAACCCTAACACAAGTATTTCCAATTTTTTGCAAAAAGGATGCACAATTTATTTCACAAACCCTAGCTCAAATATTTCCAATAATTCACATATATAATCCTTATTTATCCATCTTGTTATTCAAAAATATTTGTTGAATCAAACACCTTAAAGAAGGAATAATTTCACCATACCTCTTAGCTTGCTTTGATGAAAATATGCCCTTAAAACTTGACTCAAATGAATTTCCTCCTCAAAGTGCCACTTCAAAATTGGTTAGTAGATTTCTCTTTCAAACCATCAACATTAACTTTCTTCTAAAAAATATGTACTCAATGAAATCTGAAAAATGATGTTCAATGAATCTCCTTTTGTTCTCAAAATATAAGACATTAACAATTATCAAAACCCCTCAAACTTACTTTTCACCATACAAAAATTTCAACCAAAAATCAAACCACAATAACACTTTATAACTCCTACTTGTAAAATATAAATAATTTTCAATATTAATAATGTACCTTATAATCATCCAAAACCCTAAGTGGAGAATAATTTTAATTTCCCTTTCATAAACTCTACACCTCCTATTCTCACATGTGAAAATATTCCCTTTGTATTTTCTCTTTATGCTATTTCCAAAATAAAACTTTATAAAACACCTTTATAATTTTTATTTGCAAAATAGAAAGCTTTTATAACACATCCTTATAACTCCTTATTTTCAAAACAAAACTTTACTAACTCACACCCTTATGACTCCCTAATTGCAAAAACAAATATTTATTAAACTCACACCCTTATGGCTCTTTGTCAAACAAAAATTTATTAAACTCACACCCTTATGACTCCCTAATTGCCAAGCAAAAATTTATTAAACTCACACTCTTATGACTCGCTAAATGCCAAACAAAACTTTATAACAAAATTTAATGCCCTTACCACTTATGCCATCGAGGAGAGTTGAATGTGAAACCATACAGAGCCATGCTCTAGCATGATCTAGAGTGCCAGTTAGGATGGCCCACCTGCTGGAACCAAAGAAATGCAATCAAAATTTTATTAATCTTTTCTTCCACCCAAATGTAGTTCAAAAAATCAACTACTGCTATGACTTGAACCCAAAACCTTCTCAACATCAACGTCTTGCATAGGATCTGCCTACCACGTAAGCTAGTTGACCAGTTGGAACCAATCAAGTGCTACCTCTTGTCTTGAGGTTCATGCGTCATCCACCTTTCTTTAAAACCCATTCTCTCCTTACTCCTATTTGTAATCACATTCAAATTTTTTACATTGCCCTCACGAATGGAACGAATGACACTTATACCTTAATCACTTAGACATAGTAAATGATTTTTATTTTCCTCCTTATAAATGCAATTCAAAACTTAGGAATACGTCGGATCTCTTACCACCATTTTAATTTTTAATTTTGGTGCCATTTAAAATTTAAATTTATTTTATTATAATATTTAAACCTTGTTTTAAATATTATAATTTATTTTTAATATTTTATCTTTTGCTTTTGAAATCTTTTTTCACCCTTGCAATAAATAATTTTTTTTCAATGGAACCTTCTCTACCTTATCTTTTTCTTGCTAGCATAACCATAGATAACCTTATATTTTTCTTGCAAACATAACCATGAAGAACCTTGTCTTTTTTTATTGCAACCATAACTATGGAGAACCTTTTTAACCAAATAACACCTTGTCCTTTTCTTGCACACACAACCATAAAGAATGCTTTTACCTTGACAATTATTGTACCCTTGAAGATATTTGCCTTGCACTTTAATATTTCAACCTTGAATATTATTTTCAACCATTTCACCTTTGACATCAATGACAACCAATATACTCAATACACCTTTGACATCAATGACAACCAATATACTCAATATTTCTAACAATATCCCCCTTTGTCATTGATGGCAACCCTTTCCAAAAATTTATTTTCCAACCATTGGATTCCAAATCTGCTCCCCCTAGGAGGCTGCTCCCCGTTTCTAATTTCTCTAAATTCTAAATTTGCTCCTCTTGGGAGGCTACTTCCCCTTACTAATTTCTCTTCCCCTTACTGAAACTCTCCCCCTTTGACATAAATGGCAAAGGGAATCCTTTGGGGATAAAAAAATAGGACTCTTATCTCAGCCCCCTCACCACCTCCTCTCCTTGAGGTGATTAATTTTTGGGTTGGAGTAAATCTATTCCCAACTTACAATGTTCTTCTTCTTTTTCAACCTTCTTTTTCAACATCTTTGTAATCATATCATTTTTATCCTTTTGATTTTCCATGTTCTTGCTTGACTCTAGAAGTTTCGAAAACTCTTTTCTACACCACTTATTATTGCAATTGTAACACTTGATGATGTAGTTCTTGGAAGGTGCAAATGACTTGAAGTTTCTCTTGATGAAGCCATAACCATTTCTATCATGAACCCTATAGTGTATATCTTTATGACCAAATTGATTACATGAGTAGAAATAACCTTGAAAGAAATATCCATCTTTGAATGAGTTGAAGTTCCTCTTAATGAAGTCATACTCCTTTTTTCCATGAACCCTGTAATGCATAGGTTTATGACCAAAACGATTACATGACAAACAATGCCCTTGGAAGAAATATGCATCTTGTCTTGAAAAATTGGGTCTCTTGGTCTTTTCTTTGCCTTCTCTGTGATGATCCATGTTTCTTTTTTGTGCATTGTTTTCTTTTTTAATGAAGCTTCTACTCTTCAACTTATAAACATAGGTCTTGGGTTCTTCTTTAGTCTCTTCCTCTGAAACTTCCTTTTTTTTTGAACTTGACTCCTCTTTTTGTATCTCTTGACCCTCTTCAAAACCAAATCTTGTTTTGATAAATTAAGATCTTTGTGGATTGATAATGTTATCCAAATATTTTAAAATTTTCCCTAACCTATGCATCTTATCCTTAAAATATTTTAGTTCCATCCTTAGAGAAGCCACTTCATGTTCTAATATTTCACATTCTAACTCTTTTATCTCTAAATTTTCAACCATAACTTATTTAAATCTCCTTGCATTAACTTTTAAATTTTTGATATCTTGTAGAAGCTTTTCCTTTATTTCCTCATCTTCTTGAACTTGAGCCTTCAGTCTTGAGTTATGCTTTCTAACTCTTTTCAATTCTCTGAGAGCAACAATAAGTTCTTCTTCTAGATCAACTGTGGCATCTTCTTCTTTTTTTGAACCTTCCTCTAGGTATTCAATTATGGGAGCATCTTCTTTTTCTTCTACTTGGTCTTTAATAGGAGTGTCATCTTCCTCTTCTATTGCCAAAAATATAATCTCTTCTTTTTTACTATTTGAGAAACTTTCATCACTGTCACTTGAAGCACTGCTTGCTTCTTCCACATAAGAACTCCTCTTTTGCTTTTAAAAATTCTTATTTTCATGCTTTCCTTGACCATACCTATTTTTCTTTTCATACTTGAATTTTCTTTCTTACTTTTCCTTGTAATCTCGTTTCTCTTCATTGCTATTACTTCTAGATTGTGGGGAATTAGATGCGTAGTGAAAAAGTTACCACAATTGAAACATTTCATAGTATTTATATCTTTTTGTTTTCTTGAATCCTTATTTCTTCTCACATAGTTAGCTTCTTCATCAATGCTTGACTCATTACTTGACTCTGATTTCTTATCTTTTATCTTCTTTGAAACTTTGAATGCTACCTCTCTTTTGGAATTTTGATCTTTTTTTGTCCTCATATCATAAGCTATGATAATTCCATGTAACTCATCCATTTTCAACTTATCGATATCCTTCATCTCTTCTATTACTGAAACCTTTTCATCATACCTCATAGGGAGTGATATTAATACTTTCTAAGAAACACTAGAGTCCTCAATATCCATTCTAAGTCCATGCATGGTATTAACAACCTCATCAGCATGGAGTAAGTATTTAGCAATGTCTTCCTCATATTTCATCTTCAACTCTTCAAATCTCTTCCTGTGAGTTTGAAGTTTTGCAAATTTGACCTTGATATCTCCTTCATATGTTTACTTCAATTTATCCCATATTTATTTTGTTGATTTACATTGCATAACTTTCACAAATTCTAATTCACGTAATCCACTTAAGATTCCATTCATAGCCTTGGAATTATCCACATATAATTTCTTGCCATCATTATCTGTGGGAGGAGTAGTTGTAGTCATGAACCCATCCTCAATAGATTGTCATGTTTCATATCCTTGTGCCATAAAAAAATTCTTCATCCTCATACTCCATATATAATAATTATTACCATCAAAAATTGGATCCTTATTTGTTGAAGATTCATTCTTAGAAGCCATATGTGTTCCTGTAATATCTTCCTTCAAGTTGTTAGACATTTTTTGAAGGAACCCGCTCTGATACCAATTGAAGAACACAAGCTTATACTAAGAGGGGAGGGTGAATAGTATAAGATAAACTTTTAATTTTATTTTCCAAACAATATTATCCAATGTTATCAATTGAAATATCTTTCCAAAGTAGTGTTAACCAATATCATCAATAGCAGCAACAAATTAATGCACATATCATCACACATAGTGAGAGACACAGATTTAACATGGTTCAGCCAATGTGGGTTACATCCACGGAGAAAATATTTCTTCTAAATTTTCTCAACAAATCTCTTGGGAACCAATTCCCTATTACAATGTTTATGGACCTCTATCCAAAGGAGACACCAATCCCCTATGCTCAAGTTTGTGGACCTCTATCCACAGGAGACCTTTGTCCCCATTGCATTGGTTTGTGGATATCTATCCATAGGAGAAATCTATCCCCTTTATGTTTGTTGGTTCATGGAACTCTATCCACAAGAGACTCATCTCCTTTACTCTGGTTCATGGAACTCTATCCATAGGAGATCTCTATCCCCTTGTTGGTATGGTTCATAGAACTCTATCCATAGGAGACTCCTCTCCTTTACTCTACTTCATGGAACTCTATCCACAGGATAAACTTCTCCTTTGCTCTAGTTCATATTCAAAGTTGGTACACATATTTTCTATAACTCTACACCAAATTTGTACACATTACATACACAAATTTGTCTCGACTCTATTCCAAATTTGCACATATTACATGCATACAATTTTCTCAACTCTGTCCCAAATTTGCATACATTACATGCATAAATATATCTCAACTCTGTCCTAAATCTACACATATTACATGCACAAATCTATCTCAACTCTGTCTAAAATTTGTACACATTACATGCACAAATCTATCGCAACTCTATCCAAAATTTGCACACGTTACATGCACAAATTTGTCTCAACTCTATCCCAAATTAGCACACATTACATGCATAACTATGTCTCAATTTTATCCCAAATTTGCACACATTACATGTACAAATCTATCTCAACTCTATCCCAAATTTGCACACATTACATGCACAAATCTTTCTCAACTTTGTCCCAAATTTGTTTCAAGTCTTCTCATAAAACTTGCTCAAATATACCTCAAACCTGCTTCAAGTCTTCTCATAAGACTTGCTCAAATATACCTCAAACCTACTTCGAGTTTTCTCACAAAAATTACTCAAATCTACCTCAAACAACTCTGCTCTGCTCTGCTTTAATACATGCTCAAATATTGCTCATAACTTAAACTTTGATCAAAGTACCTCATACATATTCTACCCAGATTTCTTGTTCAAGAATGCAAAAAATATATAATTTCAATATGTTCTTTCCAAATATCACTCAATCCTAATGCACAAATTGCTTCACAAAACTATTTTCTTAACACTTGCTCTTCCACATTCAATGTCACTCAAACCAATGCTCAAAATCTTCACAAATTTATTCAAACAATGAAGCACAATTTGTTCGTAAACCCTAGCACATGTGTTTTCAATATCATTCAACAATGAATCACAATTTTTTTACAAACCCTAGCACATGTGTTTACAATTTCATTCAATAATTTGTTCACAAACTCTAACACAAGTGTTTCCAATTTCTTTCAACAAGGATGCACAATTTGTTTCACAAACCCTAGCTCAAATATTTCCAAAAATGCACATATATAATCCTTATTTCTCCACCTTGTTATTCAGAAATATTTTCTCAAAAAAACACCTTAGAGAAGGAATAATATCACCATACCTCTTAGCTTTCTTTGATGAAAAAGTGCCCTCAAAAACCTGTCTCAAAATAATTTCCTCCTCAAAGTGCCACTTCAAAACTAGTTAGTAGATTTCTCTTTAAGACCATCAACATTAACTTTCTTATCAAAAATATGTGCTCAATGAAATCTTAAAAATGATGTTCAATGACTCTCCTTTTGTTCTCAAAAGATAGGACATTAACAATTATCAAAACCCCTCAAAATTACTTTTCACCATACAAAAATTTCAACTAAAAATCAAACCACAATAACACCTTATAACTCCTACTTGTAAAGACATCTAATTTTCAATATCAATAATGTACCTTATAATCATCCAAAAACCTAAGAGAAAAGTAATTTTAATTTCCCTTTCATAAACTTTATACCTCCTATTCTCACATGCAAAAATATTCCCTTTGTATTTTCTCTTTATGCTATTTGCAAAATAGAACTTTATAAAACACATTTATAATTTTTATTTTCAAATAGAAATATTTTATAACACATCCTTATAACTCCTTATTTTCAAAATAAAATTTTACTAACTCACACCCATATGACTCCCTAATTGCAAAAATAAAATAAAATATTTATTAAACTCACACCCTTAATTCCCTAATTGCCAAACAAAACTTTATTAAACTCACACCCTTATGACCCCCTAATTTCCAAAAAAAACTTTATTAAACTCACACCCTTATGACTCCCTAATTGCCAAACAAAACTTTATAACAAAATTTAATGCCCTTACCACTTTTTTCTATGAGGAGAGTTGAACGCAAAACCTCACAGAGACCACTCTCTAGCGCGAGCTAGAGTGCTAGCTAGGATGGCCCACCCACTGGAACCAAATGTGCGCAATTAAAAAAATTTTAATCTTTTCTTCTGCCCAAACATAGTTTAAAAAATCAACTGTTGTTGTGACTCAAGCCCGAAACCTTCTCAACGTCAACGCCTTATGTAGGATCTTCCTGCCACCTGAGTTGGCTATCTAGTTGGAACCAATCAAGCACTACCTCCTATCTTGAGTTTCATCCACCGTCCACCTTGATTTAAAACTCGTGCACTCTCCTTACTCCTCTCTTTCCTAGCATTCAAATTTTGTGTGCTGCCCTCACAAATGGGACAAATGGAACTTATACCTTAATCACTTCGACATAGCAAATGATTTTTATTTTCCTCCTTATATATGCAATTCAAGACTTAGGAAGATGTCGACTCTCTTGCCACCATTTGTTTTGAGCAAGGTGCAGCAAAAGTATTGTTGTTGTTGTCAATATAGACAGATAGATCAGTTGATGCAGTGGACAGGATTTCAGAGGTCAGTCAAAACATGTACAGTGAATTTCTAAGAAAATAGAAGTGGCCCAGATTTAGAAAATCAAAGAAAAATACAAGTAAGAAAACTGTCACGATATCACGACATGTTTTTTGTCGCGATATCGCGACAAGTTGAGAAGAAAGAAGGCAGAAATAAAAACATCGTGATTTCATGACATATTAGAGGAGAGAGAAGGCGCAAGCAAAATTATTGTGATTTTGTGACATGAACGAGGAGAGAGAAGGCGCAAGCAAAATTGTCGTGATTTCGTGACATGAACGAGGAGAGAGAAGGCACAAGCAAAATTGTCGTGATTTCACGACATGAACGAGGAGAGAGAAGGCACAAGCAAAATTATCATGATTTTGTGACATGACCGAGGAGAGAGAAGATGCAAGGAAAACTGTCATGATTTCGCGACAGGTTGGAGGCAAAGAAGCCAAGTGGAAAAACTGTCATGATTTCATGACATGTTGGAAGCAAAGAAGGCAAGTAAGAAAACTGTCATGATTTCATGACATGTTTGGAAAGTAGGTGCAAGCAAAGAAAACTATCGCGATTTCATGACATGTTGGCAGAGAAGGAGGCAAGTAGAAAAACTGTCACGATTTTGTGACATGTTTGAAGAAGAGGTGCGGGCAAAGAAAACTGTCGTGATTTCGTGACATGTTTAAAAAGTGCAAGGAAGACTGTCGTAATTTCGTGACATGTTTAGTTAGCATAAGGAAAGTTGTCATGATTTTGCGACAGGATCAAAGAGAAAGTGCCAAGGAGAGAAAGTGTCATGATTTTGCGATAGGGTCGAAGAGAAGTGCAAGGAAGAGAAAGATGTCACAATTTCGCGACATGTTCCATTTTCGCTGGCCAAAGACAGAAAAGGCACAAGGCAGCGAAAGTGTCACAATTTCGTGACATGTTCCATTTTCGTGGGAGGAAGGAAGAAAAGGCAAAGGTAGAGAAAGATGTCATGATTTCACGACATGTTCCGTTTTCGCGGGCAGAAGGAAGAAAAGGCAAATGCAGAGAAAGATGTCGCGATTTCACGACATGTTTCATTTTTGTGGGCGAAAGGAAGAAAATGCAAAGGCAGAGAAAGATGTCACGATTTTGCGACATGTTCCATTTTTGTAGGCGAAAGGAAGAAAAGACAAAGGCAGAGAAAGATGTCACGATTTCGTGACATGTCTGGTTTTCATGGGTGCGAGCGAAGAAGTGGACAAGGAGGCAAAAATTGTCACGATTTTACGACATGCTATTTTTTCGTGGGCAATAGGCGAGAAGGGCAGAAAGATACAAAAGTATCACGATTTCATGACAGGTCACAACAGCATGATAACAGATAGTTAACTGGAATAGAACAACAATTAAAGGGGCAGTTATAGAGGAAAACCATGCAACCAAAAAAAGAAGAGGTAACTGGAGTAAATGCGTCAGTTACAGATGCAGTCATGCAGCTTTTTAAGAACTGGAGTTAACTGGAGTAAATTGAACAGTCACATTAATAGAATCATAAAATGCATGCATGCACAAAAATGAATTCGTATAGTCATGGTAGAGATATACGTTGCATGTAACGTAATAATGCACACTCTAAAAATACAGGAGTTATATTTGACAAGTGGCAGAAGAGAATAATAAAAGAACAGCTATGGGTTGCATGTGCAAATATGGAAGCTAAAAATAGAGACTTATTTGTTATAAAATAAGATCTGCATGAAGTATATTGCTACTGCTGTAAGTGAGAATTTTTTACGTAAATAGGGTGAGAAGAGGGTCGAGAGAGAGATAAGCAGAGTCATGAGAGTGTGCAAAGTTTAATCAAGTTTAATTAATTACAGACCAGTCAGGGTCGTGTAAACAACGAAGGCATTTTTATGTCACTAAATTAAATCAAAATTGTAGTCTAAGTTGGTGCTTGGCATTAGGGGTTGGTGCTCCTATCTGTTGCAGCAAAAAAACAAGGGGTTGATGCTTCTTCCAGTGGGTTTTGATAAAGTGTTTGTAAAATTGGTGTTTTGCAAAGGCTAGATTTGGATAGAAGTCCAAGCAGTCATTTTTGAGGAGTAGCCAAATTGGTGAACCTCGTTACATTGTGTGTTGTGGTGTGCTCTCTTATGATTATTACTTTATCTATTTTTTAGTTCTCTTTGCTTTAGTTTTAAGGATTGCAGATCAGATTTTTATCTACACTGATTCACCCCCCCTCTCAATGTCATTGTGAGAATATCAATTGGTATCAGAGCAAGGTTCCTGAACTAAGCTTAATCAGCTAAGGTGATCTTGGAAGGAACACAATGGCAGGTAATGAAATATTTTCATCAAACAAAGCTTCTTTATTCAATGGAACTAATTACTCATTCTGGAGACTCAGAATGCAGACATATCTGAGTGCGTTAGGATACGACATTTGGGATTTAGTAGAAAATGGATACATAGTACCCGCTACTCCTCCAACAGATACTGTCGATAAGAAATTGTCTGAGAATAAATCCAAAGCAAAGAATGCCATAATGTGTGGGCTAGTAGACAGTGAACTGATAAGGGTCATGAGCTATAAATTAGCAAAAGACATGTGGGACAAATTGAAGAGCATCCATGAAGGAGACAACAAGATCAAGGAAGCCAAGCTACAAATGCATCGAGCTCAGTTCAAGGCATTACAAATGAATGACGATAATAACATAGAGGCCTATATGCTGAGATTCAATGGAGTCATTAATGCAATCAGAGGACTCGGCGAAGAGATCGAAGATGCGGTTGTTGTGAAAAAGGTACTTAGAACTCTTCACAAAAGATTTAATTCTAAAGTTTTTGCAATAGAAGAGGCTAAAGATCTAAATAATTTTAGCATGGATGAGATGCATGGTTCTTTGACTGCATACAAAATGAGAATAGGACAAACTAAGCCCATAGACAGAGAAGCTGCTTTTAAAGCACACAAAAATACAAAGGCTGAACAAGAATCTAAGGATGAAGAGACATCGGATGAAACAAAAGCCAACTTTGTCCAAAAACTTACAAAGGGAAAAGGAAAGTATAGAGAAAAGTTACCGTTTAAGTGTTTCAATTGTGGAGGGGTCAGTCACTTTATAGCTAAGTGTCCAATGAATGAGAAAACCAAAAGTGATGAAGGGTTACACCAAGAAAGAAGTGACTGGAAGAAGAAACCAAATTTTAAGAAAAGCAATTTCAAAAAGAAAAGTTTCATATCCAAGAATGTCAACTCTTCTAAAGAAATCTCAGGTGAAGACTCTGAAGAAGAAACAGGTGAAGCTCTTTTCATGGCATTTGAAGAAGCAAAAATAGAAGAAAAATAGGAAGGTGATACAAAAAGTAAGGATGAGGTTGAAGTTTATCTGAAATGAGAGTTGGTTGCTGCACTTAAAGAGTTGAAGACAGAAAGGAAAAAGAATAATAAGGTCTCAAGAAAGCTTGAGGATGTGAATGACATAATAAACAGTTTGAAAGTACAGACAGAAGAATTTAAGAAAATGTCTGAAGAACTTGAAGTACAATTAACCATGAGAATAGATGAGTGTAGCAAACTAGAAGAAGAGATTGTTGTTTTAAGAATGCGGCTAGAAGAAAAGAATCAAAAATTGAGTTGCTATCACAAACTTGAAGGAAGTTCTACAAAGCTTGAAAATATTATAAATAGTCAGAGGACTACAGGCATCAAGTTTGGCTTGGGGTTTGTCGAAGGAGAATCATCAAGTGGATCAAAGGCCATGACTATAGAACTAGTAAAGAAAGAGGATAAGATCAAGGTTGACCAAAGAAAAATGAATCTTGCAAAAGAAAGCAACAATGTCAGGCATGAGAAGACTATTGACAATGAGGGATTCACAAAAGTCACACATCAAAGGAGAAAAAAATTTGTGGCTCCTACTACAAATTGGCAAAGACCAACTCCTAGGTTCAATCATTCCTTTTTTGGTTATTGTTTTAAATGCAATACTTACGATCATAAGATTTTAGACTGCATTTATAATATAGGACAAAGAAATTTTTCCAGTAGAAATGTATTTTCACCCTTGATGGATTATGCGAGAGAATGCTATAACTGTCATAACTTTGGACACATTGCAAGAAACTATAGAAGCACATATGCAGCAAATAAATATTAGGGAAGAAGATCTCAACCAAATAGTTTAAGGCAAAACAAAAAATTCCTAGATAAACATGCATAGGCCACTGACAAAAAAAAGTCTAAACAAGTGACCAAAACTATAGTCAAATCAGAATGGAAAGAAAAGGAGCAACTCAAGGAAGAAAATGAATCCTTGATTTTACAGACAGCATTCAAAGCACAGAACAAATTTGTACCATGGATATTGGATAGTGGATGCTCCAATCATATGACAGGAGATAAACAAAAATTTGAAAAATTACAAAAATATGAAGGGGGCTCTGTAAAGTTTGGAAATAATTATGGAGCTAAAATAGTTGGCAAAGGATCAGTCAAGATAAGTGATGGAAATATCAATTCCAAAGAAGTTTTGTTTGTTGTTGGTTTGAAGCATAACTTACTGAGCATAAGTCAAATCTGTGATAGAGGTCATGAAGTCATCTTTAAAAAATAGGGTTGTGAAGTCATAAAAGCACACAGTGGGAAGCTGATAGCTACTGGATCGAGGACTTCTGGAAATCTATATACTCTCTCAGAAACTTCAGAAGGATCATGCTTGATTGGATAGGAAGATGAAAATTGGCTATGGCACAAGAAGCTTGGTCATATTAGCTTTGACAATCTGATAAAAATAAGTTCAAAAATAGCAGTAAGAGATATACCTACTATTGGCAAACCAGTAAATAGCATCTGTGCATCATGCCAAAATGGGAATCAAACCAGATCCACATTTAAATCAAAGGAATACTTCACCAGCAAACTGTTAGAGCTGATACATACTAATTTATGTTGACCCATGAGAACACAAAGCATAAATGGTGACAAATACTTTATTTTGTTCATAGATGACTACTCCAGAATGACATGGGTGCTATTTTTAAAGCTTAAATTAGATGCCTTCGAGATGGTCAATATTTTTAAAAAATAGGTTGAGAATCAAATTGGAAAAAGAATTAAATGCCTAAGATCAGATAGAGGAGGAGAGTTTATCTCAGAGGAGTTTGTAGAATACTGTCAAAAATATGGGATCAGAAGACAGTTTTTAGCAACAAGGACACCTCAACAGAATGGTGTTGTTGAAAGGAAGAACGAGACTATGCAAGAAATGGCACGGACAATGTTGGTCGAGAACAAAATAGCTGACAGATTCTGGAAAGAGGCAGTACATACTATAGTTTACATTCAAAATAGGTGCATGTTAAGGACGCATGAAAGCAAAACACCTTATGAGTTGTGGTTCGGTAGGAAAGCAACAATAAGATACTTCAAAGTGTTTGGCAGCAAGTGTTATATCAAACGAATTGAAGATAATCTCGATAAGTTTGAAGACAGAGCTGACAAAGGTATTTTTCTTGGTTACTCGACAAAAAGCAAAGCCTACACATGTTACAACAAGAGGCTAAAGAAAATTGTGGAGAGTGTAGATGTTAAAGTTGATGAAGGTAGAAATCGAGAAATTACTCATCAAGAAAACTACCCTATTTATGAAGAAGTCATTGAAGGAGATGAAGAAATGGAAATAGAAGAAAATCAAAAAATTGACCCAGCTGATTTAAGAATTGACTTAGAAGAAGAAGAGAACAAGAAATTCAAAACAGGTAGCTGGCAGAAAAATCATCCCAAAGAACAGATTATTGGGGACCCAACAGTTGGTATTTAGACAAGAAGAGCCATAGTACGGAACTACTCTCTTTTATCCAGCGATTGAACCCAAAAATATTGTTGAAGCAAGCACAGATGAAAGTTGGATGAAGGCAATTAATGAAGAACTAGATCATATTGAGAAAAACAAAACCTGGGAATTAGTACCACGGCCAAAAAATAAAAACATAATCGGTACTAAATGGATTTTTCTAAATAAATTAAATGAAGATGGGCAGGTTGTCAGAAATAAGGCAAGATTGGTCCAGTAAAGGCTATGCTCAGGTTGAAGGCATTGATTTTGAGGAAACCTTTGCACCAGTAGCCAGACTAGAAGCAATCAAAATGTTTCTGGCTTTAGAAGTCCATAAAAAATTCAAAGTATATCAAATGGATGTAAAATCAGCATTTTTGAATGGAAATCTAGAAGAAGAGGTTTACATTGAACAGCCAGATGGCTTTCAACTCGATGACAATCCCGATTTTGTTTGCAGGTTAAATAAAGTGTTGTATGGTCTGAAACAAGCACCTAGAGCATGGTATGCAAGGCTGGATAACTATCTTATTAAATAGGGGTTCAAGAAAGGTATGGTGGACAGCAATTTATATATCAAAACAGAGAATGGCCATCTTATTGTACTTGTTGTTTATGTAGATGATATAATATTTGGCAGTAGCATGGATGAATATTGTAGAGACATAGCAAATAAAATGAAGACAGAATTTGAGATGTCAATGATTGGTGAACTTTCTTATTTCCTCGATCGCAAGTCAATCAAAGTAAAAAGGGCATTTTTATCTCTCAAGTAAAATATGTGAAAGAAATGCTAAAAAATTTCACAATGGAGGATAGTAAACTCATCAAGACTCCCATGACAACAAGGTTGCAAGTTGAGCAAGGATGACAAATCTCCGGATGTAGATCAAACCATGTACAGAGTCTATGATTGGAAGCCTCGCTATATTTGATGACCACTAGACCGGATATATTACAGGCAATATGCATGGTAGCAAGATTTCAGGCTAGTCCCAAAGAGACTCATGTGACAGCGGTAAAGAGAATTTTTAGGTACCTCAAGGGTACTATGGAGTATGGGTTGTGGTACCCAAAAGGTAAGGACTTCACTCTTATTGCATATTCTGATGCAGATTGGGCAGGGATGTATTGATGACAAAAAGAGTACCAGTGGAGGAGCATTTTATCTTGGAGACAGGCTGGTAGCTTGGCATAGCAAGAAACAAGAATTAGTCTCTCTATCCACAGCAGATGCAGAATACATTGCAGCAACAACATGTTGTACACAGATATTATGGATGATACAAACACTGAAAGATCTTGGTATTCACTTCAAAGAGCCAATTTCAGTTAAATGTGACAACACCAGTGCTATAAACATATCAAAGAATCCGGTTATGCATTCTTGAACCAAACATATTGCAATCTAGTATCACTTCTTGAAATATAAAGTTACAGAAGGTGAGGTCAAATTGGATTTTGTTTCGACTATAGAGCAAGTAGCAGATATATTCACAAAAACCACTACTGCCAACTCCAGATCATGGGTTGCATAATTAACCTCATATCATTTTAGTTTTCTATAACCATAAGCTACCACTACGTCTTATTGTGAAAGCACTCCTTCCAAACCTTCCAATGATGTATTTGTACATATAGAAAAACTACCCTAAGGATCGAGTATTTTAGTATGGGAGGTGTAGTGAGTTTTTTTAGTAGATTAAAAGTTGCTTCACATTTATCAATCCACTTGAACTCTTTTCCCTTTCTTTGGAGGTTAGTTATTGTCGAAGTTACCTTGGCATAGTCCTTCACAAATCACCTATAGTATCCATTCAAACCCATAAAACTCTATATTTTTGTCACATTTGTGGGTGCCAACCAATTTAGTATAACTTCTATTTTCTTATGATCCACCATGATCCCACCTATTGATACAATATGTCCTAAGTATTGCACTTTTGGAACATAAAATTTGTACTTGTAAAAATTCTCGTATAACTGAATCTTTCTTAGCAGCTCCAATACGATTCTAAGGCGACTATTGTACTCTGCATTATTTTGGAAATATATCAAGATATCATCCAAGAAAATAAGAACAAATTGATCTAGATACTTCCTTAAAATGCTATTCATCAAGTTCATGATTGTTGTTGGAGCATTCGATAGACAAAAAGGAAAGACAATAAACTCATAATGTCCATATCTAGTTTTAAATATTGTCTTATGGGTATCCTCCTCATGGATTCTCAATTGATGATAACTAGATTTTAGATCTATCTTTGAGAAGATGGTAGCATCCCTCAGCTGATCAAAGAGATCTTCAATCTTGGGTAGAGGATATTTGTTCTTAATAGTTACCTTGTTAAGCATCCTATAATCTATGCACAAATGCAAGGAACCATATTTTTTCTTGATGAACATCACTGGTGCACCCTAGGGTGACACACTCAATCTAATTAATCCCTTCTCCAACAATCCTTGTAACTACACTTTCAGTTCTTGCATCTCAATTGGATTCATTTTGTAAGGATCTCTATGAATAGGCTCTATTCCATGTTGAAGTTCAATTGTGAAATCAAATTCACACTTCAAAGGTAATCCAGGTAAATCTTCTAGAAATACATCTATGAATTCCTATAGTACTAGGTGTTTCCCAAACACCTCTTCCTTCTTTTTAACTCTTATTTAATTGATCTTAACTACATAAATCATTCCTCCTCTCTTAATTTCTTTCTTGAGTTGCATTTCCGATAGAATCTGGAGTTGAAAATCCCCTTGCAGGCTCTACAGATTCTTTACTTTCCTACCATATTTTGAGTACTCAATCCATCTATCTTGTAAGTTGATTATAGCCTTATGTGCTTGTAACAAATCCATTCCTAGCACTACATAAAAAGTATGCAATAGCACTATGTATAGATATCCAATAGTTGTGCCACTAGGTAGGGTAATTTTAACCATAAGATAACATTGATTTACAGAGTAGGTTTATCTTGAACCATACTCAACCTTCCACCCATATGCCAAGATTACTGGCCTATTGGTATTTCTTTAACTAAGCTAGTGGAAACTAAGCTATCTATAACACCACTATAAATTAAAATTTTAACATTTCTACCAAATATCTTACCTTTTATCAACAGTAGAGTGGCTTACCCCTCCAGATTCTAACTTTCTATCATTGCATAAATCTTGTGTGTAGGTTCCTTGTAGGCAGGTTATTTTTCCTTTGAACTCAACCCTACTCTATATGGAAATTTATTGGCATAGTGTGGTCCACCACAATCAAAGCATCCATATTTAGATCTTGGGTGAGTTTTCTACTTATGTTCCTCTTTTGCTTTCACTGCTAATGGAGGGTTGAGTTGACCCTACAGTGGTGGTTTTTTATTACCATTGTTGTGATTGTTAGGATTACAGTTCTTTCCTTGAAATATTTTCCTAAACTTTCCCTACTTCCTGTCATTTCTTCTATCCTATCTAGGGGATTCTTTGTTTTCCTATTCTACTTCCCACTTTATAAATCATGCAATATTTTTTTTCTAAGATCCTATTTATCCTATTCGAAAGCTCCCTCATAATAAAAATAAGGTTTAATATGTGGCTTTTCTTTCTTAGCTAAGTCATAGGCCTTTTTAAGAGTATTAGGATCTCTCATATTCACTTCATGACCTATCCTAGGATCAACTTCTAATATGAACTTATTAATCTTCATAATTTCATTATACATAGGCACATACTTCAACAACTTAACAAATTTTTGGTAGTATGATTTCATTATTTTGATTCCCTGTCTAAGATTAATGAATTCTTTGATTTTTTTTGTGTAAAAATGCTCTATGAGAAACCTTTATTTAAAATCTACCATAAAGTCTTCCTATTTCATATCAACTGTGATCTCAATTCCTTGTTCCCCACTAAATTTTTCCTATCAATCCAAGCCAACACCCTGTAAATATATGGTGGTATATTACGTTCAGGTCTTGGTGGAGTAATTTTTCAAATTGTAGAAAGTCTCTATCTCCTTCAGCCAAGCTTTGGCTACATCACCATCTTCCTCTCCCTTGAACTTGGAAGATTTAATATGTTCCATATCATTTTCTAATTATACCTCTATATGGATCCTTGTATGTTGTGCCTCTATAAGGGGTTCATTAGCTTGTCCCGCTCTATATTTTCTAGCTTGTGAATCTTGATTCACTATAGCTTCTAGTAGTTTATTCTATGTTTCTATTTTCTCCCTCAATAAGGAAACTATTGCAGTAATATCCTCCCTCCCTCTTATTATTAGGAGCATCTATACCTATATTTGCGATCTCGACCTCTACATTATTTTGTTGTGTATGCCTTCTCTATGGGGCAGCACTCTCTCTCCTTATCTTAGGTAACATTATCCCTGGCCATACATAGGAGAGATAGTAGGAATAAATTATCAATTTCATCTTTAAATTGTCTCTCGTACTAGAAATTATATTCCTAGTTATCCTAACTAGACAATCGAGGTCTACTTTTAACAGATGCACTATTCTTGTAGGTGCAATATTTACATGGTGCACATCTTGTTGCACTCCATCTATTCTTGCACAAGGAAACTTGTATCCCTATGGACCATGCCTTGATACCAAACGTCACAACCTAATTTTTCCAATTCATTTTTCTTTTTTTAGATCATGAGATGTACCTACTCATTTATCGAGGAACAATCCCAAGTTAACTACACCCTTTTAGGAAATCCTAGTTAATGTGTGCTTCATCCTTTCCTAAATTCCACTTAAAATTATTTTGAGGAACACCCATCCTTACATCCTACACATTCTTGACTATGTAAGAGTACTAGGTCTAAGTATTTAGTCTTCAAGCTATCCTTCTCATTAATCTCCAATGAGTTAGCTTATCTTCTTTCATTCTGTCGAAATAAATGTACCATCCTTCACACACTACATAAGTACATCTATGTAGGTGTTTAGTTCGTATAATAATTTGCTATCTCTCTCATCTTCGTGATGAGCTAAATATTCCTTAATATGCCTCTTCTCAATCTTATCTCATAGAATCCTTACTTGAGATATCCAAAAATTCATCTATCCATTAAGTTTTCTTATTTTATTCTAAAATTTGCTTTTGTAACATAAAAGAGTAGCTCTCTTCTCATTTTTTTAATTTATCTAGAACTACACCCGTCAATATCCCTTATGATGTTTTCGTAAAAACTCTTATCATTATATATATACTTTCCATTGCAATATATGAATATCTAGTATAGCTTACTCTAACTCATGTGTCTTTAGCAAGCTATTATTGGTTACCCAAAGCAAGTAATATTCTAAACCCATATATAAGAAGAGCATAAATAGTACTAAAAACCATTCCATCTTTGTTTCTTTTTTAAGCATCGATGACTTAATTAAATCCACATAAGATAACAAGTTACCTCTTACAAAGTGTATATTCAATCCATGGTACATTTTAGAATTTAATGCATAATTAAATAGACAAATGTCCCAAAATATCTAGTTACCCATTTTAAAGAATTAGAACAATATTTGAACCCACATCAAGCAAAGCATCACTACAAATAATAGTCACCATAAAATATCTCACAACAATTTGTTTATCTTCAGAAACCCCAAAGGAAAAAACCTAGCAATAATTAATTCTCTTATTATTTCAAAGAAGTATGACACCATACATTAGTATAAAGGCACTCCACAATGTCATTTTACATACATAGTAACTCTTCCATACTTATTATGTTTTAATATGAATAAATCCTTTTATTCATATATACAATAGTTTTCTTGAACTAATTTCAGACACACCCAACCGTCCATTACCCAACACAAAAGTTCTTTATCAATACAATAATAATATCTTTTAGACCTTTCAAACAATCTGGTACTGAAATTTTACGTGAAAGACATTCTTTAGCACCCCCTTTCCCTCTTTAATTTTAGCATCATTCTCCATGGTTAAACTTTGCTTCAATTATTTGATACCCAACCTTGTATTCAAAATAGCTCCCTTCCAGGAGTATTCTATTACTCCAAGGAGTCGCTCCACAGCACTATATATTAAAATCATTTGAATTCATATAAAATAATTCCTAGATTCAACAATGCTTTAAAAGCAACATGATTCATTTCATTATTTACAATGTTTAAAGATATAATAAAAAATCCACTCTTGACTTATTCATTTATTTCAATACTCTCTTTACATTGGCCGTATGGGAGAACCAAATTATTCAATTACGTTTGATTCCTCTCCACAACCTATTACAACCTAAAATCTTGTAGCTTAACTCCTCATTCGATGACTCATAGTAGGATAATGCCAACAGTATTATTTTACTACCAAAGGGTTCTGGAAAACAGTCATACCACCTCTATCACCAAAAGAGATCATATTTTTGTTTATAGGGTAGAGTAGAAACTATGGAGCTAGCAATCTTTCTAGACCAAATAATAATAAAATATTTGTTGTACACAAATAATAATCTCCCCATATGCTCGATATTCTTTCTCTAAATAACACTATCAAGCTAACATGGTATTTCTATTGCAATACTATTGGGTGCAGTCACAACCACAATATTAATATCTTCTACAAATTCCAATTAAATAATGAAAGTTCAGTATAACTTAGGTCTATATCTTTTTTTTTTTAAATAAAATAATAACATCCAGTCGTTGTCCTCCAAAAGTGTTCTTAACTTGAACTTCAAGCTTTGTTCAGGAAATCTTTGTAACTGCATCGCTTGACATGCAAGCGTTATACTTCATCTTTTACCTATAACAACTATTGTACTCTAACATACAGTTTAACCAAAGTCTAATTCTAATATATAGAATATTTGGTTTCAATAAGGTTTATAATGAAGATAAACCTTGAGTTCACTAATATATAGTTACTCTTTTTTTTAGAACATAGATCTTCTAATCCGGATTAGATATTCTGGACGGGTCTTCTAATGACTTAGCAAACTCTTAGGTAATGCACATAAAATATTTACAAGCATTTAGGAAAATATTTTTAATCAGAAAGCATTGTTGCCAATACATTCTTCATTACAAATGATGCTCAAAGAAACAATTTTTGAAACTCTAAAGTCATCAAGACGTATGTTCATCGAAACTTACCTTTGTCACTCCAGGAAATTACCGTAGACGTCTTCCAAGCTGAGTCTATGCTATCTCCCTTTGTTTTCTTCCTTGATCATTCTCTTTGTTCTCTCCTCCTTTCACTAATCACCCTTTTTTATATTTTTTTTGTCACCTCTGGAAAACATTAATTACAACCAACCTTCCTTCCTTTCCACTCTCAAGCATGATAGAAACCAAAATTTACTAACTCTACAAAAAAAATCATTATGTGAGCATTTACAACATTCCTTGGAGACTTTACCGAAACACTTCTTCAGCATTAAAGTTGAGTATTCCATGTTTGTTATCTTATCCTTTCCATCTATTAACTTAAATACAATCTAAGCTTCAACTTAAATTACAATGATAATCCACATCAATTAAAAACAAATTTCACTAATCCCTTGTCAAAGAATATTTTTCCACATTGTGCTTACTATGCTAAATAAAATATGAATTTCTCTACATCAACATAGATTCATAATTCTACTTTACTAAATAATAGTTCACTTTATTTCTAATGCCATATCATTTTTAGGAGAAAATCATTTAAAAATAACAAGGAGATTCTATCCTAAATCCGACATATTTTTTCCCAAGCAAGTCATTTAAAGCAACTATTTAAAAAGACATTCATCCCTATTGTCCAACCCATTTATGAATAGAAAATCACATTATTTCTCTCCTTAAAGTATTCAATTTTCAAGGGTTAATTGTTTCTTCCATCCACAAGAAAACTTATTCTTGTCATATATGCAAAACCATTAGTAGAGATAAAATATTAATAATCAATCATTCACAAAAATACATCATACTTTCTTATAACATATCTTCCCTATAGCAATAAAACATGAAATGGTCATTTATTCCATCATCAAGATAACATAGAAAACCAAAAATCCATCTAATCAAAATATCTGCCAAGGGAGGGTCATGACAAGGTCAATATTGAATGTGACCTAAATCTTCTTTCTTTGCACCTAGAAGCTTAAAAATATTTTGTATCTATTGTAGGAAGCTGCTAACACTTTTGCAGTTTTCTCTGCTCTCTCTTTTTATTATGAAATCTAAAATCTTTCCAATAAAATTTCAAGGTGATTTTGAATGTCCCTAAATCCTTTGTCAAGGTGACATTGAATGTTCTTGAATCCTCTATGAAGGTGATGTTGAATATCCCTAAATATTGGTCAAGATGATGTTGAATGTCCCTAAACCTTCTATTAAGTATCAATGGATATCTATTATCATGACTCCTCTATTAGTTGTTAAGGGTTGGCTATGACCCTGAATAATCAATTATCTCAAAACTGATTTACCTTCAATCAATATAGCTAAGTCCTAGTCTTCACTAGTTATTCTTCAATTGATAAAAGAACCTAGAATTTATACTCAATATGACCTTTAAATAGAGTATGAGTCTCATTTCCTAAAAAGTAGATAGACTTTGAATCAACTTTATCAAATTGGATAAAATTAATTTTGTAATAGTGGCTAAAATAAACTCTATCAATATGGACAGAGTTTAGTGGTAGGTCTAATACCATCAATGGATTTTTTAGACTTAATAATACCACAAATATCATAGGATATAATATAACATAGCTATGAATATTCATCATAGTCTATTACGATCAAAAGAGAATTCAATGGAGGGACGTTTTTTGGAGGACTGCCCAAAATGTCGAACTCATTTCGGCCATATCTCACTCATCCAGACTCGGATTGAGCTGAAATTTTTAGGGTAGATGCCTAAAAAACCCTAGAACGTCTCCAAAAATTTTCATTTCATTTGGATCAGCACATATCCTAGCACATCCCTATGTGTGAATGAGATATTTGGCAAGCGGATATGGAGGTTTTATTTGGATTGAGTGCAAGTAGCTCCAGAGGTTGGTTTTTAGGGCCTTCGATCCCTAGTGGCCAATATTTTTATGGTTTATGCTCAATATTTTAGCAAGAAATGTTGTAGGGGATCCAATATGGGTTAGAAATTTATCTTTCAACAGATCATACTATGAACTTGAGTGACAACGGCTTCCAATTTGTTGCACAAAAGAAAAGTGAAAACCATACCTTTCCACGACATCTAGGGCAAGGATTAAAGAGATCACAAAACAAGTTTCAAGTAGTTGATCAAAAAATGGCTCATATCTCAAGTGAATCTGGTGCTAAGGTGCACCCACAAAATAATTCTACTATGAAAACCCTTGTCAAGGGTAATAATTTCAAAGACTCAGCCCCAAAAATGAATTTTAGAGATGCCCTCCATGGTGGACAGCCTCAGCCCAATGCTAATATCAATATTAGGGCTTCCCATAAACCTCTAAGAATACCTAATATTGATTCGAGGAAAACAGATTCAAGATGTCTAAAAGCAATTGATGGAACTCCTATTGTTAAGCTTGATATGGGTAACATTCAGACTAGCATTGAAGATTTGGAAAAAAGAGGACTAATTTGTCAGTTCATGGGTTTTCGTCCGAGTCTATCTGCTTTCAAAGTCTAGGCTGCAAAAATCTGGAAAACTAAAGGTGAGTTACAAATATCTATTTATCTAAATGGTTATTTTCTTGTTTTATTTGCTAATAATGAAGATAGAGAGAAAAAATTTCAAGGGGATCCTTGGTTTTTTGGAAGGGCGGGGCATTTTTTTTTATTTGTGGAAAACATCCCAAAAGGGATGCCACTTTCGGGTAAGACCCAAGGAGGCAGGGGTATCCATTCCACCAAAAACTCCCAGGACTCGGACCTGGCCTACCACCTTTGACATACTCAAGGAGCAAACAAACACACAAAACCAATTTAAAAATAAGTAAATAACAACAAAAATAATAAAATAAAATAAAAAACATGCTCCTTGAGTGTGTCAAAAACAAAAGCACAACCAAACACGCACAATAAGATAAAAGAAACCACAACACAAACCACATAGAAAAACACAAGAACCACATAACAAAACACAAACAAGACAAAAACAACAGAACACTACAAAGACATAACCCAAAAAAAAACATGAAAAATAAACACAACCAAAACCTAAAAAATTAAAAAATAAAATAAAAATAAAAATAAAAAACAACCAACAACGAGACAATAAACAAAAACAAAAAACATAGAAAACACTCACACATAAAAACACGAAATAACACAAACAAAGAGAAACCCAAGAACAAGAACGAAAAAAACACAAGAACAATAACAAAAAACATAAAAAAAAAACAAAACAACAAAAACACAAGAACAACAAAAAACAACACAAAGAACACAAAAACAAAACAAAATAAAAAAACCCACCCACCTTAAAAAACTAAACAAAAAAAAAAAAAAGAAATAAAAAATGAACAAAACAATGACCTATCTAGACCAGAAGACTATTAAGGCAAGAATCAATAGAGGAAACAAAATAAAGAATAGAATGAGCTAGGGAACTAAAAAAAACTGAATGAACCAAAGAGAAGCAAAAAAAAAAAAACAAGAAGAAACTAGGTACCTTCAAAACTGGAGCCATCCAAAGAAATGATAGAAAGAAGAGCTTCCCTAATTTGAGAAGCCCACCATATAGGAGGGTGGCCATAACAAGTAAGATCACCTTTGTCCAAAGCCCAATTAGCTAAAGCATCAACACTCTTGTTTTGATCTCTAACCACATGATTGTAATCAACTTTCAAAAATCCCATCTGGATTAACTGAATCTTCTCAATAATTCTTTTTATTCTCCAATCCACCTTATGATTCTTAGAAGGATTCTTCAAGAGATTAATCATAAGTTGAGAGTCCAGACTCAACTAACACCTTTTCCCATCCAACCTTAGTAGCCTCCTGAAGGCCTCTGAGGATACCATACCCCTCGAGCAAGGTTATTGGAAAGAATACCCAAATTCTCAGCAAAAGTAAAAACCAGGGAGCCATCTGAAAGTCTACCAATTCCTCCCACACTGGCTTTTCCAGGGTTCCCTCTAGAGGCTCCATCAGTATTGACTTTTCCAAAATCCTTAGGAGGAGGTTGCCAATTTCTATTCCTATCCATCTTACTAATACTCACATTCCCTTTAAGTTGGTTGCCCTTAGAAGGTTTAATCTTCAATATTTGCATCACTTGATCCCATCTTTGGTGGGAGTTTTGGGGGTGATTAAGGAGATGATGGACTGATTCAACTAAGTTGGCTATGGTCTTTTGCCAAATATAGTGAATATCCTTCCTATCTTGATTAAAAATTTGGTTGTTCCTTTCATTCCAAATATTCCAAAGAAGAATGGTAGAACCCATCCAAACTAAGCTGCCTAATAAAATGATCAACACCCTCTTGATTAGGCCAATCCCTCCAAAGTTGTTCAAAAGTAAAAAAATTGGACCACTGTAAGCCAAGTAAAGTGGCCATTCTCCTCCATAGCTCGGAGGCTAAAGTACACTCAATAAAAATATGGTTGATATTTTCTACATTCTCTTCACACATTTCACATCTAAAAGGGCCATGAAAACCACACTTCATAAGTTGCTCACCAGAAAGCACCCTACGATGCAATAAAATCCAATTAAAGAACCTCACCTTAGGCCAGAGCTTTTGAGCCCACAATCGAGAAAATATGTCGGAAGAATGGTTGGGATTATTATGGCATAAGGTCAAATAACCTTGAGCAACTGAATACTCACCCTTAGTAGTGTTGTTCCATCCAAAACAATCTTTTTCATGGGACCAAGAGAGGGATCTCATATGAAGGATGCCTTGGATATCTTGTCTTTGCCTTTCTGGGATTTGAATAGGCCAGTCCTCAATAGGGATCCAATATCTACCAACCTTTGAATTACCAGTATGGTACCGACGATAATTAGCCACCTTTATCCAATTAGCTCGGTGAAGCTCCTCCATCCAAGGCCTCCAATCGGGAAGCCGAGTTATCAAAGGCTTGTGACCATCCCAAGAATCTGTCCAAAAATTTGCATGTTGACCATTATGAATGATCCAAAATAATTTTTTCTTTATCAAATCCTCACCGAGTCTTAAGAACTGCTAAAATGGGAGAACCTTTGGTAGGAAGTTGATAGCGAACAAGGTCTTCGGGACTTTTGTTCTCAGCATATTTAGCACGGAGATTATTGGCCCAAAGAGCATTGGGGTTATGCAACATCCTCCAATATAATTTAGCAGCTAAAGCTTTGTTGTTATTAATTGAAGACCGTAATCCTAACCCCCCTTCACTCTTAGGAAGACATAAAGTATCCCATTTCACCAAGGCCCATTTTCTTTTCTCCTTAGTACCACTCCAAAGGAAACGATGACTGATTTGATCCAATTCTCGAAGAACAACCTTTGGGATATTCAAAATGGAAGAAACATAAATAGGAATAGCTTGAAGGACTGATTTTACCAAGGTGATTCTACCCCCAGAAGAAAGCCACTTGTTGGTCCACTTTCCAATTTTCTTCTTGACTTTGTCCAACAACCAATTCCAATCTTTATTTTTTGCCTTTGAATATTTATGGGAATACCTAAATAAGTGATTGGAAGAGAGGTCTTCTTATATCTTAGTTTATCCAAGACCATGGATTCCTGTCTAGCAGAGCAGTGAAAGAAAATAACTTTAGATTTGTCTTCATTGATCAACTACCCAGTAGCCTTAGAAAAATAGCTAATGATTTGCTTAATATTAGAAGCTTCCTTAACTGTAGCTTTACCTAAAAGAGTAGAGTCATCCACAAATTGAAGATGAGAGATAGGTCTAGCTCCATGAGCAATGGTAACTCCCTCAAGGGTTTTGTTTTCCCTCTTTTTGGTTATAGTCCTACCCAAGCATTCAGCAAGAATGATGAATAAATAAGGGGATAGCGGGTCACCTTGCCTAATACCTCTGGAAGCTGGGAAATACTGAGAAGGCCTGCCATTGATAAGAACTAAGTAGGAAACTAAAGAGATACATCCCATAATCCAATCCATCCAATCCTTAGAGAAACCAAATTGCCTCAAAACTTTGATAAGGAAGTGCCAATCCACTCTGTCATAAGCTTTGGATAAGTCTAACCGAATGAACATGGAAGGAGAATTTTGCATATCCATGGAATGGATGGCTTCTGAGCAAGAACTATCTCATCTACTATTTGACGTCCTTCCACATAACCCGCTTGCTCTGGGGAATAATATTATGCAAAAGAGGCTTCAACCTTTCCTGCCATGATTTTAGTAATGATTTTGAGAAGAACATTACATAAAGCAATAGGTCTAAAAGCTGAGATATGATCAACCTCTTGAGCTTTTGGAACAAGAGTAATATAAGTTTTATTGATAACCTTCAAAATTTCTTTGGCTTTCCTGGCTTCTTCCACCACCTCTAATAAATCAACATGAAGGATATCCCAGAACTCTTGGTAGAACTCAATAGGAAAACCATCAGGACTTGGGGTTTTCCCTTTTTGCATTTTAAAAACTACTTGTTGAAGCTCATTGATAGTAACAGGAGTAGTCAAAATAGAGTTCTCCTCAGAAGTGATAAGAGAAGGGATTGCTTGAAGAACATTATATTGTGAAGCTGAGTCAAGGGGAGTAGCAGCAAAAATATTGGAAAAGTAATCAACAACAATAGAGTTCATGCCATCCCAAGTATAAACAACATCTCCAGAATCTGATTTTAAGGAAGAAATAAAGTTGTGAGATCTTCGAGCTAGAAGAGATTTGTGGAAGAAATTTGTGTTTCGATCTCCTTCTTTGAGCCATTGAATTCTAGATTTTTGCTTCCATAAGATTTCTTCTCTTTTTTCCCATTCCTCTAATCGAGTTGTGAGTTTAATTTCATCTGCACTTCTCTTCTCTGTGAGGCCATCTAAACGGATTTTCTTATTCAAATTTTCAAGATGAGCAATAACTTCATGTTTTTTTTTATGAACATCCCCAAACTCTTTCCAGTTCCAAGTCTTGATTTTGGATTTAATGTATTGCAGTCTTTTGGCAAAACAGAACATCTTAGTCCCATGCCTAGGTTTACCTTCCTTCCACCATTGTTGCACATGAGGTCTGAAGGAAATGTCTCTAAGCCACATTAATTGAAAATGAAAAGGAGAGAAACTCACATTGGTTTTCCACATTTCCACCATGATTGGCCAATGATCCGAACCAAGCATTATTAAGAGTCTTCACTTTAGGAATGTGACCATGGATTAAGAAATTTTTAGAGAGCAAAAACCTATCCAATCTCTCCATTATACAAGCTAAGCCTTGCCTTCTGTTAGACCAAGTCATAAGGCCATTATCTGGTTGGATATCCACAAGATGGAGGTTTGCAATATATTCGCTCATGAGGTCGGTGCTTTTGTCCAAATTTCTATTTCCCCCCTTTTCTCATCCAGAGAGAGGATGGTATTGAAATCTCCTCCGATCAAGATCCAAGCTTTAGGAAAATGAGAGATAATATGAGTAATATCCTTCCACTTGTCTTCTTTTTTCCTCCAAAGAAGTCGGAGCATAAACAGTAATGCGGAGCATAATCTGGTTGGAATGTCTACTTTGAATAGCTATAGCCAACAAACCCCAACTGCCAACCATATGGTGAATAACTACCTCTTTTGGATCCCAAAGACAAGCAATGCCACCCGAAGTCCCTTGGGAGCCGAGGGAAACCACTTTTCTAGCTGGCCAAATTTTATTGGCAATTAAGTCCATATCCTCCATTGACATCTTTGTTTCTTGAAGGAAAACAAGATGTGGATGATTTACTTGAATCATTCTTCTAATTTCATTTTGTTTTGAAAGACTCCCTTTGAGTCCTCTAATATTCCAAGTGATGATCTTCATTAATACCGGGGCTAAAAAATTTGGGAAGGGCATTAATCTTACCTTCCTCTACAAGCTTTTCACCTTCTTTTACCATATGATATTGATTGGTCTTGCGACCTACTTTTTTATTAGAATCCATCTTCAATTTTTTTTCCCTGTTTCTTGACTTATTCCAATTGAATCTGAGATGGCTTCTAACCTTGAAGAATGCTCGTACATAGCCAAAATTTTACTAGATGGTTCAACGGAGTCTATATTGGGACCTGCATTATTTGAAGTTTTGACATTTGAAATATTGTTTTTCTTGTGTAAATTTTCTCCTTTTTTTCTATTGAAAACCTTTGATTTGTTGGTTTGTCTCCGAGTTCTTCCCTTCATATTTAAATTGTGTTTCTAAGATTTCAGTTTCCATTATTTCCTCTTCCTCACTTGGGACATCATTTGTGGAAAGGATTTCAAACATATTAGCGAGATGACTTTGATTGATCCTTCATAACTGGTTTTTTTCGAGTGTTTTTCTTATTAGGCATTTGGAAAACTTTCGAGTTTATATCTTCTTTCTTTTGATCAGGAATTTTATTTGGGCAAGCATCGGCCAAATGACCATATTCATGGCAAATTCTACAATGAAAAGGAATGTTCTCATAGTCCACTACTTGCTCCCAAGTGTCTTCCCCAAATTGTAATGTGATATTTTTAGGTAGGGGTTTGTCAAAATCCATTAAAACACAAATCCGAGCATAAATAATATGTTCAAAATTTTGAGTACAATCAGCGAGTCATCATAAAAGTTCCTAAAGAGTTTCCAATTGAAGAAAAAATAGTAGGATTCCAAAATTCAATAGGGAGGCCAAAGAGTCTAACCCACACGGGAGCTATAGAAGGCATCTCTTCTTCGGCTTTAAATTTAGTATGCCGGGGCTTCATGAAAAGCCCTGCCCTTCCAAAAAACCAAGGACCCCCTTGAAAAGTTTTCTCTCTATCTTCATTATTAGCAAATAAAACAAGAAAATAACCATTTGGATAAATAGAGATTTGTAACTCACCTTTAGTTTTCCAGCTTTTTGCAGCCCAGACTTTGAAAGCAGATAGACTCGGACGAAAACCCACGAACCGACAAATTAGTCCTCTTTTTTCCAAATCTTCAATGCCAGTCTGAATGTTACCCATATCAAGCTTAACAATAGGAGTTCCATCAGTTGCTTTAAGACATCCTGACTCCGTTTTCCTGGGATCAATCTTAGGCATTCTTAGAGGTTTATGGGAAGCCCTAATATTGATATTAGCATTGGGCTGAGGCTGTCCACCATGAAGGGCATCCCTAAAATTCATTTTTGGGACTGAGTCTTCAAAATTCTTACCCTTGATAGGGGTTTTCACAGTAGAATTATTTTGTGGGTGCACCTTAGCACCAGATTCACTTGAGATATGAGCCATTTTTTGATCAACTACTTGAAACTTGTTTCGTGATCTCTTTAATCCTTGCCCTAGACGTCGTGGAAAGGTATGGTTTTCACTTTTCTTTTGTGCAGCAAATTGGAAGTCATTGTCACTCAAGTTCATAGTATGATCTGTTGAAAGACAAATTTCTAACCCATATTGTATCCCCTGCAACATTTCCTGCTAAAATATTGAGCATAAACCACAAAAATATTGGCCGCTAGGGCCCGAAGGCCCTAAAAACCAACCTCTGGAGCTGCTTGCACTCAACCCGGATGAAACCCTCGCATAGCCACTTGCCAAATATGTCGTTCACACATAGGGATGCGCTAGGATCTGTGTTGCTCCAAATGATATGAAAATTGGTGGAGACGTTCTAGGGTTTTTCAGGCATCTACCCTCAAAATTTCAGCTCAATCCGAGTCCGGATGAGTGAGATATGGCCAAAACGAGTTCGGCAGTTTGGGCAGTCCTACGAAAAATGTCTCCTTCACTGCTGCTATTGCTTCTATTGTTGTCTCTGTTTTATTTTGAAGCCAATTCGAAATTACAAAAAGTATTTGAAGTTGCTATTTTAAAAGGCAAAGTGTGGGGCTTTTCATGAAGCCCTAGCATACTAAATTTAAATCCGAAGAAGAGATGCCTTCTATAGCTCCCGTGTGGGTTAGACTCTTTGGCCTCCCTATTGAATTTTGGAATCCTACTATTTTTTCTTCAATTGGAAACTCTTTAGGAACTTTTATGATGACTTTTGATTGTACTCAAAATTTTGAACATATTATTTATGCTCAAATTTGTGTTTTAATGGATTTTGACAAACCCCTACCTAAAAAGATCACATTACAATTTGGGGAAGACACTTGGGAGAAAGTAGTGGACTATGAGAACATTCCTTTTCATTGTAGAATTTGCCATGAATATGGTCATTTGGCCAGTGCTTGCCCAAATAAAATTCTTGATCAAAAGAAAGAAGATATAAACTCAACAGAGTTTCCAAATACCTAAGAAGAAGAACACTCGAAAAAACCAGTTATGAAGGATCAATCAAAGTCATCTCGCTAATATGTTTGAAATCCTTTCCACAAATGATGTCCCAAGTGAGGAAGAGGAAATAATGGAAACTGAAATCTTAGAAACACAATTTAAATATGAAGGGAAGAACTCAGAGACAAACCAACAAATCAAAGGTTTTCAACAGAAAAAAAAGGAGAAAATTTACACAAGAAAAACAATCTTTCAAATGTCAAAACTTCAAATAATGCAGGTCCCAATATAGACTCCGTTGAACCATCTAGTAAAATTTTGGCTATGTACGAGCATTCTTCAAGGTTAGAAGCCATCTCAGATTCAATTGGAATAAGTCAAGAAACAGGGAAAAAAATTTGAAGATGGATTCTAATCAAAAAGCAGTGTCGCAAGACCAATCAATATCATATGGTAAAAGAAGGTGAAAAGCTTGTAGAGGAAGGTAATATTAATGCCCTTCCCAAATTTTTTAGCCCTGGTATTAATGAAGATCATCACTTGGAATATTAGAGGACTCAAAGGGAGTCTTTCAAAACAAAATGAAATTAGAAGAATGATTCGGATAAATCATCCACATCTTGTTTTCCTTCAAGAAACAAAGATGTCAATGGAGGATATGGACTCAATTGCCAATAAAATTTGGCCAACTGAAAAGTGGTTTCCCTCAGTTCCCAAGGGACTTCGGGTGGCATTGCTTGTCTTTGGGACCCAAAAGAGGTAGTTATTCACCATATGGTTGGCAGTTGGGGTTTGTTGGCTATAGCTATTCAAAGTAGACATTCCAACCAAATTATGCTCTGCATTATTGTTTATGCTCCGACTTCTTTGGAGGAAAAAAGAAGACAGTGGAAGGATATTACTCATATTATCTCTCATTTTCTTGAATCTTGGATCTTGATCGGAGGAGATTTCAATACCATCCTCTCTCTAGATGAGAAAATGGGGGGAAATAGAAATTTGGACAAAAGCACTGACCTCATGAGCGAATATATTGCAAACCTCCATCTTGTGGATATCCAACTAGATAATGGCCTTATGACTTGGTCTAAAAGAAGGCAAGGCTTAGCTTGTATAATGGAGATATTGGATAGGTTTTTGCTCTCTGAAAATTTCTTAATCCATGGTCACATTCCTAAAGTGAAGACTCTTAATAATGTTGGTTCGGATCATTGGCCACTCATGGTGGAAATGTGGAAAACCAATGTGAGTTTCTCTCCTTTTCATTTTCAATTAATGTGGCTTAGAGACATTTCCTTTAGACCTCGTGTGCAACAATGGTGGAAGGAAGGTAAACCTAGGCATGGGACTAAGATGTTCTGTTTTGCCAAAATACTGCAATACATTAAATCCAAAATCAAGACTTGGAACTGGAAAGAGTTTGGGGATGTTCATAAAAAAAATATGAAGTTATTGCTCATCTTGAAAATTTGAATAAGAAAATCCATTTAGATGGCCTCACAGAGAAGAGAAGTGCAGATGAAATTAAACTCACAACTCAGCTTAGAGGAATGGGAAAAAAGAGAAGAAATCTTATGGAAGCAAAAATCTAGAATTCAATGGCTCAAAGAAGGAGATCGAAACACAAATTTCTTCCACAAATATCTTCTAGCTCAAAGATCTCACAACTTTATTTCTTCCTTAAAATCAGATTCTGGAGATGTTGTTTATACTTGGGATGGCATGAACTCTATTGTTGTTGATTACTTTTCCAATATTTTTGTTGCTACTCCTCTTGACTCAACTTCACAACAAAATGTTCTTCAAGCAATCCCTTCTCTTATCACTTCTGAGGAGAACTCTATTTTGACTGCTCCTGTTACTATCAATGAGCTTCAACAAGTAGTTTTTAAAATGCAAAAAGGGAAAACCCTAGGTCCTGATGGTTTTCCCATTGAGTTCTACCAAGAGTTCTGGGATATCCTTCATGTTGATTTATTAGAGGTGGTGGAAGAAGCCAAGAAAGCCAAAGAAATTTTGAAGGTTATCAATAAAACTTATATTACTCTTGTTCCAAAAGCTCAAGAGGTTGATCATATCTCAGCTTTTAGACCTATTGCTTTATGTAATGTTCTTCTCAAAATCATTACTAAAATCATGGCAGAAAGGTTGAAGCCTCTTTTGCATAAGATTATTTCCCAGAGCAAGGGGGTTATGTGGAAGGACGTCAAATAGTAGATGAGATAGTTCTTGCTCAGGAAGCCATCCATTCCATGGATATGCAAAATTCTCCTTCCATGTTCATTCGGTTAGACTTATCCAAAGCTTATGACAGAGTGGATTGGCACTTCCTTATCAAAGTTTTGAGGCAATTTGGTTTCTCTAAGGATTGGATGGATTGGATTATGGGATGTATCTCTTCAGTTTCCTACTTAGTTCTTATCAATGGCAGGCCTTCTCAGTCATTCCCAGCTTCCAGAGGTATTAGGCAAGGTGACCCGCTATCCCCTTATTTATTCATCATTCTTGCTGAATGCTTGGGTAGGACTATAACCAAAAAGAGGGAAAACAAAACCCTTGAGGGAGTTACCATTGCTCATGGAGCTAGACCTATCTCTCATCTTCAATTTGTGGATGACTCTACTCTTTTAGGTAAAGCTACAATTAAGGAAGCTTCTAATATTAAGCAAATCATTAGCTATTTTTCTAAGGCTAATGGGCAGTTGATCAATGAAGACAAATCTAAAGTTATTTTCTTTCACTGCTCTTCTAGACAGGAATCCATGGTCTTGGATAAATTAAGATATAAGAAGACCTCCCTTCCAATCACTTATTTAGGTATTCCCATAAATATTCAAAGGCAAAAAAATAAAGATTGGAATTGGTTGTTGGACAAAGTCAAGAAGAAAATTGGAAAGTGGACCAACAGGTGGCTTTCTTCTGGGGGTAGAATCACCTTGGTAAAATCAGTCCTTCAAGCTATTCCTATTTATGTTTCTTCCATTTTGAATATCCCAAAGGTTGTTCTTCAAGAATTGGATCAAATCAGTCATCGTTTCCTTTGGAGTGGTACTAAGGAGAAAAGAAAATGGGCCTTGGTGAAATGGGATACTTTATGTCTTCCTAAGAGTGAAGGGGGGTTAGGATTCCGGTCTTCTATTAATAACAACAAAGCTTTAGCTGCTAAATTATATTGGAGGATGTTGCATAACCCCAATGCTCTTTGGGCCAATAATCTCTATGCTAAATATGCTGAGAACAAAAGTCCTGAAGACCTTGTTCGCTATCAACTTCCTACCAAAGGTTCTCCCATTTTAGCAGTTCTTAATACTGGTGAGGATTTGATAAAGAAAAAATTATTTTGGATCATTCATAATGGTCAACAGGCAAATTTTTGGATAGATTCTTGGGATGGTCACAAGCCTTTGATAACTCAGTTTCCCGATTGGAGGCCTTGGATGGAGGAGCTTCATCGAGCTAATTGGATAAAGGTGGCTAATTATCATCGGTACCATACTGGTAATTCAAAGGTTGGTAGATATTGGATCCCTATTGAGGACTGGCCTATTCAAATCCCAGAAAGGCAAAGACAAGATATCCAAGGCATCCTTCATATGAGATCCCTCTCTTGGTCCCATGAAAAAGATTGTTTTGGATGGAACAACACTACTAAGGGTGAGTATTCAGTTGCTCAAGGTTATTTGACCTTATGCCATAATAATCCCAACCATTCTTCTAACATATTTTCTCGATTGTGGGCTCAAAATCTCTAGCCTAAGGTGAGGTTCTTTAATTGGCTTTTATTGCATCGTAGGGTGCTTACTGGTGAGCAACTTATGAAGCGTGGTTTTCATGGCCCTTTTAGATGTGAAATGTGTGAAGAGAATGTAGAAAATCTCAACCATATTTTTATTGAGTGTACTTTAGCCTCTAAGCTATGGAGGAGAATGGCCACTTTACTTGGCTTACGATGGTCCAATTTTTTTACTTTTGAACAACTTTGGAGGGATTGGCCTAATCAAGAGGGTGTTGATCATTTTATTAGGCAGTTAGTTTGGATGGGTTCTACCATTCTTCTTTGGAATATTTGGAATGAAAGGAACAACCAAATTTTTAATCAAGATAGGAAGGATATTCACTATATTTGGCAAAAGACCATAGCCAACTTAGTTGAATCAGTCCATCAACTCCTTAATCACCCCCAAAACTCCCACCAAAGATGGGATCAAGTGATGCAAATATTGAAGATTAAATCTTCTAAGGGAAACCAACTTAAAGGGAATGTGAGTATTAGTAAGATGGATAGGACAAGAAATTGGCAACCTCCTCCTAAGGATTTTGGAAAATTCAATACTGATGGAGCCTCTAGAGGGAACCCTGGAAAATCCAATGTGGGAGGAATTGGTAGACTTTCAGATGGCTCCCTGGTTTTTACTTTTGCTGAGAATTTGGGTATTCTTTCCAATAACCTTGTTGAGGGGTATGGTATCCTCAGAGGCCTTCAGGAGGCTACTAAGGTTGGATGGGAAAAGGTGTTAGTTGAGTCTGACTCTCAACTTATGATTAATCTCTTGAAGACTCCTTCTAAGAATCATAAGGTGGATTGGAGAATAAAAATAATTATTGAGAAGATTCAATTAATCCAGATGGGATTTTTGAAAGTTGATTACAATCATGTGGTCAGAGATCAAAACAAGAGTGCTGATGCTTTAGCTAATTGGGCTTTGGACAAAGGTGATCTTACTTGTTATGGCCACCCTCCTATATGGTGGGCTTCTCAAATTAGGGAAGCTCTTCTTTCTATCATTTCTTTGGATGGCTCCAGCTTGAAGGTACCTAGTTTCTTCTTGCTTTTTTTTTTTTTGCTTCTCTTTGGTTCATTCAGTTTTTTTTAGTTCCCTAGCTCATTCTATTCTTTATTTTGTTTCCTCTGTTGATTCTTGCCTTAATAGTCTTTTGGTCTAGATAGGTCATTGTTATGTTCAATTTTTTTTTCTTTTTTCTTTTTTTTTTTTTGTTTAGTTTTTTAAGGTGGGTGGGTTCTTTTGTTTTGTTTTGTTTTTGTGTTCTTTGTGTTGTTTTTTGTTGTTCTTGTGTTTTTGTTGTTTTGTGTTTTTTTTAATGTTTTTTGTTATTGTTCTTGTGTTTTTTTCGTTCTTGTTCTTGGGTTTCTCTTTGTTTGTGTTAATTCGTGTTTTTATGTGTGAGTGTTTTCTATGTTTTTTGTTTTTGTTTATTGTCTGTTGTTGGTTGTTTTTTATTTTTATTTTTATTTTTTTTTAGGTTTTGGTTGTGTTTATTTTTCATGTTTTTTTTGGGTTATGTCTTTGTAGTGTTCTGTTGTTTTTGTCTTGTTTGTGTTTTGTTATGTGGTTCTTGTGTTTTTCTATGTGGTTCGTGTTGTGGTTTCTTTTATCTTATTGTGCGTGTTTGGTTGTGCTTTTGTTTTTGACACACTCAAGGAGCATGTTTTTTATTTTATTTTATTATTTTTGTTGTTATTTACTTATTTATTTTTAAATTGGTTTTGTGTGTTTGTTTGCTCCTTGAGTATGTCAAAGGTGGTAGGCCAGGTCCGAGTCCTGGGCATTTTTTGCGGAATGGATACCCCTGCCTCCTTGGGTCTTACCCGAAAGTGGCATCCCTTTTGGGATGTTTTCCACAAATAAAATATATATATATATATATATATATATATATATATATATATATATATATATAACATAGCCATAATATAATAAGGTCAAGATAATGATAAGAGTAGAATAATATGAGTAAATTAATATGTATATCAAGGCTTATAATAACTCAAATAAAATTCAATAATAAACAACAATATGAATGTAAATGACCTAAATCATCCATGAACTATGCATGAAGAACAAATTACAATATTAATTTCTCAAAATATATGCAATATTTATTACTCCTCTTTATATTACAAATATGATAGTAATGCTCATGATTGTTTGTGATGCTTTTTCATGGAGTATTGTCTCCAAAATATAACCAGAGTAATATGACTCTTTGGATACTTGACTATTCCTTTGCATATGCCAAGTCTCATGACTCTTGGTTTCTATACTTGACACTTACATACTTTATTAACACTTAACTCTATATTATATGCACACCTATACATGATCTTGCACTTCTATAACTTGCACACTCTAATCTAATACACTTATGAACATATTTACATTACATATTTGCACTTTTACATATAATACACTTATGCACATATCTTCAACTTACACTTTCACAATAACTCACATGATAATTTTGCATTTCTTACACATTCATACTTACATAAAATATGAAATATAACTCACACTTGAAACTATGGCTCAACCCTAATCTAATATTTGCATATGTATCATGAAGGTGCCATGGGGGTACATTAGCATGTACCAAATAATGTAATATACTCCAACACCTCCTTGTATTACATTATTTGGTTATTGAAGAACTTAGTATTCAATCATGATATTCATCTTCATCTCAATCTTCAAGTTAATTTGCAATGCATTTGATCTTTGGTTGAGCTCCATCATCAGTTTATTTGAATTCAACTTCATATTCTTCAGTCTTTGTAGATTCAAGATTACAATTTTTTTGAACTCTCTCATTGTCATCGTATTTTTGCATAAGAATTTTTTTTTTGACTTCACCCTTAGAATCATATGATTCTTTATTTTCTTGTATAATAACTTCTAAACATTTACTTAGAAGATCATAATAAGTTCTTGAGTTACATGAACTTAAAATATCAATACTGCATGAAGAAAGAAACATTATTCTTGGATATGCTTCACTTGATTCATTTCTCTAAATCTCTATCTCATTATTTAGAGTTTCAATCAATTCTTTTTTTTCAAATTTTCATCTTTATGAAACTTAATTACAAGCAATTCCATGTACATTATGCTTTCGTTGGTCAAAAATCCATACCTAACAAAAAGGGAAGGTTGTATGTTTGTGTGCCCTGCAAACCTTGACCAACATTGAATAGTTGTGAGGCCTAGGGAGGTCAGGCAATTTATCTTCAAAGGAGGCCGACTCCTATGGGGTCCTAGCTACTTGCCTAAAATTGAATGGAAAATAGGACAAAAAGGAAGGGAAAAGAGTTCATAGCTAGAACTGACAAGGATGGATTCAGTTGCATCAAGACACATGCATGATAAGAAATTATTGTTATAGAAAACACAAGCATATTACCTAATATATCAACCAAACTTACTCTTGTTTGCCCTTTATCACCCTTCTGCTACAAGAAAATTCTAGAACCAACGAATGAAATGCAGGAAATCTAGATAGCAGAATTATTGCATGCACATTTGACTAGCTTTAGCAAAAATAAACTTACAACATTCACATGCATATACAAGAGTCAATTTGGAGACCAAATAGTAAAATACTTATATTTTAGAACAACATAAGCTTTACATATGAATTGTAATGGCTAAAGAGTCACCCTTTGGAATGCCTTACATTCCAAAATATATAGACCTTACAATGAATGTTGTATTGAATACAATGGGTGGTGGATGAGACCATCGAGAAGTGCCAACAAGGATGGCCATGCTACAAATCCATCTAAATATTTTGTCGATAGCACCGAAAAGTAGTTTCTAGGAGTACGCCAACCTACATGAATATATATATACTCTAGATTAGTCTAATTCCTCCACCTGAAAACACTAACAAACAATAGATTTTGTTCACCTACACCTGAGACATCAATTGCATGAGGGGACAAGCTAAGGATAAACATTTTGATTGATACACGATTTGATCAACTACCATGTATTGAGTGGGGCACCAAGCCTCTTTAATGCTAACCATCCAACTTGCACCTTCTTAAATGAGGGTGCATGCTTTTCTGTAGGAGTCCCTTGATGTTGGTGAACATTCAATGATGGGAAAAACTTTGGGATAGGTCCAATGCTTAACCCAAAATTATTTTTATTTTGCTTCTTGTTCTATAGGATGGATCTTCAAGATTTTTCCCTAGTATTTTTTATCTCGAACACAATTTTGGGATCCGCCAAGAGAAACAAGAACTTGTTTCTCCATCCAACCCTCTTTCTTATTTTGGGGGTAAATTTTTGGGACTAATCCTAACTTATTGTTGTCCTTATTTTCCGTCCATGGCATGGGGTGGGCCTATGGAATCCCATTTCTCTACCTGTATGATGGGGTGGGATTTTAAGATCTGCTTGGAAATTGAAAAGGCCTAATTTCCTGCTCGCATTACTACTTGACTAATCTTTAGCATGCTTATTGATGGAGAGATTCTAGGCATTGCTCTAGGGTGCAAGATCCTATTTTCTACCCTTCATCCTTTTACTTTTCTCCTCTAAGGTAGACTTCTAGAATCTCCCAGTGACCCATCTTTCTGCCTATCTTAGCAACATCGATTTCTACACCATCCTTTTTGCAGCTTGCTTTGACATATTCTATCGCATCCATGAGGCCTCATTTTATCAATAAACACTCGTTGCTCAAGGTATGAGCTCCAAAAATTATCCATTCCTAAGGGTCATCATATTTTATTAACAAAATGAAAGAGGGGGTGAAGGGGAAAAAAAATTTCACCCACACTCTTGGTGACTCATAAGGGTTTTTCACCTTGTGGAAAAGAAAACCCAGAAAGCCATCGCTTACCTAAAGCACTTTCAAATAGTGAAGAGAAGATAGCTAAGGCAAAAAAGCACAAGCAAAGACAACCAGGGAAGACTGTAAGACTAAGGAGGAAGGTGAACAATGGGGTAAAATACAAACCTGGAAATAAGGTGGAAGATAGCAGAAAGGAAAAAACAATGGGATCACAAGAGAGAAGATGAGACACAAGAGGAAGGAACCCCTAAAAACTAGAATGAGAAAACATAGGAAGGAAGGAGGATGGATATGGAGCAGTCATAGGATGATCATAAACACTATTGTCTGAAGGTATGAGTGATGTAATTGTTAGAACAACAACAACCAAATGAGGAAAACAAAAAATGAAGGGAATACAAAAAGGTATGCAACCCTGGGGTCATACTATGGTGAGGTAATTATGAACTACCTATTCCACAAGATACCCCCACATATTGTAAACCCATAAACATACTCTGCTATAGCCCAAAGAATAAGAATAGATAAAATACCAAAATATATTTGGCTATCTTGTCAGAGCTTTCTTCTTCACACAATATACTAAAAAATTTCTCCATCCATCACCTCCTACCATGGAACAGACTAGTTGTGCTTTAGGTCTCATTTTTCTTGCTACATCTCAATCACTAAAATATATTATATAGATAATCTCTCAAAGTCATCCATGATGCAAATACTACATTTGAAATATAAGGATTGATAATCTGGTAGTACATCCAAATATTTTGGGTGATGCATTTTCCTGCTATTGTGACCATGGATTTTTAGGAGTAATATCCATTGGGCTACGAAGTCACAATAAAAAATGAGGTAGAAAATAGAAAGGTAGAGAGAAAACACACAAAAAAAAAGTGCTATTAAGAAAGATATACCACCTAGAAAAACCTTTGTCCACCGAACTCTGGAGCTTAAATTTAAACACCCTACCACCTTTGTGCAAGATGATTCTAGCTGCTATACAAAATCATTCATTTTGTACTTTTTATTTACATATTGGTTATTTATAAAATTGTGATGCGTTTCACATGCCTATCATTGGTAAAATAAATTTACCCTCTAAACCTACAGTGTTTGGACCATAAAATCCCAAACCTAAGATTTTCCTAGCACCATCTGAAGTCATCATTAATTATTATATATCTTGGACCCATCTTAGTAGCTTACCTCAAGATCTTCATTCATTGTTCCTTCGTCATGGGCACAAGGATTAATCCTATCACACCATATCAATATTTGGTTAAAATCCTTGCCATGGATAGAAACAGAGCACTTTTGGGAAGTGCTCCCCTTTTCATCAGTACTTCAGTAGTTATCATCTAATTTTAATGTGTGTCATTCATATCATGTTTATTTGGAGACCACAAGTTACCTTGATACAAGGTACTTTTGCTAGTGATGAGAAATGCTCAAGTGGAAGCTCTGGAAAGGATGGATCTTCCTCTCTTGCACTCTGATCTTAGGGAAATAGGGCCTAGTTACACAGGGATTGCATGGAATAATTAGTTTCCAAGCTCTCACCTCCCCATTTTAGATGTCCTTGTAGTGAGTTGTAGGTAATGATATTATTCTTGATCAGGAATACATTAATGTTTGTCTTGTATGATAGGAGAAATACCCTTCTTCACATCCTTTACAAGACCACACTCTTTGTTCAATAGCATCCTCCATCTGTGTAATCGGTTGGAGAGAGGGTTGCTAGATAGGTAGCCAATAATTGATAATTTTATCATTTTAACCAATGAGGGATTCTTTCCTATGCCTCCAACTCCTGTAGTCGACCACTAGATCTTTTTATGTAGCTTCTATCATATTGGTACATATAATTTTGCATTACTTGGTACTACCATGATGGTATTTGTGTAGGTAATGCATTGATGAAAAGCTGAGATGAATGGACACCCTCTTGATGAATAATGTTTCTAGTCTGGATCAAGATAGTTTCAACTCAAAGAGCTTCCTTGAATATTTGGGGAAATTTCATGTCCCCAGATTGATATACGAGGAGTCCAATATCAAGACCCAGGCCCCGAGTATGGTACATGAATTTTTGGGCCTAATATGATCGACGCTAAGAGAATATTTTTCTCCAACTCCTTTCAAATCAAACATTGAAGTCCACAATATATTTAAGAGAGTATATTTTTATAAACAATAACTAGGTGAGCAAGGAGAAGCGATATTCTAAGCTATCAAATATATTGATGAGGATTTTGGCCAAGTCTTCTAATATGCTTCCCCACTGCAAGGACTTGTACCATAGCAACACCATCTCCTACAAGGAGAGCACGAGTAGCCTGATCATCACATATTTATGTGTGATATTATGGAGGGTACCCAAGAAATCTACATCTTCAAGGTGCTTGCACACTGCTCCTTTTGTACCATCATACCTTTGCAAGGTCTTCAGTGCAGCCTTGGTAATATCATGCAAATGAGATATGTTAAGGGAACCATAATCATTCCACATGAGATAATATTTTTGGCCCATCAAATCATCTATCCTTTAGATCTTTTGGATTCTCTCATTAGGTTAGAGTTTCTACATGAGTATACTTTCTCTGCTAGATATATCAGGGCTACTCATCAAATCATGATTCCTCTAGTGGAATAGATATTTAAAGTAATGAAGAAGCAACTGGTCATGACAACTAGATTTTTTGCTCAAAGGAGTCATCAGGTGATTTAATAAGATACAGGTGAACCAAATTATCACCAAAATATGATCTCCTTAAGAGATAGGGACCTATCGAGTCCCACTAGGCATATCAAAAATAATTTGTTAGAAATCTACACCTAATGGAAAGGAGAAGGTTTTAGTTTTACATACTCTATTAACCTCAACCAACATTGAATGGCTATAGGTCTTGGGGATTTTGGTCGATCGATCTTTGGAGGAGGCTAACTCCTCCTAGCTACTTGCCTAAAATTGAATGGAAAAGTTAGCATAAAGGAAGGGAAAAGAGGTCATATCCAGAACTGACAAGAATGAATTCAACCACATCAAGACACATGCACGATAAGTAAATTCCACTACAGAAAGCATAAGAAAGTTACCTAATAGATCAACCAACCTTACTCTTGTCTATCCTTTATCACCCTCTACTGCAAGTGAATTCCAAAACCAACGAATGAAATGCAGGAAATATAGCTAGTAAAATTATTTCATGCACATTCGACTAGCTTTAGCAAAAATAAACTTACAATATTTACACGAACATACAAGAGTCAATTTGGAGATAAAAAAGTAAAATAATTATATTTTAGAATAGCATAAGCTTTAAATATGAATTGTAATGGCTAAAGAGTCACCCTTTGAAATGCCTTGCATTCTAGTATATATAGACCTTACAATGAATGTTGCATTGAATACAGTGGGTGGTGGATGATACCATTGGATAGTTTCAGCAAGGATGGCTATGTTGTGAATCCATATAAATCTCTGGTAGACATCAACAAAAAGTGACTGCTACGAGTACACCAACTTGCATGAATCTAAAATCTAGATTAGTCTGATTCTTCCACCTGGAAATACTAACAAATAACATATTTTGTTCACCTACACTTGATACATAAATTACATGAGAGGATTGGTTGAGGTTGAACATTTTTATTGATGCATGATTTGATTATCTACCTTACACTAAGCATGGCACCAATACTCTTTAATGCCAACCATCCACCTTGCACCTTCTTAAATGAGGATGCACACTTTTTTGTAGGAGTCCCTTGATGTTGGTGAAAATCCAATGATGGGTAGAACTTTGGGACGAGTACAATGCTTAACAAATTTGTGTTTTTTCTATTTCTTGTTCTACATGATGGGTCTTCAGTCTTCTGCCCTAGTATTTTTTATCTTGAGTACGATTTTGGGATCCACCGGGGGAAATAAGAACTTGTTTCTCCATCCAACCCACTTTTCTTATTTTAGGGGTAATGTTTTGGGGCTAATATTGACTTGTTGTTATCTCGCTTTTCCATCCATTGCATGGGATGGACCTTTGGTATCCCAATTCTTTGCATGTATGATGGGATGGGTTTTTAGGATCTACTTGGACATTGTAAGGGCTCAATTTCCTCACCTTACTACTTGACTAATATTTAGCATTTTTCTTGCTTGTGAGGTTCTAGGCATCGATCCATGGTGCAAGAACCTATTTTCTATTCTTCATCCTTTTACTTTTCTCCTATAAGATAGACTTCTAGAATCCCCCAGTGCCCCATATTTTTGCTCGTCTTAGCAACATTAATTTCTTCACCATCATTTTTACAACTTTCTCTAACATCTTCTATCTCATTCATGAGTTCTCCTTTTAGAAATCAACACTCACTTCTCAATGGGCGAGCTCCAAAACTTAGTCATTCATAAGGATCATCATATTTTCTTAACAAAAGGAAAGAGTAGGTGAAGGAGAATAAAATTTCACCCACACTCTTGGTGACTCACAGGGGTTTTTCATCTTGTGGAAAAGGAAACCCAAAAGCCATCACTTAGCTAAAGCACTTTCAAACATGGAAGAGAAGATAGACGAGGAAAAAAAATTACAAACAAAGACAACCAGGGAAGGCTACAAGACAAAATAGGAAGGGTAACAATGAGGTGAAATACAAACCTAGAAACAAGGTGAAACATAGCAAAAAGGAAAAAGGGGATCATAGGAGAGAATACAAGATACAAGAGGAAGGGATCCTTAAAAACTATAATGAGAAAAAACAATAAGGGAGGAAGGAGAAGGAGCACTCGTAGGATGATCACAAACACTACCATCCAAAAGGATGAGTGATGCAATCGCTAGAACAATAACAACCAAATGAGGAAAACAAAAAATGAAGGGGATACAAAAAGGGATGCAACCCTAGCATCATCCCATGGTGAGGTAATTATGAACTACCTATTCCACAGGACACCCACATAGATTGCAAACCCATCAACATACTCTACTATAGCCTAAAGCAATAGAATAGATAAAATACCATAAGATATTTATCCATCAAAATAGTAGTACATCCTAATATTTTGGGTGATGCATTGTCCTACCTATTGTGACCATGGATTTTTAGGAGTAATATCCATTCGGAGAAAACAATAAAAAACCACACAAAAAAATAAAGTGCTTTTAATAAAGAGATACCACTTAGGAAAACCATTGTCCACCAAACTCTCGAGCTCAAATTTAAACACCCCACCACCTCTGTGCAATATGATGCTAGTTGTTATACAGCCTCATTTATGTTGTACTTTTTATTTATATTTTGGTTATCTATAAAATTATGATGCATGTCACACTTCTATCATTGGTAAAATAAATTTACCCTCTAAACACATAGTGTTTAGATGGTAAAATCTCAAACCTAATCTTTTCCTCAGGATTTGCCTAGCACAATCTAAATTCATCATTAATTATGATATAACTTGGACCAATCTTTGTAGCTTGCCTCAAGATCCCCATCCCTTGTCCCTTCATCATCGACACAAGGGCTAATCCCATCATCCCATATCGATATTTGGTTAAAATCCTTGCAATGGATAGAAACAGAGCATTTTTGGGAAGTTCTCCCCTTGTTTTCAGTACTTCAACAGCGGTCATCCAATCATCATGTGTGCCATCATTCATATCCTATTTATTTTGGAGACCACAAGTTACCTTGATACAAGGTGCTTTTTCTAGTGGTGAGAAATGCTTGGGTGGAAGCTCTGGAAAGGATGACTCTTCCTATATTTCACTTTGATATTAGAAATATAAGGCTTGGTTACACAAGGTTTGCTTGGAGTAATTGGTTTCCATTCTCTCACATTACATTCTAGATGTTCTTGCAGTGATTTGTAGGTAATGATATTATTCTTGATAAATAATGCATTAATGCTTGTCTTGTGCAAGAGGAGAAATCCCCTTCTTTGCATCCTTTACAAGACTACACTCTTTTTTCAAGAACATCCTCCATTTGTGTAATTGGCTGGAGAGAGGGTTGTTGGATAGGTATCCAATAATTGATAATTTCCTAATTTTTAACCAATGAGGGCTTCTTTCCTATGCCTCCAACTCCTGTAGCCGACCACTAGCTCTTTATCTGTAGCTCCTATCGCATTCGATACATATCATTTTGTATTACGTGGTACTACCATGATGGTATTTATGTAGGTATGGCATTGTTGAAGAGCTGATATGAATGGACATCATCTTGAGAAAGAATTTTTCTAGTCTAGATCAAGATAGTTTCAGCCCAAAGAGCTTCCTTGAATATTTTGAGAATTTTCCTCTCCCAAAACTGATATAGGAGGAGTCCAATATCAATACCCAGGGCCTGAGTATAGTACATGAATGCTTGGGCCTGATATGGTCAACCCTAAGAGGAAATTTTTTACCAGCTCCTTTCAAATGAAACATTGAAGTCCAAAATATCTTCAAGAGAGGATATTTTGATAAACTAGAACTAGGTGAGTAAGGAGAAGTGATCTTCTAAGCTATCAAATGTATTGATGATGTCTTTGGCCAAGTATTCCCATGTGCAAATGCTTCCCTACTACAAGGACTTGTACCATAGAAACACCCTCCTCTCCAAGGAGAGCATGAGCAACCTGATCATCACATATTCATGTGTGATATTGTGGATGGTATCCAAGGAAGATACATCTTTAAGGTGCTCATACACTGCTCCTTTTGTACCATCATACCTTGGAAAGGTCTTCAGTGCAGCCTTGGAAATGTTGTGAAAATGAGAGATGTTAAGGAGAGCAAAATAATTCCACATAAGATAACATTGTTGGTCCATAAAATAATCAATCCTTTAGATCTTCTGGATTCTCTCCTTAGGTTAGAGTTTCTATATGGGTATACTTTCTCCGCTAGAAAGATCAAGGCTACTCATCAAATCCTGATTCCTCTAGGGGACTGGAGATTTAAAGTAATAAATAAGCAATTGGTCATGACATCTATATTTTTTTCTCAGAGGAGTCACCAGGTGATTTCATAAGATACATGTGAACTGGATTATCACCAAACTATGATCTCCTTAAGATATAGGGACCTATCAAGTCCCACCAGGCATGTCAAAAAACTATTGGTTGGAAATATACAACTAACAAAAATGGGAAGGTTGAACCTTGACCAAAATTGAATGGCTACAAGGCTTGGGAAGGTCGAGTGGTCGATCTTCGGATGAGGATGACTCCTATTGGGTCCTAGCTATTTGTCTAAAATTGAAGGTAAAAGAGAATAGAAAGGAAGGGAAAAGAGGTCATTACCAGAACTAACAAGAATGAATTCAACCACATCAAGAAACATGCACAATAAGTAGATACCACTACAGAAAACATAAGCAGATTACCTAACATATCAAACAACCTTACTTTTTTCTATCCTTTATCACCCTCTACTATAAGAAAATTCTAAAACCAATGAATGAAATGCAAAAATTTAGATAGCAAAATTATTGCATGCACATTTGACTAGCTTTAGCAAAAATAAACTTACAACATTCACACACACATACAAGAGTCAATTTGGAGACCAAATAGTAAAATACTTATATTTATGAACAACATAAGCTTTACATATGAATTGTAATGGCTAAAGAGTCACCCTTTAGAATGCCTTTCAGTCCAGCATATATAGACCTTGCAATTAATGTTGCATTGAATATAGTGGATGGTGGATAAGACCATCGAGTAGTGCCAACAAAGATGGCCATGTTGCGAATCCATATAAATCTTTGGTATATATCAATGGAAAGTAGTTGCTATGAGTACACCAACTTGCATGAATCTATACTCTAGATTAGTCTGATTCCTCCACCTGAAAACATTGACAAACAATAGATTTTGGTCACCTACACCTGAGGCATCAATTGCATGAGGGGACAGGCTAAGGCTAACTATTTTTATTGATGCATAATTTGATCAGCTACTATGGATTTAGTGGGGAACAAAGCTTCTTTAATGCCAATCACCCATATTGCACCTTCTTAAATGAAGGTGAATGCTTTTTTGTAGGAGTCCCTTGATGTTGGTGAACATTCAATGATGGGAAAATATTTGGGATGGATCCAATGCTTAACCTAAAATTGTGTTTGTTCTACTTATTTTTCTACAAGATGGGTCTTCGGGTTTCCAACCCGATCTTTTTTAACTCGAGCATAATTTTGGGATCCATTAGGGGAAACAAGAACTTGTTTCTCCACCCAATCCTTATTCTTATTTTTGGGGTAATTTTTTGGGGCTAATCTTAACTTGCTATTGTCCTGCTTTTCCATCCATTTCATGGGATGGACCTTTGGGATCCCATTTCTTTACCTGTATGATGGGGTGGTATTTTGGGATCTACTTGGAAATTTTAGGGGCTCAATTTCCTGCTCGCCTTACTACTTGACTAATATTTAGCAAGCTTCTTTTTGGTGAGGTTCTAGGCATTGCTCCAGGGTGCAAGACCCTATTTTTTATCCTTCATCCTTTTACTTTTCTCCTTTAAGTTATACTTCTAGAATCCCCTAGTGACCCATATTTCTACCCATATTAGCAGCATCAATTTCTTCACCGTCCTTTTTGTATCTTGCTCTAACATCTTCTATTGCATCCATGAGGTCCCCTTTTAGCAATAAACACCCGCTGCTCAAGGGACAAGCCCCAAAACTTAGCCATTCCTAAGTATCATCATCTTTTATTAATAAAAGGAAAGATTTGGTGAAGGGGGAACAAAATTTCACCCACACTCTTGGCAAATCACATGGGTTTTTCACCTTGTGGAAAAGGAACCCAAAAAACCATCACTTAGCTAAAGCATTTTCAAACATGGAAGAGAAGATAGCTGAGGCAAAAAAAGCACAAACAGATACAACCAAGGAAGGCTGCAAGACAAAGGAGGAAGGCGAACAATGGGGTGAAATACAATCCTAGCAAAAAGACAAAACATAGCAAAAAGGAAAAATAAGGGGATCATAGGAGATAATATGAGATACAAGAGGAAGGGACCCATGAAAACTAGAATGAGAAAACATAGGAATGAAGGAGAAGGGAGAAGGAGCAATTGTAGGATGATCACAAATACTATCATATGAAGGGATGAGCAATACAATCATCAAAACAACAACAACCAAATGAGCAATACAAAAAATGAAGGGGATACAAAAAGGGATGCAACCTTAGGGTCATCCCATGGTGAGGTAATTATAAACTATTTATTCCATGGGATACCCTCACAGATTGCAAACTGATAAGCATACTCTGCTATAGCCCAAAGCATAAGAATAGATAAAATACCAAAATATATTTGTCCATCTTGTCAGAGCTTTCTTCTTCACACAATCTAATAAAAATTTGCTTCATCCATCACCTCCTACCATGGAATAGAATAGTTGTGCTTTAGGTCTCATTTCTCTTTTTGCATCTCAATCATTGAAATATATTATATAGAGCAACTCTCAAAGTCATCTATGACGCAAGCATTGCTTTTGAAATAATGGATTTTTAGGACTAATATCCATTTGGCTACGAAGTCACAATGAAAAATGAGGGAGAAAACAACAACGTAGAGAGAAAAACAAAAAGTGCTATTAAGAAAGAGATACCACCTAGGAAAACCTTTGTCCACTGAACTCTAGAGCTCAATTTTAAATACCCCACCACCTCTATGCAAGATGATGCCAGCTGTTATATAGCCTCATTCATGTTGTACTTTTTATTTACATGTTGGTTATCTACAAAATTGTGATGCATGTCACACGCCTATCATTGGTAAAATAAATTTACCCTCTAAACCTACAGTGTTAGGACTATAAAATCCCAAACCTAAGATTTTCCTCAGGATTTGCCTAGCACCATTTGAAGTCATCATTAATTATGATATAACTTGGACTAGTCTTCGTAGCTTGCCTAAAGTTCCCCATTCCTTGTCCCTTTGTCATCGACACAAGGGCTAATATTGTCACCCCATCTTGAGATTTGGTTATAATTCTTGCCATGGATAGAAACAAAGAATTTTTAGGAAGTGTCCCCCTTGTTTTTAGTACTTTAGTAGAATTCATCCAATCATCATGTGTGCCATAATTCATTCCTGTTTATTTTGGAGACCACAAGTTACCTTGATACAAGGTACTTTTGTTGGTGATGAGAAATTCTCAGGTGGAAGCTTTGGAAAGGATGGCTCTTCCTCTCTTGCACTTTGATATTGGGAATATAGGGCCTGGTTACATAGGGTTTTCTTGGAATTATTGATTTCTAGGCTCTCACCTCCCCATTTTGGATGTTCTTTTCATGAGCTATAGGTAATGATATTACTCTTGATTGAGAATGCATTAATGCGTGTCTTGTGTGATAAGAGAAATCCCCTTATTCACATCATTTACAAGACCACACTCTTTGTTCAGGAACATCCTCCATCTATGTAATTGGCTAGAGAGAAGGTTGCTATATAGGTAGCCAATAATTTATAATTTTCTCATTTTTAACCAATGAGGGCTTCTTTCCTATGTCTCTAACTCCTGTAGTTGGCCACTAGATCTTTATCTGTAGCTCCTATCACATTTGATACATATCATTTTGCATTATTTGGTGCTACCATGATGGTATTATGTAGGTAATGCATTCATGAAGAGCTAAGATGAATGGACATCCTCTCGAGGAAGAATTTTTCTAGTCTGTATCAATATAGTTTTAGCCCAAAGAGTTTCATTGAAGATTTGGGTAAATTTCCTCTCCCTAGGCTGATATAGGAGGAGTCCAATATCAAGACCCAGGGCCCGAGTATAGTACATGAATGCTTGGGCTTGAGATGGTTGACACTGAGAGGAATTTTTTATACAACTCCTTTCAAATAATACTTGAAGTATGTCTTCAAGAGGGGATATTTTTATAAACAAGAAACATATGAGCAAGGAGAAATGATCTTCTAAGATATCAAATGTATCGATGAGGGCTTCAGCTAAGTCTACCCATGTGCAAATGTTTCCCTGATGCAAGGAATTGTACCATAGCAACACCCTCCCCTCCAGGGAGAGCACGAGCAACCTAACCATCAAATATTCATGTGTGATATTATGTAGGGTAGCCAAGGAAGCTACATCTTCAAGGTTCTTCCATGCTACTCCTTTTGTACCATCATACCTTGGCAAGGTCTTTAGTATAGCCTTGGGAATGTCATGCAAATGATGTATGTTAAGGGGACCAGAAATATTCCACATGGTATAACATTGTTGTTCCGTTAGATCCTTGATCCTTTAGATATTATGGATTCTCTCCTTAGGTTAGAGTTTCCATATAAGTACACTTTCTCTACTAGAAATGTCAGGGCTACTCATCAAACCCTGATTCCTATGGGAGAATAAAGATTTAAAGTAATGAAAAAGTAATTGGTTGTGACATCTAGATATTTTTCTTAGAGGACTCTCCATGTGATTTCATAAGATATGGATGAACCAGAGTATCACCAAATTATGATCTCCTTAAGATATAGGGACCTATCGAGTCCCACCAAGCATGTCAAAAATATTTGGTTAGAAATATGCACCTAACGAAAAGTGGAAGGTTGTAGGTTTGCACACCCTGTGAACCTTGACCAACATTGAATGGTTATAGGGCTTGGGGAGGCCAGCCAATCAATCTTCAAAGGAGGTTGACTCCTATGGGTTCCTAGCTACTCACCTAAAATTGAATGAAAAAGAGAACATAAAGGAAGGGAAAATAGGTTGTAGCTAAAATTGATAAGGATGGATTCAACCACATCAAGACACATGCACGATAAGTAGATGCCACTATAGAAAATATAAGCAAATTACCTAACAGATTAGCCAACCTTACTCTTGTCTATCCTTTATCGCCCTCTACTGCAAGTGAATTCTAGAACCAACGAATGAAATGTAGGAAAACTAGATAGCAGAACTATTGCATGCACATTCGACTAGCTTTAGCTTAGATAAATTTACAACATTCACATGCACATACAAGATTCAATTTGGAGATCAAATAGTAAAATACTTATATTTCATAACATCATAAGATGTACATATTATTTGTAATGGCTAAAGAGCCACCCTTTGGAATTCCTTGCATTCCAATATATAGACCTTACAATGAATGTTGTATTGAATACATTAGGTGGTGAATGAGACCTATAGACACCAAATCGCAGCCACTAAACGTCCATCCTAACCATCCCACCACCCACTTGTCTTCCATTCCACCTTCCCGCCAATTATTTGGCCCAAATCCACCTTCCCGCCATTTCCTAGCCTAATTGGGGTTATTTTAATATTATTTTATTATATTTTAATATATTTATTATAAAATATATATAAATAAACTCAATTAACCTTAGCCATCCAATTTCATTTAATCTCCACCATCCATTTTCATTAATCCATGTCACATTCAAAAAGTAATCTCAACCCTAGGATATGACTTAATCTTAGCCACAAGATCAAAAGTGCAAGGCTAAAACCCTAATAAAACCCTAGGTTGGATTATAAATAGGGTATTTTACAAATGCCCAAACCTTGGAACCTAGATATTAAGAGATATACTTGGAGAAGCATTTGTTGATGCCCTAGTGAAGCAGATATAGAGAGAATTGAAGATCTAAAGAACTAGCTAATCCAACAATACTTTTATCATTCCAACCATTGTCCATCCATCCTCGCTCGTCGCCATAGACATATTTCCTTCGTCACCATCCTTCCTGATCTATTTTTGCAGATATGCCCTACCCTATGAGCATTGTGTCGAGCTTGTGAATCTCACTGCAAAGCTTGCCAAGCACCCACCATAGCTTGCCCTATCTGCAAGTGCACACCAAAGCTTTCCAAGCTCACTATAGAGCCTGCCTAGTGCCTTCTAGATCCTGCAACAGTCCCAGGTGTGAAACAGAGCCTGCAAAGCTCGCATCTAAGTCTGTCGTCATTAATGAACTGCATTATGAAGTTGCTGCATCAATAGATCTGAAACACCGTCTACAATAACTGGTCAATAGTAAGGTAATAACAAGGTAAATCTTATTTGTGTGTATTTTATTTAGTAATTTGTTGATTTTGCATGCTCTTTTATTTTATTAGTAAATTAGGGTTTATTAATGTCTAAGGGCCTCACACTGTGGAGCCCTCACAGGTATTACTATTTATCTTTATTTTATTTTGTGTATGCATATCTGCAAGTTCTACATTTTATTTGACAGATTTTTAAGCTAGAGTGGCCCAATATTGGATATTCGAAGCCCACTCAACTTGTTGGGATCAAGAGCACACCCAAATCTAAAGACACTTCCATTGCTACTAGCTAGGGTTTCAGAGAACCCCAGCATCATTGTAATCTATTGTATCAAATAGTTGTACTAAACAAGGATTGTAATAAAGGATTTTGTCAGCTCCCCCCATATTATTAAATATACATTCTTTTGTGCAATATTTGTATCTCACTACATTATTTGATTTCTTCTATTTTATTTTAAGTTCCATGTTCTTGCATCCACAAATGGCGATCATGGTGGGACCCCAAAAATGTTTCATTATTTAAAAAGCACAAGAAGTCACTGATTTTGTCGATAGGGTTTCTGCTACATTTTGTAGCACTTTTTAGAGTTTACATAGGTGATATATTGTTCCTATGCATGTGCTTTATTGTGCCTACACAGGCACTCTATTGCACTTGGCAGGCACCCAACTACGCCTGGTGTTGATTAGAGGCATTTGGTTGCGTTTCTTGCACAAATTTCCCTAACTATTTTGGCCATATCTCACTCATATGTAGTCATATTGGGTTGAAATTTTGAGGGTAGGTTCCTAACATGCCATATAATGTATCCATAAATTTTTAGGTCAATCGAAGCAACAAAGATCTCAAAATGACTTCACAAAAATACAAGCTTCCAAGTAAGTCCCATAACCCTAGTTTGGCATTTTGCGATTTATGTATTCTGTATTTTTTTGCAGTTTTTTTTGCTTTTTCTGGGTTATAAAAAGATCTTAACACTAATTAATATGGGAAATAACCCTTAGCAAATTACATTTAGGTTTTATGTGCAGCTTATTACATAAAATTCATTTCTTGTTCTAAAGTTGTAGATCTAGGTGATTGTTTGCATTTGGAGTGCATATGAAATAGAAAAGCATCCTAGATTTTGCATTTTAGGGTTAAATATCACTTTAATTTTGCATAGCTAAATAGGAACAACATCTTGACACATAAAGCAATCATGCCCTAGGTTGGCCCCTTTGGCAAAGAGGTGGACGAAACCTCTGGTTGCTCTTGTGATTCTAATCACTTGTAGGAAGGGGATTTTAAGGGTGTACTCTGTGCTCTTTAGGTGAAATTTGCATCTTTGTGTTGGTTTTTGATTTATATTAGCAAAATTAGTCATCTTTAACATTTTTTGAACACCATAGAGAACAAGAAATATAAAATTTACATCACACACTGCACGCTGCACTTTTTAATAGTAATAGTTGGATTTCATCACCAACTATTGCTTGAGGTTTGGTGACGGTGGCATTCATCTCCATCCATAAAATATCTACCCTTAGAAACCATAGGATTACCCCCGAGAAAACTTATTGGAGGTCATTACCAACAAGGATCTCACAGCCCTATCCAGCCATAGATTTTTCCTTTATTTCATTTAACAAATATTAGGTAACATCAAACACACCAACCACACAATTTTAAAAGGAACCACACATTAATGAAGAAAATAATACGGAATGATGTAAGCCACACAAGGTGAAACATAGGACTGATTATTTTCTTTTATCTTTAAATTCTTGTACAAGATTTTACAGTTGGTTTTATTTTGATAAGCTTTAAATATTGGGTTTAAGTACTTTATGGTATTAACAAGACATCACAAGAAAGTAATAAACCAAAATAGCTTAATGGAAAATATATTTGATTTGGATTTACGTTAACCATTTCATCATTAACATGGCTCAACGTTATTTGTGGATGCAAAGACATGACACTTGAAAATAAAATGGTAGAGTCAAATAAAGCAATGAGACCATGCTATAGATCCATCTAAATTTTTGGTAGACTATAATGGAGAGTGGCTACTAGGAGTACACTAGCCTGCACGAATTTTGACTCCAAATTAGTCGGATTCCTCCAACTGGAAACTTTGATAGATAATAGATTTTTTCACCTGCATCAAGGGCATTAATTGCATGAGGGGATAGGTTGAGGCTGACCATTTTGATTTATGTGTGATTTGATCAGCTTTCGTGCATTGAGCAGGGCACCACGCCTCTTTAATGCCAACCATCCACCCTGCACATTCTTACAATAGGATGCATGTTTTTTTGCAATAGTCCCTTTATGTTCATGAACATTCAATGATGGGAAAAACTTTGGGATGGGTCTAATGCTTAACCCAAAACCGCACTTATTATGCTTCTTTTTCTATAGGTCCCCTTCATATGCATCAGAATTTCATAAAATTAAGATTCGGCTTGAAGCCCCCTTTACCTCCACCTGACCACTACAATCTTATAATTGTATTGATCCTTATAAATTTTATAATTATAGTCAACAATTGTCAAATATGTATCACCTTTGATAATTAAGTACTACTAAGTATTGATATTAGTTTTAATGTTTGGTTCATTATCAAATATTAATTTTTGAATTATAGTTTAAATATGAAGTACTTTAAATGTGATAGACTTGTTCATAAAATATCAATCATCAAAATTTATGAACCTAAATCTATTTATATTTATTCAAATAAACTATAATCAAACGGACACATAATACATGTAAGATTTGATATATACACATAGAATTACATGTTGGATTTCACAATATTTACCAAAATCAACTGAAAAAAAATGCTACTCAAATGTCATAGGAAACAACAAAAAGAGAATGAAAAGATAATCATAAATAATGTGAAGATAAAAGGATACCATTAGGCATCCAACTACTAATAAAAATCAATTTAATCGTACATTGATACAATGGATCAATAAAAGAGATGTCTAAATATATCTAATAGTTATATAACCGTTTACCTACTTAAATGTTGGGTACAACAAATTTAATTATAGGCCTACATGTTTACATAATAAACCATTTCTCATACGGAAGTCCTATTGCACTAATTCACTTTGACAATAGGAAGATCCATTAGAATAACCCTCATCATTTGAAATACTATCATCTCCTTAAATTCTACTTAAATATTCTATAACATCACAAGCCAAGATTTGGTATAATTTCCTCTTACATATCGACAAGTAGATTTTAACTAATTTGAAGACATACTTATGCTTGGGCTAGTTGATCATTTTCTTTATAAATTTATAATATTTTGCATGATCCTATCCATGAGAAGAGTCACCATAATTCAACATATCTACTTAAAATAAAATAGAAGAGAGAACAACACATTGAGGGTTAACTTTTTGTGCTTTTACAAAAACTAAGTAACATGAACTAAGTAACATACTTTTGGATCATCATTCCTAGTCCCTCTATAAGATGCAATATTTGGTCTTAATGCCTTAAAACTTCTAATACAACCTCAATGTTTTTAACTCAATTATTTTAAGACAAGCAAGATCTAACTTCAAGCAATATTTGACTTTTGTAGTATTCATATTCCCAAATAAATATTACAATTTAGTCCACAAGTTGATGGGATCGCCTTTGTATTTGGTATAGAAAAGCAAATAAGATTTGATAAATAATGGATATAAGCTAATATCCTTGACTTTGTTACACTAAAAAGTTGCTTCATCAAGAACATATGTTGTCTCCTTAAAGATACACCAAAGTTTCTTTCTTCATAATGGATTTGTCATCTATGTTTATCGGATATATTTATGTATCCATTCAAGTGGACAATATAAGCATGAGTATTTATCATGTATGAATCTATCTTCATAATACCACAAGTCCTTGGATAAATGTGGCCAATTTAAAGAGCTTGAAAAATATGCAACTATGAAAAATACACTCATATGTAAAATTTGTGATCTCCAAAATTTTTAGAAGGGTGTAATTGATTATTCCACCTATCTACCACCTATCACAACTAGATGAGAGTTAGACATATGTTTTTATTTGATTGGATATTTGTCCTTATGTAAAAAACTAATAATTATTTTGTTGCATTGGAGTGCAACATCACTTGCTCATATAACCAATATGCACCATAAACTAAAATATTAAACCACAGATGATCAAACCCATGGTTTCTATGATGAATGCCCTAGGCTAGTTTACCTAGTTGAAATATTATGTCATCCTTGTTAGCTTTTGATGCTACATGCAATGGGATATAGCAATCACAAGATGTAAAAATAATAATATGAAAGAAAGTAAATATGCGAGATGATTGAAAATGTACTATAAATAGAAATGATGAAAATGAATACAATGTAGTGGTGGAGGAAATGAACACTCCATGAATAATGATATTGGACTACATTGCACCCAAATCCAATACGGGTGACTTTATCTATGCACCATGATGCACTATGATATGCTCTCTATGACACTATGCGATATGTATTCTATATCTATGATGACAATAAGGCCATTATATAGGAAGATAGGTTCCTTGGTCAACACTCTATCTAGTTGTGCAAGGGATAACTTGTACATGTACAACTTGCACATTGATACTTGTGCATTTATTACATTGCATGAAGAAACTAACTTCCCCCTAAAGTAATCTAATGTCCTAAGTATGTATCTTGGTAGATACATTTACATGACCCAAATAATGTAATATGATCTATTTCTAACAACCCTTGTATTATAATATTTGGATATTGAAGACTTTAGTCTTCAATGTGGATCTTCCTCCATTGAATGATCTTTGATTCTTCTATAGTTGCTTCAGTCTTCAGATGTGCAAAAAATAGGTTGAAGCTTTAGGTTCTTTGAATTGACCTTGCACTGTATTCCTTCTTCTTTGGATTCATCTTCTTCTTATTATTTAGATTTGCCTTTAGATCTTGTTTCTATGCTCTTATAGATGATTGTACTATTGCTTGGTTATTGTAAGGGAGATTATCCTTTCCTGTATTCAATTTGCATAGAAGCTTCTGAACAACCACTTAAGGCATCATGATAAGATTTTGAGTTAGTAGAACCTAAAGTGCCAATGTTGCATGAGGATTGAAAAAACTTTTCTATATATGATTCATTAAGTTCTGCCTTATTTTTGAGTAGTTCTATCAATCTTTTTTGTTCTACATTTTCATCCTTGTAGTGTTTATATGTGAGCAATGCCATGTATAATATTCTCACAAAGTCTAAGGGAAGTGGAATGTGACTTTTTCCATTTTCAATTACTTCATTGAGACTGGATTGAGGATAGCATTCCATAGTATCAAAATTATCTTCTAGGGATTCACTATGGATTACTTTTGAAGTTATGCTTAACATTTCTTCAAATTGCATGATTCCAAGTTTTATGGCACCTACTTTCTCCTTTATAAAACAATTATTCTTATTGGTAATTTAAATATTTTGGGAAGTAGACATCCTTGTGGCTCCCTAGATTTTAGAAAGCTATTAACTTGCGACTTCTTAAATATATAAGCTTAATTTTATGCAAAGGTATTTCTACCCTTTTATTTGTCAAGTAATAATCCACGAGCAAGTTTAATCAATTAATAACCAATAGAACCATGAGTAATAGAATATCAAAGTAAATACCCATAGACTGAACAGAAATGGAATCGATGTAGAAATAAATGATATTATGTTTAAATCAAGTCTGCCACTTAAGGAGGGTTGGTCCTCACCACTTGGAGGGCTCAGTCCTCTGCAATTGCACAAATGAATAATTCAAGATAAAATATGATTTCCAAATTAAATCAAGAACCTATGTTAATAATAAATTTAATCAAACAATCCTTGGAAACCTAACATAGCCGACTAGCTATGTTAGGTATGTAACATGGCTCCCCTCCTCGGAAAGCTTTGTCCTCAAAGCTGGAAATGTTTGGAAAATACTTTCAGGTTCCCATGTAGCATCTTCTTCAGGTAGGCTCTACCATTTGATGAGGAATTCTTGGATGTGATGAGATCTCAGCATACGTGTTCTACTTTGTAAAATTGCTTCAATTTGGAGATATATACGTCCTTCTTCATCGAGTACTGGTAATTCTGATTGAGATTGTACTTTCTGTCCGATCACCTTTTTGAGATAGGACACATGAAATACTGGATGTATATGAGATGAGGGAGGAAGCTCTAGTTGATATGCCACTTCTCCAATGCGACGCACTATTTTGTAAGGGCCATAAAATCATGGAGCCAACTTTTGACTGGTCTTGATATTTAATGATAATTGTTTGTAGGGTTGCAAACGTAGGAACACCATATCACCTATATTAAATTATCTTTTCGAACGGTGTGTGTCTTGTTGCTGCTTCATACGATTTTGTGCTTGGACCAAGTTGTCTTTGAGAATGTTGAGCATTGACTATCGGTGTTGGAACCAATCATCTACTTGGGCCACTTTGGAAGATCCTGGTACATAATCTGCTATTGTTGGTGGTTTAATTCCATACAATGCTTCAAATGGAGACATCTTAATGGAATAATGGTACGAATTGTTGTACCACCATTCGACTAAGGAAAGCCAATGACTCCATTGATATTGTTTATCCTGAACAAAACATCTTAGGTAGGTACCCAAACATTTGTTAACTACCTCAGTTTGGCCTTATGTTTGTGGATGGTATGCAGAGGACATATTCAACTTGGTACCACTAAGAAGAAATAATTCTTTCCAAAAATTGCTAGTAAATATGGGATCACGATCACTTACAATATTTTTTGGCATTCCATGCAATTTGAAAATTGAGTCCATAAATACCTTAGCCACTTTGCTTGCTAAAAATGGATGTTGTAAAGCCTAGAAATGAGCATACTTGGAGAGGCGATCCACTACCACAAAAATTACTATTTTGCCTTTCGATTTAGGAAGACCTTCAATAAAATCCATTGAAATATGTTCCCATTGATGATCTGGAATAGGTAATGGTTGAAGCAATCCTGGTGATTTGACCATATCGCCCTTATTGCATTGGCATACTTCGCATTCAACCACCCATTGTTTGACCTCTACTTTTAATCCTTTCCAAAAAAATGATTGTTTTATCCACATATAGGTTTTCAAAAAACCTAAATGTCCTGCTGATGGAGAAGCATGTGATTCATATAGAATCATTGATTTGATTGTAGAATTGTGTGGAATGTAAATGTGATTCTTTCTTCTTAACACCTTGTCATCATAGGAAAAAAGAGGATGCTTGGATGAACCCAACAACAAATCCTGAATTATTTGAGCAGTTTTTGTATTGGACAACCATTCTTCTTATAGCTGAGAAATCCACTGGGAACATGGACCTAAAATAGCATTAATAACCACTTCATCTTCATATTTTCATGATAATGCATCTACTGCCACATTTTCTTTTCCTTTCTTATACTCAATAACGAAATCATATCCCAACAATTTTGTTAACCACTTGTTTTGCTCTGGATAAGAAAATCGTTGTTCTAGAAAATGCTTGAGACTACTATGATCGATTTTAATAATAAAATGACTACTGATTAAGTAATGTCTCCATTTCTCCACTACATATAGAATAGCCAACATTTCTTTCTCATATGTGGACCTTCCCAAAAATTTTTCTCGAAAGTTGTTTACTTTCGAATGCCAAGGGATGACCCTCCTGCATTAGTACTATCCCTAATACCTATTCTTGAAGCATCACATTCAATCACAAATGGTTTGTGAAAATCTGGAGTTGCCAAAATTGGAGTAGTACACATTGCTTCTTTGAGGGCCTCGAATGCTTGAGTGGTTGCTTTCGACCAATGAAAAGCATCCTTTTTTGTAAGGGTCGTGAGAGGAGCTACAATTTTTCCATAGTTATGCACAAAATTGCGATAGTAGCCGATAAGGCCCAAAAAACCATGCAATTTCTTGATGGTTTTAGGTAAGGGCCAATCTTGAATTACCTTTATCTTATTAGGATCCACTTTAACACCTTCTTGAGAAACTATATGACCTAGGTACTCAACTTCTTGAACACCAAAAGAGCATTTAGAGCATTTGACAAATAATTTTTCCTTGTGTAGTATATGAAGAACCCTTCCCACATGCATCAGATGATCATTCCATGTTTTACTATATATGAGTATGTCATCAAAAAATACTAGGACAAATTTGCGAAGGAAAGGATGAAACACATGGTTCATGAGACTTTGGAATGTGGATGGGGCATTAGTGAGACCAAAAGGTATGACCAGGAATTCATAGTGACCTTCATGAGTACAAAAAGCTATTTTGGGAATATCCTCTTCCCTAACTCTAATTTGGTGAAACCTAGAACGTAAATCTAATTTTGTAAAAAATTTTGCACCATGTAGTTCATCTAGTAAATCATCGATGACAGGTATAGGGAATTTATCCTTGATGGTGATTTTGTTAAGGGGATGAAAATCTGGATACATACGCTAAGAATTGTCTTTTCAACGGGCCAAAACTACTGGTGAAGAATAGGGACTAGTGTTGTGATGGATGACTCCATTTTCTAATAGTTCTTGGACAATTTTCTCAATTTCTATTTTTTGAGGTTGGGGATATCGATAAGGACGACCATTAGGAGGAAGACTTCCTGGAACAAGGTGTATGGCATGGTCATGGGATATTTTGGGAGGTAGTCCCTTGGGTTCTTGGAAGACATCATCATAGTTAGCCATAATGTTTTGCAGATCTTCTGATTGAATTTTTGGCATGGCTTGTGCTTGTCGTTCCATACAATTAATTTGAGCAATGAATCTATAACTTCCTTTTCTTAATATTTTCTCCATGTTGTGAGAACTTACTACCCTTTATGGAGGTGTTGGAATTCCTTGGAGGTGAATGGTATTTCCCTTTTCTTTCCATTCCACAAAGCATTGTCTATAATTAAAACTGATCGTGTCCAATTGTTCTAACCATTCAACTCCCAAAATGACTTCTGAATTCCCTAGATTCATAACAAAGAGAGGCCCATGCCAGGTATAATTTTCCATTTGTAATGAAATTGGAGATGTTCTACCAATACATTGAGCATTTCCTCCGTTTGCAATTATAACTTGAAACTTATCTTGATTGGAGGAGTTAATGTGTAAGTTTAATGCCCTAGTTGTTTTTGTATCGATAAAATTATGAGTACTTCCTGAATCGATCAACACATTTACCCTCTTTTATCGAATGAGCCCTGATACCTTGATTGCTTGGTGAGATGATAGTCCCATAAGAGCATGTACTAAAATTGCCATAGTGTCCTCTTCAACTATTGCCTCCCTGGGTTCAATTTGGTCTTCATTTATGGGAAAGTTAGGTGAGTTGATATCCTCTATTTCCTCTTCCTCTTCCTTGTCAGCATATTCGATGTGAAATTTTTGTCATGGTACACATGCTTGATATTTTGGATGGTGATTGCAATATTTATAGCAAAAATATCTTGATGGTTGATCATTTCTGTAAAAAGAGGTGTTGTGGTATTGATGTCGACTATAGGAATCACGCTAGATAGATGTTCCCAATTGCACCTTCTTCTCAGCCAACTTGGCAATCTTTATATAGGTATCTAAAGAGGTTGGATCTTGTAGGTCAACTTTGACTTGAATATTCTCTTTCAACCCATTTCTAAAAGTAGATACCACCACATTAGATTGTAAGTTTCTTGCATAGGAGAGCAGACTAGTGAATTTTGAAATATATTCCCTTACAGATCCTGTTTGCTTGAGTGATAACAACCAAACCATGTATGAAGATGAGGATCCTTCATCGAACCTATTAAGGAAAAGTGTGGTGAAGTCATCCCAGAAGATGGTCTTTTTAGTATCACGTTTGTGCCATGCAAACCATTGGTAGGCTTCCGTACCGAGTTTGGAGGAAGCAAAAGGAACTTTTTTTGAATCGAGAATTTGGTATAAGTCTAAAATGCCTTCCATTTTAGCTAACCACCCACGTGGATCATGACCCTCAAATGTGGGCATATCAATGCGTGGAAAATTGACACCATTAGGACCTCTTGGTTGTTGGTAAACTTCCTCTCTATCTTGGTCCTCATTATTCCACTATCTATGGAAGCGATTTTGGGTGCCTCTAGTAGGACCTCTTTGTTCATAAACTTCCTCGCTATCTTGATCCTCATTATTCCTTTGTCTATAGAAGCGATTTTGGGCACTACCAATAGGACCTCTTTGTTGTTCATAAACTTCTTCTCTATCCTGATCCACATTATTCCTCTGTCTATGGAAGCGATTTTGGGCACTACCAGTAGGACCTCTTTGTTGTGCATAAACTTCCTCGTCATCTTGATCCTCATTGTTCTAGTGTCTATGGAAGCGATTTGGGGTAGGAGGGTTTTTTTGGTTTTGGTTTTCCACTAGTTTGGTCAACATTGTAGTCAATTTGTTCATGCCCTCTAGTAATGTTTGCATGTTCGGGGTGTTGGCATTGGGGTTTTCTATTTCCTCATGTGTGATATTCTCATGGGAAGAAGTAGGAGAAGGATTGGAAGCCATGGTGTTAAGTAGTGGATGATCGGGATCAAAACTATTAATGCGTAAAGGGGAAGTATAATGTGTACCTTTGTTTCATGGAGGTCTTCTTTGTGACTTTAGGAGCCCTTCATTTGAATTTGCTAAACTAGATAAATCACTCGTTTGGTCCTTTGGTCCACCTTCCGCTCATGCACTTGTTACTAAGTCCTACTTAAGAAATTATACCTTTGATTTCTGCAAAAATTTTGGTTAAATTTTGGTAAAAAATTATTTTGTTTCCTGCCCAACTATCTCTCCAACTGCGACACAGGTTTGAATTTTGAATTCCAATGGCTAGTTTTCACTGGTCAAGTTGCCCCAATGGCTATATCTGTGATCTCCTCTAATGACTAGTTTGGATAGTCACTCCACTAACAACTAGTATATCCTGCTCTATACTACTACCCTAATTCTGAGAGGATAACACACATGTTTGTGATGTACATGATGAAACTTGCCTAAGAGATGACTCCAATGACTAAGCACATCTGGACACGTAAGATGACCAATCAGACACTATTAATTGCAAGGATGAATACTGTACTAACTCGATAATTTTTTTAATCAACACGAAATGACACGCAAGTTGACAAAAAAACACTACACAATAATGGCATAGTGAACTCGATGACTCAAAAATGAACGATGGCATGTGACAAAGACATCAAGGATCAGACGATGAAAAACTGATGTGATAGGAGATGATAGCTAAGAGACATGACTAGGATTGACGCAGCGACTCAAGACGACAAGAAATAAGATATTTGAAGACACAATGGGATGGAGAAACTACAGCTAAGCCAACCAACGACTGCGGCTAAGCCAACCAACGAGTGAATGACATGACTACAGCTAAGCCAACCAACGAGTTAACAATGTGAGATAGGGTTTTACGTGCGTGGGAAAGGGCTAATGGGCATGTGATCGAAGTCACAACCTTGTAGATGTAGCTACCCCCTTATAAATGCTTAGACCGCCCTCACACAACAAATATGGGATAAATATCCCAAGATAAAATAACAAAAAAAAGTGTACCTTAGGTTAGGTGATTAATAATGTTTTATACGTGCGATTTGATTGGTCAAGGATCTTTTCGCAGTATGTTGCTTCTTCCCGATGGATTTCCTACGTTTTACACTATGATTCGGATGGTTGCTCCTACTACATGCCCCAGCCAGGAATCTGCTCCATTCAGATGTTTCCTTATGATAAAAGGTGGTGACTATTGCATCTGAGAAGGGTTTAATATCCTCGTGGCCTGATAGTATGTGCTAGAGTTTGCATAGTGAGGGGTTTTGGTATACCCAACACAACTATGATTAGCATCTTGAACCTGCACCGTTGTCCATGAAGATGTCTTGGATACTCACACTGAATAGCATGAAGGAGATCGAAATTAATTTTGGATGCTTCATTATGTTCTTCAGATCATTTTTTTTATCAGCGCTGCAGAATGTCAATTGTAGGTTGTAGAATCCCACTAGCTACTCTCTGAAATCGTATACTGATACCACATGCAAAGGTATTTCTACCCTTTTATTTGTTAAGCAATAATCCACGAGCGAGTTTAATCAATTAATAACCAACAGAACCACGAGTAATAGAATATCAAAGTAAATACCGACAGACCGAACAAAAATGAAATCGATGTGGAAATAAATGAAATTATGTTTAAATCAAGTTTATCACTTAAGGAGAGTTGGTCCTCGCCACTTGGAGGACTTACTCCTTTGCAATTGCAAATGAATTATTCGAGATAAAATATGATTTCCAAATTAAATCAAGAACCTATGTAAATAATAAATTTAATCAAACAATCCTTGGAAACCTAACATAGTCGACTATCTATGTTAGATATGTAACTTTTTGATAAAACCTATATCATTCCTTAAGTTTGTAGGCTTCCTTATGTCTCCCTAGCTATGAGAGTGTATATACCTAATGGAATTTTAGGTTTTGTAAAAGCTTCTTTTTTTCTAATGGATTTGCAACTTGATAATTTACGACCAATGCTAATATTACCAAGTTTTGTGGAATTTATTATGACTCCCTAGGGATATAATATAGTGCTTTTGAAAATATAGTTCAATTTTTGGTTGATTTTTTAAGGCTTTGTAAATATCAAAAATCAAATTTTATCTATCCCTTATTGCTCCTATTGAACTAAGAACTTTTTCTCAATATGTAGAGGTTTTAATGTTGGATTTATTTTGTCCCTTTTTGATGTGTTTGAGACAAGTATATATATAAGTTTTCAACCTTAGCCTAAAGCTTTTAATAACCTCTTTTTAAATATCCCTTATGTTTTTATTGAAGTTTATCTAATTTCCAATAAGTTAATTTGAAGTAGTAACCCTTATAACTCCCAAATATTGGAAAATTAGATCACAATAATATTTGCAAATATTTTAAATAAATTCCAGTAGAAGTCCTTATTACTCCTATGTTAATATTGCAAATATTTTATTGATATGATATATTATTCCCCTTTTAGGATATAGCTTTCAATGTAGTTGAATTCTTTTAATTTCAACCTTATAACTCCTAAGTAAAAGAAAGCATATTATGGTGGGAATAAAGCTTACCTTATATCATTCAATATTCAATGTTGTATTCATTATGCATGTACTGCAATATGGACATTGATTCTATGGCTCTTATTTCAATGATTTTCTTGGAACCTTGGTGGCAAATAGATGTTCCAAATGTGGCCCTTCCTTCAATGATTTTCTTGGAACCTTAGTGGAAATAGACTTTCGAAATATAGCCCTTCCTTCAACAATTTTCTCGGAACCTTAGTGGAAATAGACGTTCTAAATGTGGCTCTTTGTTCAATGATATGCTTGGAAACTTAGACATTCCAAATGTACCATCGCTTATGTTTGCTCTTGACCTTCCTTCTTCAAAGCATTGAAGGATCTTCCATGCCTTTCTTCCACGCTGCCACTACACCCTATGATTGTAAAATTCAAATGTAAATGCTCTCATGTTCAATGTGTTGATCGTTGATACTTTTAAATTTGGAGGAGAATCTTGATGTGATTGCCAAGTGGCACATCTATTTCTTTGTGAGCACTTTAGGAGTTTGAAGATGCTTGAGAACACTTAGTAACATTTAGACATTACATTCTTTTAACAAAGTGTTTGGCTTCCCTTTGGATAAGTGTTCCTCATATGATAATTGCACCAACCTGTAGCTTGTAACCCCCTTGTTGTTGACGATGAGTGCTTGAGTGAGGAGCGTTAGGGTCTTGTTTCAAGTGATAAATATCACTTCCTCCTTGTGCATGGGCATCTTCTATAATGCTACTTCAATGTATCCTTCTTGGAGGTTCTTTAAACCCTGTGATATCCATAGCTCCTATTTCGATCAATTGCACTTGCTTGTAGGTTGTTTCAGGCTGAGTTGAGGAGCATCGATCTGAAGGCTTGAGCACCAAATTTTTTCTTCAAATATGTGGAGACTGGAATGCTCCAATGGTGCTTCTTTTTCCTCTTAACTCACTTGTTTTACATCCTCCTTGTAGACAACGTTGCTCTATATTATAACATTGTTTTTCTCCCTTTAATCCTTCGTCTTGTCTCTTGCAGGTTCGACCATCCAATATGAGGGAGTAAGAGTCTTTAAGATGACTCCTTTGATGTGCTTGGAGGGAAGATAGTGAATGACCACCTTCGACTAGTTTTTCCAGCATACGTTGAGCCCTTGAGACTCCTTTAAATCTTCCTCCATTGATGTGCTTGGATGAACGTTAGTGAACAACCGCCTTCGGTTGGTTTTTCTAGTAAATGTTGAGCCCTTGAGACACCTTCAAATATACCTCTTTTTTCTGTATAAACCATATTAGGATAGTGCAATGAAATATAACATATTAATGTATAAAATAGATCTTATTGCACCTTCTTTTACACCTCTTTTTCAAGGTCTGATTTTTTGGTTTGTGGCAGAATTTTGAATGCAATATGAGGGGTTTTTGAGGTTGTCTATTTGATTAGACACCTCCCCCTTTTGCTTGGATATTTTATGGATGGATCCAAGCTTGTAACCACTTGATAGAAGCTCTCTTTTTCTGTATTTTTCTACACTATTTCTTTTGTAGAAAACTTAATGTGCTTTGAGCTTGAGACTCACCAAGTCTCGTTCAAGGCTTCCTTTGTTGCTCTTTTGGTGGTTACTTTCTTATCCAATTCTTGGAGGATTGAGCTGATTTTGTGGCTTCCTTAGGCCACTCAAAGTTGCAGATCTCTGTGCACTAATAGTGTCTTTAGACACTTTGACAAATTTTGTTTTTGTGCCTTTCTCAAGAACACAAATAACAATATTTTGAGAGCAATAGGATAGTGCAAATAAATCTAATAAATTTTCACTTTTAATGCACTAACAATTTCACCTTATCACTCCAATTAACTCTCAAAAATTAATGCACTCAATCAATTTACTGCAACTAATCAAGAATAATATAGAATGAATCTTCAAGACTTATTCTACAATTTTGTTATAAGCAAAGGTAGTAGGAGCTAGTCTTCTTTTGCTTTCCAAAGTAGATGATAGGTAGTTGATAGATAGTTGGAATTCTAAAATCTAATCAACTCCTAAAGTGCAAATGAACCTAAAAGGAACCTTTCTATTTTTGCACTTTTGAAGACTTTAATTCAATTCTCCTATTTGCAACTTCAATTCAAATTAAGGTGCTTAAAAAAATATGATAAGTAATCCAATTAATGAATCTACTTGCACCAATAGTTGCATACATTTTTCTGAAATCTCTTTTTCCGCTTTTGTAGAGGATGTAGATCTTGGTGTCTAGGATCACCAAGTTGTTGCCTTGTGTAAGATGTTGCAGCTCTTTGTAGGCTACCTTGAATAACTTCATCTTCACCAAAATATGGTCTCAAACTTTATTTCATGAGCCTAGGATTTTGGTGGCTTGTTCTCCTCTTGTAGTCTCCTCCTTTTGCTGTAGATTTGAAGAGATCTTAGTTTCTGAAGTGATGCCTTCTTATTGTGAGAGGTAATCTCCAAATCTCCTGGATTTGGTAGGCTTCTTATATCTAAATCTTCCTTCAAGCTTCTTGTCAAATTCTAACTTCAAACAAGATCTTCTTCTCAATATTTTGAGTGTCTTGAGGTCTTCACTAGATTCTTCTTCTGGTATTTGGCACTCCTTACCAAATTCTTCTCCTCTTGGGCTTATTATCGAATGGCAATAATTGTCCCAAGTCCTTCACTATCATGGGCTTCTCCTTGGTAGTGGATTTCTCCAATGAGTTCTTCTTTGATGATTTCTTTAGTAAGGCTCTCCAAGCCTTTTACTAGATGCTCATTGAGACCTCCCCAAGGTCTTTGATCTTGTAGCTTCTTCTAGTCTTTCTTGAGACCTTTTCTTCAACCTTCTACTCCTAGAAGTGTTGGTGGTGAGATCTTCCTCTGGATATTCGCTTCTGCTACTTCTGGATTCAATCAGGACTCTCCTAGTCCTTCTTCCAATACTAGAAGTTCTTCAATGATATCTTCTCTTGATCTCTTTGCTTGTAGGTGTTGGATTGATTCTGAAGAAGATACTCTTCCTAGCTTTCTTGTAGGAAGTTTTCCCGACTCACTGAATCTCCTTTCCCTGCAACAAAGTATTAGTACTAAAATCTTAATCTCCTTCTAAATCAAATACTCTCTTCTGGAGTCTTCTTTAGGATCAAGGCTACTATGGCCTAATTTTAGTATCAAGGCTCTTGTGGCCTTTTTCAGGATCAAGGCTTTTGTGGCCTTTTTCTTCAATATCAAGGCTTCTATGGCATTTTTTAGGATCAAGGCTTTTGTGGCATTTTTCTTATGGATTTAGGCTTCTATGGCCTTTTCTTCTTGATCAAGGCTTCTATGGCCTTTTTCTTCTGGATCAAGGTTTCTATGGCCTTTTCTTCTTGATCAAGGATTCTATGGCCTTTTCTTCTAGATCAAGGTTTCTATGGCCTTTTCTTCTGGATCAAGGCTCCTATGGCCTTTTCTTCTTGTGTGAAGTTCTCAATTTAGTAATGGAGATCTCCTATCTCCTAAATTCACCACAACTCTTTTCCAAAAGTCTTCTTCCATAGTATTCTTTTCTTGGACAAGAAACTAACCTCTACACTATGAAGATATGTCGACCTTCGGGCAACAAATTTGAAGTCTCCTAGCTTTATTTTGTAGGAGGAATCCCAATCTTCTAAGAATTATATTTTTGCAACAAAAATAAACTATGGGCAATAGTTAAGAAATTCTAGATATCCTGAATTAACTTCACTAGTTGATTTGTCAATCTAGTGGATTGAATGTTGAGTCCTAGTCTTCACGAGTTTTTCCTACAACTCTATGGAAAGACTCTAGCCAAAAGTAATCTCAATATTTCTAAAACTGAGATTTCTTTTAGTCCTCACTTGTGGCTCTCCCTTGTTTCTACCACCTAGACTCTTCTAAGAGTTTTTGATAGTGACTAGTCCAAAGGCATGTCAGGTTGACAAATAAAATTAGGCTCATTGATAATGGTGGCTTTCCTATGGCTAGATCTATCATAGCTCTGATACCATTGTTAGCTTTTTATGCTATATGCAATGGGAGATAGAAATCACAAGATGTAAAAATAATAATATGAAAGAAAGTAAATTTGCGAGATGACTGAAAATATACTATAAATAGAAATGACATAAATGAATACAATGTAGTTATGGAGGAAATGAACACTCCATGAATAATGCTATTGGACTACATTGCACCCATCTCCAATATGGATGACTTTATCTATGCCCTATGATGCACTATGAGCTACTCTCTATGACACTATGTGATATGTGTTCTATATCTATGACTATGACAATAAGGCCATTATATAGGAAGATAGGTTCCTTGGCCAACACTCTATCTAGTTGTGCAAGGGATAACTTGCACATGTACAACTTGCACATTGACACTTGTGCATTTATTACATTGCATGAAGAAACTAAGTAACTTCCCCTTAAAGTAATCTAATGTCCTAAGTATTTATCTTGGTACATACATTTACATGACCCAAATAATGTAATAATGATCTATTTCTAACAATCCTATATGCCTTGAAAATGCATCACCACAAGATAAATGAGTGGTCATCTTTCAAAGCATAAAGGAGGACTTATAAAAAATATAACGAGTATAATATGTCTTGTAATAATAAAACATAATATTTATCACCATGCTTCATAACCATTATAACCCCTCATGATGATGCAAGGGAGGATGCCAAGAATCCTTGAAGACATTGACAAACTTTATGTTATTATAATTTTTATGCTAATCAATTGGATGGTGCAAAAGAGGAATACAAGATTCAAATGCATGGTAAAAATTAAATTTACAAAGTCATAAACAATAGAAGGACAAAGATTTGCTTAGTTTTATGCAATTCTTCATTTGTTTTTCTTGTGTTGGCATGGATGAGGAGAGATGATGCTATTGACTATGGTTGGTTTATGAAAAATAAGACCTTGTTGGACTTGAACATGTCATGTTTCATATAAGTGAGGAATTAACATTTAGCCTTTCTCATTTTTTTTCACCTTCTCTCCTAGGAGTTGGAAGCAAGGCAAGAATAAGCTAAAGTTAGGTCTTAACTGCAAATGAGAGTTGGTAGCGCCCACATTACAAATATCAGAATTTGGTTGGTTGTCTTTGGTTGTGATTTGGGATAACTAGGCTTTTGAAGATCATAAATTTGAATCATGCAGAGTAGTTTTACTCTTGTCTCATATATATAAACGAGACTACTATTTGTCCCATAATTAAAAAAATAAGTTAGCACCATTGAAGGGTGTATTAGGTAAGATTGTAATCATCACATGAGAATTGAAGCCTACACATTTTTGCATTTTGTAATTAAATTTAGCTTTAAAAGTTTTGGATATGTAAAAAATTTGCACAAAGGTAAGAAACTTAAGAAATTAAATCCATTTTATATGTAAACCTACAATTTTGTTTTCACATCTTTGACATTTTAATTGAGAAGTCTATAGTGTGTGTCTTAGAACTTGTAGTTGTCATAAGAGAATTTGTAGATGGTTCTACACCGTCAAAGTCACCCGGGGGTCGCACCCAGCCCTGCCCGCACCAATATTATCAATTGGATTTTGGATACCCAATTCAGCTTTTTGGTAGGGTGGAGATTCGAATCTGAGACCTCCCTTGGAGGATTGCCCTCTCCTCTCCAACTCACCTACAACACCTAGATTTTTACATTATTTACTATTAATATAAACTTTTTAATTTAATATTAAGGATGATACGACCTTAAACTCTTATCTATAAAATCTATGTTCAATTTATAACGAGGTGTTTAAATATATTAAAAAAATAAAATAAAAATAAAACTTAAAAGATCCCTAGTGCATTCCTTTTTGCGTTACGAGCAATGCTAGTTCTAACGAGCTTCGTTGTCAAAAAGCTATTGTGCTTTCAAGGTGGTGGTAGGTCGGACGAGGAACATCGAAAAAACAAAAGATTATTATTGCTTAAATTGTCACCCTCTTTGAATTGTCTCCGTATGTCCTCTTAGTTTCATCCAACACTAAAATTAAAAGTACATATGCGTGGTGCAACTTGACGTCTGTCACTTTCACTGGTCCCAATTTTTAAGGTTTAATGGTAAATATTTTGAAAGTTTAAGTTTGGTTTTTATATTATAGGTTAATAATATTATTATAAAATTAATTTTATATATTTTAGAAATTATTTATTTATTTATTTTAAACAAAACAAGATAATTTTTAAATCAAATTTTCAATTATAATAATTAATTTACCAATATTCATATAATAATTTTTAGTTTTTATTTAAATATTAAAACTTTAATTTAAATAAAAATCTCAAAATTATTTATTAAAAAAAACGCAGGGCCTAAAACTTATCCAAAAGTACCATTTTCTACTACCCGTGTTTATATATTTTCCTATGATATTTTTGAAAAGTCAAGTTGACTAATTGCTTAAGTTGAATAGTTGCTATGGTTAAATTTGACTTTTAATTTAACCATTAATAGTAAATTGAATTTTCATTTTGATCTTAATCATTAATATATTTTTTTTTTAAATAGGGTGAAACTATAATTAAATATAACAAAGATTATATTTTGTGGTTTGAACTTAAGTTTTTTAAGTTGTAAGTTTATTATAGTGGTAAGGGTGTTGTCTCTCCTTGGGAGGTCCAAGGTTCAAACCCCACTCAATATGAAGGGACCAAGATCTATCGTAAAAACCCACGTTTTTAACTCATATTTTAGTCAACGAGGGACAAATAGTTGATGTAGACCACACCAAGATTCAAATCTCAATGACACTAAATAGTTCAATGTGATAGTTGGAATAAATAGTTGATATAGCCCACACCAAGGTTCAAATCTCGATGACACTAAATAGCTCAATGATGTAGACCACACGAAGATTCAAATCTCAATGACACTAAATAGCTCAATGTGACTCAATTAGTGTAAAAACTTTCAATACCCTATTTAAAAATTAAAAAAAAACTTAGTTTTTTTTTTTCTTTTTTCTTGTTGCATAGATGAATTAAAACTTAGTTCTTTTTAGTAAAAGTCCAAAATGATACAACTTCAATGTCTCAAAAAAATTATTAAAACTTAGTTCTTTTTAGTAAAATTCCAAAATTAAGCAACTTCAATGTCTCAAAAAAAAAAAAATTAATGGAAATACTAAGCCTATGTCCACTAGAAGTAGTTATCAAATCATCTAGAATTATTTAATTCTAACTAAGGAATTGTATGCAAAACATATCGAGATCTCGTAAGGATAGTCGGCCTCATTGTCAATTCCACCATTTTGGATAATAAATTGGAACGCATCATCCATCGGACCTTTGTTGTACCCTAGATTGGACGAATCGCAGTCCACAAGTTCTTGCTCTGATAAAGATATCAGGTTTTTGGTGGCAAGCATGTTAATTCCTATTGTCATATTTGAGCGTACCTACCAGGGGGAAGGGGAGGTGATGATTGCACCTGTGAATCACATAGAGAAAAACAATAAGAAGCATCATGGGAAAAAGGGAAGAACCACCTGCGAGGCAACCTTTGGTTTTTTAATTGAGGTAATTTCTCGTCAGATTTACTCCTTGATGTGTAGTGACCTCCATAAGCTAAGGGCAAGGTGTGTGTATCCGAAGAGGGAATTGCAAGGAAAGTAAAAAATTAATAAATTGAATGCTTGCAAAAAAGTAAAAGCCTTAAGCCACGAAGGTGATATGCTAAAGAATTAAAAAGGGACTTCTAATTTTTTACTACAACTAGTGGCAATTGAGACACAGAAAATGTCACCTATGGCTAGTGAACACAACTAAGCAAAACACATTGTCAAGAATCAAGACAAGTCAAGACAAGTCAAGACAAGGAGGACATAGTGATATTAGTCGCGGCTTCCATTAACCTGTTGAAATGATTGTGATACAATGAGGTCTAGAGGACTCGATGCTCCCTAGGCACAAGAAAATGCATGGGATACCTTTGTTACAATAGAAAACAAGGGTGTAAGGAAGAGCTTGCAATGTTGTGTGTTAGACACAAGTAGACAACTTTTAATACATTTACAATACAAATCGGGCCTATTTATAAGCCAAGAGGATGTTACCTTCCCTCTGAGGTTCTACATACAAGACCTATGAATATATTTTGTTATTACAACTAAGAAATATTTTTGCAACTTGCACAATCACAACTTTGAGGTCTCTAAATCTAGGGCCATAAATATTGAAATATTTAGGACCTTCAAATAATTGGTGTGATTGAATGGGATCTTTGTTGTGTCGGGGTGGGTGCACCATAATTCTATCGGTGGTTTTCTTCTAGGGGTAGGTTATTTTGTTGATATGGTAAACATGGCCTCCATGATTGATGCAAGTGGGTAGGGTAGGCTCATGTTTATGGTGGGTGATGGCCATGATTGAAGTGTTATTAGTTCTAACAGGCTTTGGCCATGAAATTCAATCTTTGTGGCCACTAATGGGTGTCTTATTTATATTTATTCTATCCATCCTTCTTGTGTGTGTGGCTATCACATGTCTCTAGATGGGATGTAACCTCATTTAACCAATGATGTGCCTTATCCTTAGAGCATTGGTTCTTTCCTATAGTGAGCTTTTGTTTGATCACCACATGTCTTGATTTAGCTTTGGTTAAATCTCCCCTTCTTCGTTAGCACTTCTTTGGTCAAAAGAACTATGCAAGTTGTTGGATTGAAAATCAATAGTCTATGGGACTTGGTACCCATGCTTTGGCTTGATTTATGAGGATGTGAAGCAATAGCCATTGATGGAAGATCTAATGGTTGGTCTGGCCTACATCTTAGTTTCCCTTCTCTTGAAGCTCTTTTGATTTTAACTATAGGCAAGAAATGCCTTTCGATATCATAATCTTGGCTAGTCCTACTTTTGACTAATATAGCTTAGAGTGAAACAATGCTTTAGGGAAAATATCCCTGTAGCTTTGGTAGCTCCTAGGGTTCTTCCACCTATTGAAGGAGTGAACCCAAAATTTTCTTTCCTTGTTCATTGGGCATGGAGTCTAAAATTGGAAGCTAATATTAACTTATCTTTTGATACTATTGGATGCCACAAAACACTCATAGTTGCATCAGAGGCGGGGATTTTATATTTGGATAGTCTCTAGGATTTTTTCCAACTAATTCCCTTGGCATGGTGTAAAGATAACACATGCCACAACAGGGGCCATAAGGTCCTTTGAACATGGTCCAAAAACTAGCTTAAGAAATTATTTCTAGGGAAGTCAGATGGACCCAAAGCTATTTTTCATAAATCATTCTAATTGATAAGAAGATCATTTTAGTTATCATTGGGAGGGTTGAGTGCCTTCTCTCTCCAATGGGGTATTATTTAGATATCACTGAGAGGGATTTTATAGATGGCATAAATTGTAGGTCGCTAAAGGCTGGTGCATGGTCTCATTCTTGTTTTGATGGTTTCCTTTGTGGCCTTTGTTATGATCAGACATGCATGCCTTTGAAAACCCCCCTTTCATGAGCTCAAGTTTTTGGGTATTGATCCAAAATAGGGTTATTGTATAGAAAACATATTGGGTGATTGTTGTCATACCCTATCCTCTCTTGTATAGTATCAGTCTATCATTATCCCCCTCATTCAAGTTGGATATGAGTATCTCTCGCATGAGCTTCATTAGAAAGGATGACTCTCCATCATATATGCTCTATCTTTCACTTGTATGGATCATCATAATTTCATCTTATGTAAAGAAGAGCTTGCAATATTGTGTGTTAGACACAAGTAGACAACTTTTAATACATTTACAATACAAATCGGGCCTATTTATAAGCCAAGAGGATGTTACCTTCCCTCTGAGGTTCTACATACAAGACCTATGAATATATTTTGTTATTATAACTAAGAAATATTTTTGCAACTTGCCCAATCACAACTTTGAGGTCTCTAAATCTAGGGCCATAAATATTGAAATATTTAGGACCTTCAAATAATTGGTGTGATTGAATGGGATCTTTGTTGTGTCGGGGTGGGTGCACCATAATTCTACCAGTGGTTTTATTCTAAGGGTAGGTTATTTTGTTGATATGGTAAACATGGCCTCCATGATTGATGCAAGTGGGTAGGGTAGGCTCATGTTTATGGTGGGTGATGGCCATGATTGAAGTGTTATTGGTTCTAACAGGATTTGGCCATGAAATTCAATCTTTGTGGACACTAATGGGTGTCTTATTTATATTTATTCTACCCATCCTTCTTGTGTGTGTGGCTATAACATGTCTCTAGATGGGATGTAACCTCCTTTAACCAATGATGTGCCTTATCCTTAGAGCATTGGTTCTTTCCTATAGTGAGCTTTTGTTTGATCACCACATGTCTTCATTTAGCTTTGGTTAAATATCCCCTTCTTCGTTAGCACTTCTTCAGTCAAAAGAACTATGCAAGTTTTTGGATTGAAAATCAATATTCTATGGGACTTGGTACCCATGCTTTGGCTAGATTTATGAGGATGTGAAGCAATAGCCATTGATGGAAGATCTAATGGTTGGTCTGGCATATATCTTAGTTTCCCTTCTCTTGAAGCTCTTTTGATTTTAACTATAGGCAAGAAATGCCTTTCGATATCATAATCTTGGCTAGTCCTACTTTTGACTAATATAGCTTAGAGTGAAACAATGCTTTAGGGAAAATATCCCTGTAGCTTTGGTAGCTCCTAGGGTTCTTCCACCTATTGAAGGATTGAATCCAAAAAAATTTTTCCTTGTTCATTGGGCATGGAGTCTAAAATTGGAAGCTAATATTAACTTATCTTTTGATACTACTGGATGCCACAAAACACTCATAGTTGCATCAGAGGCGGGGATTTTATATTTGGATAGTTTCTAGGATTTTTTCCAACTAATTCCCTTGGCATGGTGTAAAGATAACACATGCCTCAACAGGGGCCATAGGGTCCTTTGAACATGGTCCAAAAACTAGCTTAAGAAATTATTCCCAAGGAAGTCAGATGGACCCAAAGCTATTTTTCATAAATCATTCTAATTGATAAGAAGATCATTTTAGTTATCATTGGGAGGGTTGAGTGCCTTCTCTCTCCAATGGGGTATGATTTAGATATCACTGAGAGGGATTTTATAGATGGCATAAATTGTAGGTCGTTAAAGGCTGGTACATGGTCTCATGCTTGTTTTGATGGTTTCCTTTGTGGACTTTGTTATGATTAGACATGCATGCCTTTGAAAACCCCCCTTTCATGAGCTCAAGTTTTTGGGTATTGATCCAAAATAGGGTTATTATATAGAAAACATTCTGGGTGATTGTTGTCATACCCTATCCTCTCTTGTATAGTATCACTCTATCATTATCCCCCTCATTCAAGTTGGATCTGAGTATCTCTCGCATGAGCTTCATTAGAAAGGATGACTCTCCATCATATATGCTCTATCTTTCACTTGTATGGATCATCATAATTTCATCTTATGTAAGGAAGAGCTTGCAATGTTGTGTGTTAGATACAAGTAGACAACTTTTAATACATTTACAATACAAATCGGGCCTATTTATAAGCCAAGAGGATGTTACCTTCCCTCTGAGTTTCTACATACAAGACCTATGAATATATTTTGTTATTACAACTAAGAAATATTTTTGCAACTTGCACAATCACAACTTTAAGGTCTCTAAATCTAGGGCCATAAACATTGAAATATTTAGGACCTTCAGATAATTGGTGTGATTGAATGGGATCTTTGTTGTGTCGGGGTGGGTGCACCATAATTCTACCAGTGGTTTTCTTCTAGGGGTAGGTTATTTTGTTGATATGGTAAACATGGCCTCCATGATTGATGCAAGTGGGTAGGGTAGGCTCATGTTTATGGTGGGTGATGGCCATGATTGAAGTGTTATTGGTTCTAACAGGCTTTGGCCATGAAAGTCAATCTTTGTGGCTACTAATGGGTGTCTTATTTATATTTATTCTACCCATCCTTCTTGTGTGTGTGGCTATCACATGTCTCTAGATGGGATGTAACCTCCTTTAACCAATGATGTGACTTATCCTTAGAGCATTGGTTCTTTCCTATAGTGAGCTTTTGTTTGATCACCACATGTCTTCATTTAGCTTTGGTTAAATCTCCCCTTCTTTGTTAGCACTTCTTTGGTCAAAAGAACTATGCAAGTTGTTGGATTGAAAATCAATATTCTATGGGACTTGGTACCCATGCTTTGGCTAGATTTATGAGGATGTGAAGCAATAGCCATTGCTCGAAGATCTAATGGTTGGTCTGGCCTATATCTTAGTTTCCCTTCTATTGAAGCTCTTTTGATTTTAACTATAGGCAAGAAATGCCTTTCGATATCATAATCTTGGCTAGTCCTACTTTTGACTAATATAGCTTAGAGTGAAACAATGCTTTAGGGAAAATATCCCTATAGCTTTGGTAGCTCCTAGGGTTCTTCCACCTATTGAAGGAGTGAGCCACTTCTTCTTTGGAAACAACATGGCCAAGTAACTTCCCTTAGGGAACACAAAACATACACTTCCTTGGGTTTAGGCTACCCGAAATACTTGACATCACTTAAAAATATTCTCTAGGTGAGTCAAGTGGCTCTCCTTTTGTTTAGACAAAATATTTAGGTCATCAATATAAATAAAAATAATTTTATTGATCAAACATATAAAAGCTATTTACTAACATGCCCAATAGGATGAGCTTCTATATTCATCCTACTCATATTGGAGAAGTCTGACTATGACCTTGGTGAAGATCATAGTATTTCAAATTGAAGAGAAACACCAGAACAATTCACTTGGTGACTTCACTTGATGACTCAGATTCAAAAGATATACTTTTGAAGTTTTCTAATAAAATATATATTGATATTTTGATTGGGATCTCTATCTCATTAGCTTTATTAAATAAAAATCTCCCCACCTAGTGACTTTGTTCTCATAGGAAGACCTAGAGTTATATGATATGAAGACCTATGATCAAAGCCTCTGCTAGAGATAAACAACAAGAGCTAGTACGACCCCTGAATTGGAGGCAAAGGAGGAATCAATGATGCATTAGGTCAGCCATGGTCCATCAACCTCCTAGAAGAAGTTTATCATGGAATGCCATAGGTCCTTTGATTACTCTAGTTTCACCTAATGCATGTGACCCAACTCTTGCCTCAACATTTAAATATTTATCGTTATTATTGGGAGAAGATGAGGTCACTTTGACAGAACATTTGCAATACTTGGTAAGCTTATGCGTTGTGCTTTTTATTTAAAAGCAAGATATAGCCTTGAGGTTATTAGCAACTCTTTTTGAGGGAGATCTTATGAATGGTACCTCAGTCTCAGCCCATGGTTAGTTGAAAGTGGAGACCGATTGGTAGAGATCTTGGTCAAGTAGTTTGAGGAAAACGTAAACAAAAAATACCTAATGGAACAACTCACAACTATTAAGAGGATACATGTGGAGACAATGTATAATTTCAACAACTGATTCTATAAGACATGGCAAAGTATCCCTAAATATATCTGACCACCTCCAGGTATAGTATTCATTTAATTTCTAAAAACTTTCAATTTTGAGATTACCATGATGGTCAAGTCTAAGGGTGGTAGTTCACTATTGGAGGCCTATGAGATAACCATCCAAGCTAAGAAGTACCTAATCTAGATAGGAAGGTTAGCACCTATATAACCTCGACCATTATTTCCTTCCATTAAGAACCCATGTCATTACTCTTTAACCATACAACCTACCACTAGTTTGACTCATCCTCTAGCATATCAAGAGCAAAACCAAACTTCCTCTCCCATAGATGCTAAGATTGATAAAATGTTCAAAACTATGAGTACCCTCACTAATGATGTCACAACCCTCAAAAGGTAGTCAAACAACCAAAAATTTATCTATCAAAGTTATTCGAAACCTTTATTCCAACAAGGAAACCCAAGCTTTCGATCACCCTTAGCTAGATATCATAAGCCCCCTTTCCAACTAGAATCTTGTTCATACCTGATACTTTACCCAATATATAGTACTTGTATTTCAAAACCCAACAAGCCTAAGCCCATGCCATTCTACTTGACCCTGATTTATGAAGATTAATTAATACATAACTACATTGTTGAATTAGGGTCCAACACATAAGTAATTGATGAGAAATATGGCAAAGGCACTTAGCCTATCATTAGAACACACCAACAAAAAGGTGGTGTATTTATATGGAAATCCAATACCAGTTTTCGGGCTCATCTGAGGCCTTCCTTTGGAATTCTATGTATGCCTTGACTTGATGATGCATCTATACATAGCAATGATTGACCTCTCGACCTCATTTAGAATATGCCTTTGAAGAGAATTCATCATCAAGATCATAGGATACCTAGCACTTAACTACACCCACATGCTGCTCCAAAGTAGATATGAAACCAAGTTCAAAGTTTCATTATAACTCCTCCACACATACCACATATAAAAAATCCTTTTTGGGGGGGCATAAAATACTACGGCTACCTAATAGAGGAAAAATTTTCAAACTTCAAATACTTCATAAACCAGATGCACCCATACATCCCTGATGACTACCTAGAAGAGTGGGCATATAAAACATGGCTACTGGATTCTAGTGAAGCATTCAAGCCAAATAGAATGAGGTGATTTTTCACTAGGTATTTTCCTTTTTAAAAGAAAATATGTATTTATATAGAATAGAACTTAAGGAAGGTTGGAGAATTTTTCAATGCCATGGGGTTTAAGGTTTATAAATATAGATCTTCCAAATAATATTGACTACACACCCGATAAAAATATGGTGTTTCCAAAGGAGTAAATATGGTAGAACATGGTAACAGAGGCCCCATTTATGAGGTATCAATTTTAGCAATCATGATGGCACACAACCCAACCCCATTGGAAGGAGTACTTGTATAATCAGCAAAAGCTGGTTACCCAAAAAAACGTGTTGATGGACACCTAAAAGGTAGTAAGAGAAGCCCCAAGAGCCTAGGCACTCACACGAGTACCAAAAATATTAGGAACACTAGGTTTTGTAGGACATATTCAAAGAAAACAAGTACCATGATGGAGCACAAAAGAGAGTAGTAGATAAAAAATATGATTACCTTTTTTTCTAGTTACACAAGGTCAACCTGCCAAAAAATAGGGATACCTACAAGAGAAGGAACCAACAATCTAAGGAGAGGGTCCGCCATTGGGAAAATGAGGTTCCATCCCATCTAAGGATATGTGGTAGCCACATGTGCAAAAAATTGGTAGTAGAGGAGCATTAAAGAAGACACTTGCTAGTGGCCACAAAATATAACTTTTATGGCCAAATTATATCACAGTCAATTACATGCTAGTCGTGATCACTGCCCACCATATATGTGAGTCTACCTTGTCTACTTGCACTAGTTATGGAAGCCATGTCTACCACATCAATAAAACGATGCACACATAGAAGAAACACAATAATAGATTTATAGTGCAACCATCCCAATGTAGTAATAGAGGGCCTAGTTAGCCACATCGATTATTCAAAGGCCCCAAATATTTTAGCATTTATGGCCTTGGATCTAGAGATCTTGAAGCTACAGTCGTACAAGTTATAGAAGGATTTATTAACTATAGTAATAGAAGATATCCATAGGCTTTCTGCATAGAACTTCAAAGGGAAGGCACCCTCATCTCAGCTTATAAATAGGCTTGATTTGTATTATAAAAGTATTAAAGTTGTCTGCTTGTGCCTAACACTTAACCTTTTGGGTTCTTTCTTTCACCCTCCTTTCCTATTATAACAAGGGGAGCTCAAGCCTTTTCTCATGCCCAAGGATTAAAGCATTGAAAGTTATATACTTGTGCCTACCTGATATTGTGGGCTCTTCCTTTCACTCTTACTTTCCTACTATAACAAGGGTTGTCCAAGACTTTTCTCATGCCTAGGGAGCATCCCTCATTGTCTTGTAATCATTTCAACAAGTTAATCAAATTCATGACTAATTTCACTTTGTCATCCTTCTCTTGACTTGTCTTGATTCCTAGCAGTGTGTTTTGCTTGGTTGTGTTCACTAGCCATAGGTGATATTTTTTGTGTTCAATTGTCACTTTTTGTAGTAAAAAATTAGAGGTCCTTTTTAAAAAATTTGACGTGTTGCCTCTATAACTTAGGGCTTTTACTTTTCCCAAGCATTCAATTTATATATATTTTTTTACTTTTATTGCAATTCTTTCTTTGGCTATACATACCCCAACCTCAATTCGTGCATGTTACTGCACATCAAGGAGATAAAATCTAAAAAAGAGGTGAATTCACCCTACAAATGGTTCTTCCCTTCTACTCGTGATGCTTCGTGTTGATTTGCTCAACACGAGGTGTGGACACACCCATCCCCCTTTTTGATGGGTGCATTTAAAAATGATAGGAGTTCCTTCAACTGTTGGAGGAGAAAGTGCAACTAGTATTTCAAAACTCACAACTCGAGAGTAACTCAATAGCCTAATTTTTGTGAGTACTCGACAACTTGGAAAAAACTTAGCAATAACTAGAGAAAAAAACATCGAAGAAATTAAAATAAATAAACAAATAGTTTTTAATATAAGATCACAACATTTTAAAACTATTAACATTTTGTAGATGGGATATGGGAATAATAAGGTTTCCAAGCATTTCAATACTAATAACATGTATTATAAGGTTTCAACCTAGTCCTAACTCCTATGTTTAGCATTGTGCATTGACTGCCTCTCTCACAAGGAATTTAATAAATCTTTAATTATGTTACCTCATAAAAGTTATCACTAACATTAACTTTATTAAAAGTACATAGTCAAATATTGTGGTTCTCAACTAAAATGAAGTTTAAAAAATAATTTTTCACTTTATCAATCTGGTACTTTTTCAAAACCACTAAAGCATTTTTTGTGTCTCATTCTTATAATAACATTTTTTAAGCCTTTTGCATTGTTCTATTACCTTTAGAACCTCCAAGCAGACAATACCAATAGTTATTAAGTGGTTTACAATTTATGACCTTATTTGAGATTGAAATGGGTCCCACAAATACTAAATCATGATCACATAATGGCATTACAACAGCTTGAAAATTATGCATATATCACTTAGCAAGAACAAAACTTGAGTCTCTCTCCTTAAAAGTTGACCTAACTTTATTTGAAATTATCAAATTATATTTCTTATATAATAACATATCTAAAATTTTAAAAATAATTTAAACAATAAATATATTTTTTGAAAATTATTAATTTATCACAAGATTAAAATATCAAATTTATAATATTATAAGGATCAAAATTTTAAATTATATTGTTGAGGGAATCATTGATGATGGAGATCTACTAGTGTTGGTGTAGGAGAGTAGGAGGGGGAGAGGAATCCCTTGGACTAAGGTGGCCATATCAACTTGAAGGTCAAATACCAAAAGTATAGTAGAGGTCGATCAAGATTAAAAAAATAGCAATTATTTACACTTGAACCAATGAGGCTCTCATTGTCGAGTTTTGATCAACAGGGTCAAGAAGGAGAGGGCAAGATAAAAATTTTAAAAGATAATTTGATAGGAACTCTCAACCAATGTAGACTTGACTCATTGATCACTGACAATGGTAGGACGAGTGAGTCAATGATGTATGAATAGGATGTAGTGGACTATAGTGAAGAGCATGAAGAACATATGAAGGCCTTAGTTTTTTTCTTCAAGGAAGAACCTTTTGACATCTAGCATAAGTGGGACAAGGTAAGTGGATGTCTTGACTTAAATACATGCTAGAAGGTCCAATCAACTTCAAACCCTAACCCTAGGTCATATAAGAGGGTTATGGTGAAGGGGAAGTGTCACCAAATGAACCATAGGAAACACTAAAGGGTAGTTTGGCTAGATTGGGAGATAAAAAAACTAATAAAAAAAGAGAGAAAGGAAAGAAAAAATACTATATAAATTTATGGAAGGAGCTAGTCCAAATGGTTGTAGGTAAGGATCTGATGCTAGAGCAATTTTTATCACTAAAGGACAAGGCTTTGGTAGGTAGATTTATGGGTGGATTCATTAAACTAAAAACTCTACGAGAATAGATCAAGGTTACTTGGTTGGAGGTTCTGGGATATACTCCTACATATCATGTGATGATGAAGGATTGGATGGATTTTATCTTCCAAAAGGTAGAAGATGCTACAATCATAAAAATGGAAGATGGGGTTGGGGGTCAATGTTTTAAATCTAAAATTTTGGACTCTTGGGTTCAATATATGGTTTGAGAGAACTAATACTCACCATATTTGGGTCAAGCTACACTCTTTACCCCTTGAACTCTAGCATAAAATAATGTTGTATGAGATTGAAAAATTCTTGGTAGTTTTCCCTGGAGTAGATACGAAAAACTTAAGTAGTATCCAAAAAATGGTAGTTTGTATCTTAGTGGAGCTTGATATTAGTTTAGAGTTGCCAAAAACATGGAGTTCATGTCAAGAAATTAGACATATTTACAAAATATTATCTACATCAAGGTGTTATTTTGATGTAGTAATTATCATCATTATGATAATCTTAAGGTAAATTGTAAAATGGAAGAGAGTAGAGGACATGAGACTTTATAGAAGGAATTTGGAGGTTCTTTTGTTCTAAGAAACTCAAAGGAGGTAGTGATAGCCAAAGCAAAGATATAAGAGTACCCAATAAAGACTCTTGAATCACTTAAATAAAGGTTTCATATCATCAATATCCAAATAGAGAAGAAAGAGTTGGCTCCAAGCGACTACAATAGGGAAGTTTCATATGAGGGAATAGAGCTCATACCTATGATTGACAAAATCTCTTGAATCACTTAAATAAAGGTTTCATATCATCAATATCCAAATAGAGAAGAAAGAGTTGGCTCCAAGCGACTACAATAGGGAAGTTTCATATGAGGGAATAGAGCTCATACCTATGATTGAAAAAATACTTGGAGGTATTTTATTAAGTATCCATCAAAGCTCAAACCTAGTCTTACCCTTTTCTGGGAATGGAGGATTGAATTTTGATAATGATAGACTTGTTATATCATCTTATCCTAGACTAAGTCCCTAAATGGAGGTCTTGTCAAACCATAATTTTGATAAGAATTTTCAAGAGGGTGATGTTGTTTCTTCATTTTGGGAAAGTAGGGAGGATAAATATTTTGATCAAAATGAGGAAGGGGGAAGGGTTTCAAATCCAAGGTGGACTTTACAACCTCTTTCTATCAAGGGATTAGAATAAGTAGAGGAGAAGGATGTAAAACATAGTAAGTTATTACCCTCGTTAGACAGTGATATTTCAAGCCAAGGAAGCAAGCAGAGCTTAAACAACCCTAGTAGGATAATACAAACATATCATTTGACTGATATGCCCCAAGAGCCTTGAAAAAGGTAAAAAATATAATAGGTATGTGTTGGTCCGACTTTCATACACACCCTGTGAAGAATGAGCAGGAAACTCTGATAACACTTATACCGGGGTAATCCCCACTCACTTTAGGATCTAGCTGGTTATCCAAGGTGCGAGTTACAGAGTTGGGTCGAATGTCTATTCACTCTTTTCCACTTCTGGAATAGATTTCAATATGGACTGTCTGTTACCTTACAGGGGGTTCTCTAAACTTGTTCAGTAGTTGTTAGTTCTTGATCATCAGATTTAAAAATGATTCTTGATCTAGCTCTCATGGGTCAGCAGATTCAAATAAAAGACAAATAAAGAAAGTAAAAATGGATCATTTCACCAAAAACAAAGAGAGGGTAGGGTAGGGCAGAAAGAGAAGTTTATCAGACTTTAAACTGTAAAACTTAAAACTACCAATTTCATCTATACTATCAGCTTCACAACAGAACAAATCAAAGAAGAAAGCGTCCAGATTTCTAAGATCACTTTCAACCAAGAGCACAAGGCAAAATGGAACAGATCTAGCAAAAAATTATAAACCGAAGGGAAGTTGGTTAAAACTGGTATCTTTCACCGGTAGCCTAGCTCACACAGTGAAGACAGAGCAATTAGAACAAACTTGAACCTCAAATCTGTAATTTCCCCTAGCAGACAATAGAACAACTGAAGCCTAACAACATATTTAATCTTGATAACACAGATTCACAGCATATATCTAACAAAATTTAATGGAACAGAAAACAAAAGAAGATGCACTTATCACACTCTGCAAAAGATTAGGCTCCTGGCCATGCTATCATAGAAAAGCTAAAGCACATCAGCTCCAAGTCCAAAAATAAAAGTATTTGACAAAATTTGCAAGAAATTGCTTCAATAGCCTTTTATTTCTAAGTCTCCGCCTCTCGCAATTACATTGAGAAGAAGTATTTATAGACTCAGGACAGACCCTGATCTTTTCAGAAATATCTTCTTCTCTAATTGCAAATCTTATCATCTTAAACCCTAGGACCGGGTTTTACAATAAAAGCCACTTAAAACAAAGCTATGGATAGAACTTAACCATTCTGTAAATCTATGCAGTTAGCTGCCATAAATGGAGAAGATAGAGTTGAATGCCACTTGCATTCATTCGCAACTACAAATGAATGCTCTCATCAATTCCTGTTGGTGAGCCGGATGAGTCACCACTTCTCCATCAATTTGATCCGCAGACCCATCCCTGAGTTGAAATTGTCTTCATGCTATTAATTCTGTCATAAATTTGCCATTGAATGCTTTTACCGGCCTCTTCTCCTCTAGCATGGCGGTGTTTGATTAAATCTGCACTTTAACTTTGCCTTTATGGTCTTTTTCAGTTGTCCCGCAGGTGACAGGTGGAATCCTGTATGAAAGAGAAAAGATGCATTAGCACTTTAATAAAATTATCAAATCCAAGCTTAAAACATTAAAATCAGACTAAAAACCACAAAATAAGCTTGCATGTCGGCCCTGCTTGTCTGCCTCATGCTTTGACACGTGTCGCTATCCCAGGATGCCTTCTGTTTACCGCTGGAATGCACTTTCAGGCCTTTTGAGGACCTTCTCTCTCCTGTCGTGATTTCGCGACATGTCGCGAAATCGCGACGTCCCTGGCTCATCGGCAACTTCTTCCTCGCAGGCCGCGAAAATGCGACATGTCACGATTTCGCGGCATGTCGCGAAATCACGACCTTCCCTGGCGACCGCACAGGCTTCTTCAAGCATGTCGCGATTTCGCGACATGCTTCTTCCTTAAGCTTCTTCCTTTGGTTTCACTTTCACAAAAGGGGGTAGCGCATCGCTGCAAATCTTACCTCTTAGAAAACGTGCAGCGAGTCGCTGCAAATTTTACACTTTGGACTCTTTGAAACTATCGCTCCGCGATTTTGAGGCGTGCAACGCATCGATGCACTTTTGGTTTGTCGAGCCTCATCCCAAAAACAGTAGCGAATCGCTACAGCTCTTACTTTGCTCCCTTTTATATTCAATGCCCCGCGCCTTTGCAACTTTGGAACTTGCAGCGCATCGCTGCAACTTCCTCTTTAGACCCCCTTCTCAATGAGTGTGCAGCGAATCGCTGCACTTTCATTTCGGACTCTCTTCTTCGTTAACAGCCGCGATTCTGAGACGTGCAGCGCATCGCTGCATCTTTTTGGGTTAAGTCGTCGACTGAGCTTCTGGTCGCGATTCGTTGACATTTTCTACTGTTCCTCCTTTGCTTCCTCGAACCCGCGAAAATGGAACACGTCGCGAAATCGTGACGGTTCCGCCAAAGTCGCATGCATTGACCGCGTTGACCGTGATTTCACGACGTGTCAGCGAATCGCTGCAACTTTTGGACTTAGCCACTTTTCTCCTTTTCTCAGCGAAAATGCGACATGTCGCGATATCGCGACATGTCGCCAAATCGCGCCCCTCCGTACAACTTTCTTCTCTCTCCTCCGGTCGACAGCGATTTTGCGACACTTTCCAAAAATGGAAATGTCACGATATCGCGACACTTCCAAAAATGGAAAGTGTCGCGATTTCGCTACACATTTGCGACTTAGCCGATTTTCTATTTTCCTGTCGTGATTTCGTGACATTTCCATAAATGGAAGTGTCACGATTTCGCGACATTACTAAAAGGGAAAGTTTTGATTTTCATGTATTTATTTGACTGCTTTCTGGATTTTCTTTGTATCGGTGCAAGGTTTGGCTTAAGCATGAATGATTTCTAGCATGTAAAAGTTAAGCTTGTGATAATCAAAGCTAGAATGCAAGAAAAACACAACTTTTAAAAAGGAGGTAAGCAAGATCTGGATTTAAAACTGAGAAACATCTAGAGGGTCCCTGCTGCAAAATGGTATTTCAAAGTTTTCAAGAGGATTGGAATGCATTTTTCAGTGGGGGTGTGTTGCTTCTCAACAAATGGCGATATCTGTGGGTAAAATAGTAGCACTATTTTAGAACCCAGGACTCTGGCTTCAAAACAAAAAGACCATGCATCATGCCTTGCCACAGACATCCTTCACAATAAATTGACCACTAACTGCTAGCTGTTAAAATTTTCCAAGGACATACTAGGCTGAATTACTTCAAGGAAGATTTCTGATGTGCAATTACAAGGGTATAGAACTTTCTTCAAGGATGACTGGATTGACTGATGAACTCTGGATTGATTAACTTTTCTAGATCATAAAAAAGGGGAAACCGAGTAGAGCTCTGTTTACTAGTTTAGCCTTTTACAGCCTAGACAGAGTTACCCTTTAGATTTACACGACCCAAATTTACAACTGTATGGTGGAATGGAGTATTGGCTGCCTCTTTCATTGAGCAACCCTTTTCTCTTTCTTTTATCTCTCTCTCTCCTTTTTTTTTTTTCATCTCTCTTCTTTTGAAATATATCAATATCTGGAAGGCCTTAAAGAAATCACAACTTTCTTTTATCACTTGATCAATCTAGAATTGTTTCAGTCTAGGCAATGATAGCCTCTTTGGATACCCAAATAATTGCATGAATCATAGTCCCCTCTTATAACCAACTTTTCTTGGATTCCCCGGGAGTTCCTCCAACTAAACAACATAGCAGCTTTCTACAATTAAAACAACTGTGGCAAGTAAAACACAAGATCCAATCATCCCTCTACCTTCATCCTAAAATAGCAAAATAGTTCTACAGTTCAGTGTAAGCAGACTATCTCAATTAGAATAATGAACAGAATGGGGTACTGGATTGTGGATTTATCAGCTCAGAATAAAACAATCTTCAACAGGCTGACTTTTCATTAATGTTCAGACAAAGGCAAAGGACAGAAACCTTTAAAAGCTAAAGGACTTTGCACAGACTTTCAAGGACAGTCAGGCCTTAAAGCAAAACAAAAATAAAACTGTACAGACTAAAACACTGAACGACTAAAACACTGAACTGTACAGGCAGCAAAGAAAAAGAAGCAAAGCAACTAAAACTGAAACAAAAGACTATACAGACTTAAATAAAAGCAAGGATTAACTAAAAACACAGCAACTAAAAACTGTACAGGCAACTAAGAAGAAACATAAAACTAAAAACTATTGAAGCAAATGCACAAGAAAACTAGAACTATACTAAAGCAAAATAAACTTGCAGAGCCATTTACAATATGTACACATATTACAACTTCTTTATGACTTCATTCAAATGACACATTGGATGGAACAAAGAGAGAAATAATGTTTCAAGTATTGACCATTAACAGGGAGGTCCAGAAAATTACCATCCAGGTCTTGTAAACGGAAAGCATTGTTACCCAATATTTCAGCAATTTGGTAGGGGCCTATCCACAGTGGCTGCAATTTTGTGTGCTTACCCTTCTTCTCATGGGCCTTGTCCCACAGAAGCACCAAGTCAGCCAGTCTGAAAGCCTTCACTTTGGCTCTCTTGTCAAACCACCGCTTGACAGTTTCTTGGTGCCTACTGAAGTGCTCCAGGGCTTGGAGTCTTTCATCCTGCAAGTTAGTGAGGTCTAAAACACGGGCTTCAGCATCATCATGATCCTCAAAATAATCTAAGGCAAATTGGTAGGTGGGCAACTTCAAGGAGATGGGAACAATTGGTCGGGTTCCATACAGCAAAACAAAGGGAGAGGTCTTAAGAGCAACCTTATGTTTTATCCTGTCAGCCCACAGTGCATACTTCAACAATGTATGCCACTGCCTAGGTTTGTCTACTGCAGACTTCTTGATGGCATTCATTAAGTTCTTGTTGGTGGACTCAGCCAGTCCATTGCCTTGGGGATAGTAGTTGGATGAGAATCTGATAACTATCCCCATATGGTATGCCCAATCTGCAAATTCCAATGATTGGAAGGCTGGTCCATTGTCACATACCAAATTCAGGGGAACCCCAAATCTAGTTATGACATTTGATTCAAGAAATTCAACGACTTCCTGGGATGTACTCCTTGTAGTGGTTGCTGCTTCAACCCACCTTGTGCAATAGTCAGTAGCTGTCAGAACATATTTATGTCCTGCTGAGGAATTTGGATTGATTACCCCCACAAAATCAAGTCCCCACTGCATGAAAGGTTTGTTTATCACCACTGGCTGCAATGGCAGGGCCCGGTTGGCTTCTTTAGCTGCAAAAGTCTGGCATTGATGACAGGTTCTGACATGCTGATGTGCATCCTTAAAAAGTGTAGGCCAGTAATAGCCTGCTCTTAATATTTTATGTGTTGTGGCAGATCCTGATGAGTGCCCTGCCCCTAGTTTTTCATGAAAACTAGCCATGACTTCACTGACTTCACTGGGAGAAATGCACCTTAGAAAGATGCCAACATAATTCTCCCTATACAGAGTACCTGCCTTGAGGAGATAGTGAGCAGCTTTTAACTTTAATGCTCTCCTTTGAGTTCTGTTCAAATGGGATGGGCAAATTCCAAATTGTAGGAGATGAATGATATCTCCATACCAATCATCGATTCGGAATTCAACCGATTAACTTCTTGCTGTGGAGGCACTTCAGCAATGTGTCTGGACAAGCCAAGTCCTCTGATCAGTTTAGCAGGCCTAATCTCCAAGTCATACTCTTGCAACCTGGTAACCCAATTGCCCCTCAGCTCACCCAACTCATTCTGACTTAGGAGGTATTTCACAGCTGGGTCTGGCACTATGGCATGAGTTTTGCTTCTGAGTATATAATGTCTGAACTGTTTTACTGCTCTTACTAAAGCATAAGCTTGTTTGTCTAATCTAGAATATTTCAGTTCAGCTCCCTTCAGATTAGTGCTCTTAAAAGCAATTGGATGTTCTCCGGTTTCCCTCCGTTGGGTCAGAACTGCAGCAAGTGTATGTTCTGAAGAGAAAGTGTACAGATAAAAATCTGCACTGAAGTCTGGGCTTACTAGGACTGGTGCTTGTTTAATAGCTGTCTTAATTTCTTGGAAGGCAGCCTTAGCTTCTGGGGTCCAGGACAATGCAGGCGATCTGCTTTAACATGTCATTCATTGGCTTAACTATCTCTGCAAAGCCGGAGATAAACTTCCCGACAAAGTTTATCTTTCCAAAGAATGACCTCAACTCTTTCTTGGAGTTGGGAAATGGTATGCCAGATATGGCCCCAACTCTGCTTGGATCCATAGAAATGCCATCCTTTGTGACTAAGTGCCCCAGGAGCTTCCCTTCCGTTACACCAAAAATGCATTTCTTTGGATTCAGAGAAATGCCAAACTCCCTGCACTTGTTAAACACAGACTCTAAGTGCTTGACATGATCAAATCTAGATTTGGAGAAGACTGTTAAATCATCCATGTACACAACAATACATTTGCCCATAAGCCCCTTAAAGGCATGGTCCATTGCTCTCTGAAATGTTGCTCCAGCATTTATTAAACCAAATGGCATCCTTTTGTAAGCAAAAGTACCCCACTTAGTTGTAAAAGCAGTCTTCATTCTATCTTCTTTCTCCACCAATATCTGGTTGTAGCCTGAGAAGCCATCCAGGAAAGACATCATCTCTGATCCATTGACAATTTGCAAGACTTCATCCATAGAGGGCAAGGGATAGTTGTCCTTTTCTGATGCCTTGTTTAAATTCCTGAAATCCACACACAGGCGGATCTCCCCATTTTTCTTCCTGACTGGCACCAGATTTGCCACCCAAGTAGAATGCCTGATGGGAAAAATAATTGCTGCACTCAAGAGCTTCTCCACTTCTTTCTGAATGAGAGGTTCTAACAGAGCATTAACATGCCTCTATTTTTGTCTGAAAGGCTTGCAAGATTCTTTTAAAGGTATGATGTGAGTGTAAAATTTTGGATCAAATACCTTTAAATCTTTGTATGACCAGGCCATTACATCCTTGGATCTGTGCAGGAAATCAATCATATTTCTCTTTATTTCTGGATCACAATCCTTTGCCAACTTGATGTTCTTTGGATCCTCCTCAGTGCCTACATTCAAATTTTTAGTCTCATTGTCTGTGGTGCCCACATAATCTTCAGAATTCACCCTCTGCCTGATCTTGTCAACATCAAATAACCTCTCCAGCTCCACCATTCCCTTCGGGATTCTATTGTCCTTCAATCTCATGATTCCCCTGTCATCATATAACTGTTCCATCAGGGTGTCCCTTTGGCCTTCATCAATTATAGCATTCTCAAAGGTGTTGGTACTCTGTAAGAAGTTCACAATCTGTTGATCATCTGAGAAAACTTGAAAGCTATCTATATTGTTTGGAACCGAAGGACAGGGGACTAATTCAATTGAAAACTTATCCCATTTGAATTCCTCCAATGGCTTTAAACTTGCAGCTGAAGATGCCAAGACATCTGCATGTGAATTTTGTTCCCTGGGTATATGTGTTAAGTTAAATGCATCAAAGCCTTCCACAAGATCCCAAGCTCTGTGCTTGTATCCTTTCAGATAAGAGGCTTTACACTGAAACTTACCCCTGACTTGGCTTGCCACTAATTCTGAATCAGTGAAAACTTGAATGTTTTTCACATTTCTATCCAATGCAAATTTTAAACCTAAAATCAGAGCTTCATACTCTACTAAATTATTAGTACATGGGAACTCGCAGCGGTAAGACATAAAAAATGTCCGACTTTGAGGTCCCTTGAGGACTGCCCCTGTTCCAGATCCCTGTTTACATCTGGCTCCATCCACATGAAGTGTCCAAACTTCATTAGTATGTACAGGATGAGCTTTATTAAACTGGTTACTCTGTCCAGTTGTCAAATTGTAGACACCAATATCTACCTCTGCAATATTGACAGTTTCATTAGCTGCATTGTACTCTGTAATGGTGTGCTTATACCTGGGTTCCCTATCAACCCGCAACTGATTTGCTACTCCCTTCCAGGGCAACCACATGTGTGAAAAGTCTGTGGCTAAATATCCATTCAAGGACCTAGACCAATCCCTACTCAACAGCATCCCGTATCCCACTGGGATATCCACAACTTGGATTTCAATCTTATGTTGAGCCCTTGGCTCAGATGCCAATTGGATATGAATGTTTTGCAGCTCTCCAACAACCTTAACTTCTGACTTGTCCAATTGGACAACTCTCCTTTTAGACTTTATTGGGGTCAGTCCCAACTGCTGACAAATGGCCAGTGGCATAACATTAGCAGATGCACCTGAATCTACCAAACAATTATGTAAGTTCTTCCCAAAAATTCTGACAGTCAGTAAAAAGGGGGAACTTCAGTTTTTTCTTTGTACATGGCTAGATTGGCATTTGCTATTTTCTTTCCCTTGTCTACAGGTTTAGCAGCAGGTCTAGAGTATGTCTTTATCATGTTGTCTCTCTGCTCTGAAATTTGTGCCAACTCATGCAGAGTAATGTTGGCCTTAATCTTTTTCATGTCTTCCACTATGTTATATCCTTTGTTAAGTGGAGGAACAACAACATCTGGTACTCTCTGAGCTCCTCCCTTTGGTGGAGGTGGATTATTACTTGGAGAGGGGTCAAGAGGAATATTATGAGAATTGTCAAGAGGAGTTGATGTGGTATTTGGCTCTGGATTCCTGTTCCTCAGGTTGTAGTTATCTCTTCTATACTGTTGGAAAGCCTGTACCTCATCCATAGGCATTTCAACCACATTTTCAGATTCATCCAGGAAAGAGAAAGAATCTAGGACCATGGCTGCACTGTGGCCAGATGAACTTGGGCCATCAGCAGCTCTTTGATTTTCCTGAGAGGTGAAATCTACAGACAAAGCCTCAAATGCATTGCAAAATTCCAGACAGTCTAACTCTCCATGCTGAGAAGTGGCATGGATTCTGCACCAGTTGGGCAGGGCCAAATCACAAATGTTCACATCATGAGCTTTACCTTTGTAATCTTTATTAGGCTCATATGGGGGCCTGTTAAATCTGTTTGGTTGATATGAATATCTGTTGGGGTTGTCTCCAGTAGAAGTTTGCCTTTTAAAACTCAAAAAATCATTGGCCAGCTTTTGAACAATCTTTGAGACTTCTTCAATCCTGGCATTGTCAGCTTCTTTCACAGGGTTTTGTACATTCTCAACCGGTGCTGCAGCCAATGGTGTTGCTGATGGTAAAGTCTGACAAACTGGTAACATCATCTGATGTGGAATAGGATTGAACACAGGATCAGGTTGTGTGATCAGAGGAGTTTGCTAAAGATTTAAAGGCTGGGGTCCCAACTGTCTTTCCAGAATTAAAGCTTCTTTGTAAGCTTCTATCAAATTGGTAACAGTGGCATCTCTCTTCAAGAAGACAGAGGTCATGGGATCTAAAGAATTTCTAAAGATCTCTAGTGCCAAGTCTGCATTAGGCACATAATACCCAGTAAGTCTACCATAAGCTTTCTGGAATCTGACATTATAGGATCTGATAGATTCATTCAATTCTCTCTTGATGCCAGAAAACTGCTGATATAAAATACTGGGGTCTATCACTTCCCCGAACTGTGATACAAAAACTTTTTCTAAATCATTCCAACTGGTGATGGAATCATTGGTAAGATTTAGAAACCAATCATAAGCTCCCTCCTGGAGAGTAAACGGGAAGAGTCTGCAGGCAACATCCTCATGTTGTACATTTAATAACTTCAGTGCATTCTTGAATGCAACCAAGTGTTCTTCTGCAGTTCTTGTCCCATCATGTTTGTATCTGGGGAGATATCTTTCTGGATTTTCGGGCAAGTCATGGGCTATACCCGAAATGTTCAAAGCAGTGGAGCCCAACCAATTTGCCATAGCTAATGGATTAACAAGGATATTCTGAGCTCTGGTTGGAGTAACTATCAATGGTGATAAAACTGTTTCTGACAGAGACTTGGCCCTTCTGAGGCTAGTTCTTCTCGGAGTTTCTAATTCAGGGACAAGGAGCTCTCCAGCTCTGGGGTGGGACCTTGTTACCCTGTATGTAGAATCCAGCTTTCACAAACACTTATAACTTTGCAGTTCTCAACAAGTTCTGTATTTGGAAATTTAAAACACTGTACTGACAACTTACAAAATTGTACTGACAATTTACAAAATTGTACTGACAATTCTCAATCCTGACCGGAGTTGACTGTGGGTCCTTCAAATGTTGGTGTAGTGCTTACAATACTTGAACTGAGTTCATGGCCCTCCTTCTAGCACCAATTTAAAAGATGTTGGTCCGACTTTCATACACACCCTGTGAAGAATGAGCAGGAAACTCTGATAACACTTATACCGGGGTAATCCCCACTCACTTTAGGATCTAGCTGGTTATCCAAGGTGCGAGTTACAGAGTTGGGTCAAATGTCTATTCACTCTTTTCCGCTTCTGGAATAGATTTCAATATGGACTGTCTGTTACCTTATAGGGGGTTCTCTGAACTTGTTCAGTAGTTGTTAGTTCTTGATCATCAGATTTAAAAATGATTCTTGATCTAGCTCTCATGGGTCAGCAGATTCAAATAAAGGACAAATAAAGAAAGTAAAAATGGATCATTTCACCGAAAAACAAAGAGAGGGTAGGGTAGGGCAGAAAGAGAAGTTTATCAGACTTTAAACTGTAAAACTTAAAACTACCAATTTCATCTATACTATCAGCTTCACAACAGAACAAATCAAAGAAGAAAGCGTCCAGATTTCTAAGATCACTTTCAACCAAGAGCACAAAGCAAAATGGAATAGATCTAGCAGAAAATTATAAACCAAAGGGAAGTTGGTTAAAACTGGTATCTTTCACCGATAGCCTAGCTCACACAGTGAAGACAGAGCAATTAGAACAAACTTGAACCTCAAATCTATAATTTCCCCTAGCAGACAATAGAACAATTGAAGCCTAACAGCATATTTAATCTTGATAACACAGATTCACAGCATATATCTAACAAAATTTAATGGAACGGAAAACAAAATAAGATGCACTTATCACACTCTGCAAAAGATTAGGCTCCTGGCCATGCTATCACAGAAAAGCTAAAGCACATCAGCTCCAAGTCCAGAAATAAAAGTATCTGACAAAATTTGCAAGAAATTGCTTCAATAGCCTTTTATTTCTAAGTCTCCGCCTCTCGCAATTACATTGAGAAGAAGTATTTATAGACTCAGGACAGACCCTGATCTTTTTAGAAATATCTTCTTCTCTAATTGCAAATCTTATCATCTTAAACCCTAGGACCGGGTTTTACAATAAAAGCCACTTAAAACAAAGCTATGGATAGAACTTAACCATTCTGTAAATCTGTGCAGTCAGTTGCCATAAATGGAGAAGATAGAGTTGAATGCCACTTGCATTCATTCGCAACTACAAATGAATGCTCTCATCAATTCCTGTTGGTGAGCCGGATGAGTCACCACTTCTCCATCAATTTGATCCGTGAGACCCATCCCTGAGTTGAAATTGTCTTCATGCTATTAATTCTATCATAAATTTGCCATTGAATGCTTTTACCGGCCTCTTCTCCTCTAGCATGGCGATGTTTGATTAAATCTGCACTTTAACTTTGCCTTTATGGTCTTTTTCAGTTGTCCCGCAGGTGACAGGTGGAATCCTGTATGAAAGAGAAAAGATGCATTAGCACTTTAATAAAATTATCAAATCCAAGCTTAAAACATTAAAATCAGACTAAAAACCGCAAAATAAGCTTGCATGTCGGCCCCGCTTGTCTGCCTCATGCTTTGACACGTGTCGCTATCCCAGGATGCCTTCTGTTTACCGTTGGAATGCACTTTCAGGCCTTTTGAGGACCTTCTCTCTCCTACCACGATTTCGTGACATATCGCGAAATCACGACGTCCCTGGCTCATCGACAACTTCTTCCTCGCAGGCCACGAAAATGCGACATGTCGCGATTTCGCGGCATGTCGCGAAATCGTGACCTTCCCTGGCGATCGCACAGGCTTCTTCAAGCATGTCACGATTTCGCAACATGCTTCTTCCTTAAGCTTCTTCCTTTGGTTTCACTTTCACAAAAGGGGGTAGCGCATCGCTGCAAATCTTACCTCTTAGAAAACGTGCAGTGAGTCACTGCAAATTTTACACTTTGGACTCTTTGAAACTATCGCTCCGTGATTTTGAGGCGTGCAGCGCATCGATGCACTTTTGGTTTGTCGAGCCTCATCCCAAAAATAGTAGCGAATCGCTACAGCTCTTACTTTGCTCCCTTTTATATTCAATGCCCCGCGCCTTTGCAACTTTGGAACTTGCAGCGCATCGCTGCAACTTCCTCTTTAGACCCCCTTCTCAACGAGTGTGCAGCGAATCGCTGCACTTTCATTTCGGACTCTCTTCTTCGTTAACAGCCGCGATTCTGAGACGTGCAGCGCATCGCTGCATCTTTTTGGGTTAAGTCGTCGACTGAGCTTCTGGTCGCGATTCGCTGACATTTTCTACTGTTCCTCCTTTGCTTCCTCGAACCCGTGAAAATGGAACACGTCGCGAAATCGTGACGGTTTCGCCAAAGCTGCATGCGTTGACCGCGTTGACCGCGATTTCACGACGTGTCAGCGAATCGCTGCAACTTTTGGACTTAGCCACTTTTCTCCTTTTCTCAACGAAAATGCGACATGTCACGATATCGCGACATGTCACGATATCGCGACACGTCGCCAAATCGCGCCCCTCCGTACAACTTTCTTCTCTCTCCTCCGGTCGACAGCGATTTTGCGACACTTTCCAAAAATGGAAATGTCGCGATATAGCCGATTTTCTATTTTCCTGTCGTGATTTCGTGACATTTCCATAAATGGAAGTGTCGCGATTTCGCGACATTACTAAAAGGGAAAGTTTTGATTTTCATGTATTTATTTGACTACTTTTTGGATTTTCTTTGTATCGGTGCAAGGTTTGGCTTAAGCATGAATGATTTCTAGCATGTAAAAGTTAAGCTTGTGATAATCAAAGCTAGAATGCAAGAAAAACACAACTTTTAAAAAGGAGGTAAGCAAGATCTGGATTTAAAACTGAGAAACATCTAGAGGGTCCCTGCTGCAAAATGGTATTTCAAAGTTTTCAAGAGGATTGGAATGCATTTTTCAGTGGGGGTGTGTTGTTTCTCAACAGTATGATCAGGTATCAAGGCACTTATGTTATGAGACAAGTCAATATAAAGAGTTTATAGTATGAAGGAAATGCTACTTTAAAATTACACAAAAAAAGCTAAGAAGAAAATATTATTTGGAAAATAAACATTCATAGTTGGGGTCATTAGAGTAGGACATCCCTAGGGGAAATGGAATCAATGATCATCCTATTTTTAAATGCTTGAGGGCTTAAGGCCCTCATAAAAATATAACTTTAAAGAATTTGTTTGAACTTCATAAGCCAAATATAATTTTAATCCAGGAGACTATGCTCGATATAAATAAAGTAGTAGTCATCATTGCCTCTCTCCTATCAAATTAGAACTTTGTTGTGATGGACTCAAATGAAAGATCAGGGAGAGATTTAACAAGATAAAATTCCTCCTTCCAATTAGTAGATAAGGTATGTATTGAGGTAGGTATGGTTATAGACTTACATTTTATGGATCTAGGAAATCTATTTTATGTAGTCAATCTGTATGGTCCTTATGGTGGTATAAGGGAGTTTTTGGAATAATTATTTATACAAGAATTTTAAAAAAATAAAATGTAGTGGTGGGAGGGAACTCAAATTTTGTAATTAAAAGAGCATAAATGTGGCAAGAGAAGACCAGAATGGATCCCCTCCTTGAATTTTCCTATAGAAAATCGAGAATGCAAGGTTATATGATGTAGAATCCATTAAATTAGTTCCCACTTGGAGGAATCAAAGGACTATAAGATAGGGTATTTCTAAAAGGTTATATTTTTAGTGTATAAAAATCTCAGAGCTAAAGTAGAAAGACTAAGGACTTGGATAGATCATTGTGGAGGATCTGATCATTCACCAATTTTATTTTCATTAGAAAAATATCAAGAGAAACTTGTAGGACTTTTCAAGTTCAATGTTATTTGGTTAGAAGATGAGGAATTTAAAAATATAGTAAAAGATAAGTGGAGACATATTGACCTAACCATAAAAGAGACAATTATGTTTTAGTTTTCTAAAAATCTGAAGAGAATCAAATCCACTACAATTGCATTGGCCAAAGGTAAATATTAGGAAGCAAAGACAAATATAGTTGATATAGAATCTAAATTGAATCAGTTGTATAGTCATGAAGGCAATGAATTTTTTTCAGATAAGGAGAATTTGCAAGTCAAGTAGCTAGAAAAAAAGAAGAGGGAATAGCTAGAATAGGAAGATATAAAGTGGTTGGTCTTGGCTTTGAATTAGTGGGTGAATTGGAAGATGCTCAAGTGTAGTGTCATCATGGTATATCTCCTCCAATCCTCTTAAATGTTTTTCTTCCTCCTCAATTGCCTCAAGGTTCTCTATAGTAAACTCTAGGATCCATATAACTCTTGGTAATCCAATGAGAAACTGGATCTAGCTTATCCAATCAAATTGTCCAGTAAAAGATTCACTACCCTCCACGTATGTTTTACAAAGCCTAAAAATTATATTGCATAAAAACAAGCTCATTAAAGTGGTCTTGGCTCAACCTATTGCACTTTTGGTGTGTATGACCTCAAATAGAGACCAATTGTGCTCAATATAGGTGAGGCATGATAAGGAGCATTACATGACTCAAATTAAATTAAAAAAATGAAAAGTCTTGCGTGCCTCAAAAAAGCCTTTATAACTATTTATACTAAAATTACGTATTTATGTAACAATATAAATAATTGTAATCAATCATAAAATATGTTTTATTTATAAATTGAAAAGATAATTTTATAATAAATATTATTATATAATATTTATGTTTATTTTATTTTCATATATTTATAATTTTATCAAGCAAAATAAAAATTATAAAATCACAATCCATTTTATTTTTATAGAGTTGAATCCAATATAACTTATGAAAAACTTATTTAATTTTTTTTTTTTTTAATCTTATAAACATAATAATTGTAATTTATAGTTTGTCATGGATAAAACAAATAATCTCATGTTTTCAATGCACTTTTCAATCTAATATGAGGACAAGCTTTTTATTAGGTTTTGTAGTGTAACATAAAAAAATAAATAAATTATATATTTTTTATATAAATTTATATGTTTAGAAAATAATTTGTGAAAAAATAATTATTTTAATCTTGTCCAGGACATAACAAAAGACAAAATAAATTTTTAAATTTTAGGTACTTGGAGGATTTAATATTAAGATTCACTCAGGATTTAATAAGATTCATTCACCTACTTCTTTTCATTATATTTAATAAAATAAATTATATATCATAAAAAAGTTTTGTAAATATCAAAATTAACTTATATTTACCATTATACCGGCTTGAATCCAATACGTTTGCTCTATCCAATACCTCTAACCCGAAAAACAGCAGAAAACAAACACATTATCAGTTTCGCTTTCTCCATTAATACATTTAAATTTAAATATATTTTATACATGTAATAGTTCCCCTTTCCCATTAATACACTTAAATATTTAAATATATTTTATTCATGTAATCCCCTACCCGTACAAGTCCTCTTACTTGCCTCGATCCCCTGCCTCGGCCCTGCCTCTATCCGTACGAGTCTCCCCTGCCTCCCTCTATCCGTACGACCGACTCCGCCCGAGAGTTTTTTTTTTAAATCGCAGGCCCCGCTGCCGCGAGTTTCGAAACACTGAGCGCAGCAACAACCTGTGGAAGAATTAAAACCATAATGTTAGGCTTTCCAGAATAAAATATAAAAAACTTTTGAATAAAGATAAAAGCAATTCTTCGTTACCGGAAGGCCCCTGATCCTTCACATCCGTAACGGCGCCATTCTTCCTCCAGTCCATATAGATGCGGGTAATTGATCACCGTGTACGTATTGATAACGATGGCTGGAAGAACTCTTTTGCCGGGGCGTGGAGGGACGGAACAGTTTACCCAGGTATATACTCTCGATCTCGTCATGGATAAGGTCTGCGAAATTATTGAGGCCGAGAAAATACGATTGATTTTTCTGGTTCTGCGCGTTTGTTTCTCATTCGATCCGTTGTAGACTTTACCTTATTGGCTCATCGATCGTTCGTAAATCTGGAAAAGTTTGTCGTCGGAGGCCAAGTCTTCGTGGCCATTTCTACTCAGCGGATATTCTCTAGAGCAGGCGGATCTTTCTATGCACAGCAGAAGGAGAAGCGCTAATGAAGCGAATACAAAATTTTCCATTGCAATTGAAGGTTCGGAAAAATGGCAGAAATAGAAGTAGAGGTTTGAGTGATTGTCCCTCACCTCGAAAACTAAGACCGTGGTTCGAAGCTTTTGAGATGATATTGAGAAGGCTTCGAGCTTTATAGATGGGTATTCCATATGTAGTCTTTCGAGACTTTACCTATAGTTTTCTCCAGCCAACCTAAACAAATAAAATAACGAGCGTAGAAAGGCAGAATGTCTGTTAATTTCTTAATAAGATAGCTTACTTATTAAGAGTGTTGAGTATAATCACACAAAGCTGAGATACATTCCAAAGTAAAAATATTAACATTGCTTGCCACTAATAACTTGACATCTTTATCAAAGCAAGAACTTGTGGACTGCGATTCGTCCAATCAGGGGTGTAACGGAGGTCTGAAGGATGATGCGTCCCAATTTATTATCCAGAATGGTGGAATTGACAACGAGGTTGACTATTCTTGCGAGGCTCGTGAACAAAACAACATAAATAGAAAAGGGGAGACAACCCTAGGGACGACCCTGTTGTTGGTGTCCATAGGAATGGCTCTACTCGTTTTATCTTTTAAGCTTTTATAAAAGTTTCAAAAATCATAATCTTTGATGTTGTTGCACTCTTGGGCAACGAGTTCAGTTTATTTTTCTTATATGTCTCGTTCAACTCCATCAATTATTTTTTATTTCATAAACACCTTTGCCCTTTCATCAAAGGACACCTGTTATTATCTTCATTCCCTTGTTCACAGAACTCTTAGTGAATCTTAGTTATGATTTGAATATTTTCGAGTATTTGAAGCATAGCCATCTTATATATTCACATAGCCTAAATAATTTATCAATAATAGAAGACATACTATAGATTATTAACGTTAATAAAATAGTTTTTATATATTTTGTGTTTGAAGTTAGTACTTTGCATTGCCTATGTTGAGAGTCTAGAATTTGCAAAAAGAAAATGATTTTCTTTCATGGATAAATTTTAGTTGTTATGGGTTTTAAAAATCATGACTATGTGCAGTTTTTTTTATACAAAGTAGAGATTGAATGTAATTATAATACCGATTTATTATAATTAACTTTAAGATTGTCTATGTGTAAATGTCTTTGGAAACCCTTTACGTCCAAGAAGATGTTTAAATAATCACCTTAGATCAAGTTACGATCTAATTAGAGCTTTCTCGACACATTTTAATGATTGATTCATAATAATAATAATGTTGGTGACTGTGTACAATGATATATGCTAAGATTTTATAATTAATTATAATGAAAAGATTAGAAGTGAATTTTTCTTATAGACAAGTTTTTGAGTTTTTAGTTTTCCTTTGGAATAAAAAAGTAAGCATCTTCTTAAGAAATTAGCAGACGCTCACGCGCCATGAATTTAGGTGCGCTCCATCTATCACAAACTATCGGTTGTCTTGAGATAATTTGTCGACTTCATACGTAGCCAACTGGTTCCATATACACCACTTAGATTCTCCCTACGGCCAATGGTTGATAGATTGCTTATTTACACACGCAAAATAGATGTGACACGTGGGTCCTACATTCCATGACATTGACTCATGGATTTGTCTTACATCGATCAACTTTGAAATTGGTGAGAGTGCCAGTCACAATCAAATTTAGCGGAACAAAAGGCACTCGTTATTCCGCGCTCTTTTAATCAGAGAGGAACGTAGCATGAAGAATATTGTCCGAGGGAAACAAGCAAAATCAGTAGATAAACTTAGAAAAACAGGTATAAAAATGAAATGAAGTATCACTGAACAATGTGCGCTTAGAATCAATTCCTTAGTGGGAATTAAGTTATTCTAATTTTAAATATATTTTATATCTGAAACAAATGATTTCATATCCGTATATGTGTGGATAAAAACAATTAAACTTCTGGGACAGGATCACAAGTTTGACGATTCTTCCCCATGCGTTCCAAAAAGGCCGTTTCCTACGTATCTGAATCCGAGTATACTCTTATCCTGACGTCATTTGTTTGTTTCTAGCATTTAATTTTCACATTAACTTATTCCCGAACCTAATAAAATTCAGCCATCAAGTATTAATTTGGTGTTACAGGCCTCACGATTTTTATCTCCGTTCACATGTTTTGATGGCAAATGCACTGACCCAAGTCGTCTTCTGGCTCTCTTCTTAGCTATAGAAATGTTGAAGCATGCACAAAGGCAGAGGTAGGTGGTCAAGCTGCCATTAAGGGCGCTTCAGATTCTATTCAGAGAAGAAGATGGTGCCTGCAAACCTCTGGTTCAATCTGATTCTTTGTTTGCTGCCATTGTTGTTGCCACTATTAGCAGCAAAAACGGATCCAGAAGACACTCAGGTTTATCTAATCTGTGACCACGGGCCCAATTATACCAGAGGAGGCGCCTTCGCAAGAGGCCTCAATCTGGTCCTCAATTCACTAGAAGATAAGGTCTCTCGCAGTGGCTACAACATTACATCGCATAAAGTAACAAATGTTACGATCTATGGACTTGCGCAGTGCCGCGGCGACCTCTCCAGCGCTGACTGCAAGACATGCATTTCAAGCGGGAAGCAGAAACTCCTTCAAAAGTGTAACAATATGTCTGCAAGCTTAGTCTTTGATGGCTGTTTTTTGCGTTACGAGACCTATAACTTCTACTCAAAACTGGATCTGGATACCGCTCTCATTCTTTACAATACTCAGAACAGCACAGACCGGAAAGGGTTCAACCGGACGGTTGCCTCACTTTTAACGGACGTTATCAATGAAGCGATTTCAGGCAGCAACCATTTCAGTACCAAATCGATTCCCGGGTCTTTTCCCGTGAAAATTTATTCTTTAGCGCAGTGTTTCCGCGACCTGACGGTGGCGGAATGCAGAGAATGCCTCTCCACCGCTAAGAATTCTCTGTTTAAATCTGTCCCCGAAGGAGCTGTAGGAGCTCAAGTGCCCAATAAAAATTGCATTCTACGTTACGAGATATACAAGTTCTTCAACATATCTGTTTCCTCTCCGCCTCCGCCGTCACCAGGGAAGGGCTTCCCCGCACCCACCACAGGTAGGATTTTTGCACTCTTCTCAGATTAAGGTATGGAAAAGTTCTGTAAGGTTTTCTTTTTTACCGCGTTTCCATTTTCGGAGGCCTAAACAAAATCATGGTGTGCATTTTCGGAAGTTTCGTGGTTTAGATATTGGTAAAGTTTTACTGTTTGATGGTAACCTATAATTTTTTGTTTCACACAGCGAATTTTTTTTTTAAACTACAACAAAAAGAATATAAAACTTCTTTCTAAGAAGTAGAAGGAGTAACATTAAAAAAAATTAAACACTCAGATGATTTTCGAAGAGTTGAGATAATACAATAAACCCTGAAACTTGAAACTTGGTTGCAGTTTGGAGAATTAAGGGGATTAATTATTACGTCTTCCTTTTTGCAGAATTAAACGATTAATTATTACCTTATTTGCTTCTTCTAAGTATTTAGACATTGCTTTTTCAGGAAGGAACAGCCATTCTAAATCAAAGCTACCGATAATACTGGGAGCTCTTAGCGGCGGCGTTATTTTATTTCTCCTACTGGGGATGCTGCTTTGGAAGAGGAAGGCAATCAGCGGTCTCAGACAAAAATTAATCTTCCCTAAGCAAGGTAAGGAGTCATGTCCTCTTATTTCAAGCCGCCCAAAATTTCATATAGGGTTTTGACCATTTATCAGGAATTTCTCCACAGCTCCAACGGAAAACGCCGGAGTCCCTGCGGGTTTATGGGACACTAAGACGACCACCGACAATTTCGACCCAACGGAAAACGCCGGAGTACCTGCGGGTTTATGGGACACTAAGTTGGGTTTCAAATATGAAACCCTGAAGACGGCCACCGACAATTTCAACCCAGTGAAAAATCTGGGTGGGGGAGGATTTGGCGCGGTTTATAAGGTATTACATGGTTTGCAGTTTCCAAGGAAATTTAATTGACACACAAATGACCTCTGAATGAAAATATTCAGTCTTACCTCTTGCTTTAGAGTGGAGTGTTTCTCATTCAGACGCTGTAAGATGATATCCTCTTCGGATAAAACACTGTTAATTATTAATTAACCCCAGGATGCACATTGTCATCTTCATCTTTATCCTCAACCCATGTTAAGGGTTAAAAACAGGGGCTAATTCTGCTTTATATTTTCTGTTGATTTTATTGCCTGACTAAATTCTCTTTAGAGATTTGTTACTAGTTTCACTAATTAGTTTAATTTAGTTTTATGATGACATTTCAATTTTCTATTAAAAATTTTATGGCCAGGCTGTTTCCTATGATAGATTTTCGTTCCACTAGTTCTCCTAGTTCTCAAGATCTTCGAATTTCCAGCCCCTAGCGGGTTCAAATTCTAATCTTTGTTTGGTGCGGCAATCTTTTGTTTTTTGTATTATTATTATTCAACAATTCTTTCTTCAACGACATCTGTTTTGAAAAATACCATGTCATTAGGAATCTGTATCTCAGTGCTGAAAAATAAATTTCTTCCTCAGGGAGTTCTGCCAGACAACCGTAAGGTTGCTGTGAAGAGGTTGTTCATCAATGCAAGCCATGGGATGCACGAATTCTTTAACGAAGTACATCTTATAAGTCAAGTGAAGCACAAAAATCTGGTCATGTTATTGGGATGCAGCCTCGATGGTCCAGAACACCTTCTGGTTTATGAGTACCTTCCCAACAAGAGCCTCGACCAATTTCTCTTCGGTCCTTCTCTCTCCCGAAACATGTTTCCACATAATTTGTAGTTTGTTTTATCTCTGCGAAAGTAACAATGAGGAATGATGTGATGCAGATCCAAGCAAGAGGAATACTTTAGACTGGCAGAAGAGATTTGACATAATAGTGGGAACTGCTAGCGGCTTGGCATACTTGCACGAAGAATCAGAAGTACGCATTATACACAGAGACATAACAGCCAGCAATATTTTGCTGGACGAGAATCTCAAGCCTAAAATTGCAGACTTTGGATTAGCTCGCTTGTTCGCTAGAGATGAAAGCCACCTCAGCACTGGAGTTACAGGCACTCTGTAAGAATCTCCTACCAACTGTAATTTATATTCTCTGCAACCCTATCCAATAAACTATTCCTCTGTCACTTCTAACTTTCATGTATTGAAAGAGTTCTACATGTTGGAATTTGAAAATATATTGAACTCTGAATCGACTTGATGTCTATGCAGAGGTTACATGGCCCCTGAATATCTTATGCACGGCCAACTTACCGAGAAGGCTGATATCTTTAGTTTCGGTGTGCTTCTTCTGGAAATTGTTAGTGGCAAGAAGAATAACAGTGTTTTTTCCGAAGAGGATATGCTTCCTCTTCTGGACGCTGTAAGTATCTACCCGCAACCTGAGAATCCAATTTGCTATTTAATTTGAACATTGTATTATATAACTTTATTTTATTTGGGTGTTGCAGACATGGAAGCACTACGAAGCAGGGACAATTTCAGAGATAATAGATCCTTGCCTGAAGCAATCCATACTGCACATAGAGGAAATGTGCCGCGTAGCTCATATCGCACTTCTGTGCACACAAGGCTCTGCACAAATGCGTCCAACAATGTCGGAGATAGTGGTGATGTTGACAGGCAAAGATAATACTTTGCCGCTACCCACACAGCCTGCATTCATTGATCTCAATAATGCAGAACATGTGAAAGCTGAGTCAGAGGTAGCAGATCGCACGAGCATGAATGACGTCACATCCAATGTGGTTGAAGCAAGGTAAAAGATCCGTGGTTTCCCTGGCCCCGCTAGTAGAATCATATAAAGTGAAATGTACTAAGGTTTATTGATGGATAGTCAAGTTTAATTTTTTAAAGAATGGGAGGATGTGTTAACTTCTTTTGTCCAACGACATGCTAGCATCGGATTTACTTGCGCTATATTACGTTTGTTATGACATTTGAGGATATGATCTTAAAAATTTATTTTGTACAATTACTTTTTCAAACTCACACGCTTGCTTTTACAAACATAAGCAGTATCCTTACTAATTTCATTGTACGCAGTCCACGCCCTCCGTACTCCACTTTACAACGGTCACCCCCTCCCATCCATTTCCTATTTATTTATTGCTCTTATAAATTTAATTTAATTAACTATAAAATTTTAAAATAATAAATTTTTTATAATATTATTTGTGGTGATTGTGTTTTATTTTATTTATTTTGTATTTTTAATTATTGAAAACGTAATTGACATTTTGAGTTTATGATTTTAATATTTTGTTTTGAGTTTTTTTTAGTTGTACTTGATATTAAGAAAAGTTTGACAATTTTAAAGTTTAAGTAATAATTTTAGATTGAATATTCTTAAAGTTTAATAGGTATTATGTTAGGACCTCATCTTAACATTATTATGTAATTCTCATATTATTATATGTAATGATTTTTTTTTCAATGTGGGAACCATTTTATAATGATATTTTGTAATGATATGTCGTAATTGAAGTGTGTAGACAAATGGGGTCATTTCAAGTAATCATTATTAAAAACGTATCTGATGTTTGGTAGAAGATTTTAGTTCCGAGTGACATTTTGTATGTAAGACAACTCTTGAGCAATAGGTTAATGTTGCATGAAGTGTATCTTTAAAAGACAAGGATCTCTAAACGAATGTAATTTCTTTGCATATTGAATGAAAATATTCAAGGAGGTTGCCCCCTCAAAGAAGCATATAATTTTGTGTTGTGTTGTGATATTATTACATTTTTGCATTTACATTTTATATTGCAATAACTTGTTTGTCATGCATTTCTTTTTTATTGCAATATTTATGTGAATGTGCTTATTTTAATTGGAAGGTTTCTGACAAGTGGTATCAAAGCACTTTTCATGCCCATGTTCTGTTGCAACTATGATAGTTCTTGCCCTTCCATTTCAATTGCTAAGTATAATTTTTTTGTGTTTTCATTCTTTTCTTGTTTTTTTATTAAAAAAAGGTCTTTTTTTGCATTAGTTTATTAGGTTAGAAATCCTATGCCAAAGGTTTTAAAATATCACAAATGAGTTGTCATTATTAGCTAAGCTAGATTACCCATAAAGTATCAAGTGAAGTGAGGGACACTCAAGCTCTGATACCCAAGCCTCAAACAACACTTGTATATAAAATTGAGCTCCCATGTGTCTTTGGGTATATCGAGAGACCCTCTAAGATTAAGAGAAACCTTTAGTCCTAAGAAGATTTTAAATATGTATTCTCCATAGTACACTAGACACAACATCTAAAAAGATCATCCTCTCATACTATTAGAGAGGTAGGTAGTCTGCTCAAGGGTATGCATGGAATCATCCTTGAGTAGTGTCCTAAAATATTGGTCCAAACACTACCATTCATCACTATGGTATAACAAAGGGCCTAAAGATAGTACACACATCTTGGATTAGAATACCCCATTTTTGTTTACCCTACATATAAAAACTGCAACACAAAAATGAGTATATTGAAGAGATTACACTATCCTAGAATTTAACTAAACATGAACAATCGATAAAAAAATTGGTGGTGAGAATAATAGTCATAACAAGGTCTATTAGTAACAATTGGGTAGCAATCAATAATAGCCAGGATAGATTTTGTTAGAACCAATAACAATTACTTGTAACATTCAAGAATCATACTAGATAGGAAATATATCAGTAAAAAAGTTAGTTTCAACAGTTGCTAGAGATAGTGAGCTACAATGTTAATGACAATACAATCTTTGATAAAATAGAGTCACTAATAGACTATGCAAAGTCTAGTAAGGGGTTGTTAGACAAAAGTTAATTTTTTGAGTGAACCAAGACTCTAGGATAAAAAATGACAACACTTCCCTTAAAAAACTAGGGTGCCAACATATAGTGTTATGGGATATAACCCATTGTGATCATCTTATCAATATTATTATTTTTGTACATAGCCTCCATGCACTTTCTCTAGGGCGTAAAAATGTCATTATGGGACCTAGCCCATTATGCTGGTCTTCTCGAGCTGATCATTTTGATATATAGCACCCAAACATTTTTTTTGGCTCATAACTAAAACTAGTAATTATTTAAACAATACTTCTATTTTTATTAAGTTAGTGGGATTGGTTCAAATCATACCTCAATGGTTGGAGGAACTAGAGGACACTAAAAGGAGATATAACAAAACACCCTTCTAGATCAAATGCATACTGTAATTACTAATCTTACTAGTGACTTTAAATAGGAGAGTGACAAAGTATCACTTTTGAGAGGTGTTTGAGAGGTGAACACATGAGATCCAAAGCTACATTTTAAGAAAAAATCCTATAGCTTGAGGATAAATCTAGGGAAGTCCTAAAGGTGTTTGAGCATCTTAATATTGACAAACCAGGTGGAAATGAATGCAATAAAGAGAAAGGAATCCATAAGGAGAAGAAAGGCTATCATTCACTTTTTGACATAGATACTCCATTTAAGATATTTAAATTAGACTTTTCTAAGTTTAACAAAAAGAATGTTGATGGGTGGTTTACCAAGCAGATCAATTCTTCAAATTTCATAATTTTATGAAATATTTGTAGGTCACTATTGGATATTTAAACTTTGAATTTGAAGCCTTACAATGGTATATATGGTTACAAATTATAAATCTCGACCCTTCTTGGAAATATTTTGATTCATAATTACTCACTCGTTTTGGTCCTAGTGAGGATGAGGACTTTACAGGAGCATTAACCAAATTAAAACAAACATCTACGGTTTATGACTATTAGATCCAATTTATGAAACTCACTAATAGGACCAAGGGGTTGAATGAAGGTTTTTTTCAAATTTATTTTATTAGTGGCTTTAAGGATGATATTAAGGCTAAGGTCAAAGTGTTGAAACCGTAGTCTATGATGCAATCCATAGGATTGGCGAGATTGCCAAAATATTTTTTTTTGCTCAAAGGAGACCACCTAAATTCCCATAGGTCAAATCCCATTTTCCTTCCAAGTTCACACCAAATATTGGTAATAAATCTACCACATACAAGCATTTGACTACGAAAGATATAGATGCCCATCAAGCATAAGGCTTATACTATAATTATGATGAGAAGTATTCACCAGAGCATAAATGAATCTAAAAGAAGTTATTTTTTATGCATGTAGAGGATTCAATAAGCAGTAAACCATTTGATAATGATGTAGAACCATTGGAGGAATCACTTAAGGATGAGGGTGAAACCCAAGAACCATAGCCTAAATTTTTTATCTATGTCCGTGTAGGAATTTACACCCCTTAAACGATAAATGTAGTAGGAGTTTTCAAAGGATGTCTTACAATTCTCATTGATTTAAGAAGTACACATAACTTTATTGATCCCTAAGTTACCAAGCAAGCAAATTGTTACATACATGCTTGCAAATCCTTTGAGGTTATGGTGGCAAATAGTGGAACATTGCCTTGTAAAGGTACATGTCATAATGTTAAGTTGAAGATAGGGGATTATGAACTCAAAATGATATGTTTGCTCTTATCGATACCCCTATGCACTTAAGTTAAAAATCAATAAATTGATAAAATAATTGATACAAGTAAGAGTCATTTGACCTAGTAACAATACCTATTCTTCTCCACTATTGAATTTGAAATAACTATGGGTCATGGAGATTGTGTATATATTTTCATGAGCTCAATAAGCTCACCATTAAGGATAAATTTCCTATTCTAGTGGTCATTAAATTGTTGGATGAGTTGCATGGTGCTATGTTTTTCTATAATTTAGATATTTGCTTGGGCTATCATTAGATAAGGCTCAAGGAGGAGGATATTATCAAAATAACATTTTAAATGCATGAGGGTCATTATGAATTTTTGGTTATACCATTTAGCTTAAGGAATGGACCCTCCATATTTTAAAGCATCATGAATAACATCTTTCTACCATTCCTTCATAACTTCATTCTAGTTTTATTCGATGATATTTTGATTTATAATCGTTCTTGGGAAAAGCACTTCATACATTTGTATTAGAATTTGCAGCTTTGTCTTAGAATCAACTTTATGCTAATATTTCTAAGTGTTCTTTTGGTTTGACAAAAGTGGAGTATTTAGGGGTTATGGGTAACCAATTTCGGGTCTAGACCTGGCATATCTTTGTAATTCCAAGTGAAAAGATTAGGTCTCTCTTTTAGTAGAGGGATGAGGGTGGCACGCTCATCGAGAGTGAGACTCTCTCCAAATTTGATCTTCCTTGGATTGGTGGGATCATTACTGATATCCACATCGAAGGTTTCCTCCACTGACATGTGTGATCCCTCCTCATGCTAATGAGGTGTAGGGATCAAATGGATGTCATCCACTGGGTTTATAGGATTTGTATTAGAAGCATCCTTAGCATGATAGACATCATAAGCACAGCCTAGCATAAAGTGGAACGATTACAATAGTTATTCATTAGGGAAGAAATATCCAGGCTCAATAGGCGAGTTAGCGTGATCCTAGTCGATAGCATCTACATTTAAATGCAATAGTTTGGATGGATTGGCTGGAGTGTGGAGTAGGATGGTCAAATCAATGGAGACCATGTTGATGGAATGAAATTGATCTCCAGGACCACACTAACACACATTTATATCATCGATGCAGCTCCCATACCCAAGATCTGGCTCTATCGACATGAGCACAAATGGATCCTCTCTATGAAAACTACGGATAACTGGGTCCTCTTTATGCACTGATTGCAATATTAGATCATTCAGCTCAATGAGCTCCATGTACATAGGTGGGTCGAGAAAAACCATGTGATAGATCACATCAAAGTTTGGTGGTCTTTCCCTAAGGCAAGGATTTAGATTGATCTCTCTACATATGTCCTTAGCCGTATATGATGCATTACGATAGCGTAAGTAGGGAGGTCCTAGGTAGGCTCTCTTCATTTTTTCTTCTTCATCGCAATTGTAATACAAGCCCTCATTTGTCCCCATTGGAATGGGATGTTTTAGAAAATGTGGCCCAATATAGGCTATCTCCTTATCACCATTATTTTTGTCCAATAAAATCAAGTACAAGTGCCGTAAATACGATACTACCTCATAAATTGGCTCAACCTCATCCCCCGATTGATTGTTAGGTGAAGACTCATTGTCCACTAAGATATTCTCATGATACATCTCTGGTGGTTCTATGGTGACGTAAGACACCATCCAGTTATCCCTATGGAAAGCAAAAATATTATGGTGATACGGGTTGAAATCGATGTCGTTCTCTAGACTAAGGTACAAGCGATCTAAATATGCGATAAGCAAATCATCCCGTCCTTGTATTTGCAACCCTAGCCCGAACCTATCAGTTGACAACTAATAATGCGGCTCAAGCAAAGTCCAACGTCCTTGCTCAAAAAGACCAAGGCCAATAATATAATTCAAATATGTGCATGGAATATTCAAGGTTGGATAGGTAACTAACATTCACTACAAACAGCTCGCCATCATCTTCATCCATGGGCATTCGAGTAGGAAGCTAATCCAGCCCAGCATAGATGAAGTTTATTTTATTGGGTGGCTCTCCCAATAGCACTATTGATCCAACTAGAAAATGATGAGCATGTGGCCAACCCATCTCTTGTGCAATCTCTAGGATTGGTCCGAAGGTTATATTTTGCACAATATATTAACCTAACCCTATGTTGGCCAGATGAACAGTCACCCACGGTGTGGATGACCCTACTAACAATGTAGGCGAGGCAGGAAGAGGTACCTCATCTTTTTCTTGGGCTTCTTCCACTTCCATGGGAGTGGGAGACTCTTTGGCGACTAGTTTGGGCACCTACTTCTTTTCCTCTTTTCCCACTTTCACCTTTGACTTCTTTTCATCTCGAAGCATCATTGATGCAGTCGGTTTCAAAGACGTTGTAGTGTGCTCGGATCTGATTGATATAAATATCGATGGTTGAGCACACACTCTTTGTTTACCTCCTGGTTTCTTAACCTGCGACGCTGGCTAGATATTGAGGTGCGTTGATGGGAGTATGAAACCCCCCAAAAAATTAGCTAGGTTCACGAATTTGAAGGGCTCCTCATCTGATGGTACCATGTGAACCTGTCCCTCATGAATATATTTTACACATTGATGTAATATGGAGGGAACGCAACTCATTTCTCAAATCTAAGGCCTTCCAACAAGGATGTTATATTGCATGGTGCCTTCGATCACATGACACATCATGGGGATGGTCTTTAGGCCCACCTAAATAGGTAGGATGATTGTGCCAACCATCGAGTATAGCGCATCGTTAAACGTTCTCAATGTGAATGCAGTGGGCACAATATGTGACTTGGCCAGCTTTAAATGACTTAATATCTTGGTCATTATGATATTGATCGATGAACCAGTGTCAATTAAGACCCTCTTGAATGGCATGTGATTAACACACACAATGATATGTAACGAATGTGTATCGCTCCAAATTTTTCGCATCCCTACCTTCAGGCTATTGGATCCGCGCCCGAAAGGAGGATGGGAAAAGGATGATGCGGTACCTCGGACGAGAGGACTTTGCGAAGGTCCCGCCTCTCAAGGGAGGTGCATTTTGGTGATTTGTCGACGGATGGTGGGTTCACCGGGAAACATTTGGCGGTAGTTTCCACGCCTAGGTTTTGGGAATGTGTTTTAATGGGTTCGTTTTATCCTTAAACATTCATCCTAGGTTTGGCCGAATGATTCTAACTTAAACTACATGAAAATGCAATTTAAATGAATACGATGAAATGATGAAAGCAAAAAAATAGAGAATTTGTAGGAGACTAATGGAGATTACCTGATCCGGGATGTCTGATGAAGTTTCTGATGCTTGAAGTAGTCTGGATCGTCTGGGATTCGACAAAATCGCCTACAATCTGTCAGAATCGTCTGGAATCTGACAGGATCGTCTGAGACAGACAGAATCGTCTCAAATCTGACGAATTCGTCAAACGAATTCGTCAGAAACCTACAAAACAGAGAACAGATGCAAAATACAAGCAATTCTACTATGCAAAACAGAGGCAAAATATGCTAAAGAACAAGGTGAATACTAAGCAATAATTTAAAACAGAAAGTAAAACAGATCACTGCATTATGATGGCAAATCATGAATTTAATGTGCAATCTAAACTAGATGGGTGAACTCCGGATGCAAAGTAGAATAAAAACTAAATAAATGATCTGATTTATAGCATAAAATGACGAGAGAGAAAAGAGAGAAGAGCAAACTTCGAGCAGCGATTGCCTCGATGTATCTTGCGATCGAGATCGTCTCGCATCGATGCGAGATCGTCCCTAATTTGACGAGGATCGCCTCCGATCTTGACGGGTTAGTCGAGCTGCGATAGGTGCTGGCTCCGGCTGAAAACCAGTGATATACCTGCAATAAAATTACTATAGGAATAGTGCAAAAAGCAAATTTGAGAAGTTCTAGCACATAGGGAGTCGATTTGCATAAAAATTCAGCGAGGGGTTGGGGAGGGAAAAGTCTTAGAGTTAAATAGGCTTAGGGAAAGTTGTTGGGAGGTTGGAGATCTTCCCAATTTGGGAGATCTCCAACGGGGAAGGGTCCCAACGGCGCGGACACGCTTGCCCGGATTGGAGACCCGTTGGAACGAGAGTCTAACTATGCAAATGCGGTTTTGCGACAAAATCGTACGGACGTTCTAGTCCAGACGAAATCGTCAAATCTAGGGCGATATCGTCTGATCGGCGACGATATCGTCCAACGGTCAAAACAACTCCTAAAAATGGCACGAAAAAAGGGGAAACGGGTTTCTCGGCGGTTAACGGGCGGTTTGGGAGGTTAAATTTGAATTTAAATTTATTTACTAAGGTGAATGTAATTATTCCAATTTGACTGCGCCAATTTTAGGGTGCTACATTTTGCCCCCTCTTTAGCGAATTTTTCGAAGAAAATGCGTTAAAGATGAGTTCTTCTCGATCTACGAGAAAGCAAAAAATTATTCCCATTTTTAGGCGACGATTCTTGGTCGAATCGTACGACAACTTACTATGGTGCCCCCTCCGTGTTTTTACCCAAATCGAACGTTTGAGGTAAAAACGCGGAAAAGCAAAAATTATTTGTGAATTATTTTGAATAAAATTAAGAAAAATAGGGTAAAACCCTAATTCATTGTTACTGTTCATTTTACTGTTTTTAGAGCTCTGGAGCAAAAATGGTAGAGACAGTGCACAGATCTGCAGAGGTCCGCCGCGGTCTACGGGTAAGGGTTTAAACTCAATTTAGATTGATTTAATTTGAATTTTACATGCTTTTTAGAGGAATTTAGGATGAATTTTGAGCATCGCGGCCGTTTTTGGCCGTCGACGTCGTCCGGACGAAATCGTCCCTAGTTCGACGAAATCGTCTCAAGTTCGTCAATTTCGCCCAAGGGCGAAATCGACGAAAAAGGGACGATTTCGTCAAATTAGAGACGATTTCGAGGCGAAATCGGAGACGATTTTGCTCAAATTTGGGACGATATCGTCCAATAGTGGGCGATATCATCAATTGCAAAAATTTGATCTTTAAGTTGTATTTTTGATTACTTGAAATTGTTATTAATGATTGTTTGTTGTTTTGATTGTTTATGTTTGGCGAGAGAGGACTACTAAAGAGCGAGAGAGTGGAAATACGACGGGGTGAGAGACGACTTGGCCGCTCTCACCCGGGCGGAGCGGGATCTGCGGCACGAGCCGGCTTGCGGCATGTGGCGAGAGATGCCGCGGGTTTCTCTCGACATGGGGCTGCGACGGCCCTAGCGGGAGAGGTGGTACCGGGCTCTTCATGCTTTCGGTTACCGACAGGGAGATGACTCCCACACTAGAGGATGTATGGAGGATTCTTAGAATCCCCATACAAGGGAGGATGATCACACCTACGGCCAATCAGGGCCACGCGATGGGACGACTCTGCGGTGACCCGAGCTTCGCCCTGGAGAAGGGCGGAGTGAACATCGAGGCACTGCGCCAGATGCCTAGGGCATCTACATTGACACGAGTTTTGGCTGGGGTGGTTGGTGGACTTCTGCTGTGCCACCAGAGCGGATGCAGGGTGCCGTGGATGCTCGCAGATGTGATCTGCGATATGCGCGACCATGGCTACAGATTTTCTTGGGGCATCTTTGTTCTATGCCGGTTGTACAGGATCCTTTACGGGGTCGTGTACAAGGGCGGGCGGTGTCTGGTCATGACATCGCTCCTACAGGTTTGGTGCTTTGGGAGCACATTGCGGTGCGGAGGCCGGTAGGGCTTCCAGCGATAGGGTTGATGGGGAGAGGCCCCGAGTCTTCTCTTGGTGGCTCCGGAGAGGGGCACGGCGACGGATCGACCTGCCGGTGTCCCGGAGACTCTTGGATGACTTGGTCCCGGACCGGATCACTGGAGGCCATGGAGGCGGCATCCGGGGTGGGCGAGAGGACGCACGGGAGCTGGCTCGCATCAGGCGAGTCTATTGGCTGAGGATGGAGAGGGGAGAGGTGGAGCTCCACCGCTACGATCGGGTTTTACGACGGTTCGGTCTGCGACGGGGATCCCATCTCTGAGGGATTACGAGTTTTCTCGGACTGTCCGGGATAACACCACGGTTAGCGGGGCTCCAGACATGCAGCGATTCTGGAGTCAGGACGCGGACGATGCCCCCATCCAGCCAGTGGATGGGGACGACGTAGGAGTAGCCGATGGCTACGATGCCTGGTACGCAGGCATCCGCCCTCCTCGGATGACGAGGGCACAGGGTCCGATCCACGCGGTTGTGCGTCGGATAGGGAGGCGACACTGAGCAGCGATAGAGGCGGCCCAGGGTCACGGCGGGAGAGAGCAGAGGAGGCCACGGGCATAGGAGCGGCCACGGTAGAGGGAGAGGGAGAGGAGGGAGGCGAGACCCCCATCTCCACAGAGGCCACCATCGCTCGATAAGGGCAAGGGCGTGGATACAGGAGAGAGTAGCGAGATGGCTACTCTCCGGGAAGAGAGGGATCGTCTGCAGGCTCAGGTGCGGACACTACAGGATGCGGCTGCACGGCACCGGGCGAGGTGTCGCAGCTGCGAGACGAGAATGCACGTCTCAGGGCACGAGGCGGAGGGGTGAGCACTCAGGAGCTGCTGCGGTCGGTTTCTCAGACCGCATTCTATCAGGCGCTATACTACCAGGCGGTGCCAGAGGGCCAGAGGATACAGGTGTCGGCTGCCATAGCCGATCCGATCAGGACAGGGTCGACGAGGAGCTCATCTCGGTCGACGACGAGGACTCGCAGTACCACACATACTGCGATGGGACCACCTCGTCCTCCGTAGGGCGGGGGAGGAGATGAGGCCGAGAGCTCTAGAGGCTCTCGAGGCTAGAGGGCGGGATATTGCTACTGATATTGTATTATACTTGTATTGATAGAGGATTGAGTATGCCGAGGTACAGATTGTGGCATACCAATCCAGTTTGATGATGTATATATTCTGTTGATATATATAGATGAGATATTTTTGAGTATATGACTTGTCTTATGTGATACTTATGATGCTTTTTATGTTTGATGTAATTGATTGATTTGATTGATGTAATGATTTTATTGATGATTCATGTAATTATGTCGTTTTGGAAAATATTATAACTTGGATGTCATGCTATAAATATTTTAAATGAAATAATCTGATGTAACAAATTGATTGGTTGTAATGAAATGTAAAAATAAAAAGAGATTTCTAACAATAATTTCAAAGGACATTGTCGCTATTATAGACCATTTCATGGAGTCGTTGCTCACTCGGTCGTCAAGCTAGTCCCAGGATAGAAATATTGTTAAAAGAAAAGAGTGCTTAAGAGACTGTCTTAAGACTTTGTTGTGATAATGCAAATGATGATGATGATGATGGTTTGTTTTCAGATTTCCATAAAAATATTATGCATGAAATATTGTAAAATAATTTTTGCTAGGCATAAATTCCTAAGTGTGATAAAATTGTTGAATAATTCCTTAGGAATTATACCGTCATTGCAAAATGTAAAGTTGACATAATGACATAACATAGTGAAAATGTATTTGCTTTCGAAAAAGCATAATTTGTGTAAAATGAAGTCATATGTTTTGTATGATTTTTGATAAATTGGGAAAAAAATTGTTACAATGGTTTGCGCTAGGCATAGAATATGTAGGTATAGACTTATACCATCATCGCGAAAATCCAAAAAAGGATAGTTTTATTGCATGATTGATTTTTGATGAACGAGAAAATATGATAATGAGGACTTGCGCTAGGCATAAAATTCCAATTTTGGTTTTGAAACTATACCATCGTTGCGAAAGTCGACACGATATATATGATATGTTTTGAAAGGAATTTTTGATTTTTGCTATTATATAGTTGTCTTTGTGGAAAACAACTGTATTTGATTTATTCCAAACAAGTTGCAAAAATAATATTTCAAAGTATTTTGAAGACAAAAGTTAGATTTATAAGGAATCCCATGTGCATATGTGAATTCATTTCCCATCTTGATTTATCATAATGATAGACAAAATCTCTCAAATACAAATGTGTGTGCAATTGCATTGTTCATTTACCAGATTTGAGCAAGATACTATGATACAAGTGATTTGAAGAAACCAAATAAGTGTTCATTAACCATGATGTAGATGCATATAACCATACTAGGCTACTATGTAGATCGGATTATCAAGAGCTAGCTAATCCATAAGCAGACATAGGTCTGTACAAAAGAAGGTCGCTAATGTGACGGACATATCGCCACGCTAGGAGTTACCCAAGGCCAAGCGGGTTGGGCACAAACCACTTGTTATGGGGCTTACCTCACGATTTTCGAATAATTGAGAATTCCGGGGATTCAAGCTCATCAACCCTTCTTTTCTTTTCAAAGGGTAGGGAAAGGGATTTTATTGCTTTCTTGCTTTCTTTTGAACTTTGCTTATTTTTCTTGTTTGTATTTCTTTTGCTTGATAATGCTTGGAACATTGCTGAAATAACATTTTCTTTTCTCTTTTTTCTTGAATTTTTCTTTTCTTTTTCTAGGGATACTTGCTCGGATTAGTTGTAGAGCAAGGGATTTTTATTACAGGTAGGGGTGAGCTTGTCCTTTTGCCAATTCTCAAAGATTCTAGACCATGTGCATGATAGGATAGTCGGGGAAACTTTTCACTCAAGAAATCGGTTCTACTATGTAGCAAAACATGGAAATTACAAATATAATCATTTTATTGTGAAAGGATGTGCTTGGTTTAAGTAAATAACAAGATCAATTCTCTATGCTCAAACTTTCTTTAATTGAATTTTGTGAACTTTGATATAAGAGAGATTAGTAATCATGCCAGATAAAATCAAGATATTTATTGTTGTGATTGTGCGAGTGAGGGATGCTAAATAAATGCTAATTTTATCCAAAATAAGTTGAAACATATAATTGCAATAATTGTAAGAAAATAATGATTTTGAGAAAGTTTTGAGAATGTTGACTCTCTCTTTCTTCTGTATATTGTTTTGGTTTTGAAAGAGTCAAGCATATAGCTGTTTTTGGATTTTTATGTTGATTTTTGTTTTGAGCAAAAGGAACTTTACAAGTGCTTTAAATAAATGCAATAAATATTTTTGAAGATTTTTGAAGATTTTATGAATGTTTTTGAGGTTTTTGAATAAATTGAAAGAAATACAAGATAATGATTTTGAACAAATATATACATGGATGAAATGACCAAATTTATGCATAATAACGTTTGAGATGTAAAATATTCATGGGTTCTTTAAGTTCTTTACCATCTAAGGTAGATAATTTATACGCTCCTGATTCAAATTTTGCAGTAATGATGTACGGTCCGAGCCAGTTGGGCTCAAATTTACCTTTAAGTTCTTTGGTTGCATTTGTATTTTTTTGATTTTCTTTTAGAACAAGGTCGCCAATCTCAAAGGATCGATGACGAACTTTCTTATTATATGCTCTTTTAAGCTTGTTTTGGTATGCACGGAGATGCTCTAAAGCATTGATGCATTTTTCATCTAGGAGTTCCAGTGGACGAGTCTGCCAGTGCGATATTCATCTCCTACTTCAGTATCTTGAAGTAGCAGAGCCAAAGAAGGAACTTCCAATTCAAATGGAAAAACTGCTTCGGCACCATATACCAAAACAAATGGTGAAGTGCCTGTGGGGGTTCGAACACTAGTTCGATAGGCCCACAAGGCTGGATATAATTGAATATGCCAGTCACGGCCAGTTTTATTGACTAGTCTTTTGAGAATTTTGATTAAAGTTTTGTTAGAAGCTTCTGCTTGACCATTACCCTGAGGATAATAGGGAGTGGACCAGCGATGTTGAATCTTGTATTTTTGACATAATTTTTTGACATCTTTATTTTTGAACGGAGTTCCATTGTCAGAGATGAGATTCGCAGGAATTCCGAACCTGCAGATGATTTGATTAAAAATGAATTTAGAGACCTGTGAACCGGTGCAAGAAGCTAAAGGCATAGCTTCAACCCACTTCGTGAAATACTCAGTGGCAGTTATGATGAACTTGTGTCCATCAGAAGACACAGGATTAATTTTACCAATAATATCCAAGCCCCATTTAGAAAAGGGCCAAGGAGATGAAATAGCCTGCAGCTCTTGTGCAGGCGCATGGACAAGGTCAGCATGTTTTTGACACTTGTCGCAATGACGCACATACTCATGTGCATCCGTTTCCATGGTAGGCCAAAAGTATCCTATCCGAAGGAGCTTTTTAGCAATGACGCTACCACTAAAGTGTCCTCCACAAGATCCATTGTGGACTTCACTCAAGGCTGATTTAGACTCTTCTAAGTTTAAACATCTTAATAGGATACCTTCAAAAGATCTCCTATATAAAGTATTGCCAATGATTACAAATCGACTTGCTCGTCGACGTAATAATCGACGCTGGTTTCTATTAGAATTAGCAGGGAAATTCCCATTTTGGAGGAAATCAAATATGTCTGTATACCAGGGTTCAGGAGTAGTTTCATTGATTAGAAACACATCCAAAGGCTCTAAGCATGACTTATTTGAAGCGGGTTCCTGGAGTCGACGAATGATGATAGTGGCATATTCGTCATCTAACTCCAAGGGCAAGAGAGATGCAGCGGCGGCCATAGCATCAGCTGCACGGTTGCTAGTTCGAGGAATGGCTTCCAAAGTAACTTGATCAAACAAGGCCATTAGTTGTAAAACATAGGCCTTATATGGGCGAATTTTATCATCTCTGGTCTGATAAACTTCATTAATTTGGTTTATAACCAATTGGGAATCACCAAAAACTAAGAGGTTTTTAATTTTTAGTGCTAAAGCAGCTCGTAATCCAAGGATTAGAGCTTCATACTCAACAGTATTATTGGTGCAAACAAAGGTTAGTTTGAAGGATAGAGGAATAATATGTTTTTGCGGAGATATTAAAATAATACCCGCACTAGCCCCACTCATGCATCGGGCTCCATCAAAGTATAAGGACCATTGTTCAACAAGGTCTGCCTCTAATTGAAGGCATTCATCAGGAAACTCGATAATGAGGGGATGAGTAGACTCTAAGGGTGCAGCAGCTAATTGATCTGCTATGATTTGACCCTTAACAGACTTATGTCCTATGAAGGTGAGATCAAACTCACTTAGAGCAAGAACCCACTTGGCTGTGCGACCCGATAAATAAGGTCGACTCATGAGATACCTTAAGGGATCATATTTGGCAATGACATACATTTTTTGGCTAAGCATGTAATGTCGTAATTTTTGCGTAGCAAACACGACTGCTAGACATAACTTTTCTAACACTGTATAGCGAGTTTCATAACTGACGAAAGTTCGGCTAATATAATAATTAGCGCGTTCTCGTTTTTCATCATCAAGTTGAGCTAACATGGCTCCTAAGGCAGAATCTGAAGCAGAAATATATAGAAGGAATGGGCGATCAGATTTAGGCGGTGAAAGCACCGGTGGGTTAATGAGATATTGCTTGAGAAGTTCAAAAGCTTCTCTACATTCTGTGTCCCAATTAAAAGGGACGTCCTTCTTAAGAAGTTTGAGAAAGGGACCAGTTTTGTCCGCCAGCTTATCAATAAAGCGACGGATAGCTTGAAGTTTACCTTGTAAACTTCGTAATTCAGATATATTAGTGGGTGCGGGCATATCAGTGATAGCCGCAATTTTAAGAGGGTCAATTTCGATACCACGTAAAGAAACTAAAACCCCTAATAGTTTGTCGGATTTAACTCCGAATATGCATTTTTCTGGATTTAATCGAATGAGATATTCTCTTAATCGATTAAAAACTTTTCTCAAATCATCTAAATGATGATCTTCAATAAGAGAGCGAGCTATAATATCATCCACATAATCATGGAGGATATCATGCATCAGATCATGAAAAATGTAGGTCATAGCTCGTTGATAAGTTGCACCGGCGTTCTTTAGGCCAAATGGCATCACTTTCCAGCAAAAGGTACCCCAAGGGGTAATAAAGGCTGTTTTAGCCTGGTCTTCAGGAGCTATCCTGATCTGATTATAGCCGGAGAATCCGTCCATTAAGGACATCATCCCACTTCCGACAGTAAAGTCGATAATTTGGTCCATATTCGGAAGAGGAAAGTCATCTTTAGGGCATGCAGCGTTAATATCTCTGAAATCTGTGCAAACCCTAACTTTGGTAGCTTCTTTCTTGGTGACTGGAACTACATTTGAGATCCATTCAGCATAATCAATAGCTTGTATGAAGATAACATTCAGGAGTTTTTCTAACTCCCCTTTGACTAGCAGAGCCACTTTGGGATGCATTTTTCTAAGTTTTTGTTTAACGAGGTTTAGCATCCGGATGGACCACTAGATGGTGCATGACTACAGAAGGGTCTAGACCGGGCATATCTTCATATGTCCACGCGAAGACATCTTCATACTCTTTAAGAAATGCTATGTATTGTTCTTGTTTTTCTTGACTTAGTTCTGCTCCAATATTGATTATGTGAGGGTTGTCCTCAGTTCCAATGTTAATTTTAATGACATTTTCTACCTCCATGTGTAGATCTCTTTCAAAATTAGGTGGGGCGGGTGAAACACCCAATTCTTGTAATTCTTGTAAAGTTAATTTAGATAATTCATTTTGAGGATCAGTGGCCTCAAGCTGAGCTATGGTTGGTATAGAACCATCAAAATAAAACCCGTTGTGCAACATCTCTTCAACAGAGACATCATGGAAAATATCTCCTTCCAATTCTTCATCGGGGTCAGCAATCATTTCAGGGTATGCTATGGATAGCATGTTGCATGAAAATGACTGATTTCTAAGAGGCAAATCAACATGCCTATCCAAATAATCTTGATAGCATATGAGATGATCATCATCCTCAAAAGGAAATGGTTGTCCCTTACTAGGAAATAGGCCCACACCACAGTGGGCAGGCCACGGTTCTACCTCGAAAGGTTCTTTCATGCCATTTTGGAAAGGTCCTAAGCCTTTCCCTTTATATCCCATTTTAAACATCATGGGTTTAGCTTTAATATAATCGTTGGTAAAATAGCACCGAGCATATCCCTCATGATGGGTTTTGATATTCGAGGGATTCTTCCCCGGTCATATCCTTTGTAAATGAAGGCGCAACTCCCGACTTGGTAAGTACTTCCCATAGGTTGTGGGAGGCCCAAAGTACGAGGAGATGGCGGCAATTTATTTAAAAGGTTTGAATCTTGCATGAAAGCATTCATTTTTTCTGATATTAAGGTTGTAGATAAATCTGGTAAAAGATCATCAGAGAGGGCATAAGATGTAGAAGGCTTATTACCTATGTCTTGAGATGTAGAAGGTGTGATAGACGTGTCTGAAGGTTTTGAATTTATGGGATTAGAACTTGAAGAATTGGTTGTAGTTTTAAGAGCTTTTTGAAGTTCTACAGTAATTTGTTTAGAAGGTGGTTGATCTATATGGGAAGATGAAGTTAATGGAGGAGGAATAGATGAAGTGATGGGTTTATATTTCACAGTTTTAGATGAAGAAGAACTAGGATATGTGGATGACAGAGCGGGGCAAAATTGCACTCCAACTGGTTCTGCCAATGCACACATATCAAAAGGTCTAGGGTCACCATGAATAGTGACCAACTGATTTTTAAACTCAAACTTAACACATTGGTGTAAAGTTGATGGGACTGCTCGCATGGCGTTAATCCAAGGGCGACCCAAAAGTATATTGTACGATGCTGGGCAATGTACAATAAACACAGTTGTCTCAAGGGTTCTAGGACCAACTTGTAAGGGGAGGGTAATGACTCCACAAGTTTCTTGTGTTTCATCATTAAAGGCTTTGATAATCATATCAGTCTTCTTCATTTCGTCACTTCTAAAACCAAATCGTTGGTAGAAGTCAAAGGTACAAATGTTTAGAGATGAGCCATTATCAATCAGAACTCGTTTGACAGCTACATCCCCAATTAAAGCCGTAATATACAAGGGATTATCCTTGTGTAAACTGTGTTGTGGGATATCTTTATCCCGAAAGTCAATACAATCAATCTCTCGCGTGATGATAGTATTGGCCATAGCTTCGAGTTGGATGTTTTGAGGTACCATCATCTGGCTCAAAGTAAGCATCAACTCATCCCTATGGGTGGGAGAGGATCTTAATAAATCTAAAAGGGAGATTCTGGCGGTGGTATTAGACAATTGCTCATTAATGCTGTAAGGGGGTTTAGGTTGAACAATAGGAGCATGATTTCCTTTATTGGGATTTTTCAGAACGAATGGAGCTGATCCATCGTTCTGGTTTGGTTCTTGTTGGGAATTGTGAGCTTGTTGTCGGGTGACGACTCCGATGGTACCTACAATGTTATAGTGACGACGTTGAAACGGTCTCGGTTGAGAGTTTATGGCTTGTTCATAAGGAAGGACTACATTAGAAGAAGGTCGAGTAGTGACTCTTCTAGGAAATGGTTCTTCTGGAACATTAGCATCTGTGATAGGTTGAATAGGATCTGATTCGTTTTTAGAACTATTCGATTGAATGGTGTCTACTTCACTTTCACTATCTGACTCTATATCGCTAGAATCAGAAGTTTGAAAATTATGTAAGGGCCTGGTTGTAACCAGGGATAAGGTTGTGTCAAAGGTTTGAGAATCCTGAACAGGTAATTGTCCGCTAATGGTTCCTACATATCGGGTAGGAGGGGGAACATTGTGATGTTCAATTTGATTGGCTACCTCCTTACCGTGTCTTGGTAAAGGGTGTTGAAATATGTCTAAAGTTTGATTGGCATTCTGATTTTGATTTTGGGGAAAAGTATTTTGGGTATTATTAGGAGGGTTTTGTTTAGGTTGGAAGGCTTGCACTTCCATTTCATTATTGTCAATCAAATCTTGTATTTTATGTTTCAATCTCTTACAAGCGTTGGTAGAATGTCCGGGACCTCTATGAAAATCACGAGTGCAAATCGGCTCTATATCCGGGTATGCTTGGGTCGGGTTCTCGGATAGTTGGCGATTGGATTAAACCTCTTTCAAGAAGTTGAGGTAAAATAGTTGATAAAGGTTGGTTTAATCTAGTGAACTCTCGAGGAGGCTTATCGGGGAGGTTTCAAGATGAATTTTTTTGTTGTTTTTGTTGCATTGACATTAGCAACATTTACTGCTGTCAGTGACTCCATCACCGACAACTTTGTTTGTTTTTATATTGATTTCTAGATGTTTTCTCATCATCCTTCTTTCTAAGTTGGCCTCTCCTAATGAGGGCATCTTCTACTCTTCGAGCTAAGTCTATAGCTTGATCGAAGGTAGTCAAAGTAGTTGTTGATAGCTCATAAGAAAGTTGTTCTTGTAAATTGTTAATGAAAATGTCTAACATTTCCCTATAGGGTAGCACAAAGTGCAGTTTTCCTGTCAATTGTCTCCATCTAGCTAAGAAATCAGCAAAACATTCGTCTTTATCTTGTTTTAAGTTGTATAGATCTTTAATAGTTACATGCCTCTCGATGTAGGCACTAAATTGATGAACAAATGACTCAGCTGTTTCTTCAAAGTTTCTTAAGGAGTGAGTGGGCAATTGGTAGTACCACTCTAACGCCATTCCACCTAAACTTTTAGGGAACATTTTTAGTAATAGCAAGTCGTCATGCGATATGTCATGACATGCTATCCTAAACATGCGAAGATGTTCTATGGGATCTTCGGTTCCTTTATAGATAGGCAGGACGGGCATGGGAAAATGCTTAGGGTATGGTTGAGCTACCACTATGGGATCCAATGGTTGGCTACAAATCTCTCGATAATTGTACGAGGGACGGTAGGGATCTATCTGGTCCATACGTGAAGCCAATTGTTTCACCATAGCTTCCAGATTACTAGTTTGCCCCCCATATTGATTCGGTGGGGCATTGACATGAGTTTTATGGGCATATGATGGAGGAACATGCATATTAGATGCCATGTTACTATTGTGTAAAACATTGGTAGGAAAAATATTATGGAGAAATTTTGAAGTTGGATTAGGTTGTATTGCAGATTGTTGAAAATTTGTATTTGGCTTTGTTTTATGTTTCTGTTTATTTAAAGCATTTTGCTCAATAGTTTGGAGGAACGAAGTAGTGAAGGGAATTTTCTTTTGTGCGGGAGTGATTTTAGGTTGAGTAATAGGTTCCTTAGGAGGTTGGGTGACCTGTTGTTTGGTCATGGCTTGGGCTATAGTGACCATATTCGCATTGGATGGTCCACCCTTATCACTTTCTTGATCAATGAAAGACAAGGGATTAGTTTGCATATCAAGCGCCCGTTCTAAGGCTGCTTGAGCATCACTAATTTCCCCTTTATCAATACGGATTGCCACATTAAGGACGTCGATATGTTGATTAAGAAATTTTTGAAAATGTTCTGCGTTGTCAAAAGTGATGCCTCCATTGGGAGCTATTCTAGGGGATGAGGATTCTTTAACACTTCCTTCTTGTTCCTTATCTTCCCCTAAGTCTTCATCTGATTGTCCTAGAGTTTCACCTTCCGGATTTGTATCTCCAAGAAGGACATTTGGGTTTTCAGTTGTATTTTGTAGCCAATCTTCTCCTTCTCCTAAAATTTCTTTACCATTCCTAAGTCTAGTCATGGTGCTAAGTTTTGATTTCAGCAAATATATATATATATATATATATATTTATATATATATATATATGCAACAAATTAAAAGGTATATATTTATATATACCTAATGCAATATTGTAAATGAAATGTTTAAGTTTTTTACTATGTTTTTCTTTGAAACAATATAATAAAGACAACAAATGAAACAATAAATGCAAGCAATAATAATAATAATACTGAAAGCAAATGAACTAATCTTCTATGAATAACTTATGAATATCATTAATAGGTTCAAGTTGTTCAGGGGTCATGAAATGTTCTTCTTCAAATTGAAAGTTTTCTTTTAAGAATTTGATGAAAAGGGCTATGGTGATATTGTCTGTTTCAGATGCTGGTTGATAAAAGTAAAGCTCATGGCAATACTCTCGATATAGCACAGCTCGTGGAACTCTGTTCCATATTTCCCTATCTGTAAGAACAACTTCTTGGTCTTCTACAAGGCCTAAGAATCGGTGTACAATGTCTGCGTTCTCGAGGTATTCCTCGAAGCTAAACAACTCTGAAGATACTAAAGCTCTCCTATAGGCTAGCCATCTATGGCAGGCTCTCTGAAGTTCATGGTAGAAAACTAATTGATGAGGATCCAGGATTCTATCCAAGACTAGCCTCTTAATCTGTTTAAGTTGTGTGGCCCTAGATGAGATGAGACTAAGTCTCCTAATAAGTTCGTCCCACAAGGATTGATTTCTACTTGTTTCAGGGATACTAAGGACAGAATTAACTTCTATGGCTGCCAATTGGTTTACTACGTTTATAGTAACTGCTAACCTCTTTTTAGGAGCTACCATCTAAACATGATTTTGAACCTTAAATGTTTTAAAATGCATCTAAGTTTTAGTTGTTCTAATTTTTTTTTTTTGTTTTGTTTTTGTTTTCAAAAGGTTATGATGCATTCACGTCGGGTTCACCAAAATGTATCGCTCCAAATTTTTCGCATCCCTACCTTCAGGCTATTGGATCCGCGCCCGGAAGGAGGATGGGAAAAGGATGATGCGGTACCTCGGACGAGAGGACTTTGCGAAGGTCCCGCCTCTCAAGGGAGGTGCATTTTGGTGATTTGTCGACGGATGGTGGGTTCACCGGGAAACATTTGGCGGTAGTTTCCACGCCTAGGTTTTGGGAATGTGTTTTAATGGGTTCGTTTTATCCTTAAACATTCATCCTAGGTTTGGCCGAATGATTCTAACTTAAACTACATGAAAATGCAATTTAAATGAATACGATAAACATGATCGAAAGCAAAAAAATAGAGAATTTGCAGGAGGCTAATGGAGATTACCTGATCCGGGATGTCTGATGAAGTTTCTGATGCTTGAAGTAGTCTGGATCATCTGGGATTCGACAAAATCGCCTGCAATCTGTCAGAATCATCTGGAATCTGACAGGATCATCTGAGACAGACAGAATCGTCTCAGATCTGACGAATTCGTCAAACGAATTCGTCAGAAACCTACAAAACAGAGAACAGATGCAAAATACAAGCAATTCTACTATGCAAAACAGAGGCAAAATATGCTAAAGAACAAGGTGAATACTAAGCAATAATTTAAAATAGAAAGTAAAACAGATCACTGCATTATGATGGCAAATCATGAATTTAATGTGCAATCTAAACTAGATGGGTGAACTCCAGATGCAAAGTAGAATAAAAACTAAATAAATGATCTGATTTATAGCATAAAATGACAGAGAAAAGAGAGAAGAGCAAACTTCAGGCACTGATTGCCTCGATGTATGCTGCAGTCGAGATCGTCTCGCATCAGTACGAGATCGTCCCTAATTTGATAGGATCGCCTCCGATCTTGACGGGTTCGTTAGCTGCGATAGGTGCTGGCTCCGGTTGAAAACCAGTGATATACCTGCAATAAAATTACTATAGGAATAGTGCAAAAAGCAAATTTGAGAAGTTCTAGCACATAGGGAGTCGATTTGCATAAAAATTCAGCGAGGGGTTGGGGAGGGAAAAGTCTTAGAGTTAAATAGGCTTAGGGAAAGTTGTTGGGAGGTTGGAGATCTTCCCAATTTGGGAGATCTCCAACGGGGGAAGGGTCCCAACGGCGCAGACACGCTTACGCCCGAATTGGAGACCCGTTGGAACAGAGTCTATCTATGCAAATTCAGTTTTGCGACAAAATCGTACGGACGTTCTAGTCCAGACGAAATCGTCAAATCTGGGGCGATATCGTCTGATCGGCGACGATATCGTCCAACGGTCAAAACAACTCCTAAAAATGGCACGAAAAAAGGGGAAACGGGTTTCTCGGCGGTTAACGGGCGGTTTGGGAGGTTAAATTTGAATTTAAATTTATTTACTAAGGTGAATGTAATTATTCCAATTTGACTGCGCCAATTTTAGGGTGCTACAAAATGGTCAACCATATCTGTAGGAACCATCCTAATTTCATGATCATAGAATTGGATCATAGGTTCTTGGAACTGTTGTATGTGTCCCACAAAATTGGTGAATGCTTGAGCATCCTAGGATTGCACCTCGATGGACCTTAGAATGTCCATGAGAGTCTCCATGTGCTTAGGAGACTAATGTATAAACTCATAAATAGACAACTTCACAGGAGTTATCTATAGGTTTTGAACCAACCTTCTTTGTATGGTCACCATCGGTCTAGTTGGTGGGCCTAGAATATTCTGAGTTAGTCGTTGATTCAGTGTAGCTTGTATCCTAATGGGAGTGCAATGTTGATTTGGTTGCTCATACCTCCCATGTCTAGTAACAATATTAACCATACCTACGAACCCTTTATTTTATGGTTCGACATGCACTTGATTGATGTGGCCAATGTTGTTATGCGGTGCCTCATGGTTTGGTAATGGATTCTTATAAATCCCCATGTTTTTGTTGTTGCACACAAATGGATTATTCGACACTATGAGATCACCTTTATCGATCATATTCTACACAATATCTTTGAAGGACCAACAAACTTTGATGTCATGGTCGTTCGCACGATGGAAGATACAAAATAGATCATCCTAATACCCCTTTGAATTGGGTTGATTAGGATCGACTAGCTTAATCTCGGGTAACTTGATGGCCTTAGCCTTGCATAACTGATGAAATATTGATTTCAACAATTCCATCAAAGGTTTTAACTAGCGAGGTGGGCCTTGCTCCTTATTTTTTCTCTTGTAATTATTCTTGCACTGCTCAGATTGTGGGGGAGGTTGGGCTTGATAATTCTGCTTTTGTTGCCCCTTATCCTCTCCTTGGAGGTTTATCCTCACCTAATTAACATGGGCCTGCTTGCCTTGTTTTTTTGTGGTGCTCTTATTATGCCCCTCCTTCCTGTTCTTGAGCTTCAAGTTTCCCTCTTGCAACTTGATATCCTCAATTACGTTGGCTTATGCCAAATCTTCCTCGAATGTATGGTACTGCTGCAGTTGCAACAATAACGAGATGTGCTTGGAACAACTCTTCATGAACATCCAAGTAAATTCTATAGTAGGAATGGGGAATGGCAACTTTGCCATTAATCTCCTCCACCTCTTTCCATATTCTAGGATTGGCTCATCATCGCGCTGAGCTAGCGCATCCAAATTGGAAAGGTTAGCTTGCTTCCTGATGATGAAAGAAAAGCATTCCAGAAAGGCGTCAGCCAGTTGCTCAAAATTGGTGATACTGTGCTTATTAAACTGATTAAACCACTCCCAAGCTAGGCCTAAGAGGGTTGTGATGAACGTACGTAAAAGTAATGCATTGTTACTTGCAATTTGGTAGCATACGTCCAAAAATCTTGTGACATGCTCTTGCACATCTTCGTAACCTTTGAATTTATCTAGCCTGGGCATGACAAAAAACTCAAGATATGCTGGAGAAGGCACCGAGGGGTCCAAAGGTTCATTATGAATCTTGCTCAATGTTGAATTTTTAAAATTCATGCCTTTCCTCTCAATTGCTTTCACTTTCTCTACTAAGGCCTTATAGACCTGCGAGGATAGAAATTCCTTCTTCCTAATATGACGTGAGGGTGGTCTTGGAGGTACATTCTTCCTCTATCAAGGTGGAGGATGTTGCTCTTCCTCCTCCTCAACATGGGAGCTTTTGATATATTCATGATTGGCTCCGTCTTTCTCTTCTTCCTCATATTATTGTTGCCTCTGATCTTTGAACGATGGTGGTCGTTCTCTTTGTTGGGCATTGACATGAGTGTGAGCGTCTTTGTGCTCCTGGTGCACGTCGGCTTGTGAAAAAACCCTCCTATAAATGTGCTCTTCGTGCTCAGTGTGAATGTATAAACCAGCCATGGCTAGCCTATCCTCTTGTTCCACATGCTCCTTTTGGGTAAGGATGCATTCCTCACGCATATGCTGCTCATATAATATTTGTCTAATGAGCCTTTGCGACTAAATATTCTCATCTTCAATGTACCACCTCTCTGCACGGGCATCCTCCAATTGATCTTGAAGGAATTTTCGTCTCTGTTCAGATACCAGTCTATACGATCTATTAATGTGATCAGTCGTAAGAGACCTCTGGTATGTGTGCTCCGTGCGAGCGACCTTATGGGTTATGTACCCATATGGAAGATTTCCTACACCTTTGCCTTATCCATGAAGATGACATTGACATCATTTTGAGTCCTATGTTGGGTGCCATCATGTGCAGATGGTGGATGCAAACCATGAAGGCACTTGGAAGCCTCTTCATGTTCTCTGGTAGCCCTAATAATGCTCCCACTATGCTCACTCGAAGCACGAGTGGGCGAAGCTGAAGGCTTGTAGCCTAACTTCTTTAGGATGTCACCAAAACCATCCAACTGTCTAGATCACCACGACTCATGAGGTGGTGTACCATTGGCTCCCACCTTGGATATGTTGATAGTGATCTTGCATAGTTCACTATGCATGGGAGTGTGAATAGACCTAAGCTTGGAAGTGGGCTTGTCAGCATGCCCCTGAATGGGCGAATCTTGATCTCTTATATACTATGAATTTGGAGGTATGGAACCTCTTGTAGGCTTAGTATGTAGGGGTACCAACTTGGCCCCTTATATGAAATATTCATCAGCCAATCCTGTAGATGCATGTGCACTGTGATCTCTATAATAGATTTTGAGTGGAGCACCCTCATGTTGAGAGGCTCCATGATCTATCCTATGTCTAGAAGAGTGTATAGAAGCTCCTCTATCAGAGGTACGATCAATTGGGTCCCCTCATGTCAAATTGTCTTCTCTGATGCTCATCGAACGATGTTCGAGAAGCGCATGTGGGCGAGGGTTCGATACATTTTATTGTGAGTTTGGTGGGGCTTCATAATTGGCATCAAAATTAAGCCTCTATCGACATCCCCGTGTCTCCACCATGGTGTACTTAGTGTCTAGATTTATTATTTTATTATGCAAACAAGGTATACAATGGTGATTATCTCTTTTAACTTTTAAATGTGAATCCTAAACTGTTTGATGTGTTTTAAATTTGTTGTATTAGTATTAGAAACTCTTATCATGTTTGAAAGCTTATTGGATGATAATATCAGGTTAATTAGATTTCACCTGTATACTCTTAGCTCGACAAATTGGCTATGAACTCCAAGTCACGTAATCCAACCTATAATGTGTGGTAATGAAGCCCATGCATAGTCAGGGAGCACAGGTCCTCGCAGATCCTCACCCGTTTTTCCCTAGTCAACGTTATACCCTTCGAAGAGAATACATGTAAATTTTCCAAGGTATGAAAGGTTCTCGGATCCAGTATTGGTCTAGTATCCAAGGGTACTTAGGATTTGGGCCAACGAATGGAAACCACCTCCACCGTCGCTAAACCCTACTAGTGGTTGGATGTCACTTACAACTCACTAGCGTTTAATTGAAACGTGGTGTGTGTGGTTCTTTTTAAATTGCATAAAAGGAAAGATGCATAATATAACACTCACATGATCATTTCCTACATGATGCATAAAAATAATGTTTCGAATTTAGAAAATGCAAGCTACATCCTACATGATCTTTCCGACAATGCAAGTTATGATGATAAATGACCTAGATTAGGCCTCAAGCATGCAAAACGACCACATAAAATGTTCCAGCACACTAGATTCTAGGGCGGACTACAATCAAAGTTCCATTGTTTTTTAGCAGCACCTAGCTAAAATGCAGAAAAGGAAACCCTAAAGACCTAATTCATTTTTATTTTTACTTAAGGTGTCCTAATTAATTTTCATTTTATGCATTCTAGAAAAACATAGAGGTAAAATACAGAGACAAAGAGTGTCAGAATGGCCTACCTTAGGTCCTCATCTGATATAGCTTTTAAATCCTATTGTCTGCTATGTCTACTATAAACTGTAGATCTGTGGCACGATTGCTATTGTAGACCGCGTTTTGTAGCCGTAGGCCAACAATGAGACGACAGCTAGAAGCTGCGGTTTGCACCTGATATAAAGAAACACAAGAATGTCAAAAATTAGGGGCATAAATTGTAGAGTTCCACCATGATCGCCTTTTGACCTATCCAAAATGCAATGCATCTATCTAATATATCAATCGAAATCAACATCAAAGCATAAAATGATACAAGGTTGCATAAAATGAGAAAATGGATGCTTCTTTTATTAACATTGAAATTAATCTCGATTACAATCATGCCCCTCTTAGGGTCACCCAAATTTTGATACGATTAATACAATTCTGAAGACTCCAACAGGGTAGTAACAATACTAATGCTCTCTAAATAGTCACAAACTTCTCTAGGGTGGAGTTTAACCCTCTTCTTCGCGTTGAGGAAGGAATTAGATGCTTGAATATCCTTCGAACCTGCTTTCCTGCGGTCAAGAAACAACACAAAAGCATTAATAGCATAGGCAACCTCTCGTGATGAGGCCCTTTTAGGAAAGTAAACATGAATATGCCATAACAACTATGAAATCAAGAAAATGAACAAAACATGCTATACTTATGCAACACTCATAAATATTGCTTGAAACATAGAAATGAAGAATATTGCTATCTATCTAATTGACTAATTGCATGAAATGATGCATGGAAACAAAGGATTAGTACAAATTTTCTTAATGGAAAGAATTCACATAAAACCCTAATTAAATCATTCAGTGTCTCTAAAACATGAAATAAACTGTTGAAATACCTAATCTAGCCTAATTAAGTACAATGCAAAAGAAACAGTAAGGAGATCTATCACTTGTTTCAAACCATAGCTCAGGTGAGCGGTCTGTACTACACACCATGACTGTCAACCACAAAAAGCAATCAAGTATCTTTGCCTTCCAAATCAAGGGTTGTGGGCTTGATTTTTCTTGTCCAATTGATGATTAAGGGTCACCTTGGTTTACTCTAACTGGATTGGCAGTTGAATTCCATAATTGGGCCTCTGTTTGTCCGAATTAGCGTATCTTGGTGTTCTAGCTCCTTAGGGAATCCATGGCACAAATTGACATGATGCTTGATGAATTTGCAAGTGGATAGTAACTAAACTCCCTCTCAATGCACTCAAGTGAGTCCACAATTCGATAGGGATTCACTAATCTAATATCCAATGCACTCTCTGATTCTATTTCGACAGTGCTTCACTATCAAAATGCACTATATGCTCTATATATTTTGCCCTATTTTGGAGGGGTACTTATAGGACTACCCAAGGGCTAGGGGTGGCTTCATGGAGAAGCCAAGATCAATAAGAGGTGGTTAGGATAGTTGGATTGGAAGCTTTCATCCTTTAATCACCTTCTTATAGAACAAATGGTCGTTCAACCCGATTTGGCTTAGATGCAGGCCAACTAAACTTCAGTTTAGACCGTAGGTGATAGCTGCGGCCTAGAATACAAACCGTAGGTCTTAGCCATGGTTTAGATTGTAGACTGCAGGTCTAAACTACGGTTCAACCTGATTAGGCCAAGGAGCCCAAATTGAGTGGTTAAAACCACTACTCTATCTTGGAATCTATCCAAGATCTTCCATATGGTCTTGTAGCATGTCCCATATGAGTAGTCACCATCGACATGATGCATTTTAGGTGTCTACACTATGGGTTTCAATTTCTTTGTGCCATACTACCTCTCCACTATAGAGTGTGTGCAAGATGACTCTTATGGTATTTTTTATTATTTCCGCTGACTTTACTCTGTCATTTGACGGATTGCACCTCTTTTTAATGGACGAAACTCAATCAGTAGCTCCAACTTCTATTGAAGCTACAGAATGGAGCAATGGAACTAAACGTGAACAGGCAACCACACAAGTTCATTCTAAAGTTTATCATGAGGTAATATTTCTCCTCCAAATGTTTTTATCCCATTGAGTGAGTTTAATACTAATTATTCTTGGTTGGAAAACCATATGCTGGTAGGGTATTTTCTAGGTCGTATCCCTAGTGATACCCTCCTTTAGAACTAGATCCAACAAGCTTGGCATGGCGTCAAGGTTGATGGTATCCAAAACCTCACCAAAGGGCTTTTTTTGTTTCATTTTATTGACCCTACTCAGATTAAAGCAGTCCTCAGTCATGGGTCTTGGTCTATTCAAACATCCTTGTTGATTTTTTAACATTTAACCAAGGATTTTCTTTGGGGTTTTGGTTTTCATTGAATTCCCTATTCTTCCTCTGCTACTCTTGCCTTACTATTAGAACCTTTTGGCCCCCATTGGTGATTTTTTTTTATTGTGAAATGGATGAATTTTATGCCTCGCGCCCTCAAAAGTGTTTTTGTGTCAAAGTTGATCTTTATGAATACTTTAGGGAGACTGTTGATGTCCAATTTGGTGACTATAGTTTCAAGAAATGTGTTGTCTACATAAACCTGTCTAACACATGTTATCATTGCCAATAAGATACCCATAAGATAAAATATTGTCCTTTAATGGTGGATAAGATTAAAGCTAAGGAGATAGCTATAGCTCCTGATACTACTAGCTCTATTCCTGCTTCCAAAGGGGGTCAAGATGAATGGAAGGTAGTCCAAAATAAGGGTAAGAATGAGAAAAATATAAACCCTACAACTGCTCCCATTATCTCACATCAACCTCGTGTGTCTTCTACACCAATTGGACATGGTGTGGTGATAGAGTAGCATACCACACAACCAACGACACCTAGTGCTAGGGCTTCATAGATGGTTGCTAATGTACCACCAACTAGTGCTTCCTTTACCAAAATTTTTACTTCTACTCCTACTCAGTCTTCATATTCTCTAGTTTTGCATATCAATGGGTAGTATTCCTCAAGCTTCATGGAACCTGAACGAGATTCTATCAATGGAAAAATATCCCATAGCCCACCTCGAGGAGACTCCTTGGTTCACTAGGATAAAAGGCATCAAGCAGAGTTTTGGAAAGTGGTTCAGGAGCATTTTATCAGTAATATTTATGATTCTCTTTCAAACCTCAGAGATGCTAAAGATGTTGTTGAATATATGAGTCTTGATCGATCTCCTTGATTTTTTTTATCATGGAATGTCATAGGGTTTATGGATCCAGTCTGCAAATACTTTGTATGAGATGAGATTGCTTCATGCTCTAGGTTTTATGGTAATATTAACTTTCTCTCTCTTCAAAATATTAAGATTTATGACTTCATTTTGTAATGTGCTTGCCATTTTATTTAGCCAGGTTGCTTTTTTTATGCCACTAGTAATTCCCCTGGTAGAGGGGGAGTTGTCATTCTTTTGGAAGCTAGGTGGAAAGATAGTTTTATCTCATGGTGTGTGGATCCCTCCAATCACACAGTTTGAGTTATACTTGAGTTTGGTGGGCTATATTTTGGTAATATTAATGTCTATGCCTCCAATGATGCTTAGAAGAATTTAGCCTCTAGTGGTGGTGTGTTTTTTCTTTACCACTTGTTGTTTGGGTTATGTGCGGAGATTTTAATATGATTAAAAATCCTGCATATAAGATAGGACTTCCCATGCGATGGACTACTGGAGAAATAGAGGTTTGGTACTTCATGAAAACAAATTGGGTTTTTTAGACCCCAATTTTTTTTCTCCTTAGGATTTTCCTAAAATTTTATCGTATACAAGATCCAATTTTCAAGTTAGTCATGCAAGAATTCTAAGAAGGTTGGACAAAGCCATGTTTTCAGATCATGTGCAGTTTTTCTTTCATAGGAGAAATACTTCAGCTCCATTTGTGGAAACCATTCTTGGTAGTTGTGGGTGAAATTTTGTGCCTCTTCACACACACACATTTTTTTTGTGAGGATGATGATGTCTTAGAGCTGACCAATTTTGAAGCAGTGATGGAAAATATGGATTTTTGAAACTAGGTGGACAAGTAACGGAATAGATCTCCAAGACTGGGATAGGATGGATGGGCAGGGGCATGCTCAAAGGTAGAACCAAAATCCTTATCCTGAATATTGTATGGAAGAATGAGATCCTAAATCCCTAGATGGAATAATCAGAATATGGCTTAATGGTTACAAGTCCCAAGTTATTGCCCCGAAGCTGGATGGAACTTTGGAAAAGTAGTATCAAAATTCTAAGCTAAATATTTCATCCCCAAAAAATTATGAGCAAAATACTGAGAAGATGGTGCGTCCCTGATCGAATTTGACATCAAGGGGAAGGAATCCTTAAGCTGGGCTATTAATAATCACAACTGCCCTAGTACAAGCTGACAAGGAGCAAGTGGAAGTACGTAGAGCCTATGATGATCAGCCAAACTTCTCAAGTTCTTGAAGGGGCAGAATAGATGAAATTTATTTCTCAAAAAGGTTTGACAAGAGTGATCAAGGGCCTAGATCTATGCATAAAAACCTAACTTCCTCTGGATAGCCATCATTCTTCTAAAGATCAAAATATCAGTCGATCTTTCGATTGTTCCAATATGATCCTCCTACCTGATGCCATCAATGTTGTAATTTGAATTCAATGTAAAATACTCTATAAAATGTGAAGTGCTCATCATTCCAAAGGGTAACTCTATGGCCTTTACAATTCATATGTAATTCTTCATTGCTTGTAAATAATAGTGAATCATTGTTTGGTATCTCAATCTATATTTCATTATGCTTTTGCCTTTGTGTGAATGTTTATTTTTGTGATGGTTGTTTGAGTTGGTTCACTTAATTTTTCTATCTAGATTTTGTGGACCTAGCGAAGTGATTATGGAATTTGCATTCACCATTGGACGTCAGAGTTTATTTTTGTTAAAGTCAATTGGGTGGGAGTGCTCTAATTTTGTTGCTTAGATTTCATGTATGCTCTCGTTGGTTCTGGAATTTACCCCTACATGCCAAGCCAAAGGAGAAGTGAATATTGGGTGGGATGATCTATTAGATGGTTCACTATTGTTTACACTAGTGATTTTGAAGGAGTGTGTCTTGATGTGGCCATACCCTATCCTTATCAGTTTTGGCTACGACCTCATTTGCTTTATTTCTTGTATTTTTACTCTTTTTTTCCTTTGCAACATAGGTAGCTAGAACAAAAGGTGTCGGAGTTCTCTGGATATCGATCACCTCTGCCTCTCTTGGTCCAGGCGACTATTGAATGCTAGCTGGGAACCTCCGTATATGTCTCCCGCTCGTCCTGTGCCGATTTTTTCCCCAATAGTTTTTGGTGACTCTGCTGAGGAAATCAATGAGTTTTCTATTTAAGGAAATCAAATTTTGGTGATAATTTGGTTTACCCACATCTTTAAAAATCACCTAGATACTCTGACTATGCAACATCTCCACATAATGAGATCATTTTCCTTTTCGTGTTGAAGATTTTTTTCATTTCCCGAAGTATCTAAGGTCTGACGAGCAACCCTCACCTTGCTAGAGAAGAAAACATGTTCATCTGGAAACTCCAACCTGGTGGTGTAATCCAAAGGTTTTAAGGTACCAGTGCTTTAATGGCCTAGCCAAGTTACCCTGGCTATAATGATCAAGGTCCCCTTTGCCTTCCCCATTTGCATGATATCCCTGAAGCTACACTGGAGTTTTTACCAAGTTATGATGGCATCAGTGGATGTGTGAAGGTGCACTTAGAAAATGTGGCTTCTCTGGTTCCCCTTCATAATATCATGCACGAAGATGTGATGACCAGGTTTTTGGTTGCTTCTCTTCAAGGTAAATCATGGCTCTAGTATAAAACCCTGCAGCCTAGGAGCATCTTCGCATGGGTAGATTTGGGTAAAGCTCTCCTAGATGTATTTTGTGAACTCAAGGATATCTTCCAGCTACTAAATTAGTTCATGTTTATCAAGAGGAACCCTCTTAAGAGTGTGACAGACTTCAATGTTCGATTCATTAGCAATTGGGAGAATATTCCAAGCCTACTTCTCCCATCCTTAGCCCAAGTGTACTTGTTCTACATTCGAGACTTCAGTCCTGATATGGTGCTCCTCTTGTGTCAATCTAGGAAGAAATTTTTTCCCTAAATTTATGAGGAAGCCATCAGAGTTGAACATATGTCACTAGGAAAGCATCAACCATCACAACCCTACATGAATATCTCCTCTTCAGAGCTCATGCCCAACCAAAAAATGGGATCATTGTTGGAAGAGAAACCATTCGTGGGACTGGTGCAACAGGTCAGTCTCAAAAACTTATCCCTTGATAGGTCACCGCCAAAATGGTGGAATGAGGTGGCAAAAGTTATTACCATCTTAAATTTTGAAGGCCTGAGCACCAAAGAGTTCAAGCAAAGCAAGAAGAATTATGAAGTTATCGCAATTCTGAGCCTGTGCAAATAGTGTCCAAAAAAATAGAGGCTCAAATTCGGCATAATCTGGTCTGGTCATTGCATATTCATAGGATGAATGGCACAAACAATCTCGTATTAGGCGTGCCTAGAACATTGTATTTTTGCGGCAATTAAATAAAGTTGTGCCCTACGCATAACCACTTGTGAGGTGTTGTCATGGTATTTGGGAATTGCAAGTATTTTGCTTCAAGAAAATACCCTGAGAAAATCATCTTGAAAATATAACATTCCTCCTCCATCTCTATGTTGTCCTCTTAGTTCTCATTTCTTTCATGTGTTATTGTTGTGACTCTATAGCCTAATAGATGCATCCAGTAACTATTGACCTCTTATCTCACCCTTGAGAGCTACAACAAGAAGCCTTGGGAATCTTATTTGAAGGAACAAGGTGAAGCGAGCATGCTATAAATAGCACCCCATGGGCAGATGCAGATGAGACCAGAAAGTGTAGACTACAAAGTGTCGTTGAAACAAAATGACCTCCTAGTTAATAACAGTTAATAAAACATTATCGTTACTAGATTGTGTAAATAAGAAAGCCTAGGACAAAAGAAGAGAGTATCAATGACAATCTATCTACTCTTGGAATGTCTCAGATCCTTAGTGGGCTATGGTTAAAGGGATTCAACCCAAGAAAGTGCCTCATCGAGGACTTACATCCTATCAATTTCATTCAACAAACTTTGGATTGTTTTTCCCTTCATGTCTCCTCTTTTATCCATCCTCCCATTTCTTCCGCCTTCCCCTTACCTTTGTTGCATGTATCTCTTTGGGTTGAAGACAAATGTTTATTTATCTCAACTATTTTATGGTCTCCCCTTCTCCCTTCTATGTTTTTGCTTATTGTTTCCACTACTTATCTTATTGTTGCTCTTGTCCACTACAATTCTTTTTGTGTTTGTTGTCTCCTTCCCATTCCTCTGGTATTCTTATCCTTATTCTTATCTACTCACCCTGCTTCTTGTGCACTTTTCTTTTCTCCCTGTGGTTCCCTTCTCCTTTTCTATCTATATTTTAGTTGTTATATCTCCTCTTTTTGGGTCCCCTTTTTTAGAAATTTAAAAACCCCTGTAAGTCGCCAAGAGTGTGGGTGAAATTTTATGGCTCTTCACCCACTATTTTTTTTTTTTTGTGAGGGTGATGACATCTTAGAGCCAACAAATTTTGAAGCATTAATGGAAGAGATGGATTTCTAAAATTGGGTAGACGAGAAATAAAATATATCTCCAATACTAGGATTGGATGTAAGAATGGGCACGGGCATGCTCAAAGGAAGATCCAAAATCCTCGCTCTGACCATTGGACAGAAGAATGGGATCCCAAATCCTTAGACAAAAGAATCATACTATGGCTCAATGGTCACAAGTCCCAATTTCCCATCCTCAAAGCTAAATGGATATCTGGGAAAGCAGTATCAAAATTTCGAGCTAAATCTTTCATCCCAAAAAAATTATGAGCAAAATACTGAGAAGATGGCACGTCCCTGACCGGAGTTGATATCAAGGGGAAGGAAGCTTCAAGTTGGGCCATTAATAATCATAATTTCCCCGATACAAGTTGACAATGAGTAAGTTGAAGTACGAAGAGTCTACGGTGATCAACTAGACTTATTAGGTGCTCGAAGGGGCAAAGTAGATAAAATTTATTGCTCGAACAGGTCCAACAAGAGCGTTCAAGGGCCTAGATCTACGTAGAAAAACCTAAATTCCTTTAGATAGTTGTCATTCTTCTGAAGAGCTAAATATCAGTTGATCTTTTAACTGTTCCAATATGATCCTCCCACCTGATACCATCAATTTTGTAATTTGAATTAAATTTAAAATCCTTTATATAAGGTGGAGTGCTTGTCATTCTGAAGGGCGAATTTGTGGCCTTTACAATTCATATGTAATTCTTCATCGCTTGTAAATAATAGTGAATCATTGTTTGGTCTCTCAATTTGTATTTCATTCTTATTTTGCCTATGTGAATGTTTAATTCTGTGATGGTCGTTTGAGTTGGTTCTCATAATTCTACTATCTCAAATTTGTGGGTCTAGCTAGGAAGTTTTGGAATTCGCATTCACCATTGGGCATCGAGGTTTATTTTTGTTAAATTCAATCAAGTGAGAGCACTCTAATTCTACTGCATAGATTTAATGCACCCTTTCGCTGGTTTTTGAATTTGTCCCTACATGTTGAGCTGAAGGAGAAGTGAAGACGGGGCATGTCGATCTATTAGGTGATTCACTGTTGTTTGTATTAGTGACATTGAAGGAGTGTGTCTTAATGCGGCCATACCTCATCCTTTTCAATTTTGGATACAGTCTCCTTTGCTTTCTTTCTAATTTCCTTTTCCCCTTTGTGGTGTAGGTAGCTAGAACCAAAAGAGTCAGCCTTCTCGGGAGATCGACTACCTTTGCCTCTCCCAGGACAGGTGATAATTCAATGCTAGTCGAGAACCTTTAGGTACACTTCCCACTTGTTTTTTGTCAGTTTTCAACCCAAAAGTACCACCTTATGACGATTCACCCATCATGTTTAATGTGTTGATGAAATCCCTACCTTAGAGACACTACAAGTCACAATTTGTTTTCAATACTTCCTTTCTTCAGCACCCTTCCATGGTCTATCATATCCGTAGAGTCTGGAATCTAGTTCCTAGACCTATTGGAGAGTTGGGTTAGATAGAATGGTGGAATGATATCATTTTTCGTACAACTATATTTCTTCGTACTTTGGGGGAAAATTTGGCACAATTTAGAAGATATTACAATGTTGTCCTTCATGATGAGATTGCCAAAGCTTCTCTCAGGCTTGAGGCCTATCCGTTTAATCCTGAACTATAGTCTCATGTTTCCCAACTTAGGCATGAACTTAAACTTGCTAAAATTTATGAGTATTAGGGAGCTCGAATTAAATCCCGACTTCATTGGATTAAAGTTGGTGATAGGGTCACCAAAGAATTTTTCAAAGGCTTCACCCTCCTAGGCAAGCTACTCAATTCAAGGCCATTCAAGACAATGGAATAAGGCTTACCTCTCTTCTTGAGATGATTGATGATTTTTTCAAGCACTATACTAATGTTTTTACCGCTCAAGATTATTCCCTTGAGTAGGAGTAATCACTGGCAACTTGTATGGTAGTTATACCAGTTAGGGTTTCAAAGTCTCAAAGAGCAGGGTGTGATAAACTACTCTCCCTTATAGATCTGGAGGATGCACAGTCTCAAATGGAAAATGACAAAGCACCTGGTCTGGATGGCTTTCGCTGTGAGTTATACTAGGGTCTTTGGTACTCAGTTGGTCCTAATTTGCATAAAGTTTATTCAAAGGCTCTTCGAGTAGGCTCTTTAGGAGCATTTATTAATAGGGTTAATATCAAATTCATACCCAAGCAAGTGGACCTAGATTTGATCGCTAATTGGAGGCCTATTACTTTATTGAATGTTAGTTACAAGATCATTACCAAAGATTTGGGTCTTCACCTTAGGCCTCTTCTTCCTTTAATAGTTAGATCAAAGAAAACTGGATTTATTCAAGGAAGGTACATCCTCGACAATGTTTTGGTTGTTTAGGAGGGCATGGAATGGGTCCGGATGTCAAACCAGAACATGTTTTTTGTTAAGATTGATTTTGAGAAAGCTTATGATCACATTGAATGGAGATTCATTATTGCTATGCTCAAAGCTTTAGGATTCGGGTCAGTTTTCATTCAGACTATTGCTATGCTATTTAAATATTCTTTGGCTATTCTCAATCTAAACAATTTATAGTCTAAAGCAGTGGGCATTTTTAGGTCTATTCAGTAAGGGTTTCTTATTGCTTCCTCTTTATATGTGCTTGCTATTTAAGCCTTTGGCTATCTTTTAGCTGCTCAAAATTGTGTAGGTCTTATTAAAGGAATTTCTCTTTAGAATGATCAGAGACAACTTATTAATGGTCAATTTTATGATGACTCCTTTCTTACTATAAGGGAAGAGGATAAATATGTTTCTTATGCTCTTTTTTGTCTAAACACCTTTTGCATAACCTCTGGTTCTAGAATATAATGGAGGAAGACCTCTTGATTCAAATAGTCTCCCTTGCCTATTCCGCCTTGGCTTCAAGGGTATCATTGGAATTGGATCCCTCCTGGAAATGTTTTAAGTTTCTTGGTATTCCTTTTGCCTCTCAAGGCTCCCCTGCTTAGATTTGGAATTATGTGCTTCAAAGAGTTGAAAAGAAACTTGATTTTTATCTTACTAAGAAGTTGTCATTAGCAAGTAAATTTCATATTTGCTCTAAAGTTTTAGTTGCCACTCATGTATACTATTCCTCTTGCTAGGTTCCTTCACATGATTGCTATAAGAAGCTTGAGAATATCCTTTGAGATTTTATTTGTAATAATTCTTCTAAAACAAAGGGATTTCATAGAGTCGTTTGAGATATTTGCTATCTTCCTAGAGAATATGGTGGAATGGGTCTCTGGACTATATACAAGGTATTACTCTGTGTGCTAAGTGGGTGATCAGAGCTCTGAGGGGAGCTGAAGCTTGGAAATTTTTGGTTCGGCATTTCATTTCCTCTAGTATTCCCTTAAACCATAGAGCATGGAGAGGGTTGGATTTTCCCTCTCATTGTTGCTTCAATTTTTATTAATATTTTTGGCTCCTTTGTTATTAAAAGTATATGGAAATCCTAGTAGTAGCTCACTCCTTGGATTTTTTGGAGAGGATATGGCTTTCGTAAGGACTTATACATCAATTCTATGAATATTTGGTGGTCCCCTATGTTTCTTCGTCAAGGTTATCCCTTAGATCGGGTGCAATGGATTCATGCTTAGCAGTTTTTCAAAAAGGGTATTGTTAGAATAACTGATTTATTTTCTTGTCAGACCAAGGATTGGATCTCATGGAATGAGTTTAAACGTATATTCAAGCTAAATGGTGTGGATAAATATACTTATGATATTGGTATTGCTCTCACCCCTTTTTCTATATTGCACAATATTGGTCTGTGCTCACAGTGTCCTTGGTGGTTAGACTGGAGATGGCATGTTGACACTCCTTTGCTTAATTATAAGGCTCGTTTAGGGTATAAATGGTTATCTCCTCATATTCCTTTATGAATAACATAAGCTTATATTGAGAGGGGGGTGAATAGTATAAGGCCTCTTTTTACTTTTCTTTTCAAACAATATTATGCAATGTATAGATAGCAATATTAACAGCAGTAATCAAAGCAATGCACAAATCACCACATAAAATAGAGACATCATAATTTACATGGTTCACCCAATGTGGGCTACTCCAGAGAGAAAATATTTCACTAAAATCTTCTCAATCAATATCTTGGTAATCCTTTTCCTATTACAATGTTTATGGACCTTTGTCCAAAGGAGACAAAAATCCCCTAAATCAAGTTCATGGATATCTATCCATAGGAGAACTCCTTCTCCTCTGCTCTAGTTGGTGATCCTCTAAAAGACTACTGCCTCTACTACACTGTCTTGTGGATCTCTCTCCACTGAAGACTCTTATCCCCACTCAGAAGACCTGTCCTCATTGCCCTGGCTAATGGATCTCTATCCACTATATACTACTATCCTCTCTACTATGTCACCTCCAAATATCTATCTTAAATATGCACTAAACATAGTCCTTCGGTCTAGCACAAATTTACTCTATCTTTGTCTTTGGTCTGGCACAAACCTGTCCTTAAATTTGCACCAAACTCTGCTCTCACATTTGCACTAAACATAGTCCTTCGGTCTAGCACAAATATATTCAATAAGTCCACACAAAACTTATCCAAATATTCTCTACAAGTCCTCTCTAGAACTTGCTCAAATCTTCTCAACAAGTCCATATAGAACTTGTTCAAATATGCTCAACAAGTCCACACAGAACTTGTCCAAATCTGCTCAACAAGTCCACACAAAACTTGTCCAATATCATAGAAACATAAAGAGAATTGTTAGAGACTCAATATGATCTATACTAATCACAATGCTCAATTTCTTTCAATCACTCTCTTAGAAACATAAGGAGAATTGTTAGAGACTCGATATGCTTCAAATACAACTCAATACTCAATCACTTTCTCAACTCAACTTAGAATATAGAATAGTTTGTTTTATGGAACTTGAACAATCACTTCACATACCCACTTGACTAGGTTCAACCAACTTTACTCAACCAAACACTCAATGAAACAACCCTTGCTTAAAAAACCTAGTCCAAGCTTATGGTCACTCAACTCAAAATGTTTCCAACAATGCTCATCATCAAATCTCACATAACAATGATTCTCATGTTCTTTTCAAACTCTAGTTTAATTTCTTTGCTCAACAACTCACTTCAACAACAATTCTTATAAAACAATCTTCACATAGCAATGATACTCAATCCTTAGTTCAAGTTCTTCACACAACCAATGACTTCAACAACAATGCTTATCAAACAATCTTCTCATAGCAATAATACTCAATGCTTAGTTCAAGTTCTTCACACTACCAATGACTTCAATGACAATGCTTATAGAACAAGGTTTTAACAACTCTTTATTCCAGAAAACCTTGAAGCATTAACTCAACTCATTCAATAGGAAACCCTAATCAAGTCCTTTTCATTCCAAACTTATTTTCCAGAAAACCAACCAATCAATTTAACTAAGGAAGAATGTGCTCATACCTTTTTCTTGATGATGGAGGAATCTCGTAAATATGTCACAAACATAAACACTCTTTTTCCAAGCTCAAAGAAATTATTAGATAATAATATTCCTCAAAATACAATGTAAGTATCAAGACAAATATACACCTTATCACTCCATCTTTAAGAAATCATTCATCAATATTTACAAAAATTAATATACTACTTAAACCTTATGATCTTCCCAAACAAAATAATATTCAATTCATTATTCTTTTAAAAATAACTCAATGCTTAGAAATTTCCTTTATCCTGTTATAAATTCAACAACTCAATGTGACACCACAACTTTATTAAAAATAAAGCAAGCACCTTATTCCTCCAAATTTCAAAAGATCAATAATCAAAATAAAAGACTTTTAAGCAACCCTTTTAACTCCCTAAGACCTCATGTCAACTTTAGGCAATATAAAAAATATAATCACAATTTTTATTACCTTGGCCTTGGTAGGAATTGAACTCACAACACAGCCTTCACCCAATGCCCTAGCCATGGCTCCAACTACCACGTGAGCTATGCGCTCGCATGATGTGTGGAGATCACAACGTTCTCAATAAACCTCCCCACTTTGCCAAGCAAAACATGCGCCATTCCCTTGGCGCTTCCAACACCAACACAAACACTAGAATTCGTTGTTGTCGCGTTTCGAACGTAGGTCACTTGGCACCTCAAACACTTTAACCAATACCTCCTTACTGCTAGGTCATGCTGCCCAAATGGCTTCCAAATTTTTAGCGCTTTCATTTTTGTCCTTATTCTATGGCACATAAAACACAGGATTCGTTTTCCTTTTTTGCACGAGCTCTTCAATTCAAATTTGCATTTTTTAAAATGTTCGAGCAAGGATAATTAAAATGCCTCTTAAGGCATGGTTTATATAGTCATTTACCTCCTTTATGCAAACACGCTTGAATTGCCTCCAACCTTATTAGACGTCGACGCATGAATTTCCTTTGGAGCTTAATAATTTATAAAATATTTAAATTCATTTGAATTTAAATTTTATAAATTAATTTTTTAAAATACTTTGGTTTTATTAAGACCATCTTCCATTGTACACCTTGGTATAAATAATATTTATTATTAAAATTTAAATTCACTTTGAATTTAAATATTTTATTAAAAAGATATAAACCTTCTTTTAGCTTTGCAATAGTCTTCGTTGGGTTTTTATGAAAAACCTTTTAACTTATGCTTCCACAAAATAAAAAATATTATGGATCCCTTTTGCCTTTAACCTCTGCTTTATTCCTCTTGATCTTTGACATCATAAGTGGCTTATTTTTGGAGATCAATAACAACTCTTGACAACTTTGTTTCTTGATAATTTCCTTGACATTTAATGATGAATTCATTTCTTGACATCAATGACAACTTTGACTTAAGGACTCAAAATGTCCAACACTTGGGTGCTTAAGCTCAATCGGTGTTGGGACTTATTTTCTACAAGGACTAGAAGGAATTCTAGATTTCAGAATGCTTGGGCTACTTATGTTGAGCTAGAGCAATCCTTTTTTGCGTGGAGCTTGCTCTGTCAAGGCCTTCCCTTGGGAGAACGTTTGAAGCACCTTGGAATTCCTGATCCTAAATGTCCTTTTTGTGGTGTACCCGAGTCCTGTACTTACCTCTTTTGGAATTGCAGAATATCTAGGTAAGCTTGGGAATGAGTTCTCTCCTTTTTTTCCCCTTTATAACTGCAAGAGTTTCTTGGGGACTTTTTTACTTTGTCTCTCCCGCTTTTTGAAGTGTGGCAGGTTTTTAGGATTAACCTGCTCTTTCATATTTGGAAGACCTGCAACATAATTGTTTTTAAACAATATACACCTTCTATCACATTTACTCATGTTGACAAATTAGAAGTTTTTAATGACATGTGGCTACAAATATGTACTCAAGCCAACAAAGTTGTTATGGAGTTTTGCATGTTCTTTTGGCGCACTAGGCCAATGCTCCGTGTAAAATCAATTGGATCCCCCCAGAGCGCTCTTCTCATGAGCATTTTCAATCCTGATCTTGCCGTCGACCTCTATCATATGCAAGAAATGCTCATGCAGTCAGGCGCTTGTCCCAACCCTCGCCAATCACAAAGCTGCCTAATGTTGACATTGCTTGTTCATCCCGCCAGGTTGGGGGGTGGGATGATGTTCAATTAGTTTCACCTGGGCCAGTTGTTGGTTAGAGCGACTGGGTACTGAAGGCCTTAATCGTGATGCAGAGGAGTGAATTCCCATCCCATAATCACTAGCAGTTTATGTAGGACAACACGCCAAGGCACATTACTCCATATGATATGTTTTCTTTGATGTAATGATCATCAATAATCATGATTGGTAAATTTGTGTTTTGTTGATGGTTTTGTTTCCTAACCCTTGTCAATGAGGATTAGTTCGATTCCCCATCTTATGTGTTAACCCACCCACTCTTTTTTTATTATAAAAACTTTTTCTTAATTTTATATAAATTTACTTTTTCATAAAAAAAAAAATTATCTATAAAATCCAAATCTAAGTTATATCGTAATATATGTGAATTTATTAAAAAAATTAAAATAAAACTTAAAAGATGCGTAACGCAATCCTGCATGGTTAGTAGCAATGCTAGTTCTAGCATTCCTGCCTCGTTAGCAGCAATGCTAGTTCTAGCGATTTTCGTGGTCAAAAGGCTGTTGTACATTCAATGTGGTGGTAGGTCTGACGAGGAATATATAAACAAAAGATTATTATTGCTTAAAAGTCACATGCCAACCTACCGTGTGTTCCCCAACTTTCCCTCTGTGAATTGTCTCTTTCTTCCAGAAATTAATACAATGATTTTGGAAGTTTATTTATTTTTATTATAAATTATATTATTTAATATAATTAATTAAATAATTATATATTAGATAAACCCCTCGACCAATTCATCCCCCGCTGCGGCTGTCTTTCGGTGCGCGGGTCCCCGTCCCCGCCCCCTCAGCATTACGAAAATACGATGCTCTTACCTACTGTGGGACCCTGCCCACGGGAGTGACTCGGAGCCCCCTTATAATACTCCGCGCACTCGAAAAGAGGAGGAAGGAATCCCTATTGGGCCCTCATCAGCCCATTAGCGGTTTATTCAGCCCCGGCCCGGCCTCTCTCATATGAGGTTCAGCAAGGAAAGCCTGTCTATTTAAAATAGAAGTAGTCTTATATGACATGGAATTTTTATTTTTATTTTATTTTATTTTGGTAGTATATAATAAACCTCAGTAATTTTTTAAAATGGTTATTAAATTTTTTAATTTGGTTAATGTGAGAAATTTTTATAGCTATGTTTAAGGTTGAATATTTTTGTTCCATCTTAATCTATTATAAGGGGAGAGCTGTAGAAAATTCAAGGTTTAGCCATCTTCGTCCCACCGTGATCTATCATAAGGGAAGAACTAAGCTTATCAATAAGGAATTTCAAGGTTGGACATCTATGTCCCACAATGATCTATCATAAGGGCAGAGCTAAGCTTATTAACAGGGAGTTTAAGATGTAACTACACATTCGGTTTGAACTTTAGACCGAAGAAAAGCCAAAGCCAAAGCCCGAAAGGTTGTGTCATTTGAGACTAATTTTATTTTTGGATTTGGATAGCGTGAGAAACCCCTACAACCTTTACTCAAGGTTGGGCATCCATTTTTTTTTTTGGGATTTGGTTAGTTTGAGAAACCCCTACTACCTGGGCTCCCGGCTAGAGCTGGGCATTCCTATCTTATACCATGACCTCTCACCTGTGCTCAGGGTTAGGGATGGGCATTCCTATCTTATACCATAACCTCTCATAAGAGATAAAGTTGAACTCCCCATTGGCCTAAGGAACGATTCTATAAGTGTCAATGTCTGCACAATGTGAGTGGTTGGTTGGGGACCGGTTTGGTTTGCTCTTGGAACTGGTCGAGTTTTCGCGTCATTTCTTCCTCCTTCTCCTCCTTCGGCCGTGTTTTGGCAACTTGTCGCGATATCGTGACACCTTTCACCTTTGGTCGCGAAATTGCAGCATGTCGCGATATCGCGACATCCCTTTCCCCTCTGGCCGCGAGGTTGCAACTTGTCGCGATATCGCGACACTTCTTTCTCCTTCGGACGCGGTCTTGCAACATGTCGCGATATCGCGACACTTTTTCTCTTCGGCCGCGTTTTTGCAACATGTCGCGATATCGCGACACTTTTTCTCTTCGGCCGCGATTTTGCAACATGTCGCGATATCGCGACACTTTTTCTCTTCGGCCGCGATTTTGCAACATGTCGCGATATCGCGACACCTTTCCTCTTTGACCGCGTTTTTGCAACATGTCACGATATCGCGACACTTTTTCTCTCCGGCCGCTTTCTTGCAATATGTCACGATATCGCGACACTTTTTCTCGTCGACCGCGATGATGCAGCCTGTCGCGATATCGCGACACTTTTTCTCTTTGGCCGCGGTCTTGCAACATGTCGCGATATCGTGACACTTTTTCTCTTCGACTGCGGTCTTCCATCATGTCGCGATATCGCGACACTTTTTCTCTTCGGCTGCGGTCTTCCATCATGTCGCGATATCGCGACACTTTTTCTCTTCGACGGCGAGGATGCATCTTGTCACGATTTCGTGACACCTTTTCTCTTCGGCCGCGATGTCTCTTCTTGTCGCGATATCGCGACACCTTTTCTCTCCGGCCGCGATTTTGCATCATGTCGCGATATCGCGACACCTTTTCTCTTCGGCCGCAATTTTGCAACATGTCGCGATATCGCGACACTTTTTCTCTTCGACCGCGATTTTGCATCATGCCACGATATCGCGACACTTTTTCTCTTCAGGCGCGATTTTGCAACATGTCGCAATTTCGCGACATCTTTTCCCTTCGGTCGCGAATTTGCAACATGTCGCGATATCGCGACACTTCTTCTCTTCGGGCGCGAATTTGCAACTTGTCGCGATATCGCGACACTTCTTCTCTTCGGGCGCGAATTTACAACATGTCGCGATATCGCGACACCTTTCCCCTTCGGCCACGTTTTTGCAACCTGTCGCGATTTCGCGACACTTTTTCTTCTTTGGTCGCGATAACGATGCTTGTCGCGATTTCGCGACTCTTCTTCTCTTCTGGCAGTGACCTTGCAACATGTCGCGATATCGTGACACTTCTTCTCTTCTGGCAGTGACCTTGCAACATGTCGCGATTTCGCGACACTTTCTCTCCTTCGGCTCCGTTGTCGCTTCTTGTCGCGATTTCGCGACATCTCTTCCTCTCTTGGGTGCAACGGTGCAACATGTCGCGATTTCGCAACATCATTTTCAAACTGGTCGCCATTTCGCGACACCTTTCGTCGTGTGGCGCTTTGTTCGTTCATTTTCAATCTGGTCATCAATTCACTAGAAGATAAGGTCTCTCGCAGTGGCAACAACATTACATCACATAAAGTAACAGATGTTACGATGGCCTTGCGCAGTGCCGTGGCGACCTCTCCAGCGCGGACTGCAAGACATGCATTTCAAGGGGGAAGCAGAAACTTCTTCAGAAGTGTAACAATATGTCTGCAAGCTACGTCTTCGATGGCTGCTTTTCGCGTTACGAGACGTATAAATTCTACTCAAAACTGGATCTGGAGGACGCTGTTTCTCTTTGGAATAATCAGAACAGCACAGACCGGAAAGGGTTCAACCGGACGGTTGCCTCAATATTAACGGACGTTATCAATGAAGCGATTACAAGCAGCAATCATCTCAGTACCAAATCGATCCCCGGGCCTTCTCCAATGACTATTTATTCTCTAGCGCAGTGTTTCCGAGACCTGACGGTGGCGGAATGCAGAGAATGCCTCTCCCCCGTTAAGAAATATCTGTTTGAATCTGTCCCCGAAGGAGCTCTGGGAGCTCAAGTGCCCAATAAAAATTGCATTCTGCGTTACGATTCATACAAGTTCTTCAACACATCTATTTCCTCTCCGCCTCCACCGGCACCAGGGAAGAACTCGCCTGACCCATCACAGGTAGGATTCTTGCACTCTTCTTACATTCACGTAGGGAAAAGTTCTGTAAGATTTTTTACCGGATTTCCATTTCGGGAGCCCTAAACAGATCATGGTTTGCATATTCGGAAGTTTCATGGTTTAGATTTGGTAAAGTTGTTTGATGGTAATCTTTAACTTTTTGTTTAATACACTGGAAAAAAATTTATATTCTATATAAACATAGAGAAACTATGACAAAAGGTCTGACTATAAAACTTCTTTAAGATAAGTCGAAGGACTAACTTTAAAAAAATTGAAAAACAAAGTCGAAGGACTAACTTTAAAAAAGGAAACACTAAGTCGAAGGGCTAACTTTAAAAAAATTGAAACACTCATGACTTGTGAAGAGTTAAAATAATATAATAAACCCATTATTATATCTGCCAAGTGGATATCAAATTTTTTTGTGGCTGGTATATTTGGATGAAACCGTATTATTGATCGCATAAGGTTTACTAATAAATAAGAGATCTTTGTAAAAAAATCTTATTTATATCCAAGTTCTGAAGGTCCAAGCAACCACGTATGTGTGGCTGTGTTAAAACTTGGTTGCAGTTTGGAAAATTCAAGGGATTAATTATTACGTCTTCTCGTTTGCAGAATTAAACGGATTAATTATTACGTTATGTGCTATTGGCGGTGGCATGGCGTTATTTTATTTCTCCTACTGGGGATGCTGATTTGGAAGAGAGAGGCAATCAGCAGTCTCAGAGAGAAACTAATATCCACTAAGCAAGGTAAGCAGTCATGTCCTCTTATTTGAAGCCGCCCAAAATTTCATATAGGGTTTTGACCATTTATCAGGAATTTCTTCACAGCTCCCGGAGTCCCTGCGGGTTTAGGGGACACTAAGTTGGGTTTCAAATATGAAACCCTGAAGATGGCCACCGACAATTTCAACCCAGTCAACAAGCTGGGTGAGGGAGGATTTTGCGCGGTTTATAAGGTATTACATGGTTTGCATAATTGACACACAATTGCCCTGTGAACGAGGATTTACAGTCTTGGGTCTTACTTCAGACTCTTAGAGTGGACTGTTTCTCCTTTAGACTCTGTAAGATGATATCCTCTTCGGATAAAACACTGTTAATTAAGGAAGCATATTCTCGTCTTCATCTTTAACCTCAATCCATGTTAAGGGTTAAAAACAGAGACTTATTCTGCTTTATATTTTCTATTGATTTTATTGTCTGGCTAAATTCTCTTTAGAGATTAATTTAGTATTGTGATGACATTTCAGTTTTTCTATTAAATATTCTTTGTACAGAAGTACGAAGATGGCCAGAATGTTTACCATGATAGATTTTCCTTCCACTAGTTCTCCTAGTTCTCAGGATCTACGAATTTCCAGTCCCTAGCGGGTTCAAAATCTAATAATTTTTTTTCAACAATTCTTTCTTCAACGACATCTGTTGTGACAAATACCATGTCATAAGGAGTTTGTATCTCATGCTGATAAATAAATTTCCTCCTCAGGGAGTTCTGCCAGACAACCGTAAGGTTGCTGTGAAGAGGCTGTTCATCAATGCAAGGCATGGGATGCACGAATTCTTTAACGAAGTACATCTTATAAGTCAAGTGAAGCACAAGAACCTGGTCATGTTATTCGGATGCAGCCTCGATGGTCCGGAACACCTTCTGGTTTATCAATACCTTTTCCAACAAGAGACTCGACCAATTTCTCTTCGGTCCTTCTCATTCCCAAAACATGTTTTAAAAAAAAAAAAAATATATATATATATATATATATATATATATATAACTACTTAAAAATTGATTTATCGGGGGCTCCGTCATTCTAACGAAAAAAGAGTTCTTCGGGGAATAGGAAGAACACGTACTGATCTGGAATGCTCTATATTTTAAAAGGTGGTAACCTTCTTGATTAGCGGGGCCTGCCAGTCTATTGTGGACGAATTAGACAAAGCGTACAAGCGCGAGTAACCCATTTATGGAAATAGTATTTCCGAATGAAGTTGTTTTTTAAAGGTTTTACGACAAGTGGAAAAGATATCCCCATAGCTTTTCAGCTACAATAGATATAGCTTTGATAGCTGGCGTTATTCTCTCAGTAATGGGATGCTTCGCAGTAGATACAGTGGGGCCCCTATAAAGCTGTCGCTATCATTAAGCCGCACAAGTGTATGCAAGTGGATGTACGTGTTCGCTATCATCCTTTTTAGAGGCCCAAACTACCTAGACACACCTCAAACATACATCTATCTCTAGACAATTGGCCCAATGAGTATGCATAGTGGCAAAAAGTGAAACGTATCAGAAGGTACCCACGACCTATAAGAGACACATGAACTCCAAGCTCGTAGAGGAAATCAAGACCGACCACATCAAAAAAATAGAATCAAAATAGTTAAGTCAAGTCAAGATGGAAAGTGATGCCCATACTCTACACGCACCCCTTTCACGCCTACACATGATCTTTATGTGATCTTTATGTAATTATTAGAGCTAACAAAAAGAGGAGGTAGTCTTATAAATAGCTCATTATACCTAAAAAGAGGGGTCAACTCTTTAGTGTCTACTTGTATATCCATTTATTTGTTGCTTCAAATTCAATACAATCAAATGTTGTTTGACCTTTGTCGAAGAAACTTGTAGGTTTTGATGTGAATGTAAGTTGGTCATCTTTATGCATTTCTTTCTATGCTTTATGAATAGCATATTCTATCAGGCAAATTCTCTAGATTACTATTTGAATTGCTTTTATAAAAGAGAATGTACACAATATGGATTTAAAATCTATAATGCTTTTATGAATAGTTGGTTTGTTAGGCTTTATATCAATTTGAATGTGAAAGGTACTTATGCGGTATATTTTAGTGTTATTAATTGAATATCGACCATATTTAGATCAAATTCATAACCCCTTACATCCTTTCCTAACCCTTCCATTTCTCACTTTAGTCTTAAACCCTTTTCATTTCTTTAGTTTAACAAGAAATCAATATTCTCTAGAGGTTGAACTTTGGAGAAATCCTATTCATCCAATCATGGCCAAAGTCAAGGGTTATCTCATCCACTTATACAAATTGCAGACCAAGATTTTTTTGCACATCTGGTGGGACAAACCAATATGGTTTTACCACATTTTGATTAAGTAGAGCCTTGGTGAAGTTCTACTCTCAAAGATCATCTAACCATTCACCAAGTGACACCATTAGAAGGCATCAATTGATAAGAGCCCAACCACAATTTAATCTAAAGGCTTATGATTACTAGATCAACAACTAAGAAGCTTAAAGAACCATTACAATTCCTTGAGTTTCCAGTGTACACACTAGGAGTCCTCTCCAATTATCCTAGCACTACACAAAAAAAGGCTTTTAATGATGGCTACAATAAGGCAGTTTTACAATGGTAAAAAACCACCCTAACCACCCTCTTAGGTAGGGTGACCTAAGAGGGAAAATTTAAACCATCATCTTAGGACTAAGAGGGTGGTTTTAAAATGCCCTCTTAGACCTTAAAAACCACCCTAGAAGGATGCACGAAAAGTGAGAATTTTGACTTTTTAGATGAGCGCAAAGTAAGAATTTTAACTTTTTAGATGCACAAGAAGTAGGAATTTTGAATTTTTGGCTATGGAAATTATCATGAGGAATGATTTTATGTCATTTTAAGGCTAGGAGGAGTTAAATTCTTTCACAGGTTTGTAGGCCTTGCATTTTATTACTGGGGTTGTAGTGTTTTGCTTATGGAATTCCGTTTGACATCATCACGTGAAGCTACAATGATAGAGATGGAAATTTGTAAGATTTAAGTTGTATCTTCTATCATCTTTTTTTTCAAATTATAAACTTGTTTGCGTTGCAAAAATACCGAAGGAATTCATGGAGATTTCGACGACTTATCCATTTGAAAGTTTTGAGCAAGACTTTAATTCTTCACAACCATTTGACTGCAATAGAAATTTCCAAGGCTACAATAATTATATTTTTTTAAAGTAAGAAGAAAATGAAGTATAGAGGTAAAGAGTAGCGTGAGAAGGGGAATTATTATTTAGAAATAAAAATATTTAGAGCTAGATACATCAGTTGTTTTCCTGTATTGGTGTTTTTACTCATCTTCAAATGTTGGGTACGACTTCAATTTCTTTTCATTTATCTTAATAGAACTTTTACATGTTTGGATGTTTTGGTAACTGAGTAGATTGAGTGCTTATTTTCATTTATCCCAATAATACTATATAATTTTTTTCATATTGATCTGAATGCCTATAAAATTCTCAAGTCTTAACTATCGAAATGGAAGTGAATGCAATCTATTTAAATTTTCATAGAATAGTGTGTGGGGAGAGTTCGACTCTAACCGTGTAAATTTAGATGAAAGTGATATATTTGAATTTCTTTGTAGTTGGAGGACCTATGGATGGAATAATATATCCTCTCAAAGAGGATTGCAAAGGCGAAGGACATTGGGAGCCGCTCACCCCTCGTGGCCTGCAATACCTCATGGTTCCTGAAAAGCAAAGAAAAAATTTATAAATATAGTGACGGCGAGGCATGCCCGTTCTACTTCAAGTTCATAAGAGATGACCTGAAGCCGTGGGCAGAGTTTGAAATTACGCCTTTCATTTATTGATAGGTAAAAACATTCCATGTATACATTGTGGGGGACAAAATTTGATTTGTTTGGATGATCAAAAGTTTTGAGCAATACTTTAATTCTTCACAGCCATTTGACTAAGATTCATCCTTTAACTTATATATATATATATATATATATATATATATATATATATATATATATATATATATATATATATATATAAAATTAAAGAAGATTATGGTGGTTTAAAACCGCCCTCTTAGACCCCTAAGAGGGCAATTTTTAATCGTCATCGTATGACATAAATTTTTTACAATGCCCTCATAGACGACGGTTGAATAACCACCCTTAAAGATCCTTTTTAATGTAGTGTAGAGATAAGGATTGGGATAATCATACCTCATGCAAAGTGACATAGCAGGGCCTCTCCTAAGAGCATGGGTTTGACTCAATCGAGGGCCTTTGGGAGTCTTTTACAAGGCTATGTTTTTGTTAAGATGAGATATTTTGGCTCACTTTGAACTCAAGGGAAATAGGATACAAGAGATAAAGTGAAAAAAAAACTAAGCAAAAAAGCTATTGATGCACCAAAGATCAAACAAGATCTCCCTACACAACAAGCTTGAACACTAAGTGCCAACATGAAAGCTTCCTTTCTTTGACACAAAAGATCCCAGATGAGAGTTACATGCATACACACACATAAAATGATAAGTCAGAGCATGAGAACCATAGGTGGCTACTCAAAATAGATATGTAGGACTTCCATATACAAATGCAAGTAAAACTTAAAATATGTAAAGATTACAAAAACATACACACATATAGAGATGGGTCAAATCATAAGAACCATAGATGGCTACCTAAAATAGATTCCTAGACCTCCAACACACACACACGTGTGAATACACACACACATATAACATTAAAATATTGTGCCAAAAGTGGGGGTTTGATTACCCATAAGCCACTCAAGATCTGACTACTATATAGAAATAAATGAAAGGAAAACTTTACACAACTTTTCGATCATTTACAATGCTAAGATGACTACTATTTATAGATTACAAGGAGAATAATTTTCCTTCAAAACTCATGCAAAGATTTAAAGCTAACTTTATTCTTGATGTTGGTTCATGTATTTATTTAATATGTAAATCCTTTCGAGGCCTATAGATATGGAATCATAAATATCAAATCGTTCTAAGTTTTTGGATGAGTAGCTATTGATATTATTGCCATCTGTATATGACTCTTAGATTCCTTGTAACTTATAGGAATTTGTTCCTCATATTATTCACCACTTCAACTTTGGCTTCTTACCGCCTAAGAATGGTGTATCTTTTGAGTGTAGTGAGAATTCACTATGGTTCTTACAACTCACAAGGGATATTTATCCTATTAAAGATAGTGCCTTAGTCCATTGGGTACAGAGTCAAGAAAATAACCCTCATTTGGAATAGAAGTGGAGGTGGAAATTTTAGCAATTAGCCTTCATATTTACATCTCTACAAATTTTTGGACTTTGTAACTCTACAAGACTAAGATTACTTCCTTATAATACATATAGTACATATTTACAAGGATCAAGTTGATAGCATTTATCCATTAGAAAAGGATTCATATAAGGTCTCCCACTAGTTGCTCAAGTTCTTTCTTCTTTTGTTTTTTCCAATTTCTTGGGTAGAAACATTTTACCCTTAGAAAACTAGGGCTCTCCAACAACCCCTTAGTGCAAACATTACCAACAATGAAAAATTATCTTGGTGAAGTAAGACTGGTACCAATGTTGACTTCCATTTTTTTCTTGACCTAGTTGGCATGCATATTCCACCTCCAACTCAGTTCCTTTGTCTCTTTTAAGCTTCTAGAAGTAAAATGAACTTCCTTTTAGCTCATAGAAATGACCACGCTTGATTGCTCAAACACTTCAGAGGAAATAGGCTCTACTATCTCTACTATCCTCTAGCCCATGTGATAATTAGTCTAGTTTTGGGGTTGACTGGACACTACTTCCTCTGCCTCTACATATTTTTATTCCTCTTCCCAAATTGTTGTAATTTTCTCTAAAGTAGCAAGTTGTTGAGTTAGTAAGGATTGGGTAGCAACAAGATGGATAGTTGGAGCTGGTTTCTCTCTCTAAATCCTTCCATGAACATTGTAGCAAATAGATCCCATTCAATAACTAAGTGCAAAGAGAGAGAGCGAGATTCATACCCCTTGAGAGCTTTCCATCTAAACGATGTTGCCAACAATCTAAGAGTCACATTTTGCTTTGTGATATTGTGCAATTGGTAAAAGTATACCATGTATTATACATATTCCAATGGGGTTGATAGACCTTCACCAGTATAGTATGGTAAGGTTAGAAGTATGAATGTTGGATAGTCATTTCAAACATCTGGTGGCACTAGAGGTCACAAGGGGATTCTTTTGCTCCATGCTAAGAATTTTACGATGAATAATGCACTCATATTTTGGCATATAGCTTTGGTGGTGCTCTCCATAGTCCTTTGGATCCTTTTGTTTGACCAGAGTCACCAGGTGAATGCAATACTTTCTTTGAAAGTATATAGACTGAGACCTTCACTAGAACCTCGGTCTGATGTCTTCATTAGTGACTTTATTTGATGTTCATTCCTTGAGGAGAGTTACTAGGTGAGTTAGAGGTATTTCAAAAATAAAAAATAGATAATGATCCTCACCAAGTGTAGGCCTAACTTGTTGCAATTATGGAACCAATGATATGTCACTAAGGTCCCACAAGGTGGCCATTAAACTATTATCATCTCCAACTATCCCATGGAGGAGATTCAGGTTAATCATGCCTCATGTAGAGTGACACAATAGGCCCTCTCATGATAGCATAGGGTTTGGCTCAATTGGGGGTCTCTAGGAGTATTTTACAAGGTCAAAATATTGTTTAGATGTGACCTTTAGGCACACTTTGAACTCAAGGGACAAGGAATGTGAGAGATAAAGTAAAAATAATTGAAAAAAGATAAAAATCTAAGCTAAAATTATGGTGATGCATCAAAGATCAAATAATATCTCCCTACACAACAAGCTTGAATGCTATGTGCTAGCATGAATACTTCCTTTCCTCAACACATAGGAACCTAGATGATAGTCACATGCATACACACACATAAATAGGTAAGTTAAAGCATGAGAACCGCAAATGGCTACTCAAAATAGACATGTAGAATGTAAGTAAAACTCAAGATAAATAAAGACTATAAACACTTACACGCTTATAGAGATGAGTTAGAATACGAGAACCATGAATGGCTACCCAAAATAGATGTGTAGGCCTCCAATACATACATACATATATATACATACATGCACACACACACACACACATATATGAAAACAAAATTATAAATATTGTATTAAAAGTGGGGGTTTGATTGGCTACAAGCCACTCATATATATGCAAATAATATTACAAAAATTATGCCAAAAATGGAGGTTCAATTATCCACAAGTTTCTCAAGATCCAACTACTATACAAAAATAAATGAAAGGAAAACCTTACAAAGCATGTCAATTCTTTACAATACTAAGACTACCACTATTTATAGATTATAAGGAGGATTTCCTTCCAAAACTCATGCAAAAATTTCAAGATGACTATTATTCCTAATGCTAGGTCATGTTTATATTTAAGACATTGGTCCTTCCAAGATCTCTAGATCTGCAATCATAAATATCAAATGGTTTTTGTTAGAATTATTGAGTTGTCATTGATGTCAAAGGTTGATTTGGTTGCATGATTGGGTAAAGTATTCAAGGTAAATATATTCTTTCAAGGGTGATAAGTTTGTTTATGAGGTTGGGCAATATCAAAAGGTTTATTTAAATATTTAAACCCAAGGTGATACCAAATTTTGAATTTAAAAGTGACATTTCAAATTTAAATATTAAAGTGAAATGTGCTGACTTCCTGGGCACCAAAGCAAAAAGTGGAAGATTTGCATATTAAAATAAAGCCAAAGTTTATTTCAAAGAGTGATGAGCTTCAATTGATAAATCTTTGATTTTGTGAGAGAGATGACGTGGTAGAATAAAGCATGGAGACTGAAGAGATTCCTGTAGATCCCATTGGACGACGAGAGGAGCACTATGATAAACAAATACATCGGTGATAAGTATGGAAATCGAGTGACTTCAATAAAGATGATGTGGTAGAAGGGATTTTGTGGTAGATGATTTCGATAGAATATCTTTGAGATATGTGCAAACATCCCTAGAATTTGATATGATTTTGATGTAGCAGAGAAGCGAGGTGGAGGAAGTCATTATAACAATGCAAGAGTCACTGAAAACCTGCTAGATGTGTTAGAGATATTAGAAATAAGAATTCACATTTATGGGTGCCAAAAGAAAGAAAGGGTTCATCAGTTAGAATTGCAAGCGGATCGTGGCTATTTGTGAAAGCAACAAATAGGATCTGAACCTGTCTTGCAGCATAAGCAACCAAGAAATATTTGAGGAGTCAAGGCTGAGGAGAGGACTGTCGAGCAACAACTGCAACTCATGTATTTTTGATGATGTGTAAGTGCAGAATAGAATGGTTACAAAATCACACAAGCAAGAAGAAGAATATTGTTTGCCTACACGATTGGACACTAGTGAGACCTAATGATAAAAGGTGACATAGAGCATTTGGTTTCCATTTGTTTAATTTTTAATCGAATGTATTTTGAAATACAAGAGTAGAGGTAGTCATTTTGAGTGGTAAAGGAGAGTTTCCACAATAGCAAGGTGAGGCAAGGTGGGTTAGGCCAAACTAGGCATGGGATACGAGCAGTATTTGGAGCTTTACCCAACAGAGAGAAGACAACATTGATTGAAGATGACACCATCCATTTTATAGACATCTTAGGGATACCAAGCATGGATGTTATCATGACTGTGAGGTGAATGAGAGGAAGGCATCTTGCATTAGACCTTCATAATAGTTAGTAAGAAAGAATAATGGTGTATAGAGCCTATAAAAAGCAAAGAAAATTAACGACCAACAACGATGAGACTTCCCAACAGTGGTAGAGAAAATAGAGGATTTGAATTGGACCAAGTAGGTGGAAATTCAGATTGGAAGGGACTACATCAGTTTGATTTACATTAAGCATTGATGGCGATGCTTGACTATGGATGTGGAATCATCTAGATCGAAAGCTTATGATCAAACATTGATTGATCTGTAATGGTATCCTTGAAAAAGAGTGATGTAAGTGATAGTGATTACAAAGACACAAACATTGAAGTGAAAGCATGTTGAAGAACTATCGACGGAGTGCAAATATCCAAATAGGAGATATTAGTGTGAACATCATAGCCTTCCTGAATATGGAGCATGTGAAAATATAATGTATGCCAAAATGCATGATCGTTGAGCATTCCAATAGTGGATTGGGGGCTTTCATGAATTTAAATAGAGGAAAAAAAGGAAAAATAGGTGCCATCGACTCAAGTATAGCGAGACTGAAGATCTATCGAAGGACGTAGTCGATTATCCATTAGCAGAGAAATATGTGTGAAGTTTGAAACTCATGCAAATTTCTAAGCAATTTTTAAAATGTGCAAATGAAACATCAACCATAGTAGAAGTGAAACTATTTTTTGAATACAACATCTGCAACTTGCCACATAAGGGATATATTCCAATTGAAGAAAACAATCATCGGATTTATCATTGACATGGGAGTGATCAACATTGGTGATGGACTAAAACAACATAGTTTGGGATCAGGCTCTTACAATTGTTGTTGTAGGAGAACACTATTTTTGGCAGTTATGCTGATGTGTATGGATGGGAAGCCTATTTTTATACTTCGATGCATTGGTTGTATTTAAGTGATTTGTGAGCAAAAGTTGATGCCTTTAGTGATCGAATTTTGGAGTAGAATTGATCAAGGTTGTGCCTCAAGGAGATTGGTGTCTCTCGTAGGTTGGTGCCTACATTTTATATAAGGAGATTGGTTTCTCCTATGGGTTGGTGTCCATGAATTTGTATAAGGGGATTGGTGTCTCTTGTTGGTTGGTGCCCATGAAATTGAACAAGGAGATTGGTTTCTCTTGTGGGTTGGGTCCCATGAACTTAAATAAGGATATTAGTGTCTCTTGTGGGTTGGTGCCCATGAAATTGCACAAGGATATTTGTGTACCCTGTGGGTTGGTTCCCATGAATTTTATTGAAGAAATATAAGCAATATTTTGCCATGGTTTTCTCCCGAAAGGGTGTTTCCATGTAAAACTCTTGTCTCTTATGTGTGTAGATTTTGTGCATTGATTTATTATTGCATTCATATTATTGTAGTTATTGTTTGGAAGAAATTTTTTTATACTATACTATTCACCCCCCTCTCAGTATAAACGTGTGTTTCTTCACTTGGTATCAGAGCGGGTTCCTTCGTAAAATCCTAATCACTTGAAGGAAGATCTTATAAGAACACACATGGCTCACCAAGAAGGTTTTTTGTCAAGTAGAGTGCCATTGTTCGATGAGACTAACTATGATTTTTGGAGTGTGAGGATGCAAACCTATTTAATGGCACATGGCTATGATATATGGAAATCCATTTAGGATGGGTTCACACCACCTACAACCCATCCTAGATATCAATATGGCAAGAAACCATTTGAAAATAATGGCAAGGCAATGAATGCAGTACTAAGTGGGTTATGTGAAACAGAGTTTATGAAATTCATGCAATACACCTCAAAAAAGAAATATGGGACAAGTTACAAAGAACATATGAAGGATATGACAAGGTTAAAATGGTAAAAATTCAAATCCATAGGAGAAAGTTTGAAGACTTAAAAATGAAAGATGAGGAAAATATTACCAAATATCTGCTCTATGTTGATGAAATTTTCAACACCATTCATGAACTTGGAGAAAGTATTGATGACTCTAATATTGTTCAAAATATCTTAAGGTCACTTCCCCATGAGGTTTGATGCAAATGTCTCAACAATTGAAGAAATGAAGGATCTTAAAACCTTAAGCATGGACGAGATACATAAAATTCTTATAGCCTATGATATGAGGACTGAAAAGGATCAAACATCCAAATGAGAGGCCACATTTAATTTTCAAAGAAGACAAAGAATAAGGAACCAGAGTCAAGTGAAGAATCAAGTAGTGGAGAAGAAGCCAAATTTGTGCAAATAAATAAGAAGGGATCAAGTAAACACAAAGGTAAGTATATTATGAAATGTTTTAATTGTGGTAACATTGGTCACTATGCAACTATGTGCCCACAATATGGAAGTAGTAGCAGTGAAGAAGAAGAGGAATACAAGAAAAAAAGGAAATAAAATTTTATCATGAAAAGAAAAAGAGGCACGGTCAAAGCAAGCATGAGAAGAATATCTTTCAAAGGTACAAGAAGAGTCTCTATGTTGAAGAAGAAAGCAGTTAGTCCAATAGTAGTGACGAAAGCCTCTCCGATAGTGAAAGAGAAGAAATCCTATTTATGGCTATGGAGGTGAAAGAAGATGCTCCTATTATCGAAAACCAAGAAAAGGAGAAATATCCAAAAAATGAAGAGGAAGCCATAGTTGACATAGAAGAGGAACTTGTTTTCTTGAAGAGGTGAAGAGGCTTAGAAAGAAGAACTCAATATTGAAGACTCAAGTACAAGAGGATGAGAAGACAAAGGCAAAGCTTTCACAAGATCTCATTGAATTAAAAGTTAGAATTGAAGAGGTAAAGCAAATTGAAGAAGCTATGACTAAGAAGTTAAAGGTAAAAGTGTTGGAATGTGAAAAACTGAAACATGAGATTGTCTCTTTGAGGAAGAAAGTGAAAAATCTAATGATAAGAGACATCAAAATATTAGGTTGGATAAAAGCACAAAAATATTGGATGATATTATCAAAGCATAGAGATATTTGGTTATAAATATTGGACTTGGTTTTGAAGAAATTTAAAAGAAACAAAAGAAGGAGTCAAGCTCAAAAATAATAAAGGCATCAAATAAAATAATTAAAGAAGAGCCTAAGATATGCTGATGTGTTGAGAAGTGAAATCATCAATATGGAAGAAAACAAAGCATCATCATGGACCAAGGTCCATCACAAAAACAATAATGAGAGAACCATGCAACCATATCCTTCAAGGCAATAAGACATGTTTCAATACTTCTTCCATGGTTATTCCTTTTCATGTCACCAATTTGGTCATAAAGTTGTAAATTGCAAGGTCCGTGCTAAGAATTATTTTGGCTTCACCAAGAGAAATTTCAATTCATTTGCACCTCTCATGGAGTACAACATCATTTGTTACACAATGTGATAATTTTGGGCATACAACTAAATGGTGTAGAACAGTTTTCCTTGAACTTATGAAATCTAGTAAGAATGAGGATGGTAAAACTATTCAAAAGGATATGTCCTCCAAAGTTTGGAAAAATAAAATGGAACAAGAAAATGAGCATAGTAAGTTGGGAGTAATTTCACTCCCATATCATCATTGAAGTCTCAGTTAGAGTAGTTAGAAAGGGGGCGTTGTCAAGTGTCTTATCATTTAGCCTCGAGAAGCCTTTGCCATTGATGTCAAAGGGAGATAATTTTAGTAAGGGGGAGCATTTTGGAATTTTAGTAAGGGGGAGAAACTTGTGATCCGGTTGCAGTAAAGGATATTTTCTTTGCAACATTGCCATCAATGACAAAGGGGGATATTTTTAGAATTATTGAGTTGTCATTGATGTTAAAGGTTGATTTGGTTGTTATAAAATAGTGTATGATTGGGCAAAGTATTCAAGGTAGATATATTATTTCAAGGATGATAAGTTTATTTATGAGGTTGGCCAATATCAAAAGGTTTATTTAAATATTTATACCCAAGGTGATACCAAAGTTTGAATTTAAAAGTGATATTTCAAATTTAAATATTAAAGTGAAAAGTGTTGACTTCCTGTGAGCCAAAGAAAAAAGTGGAAGATTTGCATATTAAAATAAAGCCAAAGTTTATTTCACAAAGTGATGAGCTTCAATTGAAAAATATTTGATTTCATGAGAGAGATGGTGTGGCAGAACAAAGCGTGGATACTGAAGAGCTTCCTATGGATCCCATCGGATGGTGAGAGGAGCACTATGATAAACAAATACAATGATGATGAGTGTGGAAATTGAGTACCTTAAATATAGACAATGCAGAAGAAGGAAGTTTGCGGAATATGCTTTCTATAGAATATCTTTCAGATATGTGTGAATGGCCCTGAAATTCGATATGGTTTTGATGTAGCAGAGAAGCGAGGTAGAGGAAGTTGCTATTATTATGCAGGAATCACTAAAAATCTGTTGACTGTGTTAGAGATATTAGAAACAAGAATTCACATTCATGGGTGCCAAAATAAAGAAAGGGTTCATTGGTTAGAAATGCAAGGGGATCGTGGCTATTTGTTAAAGTGATGAACAGAAGTCATACATGTCTTGCAGCAAAAGTAATCAAGAAATATTTGAGGAGTCAAGGCTAAGGAGTGGACTGTCAAGCGATAGCTATAGCTCACCGATTTTTTATGATGTGTAAGTACATAATAGAATGGTTACAAAATCACACAAGAAAGAAGAAGAATATTGTTTGCCTACATGACTAGACACCAACGAGACCTAATGACAAAAGGTGACATAGAGCATTTTATTTCCATTTGTTTAATTTTTAATCGAATATATTTTGAAATACAAGAGTAGAGGTAGTAATTTTGAGTGATAGAGGAGATTTTCCACAACAACAAGATGATGCAAGGCATGTTGGGCTAGACCAGGCATGGGATATGAGCAACATTCGAAACCTTACCCAGTAGAGAGAAGACAACACTGATTGAAGATGATACCATCTATTTTATAGGTATCTTAGGGATACCAAGCATGAATGTTATCATGACTACGAGGTGAATGAGAGGAAGGCGTATGCATTGAACCTTCATAATAGTTAGTGACGAGGAATCACAGTGTGCGAATCTTAGCAAAAGAAAAGAAAATTAATGACCAATAGCATTGAAACTTCCCAGTAATGGTAGAGAAAAAAGAGGCTTTGAATTGGACCAAGCAAGTGGAAATTCATAATGGAAGGGATTGCATAAGTTTGATTTGCATTAAGCGACGATGGCAATGCTCGACTGCAGATGTGAAATCAGCTAGATTGAAAGCTTGCGATCGAACATTGATTGATATGTAATGGCATCTTGGAAAAAGAGTGATGTAAGAAATGGTGATTACAAAGACAAAAAATTAAGTGAAAGTGTGTTGGAGAACTGTCGAGGGAGCACAAATCTCCAAACAAGAGATATTAGTGTGAACATTGTAGCATTCCTGAAGATAAAGCATGTGAAAATATGATGTATGTCAAAATGCATGATTGTTGAGCATGCCAACAGTGGGTTGGGGGCTCTCACAGATTGAAATCGAGGAACAAAAGGAAAAATAGGTGCCATCGACTCAAGCATAGCGAGACTGAAGATCTATCGAATGACGTACCTGTTGGTCATCAAATCTGCCTAGGAAAGAATTTGGGTGAGTGTATGTGCCCTAGACCTGGACCAACATTGAAAGGCCGAAGGGAAGAGATGCCCCTCGTGCCAATATCTAGAGAAATGCTAGCTCCTATGCTAAACTACTTTGGTGTTTTGAGATAAGGGATGCAGGAAAGAGATAAAAGGAGTTAGAGTTAGAGAAAGAAAATAAAAAATGGGTAAGGGAAGAGAGATCGATGATTTAAGGTGGGAGAGAATAGGAAGCATGATCACTAACTAACAACTTGAATAGTAGCAAGGAACACCAAGAATAAACGAAATAAATGCCACATTAACCTTCCTATGTATCCTCTCAGAGAGTTCTAGGATTCTCCTTCTCCCTTTCATCAAAATTTAGGGTTCAAAGTAACGACAATTAGGACAAGCAAATGTAACATAAACCACAACCCACCAGGCAGCATAAAAGAAAACCAATATGGCATTTTTCCTCTCCTATGTATCCTTCAGGCAAGTTTCAGGGTATAATCCCCAATCGCACATCGGATTCAGGATTCAGAGTCACAGTATGCAAATGAAGAAAGACAAAAGAATCAAACACAAAAGGTAGCATAAAAGAGAGAAATTGAGCCCAAATATTTTTAGTATTAATCGCAGGACATCAAGTTACAACAGCTTTCTAGCAGATAGTTCCCCCCAAAGTTCGTACATTACAATGCCTAGGTTTTTATAGAAGACCCAACCCTCTGAGTCATTATTACACAATATGGTGAAGTATACTCTTAAGATATGAGAAGTCAGCTCCTCGTGGCCCTCGTGACTGAGCTTTCAAATCCATTACCAAAACTGGAAACTATGACCAAGTCAACCATGAAAATATGCAATGATGAGTCGTCTGAGTGTCCTTGGTTTCTGGGTGCAATTCTCAAGTGGTCGCCATGCTTGTCGAGATCTCCTTTAAGGACTGATACTTCACTTCCAATTGCCAAAAATGAGCAGCGAGCTTACCGGGCAAGTAAAAATGCATTTATGAGGCACTTTGATGGTCTTGGGAAAATACCCGACTTAGAGTGTGTGCCCCTTTTGAGTCACAAAAAAGCAACATGTCGCGATATCGCAAAATTTCTATGCCTTCAGCTTGGTTCTTCTTCTTGCATCTCAAAAATATGACATGTCACAAAATCATGACATTTATATGTCTTTGTCTTCTTCTATTGCTTTGAGCCGCAAAAATGCAACATGTCGCAATATTGCGACACCTTTTCCTTTATTCTCTTCCTCCTTGCTTTCGGCCGTGAAAATGCAACATGTCGCGATATCGTGACACTTTCTCTTTCTTGCGCTTTCTCCTCGCTTTTGATCGTGAAAATGCGACATGTCGCGATATCACGATGCTTTCTCTTTCTTGCGCTTTCTCCTCACTGTCGATCACGAAAATGCGACATGTCACGATATCGCAACACTTTCTCTTTCTTACGCTTTCTCCTTGCTGTCGGCTGTGAAAATGCGACATGTCGTGATATCGCGACGCTTTCTCTTTCTTGCGCTTTCTCCTCGCTTTCAGTTGTGAAAATGCAACATGTCGTGATATCGCGACACTTTCTCCTTCTTGCGCTTTCTCCTTGCTTTCGATCACGAAAATTCAACATGTCGCGATATCGTGACACTTTCTCCTTCTTGTGCTTTCTCCTTGCTTTCGCCGTGAAAATGCAACATGTCGCGATATCGCGACACTTTTTTCTTCTGCGCTTTTTCCTTGCTTTCGATCGCAAAAATGCGACATGTCGTGATATCGCGACACTTTTCTTTCTTTCTCCCTTTTGTTGCTTTGAGCCGCAAAAATGCAACATGTCACAATATCGCGACACTTCTTCTTTCTTGCGATGAAGCTATCTTCTTTGGCCCATTTGGAAGTGAAGCTTTTACTTCTTCATCTTGTGTACAAGGGGGTGGCATTGAAAGCCAAAATTGCTGCAGCACTTACAGATACTTTCAAAACAACAAAAAGAAATACTTCTGCAAAAGGAAAGACTATACAAAATTTTGATTTTATTTTTTATTTTTTTCTACCCCTTGTGCAATGTGACAAAATTGTCAACAGTACCGATTATCCATTGGCAGAGAAATATATGTAAAGTCTGAAACTCATGCAAAGTGCCAATAAGTTTTTGAAATGTGCAAATGAAATGTCAACCATGGTAGAAGTGAAACTATTTTTTTAAGATAACATCCATAGTATGCCACGTAAGGGAGATCTTCTAGTTGAATAAAACAAGCACCAAATTTATCATTGACATGGGAGTGATCAGCATTGGTGATGAACTGAAATGATAAAGTTTGGGATCAAGCTCTTACAATCGTGGTTGTAGGACAACATTGTTTTTGGCAGTTATGTTGATGTGTATGGGTAGGAAGCCTATTTATATAATCTGATGCATTGGTCGTATTTAAGTGATTTGTGAGTAGAAGCTAATGCTTTTAGTGATAGGATTTTGGAGCAGAACTAAGCGAGGTTGGTGCCTCAAGGATATTGGTCTCCCATAGGTTTTTGCCTACATTTTGTATAAGGATATTGGTGTCTCCTGTGGGTTGGATTCCCACGAACTTGAATAAGGAGATTGGTGTCTCTTGTGGGTTGGTGCCCACGAACTTGAACAAGGAGATTGGTGTCTCTTATGGGTTGGTTCCCACAAAATTGCACAAGGATATTGGTGTATCCTGTGGGTTGGTGCCCATGAACTTGCATAAAGAGATTGGTGTCTCCTGTGGATTTGTGCCCACAAATTTTATTGAAGAAATATAAGCAATATTTTACCATGGTTTTCTCCCAAAAGGGTGTTTCCAAGTAAAACTCTTGTCTCTTATGTGTGTGGATTTTGTGCATTGATTTATTATTGCATTCATATTATTGTAGTTATTGTTTGGAAGGAAAAGTTTTATCTTATATTGTTCACCCTCCCCTTAGTATAAGCGTGTATTTCTTCAGTTTGGAGCTTTTGAATGAACAAATACTAATATTATTGTTATCTACCCCTCTTGGATAATTTCATAATCTAGGTGTAAAATATTTCTTCATTTAATGCTTCAGATCTATAGGTTGATTTTTTTGTCTCTCATGCTACTATTGTCCTTTCTAAGAGATACCATATTATTTTGTAGGAAAGGACTACACTTCCTAGTAGACTTTATACCTCAGGACAATGTGTAGGGTCCAGGTTCTTGACCCCGAATTGGGGGTGTGGGGGGCTAGTGGCCCTCCACAAGGGGTTTTTGGGGAAAGAGCTCTCTGAAGCAAGCTTATTCCCTTAGAATTTTAGAACATGGGTGTTTCTAGCCTCTGGAAGTTTTCCTCCATTTGACATCAAGGATTTTTATGACCTCGAGATCTTTGCATCAGAAATTTTTCTTTCCATCTTTGATCAAAAATTTATAAACTTCCAACTTTTAGCTTCCTTGCACATTTTGGGACTTTGAACTTCCAATTCTTGGAATTTTATTCTACACTTTATTCACCACTTCAAATTTCACTTCTTACCACCTAAGAATGGTGCATATTTTGAGTGTATTGAGAATTCACTATAGTTCTTATGACTCACAAGGGATCCTTATGCTGCTAAAGATAAGGAACCCAGAGAAGCTAGTGCCTTAGTCCATTGGGTATATATTTAGGAAAAGAACCCTCCTTTGGAATAGAAGTGGAGTTGGGAATTTTAGCAACCAATATTCATATTTATATCTTTGTAGTTGTTTGGACTTATGCAAATATACAAGACTAAGATTACTCTCTTATATTGTATATAATACATAAATTCAAGAATCAAGTAGGTGGCATTTATCTATTGGGTATGGAATCAGATAAGGCCTCCCACTAGCTATTCAAATCCTTTCTTATTTCACTCTTTCTAGTTTCTTGGGTAAATAAGTTTTACCCTTACAAAACTAGGACTATCTAGTAGCCCCCTTAGTGCAAATGAACTGGTACCAATGATGAAAAGTATTCTTGATTATGTAGGACAAGTACTAGTGTTGAATCCCTTGTTTTTTATTGACCTGATTAGTAGGCATCTTCCACCTCCAGTTCATATTATTTGTCTCTTTTGTGCTTATATAGGGAAAAGACACTTCATTTTGGCTCATAGAAATGCTTGAGCTTGTTTGCTCAAATATTTTGGAGGTGGAAGATTGTTAGGAACCTACTATTAAAAATAAACTCACTCACATAAAATACTGTAAAATAACTGAAATGCATAAAATAACCAAATAACACTATGAATAAAGTAATTGTAAAATTGAAACAATCTCACAAAATAACTCAAAATCATAGGCCTCTTCAAGAGGGCAACCTCCTTCAATATTTACTTAAATTTTGAAAGGATACATTCATACATGGCTTCATATATTTAAATAAATACTTCATGAAACCCTAACCCTAAGAGCAAGAGTTGACTTACATGAAAAATATCACTCGAGCTAGAATATTCTACCAAACATCAACTACATTCTTGATAACGGTTACATAAAAGGTTACCACTTGTCTAGGTTCCATACGTGCCACATACCATTATAAAAGTATTATAAAATAACAATATAAGTGGGTTACCACATTGGACATGGGTCATTACATAAGCAATTGAGAATTACAAAAATAATGTTAATATGAGGTCCTAACATGTTCTTCCCCTTCAAAATGCTTTGTCCTAAAATTTATAGATGAGAAAACTGGTATTGGAGCTAGTGGAGATACATCATCCAACTAGAGACCATGCTACTAAACAAGGACCTCAAAAATGCTTTGGTTGTGAAGCGTACGTTTCCTACGATTTAACAATTATTATGGCTTGAGAAATATAGAAACTTCTTCATCCAATTATGGGAGAGAAGATTGAACCTGTACCTGAGTGCCCACAACCTTCTTGAGAGATGAGACATGAAAAAAAGGGTGGAGCTTGTATGTTGATGGTAGGGCCAATTTGTAGGCCATGGCACCAATCCACTACAAAATATAGTAGGTCCCATAGTACATGGCCACGATTTTATAGAACCTATGAAGTTGGAGGGATGATTGTTTGTATGGCTATAGGTGAAGGAAGACCATATTACCAACATAAAAAGTACGCTCAGAACGATGTTGATTAGCTTGTTAACACATCTAATTTTGGGCTGCTTCCAAACTCATCTTTAGTTGATGGAGGACTTCAACATATTGGCTAAGTGTAGTGTTGACTAAATAGACCTTAGTACTGCCTAGAATTTAGGAGTAGAGCATGCATGGATACTGACCATAAACAAATTCAAAAGGGGTGACCTTGGTCGCCTATGATAAGAAGTATTAGACCACCACTTGGCCAAGGGAAGCCACTTTACCCACTGACCAAGATGATCTGAGGTAAAGAAATGAAGGTAGATCCCCACAAATTTATTGATAATATTAACATGGCCATCCATTTCTAGATGATAAGCTGAACTCATCTTGAGATGAGTTCCATATAACTTAAACAATTCTTGCCAAAAATTACTAGTGAATGTGGGGTCACAATCAGACACAATGGATACAGATATGCCATGAAGGTGAAAGATAAAATCAAGAAAAATTTGGGCAATGATGGGGATGTGTAAGGATGGGAGAGGGAACAAAAATGACCATACTTCAAAACACGATCCACTACCATGAAAATAACTAATTTGCCTCCAAACTTAGGTAACCCTTCAATGAAATCCATTAAAATATTTTCCAAAACCTATTCAAGAATTGGTAAGGGTTGTAGAGTACCTAGAAAATGCATCATTTTACCTTTCATCTGTTTAAAGGTATCACATGCTTCCATAAAATTGTGTATGTCCTTCTTCATACCCTTCCAAGAAAAAGTATGCTTAATCCTTTCATAAGTTTTGAGGAACCATTAATGGTCCATAGTGGAAGAAGCATGAATTTCCTTCATGAGGACTTCTCAGAGTGATATGTGAGGCATAAAAAGGTGCTAATAGTAGCATAAATTTTGTCCATCCCAATTGTATCCAATATAGGAGGGAGAATCTGGTTGAAGGGAATCAACCAAACTTTGAAAATATGAATCCTTAAGAACTTCCTCACAAAGAGAATGTATCCATTGGAAAATAGAAGAATAAATGGCACATAGCATAGTGTGGGTCTCAAATTTATGAGAGAGAGCATCTATCACAATGTTCTCCTTGACCTTTTCATAATTGATATCATGATCATAGCCCATAAGCTTAAATACCCACTTTTGTTGTTTAGGGATGGCAACCCATTGTTCTAATAAATATTTAAGACATTGATAATCTATTTTAATGCAAAAATGATGCCCAATGAGATAAGGTCACCAATGAGTGAACGCATGCAAAATGGCAAGAATTTTCTTGACATACTTGTATTTGCCTAGATTGTGACTAGAAAGTGCATTACTAGTGAAATCCAAGGGTCATCCTTCCTGCATCAAAATTGTGCCAATACCATTTTCGAAAGCATCACTTCCAATTACAAAATGCTTAGAAAAATTAGGTATTGCTAAGACTGAAGTTGTTATCATAGAATGCTCCAAATCTAGGAAAGCCTATTCAGCTGGACCCATCCAAGTAAAAGAATCCTTTTTTAACATGGATTTTAAGGATCGATAATTTTTCCATAATTGCAAATAAATTTGCGGTAATAACCAGTAGGCCCCAAAAATCTAAGAAGACCTTTGAGAGTGCGAGGTTTTGGCCACTCTTGAACCAATTGAATATATCTAGGATCAACTGTAATGCCATCTTTGGTGACAATGCATCCCAAACCCAAAAGAAGACTTGGAATGCTTAGTATAAATTTGATGTTTTTCCAATAGTTGTAGGGTCTAATCCACATGGATGAGGTGCTATTTCCAAGAGTCACTATAAACCAAAATGTCGTGAAAGAAAATAAAAATGAACTTATGAAGAAATGCATGAAAATGTTCATGATATTTTGAAAAGTGGAAGGTGCATTGGTCAATCCAAATGGAATTACCAAGAACTCATAATGGCCCTCATGAGTACAAAATGTAGTTTTGGGAATATCTTCTTCCTTGAGTTAGATTTGATGGTACCTAGAGCGAAGATCTAATTTAGAGAAAAAATATAATCCTATGCAACTCATACAATAGTTCATCCACTACTAAAAATAGGAAACTTATCCTTAATGGTGAGCTTATTGAGCTCATGAAAATAAATACATAATCACCATGAACCATCTTTCTTTCTTACTAATAAGATATCCAAAGAGTATGGGTTGTTACTAGGGCGAATGACTTCAACTTTTAACAATTATTGCACTAGCTTCTCTATCTCTAATTTTAGGGCATGAGGATATTGATAAAACCTAATATTAGGTGGTACACTACTAGTGACCAAGGGAATGACACGATCATGTGAGTGACATTGTGGCAAATTGGTCGGTTAGACAAAAACTACATTGTGCTTTGACAACACAAGTTGTAAATCTTTTGGAATTTGATCCACTATTGTAGTAGATGGTTGGATTGTAAATATTTGTACAATGATCCCATGAGATGATGTTTTCAACAACTTCTCCATATGGCTTAAACTAATAATGTAATGATGCCCTACTTTGGAACCATGAAGAGTGTATGATTGTCCATTATGTGTAAACTACATTCATAATTATACAAAATTCCATGAGATGGTGCCAAAGGCACCCAACCAGCGAGCGCCTAACACATCACATACCCCTAATTGAAGGGTAAACATATCTTGTTTGAGATCATTATACCTAATTTTCAATTTTACATTATGATATTTACCTTTATAAGGTAAGGTCCTTCCATTTGCCACCATAACCTCAAAGGAATTACATGTGTGTATGTAACAATTGGCCTGCATAGAAATTCGAGGATCAATAAAATTGTGTGTGAAACCTGAATAAATAGTAATTTTAAGGCATTGGTATCTGAAGAAACCCATAACTTTCATGGTTTGTGGCATAGTAATCCTTGCAAGAGCATGGACCAATTTTTTTTCTTGAGATTCATCTTGTATTTCCTGTTCATTTTGAGGGTGTTCTTTGGTTGTATCTACTTCATAATCACTATGATCACTGCTTGTAGGTTCTTCTACATCTATTAGTAATAACTTATTTTGGGCACACCAATGCCCCCTAACATTTTTTCATCATAATTATAGCACAATCCTTGGGCTAGTCAGGCATCCATTTCCTCGGTGGTCAAGCATTTTGAAGGGATATATTTATATTCTTGTTTGCTTGTGAAATTAGAAGGAAAAGAGGCTTTGGTTGGTTAAAATTTAGGTGTCCTCCTTTGAGCTAAATTTTTTGATTTAGCCAACCGTGATAGGCTTATGGCCTGCATCATTATTTGTAGTTTAAAAATCTTAGCCTCGATATAGAGATCATCCTTCAAGCCACTAATGAAACTAATCATTAAAAACCCTTCATTCACCCTTTAGTTTTTTTTGGCCAAATTATCAAATTGAGTTTGATAATACCAAACTAAAAAAGTTTGTTTCAACTTGATCAATGCTCTTGTAAAGTTGTCATACACACTAGGGCTAAATCGAGTGAGTAGTTGGGACTTAAATTCTTTCTAAGAAGGATTAGGAGTGGTGTGTTGCAACCATTGGTACATTTGTATAGCTTCAAATTCCAATTTGAAGGAAACCATTTGGACCCAATAATATATATGAATATTATGGAGTTTAAAAAAATTATCCACACGACATAACCATCCATCTACATCCTTCCCATTGAATTTATGAAGTACAAATTAGGCATATTATAGGTAGGATCACAGTTATAGTGAGGGGAAGAGTCATCCACATCCTTTCCTTTCCCTTGGCCTGATTGTTTAGTATAGTACTCAAACCCTTTTGGGCCACCTTGCAATTTGGACTCAACTTCCACTAGTTGTTCTTCCAAGCGGTCTTTGGAGTGAAGGTATTCACCTCTAAAGCCTTGAAGTTCTTCCTTATGACATGATTTGCTTGGGTAAGGCTATCAAGGATGCTATTTATGGATTCTAAAATTGCAATGGCTTGGTCTAACTATTTTTTATGTCCATAAGTGCCACTAGCCATTTTTTGAAGTCTTGAACCTCTTTCACTAAATTACTAAAAATAGAAGTCTAACTACAGGAATTACTATTTTTAGTAACTGTTGGTTTGGAAATCTATCGAATGAAATGTTGTGAACCCACAGACCTTGACCAACATTGAGTGACGATAATGGTAAATCTTTGGAGGAGGTCGATTCCTTTGTAATTATAGCTATAATCCTAAAGGATGGGGAAAAGGGTGTTGAAAGAAGAAAAAGGAGCTAAAGCTAGAACTTATGTTGGTGTAGATTAAGCCACATCAAGAAACATGTATAATAGAAGATTATGCAACTAAATAGTGAATTATCTAAAAAACCAACCAATTACTATCAATCATAGAACATTTTAATTTCAATACAATTTAGCTTATTAGACTATGAATTCCAAAACAAGTGAATGATCATAAGCATAAATTCAGAAATCTGAGTAAACACCATAAGAATTCAATTGGCTAAAATTAGAAATAAGTAGTCATTCATACATGCATTTTCTATAAATGAATTGAACTAGAGGCCAAACAACAATCTCTTTGTTTTAAGATGTAAATATTCCTTTCTTATGCATGAATTGTAAAAGCCTAAGAGCTGACTTTTATTTCATTCTATATTCTAGTATTTATAGTCTTATATAATGTTTAAGTTTGGAAGACATCATTGCTTTGGAAATATATTTTTGTTATGTTATAAGATTCACCAGCTTGTAGAACTTCTCAAAGGTATGGTTGCTTCAACTACCCAAACATGGCTTGTTGATGTGGTCAAGATCTGTGTCTTTTCTAGTTATGTTGACCCTGTTTCTTGCATCTTGTCCATCAATCTCTACTAACTTCTTCAGTTTAGGCACCCTATCATCTGCATGATGGCCTTAAAAGGGACCTATGTTGTTAAGATCTAACAAAAAAGATTGCCTAATAGACATCATGGGATGAAAACCATTTACATGCTAATAGATGGATGCCAAATTTTGATCTTGGTTTTTTTGGATTATTCTAGGTTTTTCGTATGCCTCTTAGAGGTAACTACCAAATCATTGCACATTTATTTTCTCTGAAGAGGTGATGGACCTTTATAACTCTAATGTGATTTAATTGGGTATAGGTCTTACGATGGCTCTAGCACTTGTATGTACCAAATTTTTGGGACTTGATGGATTTCATCTAGGTACACATGTTTTGATGTTATTGACAATTAGCCATTCTCTTGATTTTGTCTTTTGGTAGTGTGATAGATCTTTGGAACCCTGACGAGCTTCAAATAGGTACAAATATTATGGCACCCTCAATACTTAGCTAATCTCCTGCTCCTACATGTGTCGGACTATTTGGGCCTGATGGGCTCCAACTGGGTGCATATGTTCCAACACATGAATCACTTAGCAAATTCATTTATTATATCTTCTCTAGCAGTATGATGCAACTTTGGGACCTTTATGGGCTTTGATCGGGTGCATAGCTTTTGATATATCTAAAATTTGGCCATTTCAGCCATGTTGGTTCATCTGGACCTATGATAGACTTTTTGTACCACACTAGGCCCCAACCAAGTACCATTATTTCGATAACTTTAGGACTTAGCCAGTTTTGATTGAATTTCCCTTTTCATAGTATGATAAAGCATGCACTTTTGGTTACTCCATACAGGTATAGATGTTCTAAACCTTTTACACCTTAGCCTATTTCAATCATTTCTCTCTTCTAGCGGCATGATGGGCTTCTATCAATTTATTGGACTCTAGCTAAGTATGAATGCTTCATGAAGTTCAAGCTCTGGTCCAATATTTTTATTAGAAAAAAAATTAGATTTCTAGCAATCTGACATGGGTAGATACAAAAATCACCCACATTCTTGATGATTCACAAGGGGATTTTCACTTTATGGAAACAAATAATCTAGATAGCCATGTTTTGATTTTAGCACTTTCTAACTAGAGGATAGGGAAGAAAGGGATAGAAAAGAAGCTGGAGGAAGGAACATCCAAAAACTACCACAAGATAAAGGAGGGTGGTGGGCAATGAGGTGGAAGCTATTCACACAACAAGGTGGGATGTAATGGTGAAGTAGAGAAGAAAGACAAAGCATGGGGAGGACAAAGGAAGGAAACAAGAACAAGAGCTGATAGGAGGGAGGAGGAGAGGAGGTATTAGTAGGAGGGCTAAAAGTGCCATTAAATCAAGAAGTTAGTGATGCAATCAACCTAAGAACAACAACCAAATAGGAAAAAAAAGACAAAACAAAGAAATAAAAGGGAAAATATTGCCAAGAATTTCTCATAAAGAAGAGAAACATAACTACTAGATCCATGGGATACCCTCACAAAGTAGCAGATAAAATATTTTGATTCATGAGATATCCTTAAGCACCATGCTCCCATAAACATACTCCACAAAATTCCAAAGTTACTTCAAGGATAGACAGATTACCATGTGCAATTGCCATCCTTGAAACTTTTCCTACTTTTTGGGTAGTCTAGCAAGAACTTATTTTACAAATTGTAATTGGACATGAGAGCCTTCAATTGTGCTCTTGAACTTATATTCATTTCAACAATGCTTCATTTGTGTTGTGCATGCAATCTTATATAGAATTCCATGGGATAATTCTACCAATTGGTACATGCAAAAATTATGTCTTTGGATTGAGCATTTTTCTCAAAAATATTTAGCTTTACACGAATCATCCTTGGGCATTCCTTTTATGTCAATATGAATCCTTTCTTTTTTACAATATTTTTCATAGTTGACATCATCCCCTTATATGGGATACCACATTATTTTTCTTGCACAAGTCATGATAGTCTTACTTCAAACTACTAAAATTTTGTACTATTATGCTCTTATCCATTGTGCTAAAGATTCAACAACACTAAATGTAATAAGGGAAGAGAACAAGAGAAAGGGAAAGAAAGTGCCTAATGAAAATAATTGATGGATCTCACCATTCAATTATTTACAAATTATGGCAATCCTCTGTGGTTATTGATAAAATTAATGGCTCCCCTTATTTGAATATCTATATATTTCACACAAGATATCTTAACATTCAAAGTAGACACCCATTTGCAAAATTTCATTATTTATCCACCGACTATGTACATAAAATTATGGCACACCTAACACACTTGATTCAAGGGATATCCTATAGATTTCCCTATAAATATACAATATCCAGACCATATGATACTAAACTTGAGTATTTATTTGTATTCTATTTGCCATAGTTTGCAGTTTTTATCATATTTAGTCAAGTGCCAATCTAGAATTAGCCCTTGTTCTGGGAGACTTGAATCCTGATTTACAACATTCTATCAAGCTATTGTATCTTCTAAATTATGTATTAATTAATATGATAGCACTTGTAAATATCTCCTCATATAGGTTTCCATTAGAATTTCTACCCTTTCTTTGATTTCATGGTTGAAAGCTATATCAAAGGTGGTTAACCAATTAAAAACAAAAATGGTGCTATGTACCCCTTTGGCAACTAAAACCATGTAGATTTAGATCAATGGATACACAAGGTTGATCTATCCTTTATCTTGCTGGCCATATGATCCTAACCTCACATCATGTATAATTTCCCATGTAATATCTATCCTTAACTCTTTGAATCTTTCAATGCAAAAAGGTTGCAAACCATGATTTCGTACCTTGAAAATATTCCCAGCACAAGGAATCAATATCTGATATTTTTTGTGGGTTATGCATCATTTAATTTGTGTTAGAACATGTTGGGATAAACATACCCTGAATAATATGGGTACATCAACTATTATTATATCCTGAATCATAACCAAATTCGGATGACCATATATCATGATGAGGACATTATGTAAAACCCCCTCTTTTCTTAGCCTTGCTTCCTTAAAATAAAAGAAATGACAAATAGAATGGGGGAGGAAGTTCTATGTGATAGTTAGACAAGAGCATTTTTTAGGTGAGTCACTGGTATTCAATACCCTTTGAATAGAAAGATCTATTAGGTCTACCTTTTTAGATACCAATAAATCTTCCCTAAACCTTGTAGACGATGAGGTAGGTTTTTTGAATAGCTTGTGAAATTGCTCCACCATTTCTATTCTCTGCTTTGCATTTATATTTGGGAAGTATAAATTTTTATAAGCCTTAGTTCTCTTTTGATTTAGGAATTTTAGAGTTGATAATTGAGTGTTTTCTTGGATGCCTTTATCTAGACTTTGGTCTACTAAAATCCATGCATGGTTTCTAGTGTGGTTTTCAACCTCATTTTTTCTGATAATATATATTTTTATCCACTACTTTTGCTCATGCATGGAAGTCAAAGCTATTATATATTCCATTAGAGGGAGTGATGGGCAATTGTTGGGCTAAAATTTTTCTTGAAAATGGATTCCATCATGTGACAAATATTTAGCCAGATCTATTATTCCTTCATTATCACAACTATCATCATATTCTATTTCCTTTCATGTTCCTTTTGTTTTACGTTTTTGAAAAAGGTGATATGACTAAGATAACTCTACATATTCTTGTATTTCAAAAGTATTTCTTCTGGGTTGTTCCAGTGTCATATTCATGTCCCTAAGTTCTTTAGTCATATTTTGGATCATTAAATCCAATTGATATTCGGGTTGCTATTGATTTTTTAGAGAGGAGAAAAAAGGGCCTGGTTTGACTACCTGTAAGGAGGATGTGTAATAAGAACTTACAGATGGAGCTGTGAGGTATGTTACATTTATATATGGACCTTTGCTGGTCATAATCAACCCATTTTCAACTTGTCTAACTTTTTTTAAATGTGCGAGAACCTTCTTTCCTTAGATTGATGAATGAGAATACTTAGATTCAGATGAAAGGCTAAGATATAGTAAAGATACGCCTGAGCAGGAAATGGCTAAAAATTATGGGGAATTATTTTTCATGTTATTATGAATCAAATTTTGAAGTCAAAAATACTTTCCTGTGGATCTTGTTTGATGAATGAGAACTAAGTAAGCAGTAAAAATGATCTTTAGAATCATCAAATGCGTCTATCAGTGCTTCCACAAAATCAGACCATGTGCATATGCTTTTTTACTCTAAGAATGTATACCACAACAATACCTTATCTTTGAGAGATAGAGTGAGAAAATTGATCATCAAATCTTTAGATGGAATGTTGTGGATAGTACCCAAGGAGGCTATGTCTTGAAAATGCTCATATGCTATCTTTTTTGTACCATCAAAGATGAGCAAGGTCTTCAAAGTAGATTTGGGGATTTCATGTAGATATAGAATACTGATGGGACCCGCATCATTCTGGTGGAGATAATATTGTTGATCCATCGATATAACCAGTGATCATTAAGAGATCTTAGACTCTTCTATCAGGTGGAAGTTTCCAGATGAGCATACTTACTCCACTTATGAGGTCAAGGCTGCTCATAAAGTCTCGGATCCTTCAATTTTTTTTATTAAACTATAAAGAAAATTAATCATAGTGTTAGAGTATATTACATTATTAGGGTACATGTCAATGTACCACCTTGGGTACATTATTAGATTAGGGGTTTATCTTAGGTTAAGTAGTTACTTGAGGAAGAAGTAATAAATGCACAAGTGTCAATGTGCAATGATGTAAATGTACAAGGAGTCCACTTGTACATGAGTCATAGGAAAGGTAGTTAGGAAGAGTAAGGGCCAAGCAACTTATCTTCTTATATATAGGCCCCAGAGCATAACAAGATATATAGAGGAGAGATTACTATGGAGTTGTGAGTAGGTACAATGTAGTTTTCATTAGAGTTCTGGAGTGTTCATTTCCTCCATTACATTGCATTGTACTATTTTTGTAACTTTCCATTAATAGAATATTTTAGCATTCTTGCAGAATTCCATTATCTTACTTTTCTACATTTCTTACATCTTGTGATTGCTTTCTCCCATGTCATACATTATCAAAAGCTAATAGTGGTATCAAAGCTATGGTAGATCATATAGGAATAGGGAGAGCCACAAGAGATATTGAGAGGAGAGAAGAAAATCTTAGTTCAAAATTTTTGAGATTGCATTTGGCTAGAGTCTTTCCACAGAGTTGTAGAAAAACTCGTGAAGACTAGGACTCAACATTCATTCCACTAGATTGACAAATCAACTAGTGAAGATTCATCATTAAGAATTTCTTCCATTATAGTCCTAATACTTTGTTGCAGGAAAAAGGAGATCCAAAGAAAGCTAGGAAGAATATCATCTTCAGAATCAATCCAGCACCATAAGCAACAAATGAAAGAAGAGGAGATTCTAGGAACCTAAGGAAAGTCCTATTGTAGACCTATGCAGTGTAAAAGAAGAAAATGCCATAGGAGCCTTGTTCTAGATTTGAGGAAGAGACTCCAGAGAAGAGTCCAAGAGAAGATTGGAGGTTGGTGATCTCCATTGAAAAACTATAAGTAGAAGATTGAAGAGACTCTAGAGAAGAGTCCAGAAGAAGATAGGAGATTGGTGATCTCCATTGAAGCCTGCAGATAACATATTAAAGACTTCTTCTAGAAGAAGCTGAAGAAGACCCACAAAAGGTCTCATTGAATAAATTCTAGTCTTGGAATATTGAAGAAGGACTAGCAAGGTCCTGTACCTAATTTTAGTAGCAACACATTTTAGAGATCCGAGAGGGAGATCTCATTGCCAACACTTCCACAGTAGAAGGTTGAAGGAAAGGTCTCATTAGGAAGACCAGAGAAGCTACAATATTGAATACCTTGGAGAGGTCTCAAGGAGAAACAAGGAAAAGGCTTGGAGAGCCTTATTGTAGAGTTCATTGAAGCCATTAAAGGAGTTCCTAGAAGAACTCATTGGAGAAATTCACTACCAAGGAGAAGCTCCTGATAGTGAAGAAATTGGGACAATTATCACCATCTAACAACAAGCCCAAAGGAGAAGGATTTGGTAAGATTGCCAAATTTTGGAGGAGATTAGAGAAGACCTCAAGACTTTTAGATTCTTGAGAAGAAGGCCCAGATTGAAGCCAAAATTTGACAAGGAGGTTGAAGGAGAACACAGACAGAAGAAGCCTACCAAATCCAAGAGATTTGGATATTACCTTTCATAGCTAAGAAGGCATATTTTAGAGATAGGAGTTTGCTGAATCTACAATAAAATATTGAAGGTTTCATAGCTATGATTTACTACCATTCCAAATAGTAAATTGGTGAATCTATTCATCAAGATCTACATCATCTTCAGAGATCGTTAAAGGTAAGCAACTTAGGTGCAAAGGGTTCATTACTTGAACACTCATATTCAGATTATTACTTAGCTTCATTAAGCACCTCATTAGAATTAAAGTTGCAAGGAGAAGGGCTCATTTTAAAGTCTTCAAGGGAAGTGCAGAAGAAAGGTTATTTTAAAGTTATTACCTACACATTAAAATAGGAAAAATATCATCTTCCTATTATCTAGTTATAGCAAAGAAGACTACATTAGATTGTAGATATTATAGAGCATTTGCAAATTCTTTAAGAGTTATCATTAGTGCATATTACAAGTTACTTTTAAGGAGTAATAAGGAGATTGCAATTGCACTATATTAGTTTCTCTTAAAGCTTATTAGAAGTGCACTAAGGATTTTTAGTGAAAGTGAAAATTAGTGCAAGATTAAGCCACTCTAAGGGCATATTAGTTGCATGGTTATTAGCTTGGATTCATTATTAGATTAACCAAGCAAAGGAGAGAGTTGTCTAGCAAAGAAGACAACATCAAATCATCCCTTACCTACAAATAATAGTACAAAGAAGTCACCATTAGATTCAACAGAAAGAAAGCTTGCAAAAGGAGATTTGGAGATCTCAGACAAAGGTGCAAATTTAGGTATTCTATTTTAACTATTGTAAATCTATTTACATTAGTTCCTTGCACCATAATATCTTGTCCTATGAGGATAAAATTTGAGTGTCTCAAGGACACATCAAACACTAGCAAGACTTGTCACAAAGTGGCTAGTAGAAGGGCACTATCCGAGCAAGGTAAAAGAGTCAACAAAGGGCTCACATTATGGTGTCTAGAGACACCCCCATCAACCATGAAATTGAGCATCTACAATAAGAAACCTGAAGCACAAGGTATCCACACAAAGGAGTCATTATCTACTACATAGCACAAGCAGGATATCATAGAGAAGCTATCATTTATCTATGTTAGCCATCATCTACTACACATTGCAAAGGCAACGCTCAAGATAGCATATTAAAAGCATAAAAGGGTAAGGTATAAGGTAGAGTTAAAGGTGCAATACCCAAGATCAAGCTTGGAGGAATCAACCATCGAGAAGGAGCACCCAAATCCACCCTTGAAGTCCCATAGAACCACCATTGCAATGCCTAGAATCATCATAATTGGAGATAATATTTGGATAGCACAACGTTGGATAACACAACTTGCACTCATTGGCAAGAAAGAAGAAGCATTATAAACAACTTGCACTCATTGGCAAGATAAGGATTATAAGGATGTTGGAGACACCTCTACATGCAAAAGAAGATGTACCACTTGGCACCTGTTATTCTCTCTAACACCTATCCTAAAAGGTAACACCCAAGATGAAATAACGCTCACCTTGGAAGTATTAAGAAGCATCATTCAAAGGATGAAGAGATTACAATCATTTTGAGAGAGAAGAATTTTAGATTAATGCTCATAAGGAGACTACAATGGTTGTATCACACCTACACACCTAAGTAATGATTGCACCAAGTGTTGAAAGCATCAAGGAGGAATAGTAACATGCCCAACATTCCATGAAGAGATAAAACTATTAATAGGCACATTGGAAGGCACTCCATAGAGAGAGACATTCAACACACAAACGTGAAGGAAGAAGCATGTAGTAATAATAATGGAGCATTGATGCACAATGAGGTCAAAGTCTATTCAAGGAGGTTGAAAATGTTGATGAGACATCCATTGAAGGAGGAGCATTGAATGCTCAATGACATCCAACAAATACAATATTCAAAAGATCCGTTGGAGGAGCGATGATCAAGGAATATCATGCACAACATTTTAGAGGTAATATCAAATTAATTACTTGCTTTTATTAAGGTTAGAAGGAGTTATAAGGTGAACCATATAAGGATTGAATTTACTATTGCATTGGAGTAACACAAATCAACCAAGCACTAGTAAGTTATAAAGCAAGAGATATTTCAAGGTATAATATTTGAAGTGCACATACATATTACAATATTTGCAATAATCAAGTAGGAGATATAAGGTTGTCAACCTTGATAAAATAAAATATCAATTTGCAAATATTATTATCATTATTTTCTAAATATTCCAAAGTAGGGAGTTATAAGGCATACTACACCAAACTATAAATACTTGGAATTTAGAAAATTAAATTATTGAATAGAGAAGCAAATATATTGCTTACATATAGAGTTGGAATTAATTGGTCACATTTGTCTCATACTCACATTAAAGAGACAAAATAAATCCAACCATAGAGTACTTCAAAATTGATAAGTGCATAAGCTCATTAGGAGAAATAAGGTAAAATTAAAAGTTGATTATTGTCACTTACAAAACATTACAAAATCAACTCATAAGGTGAACTATTTATTGCTAAGCCTTTATCAAGCCTATAGCTAATCACTAGGGAGACATAAGGGATACTACAAAACCTACATCTAAAAAGGTTTTAAACTAGGGAGTTATAAGGTAGCCTACAAGGACCACCATGACCACAAACAAATTCATCCTTACATAATCTCAACTACTTAAGGGTCCAAATTACTTCTCATGGAAAAACAAAGTGAGGGCTATTTTGATATTTGAAAAACTTTGGAAAATTGTCAAAGGAACAAAAACTAAACCAACTTCAGGTGATACAGAGATTCAGAAGTTCGAAGAAAGTGATGCTAAGGCATTAATGATAATAACTTTTGCCATCATAGATGAAATACAAGCTTACATTAGTTCAACAGGAACATCTACAGAAGCTTGGAAAACCTTAGAGAAAATATTTGAAGGGAAAAATAAAGCCACTATCTTAAATCTTCAAACTCAATTACATTCCCTAAAAATGAACAATGGAGAAAATATAGAACTATTCCTAAGGAAAGTAGCAGACATTAAGGGAAAATTATTAACCTTAGGAGAAAATATTGAAGATAAATTTCTTGTTCAAGTAACCATGAGAGCACTTCCAGAAAGCTACAAGCATCTAGTTACATCTTTACAGGTTCTAAGTAAAGATACATCATTTGATGAACTAATCAACATTCTTCAAGAATATGAGGTAGAAAGCTTAGTGAAAGATGAAATGACTAACATTGCATTGGTTTCAAAAGATACTCCATAGGGAAACATAGCCTCATATTCAAAAGGACGAAGATAAGGGAATTACAAATATTGTCAGATATGCAGGAGAAAAGGTCATAGCACTAATTACTGCAGATTCAATCCAAGAAACCAGAATCAAGGAAATCAGATGAACTATGGAAGCCAACCAAATAGGGCATTCCAACCAAGGCAATATCAAAATAATCCATGTCAACAATAATTTCAGTGTCAAACCAATTATCCACAATTGGAATATCAAGAAGGGAATCAGAAAGGACACCTAGCTCAAAGGATTGAAGAAATTGAAGAACTAGAAGATCCTACAAATGATCATGAAGTCAAAGCTCTTTTAGCAAGGATAGCATTTTATGAAGATACTAACTACTTGCTTGAACAGGTTATAGAAAATAGAAGAAGAGAGTACAAACTCCTAGATCAAGAAGAAGATCCATATTGAAGACTAAAGTCTTCAATACCCAAATAATGTAATACAAGGGGGTGTTGGAGTATATTACATTATTAGGGTACATGTCAATGTACCACCTTGGGTACATTATTAGATTAGGGGTTTATCTTAGGTTAAGTAGTTACTTGAGGAAGAAGTAATAAATGCACAAGTGTCAATGTGCAATGATGTAAATGTACAAGGAGTCCACTTGTACATGAGTCATAGGAAAGGTAGTTAGGAAGAGTAAGGGCCAAGTAACTTATCTTCTTATATATAGGACCCTAGAGCATAGCAAGATAGATAGAGGAGAGATTACTATGGAGTTGTGAGTAGGTACAATGTAGTTTTGAGCAGAGTTCTGGAGTGTTCATTTCCTCCATTACATTGCATTGTACTATTTTTGTAACTTTCCATTAATAGCATATTTCAGCATTCTTGCAGAATTCCATTATCTTACTTTTCTGCATTTCTTACATCTTGTGATTGCTTTCTCCCATGTCATACATTATCAAAATCTAACACATAGAATCAAGATCACTATTATAGCAAATTCACCAAGTGATTAAAGAAAAAATATCAATCAAAACAGCGCATCACCAACCCTGATTTAACCAAAATGTGGGACCTCATCCCACTAGGCATACCAAAAGCTATTGGTTGCAAAATGGGATTATGATTTTTAGCCAAGTTTCTCTAGCATAGGTCTGGATTGCACTTGTATTAGAGTCACTAGGTAATTTAATGAAACAGAGTATCACTAAACTCTGATTTATCCAAAATATGGGACTTCCATCCCACCAAGCGTGCAAAAAACTATTGGTCTATAAATCTATCTAAGGAAAGGTTGTGCGCCCATGGACCTTGACCAACATTGAGTGACCACAAAATCTATGAGTATATTATGAGGAGGATGGTTCCTTTGCAATTGTAACTAACTAATCATAAATCATGGAGAAAAAGGATGCTGAAAGAAGAAAAAGGAGCTGAAGCTAGAACTTATGTTGGTGAAAATTAAGCCACATAAAGACACATGCGTGATAAAATATTATACAACTAAGCAGTGAATTACCTAACAAACTAGTAAATTTTACTATCAATCACAAAATATTTTAATTTTAATGTAATATAGCTTATCAGACTATGAATTCCAGAACAAGTGAGTGATTATAAGCATCAATTCAAAAATTAGAGTAAAAACCATTAGTATTCAACAAGCTCAAATTAGAAATAAGTAGTCATCTATACATACATGTTCTGCAAATGAATTGAACCAGAGGCCAAACAAAAATCTCTTTGTATTAAGATGCAAATTTTCCTTTCTTAAATATGAATTGTAAAAGCCTAAGAGTCGACTTTTATTTCATTTTATATTCTAGTATTTATAGTTTTTTACAATGTTTTAGTTTAGAAGACATCATTGCTTTGGAAATAGATTGTTGTTATGTCAAAAGATTCAGTGGGTTGTATAACTGCTTGAAGGTATGGTTTCTCCAATTTCCCAAATGTGGCTTACTAATGTGGTCAAGATCTGTATCTTTTCGAGTTATGTTGACCCTATTGCTTGTATCTGGTCCATCAATATCTACTGACTTCTTCAGTTCAACCGCCCTGCCATATACATGATGACCTTAAGAGGGACCTATATTGTTAAGATATTTTGATAAAAAATATTTCCTAATAGGTGTCATGGGATGAAGGCCATTTTCATGCTAAAAGGTGGATGTCAGATTTTGATCTTGGTTTGTTTTGGCTTATTTTGTGTTGTCGTATGCCTCTTAGATATCACTATCGGATCCTTGCATGCTTATCTTATTTGGAGGGTAAATGGACCTTTAGAACCCTAATGAGGCTTGGCTTGGTATAGGTCTCTTGGTGGCTCCAACACTTAACCATTTTTATGCTCCTATATGTGCTAGAATTTTGGGACCCAATGGGTTATGTCTAGTTACACATGTTCTAGTGCTATTGAAACTTAGCCATTCTCTTGATTTTCTCTTCTGGTAGTGCGATGGATATTTGGAACCCTAATAGGCTTTGTCCAGGTACAAATATTTTGATGCCCTCAATACTTAGCCAGTTTTTTTCTCCTACATGTGCTGGACTATTGGCACATGACGAGTTTCAATCGGGTGCATATATTTTAGCACATGAATCACTTAGCCAATTTCTTCATGATATATTCTTTAGAAGTAGGATAAAGCTTTAGGACCTTTAGTGGCTATGGTTGGATGCATATATTTTGATATATTCTAGATTTGGGCATTTTAGCTACATTGGTTCTTTTGGGCCTGCGATGGACTTTTTGTACCACCCTAGGCCTTGAATAGGTACCATTATTTTGGCAACTTTAGGACTTAGCCGATTTTGCTTAATTTTACCTTCCAACAATATGACAAAGTGTGCACTTTTGGGTACTCCTTTTGGATATAAATGTTTCAGACCTTTTACGCCTTAGCCTATTTTGGCCATTTCTCTCTTCTGGTAGCATGATGGGCATTGCCATTTTCCTAGACTCTAGCTAAGTATGAATGCTCTGAGAAAGTAAAGCTCTAGTCCAATGTTGTTATTAGAGAAAAATGAGATTTCTAGAAATATAACGTGGGTAGATGCAAAAATTACCTATAGTAAGGAATCTAAAAAAGTCCTTGGGTGTTATATATCAAAATGATCAGCTCGAAAACATGATCACAATGAGCTGTATCCCACAAAACTAATTTTGGGTACCCTAAATTTTTTGTTTTTGTTTGGGAATTATGTTGAAAAACTTATTTTAGGATAGGGACCACTTCGATGGTTGCTCTATCTAAGCGCTCAGTGAGGAGATATACTGCTTCTTTGATATTTTGTGATTTCTTGGTTTGGTGCAAGTCGATGTCAGGTCAATTTATTCAACTTGGAATTAAAAATTTATAGGTAGGTCCTTGAGGGTCTTTGGTGTAGAATAATGAGCTGATTCTAGTACCAAAATTTTGGATCAAATTGATTGACCATTGGGAAGTTATGGACTTAAAAAGAAAAATAAAAAAACTATCAATTTTGGAAAATCGGTGTAAAATTTGATCAGGAGCTACAAAGGAGAATTTTATCTGAAATAGAATTTAGAGTTGTTTGCTAAATTTTAGAATCAATCTAATCTCTGAGTGAAGAGATATCCCTATTTGAGTAAATTTTCAATGCCCTAATGGGTATTTTCAACTATCTGTGCCCTATATGTTCTAACTACTAACCACTCTTGTCACTATCCTATCTTTGTCCTTGTTACCTTTATTGTGATTATTGACACCGTTCAAAAACTAACCCTAGGATTCTCTATACTATGCAGTTACTAACTCTATATATTCTATTTCTATCACTAACAACCTTGTAATTTTTTAGTTACTAATGATTGTTACTAACTATTACTGTCACTGACCTAAATGTTATTGAAATAATTCCTATCACAGATACTTGTATACTCTGTCTTGAATGTGTGGTGGATGCACTTTTTCTATGATAGTTAATTTTTCCTTTGTATGCTCACTTTTTTGCGAAAAAAATGTAGGTTTAGCAGACTAGGGAGGGTTCATATTTTTTGCAGATTGAAGTTTATTTTTTACAAAACTAGGGTACGTTAGGCAAAGGAGTATGTAATACCCATATGTCCTCTTTTATATAATAGTGATGAACAATAGTGCCCAGAAAAATATTTTAGGCCACTACCCAAGGTATATTCCACACACCCTTGAGCACACTATCTACCTCTTTGACAGTACAAGAGGGTAATCTTTTGGGATGTTGTGTCTCATGCACTATGGATAATACAAGTTTGAAAAGCTTCGTAATGTATAAAAGTTTGTTTAACCCTAAATGGTCTCCCTAAATATCCAAAGATATGTGGGAGCTCAATTCCATATGTGAGTGTTGTCTAAGGCCTAGGTATTAGAGCCTAATCACCCCTCACTTCAATTAACACTTTATGGGCTATCTAGCTTAGCCAATAATGATAGCTCCTCTATGATATTTTAAAACCCTTGACACATGGTTTCTAGCCTACTCAACTACTGTAAAAAGAAATATTGTACTCTTTTTTTTGTTTTTTTTTGATTTTTTTAATAAATAAAAATAGAAATGAAAAACACAAGAAAATTATACCTAATAGTTGAAATGGATGGGCAAGAATTATTGCAGTCGCAATAGAACTCACCCTTGCAAAGTTCTTTGATACCACTTGTTAGAAATATACTATTGAAAATAAGCCCACTCACACAAAATATTGTAAAATAACTAAAATGCATCAATAATAACACTATGAAGAAAGTAATTGCAAAATAAAAACAATCTCATAAAATAACTCAGGTTCTAAGTAAAGATACATATTTTGATGAACTAATCAACATTATTCAATAATATGAGGTAGAAATCTTCGTGAAATATGAAATTACTAACATTGCATTGGTTTTAAAAGATACTACATAGGGAAACATAACCTCATCTTCAAAATAACAAAGACAAGGGAATTATAGATATTGTCAGATATGCAGGAGAAAAGGTCATAGCACTAATTACTATAAATTCAATCCAAGAAACTAGAATCAATAAAATCAGAGGAACTATGAAAGCCAACTAAATAGGGCATTCCAACCAAGGCAATATCAAAACAATCCATGTCAACAATAGTTTTAACATCAAACCAATTATCCATAATTGGAATATCGATAAGGGAATAAAAAAGAACACCTAGCTCAAAGGATCGAATAAATTAAAGAATTGAAAGATCCTACAAACAATCATGAAGTCAAAGCTCTTTTAGCAAGGATAAAATTTTATGAAGATACTACCTACTTGCTTGAATAGGTTATAGAAAAAAAAAAATAGAGTACACACTCCTAGGTCAAGAAGAAGATCCATATTGAAGACTAAAGTCTTCAACACCCAAATAATGTAATATAGGGGGTGTATATATATATATATATATTTTAAAGCGAAAAACCCTTTGTGGGGCCACCTTGGTCTGCGATACAATGAATAGGGGGTTATACACAATCAAAGTTACCCGAAAGTCACACCCGACCCTGCCCACACCAATATTATCAATTGGATTTTGGATACCCAATTCAGATTTTTGGTAGGGTGGAGATTTGAACCTGGGACCTCCCTTGGAGGATTGCCCTCTCCTCTCCAACTCACCTACAACACCTGGGTTGGGTGTTAGATTATATTACATTATAAGTATGCATGTCAATATACCACATTGGATTCATTATTACATTAGGGGTTTATCTTAGGTTAAATAGTTACTTGAGGAAGAAGTAATAAATGCACAAGTGTCAATGTGTAAAGATGAATGTACAAGGAGTCCACTTGTACATGAGTCATAGGAAATGTATTTAGGAAGAGTGAATTCCAAGTAACTTATCTTCTTATATATAGGCCCTAGATCATCAAAAGATATAGAGAAGAGATTACTATGGAGTTGTGAGTAGGTACAATGTAGTTTTGAGTAGATTTTTGGAGTGTTCATTTCTTCCATTACATTGCATTGTACTATTTTTGTAACTTTCCATTAATAGCATATTTCAGCATTCCTGTAGAATTCCATTATCTTACTTTTTTGCATTTCTTACATCTTGTGATTGCTTTCTCCCATGTCATACATTATCAAAAGCTAACACATAGAATCAAGATCACTGTTATAGCAATTTCACCAAGTGATTAAAGAAAAAACATCATTCAAAATAGGGCATCACCAACCCTGATTTAACCAAAATGTGGAACCTCATCCCACTAGGCATACAAAAAGCTATTGGTTGCACAATGGGATTATGCTTTTTAGCCAAGTTTTTCTAGCATAGATCTGGATTGCACTTGTAGTAGAGTCACTAGGTAATTTAATGAATATGGATGCAACAGAGTATCACCAAACTATGATTTATCAAAAATATGGGACTTCCATCCCACCAAGCGTGCAAAATATTATTGATCTGGAAATCTATCTAAGGAAAGGTTGTGCGCCCACAGACCTTGACCAACATTGAGTGACCATAAAATATATGAGGATTTAATGATCAATATTCTTAGGAGGATGGTTCCTTTGCAGTTCTAACTAAATAATCCTAAAGCATGGGGAAAAATGATGCTGAAAGAAGAAAAAGAAGTTGAATCTAGAACTTATGTTGGTGCAAATTAAGCCACATCAAGACACATGTGTAATAAAATATTATACAACTAAGCATGAATTACCTAAAAAACTAGTCAATTTTACTTTCAATCACAAAATATTTTAATTGTAATATAATATAGCTTATCAAACTATGAATTCTAGAGCAAGTGAGTGATTATAAGCATCAATTCAAAAGTTAGAGTAAACACCATTAGCATTCAACAGGCTCAAATTAGAAATAAGTAGTCATCCATACATACATGTTCTGCAAATGAATTGAACAACAATATATTTGTATTAAAATGCAAATATTCCTTTCTTACATATGAATTGTAAAAGCCTAAGAGTCAAATTTTCTTTCATTTTATATTCTAATATTCATAGTATTTTACAATGTTTCAGTTTAGAAGACATCATTGCTTTGGAAACAAATTGTTGTTATGTCAAAAGATTCACTAGCTTGTAGAAATGCTCGAAGGTATAGTTGCTCCAATTGCTCAAACATGGCTTGTTGATGTGGCTGAGATTTGTATCTTATCAAGTTATGTTGACCCAGTTGCTTGCATTTGGTCCATCAATCTCTACTGACTTCTTCAGTTCTGTATGATCCAAAAATGCTCACACCTAGTCTAACTATTGCAATTGACGAAAGATACACAAATAAGCATTCATAAATTGACAACAAGAAATGAAACAAATACAAGAAATCCTTTATTAATTTCAATGGATTCAAGTTACAGATGCATCCCTCTTAGGGATACCCAACATCAATTACAATAGCGTCTAATCCCTCGCAAGGGTAGATGCGATCAAAATGTCTTTTAGGATGACACAAACTGCTCCAAGGTGTCGATGACCTTCTTCTCCATGATTAGAGGTATTTGCTACATTGAATGGCATGACCCTATTAATATTGCATTCAAGAAACAACAAGAAGCATCAGTAATAAATGATACCTCTCTTGATGAGGCTTTTTGAGGAAATCATATGAGCACATGACATAACTAGCATATAATCAAGAAGTTGCAAGAAAGCTAATAAACCTATGAAAAACATGAAAATATGCTATGAATCATGTAAAGGAAAAGCATATGTACCTATATAATGGTCTAATTATCAATTTGAAAGCATGGAAGCATGAAAAATATCCATTAGTATCCTAGTTACAATATTGAAAGCAAGACAATTAAACAAGTTACTTCTACCGGTCAGAAGTCTCTAAACATGCAAGTAAACCTAAATTATGCTTAATCTACTGCTGTTAACAATTCCTAAGATGAGAAAATAAGGAAATTAATGATATTACCCTGTTCGTGGCTTTGAGGTGTGGTCAATACTATTAGCCACGACAAGGCTTGAAATGTGCTTGTCCTCAAATCCAAGGGGTAGATCTCTGAATTCTCTTGCCAAATTGATGGTCAAGGGTCACCTCTGTGTCCTCTAACATATTTGGTGGTTGAATCACTCCAAGTGTGTGTGAAATGGGCATAATTGCATTTCTTGGCTCTCCTAGCCTCCTAGGGCCTCCATGGCTTGAATTTTCATCTTGATCTCTCAATTGCAATAAAAAAACTTTATCTCAAGGAACATAAATGAGCATCTATCATGACAGGGCTTCACCGCATACAATTGAAAAATTCTCCAAAATTTTCTCCAATTTGGATGGGGTTCTTATAGAACCTAGGAGGGCTATGTCCTAGCTTCATTAGGAATCCAAGATCAATATTGGGTAGTTATATTTTATTGGGTGGAAAGATCCAAAACCTTCATCACTCAAACCGCTCTAATCTGTAACAATTGGTCGTTTGGAATCAAATTTGACTTGGTCAAAGGCCAACTAATTCTTAGGCCTAACTGTGGCTGACAAGCATAGTTAAATCTAATAACCATGGGTGTCAATAGCAGCTAGAACTAACTAGGCAAATTTGCCTAAATCATTGGTTAAAAACACTACTATAGCTTGGTATTTGTCCAAGGTCTTCCATATGGTCTTCTAGCATGTCCCATATGAGTAGTCACCTCGACATGCATGTTTTAGGTGTCTACAGATGCCCCTTTTGAGATGTTTTGTGAGATCAAACAACGCTTGAGCAAAAATAGACCTACTAAAATGATGTCATAGGTTGGATGATGATCATTAGTTTGATCAACATTAGATGCTCCAGGTCTAGCAAAAGGATGTGCATCCTAGAATGATTGCTTCCAACTAGATGGAAGGCTTAAATTTGTAGGAGCTTGCACTCGTCATTAGAAATTTAGGTATCTTTGGTGCTACAATAGGAGTTCGAGCCTATATAACCGAAGGGAAGAGAGCTATAAACTAAACTGTCATATTTTCTTTTTTACCCCAACAAAGGGTAAGCTTATGATAGTTGTTGGCAATGATTCGTAAGATGAACGCAATTTAAACAAGATCAAGAGATCTACGATCAAGGGATCTTCTATTGAATTTGATTATGAAATTTGATATTAATTCTACCCCCTCAAGTGACAAGTCGATGAGGGTAGGACAATTAAATGAAGCGACGAGTCGCTTGACCACTATGAATGACTTTGAAACAAATTAAGATTTAGCATTTTAATACTTGGCAAGGCCTAATCAGCTATGATTGCAACTATTAATAGTAATTGTATATTTCTATCCCATGGAGTGGTCCAGCCACGAAGGCCTTCTTAGGGAATCAAAATGGTAACAATGTCAATTATGCTTGTGTTGAATCATATTGTCGATGATTTTCTAAAAATATCATAGGGGAATTGCGATGAATATCTCGTTCCCTTAGAAAAATCCGACCATATAGGCCTTCTTAGGGATTGAAATGAAGCATAAAATTTAGTGATGACTAATTTTCCCAAGTTTCCTTATAGTAGTTTACTCATATTTTCGGTTTGCATTGAGCGCAAGTCGTTGCATCCGCCAAGTGTATAGGGTAAATAACTAGATACAAGGTGCATTTGGATTTTGGATTATTTGATTTTTTTGTTAATTTTGAATTTTTTGATCTGGTTGGTACTTAGAAGTTATCATTTTGGAACTCCACACGATGGGATTTAAGAGCATTTATTGTAGCTTGTTAACCGCGTTTGACAACGACAACTAAAAATGTCAAAATTATTAGCCATGGGTCAAACATGCGAGTGAAAAACCCTAATTCAGGGACCACATTTGTCAAGTGCAATTAGGGCCAAAATTAGAAATATTTAAGCATTTTGCGCAATTTAAAATTTCATTATTTCCTACTGCAGTTTGAAAATATGAGAGCTCTGAGAGGTAAAACTTGAAATTTGATACATAACAATGCTAAAAAATCGATCTGCTTACCTCATCTCCTGTCTTGATGGCAGACCAGTTGCATGCCTCTACCAGTGGAGGAGCCAATGTTACAAAGGTAACACGTAAACCGAGACCACACTTTCATTACCAGTTTAAAAATTAACCACATTAATTAATGAGGTAAATTAACTTCACTAAACTGCTGGTAATGAACCTCACCCTAGTTAGGTTTAGCTTAGGTTAGCTTAGAGGGGAGGGCTTTAATTTTTGGGGTGCCCTAGGATGAGGAATGACCCTAAAAAGGTCATCCTTGTTAGTTGCGGCTGGTAGGTGTGGTCTCCAATTGGCAAATTGGGGGCTGCGGCTGTCAGGCGCGATGAGATTTAAAATTCAATGATCAGAATTTTTATTGCCATCCTGACTACAGGTCTAAACCGTGGTTCGATATTTTTAAGCAAAAAATTTAATTTTTCAATTTTTTTTTGATAGAATTAATTGATTTTTTTTTAATTTTTGAAGTGTTGTTTTTCATTTTTTTTATGCTTTTGACATTTTTTGACTTTGTTTTTTGTTTTGAAATTGTTTTTAAATGTTTTTGCTCATTTTTTATTGTCTTTTATTAATTTTAGACTCAGTTTGCTTTATGTTAGACCCTAATTACGAGGGCGAGGGAGTCTACGATCCTTCGTAACCTATGTTGCACCCTTGATCCAGTTGATAAGGCTTTGGTTTGATGTCATGGGATTGATCAGGATTTGTACTATGCCTCCCCACCATCAGGGTTGACTAGGCCTACATGACTGCATTGGTCCGATGCTAGGATGCACGGACCAACACCTTTCACCTACCCATAGGTGAGATGATAGTGACACTAGAGGATGTCTACCACATCTTCCACATTCCTCTAGATGGCAAGCCCATCACATCTTCATCGATCGAGGTGAAGATGACCGTATTTGCATAGATTTTTGGTTGGTGCAGTGCAAAGGTAGAGTGTGACTCAGACCATGGAGGGGTCCACATTGAGGACTGGTACATGGTGAGGGTCTTCAACGAGTGCACAATTGTATTCATGCACTTGATCGTGTAGGTCATCCTCCTTGATTCTTCTGGAGCGAGGTTCCCTTGGAAACTCCTGGCTAGGATTCTGGATGTCCTCACGAGTCCTAAAGATCATCCCTTGATCTTGTCCTGGGGTAGTACACTATTGGCATAGCTATATAATGAGTTGTATCATATCACCTATAAGAGTAGAGTCAACATCAAGTGTAGCCTGCTGCTAAAGATCTAGGGATGGCAGCACATTAAGATCGAGTACCCCACAAGTCTACCATTAGAGATTAGTGTTATTTAGGAGTGATGCCAGTATTATGCTGCATGCTGGCTTCAATATTAGGAGGGCTTTTGGAGCAGGTCTCATGTAGGGGACTTGAATCACTAGATTATACGGTTCTTGGGGCTACAGGTCGATCATATTGAGTGGCGCCCCTATTTAGACTGCCCTCCATGGATGAAGGTTGCTAACAGACTGCATTGAGCACATAGGAACATATGGCTCCTTGGATGTAATTTTGAGGTATAGGAGTTCTTCTACTACTCTTGCATCTTGAGATAGTTCAAAATTCAATTGGATATTCGAGATATGCCGACCATCTACCATCACCTCCATCTAGAGAGGGACTTGAATTGGCCTAGGATTACTTCGTTGGGCAAGGAGGATGAATACTTACAAGAGTCGAGACAAATATATGGAGGGAATAATTCTATATTTGACACATGGTGGACACTTAGGGTGTGGCGAGGTTTTGAGGGCCCCTTGGATAGGGTTCCAAATGATGCAATCGAGGGCAGTGAGGGCATCAAGGTAGATCTTCATGGGTGCAGATTCCATCAGAGGACTAAAGGTGGATGGGGCGATGGTATGGTAGAAGAGACACCATTGATTTAGGAGGAGGGTGAGTTAGAGCCTGATAGTGATATTGGGTAGCTTAGAGCCTAGGTTGCCAGCCAACAAACTTAGGTAGGCTTTCTGCAAACTCAGATGCTATAGTGAGACACCACCATTGCCACTCTATAGGCAAATTTGGGGGATCTACAATCTAGGATGATAGTAAGGTAGACCTAGTGGTGTGACTATGAGGAGGAGAGGACCACTCTGTAGGCTAGGATCACTACAGCTGACATAGAGATACAAAAGCTCATATGGCAATGCACTCTTCTATAGTCTTAGGTAGATGCTTAAATAGTACTTCTCACTGCATACTAGGCTAGGGGATCAGCTCCCTAATATTCACAGGTTGTTCTAGCACCCCCAACTATTCTAGTAGTACCAACAATACTAGCAGTGCAGGAAGTAGTAGGTCTGGATTAGGGGGCAGAGATTTGGAGACTCCAGGCTCTGGTTGAGCATCACATTGATGATACCTCACACAACTCTACTTATGTCACCACTTTGAGGGGGTGGATTGGAATACTTGAAGAACACAAGATTATACTGAGAGGGGGGGTGAACAGTATAAGACCTCTTTTTACTTTTTCCTTTATACTTCAAAATAGTAAAGCAATATACCCAAAGCAATATCAAAGCAATGCACAATATCATCCACAAAGTGACACCAATTTTAACGTGGTTCACCCAGAATGGTTGGGCTACGTCCACAAAACTTTTCTCTAAAAGTTATCTCAAAGTTCTTTGGGAATCCTTCCCAATTACAATGTTTATGAGCCTCGGCCCAAAGGAGATACCTTCCCCCAATCAAAATTTATGAGCCTCTGCTCAAAGGAGATACCTTCCCCCAATCAAGAATTTATGAGCCTCTGCTCAAAGGAGATACCTTCCCCTCTGCTCTAGAAATGATCCCTCAGAAGATCAACTGCCTCTACCTCTTGCCAACACGTGGAACTCCTTTCCATCGAAGACCTCCTGTCCTCAATGCTTAGCCTAAGAGACCTCTGCCTTCTATGATCACGTCCACAACAGCTCAGCAACCTGTACCAAACACAGTCAGTCGGTCTAGTACAAGTCTTCCTCTATCTGTCAGATCTGTCCAACTCTTGAACAAATCAATCCTCTGCATACAAGCCTTCTCAAAGACTTGCCAAATCTGTCCTCAGGTTCTTCTCATAGAACCAATGCACCTCTGTCCTCAAGTTCTCTGATAGAACTATCAAACTCAGCTCACAAGTCCTCTCCTAGGACCTGTCCAAATCTGCTCACAAGTCCCCATCGAAACCTGTCCAAAACTCACAAGTCCCCAACTCAAAACTCACAAGTCCCCATCGAGAACTGTCCAAAACTGCTCACAAGTCCCCACTGGAACCTGTCCAAAAACTCAGCAAGCTCACCAAGAAAAACTTTCTTAGTAGGAAATCACAAAGTGAATTGTTAGAGACCCAATGTGATTTTTCAAACTCATAGAAGCATAAAGAGAATTGTTAGAGACTCAATATGTTCTATACTCAAATCCCAATCTCAAAACTCAACTCAAATCAACTCAGCTCAATCTCAATCTCAAATCTGAAAACTCAACTCAATATCTGAAATGGATAGGATAGAATGTTTTCTTTCAAGAACATGAAACCCCAACAATTGCCAACTATGCAAAGAATCACATAACAATGATACTCATGTTCTTTTCACCATCAATTAGGGTTTCAACAACAATGCTCATCAAACAAGGTTTAGTCAACCAACACCATTCAACTCAACATCAACCTTGAAGCATTCAACCAATCATCACAAGAAAAGGAAACAAGTAGAAATCCTTTTCCCTCCAAAGATATTTGAACAAAACAACCACCAACACAATATCACCAAATGCAAAGAATAACTTGCTCAAATCAACTCAATGGAGTAAGCCCAATATCATGAATCAAGTAAAGCAATAACTTGATCAAACAACCTCTATGGAAGCAACTCAACCATCAAACTCAAAATAGCCAACCAAGGGTTCCACCAACTCAATGCAAGTAGCTAGACTCACAAATATAAACCCTAGTGCACAAAGCTTCCACTATCTCAAACCAGAAATTATGCATTCACCAAAAACTCTCCTCAAGGATAACAATGCATAAGTAGTCTTCAACAAACCGAGAAAATAGGATTTACACCCAACCAAAGGAAACCTAGTTGAAAACCTTTTCACTCCAACCTTATTTCAGAAAAACATACACCAATCATACTCATAAGGAAAATGTGCCCATACCTTTTTGGAGTAGAAGAAAATTGATCCTTAAAGCTGTCACCACACACAACCCTCAAACTTCCAACCAAGTTAGGGTTAGAACCAAGATAAATGAGCATATATAAAAACTTTCCTTAATACACCTTTTAGCTCCTCTTCTTTAAAAACAACCACCAAAGAAGCCAAAAACACAACAACCAAAACTTACACCTTATATCTCCATTTTTAAATTTAGCATAGCAAAAGACTAATCTCAAAAATACAACCAAAGAAATATCCCCTTATTTCTCCTATGTCTTTTAAACAATGCTAAACAATGCCAAAAATCATATCAAGAAAATAATCACACCTTATAATGGCTGCCCTTGAAGAATCCAAAATTCATGGCACAAAACACGTTTTAATAAAAACGTGACTAATCCATGCACAGCTCCCTCCGCGGGGATCGAAACGTAGACCTCCGCCTATGCAAGGCCCAAACGCAGCCTTCGCTGCCACTAGCCCACAAGGGGCTTACGAAGTCCAAGACGGACTTCCTTCCACATAAACGGTCAAGCTTTCCGAAAGCTTTTCAAACCACGAGCTCTCCTCTTTCACAGCGTAAACAGAACATTCGATCGCAGCCAAACCAATTAATTGCCTTCGATTTTCCAAGTGAGTTTAACCTTAGGAACCTTCTCATATTTATAGTCCATACGTGGACTTTAGAACACGTCGACTGCAAAGAAAAGTAATTTCGAATTTAATCGAAATTTGCTTTCTAAAGGGTTTAAAAACCCTTAAAGTATTTTTAATAAATTAAAAATAATTTCTCCCTTAATTAATTAAATAATTAATTAATTAAAACCTTGAAGGGTTTTAAATAATAATTAAATAAATAATAAAGAGAACCTCCATTGGTTTTAATAAAAACCATTTAACTTGGTTTTAATAAAAATATTCTCTTGGAATCTTCCACCTTTGAAGCCAACACATCCTCTTAACATTAATGCCATTTCCTTTTGACATCAATGACAACTCATAGACAAGAAGCTAGGATCTCAAACCCAAAATTGCCAACAATCTCCCCCTTTGTCATTGATGGCAAACCATGCTTCTCAACAACACAGAAACTCAACATAAACAACTCCCCCTGTCTTGAGGCTCTCCCCCTTTGTCATCAATGGCAAAGGGTCACCTTTGGGGCTTGGGACTAAGAATGAGCCTCTTAGCTTAGTCCCTCCCCCACCTCCTGTTGAGGTGTTTAATTCTGGGGTGGGAGTAAAACTCCCATTAGGCACTGATCATCATCAGTGTCTATAACTTCCTTGCCAGGCCTTCTCTTGAACTCTTTGTCCATATTCCTATTCCTGTCACTATTCTTGTTCTTGTTCTCATCCCTGTTCTTATCCATGCCTTGATCCTTGGACCTGATCATGCCATTGTTCCTGTTCCTGTATTCTGGAATTTCAGCTCTACACTGTCTGATTGTGTGACCTTCATTGTTGCACTTGTAACACTTGACAATGTTGTTTCTCTTAGGCATACCTGATCTTTGAATCCACCGTTCGACCAAACTTGTTCTTGTTATTAGCCTTGCAATAAATTGCCTTATGCCCAAACTATTTACAAGAGTAGCAATACCCTTGAAAGAAATTACCACCTCTGAAACTGTCATTTACCTTCCTTCACTTGAGTCATGCAATGTGAAGCCATGTGACCAAACTTGTGACAAGCAAAACATCTGCCTTGAAACTTTCCTTTAATTGACCTCTTAGGTTCTGAAAACTTCTTCTTCTCATTTTGAATTCTATTTTCTGTTTCTGTGCATCTATCATTCAAGGACTCCTTTTCTGAAATACTTTCCTCATCAGAACTCTCTTCCTTTTGGAGTCTCTTACTAGACTCTCCAACTTGTTCCTTGTGTGTCTTAACAAAACCAAGGCCTATTTTATCTGTTGTCTTTCTTTGACCTTTGATGAGTGACTTAACCTTTTTGGAGCTATCTTGAAACCTGTAAAGCTTATCCTTGTACTCTTTAGTTTCCTCTTTCAAAGAAGCCATTTTTTGTTCTAACTCACTATACTCAAGAACCTTAGACTCTAACTCATCCTTGAGTTCTTGTGTCTTAGCTATAGAGAAGTCAAGACTTTCTATAAGATCATCTCTCTCCATACAACATTCATCTAACTTATCCTTGAGTCTAGCATTCTTCTTTCTTTCCTTTTCCAAAACACTAAGAGCACTAATAAGTTCACTTTCAAGATCCTTTATTTGATTGCTTTTTGAATCATCAAAGCCTTTTTCAGATTTCTTATCACTAGAGGTGCTACCCTTTTCAAAAACCATACATGCATCTTCCTTATAGTTTTCTGAAGCATCCTCATACATACTAGAAACCAAATCATTATTTGTGCAATCATCCTCAAGGTGACCAAAATTTCCACATCTAAGACATTTCATGATAATGAATCTATGTTTCGGTTCTTCCTCTTTTTCTGATATGAACAACATCTCATTTTCATTATCACTTGAAGAACTTTCACTATCACTACTAGAACACTTACTTGCTTTGTCTAGGTAGAAACTCTTCTTGTGCTTGTGAGAATACCTCTTTCCTTGATTGTTGTGCTCATCTTTGTTTTTCCTGTGATGCTTGTGCTTTTCAGAATCCTTGCTCTTAGAATCCTGTTTATCTTCATCACTTTCATTCTTGGGAATAAGTACAATCGAGTAGCATAATGACCAAACTTTCCACAATTGAAACATCTTATATTTTTCATACTTTTGTGCTTTCTAGAGAACTTGCCTTTCTTTCTGTAATATGCCTCTTCATCACTAGAAGACTCATCACTATCTTGAAGTTGTTTACCCTTGGAATTCTTGGTAGCCTTGAAAGTTGCCTCTTTCTTGACATCAACCTTCACTTGAGTTCTCAACTCAAATGCTGCAAGTATACTATGGAGCTCATCCTTTTTCAACTTATCCAAATCTTTAGCTTCCTCAATAGCAAAAATATTTTCACTAAATCTATTAGGAAGAGATCTTAAAATCTTATCACAAACATCATTTTCAGCAAGCTCAAGACCTAAGTCTTTCATGGAGTTAACAACCTCATCCATACGAAGCATGTAGTCACTAATATTTTCATCATCATTCATCTTGAGTTGTTCAAACATACCTTTGAAGTGTCTCAACTTGGCCTTTCCGACATTTGTATCACCTGTATGAACCACCTTCAATCTGTTTCCACATTTCACTAGTCTGTCTTGCAGTGAATCACTTTGGTGAGATCTGCTTTCTATAAGCCTTTCAGGATTGCATTCATTGCTTTTGAATTTCTGTGATGTAGGAGCCTTTCTTCTTTAGTATTAGGACCATGTTCAGGAATAGTGTACTCATCTTCAATCACTTCCCAAACCTCATTCCCAAGTGCCATTAGATGAACCTTCATCCTTGCACTCCAAAGACCAAAATCTGACCCATCAAGAATAGGTGTTGCATTGCCACTTGAATGATCCATTGTGTTCTTTACTAGCTTTTCCTTCAAGCTCGTTAAACTTTTCGAAGGCACCCGCTCTGATACCAATTGAAGAACACAAGCTTATACTGAGAGGGGGGGTGAACAGTATAAGACCTCTTTTTACTTTTTCCTTTATACTTCAAAATAGTAAAGCAATATACCCAAAGCAATATCAAAGCAATGCACAATATCATCCACAAAGTGACACCAATTTTAACGTGGTTCACCCAGAATGGTTGAGCTACGTCCACAAAACTTTTCTCTAAAAGTTATCTCAAAGTTCTTTGGGAATCCTTCCCAATTACAATGTTTATGAGCCTCGGCCCAAAGGAGATACCTTCCCCCAATCAGAATTTATGAGCCTCTTCTCAAAGGAGATACCTTCCCCAATCAAAATTTATGAGCCTCTGCTCAAAGGAGATACCTTCCCCTCTGCTCTAGAAATGATCCCTTAGAAGATCAACTGCCTCTACCTCTTGCCAACACGTGGAACTCCTTTCCATCGAAGACCTCCTATCCTCAATGCTTAGCCTAAGAGACCTCTACCTTCTATGATCACGTCCATAGCAACTCAGCAACCTGTACCAAACACAGTCAGTCGGTCTAGTACAAGTCTTCCTCTATCTGTCAGATCTGTCCAACTCTTGAACAAATCAATCCTCTACATACAAGCCTTCTCAAAGACTTGCCAAATCTGTCCTCAAGTTCTTCTCATAGAACCAATGCACCTCTGTCCTCAAGTTCTCTGATAGAACTATCAAACTCAGCTCACAAGTCCTCTGCTAGGACCTGTCCAAATCTGCTCACAAGTCCCCATCGAAACCTATCCAAAAACTGCTCACAAGTCCCCACTGGAACCTGTCCAAAAACTGCTCACAAGTCCCCAGGAACCTGTCCAAAAATTGCTCACAAGTCCCCACTGGAACCTGTCCAAAAACTCAACAAGCTCACCAAGAAAAACTTTCTTAGTAGGAAATCACAAAGTGAATTGTTAGAGACCCAATGTGATTTGTCAAACTCATAGAAGCATAAAGAGAATTGTTAGAGACTCAATATGTTCTATACTCAAATCCCAATCTCAAAACTCAACTCAAATCAACTCAGCTCAATCTCAATCTCAAATCTGAAAACTCAACTCAATATCTGAAATGGATAGGATAGAATGTTTTCTTTCAAGAACATGAAACCCCAACAATTGCCAACTATGCAAAGAATCACATAACAATGATACTCATGTTCTTTTCACCATCAATTAGGGTTTCAACAACAATGCTCATCAAACAAGGTTTAGTCAACCAACACCATTCAACTCAACATCAACCTTGAAGCATTCAACCAATCATCACAAGAAAAGGAAACAAGTAGAAATCCTTTTCCCTCCAAAGATATTTGAACAAAACAGCCACCAACACAATATCACCAAATGCAAAGAATAACTTGCTCAAATCAACTCAATGGAGTAAGCCCAATATCATGAATCAAGTAAAGCAATAACTTGATCAAACAACCTCTATGGAAGCAACTCAACCATCAAACTCAAAACAGCCAACCAAGGGTTCCACCAACTCAATGCAAGTAGCTAGACTCACAAATATAAACCCTAGTGCACAAAGCTTCCACTATCTCAAACCAAAAATTATGCATTCACCAAAAACTCTCATCAAGGATAACAATGCATAAGTAGTCTTCAACAAACCAGAAAATAGGATTTACACCCAACCAAAGGAAACCTAGTTGAAAACCTTTTCACTCCAACCTTATTTCAGAAAAACATACACCAATCATACTCATAAGAAAAATGTGCCCATACCTTTTTGGAGTAGAAGAAAATTGATCCTTAAAGTTGTCACCACACACAACCCTCAAACTTCCAACCAAGTTAGGGTTAGAACCAAGATAAATGAGCATATATAAAAACTTTCCTTAATACACCTTTTAGCTCCTCTTCTTTAAAAACAACCACCAAAGAAGCCAAAAACACAACAACCAAAACTTACACCTTATATCTCCATTTTTAAATTTAGCATAGCAAAAGACTAATCTCAAAAATACAACCAAAGAAATATCCCCTTATTTCTCCTATGTCTTTTAAACAATGCTAAACAATGCCAAAAATCATATCAAGAAAATAATCACACCTTATAATGGCTGCCCTTGAAGAATCCGAAATTCGCGGCACAAAACACGTTTTAATAAAAATGTGACTAATCCATGCACAGCTCCCTCCGCGGGGATCGAAACGTAGACCTCCGCCTACGCAAGGCCCAAACGCAGCCTTCGCTGCCACTAGCCCACAAGGGGCTTACGAAGTCCAAGACGGACTTCCTTCCACATAAACGGTCAAGCTTTTCGAAAGCTTTTCAAACCACGAGCTCTCCTCTTTCGCAGCGTAAACAGAACATTCGATCGCAGCCAAACCAATTAATTGCCTTCGATTTTCCAAGTGGGTTTAACCTTAGGAACCTTCTCATATTTATAGTCCATACGTGGACTTTAGAACACGTCGGTTGCAAAGAAAAGTAATTTCGAATTTAATCGAAATTTGCTTTCTAAAGGGTTTAAAAACCCTTAAAGTATTTTTAATAAATTAAAAATAATTTCTCCCTTAATTAATTAAATAATTAATTAATTAAAACCTTGAAGGGTTTTAAATAATAATTAAATAAATAATAAAGAGAACCTCCATTGGTTTTAATAAAAACCATTTCAATTGGTTTTAATAAACCCTTGCCAATGGAATCTCTTCGGATTCTCTTGGAATCTTCCACCTTTGAAGCCAACACATCCTCTTAACATTAATGCCATTTCCTTTTGACATCAATGACAACTCATAGACAAGAAGCTAGGATCTCAAACCCAAAATTGCCAACAATCTCCCCCTTTGTCATTGATGGCAAACCATGCTTCTCAACAACACAAAAACTCAACATAAACAACTCCCCCTGTCTTGAGGCTCTCCCCCTTACTCAAATCTCTCCCCCTTTGTCATCAATGGCAAAGGGTCACCTTTGGGGCTCGGGACTAAGAATGAGCCTCTTAGCTTAGTCCCTCCCCCACCTCCTGTTGAGGTGTTTAATTCTTGAGGTGGGAGTAAAACTCCCATTAGGCACTGATCATCATCAGCGTCTATAACTTCCTTGCCATGTCTTCTCTTGTTCTCCTTGTCCATATTCCTATTCCTGTCACTGTTCTTGTTCTTGTTCTCATCCCTGTTCTTGTCCATGCCTTGATCCTTGGACCTGATCATGCCACTGTTCCTGTTCCCGTATTCTGGAATTTCAGCTCTACACTGTCTGATTGTGTGACCTTCATTGTTGCACTTGAAACACTTGACGATGTTGTTTCTCTGAGGTAAACCTGATCTTTGAATCCACCAGTTCTGACCAAACCTGTTCCTGTTATTTGCCTTGCAATAAATTGCCTTATGCCCAAACTATTGACAAGAGTAGCAATACCCTTGAAAGAAATTACCACTTCTGAAACTGTCATTTACCTTCCTTCACTTGAGCCATGCAATGTGAAGCCATGTGACCAAACCTGTGACAAGCAAAACATCTGCCTTGAAACTTTCCTTTAATTGACCTCTTAGGTTCTGAAAACTTCTTCTCATTCTGAATTCTATTTTCTGTTTCTGTGCATCTATCATTCAAGGACTCCTTTTCTGAAATACTTTCCTCATCAGAACTCTCTTCCTTTTGGAGTCTCTTACTAGACTCTCCAACTTGTTCCTTGTGTGGCTTAACAAAACCAAGGCCTGTTTTATCTGTTGTCTTTCTTTGACCTTTGATGAGTGACTTAACCTTTTTGGAGCTATCTTGAAACCTGTAAAGCTTATCCTTGTACTCTTTAGTTTCCTCTTTCAAAGAAGCCATTTTCTGTTCTAACTCACTATACTCAAGAACCTTAGACTCTAACTCATCCTTGAGTTCTTGTGTCTTAGCTATAGAGAAGTCAAGACTTTCTATAAGATCATCTCTCTCCATACAACATTCATCTAACTTATCCTTGAGTCTAGCATTCTTCTTTCTTTCCTTTTCCAAAACACTAAGAGCACTAATAAGTTCACTTTCAAGATCCTTTATTTGTTTGCTTTTTGAATCATCAAAGCCTTTTTCAGATTTCTTATCACTAGAGGTGCTACCCTTTTCAAAAACCATACATGCATCTTCCTTATAGTTTTCTGAAGCATCCTCATACATACTAGAAACCAAATCATTATTTGTGCAATCATCCTCAAGGTGACCAAAATTTCCACATCTAAGACATTTCATGATAATGAATCTATGTTTCGGTTCTTCCTCTTTTTCTGATATGAACAACATCTCATTTTCATTATCACTTGAAGAACTTTCACTATCACTACTAGAACACTTACTTGCTTTGTCTAGGTAGAAACTCTTCTTGTGCTTGTGAGAATACCTCTTTCCTTGATTGTTGTGCTCATCTTTGTTTTTCCTGTGATGCTTGTGCTTTTCAGAATCCTTGCTCTTAGAATCTTGTTTATCTTCATCACTTTCATTCTTGGGAATAGATACGATCAGTAGCATAATGACCAAACTTTCCACAATTGAAACATCTTATATTTTTCATACTTTTGTGCTTTCTAGAGAACTTGCCTTTCTTGCTGTAATATGCCTCTTCATCACTAGAAGACTCATCACTATCTTGAAGTTGTTTACCCTTGGAATTCTTGGTAGCCTTGAAAGCTGCCTCTTTCTTGACATCAACCTTCACTTGAGTTCTCAACTCAAATGCTGCAAGTATACTATGGAGCTCATCCTTTTTCAACTTATCCAAATCTTTAGCTTCCTCAATAGCAGAAATATTTTCACTAAATCTATTAGGAAGAGATCTTAAAATCTTATCACAAACATCATTTTCAGCAAGCTCAAGACCTAAGTCTTTCATGGAGTTAACAACCTCATCCATACGAAGCATGTAGTCACTAATATTTTCATCATCATTCATCTTGAGTTGTTCAAACATACCTTTGAAGTGTCTCAACTTGGCCTTTCCGACATTTGTATCACCTGTATGAACCACCTTCAATCTGTTTCCACATTTCACTAGTTGTCTTGCAGTGAATCACTTTGGTGAGATCTCCTTTCTGTAAGCCTTTCGGGATTGCATTCATTGCTTTTGAATTGTTGTGATGTAGGAGCCTTTCTTCTTTAGTATTAGGACCATGTTCAGGAATAGTGTACTCATCTTCAATCACTTCCCAAACCTCATTCCCAAGTGCCATTAGATGAACCTTCATCCTTGCACTCCAAAGACCAAAATCTGACCCATCAAGAATAGGTGCTGCATTGCCACTTGAATGATCCATTGTGTTCTTTACTAGCTTTTCCTTCAAGCTGTTAAACTTTTCGAAGGCACCTGCTCTGATACCAATTGAAGAACACAAGCTTATACTGAGAGGGGGGTGAACAGTATAAGACCTCTTTTTACTTTTTCCTTTATACTTCAAAATAGTAAAGCAATATACCCAAAGCAATATCAAAGCAATGCACAATATCATCCACAAAGTGACACCAATTTTAACGTGGTTCACCCAGAATGGCTGGGCTACGTCCACAAAACTTTTCTCTAAAAGTTATCTCAAAGTTCTTTGGGAATCCTTCCCAATTACAATGTTTATGAGCCTCGGCCCAAAGGAGATACCTTCCCCCAATCAAAATTTATGAGCCTCTGCTCAAAGGAGATACCTTCCCCCAATCAAAATTTATGAGCCTCTGCTCAAAGGAGATACCTTCCCCTCTGCTCTAGAAATGATCCCTCAGAAGATCAACTGCCTCTACCTCTTGCCAGCACGTGGAACTCCTTTCCATCGAAGACCTCCTGTCCTCAATGCTTAGCCTAAGAGACCTCTGCCTTCTATGATCACGTCCATAGTAGCTCAACAACCTGTACCAAACACAGTCAGTCGGTCTAGTACAAGTCTTCCTCTATCTGTCAGATCTGTCCAACTCTTGAACAAATCAATCCTCTACATACAAGCCTTCTCAAAGACTTGCCAAATCTGTCCTCAGGTTCTTCTCATAGAACCAATGCACCTCTGTCCTCAAGTTCTCTGATAGAACTATCAAACTCAGCTCACAAGTCCTCTGCTAGGACCTGTCCAAATCTGCTCACAAGTCCCCATCGAAACCTGTCCAAAAATTGCTCACAAGTCCCCACGAAACCTGTCCAAAATCTCACAAGTCCAATGTCCAAAACTGCTCACAAGTCCCCACTGGAACCTGTCCAAAAACTCAGCAAGCTCACCAAGAAAAACTTTCTTAGTAGGAAATCACAAAGTGAATTGTTAGAGACCCAATGTGATTTTTCAAACTCATAGAAGCATAAAGAGAATTGTTAGAGACTCAATATGTTCTATACTCAAATCCCAATCTCAAAACTCAACTCAAATCAACTCAGCTCAATCTCAATCTCAAATCTGAAAACTCAACTCAATATCTGAAATGGATAGGATAGAATGTTTTCTTTCAAGAACATGAAACCCCAACAATTGCCAACTATGCAAAGAATCACATAACAATGATACTCATGTTCTTTTCACCATCAATTAGGGTTTCAACAACAATGCTCATCAAACAAGGTTTAGTCAACCAACACCATTCAACTCAACATCAACCTTGAAGCATTCAACCAATCATCACAAGAAAAGGAAACAAGTAGAAATCCTTTTCCCTCCAAAGATATTTGAACAAAACAGCCACCAACACAATATCACCAAATGCAAAGAATAACTTGCTCAAATCAACTCAATGGAGTAAGCCCAATATCATGAATCAAGTAAAGCAATAACTTGATCAAACAACCTCTATGGAAGCAACTCAACCATCAAACTCAAAACAGACCAACCAAGGGTTCCACCAACTCAATGCAAGTAGCTAGACTCACAAATATAAACCCTAGTGCACAAAGCTTCCACTATCTCAAACCAAAAATTATGCATTCACCAAAAACTCTCCTCAAGGATAACAATGCATAAGTAGTCTTCAACAAACCAAAAAATAGGATTTACACCCAACCAAAGGAAACCTAGTTGAAAACCTTTTCACTCCAACCTTATTTCAGAAAAACATACACCAATCATACTCATAAGAAAAATGTGCCCATACCTTTTTGGAGTAGAAGAAAATTGATCCTTAAAGCTGTCACCACACACAACCCTCAAACTTCCAACCAAGTTAGGGTTAGAACCAAGATAAATGAGCATATATAAAAACTTTCCTTAATACACCTTTTAGCTCCTCTTCTTTAAAAACAACCACCAAAGAAGCCAAAAACACAACAACCAAAACTTACACCTTATATCTCCATTTTTAAATTTAGCATAGCAAAAGACTAATCTCAAAAATACAACCAAAGAAATATCCCCTTATTTCTCCTATGTCTTTTAAACAATGCTAAACAATGCCAAAAATCATATCAAGAAAATAATCACACCTTATAATGGCTGCCCTTGAAGAATCCAAAATTCACGGCACAAAACACGTTTTAATAAAAACGTGACTAATCCATGCACAACTCCCTCCATAGGGATCGAAACGCAGACCTCCGCCTACGCAAGGCCCAAATGCAGCCTTCGCTGCCACTAGCCCACAAGGGGCTTACGAAGTCCAAGACGGACTTCCTTCCACATAAACGGTCAAGCTTTTCGAAAGCTTTTCAAACCACGAGCTCTCCTCTTTCGCAGCGTAAACAGAACATTCGATCGCAGCCAAACCAATTAATTGCCTTCGATTTTCCAAGAGAGTTTAACCTTAGGAACCTTCTCATATTTATAGTCCATACGTGGACTTTAGAACACGTCGGCTGCAAAGAAAAGTAATTTCGAATTTAATCGAAATTTGCTTTCTAAAGGGTTTAAAAACCCTTAAAGTATTTTTAATAAATTAAAAATAATTTCTCCCTTAATTAATTAAATAATTAATTAATTAAAACCTTGAAGGGTTTTAAATAATAATTAAATAAATAATAAAGAGAACCTCCATTGGTTTTAATAAAAACCATTTAATTTGGTTTTAATGAAAAACCCTTGCCAATGGAATCTCTCCGGATTCTCTTGGAATCTTCCACCTTTGAAGCCAACACATCCTCTTAACATTAAGTCCATTTCCTTTTGACATCAATGACAACTCATAGACAAGAAGCTAGGATCTCAAACCCAAAATTGCCAACAATCTCCCCCTTTGTCATTGATGGCAAACCATGCTTCTCAACAACACAGAAACTCAACATAAACAACTCCCCCTGTCTTGAGGCTCTCCCCCTTACTCATATCTCTCCCCCTTTGTCATCAATGGCAAAGGGTCACCTTTGGGGCTCGGGACTAAGAATGAGCCTCTTAGCTTAGTCCCTCCCCCACCTCCTATTGAGGTGTTTAATTTTGGGGTGGGAGTAAAACTCCCATTAGGCACTGATCATCATCAGTGTCTATAACTTCCTTACCATGCCTTCTCTTGAACTCTTTGTCCATATTCCTGTTCCTGTCATTGTTCTTGTTCTTGTTCTCATCCCTGTTCTTATCCATGCCTTGATCCTTGGACCTGATCATGCCACTGTTCCTGTTCCTGTATTCTGGAATTTCAGCTCTACACTGTCTGATTGTGTGACCTTCATTGTTGCACTTATAACAAGTAACAATGTTATTTCTTTTAGGTATACCTGATCTTTGAATCCACCGTTGAAATTCGACCTAACCCTGTTCCTCGTTATTAGCCTTGCAATAAATTGCCTTGTGCCCAAACTGTTGACAAGAGTAGCAATACCCTTGAAAGAAATTACCACCTCTGAAACTGTCATTTACCTTCCTTCACTTGAGTCATGCAATGTGAAGCCATGTGACCAAACCTGTGACAAGCAAAACATCTGCCTTTAAACTTTCCTTTAATTGACCTCTTAGGTCTTGAAAACTTCTTCTCCTCATTCTGAATTCTATTTTCTATTTTTGTGCATCTATCATTCAAGGACTCCTTTTCTGAAATACTTTCCTCATTCGAACTCTCTTCCTTTTGGAGTCTCTTACTAGACTCTCCAACTTGTTCCTTGTGTGGCTTAACAAAACCAAGGCCTGTTTTATCTGTTGTCTTTCTTTGACCTTTGATGAGTGACTTAACCTTTTTGGAGCTATCTTGAAACCTGTAAAGCTTATCCTTGTACTCTTTAGTTTCCTCTTTCAAAGAAGCCATTTTCTGTTCTAACTCACTATACTCAAGAACCTTAGACTCTAACTCATCCTTGAGTTCTTGTGTCTTAGCTATAGAGAAGTCAAGACTTTCTATAAGATCATCTCTCTCCATACAACATTCATCTAACTTATCCTTGAGTCTAGCATTCTTCTTTCTTTCCTTTTCCAAAACACTAAGAGCACTAATAAGTTCACTTTCAAGATCCTTTATTTGATTGCTTTTTGAATCATCAAAGCCTTTTTCAGATTTCTTATCACTAGAGGTGCTACCCTTTTCAAAAACCATACATGCATCTTCCTTATAGTTTTCTGAAGCATCCTCATACATACTAGAAACCAAATCATTATTTGTGCAATCATCCTCAAGGTGACCAAAATTTCCACATCTAAGACATTTCATGATAATGAATCTATGTTTCGGTTCTTCCTCTTTTTCTGATATGAACAACATCTCATTTTCATTATCACTTGAAGAACTTTCACTATCACTACTAGAACACTTACTTGCTTTGTCTAGGTAGAAACTCTTCTTGTGCTTGTGAGAATACCTCTTTCCTTGATTGTTGTGCTCATCTTTGTTTTTCCTGTGATGCTTGTGCTTTTCAGAATCCTTGCTCTTAGAATCCTGTTTATCTTCATCACTTTCATTCTTGGGAACAGTACAGACAGTAGCATAATGACCAAACTTTCCACAATTGAAACATCTTATATTTTTCATACTTTTGTGCTTTCTAGAGAACTTGCCTTTCTTTCTGTAATATGCCTCTTCATCACTAGAAGACTCATCACTATCTTGAAGTTGTTTACCCTTGGAATTCTTGGTAGCCTTGAAAGTTGCCTCTTTCTTGACATCAACCTTCACTTGAGTTCTCAACTCAAATGCTGCAAGTATACTATGGAGCTCATCCTTTTTCAACTTATCCAAATCTTTAGCTTCCTCAATAGTAGAAATATTTTCACTAAATCTATTAGGAAGAGATCTTAAAATCTTATCACAAACATCATTTTCAGCAAGCTCAAGACCTAAGTCTTTCATGGAGTTAACAACCTCATCCATACGAAGCATGTAGTCACTAATATTTTCATCATCATTCATCTTGAGTTGTTCAAACATACCTTTGAAGTGTCTCAACTTGGCCTTTCTGACATTTGTATCACCTTTATGAACCACCTTCAACTGTTTCCACATTTCACTAGTCTGTCTTGTAGTGAATCACTTTGGTGAGATCTACTTTCTGTAAGCCTTTCAGGATTGCATTCATTGCTTTTGAATTGCTGTGATGTAGGAGCCTTTCTTCTTTAGTATTAGGACCATGTTCAGGAATAGTGTACTCATCTTCAATCACTTCCCAAACCTCATTCCCAAGTGCCATTAGATGAACCTTCATCCTTGCACTCCAAAGACCAAAATCTGACCCATCAAGAATAGGTGTTGCATTGCCACTTGAATGATCCATTGTGTTCTTTACTAGCTTTTCCTTCAAGTCTGTTAAACTTTTCGAAGGCACCTGCTCTGATACCAATTGAAGAACACAAGCTTATACTGAGAGGGGGGTGAAAAGTATAAGACCTCTTTTTACTTTTTCCTTTATACTTCAAAATAGTAAAGCAATATACCCAAAGCAATATCAAAGCAATGCACAATATCATCCACAAAGTGACACCAATTTTAACGTGGTTCACCCAGAATGGCTGGGCTACGTCCACAAAACTTTTCTCTAAAAGTTATCTCAAAGTTCTTTGGGAATCCTTCCCAATTACAATGTTTATGAGCCTCGGCCCAAAGGAGATACCTTCCCCCAATCAGAATTTATGAGCCTCTGCTCAAAGGAGATACCTTCCCCAATCAAAATTTATGAGCCTCTGCTCAAAGGAGATACCTTCCCCTCTGCTCTGGAAATGATCCCTCAGAAGATCAACTGCCTCTACCTCTTGCCAGCACGTGGAACTCCTTTCCATCGAAGACCTCCTGTCCTCAATGCTTAGCCTAAGAGACCTCTACCTTCTATGATCACGTCCATAGTAGCTCAGCAACCTGTACCAAACATAGTCAGTCGGTCTAGTACAAGTCTTCCTCTGTCTGTCAGATCTGTCCAACTCTTGAACAAATCAATCCTCTACATACAAGCCTTCTCAAAGACTTGCCAAATCTATCCTCAGGTTCTTCTCATAGAACCAATGCACCTCTGTCCTCAAGTTCTCTGATAGAACTATCAAACTCAGCTCACAAGTCCTCTGCTAGGACCTGTCCAAATCTGCTCACAAGTCCCCACTAAAAATCTCACAAGTCCCCATGAAACTGTCCAAAATGCTCACAAGTCCCCATCGAAACCTGTCCAAAAACTCACAAGCTCACCAAGAAAAACTTTCTTAGTAGGAAATCACAAAGTGAATTGTTAGAGACCCAATGTGATTTTTCAAACTCATAGAAGCATAAAGAGAATTGTTAGAGACTCAATATGTTCTATACTCAAATCCCAATCTCAAAACTCAACTCAAATCAACTCAGCTCAATCTCAATCTCAAATCTGAAAACTCAACTCAATATCTGAAATGGATAGGATAGAATGTTTTCTTTCAAGAACATGAAACCCCAACAATTGCCAACTATGCAAAGAATCACATAACAATGATACTCATGTTCTTTTCACCATCAATTAGGGTTTCAACAACAATGCTCATCAAACAAGGTTTAGTCAACCAACACCATTCAACTCAACATCAACCTTGAAGCATTCAACCAATCATCACAAGAAAAGGAAACAAGTAGAAATCCTTTTCCCTCCAAAGATATTTGAACAAAATAGCCACCAACACAATATCACCAAATGCAAAGAATAACTTGCTCAAATCAACTCAATGGAGTAAGCCCAATATCATGAATCAAGTAAAGCAATAACTTGATCAAACAACCTCTATGGAAGCAACTCAACCATCAAACTCAAAACAGCCAACCAAGGGTTCCACCAACTCAATGCAAGTAGCTAGACTCACAAATATAAACCCTAGTGCACAAAGCTTCCACTATCTCAAACCAAAAATTATGCATTCACCAAAAACTCTCATCAAGGATAACAATGCATAAGTAGTCTTCAACAAACCAGAAAATAGGATTTACACCCAACCAAAGGAAACCTAGTTGAAAACCTTTTCACTCCAACCTTATTTCAGAAAAACATACACCAATCATACTCATAAGGAAAATGTGCCCATACCTTTTTGGAGTAGAAGAAAATTGATCCTTAAAGCTGTCACCACACACAACCCTCAAACTTCCAACCAAGTTAGGGTTAGAACCAAGATAAATGAGCATATATAAAAACTTTCCTTAATACACCTTTTAGCTCCTCTTCTTTAAAAACAACCACCAAAGAAGCCAAAAACACAACAACCAAAACTTACACCTTATATCTCCATTTTTAAATTTAGCATAGCAAAAGACTAATCTCAAAAATACAACCAAAGAAATATCCCCTTATTTCTCCTATGTCTTTTAAACAATGCTAAACAATGCCAAAAATCATATCAAGAAAATAATCACACCTTATAATGGCTGCCCTTGAAGAATCCAAAATTCGCAGCACAAAACACGTTTTAATAAAAACGTGACTAATCCATGCACAGCTCCCTCCATGGGGATCGAAACGTAGACCTCCGCCTACGCAAGGCCCAAACGCAGCCTTCGCTGCCACTAGCCCACAAGGGGCTTACGAAGTCCAAGACGGACTTCCTTCCACATAAACGGTCAAGCTTTCTGAAAGCTTTTCAAACCACGAGCTCTCCTCTTTCGCAGCGTAAACAGAACATTCGATCGTAGCCAAACCAATTAATTGCCTTCGATTTTCCAAGAGAGTTTAACCTTAGGAACCTTCTCATATTTATAGTCCATACGTGGACTTTAGAACACGTCGGCTGCAAAGAAAAGTAATTTCGAATTTAATCGAAATTTGCTTTCTAAAGGGTTTAAAAACCCTTAAAGTATTTTTAATAAATTAAAAATAATTTCTCCCTTAATTAATTAAATAATTAATTAATTAAAACCTTGAAGGGTTTTAAATAATAATTAAATAAATAATAAAGAGAACCTCCATTGGTTTTAATAAAAACCATTTAAGGTTTTAAATGAAAACCCTTGCCAATGGAATCTCTCCAGATTCTCTTGGAATCTTCCACCTTTGAAGCCAACACATCCTCTTAACATTAATGTCATTTCCTTTTGACATCAATGACAACTCATAGACAAGAAGCTAGGATCTCAAACCCAAAATTGCCAACAATCTCCCCCTTTGTCATTGATGGCAAACCATGCTTCTCAACAACACCGAAACTCAACATAAACAACTCCCCCTGTCTTGAGGCTCTCCCCCTTACTCATATCTCTCCCCCTTTGTCATCAATGGCAAAGGGTCACCTTTGGGGCTTGGGACTAAGAATGAGCCTCTTAGCTTAGTCCCTCCCCCACCTCCTGTTGAGGTGTTTAATTCTTGGGTGGGAGTAAAACTCCCATTAGGCACTGATCATCATCAGTGTCTATAACTTCCTTATCGAGCCTTCTCTTGTACTCTTTGTCCATATTCCTGTTCCTGTCACTATTCTTGTTTTTGTTATCATTCCTGTTCTTATCCATGCCTTGATCCTTGGACCTGTTCATACCACTCTTCCTGTTCTCGTATTCTGGAAGTTCAGCTCTACACTCGTCTAGATTGTGTGACCTTCATTGTTGCACTTATAACAAGTAACAATGTTATTTCTTTTAGGCATACCTGTTCTGACTAACCCTGTTCCTGTTATTAGCCTTGCAAAAAATTGCCTTATGCCCAAACTGTTTACAAGAGTAGCAATACCCTTGAAAGAAATTACCACCTCTGAAACTGTCATTTACCTTCCTTACTTGAGTCATGCAATGTGAAGCCATGTGACCAAACTTGTGACAAGCAAAACATCTGCCTTGAAACTTTCCTTTAATTGACCTCTTAGGTTCTGTAAACTTTCTCCTCTTTCTGTTTCCTATTTTCTGTTTCTGTGCATCTATCACTCAAGGACTCCTTTTCTGAAATACTTTCCTCATCAGAACTCTCTTCCTTTTGGAGTCTCTTACTAGACTCTCCAACTTGTTCCTTGTGTTTCTTACCAAAACCAAGACCTATTTTATCTGTTGTCTTTCTTTGACCTTTGATGAGTGACTTAACCTTTTTGGAGCTATCTTGAACCCTGTAAAGCTTATCCTTGTACTCTTTAGTTTCCTCTTTCAAAGAAGCCATTTTCTGTTCTAACTCATTATACTCAAGAACCTTAGACTCTAACTCATCCTTGAGTTCTTGTGTCTTAGCTATAGAGAAGTCAAGACTTTCTATAAGATCATCTCTCTCCATACAACATTCATCTAACTTATCCTTGAGTCTAGCATTCTTCTTTCTTTCCTTTTCCAAAACACTAAGAGCACTAATAAGTTCACTTTCAAGATCCTTTATTTGATTGCTTTTTGAATCATCAAAGCCTTTTTCAGATTTCTTATCACTAGAGGTGCTACCCTTTTCAAAAACCATACATGCATCTTCCTTATAGTTTTCTGAAGCATCCTCATACATACTAGAAACCAAATCATTATTTGTGCAATCATCCTCAAGGTGACCAAAATTTCCACATCTAAGACATTTCATGATAATGAATCTATGTTTCGGTTCTTCCTCTTTTTTTGATATGAACAACATCTCATTTTCATTATCACTTGAAGAACTTTCACTATCACTACTAGAACACTTACTTGCTTTGTCTAGGTAGAAACTCTTCTTGTGCTTGTGAGAATACCTCTTTCCTTGATTGTTGTGCTCATCTTTGTTTTTCCTGTGATGCTTGTGCTTTTCAGAATCCTTGCTCTTAGAATCCTGTTTATCTTCATCACTTTCATTCTTGGGAACAATACAATTAGTAGCATAATGACCAAACTTTCCACAATTGAAACATCTTATATTTTTCATACTTTTGTGCTTTCTAGAGAACTTGCCTTTCTTGCTGTAATATGCCTCTTCATCACTAGAAGACTCATCACTATCTTGAAGCTATTTACCCTTGGAATAACATTGGTAGCCTTGAAAGCTAGCTCTTTCTTGACATCAACCTTCACTTGAGTTCTCAACTCAAATGCTGCAAGTATACTATGGAGCTCATCCTTTTTCAACTTATCCAAATCTTTAGCTTCCTCAATAGCAGAAATCTTTTCACTAAATCTATTAGGAAGAGATCTTAAAATCTTATCACAAACATCATTTTCAGCAAGCTCAAGACCTAAGTCTTTCATGGAGTTAACAACCTCATCCATACGAAGCATGTAGTCACTAATATTTTCATCATGATTCATCTTGAGTTGTTCAAACATACCTTTGAAGTGTCTCAACTTGGCCTTTTTGACATTTGTATCACCTGTATGAACCACCTTCAACTGTTTCCACATTTCACTAGTTGTCTTGGGTGAATCACTTTGGTGAGATCTACTTTGTAAGCCTTTCAATATTGCATTCATTGCTTTTGAATTTCTGTGATATAGGAACCTTTCTTCTTTAGTATTAGGACCATGTTCAGGAATAGTGTACTCATGTGCTAGGCTATGTCCAAAAAATTTTTCTCTAAAAGTTATCTCAAAGTTCTTTGGGAATCCTTCCCAATTACAATGTTTATGAGCCTCGCCCAAAGGAGATACCTTCCCCAATCAGAATTTATGAGCCTCTGCTCAAAGGAGATACCTTCCCCCAATCAGAATTTATGAGCCTCTGCTCAAAGGAGATACCTTCCCCTCTGCTCTGGAAATGATCCCTCGAAGATCAACTGCCTCTACCTCTTGCCAGCACGTGGAACTCCTTTCCACCGAAGACCTCCTGTCCTCAATGCTTAGCCTAAGAGACCTCTGCCTTCTATGATCACGTCCATAGTAGCTCAACAACCTGTACCAAACATAGTCAGTCGGTCTAGTACAAGTCTTCCTCTATCTGTCAGATCTGTCCAACTCTTGAACAAATCAATCCTCTACATACAAGCCTTCTCAAAGACTTGCCAAATTTGTCCTCATGTTCTTCTCATAGAACCAATGCACCTCTGTCCTCAAGTTCTCTGATAGAACTATCAAACTCAGCTCACAAGTCCTCTGCTAGGACCTGTCCAAATCTTCTCACAAGTCCCCATCGAAACTGTCCAAAATACTCACAAGTCCCCATCGTCCCCAACTGACTGTCCAAAAACTCAAAAAGCTCACCAAGAAAAACTTTCTTAGTAGGAAATCACAAAGTGAATTGTTAGAGACCCAATGTGATTTGTCAAACTCATAGAAGCATAAAGAGAATTGTTAGAGACTCAATATGTTCTATACTCAAATCCCAATCTCAAAACTCAACTCAAATCAACTCAGCTCAATCTCAATCTCAAATCTGAAAACTCAACTCAATATCTGAAATGGATAGGATAGAATGTTTTCTTTCAAGAACATGAAACCCCAACAATTGCCAACTATGCAAAGAATCACATAACAATGATACTCATGTTCTTTTCACCATCAATTAGGGTTTCAACAACAATGCTCATCAAACAAGGTTTAGTCAACCAACACCATTCAACTCAACATCAACCTTGAAGCATTCAACCAATCATCACAAGAAAAGGAAACAAGTAGAAATCCTTTTCCCTCCAAAGATATTTGAACAAAACAGCCACCAACACAATATCACCAAATGCAAAGAATAACTTGCTCAAATCAACTCAATGGAGTAAGCCCAATATCATGAATCAAGTAAAGCAATAACTTGATCAAACAACCTCTATGGAAGCAACTCAACCATCAAACTCAAAACAGCCAACCAAGGGTTCCACCAACTCAATGCAAGTAGCTAGACTCACAAATATAAACCCTAGTGCACAATGCTTCCACTATCTCAAACCAGAAATTATGCATTCACCAAAAACTCTCATCAAGGATAACAATGCATAAGTAGTCTTCAACAAACCAGAAAATAGGATTTACACCCAACCAAAGGAAACCTAGTTGAAAACCTTTTCACTCCAACCTTATTTCGAGAAAAACATACACCAATCATACTCATAAGGAAAATGTGCCCATACCTTTTTGGAGTAGAAGAAAATTGATCCTTAAAGCTGTCACCACACACAACCCTCAAACTTCCAACCAAGTTAGGGTTAGAACCAAGATAAATGAGCATATATAAAAACTTTCCTTAATACACCTTTTAGCTCCTCTTCTTTAAAAACAACCACCAAAGAAGCCAAAAACACAACAACCAAAACTTACACCTTATATCTCCATTTTTAAATTTAGCATAGCAAAAGACTAATCTCAAAAATACAACCAAAGAAATATCCCCTTATTTCTCCTATGTCTTTTAAACAATGCTAAACAATGCCAAAAATCATATCAAGAAAATAATCACACCTTATAATGGCTGCCCTTGAAGAATCCAAAATTCGCGGCACAAAACACGTTTTAATAAAAACGTGACTAATCCATGCACAGCTCCCTCCATGGGGATCGAAACGCAGACCTCCGCCTACGCAAGGCCCAAACGCAGCCTTCGCTGCCACTAGCCCACAAGGGGCTTACGAAGTCCAAGACGGACTTCCTTCCACATAAACGGTCAAGCTTTTCGAAAGCTTTTCAAACCACGAGCTCTCCTCTTTCGCAGCATAAACAGAACATTCGATCGCAGCCAAACCAATTAATTGCCTTCGATTTTCCAAGAGAGTTTAACCTTAGGAACCTTCTCATATTTATAGTCCATACGTGGACTTTAGAACACGTCGGCTGCAAAGAAAAGTAATTTTGAATTTAATCGAAATTTGCTTTCTAAAGGGTTTAAAAACCCTTAAAGTATTTTTAATAAATTAAAAATAATTTCTCCCTTAATTAATTAAATAATTAATTAATTAAAACCTTGAAGGGTTTTAAATAATAATTAAATAAATAATAAAGAGAACCTCCATTGGTTTTAATAAAAACCATTGCCAATGGAATCTCTCCGGATTCTCTTGGAATCTTCCACCTTTGAAGCCAACACATCCTCTTAACATTAATGTCATTTCCTTTTGACATCAATGACAACTCATAGACAAGAAGCTAGGATCTCAAACCCAAAATTGCCAACAATCTCCCCCTTTGTCATTGATGGCAAACCATGCTTCTCAACAACACGGAAACTCAACATAAACAACTCCCCCTGTCTTGAGGCTCTCCCCCTTACTCATATCTCTCCCCCTTTGTCATCAATGGCAAAGGGTCACCTTTGGGGCTTGGGACTAAGAATGAGCCTCTTAGCTTAGTCCCTCCCCCACCTCCTGTTGAGGTGTTTAATTCTGGGGTGGGAGTAAAACTCCCATTAGGCACTGATCTTCATCGGTGTCTATAGCTTCCTTACCATGTCTTCTCTTGTTCTCTTTGTCCATATTCCTGTTCCTGTCACTATTCTTGTTCTTGTTATCATTCCTGTTCTTATCCATGCCTTGATCCTTGGACCTGTTCATACCACTCTTCCTGTTCTCGTACCTTGGAAGTTCAGCTCTACACTGTCTAGATTGTGTGACCTTCATTGTTGCACTTATAACAAGTAACAATGTTATTTCTTTTAGGCATACCTGATCTTTGAATCCACCTTTCGACTAACCCTGTTCTCGTTATTAGCCTTGCAAAAAATTGCCTTATGCCCAAACTATTTACAAGAGTAGCAATACCCTTGAAAGAAATTACCACATCTAAACTCGTCATTTACCTTCCTTACTTGAGTCATGCAATGTGAAGCCATGTGACCAAACTCGTGACAAGCAAAACATCTCGCCTTTAAACTTTCCTGTAATTGACCTTCTAGGTCCTGTAAACTTTCTCCCCTTTTTCTGATTTCCTATTTTCTGTTTCTGTGCATCTATCACTCAAGGACTCTTTCTCTGAAATACTCTCCTCATCAGAACTCTCTTCCTTTTGGAATCTCTTACTAGACTCTCCAACTTGTTCCTTGTGTGGCTTAACAAAACCAAGGCCTATTTTATCTGTTGTCTTTCTTTGACCTTTGATGAGTGACTTAACCTTTTTGGAGCTATCTTGAAACCTCGTAAAGCTTATCCTTGTACTCTTTAGTTTCCTCTTTCAAAGAAGCCATTTTCTGTTCTAACTCATTATACTCAAGAACCTTAGACTCTAACTCATCCTTGAGTTCTTGTGTCTTAGCTATAGAGAAGTCAAGACTTTCTATAAGATCATCTCTCTCCATACAACATTCATCTAACTTATCCTTGAGTCTAGCATTCTTCTTTCTTTCCTTTTCCAAAACACTAAGAGCACTAATAAGTTCACTTTCAAGATCCTTTATTTGATTGCTTTTTGAATCATCAAAGCCTTTTTCAGATTTCTTATCACTAGAGGTGCTACCCTTTTCAAAAACCATACATGCATCTTCCTTATAGTTTTCTGAAGCATCCTCATACATACTAGAAACCAAATCATTATTTGTGCAATCATCCTCAAGGTGACCAAAATTTCCACATCTAAGACATTTCATGATAATGAATCTATGTTTCGGTTCTTCCTCTTTTTCTGATATGAACAACATCTCATTTTCATTATCACTTGAAGAACTTTCACTATCACTACTAGAACACTTACTTGCTTTGTCTAGGTAGAAACTCTTCTTGTGCTTGTGAGAATACCTCTTTCCTTGATTGTTGTGCTCATCTTTGTTTTTCCTGTGATGCTTGTGCTTTTCAAAATCCTTGCTCTTAGAATCCTGTTTATCTTCATCACTTTCATTCTTGGGAACAGTACAGTTAGTAGCATAATGACCAAACTTTCCACAATTGAAACATCTTATATTTTTCATACTTTTGTGCTTTCTAGAGAACTTGCCTTTCTTGCTGTAATATGCCTCTTCATCACTAGAAGACTCATCACTATCTTGAAGCTATTTACCCTTGGAATTCATTGGTAGCCTTGAAAGCTACCTCTTTCTTGACATCAACCTTCACTTGAGTTCTCAACTCAAATGCTGCAAGTATACTATGGAGCTCATCCTTTTTCAACTTATCCAAATCTTTAGCTTCCTCAATAGCAGAAATATTTTCACTATATCTATTAGGAAGAGATCTTAAAATCTTATCACAAACATCATTTTCAGCAAGCTCAAGACCTAAGTCTTTCATGGAGTTAACAACCTCATCCATACGAAGCATGTATGAACCACCTTGAGTTGTTCAAACATACCTTTGAAGTGTCTCAACTTGGCCTTTTTGACATTTGTATCACCGTATGAACCACCTTCATTTTTCCTGCTCGTTTTTTTTAAATTTGAATAGTGTTATTTAGGCTACGTCCACAAAACTTTTCTCTAAAAGTTATCTCAAAGTTCTTTGGGAATCCTTCCCAATTACAATGTTTATGAGCCTGCCCAAAGGAGATACCTTCCCCAATTAAATTTATGAGCCTCTGCTCAAAGGAGATACCTTCCCCCAATCAAAATTTATGAGCCTCTCGCTCAAAGGAGATACCTTCCCTCTCGCTCTGGAAATGATCCCTCAGAAGATCAATCGCCTCTACCTCTTGCCAGCATGTGGAACTCCTTTCCATCGAAGACCTCCTGTCCTCAATGCTTAGCCTAAGAGACCTCTGCCTTCTATGATCACGTCCACAGTAGCTCAACAACCTGTACCAAACACAGTCAATCGGTCTAGTACAAGTCTTCCTCTGTCTGTCAGATCTGTCCAACTCTTGAACAAATCAATCCTCTCGCATACAAGCCTTCTCAAAGACTTGCCAAATCTGTCCTCAGGTTCTTCTCATAGAACCAATGCACCTCTGTCCTCAAGTTCTCTGATAGAACTATCAAACTCAGCTCACAAGTCCTCTGCTAGGACCTGTCCAAATCTGCTCACAAGTCCCCATCGAAACTTGTCCAAAAATTGCTCACAAGTCCCCATTGAACCTGTCCAAAAACTGCTCACAAGTCCCCACTGGAACCTGTCCAAAAACTCAGCAAGCTCACCAAGAAAAACTTTCTTAGTAGGAAATCACAAAGTGAATTGTTAGAGACCCAATGTGATTTGTCAAACTCATAGAAGCATAAAGAGAATTGTTAGAGACTCAATATGTTCTATACTCAAATCCCAATCTCAAAACTCAACTCAAATCAACTCAGCTCAATCTCAATCTCAAATCTGAAAACTCAACTCAATATCTAAAATGGATAGGATAGAATGTTTTCTTTCAAGAACATGAAACCCCAACAATTGCCAACTATGCAAAGAATCACATAACAATGATACTCATGTTCTTTTCACCATCAATTAGGGTTTCAACAACAATGCTCATCAAACAAGGTTTAGTCAACCAACACCATTCAACTCAACATCAACCTTGAAGCATTCAACCAATCATCACAAGAAAAGGAAACAAGTAGAAATCCTTTTCCCTCCAAAGATATTTGAACAAAACAGCCACCAACACAATATCACCAAATGCAAAGAATAACTTGCTCAAATCAACTCAATGGAGTAAGCCCAATATCATGAATCAAGTAAAGCAATAACTTGATCAAACAACCTCTATGGAAGCAACTCAACCATCAAACTCAAAACAGCCAACCAAGGGTTCCACCAACTCAATGCAAGTAGCAAGACTCACAAACATAAACCCTAGTGCACAATGCTTCCACTATCTCAAACCAGAATTATGCATTCACCAAAAACTCTCCTCAAGGATAACAATGCATAAGAAGTCTTCAACAAACCAGAAAATAGGATTTACACCCAACCAAAGGAAACCTAGTTGAAAACCTTTTCACTCCAACCTTATTTCAGAAAAACATACACCAATCATACTCATAAGGAAAATGTGCCCATACCTTTTTGGAGTAGAAGAAAATTGATCCTTAAAGTTGTCACCACACACAACCCTCAAACTTCCAACCAAGTTAGGGTTAGAACCAAGATAAATGAGCATATATAAAAACTTTCCTTAATACACCTTTTAGCTCCTCTTCTTTAAAAACAACCACCAAAGAAGCCAAAAACACAACAACCAAAACTTACACCTTATATCTCCATTTTTAAATTTAGCATAGCAAAAGACTAATCTCAAAAATACAACCAAAGAAATATCCCCTTATTTCTCCTATGTCTTTTAAACAATGCTAAACAATGCCAAAAATCATATCAAGAAAATAATCACACCTTATAATGGCTGCCCTTGAAGAATCCGAAATTCGCGGCACAAAACACGTTTTAATAAAAACGTGACTAATCCATGCACAGCTCCCTCCGCGGGGATCGAAACGCAGACCTCCGCCTACGCAAGGCCCAAACGCAGCCTTCGCTGCCACTAGCCCACAAGGGGCTTACGAAGTCCAAGACGGACTTCCTTCCACATAAACGGTCAAGCTTTTCGAAAGCTTTTCAAACCACGAGCTCTCCTCTTTCGCAGCGTAAACGGAACATTCGATCGCAGCCAAACCAATTAATTGCCTTCGATTTTCCAAGAGGGTTTAACCTTAGGAACCTTCTCATATTTATAGTCCATACGTGGACTTTAGAACACGTCGGTCGCAAAGAAAAGTAATTTCGAATTTAATCGAAATTTGCTTTCTAAAGGGTTTAAAAACCCTTAAAGTATTTTTAATAAATTAAAAATAATTTCTCCCTTAATTAATTAAATAATTAATTAATTAAAACCTTGAAGGGTTTTAAATAATAATTAAATAAATAATAAAGAGAACCTCCATTGGTTTTAATAAAAATCGTTGCCAATGGAATCTCTCCGGATTCTCTTGGAATCTTCCACCTTTGAAGCCAACACATCCTCTTAACATTAATGTCATTTCCTTTTGACATCAATGACAACTCATAGACAAGAAGCTAGGATCTCAAACCCAAAATTGCCAACAATACTCAGGGGTGAGGTTCCAAAGATACCCATGAATTCAAGGTCTTAAAGAACTTGCACTCGGGAGACAGGCCAGTCATTAGCTAGCTCCAGTCGCAGGACTCATAGGTCAAAGAGGACTTCTAGTGCTAGATCACAGAGGATCCATAGGAGGGTGGAGGTGATGATGGTGCCTCACAAACTGGGGGTGCAGGCATTGACTAGTACATATCTCAGAGATGTTATTATACCCTTTTTTAAGTGTAAGGTTGAGGACCTACACATATGTAGCTTGTGGGTATTTTTGACCATGTCGATGTACTGCACATTATTATTATTTTTGGTACACACACACATATATATATATATATATTATCTTCTATTGGAGACTCATTATATGTGTATATTTTATGTGTTTTATTGTTTATGTTTTATGAGATGCACATGGATGCAATGCTTATATGTTATATTGATTTAATTCTATATGATGTAATGTATGGATTACATGCACTAGCTATATGATGGATGTATGATTTAGATGAGATGATATACATGTGTAGATGGACTACTTATGATGAATGTATATGAATGCAATATTTGATGTTAAATGCATGTATAATTTAATGTACTTGTATGCATTTAATATATGTTGTTATGACATAATCTATGCCATGTATGTATTGCATAATTTATTTGTTTCTTTGATAATATTTTTTTTTTAAAATGGATATGTATGCTTTAGTTTCTTAAAAAATCATGTATGATTGCAATATGAGTTTGAAAATATGATAGATGACACCATCAAATGTACAATAATCATGAGATGTAATTGCTATATCTTATTATATGATTTGATCTATTGGGCACCCATATGTGAGATGCAATGATGTATGTTTTCTATTCATAAGCTTTTGTAAGTTAGAATACTATTCATAATATAGTCAGTGACCATTTAAATTGAAGAACACAAGCTTATACTGAGAGGGGGGAGGTGAACAGTATAAGACATCTTTTTACTTTTTCCTTTATACTTCAAAACAGTAAAGCAATATACCCAAAGCAATATCAAAACAATGCACAATATCATCCATAAAGTGACACCAATTTTAATGTGGTTCACCCAGAAGGCCTGGGCTACATCCACAAAACTTTTCTCTAAAAGTTATCTCAAAGTTCTTTGGGAAAACTTCCCAATTACAATGGTTATGAACCTCGGCCCAAAGGAGACACATTCCCCCAATATGAATTTATGAGCCTATGCTCAAAAGAGATACCTTCCCCTCTGCTTTGGAAATGATCCTTTAGAATATCAACTACCTCTACCTCTTGCCAGCACGTGGAACTCCTTTCCACCGAAGACCTCCTATCCTCAATGCTTAGCCTAAGAGACCTCTGCCTTCTATGATCACGTCCATAGTAGTTCAGCTACCTGTACCAAACACATTCAGTCGGTCTAGTACAAGTCTTCCTCTGTCTGTCAGATCTGTCCAACTCTTTGAAAAAATCAATCCTCTACACACAAGCCTTCTCAAAGACTTGCCAAATCTGTCCTCAGGTTCTTCTCAAAGAACCAATACACCTCTGTCCTCAAGTTCTCTGATAGAACTCTCAAAAACTCAGCTCACAAGTCCTCTGCTAGGACCTGTCCAAATCTGCTCACAAGTCCCCATCGAAACCTGTCCAAAACCTCAGCAAGCTCACCAAGAAAAAACTTTCTTAGCATGAACCCACAAAGAGAATTGTTAGAGACCCAATGTGATTCATAAACATCATAGAAGCATAAAGAGAATTGTTAGAGACTCAATATGTTCTATACTTAACTCCCAATCTCAATCTCAAATCTCATAGAAACATAAAGAGAATTGTTAGAGACCCAATATGTTTTATACTTAACTCCCAATCTCAATCTCAAAAGAATAAGATAGATGTAGTATGATTTTCTCAAGAATATGAAACACAACCCAACAATTGCCAACCATGCAATATATCATATAGCAGTGATACTCATATTATTTTTACCAACAATTAGGATTTCAACAACAATGCTCATCAAACAAGGTTTAGTCAACCAACACCATTCAACTCAACATCAACCTTGAAGCATTAACCAATCATCACAAGAAAAGGAAACAAGTAGAAATCCTTTTCCCTCCAAAGATATTTGAACAAAACAACCACCAACACAATATCACCAAATGTAAAAAATAACTTGCTCAAATCAACTCAATCGAGTAAACCTAATATCATGTATCAAGTAAAGCACTAACTTGATCAAAACAACCTCTATGGAAGCAACTCAACCATCAATATCAAAACAGCAAACTAAGGGTTTCATCATCTCAATGCAAGTAGCAAGACTTACTAACATAAACCCTAGTGCAAAAATGCTTCCACTTCCTTAACCAGAATTATGCATTCACCCAAACACTCATCAATGATTTTAATGCATAAACAATCTTCAATATCCAGAAAATAAGATTCACACCAAAAATACCTAGTAGACAACCTTTTCACTCCAAACTCAATTTTAGAAACTATACCATCAACAACATACATAGAAGAAGTTTCCCATACCTTTACTTTGATGAAGAAGGAGAACTCAAAATCTATCACAAAACTAACTCTCAATTTTCCACCAATTAGAGTTAGCAACTATACAAAAATACACAATAATAAAGATCCAAATTAACACATTATTTCTCCAACTTAGTAAATACCACTATAAGAGTAATATACATACAAAGTAAAACCTCTTTACACCTTATTACTCCACATAAACATTAAGCATCAATAAAATAATGTCAAAGCAAAATAAGATACCTTAACCTTATACCTCCCGTGCATTTACAATCTCTATCCTTTGCACACTGCGACCAAAAGAAATTCCCAACGAAGAGAATCAAACTCGACACATCTTTTTTCTAGTGCTTTCGCTTAAACACCATCGCCGTTGGGTCACAAGTGCCCAACGAAGAAATACAACACTGCCCTCTCTTTTATCTTCCTTTTATGCCAAAAATCAAGAAAACATAAACGTCTTCCGCAAGCAACATGCAAACAGGTGAGCGCTGTCCAAAATGTAAGTCACTGAATGCTTGCATTAAACATCTCATAGCACAATATAGAAAAACACAGTTTAGGTGCAATTGCCAATCCACTAACATCCAGCACAAAGGTAAGGATGCTGCCCAAACTCAAATCCAAACATGCCAAGCACGGTTTCCAAGACAATAAACAAGCACGATTTCAAGGACGTCAATCGGAGATTCAAAGACACAAAGCCATGTTCGAAAGAATAGATAAAATGCAAAATCGTGGATGCCAAGTGCAAATCGAAAGATACAGAGCAAACCATAAATCGCAAATGTCAAAAATCGGTGGTGCTCACTTTAGAAAAACATCCCCACTTATATAGCCATTTCTCCTTAAATTTTGACGTCGATGCTTCTCCAATGATGGCAACATATCGGCAAAAGAATTCTTTTTCCTTCCGTCACTTAAGGGTTGAAAGACCCTTTAATAATAATTAAAATAATAATTATTATTATTTTATTAATAATAAATTAAACTTGGACCTTTGACAAAGGTTTGAGTTAATTTAATTATTAATAATAAACATGGACCTTTGCATTAAGTTAAGCTTGGTTTTAATAAAAACCCTTAATGAGTCCAAATGGTTTTAAGAAAAACCTTTAACCTTGTCACCATGGTTTAAATAAAAACCCTTTAACATAATGAAGCTTCTCAAGACATTCTTGACATCACACTCTTTTGATATCAACACAAAAATGCCTTTTGACATCAATGACAACTTATACATTTGAGCAAAGGCAATGTACCCAAAGTATCCAAAATTGCCAACAATCTCCCCCTTTGTCATTGATGGCAAACCTTTACTGAAAACACTTCTCAAGAGCCAAAACTAAAACCAACTGAAACCAACTGTGCTAACAACTGAGAATCTTCCTTTGAATTTTTGGTCCCCCTGACTTGAAGCTTTCCTCTTCACTTTGAATCTCTCCCCCTTACTCATATCTCTCCCCCTTTGTCATCAATGGCAAAGGGCCACATTTGGGGCTTGGGACTAAGAATTAGTCTCTTAGCTTAGTCCCTCTCCCACCTCCTGATGAGGTGATTAATTCTGGGGTGGGAGTACAACTCCCATTAGGCACTGATCATCATCAGCGTCTATAACTTCCTTGCCGGGCATTCTCTTGAACTCTTTGTCCATATTCCTATTCCTGTCACTGTTCTTGTTCTTGTTCTCATCCCTATTTTTATCCATGCCTTGATCCTTGGACCTGATCATGCCACTGTTCTTATTCCTGTATTTTGGAATTTCAGCTCTACACTATCTGACTATGTGACCTTCTTTGTTGCACTTATAACAAGTAACAATGTTATTTCTTTTAGGCATACCTGTTCTTTGAATCCACCAGTTCTGACCAAACTTGTTCTGACCAAACCTGTTCTAACCAAACTTGTTCTAACCAAACCTATTCTGACCAAACCTGTTCTGACCAAACCTGTTCCTGATATTTGCCTTGCAATAAACTACCTTGTGCCCAAACTGTTGACAAGAGTAGCAATACCCTTGAAAGTAACTAGCACTTTTGAAATTGTCATTTACCTTCTTCACTTGAGCCATGCAATGTGAAGCCATGTGATTAAACCTGTGACAAGCAAAAAATCTGCCTTGAAACTTTCCTTTATTTGACCTCTTGGGTCCTGAAAACTTCTTCTTCTTCTCATTCTGAATTCTATTTTTTGTTTCAGTGCATCTATCATTCAAGGACTCATGATTTGAAATACTTTCCCTATCAGAACTCTCTCCCTTTTGGAGTCTCTTACTAGACTCTCCAACTTGTTCCTTGTGAGGCTTAACAAAACCAAGGCCTATTTTATCTGTTGTCTTTCTTTGACCTTTGATGAGAGACTTAACCTTTTTGGAGCTATCTTGAAACCTGTGAAGCTTATCCTTGTACTCTTTAGTTTCCTCTTTCAAAGAAGCCATTTTCTGTTCTAAATCACTATACTCAAAAACCTTAGACTCTAACTCATCCTTGAGTTTTTGTGTCTTAGCTATAGAGAAGTCAAGACTTTCTATAAGATCATCTCTCTCCATACAACATTCATCCAACTTATCCTTGAGTCTAGCATTCTTCTTTCTTTCCTTTTTCAAAGCACTAAGAGCACTAATAAGTTCACCTTTAAGATCTACTTCACCTTCCTCTATATGTTTGCTTTTAGAATCATCAAAGCCTTTTTCGGATTTCTTATCACTAGAGGTGCTACCCTTTTCAAAAACCATACATGCATCTTCCTTATAGTTTTTTGAAGCATCCTCATACATACTAGAAATCAAACCATTATTTGTGCAATCATCCTCAAGGTGACCAAAATTTCCACATCTAAGACATTTCATGATAATGAATCTATGTTTTGGTTCTTCCTCTTTTTCCGATATGAACAACATCTCATTTTCATTATCACTTGAAGAACTTTCACTATCACTACTAGAACACTTACTTGCTTTGTCTAGGTAGAAAATCTTCTTGTGATTGTGAGAATACCTCTTTCCTTGATTGTTGTGCTCATATTTGTTTTTCCTATGATGCTTGTGCTTTTCAGAATCCTTACTCTTACAGTCCTGTTTATCATCATCACTTTCATCCTTGGCAACAATATAGTCAGTAGCAAAATGAACAAACTTTTTGCAATTAAAACATCTTACATTTTTCATATTTTTGTGTTTTCTAGATAACTTGCCTTTCTTGCTGTAATATGCCTCTTCATCACTAGAAGAATCATCACTCTCTTGAAACTGTTTACCCTTGGATTTCTTGGTAGCCTTGAAAGCTGCCTCCTTCTTGACATCAACCTTCACTTGAGTTCTCAACTCAAATGCTGCAAGTATACTATGGAGCTCATCCTTTTTCAACTTATCCAAATCTTTAGCTTCCTCAATAGCATAAATATTTTCACTAAATCTATTAGGAAGAGATCTTAAAATCTTATCACAAACATCATTTTTAGCAAGCTCAAGACCTAAGTCTTTCATGGAGTTAACAACCTCATCCATACAAAGCATGTAGTCACTAATATTTTCATCATCATTCATCTTGAGTTGTTCAAACATACCTTTGAAGTGTCTCAAATTTGCCTTTTTGACATTTGTATCACATGTATGAACCACTTTCCATTGATTCCACATTTCACTAGTTGTCTTCCAGTGAATCACTTTGGTGAGATCTGCTTTCTATAAGCCTTTCAAGATTACATTCATTGCTTTTGAATTGCTGTGATGTAGGAGTGTTTCTTCTTTAGTATTAGGACCATGTTCAGGAATAGTGTGCTCATCTTCAATTACTTCCCAAACCTCATTCCCAAGTGCCATTAGATGAACCTTCATCCTTGCACTCCAAAGACCAAAATTTGACCCATCAAGAATAGGTGTTGCATTGCCACTTGAATGATCCATTGTGTTCTTTACTAGCTTTTCCTTCAAGCTATTAAACTTTCCAAAGGCACCCGCTCTAATACCAATTGAAGAACACAAGCTTATATTGAGAGGGGGGTGAACAGTATAAGACCTCTTTTTACTTTTTCCTTTATACTTCAAAATAGTAAAGCAATATACCCAAAGTAATATCAAAACAATGCATAATATCATTCACAAAGTGACACCAATTTTAACATGGTTCACCTAGAAGACCTGGGCTACGTCCACAAAACTTTTCTCTAAAAGTTATCTCAAAGTTCTTTGGGAAACCTTCCCAATTACAATGTTTATGAGCCTCAGCCCAAAGGAGACACCTTCCCCCAATCTGAATTTATGAGCCTATGCTCAAAGGAGATACCTTCCCCTCTACTCTGGAAATGATCCCTTAGAAGATCAACTGCCTCTACCTCTTTCCAGCATGTGGAACTCATTTCCACCGAAGACCTCCTGTCTTCAATGCTTAGCCTAAAAGACCTCTGCCTTCTATGATCACGTCCATAGAAGTTCAGCTACCTATACCAAACACAGTTAGTCGGTCTAGTACAATTATTCCTCTATTTGTCAGATCTGTCCAACTCTTTGAACAAATCAATCCTCTACACACAAGCCTTCTCAAAGACTTACCAAATATGTCCTTAGGTTCTTCTCAAAGAACCAATGCACCTCTGTCCTCAAGTTCTCTGATAGAACTCTCAAAAACTCAGCTCACAAGTCCTCTGCTAGGACTTGTCCAAATCTGCTCACAAGTCCCCATCGAAACCTGTCCAAAACCTCAGCAAGCTCACCAAGAAAAAACTTGCTTAGCATGAACCCACAAAGAGAATTTTTAGAGACCCAATGTGATTCATAAAAATCATAGAAGCATAAAAAGAATTGTTAGAGACTCAATATGTTCTATACTTAACTCCCAATCTCAATCTCAAATCTCATAGAAACATAAAGAGAATTGTTAGAGACCCAATATGTTCTATACTTAACTCCCAATATCAATCTCAAAAGAATAAGATAGATGTAGTATGCTTTTCTCAAGAATATGAAACACAACCCAATAATTTTCAACCATGCAATATATCATATAGCAGTGATACTCATATTCTTTTTACCAACAATTAGGATTTCAACAACAATGCTCATCAAACAAGGTTTAGTCAACCAACACCATTCAACTCAACATCAACCTTGAAGCATTAACCAATCATCATAAGAAAAGGAAACAAGTAGAAATCCTTTTCCCTCCAAAGATATTTGAACAAAACAGCCACCAACACAATATCACCAAATGTAAAGAATAACTTGCTCAAATCAACTCAATGGAGTAAACCCAATATCATGTATCAAGTAAAGCACTAACTTGATCAAAACAACCTCTATGGAAGCAACTCAACCATCAATATCAAAACAACCAACTAAGGGTTTCATCATCTCAATGCAAGTAGCAAGACTTACTAACATAAACCCTAGTGCAAAAATGCTTCCACTTCCTTAACCAGAATTATGCATTCACCCAAAAACTCATCAATGATTTTAATGCATAAACAATCTTCAATATCCAAAAAATAAGATTCACACCAAAAATACCTAGTAGACAACCTTTTCACTCCAAACTCAATTTTAGAAACTATACCATCAACAACATACATAGAAGAAGTTGCCCATACCTTTACTTTGATGAAGAAGGAGAACTCAAAATCTATCACAACACTAACTCTCAATTTGCCACCAATTAGAGTTAGCAACTATACAAAAATACACAATAATAAAGATCCAAATTAACACCTTATTTCTCCAACTTAGTAAAGACCACTATAAGAGTAATATACATACAAAGTAAAACCTCTTTACACCTTATTACTCCACATAAACATTAAGCATCAATAAAATAATGTCAAAGAAAAATATGATACCTTAACCTTATACCTCTCACGCATTTACAACCGCTATCCTTTGCACACTGCGACCAAAAGAAATTCCCAACAAAGAGAATCGAACTCAAAACCTCTGTCGTCTAGTGCTTTCGCTTAAACACCATCGTCTTTGGGTCACAAGTGCCCAATGAAGAAATATAACACTGCCCTCTCTTTTATCTTCCTTTTACACCAAGAATCTGGAAAACGTAAACATCTTCCGCAAGTAACATGCAAAATGCTGAGTGCTGTCCAAAACGTAAGTCACTAAATGCTTGCATTAAACATCTCATAGCACAGTCTAGAAAAACACAGTTCAGGTGCAATTGCCAATCCACTAACGTCCAACACAAAGGTAAGGATGCAACCCAAACTCAAATCCAAAAATGCCAAGCATGGTTTCCAAGACACAGAACAAGCACAATTTCAAGGACGTCAATCGAAGATTCGAAGACACAAAGCGCTTTTCAAAAGAATAGAGAAAACGCAAAATCACAGATGCCAAGCACAAATCGAAAGATACAGAGCAAACCACAAATCGCAGATGTCAAAAATCGATGGTGCTCACTTTAGAAAAACATCCCCACTTATATAGCCATTTCTCCTTAAAGTTTGACGTCGGCGCTTCTCCAACGATGGCAACATATCGACAAAATAATTCTTTTTCCTTTCGTCGCTTAAGGGTTGAAAGACCCGTTAATAATAATTAAAATAATAATAATTATTATTTTATTAATAATAAATTAAACTTGGACCTTTGACAAAGGTTTGAGTTAATTTAATTATTAATAATAAACATAGACCTTTGCATTAAGTTAAGCTTGGTTTTAATAAAAACCCTTAATGAGTCCAAATGGTTTTAAGAAAAACCTTTAACCTTGTCACCATGGTTTAAATAAAAACCCTTTAACCTAATGAAGCTTCTCAAGACATTCTTGACATCACACTCTTTTTATATCAACACAAAAATGCCTTTTGACATCAATGACAACTTATACATTTGAGCAAAGGCAATGTACCCAAAGTACCCAAAATTGCCAACATAAATATCATTTTTGACATCCATCCGATATATCCTATACTATAAATAGTCCTAATAAACAAACTATCATAAAAGAAAATTGATTTTGATGATTGCATTGAAAATTGTTTGTTTCTATTTTGGAATTTTTGAGGTTTTCCATGAAACTCAAAAACCCCATTTGACTTATCAAAAGTTGTATACTGACCATACAAGGCTTCTGAAACATAAGGCTTTCGCTAGGATAGACCCTAACTATTCATTATCCCTGTGTATGCAAATGAGTATATTGAGATAAGGTATAAGCATACCTCGATGCCAGGAAATATTCTTTCAAACCATTGCTAAGATTGGGGATCCTCTAATGTCTATCCAATCCTAGGTTTAGATTTTAGTTGGACTAGACTACTAGGCGATACAGGACACCTGAAGCTAGCTCTTCCACATTCAAACATTGGTTTGCACAGAAGAAAAATTCTAATGTATCAGACATATCATCATGTGCAAGGTATGGTAATGCTAACAATTCCAGGGATTCAAGCTCGCCCCCTTCTTTTCTTCAATTTTTTAGGATACTTGCTCATGTAGAGTGATAATAATCACTATTTATTTTTGTACTATAGTGCTAAAAATCATTATTTATTTTGTACTTTATTTTTGAGCAAGGGATTTGATACTGATTTGATTTATGTGATAAAACTTGATCTTGATTTTATTTGACTATGATATTTCATTTTGGGACTTTCACTTTGGGATATATTTTAGGGATATCATTCTGGGATATTGCTCCTTAATTTTTAAGTAAGGGATTTATTTGGGTAAGGGGTAAGCTTATCCTTTTGCCAATTACCAATATTTCCCTAACCGTTTGCATAGGGGGATAAGCAAGAATGAACTTTTCACCTCAGGATACCTGGTCCTTCTTTGTAGCGTTCATCTGTCTCTAGTCCTAATTAGGATTGTTTAAATTGTTTGATTAGTGATAGGATTATGATATGTTAAGAGCTATACAAACTAGACCTCATCTACAAAAGCAAAGTAAGATTTATATCAAACTCTTGAGAAGACCACTAAGTAAGGTTGAATGACCGAAAAACCTTAGTATATTCTTCATAGCAACAATAAGGGTCATGTTGAAAAACACAATTTACTCACATGGGTGGTGAATGATGATGATAGTGCACATATGCATGATTGAAATACAAACATGGTGTCATTTGTAATATTGCAAACACAACTTATTCTAATGCAAATGCAATGGATGGATATGCCTAATGCAATGCAAAAATGAAATGCATGTGGAAAATGAAATGTAATGCAATGTTTTTGAATTTTGATATTTTCCAAAAAATTTTATGGATTTTATAACTTTTTGATTTGACCAAAGGGCTTACAGATGCCTTTGGAGCCTTTTGTTGAATGACCAAAGGGCTTACAACTGCATTTGGGGCATTTTATTGAATGACCATAGGGCTTCTAGATTCTTTTGGGGCCTTTTTGATGGTTTTAGGCAAAAAACACTTTAATATGAAGGATGTTGAGAGGTTTAGGCTCTTCAACCCCTTCCAACAATGTCAGGTGATATATCCTAGGTCCAATCTTCTAAGATATGATATAAAGATCTAAACAATTAACCACAAATTTGTCTCACATTTTTTGTGATAAATTCGAGTTCTGTTGGTTCTCTTTTAGCACAAGATCACCAAACTCAAAGTCTCTCATATGGAATTTGTCATTTTAAGCTCGTTTTAAGCACTCTTGATAAACGCAGAGATGCTCAAGGGCATTCACACGATATTCATCAAATAGCGTCAATTGATCTAGGTGAGCTTGTTGTGCAGTGTCGTCATTGATGAACTCTTTCAATGCGATGCACAACGTTGGAATATCTAAATCTAAGGGCATAATGGCCTCAGTGCCATATACTAGTGAAAATGGAGTTGTCCCAGTTGGAGTCCGAATACTAGTCCTATAATCCCATAATGCAAGGGGTAGCTAGATGTGCCAATCTTTGTGGTGTTCTTGTACTATATTTTTTAATATGGATACCACTATCTTGTTCAAGGTTTCATCCTGCCCATTTGCTTGTGGATAATATGGAGTCACAAAATTGTGTTTGATCTTGTACTTAAAAACCAAAGCTCTCACAGTTTTATTTTTGAATGACGTACCATTATCCAAAATTATCTTGGATGGAATCGCAAAATGACTTATGATGTTGGTGAGTATAAACTCAGCAATACGTACTCTAGTTGTTGTTAACAACACTTCCTCCACCCACTTAGTAAAGGACTCAATAGCCATAATAATGAATGTATGTCGACCTGATGATGGATGAGAGATCTTATGAATGAGATCTAAACCCCACTAAGCAAATGTCCAAGCTGCTTGAATGGGTTGTAAGGCCGGTGATGGTAGGTGCGCAAGATTATCACGATGCTAGCATTTAATGCATTTCCTAATATACACATTATAATCCTTCTCCATACTAGGCTAGTGATAATCCATGCAAAGGATGTGCTTGATGATAGCCATGCCGCTGAAATGGCCACCGCATGTACCATCATGAGCTTGAAAAATTACCCAAGATTATTCTTGGGGCTGAAGACAATGAAGAACTCCATCATAGCTTCAACGATACCAAATATCTTCTAACAAGACATATTTTATCAAATTTTGTTTAAATGTGTGCTTCATGGCATGCGAAAATACTTGAGGGATTACACCAAGCTTAAGGAAATTATATATCTATAACATCTAGTTCTGATAAATCTTGACCTCAACTAACAAGACATCATGCTTCCCCTACGGTTTAACATTCGCAAATGCAGATTGGGAAATAACCTTATGGTGAATGGTGGTACCATTCCCTGTAGGACCTTGCGAGATCAATGACCCCCGAGGCGATCTCTTGAGAAAGTCTCTGGCTTTGTAGAACCACTCATGGTTTGGTTCTACCTGAATCATGTTGATCGACTCTTTGTTATCCAAAGCTTCACGTTGCATAGCGGTATGTGACAACATTTTTACATGGATGGTTTTAAAATCAACAGATGGATTCTGAGGGATTAAAGATCCCAAATATACCATAGTTTTCATGAATTTATTTGACAAACGAGGGATTGCCTCGATGTCATACCATTCCAACTTAGATAAATATGTATCAACAAGATCTTTGTAAGACTTTAGAACTGGACATCAACATTGGAAAAGTCCCTTCACCTAGTTAACAATGAGAAGAGAATCACCAAAGATATTTAACCTTTTAATCTTCATGGTGATAGTTGTTTGGAGACCCAAAATTAGGGCTTAGTATTCAGTGTTATTGTTAGTGCAAGGAAAATCCAACTTGAAATACAAGGGCATAGGAGTACCTTACAGTGTGAGCAACACTATTCTTGCACCACCCCTTGCTCACACTTCAAACCATCGAAGAACAAGGTCATGATAGTTTGATTATCTGATCCTTCGATCTCGGGTGCTTCTGATAAGACAAAAACTACGTCATAAGGAAGCTCAATGGTGAGAGGCCTACTATTTTCAAGAGGCACCTTAGCTAGATGATCAAATATGACTTGTCTCTTAATGGAATTCTGGCTAGTGAATTCTAGATCAAATTCTAACAATAGCATGATCCACTTTGCAGTACGTGTATTATGATATGTCTTGCTCATCATATACTATAAAGGATTTTGTTTTCATATAACATATGTCATATGACTTAACATATAATATTGTAATTTATTTGTAGTGAACACTACTCCTAAACATAGTTTTTCCACATACGCATATCCTAGCTCATAACTCACCAAGGTTCGACTAATGTAATATATGGCTTGCTCTTTATTTTGCATGTTATTTTGGGCTAACATGGTCCCTAATGCAAAATTAGTCATCGATATATATAGCAAAAATGACTCATATGGTCTTGGTGGAGCTAGTACTAGCGGTGTCACTGGGTATTGCTTGATCTCAACAAAGGCTACTTAATAGTACTCATCCCAATTGAATGGGACCTCCTTGTGTAGCAGTTGATTCATGGGTCGATATTTATCTGATAACTATACAATAAATCACTTTATGGATGCTACTTTGCCTTGTAGGCTTCTTAATTCTTTGATATTCATGGGCGAACGCATTTCTAAAATTATGTTCACCTTTACTGGATCAACTTTGATGCCTCACTTTGAAATGATGAATCCTAAAATCTTTCCTGAAGTTACACCAATTATGCACTTCTTAGGATTCAACCTGACACTATACTTTATCAGGTGATCGAAGATATTTCTAAGGACCTCAGCATGCTCTAAATGCAACAATGACTTTACCAATAAGTCATTGATGTAATCTTCTAGGATCTTATGCATGTAGTCATGAAAGATATGTGTCATAGACCACTGATATGTAGCACCAGTATTTTTAATACCAAATGGTATAACCTTATAGAAAAATGTCCCCCATGACATTATGAATGCGATTTTATGTTGGTCTTTGGGCTTAATCCAAATATGGTTGCAACCAGAAAAATCATCCATTAAGGAGAGCATTTCATGACCTGCAATTACATCTATGAGAGCATCTATGTTTGGAAATGAGAATATATCTTTTGGTGTTGCCTTATTGAGGTATCTGAAATCCATACAAATACAGATCCTTCCATTAGGTTTTCCTACAGGCACCATGTTTTATACCCATTTTGGATAGTCGATGAAAATGATAAAATATACATATAAAAGCTTCTGCAATTCATATTTCATCATTAAGGCTACTGTCAGATGCATCTTCCTAAGTTTTTGCTTGATTGGATTCTTTAAAAAATCTAGTGAAAGGTTATGAGTAACCAATTTTGGATCTAGACCTGGCATGTCCTTGTAAGTCCAAGCAAAGAGAGTAGGTCTCTCTCTCAGTAGAGGGATGAGGTTGGCATGCTCATTAGGAGATAAAATTTCTCCAAATTTAACCTTCCTTGGATTTGTGGGATCATCACTGATATCCACTTCAAATTTTTCCTCTACTGACATGTGGGATCCCTCCTCAAGCTGATCAGGTGTAGGGATCAAGTGGATGTCATCTGTTGGGTTTATGGGTTTTGTATTGGAAGCATCTTCATCATGATAAACATCATGTCCACAACCTAGTGCAAAGTGAAAAGGTTGTAGCATTTCTTCATTGGGTAATAAATATCTAGGCTCTAGTGGTGATTCAACACTATTCCAATAAATAACATCTAAATTTAGGTGTAATGGTTTGGATGGATTGACTGGATTGTGAAGTGGAGTGGTCAAATCAATGGATATCATATTGATGGAATAGATCATGTCTCTAGGACCACATGCATGTGACAGTAAGTTAGTATAACTTCCATCCCCAAGATGTGGTTTTGGGGGTATGGGGATATCTGGATCAAGTCTGTGAATAGATTCAAGAACATGATCGCTAGGATCAAGGAGCTCTCTAAATGCTAATGGGTTAGGGAAAACCATATGATAAATTCTATCCAAACTAGGCGGTCTTCCTTTGAGGCACAAATGAAGATTGATATCCCTACGCATATCCATTGCAGTGTACAATGCATTATGATGACGTAAGTAGGGAGGCCCAGATAGACTCTTTGTTTCATCTTCATCATCACTATTGTAATATAGAGCTTCACTACTACCAACTAGAATCATGATAAGGTAGGGCCCCATGAAAGCCCACTCTTGATAACTACTATCATCGGTGAAGGATTTATTATCCTCAATGATTGTCTCTAAAGGTAATAGATGACATAAATTAAGAGGTACTAGATAAGCCAACTCAGTCTCATCCTCAAATCACTTGTTGTATGAGGACTCACCATCATCACCACTCTCATATATGCATCTTGGTCCACCTATCTTAAATATGGACTCTACACTCTCTTCATCAGAGTGATCCTCTGACTCAGCATCTATTGTTATACTAGCGATCTACATCTGCAAGATTATGTTGTTGGCTACTATATGGATTTTTTCACCCAAGTTTTCTCTTGGTGTATGCTCTAGACTGGTCTCCACCATGATATCTTTGTGATATGTCTCGGGTGGCCCTATAGTGACATAAGACACTATCCGATTATCCCTCCGACAAGAGGTAGAATTAGGGTGATAAGGATTGAAGTCAACTTCACCCCCAGACTAAGGTACATGCAGTCTAAATATATCGTGAGGAGTTCAAACTGTCCTCCCATATGGTATAGTAACCCAAACGTATTCGTAAGTAACTAATACTAAGGTTCATACGACCTCTCATGCCCATGCTCAAACAATTCAAGCCCATAACCATGCCAATGGTAACACTTAAAATATCACAAGGCATACTCTGGGTTAGAAAGATAATGCACATTCATTGCAAATGGCTCATCATCATCTTTGTCCATGGAAATGCGAGATGCAAGATGGTCAAGCCCTCCATAGATAAAATTATTTTGGTTAGGAGGTACCTCTAGTAGTACCACTGTCCCTACAGGAAAATGATGGGCTTGTGGTCGGTCCATGTCTTGTGTAATCTTGATGACTAGAGTAAATGTCACATTTTGCACAATATATTTCCCCAATTCGAGATTAACCAAGTGAATGATCACCTACGATGCATATGACCCTGCTGAAGATGCAAGTGAAGCAGGGTGAGGTGCCTCTTCGACTTCTATTGGAGTGTTATCTACTTAAATGGGAGTGTATCACTCCAAATTTTTCACATCCCTACCTTCAGGCTATAGGATCCATGCCTAGAAGGAGGATGGGAAAAGGATGGTGCGGTACCTCGGACTAAGAGGCCTTGCGAAGGTCCCACCTCTCAAGGGAGGTGTATTATGGTGATTTTTCGACGGATGGTGGGTTCACCAAGAAACATTCAATGGCAGTTTCCACGCCTAGGTTGGGAATGTGTTTTATGTGTTCAGTTTTAGCCTTAAGCATCCAAGTCCTAGGTTTGGCCAAAATGCGTCTAAGCTATTCTATATGAATATGCAGATTAAATGAATACAAAAAATAGAATTAAGACAAAAAATAGAGAAATTAAAGAATATTAAAAGAAAAATACCTGATCCGGATGTCTAATGAAGATTCTGATTCTTGAAGCAGTCAGGATCGCCTCTGATTTGACAGGATCATCTGAGACCAGACAGGATCATCTGAGATCTGACGAATTCGTCAAAAAAATTTGTCAGAGACCTGCAAATAGAGAAATAGGTGCAAAACATAGAAAATACAACTATTCTAACATAGGGGAATAGTGTAAATTGATAGTAACAATATCAAACTGAAAATTATAAACATAAACATGAATGCATTATGCTAATTTAATCAAAATTATGACTTAATTATGCATTTGATCTAGATGGGTGAACTCCAAAATGCAGAATAGCATAAAATACCGAATAAACTAGCTAATTATAGCATAAAACATCAGATTGAAAGATGAAGAAATGCAAACTTTAGGCACTGATTGCCTCAATGTTGACTGCAGTAGAAATCGTCTCGCATTGATATGAAATCGTCTCTAATTCGACAAGATCGCCTCCGATCTGAATAGGATCGTCCGCAATGATGTAAGCTTGCTCCGGCTGAAAAACACTAAGGTACCTGCAACAAAATTTGAATAGAACTAATGCAAACAATAATTTGAGATGTCTTAATGCGTGTGAAGTCATTTTATAGAGGATTTCAGCCAGGGGGATGCTAAGGGGAGGGCTTAGGATTAAATAGGCTTAGGATGGAGGTTAGGAGGTTGGAGATCATCCCTATTTGGGAGATATCCAACGGGGAGGGTCTCTAACGGTGCAAACACGCTTCTGCCTGGATTAGAGATCCGTTGGAACAAAAGCTAATTGTGCAAAATCAGTTTTGGGACAAGATCGTCTAGACGTCCTAGCCCAGACGAAATCGTCAGATCTAGGGCGATATCGTCTGATCGATGACGATATCGTCAAATGGTCAAAACAAACTCTAAAAATGGCACGGGAAAGGAGGAAATGGATTACATGGTGGTTTGGGAGCGGTTTGGGAGGTTAAAATTTGAATTTGAATTATTTACTAGAGTAAATGTAATTATTAAGGTTTCACTGCGCAAATTTTAGGGTGCTATATTTTGCCCCCTCTTTAGCGAATTTTTCAAAGAAAATGCGTTAAAGATGAGTTCTTCTCGATCTACGAGAAAGCAAAAAATTATTCCCATTTTTAGGTGACGATTCTTGGTCGAATCGTATGACAGCTTACTATGGTGCCCCCTCCGTGTTTTTACCCAAATCGAACGTTTGAGGTAAAAATGCGAGAAAAAAATTTTAAAATGTTTTTAATTGTGTTTTGAATAAAATTAAGAAAAATAGGGTAAAACCCTAATTCATTTTTACTGTTCATTTTTCTGGTTTTTAGAGCTCTATAAGCAAAAATGGTGGAGACAGCGCACAGATCGACAGAGGTCCGACGTGGGCTACGGGTAAGAGTCTAAACTTAGCTTAGAATGCTTTAATTTGAATTTACATGCTTTTTAGGTGAATTTTAAATAAATTTTGAGCATCGTGGCCATTTTTGTGCTGTCAACGTCGTAAGGACGAAATCGTCCCGATTTTGACGAAATCGTCTCAAGTTCGCCGATTTCGTCTAAGGGCAAAATCGACGAAAGGGGGACGATTTCATCAAATTAGGGACGATTTCGGCTTGCGAAATCGAAGACGATTATGCTCAAATTTGGGACAATATCGTCCAATAGTGGACGATATCATCATTTGTATAAAATTGAACTGATTTTACTTGCATTATTAATCACTTGAGTTTTTATTAATGATTTTTATTATTTTGTTGTTTATGTTGTAGAGAGGTTTGCTAAAGAGCAGAGAATGGAAATACGGAGGGTTGAGAGATGAATTGGACGCTCTATCACAGGCAGAGCGGGATCAGCTGGCACAAGCCGGCTTACAACATGTGGTAGAGATGCCACAAGTTTCTACAGACATGGGGCTACTAATAGCCCTAGCAGAGAGGTGGTATCCGGGTTCTTCCTGTTTTTGGTTACCTACAGGGGAGATGACCCCCACATTAGAGGATGTATGGAGGATTTTGAGGATCCCCATACAAGGACGGTTGATCACTCCTGTGGCCAATCAGGGCCATGCTATGATGCGGTTGTGTGGTGACCTGAGCTTCGCCCTAGAGAAGGGCAAAGTGAACATCGAGGTGCTACATCAGATGCCTGGGGCATCTAGACTCACATAGGTTTTTGCTGAAGTAGTTGGTGGACTTCTGTTGTGCCACCAGAGTGGGTGTAGGGTACCATGGGTGCTAGCAGATGTGATCTATGACATGCGAGACCATGGTTACAGATTTTCTTAGGGCAATTTTTTTCTATGCCGACTTTATAGGATCCTGCACGGGGTCGTGTACAAGGGCAGCCGATGTCTAGTTATGACATCGCTCCTACAGGTTTGGTGCTGGGAGCACATTGCAGTGCAGAGGCCGATAGGGCTTCCTTTGATAGGGATTGATGGGGAGAGGCCCCGAGTTTTCTATTGGTGGCTCCAAAGAGGGTCACAACGATGGATTGATCTACCGATGTCCCGAAGACTGTTGGATGACCTTGTCCCGAACTAGATCACCTGGAGGCCTTGGCAAGAGCATCTAGGGTGGGCCAAGGACGGACAAGAGCTAGCTCGTGTCAGGCAAGTTTGCTGGCTACAGATGGAGAGGGGAGAGGTGGAGCTCCACCGCTACGACCGAGTTTTGCGATAGTTTGGTCTACAGCAGGGGATCCCATCTCTCAAGGATTACGATTTTTCTCAGACTATCCGGGATAACACCATAGTGAGCGGGGCTCCAGACATGCAACGCTTCTGGAGTTAGGACTCGGATGATGCCCCCATTCAGCTAGTGGATGGGGACGACACAGGGGTAGCCGATGGCTACGATGCCTGGTACATAGGCATCCACCCTCCTCGGATGATGAGGGCTCAGGGTCTGATTCACGCAGTTGTGCGTCGGATAGGGAGGCAATGCCAGGTAGCTATTGAGGTGGCCTAGGGTCACAATGAGAGAGAGTAGAGGAGGCCACAGGCACAGGAGAGGCCGCGACAACGGGAGAGGAGGGAGGAGAGACCCCCTTCTCCATAGAGAGAGAGGCCACCATTGCCCGATAAGGGCAAGGGTGTTGACACAGGGGAGAGTAGCGAGACAATGACTCTCCGAGCGAAGATAGTCCATCTCTAGGCACAGGTGTAGACCCTACAGGAGGAGGCTGCACGCCACCGAGCTAAGGTTACACAGCTCAGAGATGAGATTGCATGCCTCAGAGCATGGGGTGGAGGAGCAAGCACACAGGAGCTGGCATGGTCGGTTGCTCAGACTACATTCTACCAGGGCATCTACTTCCAAATGGTGCCAGAGGGTCAAAGGGTACAGCTGCCAGTCGGCATTGCTGATCCTATCAATATTGGGTCATCGAGGACTTCTTATCGATCGATGACTAGGACTCGTAGTACCACACATACTGCGATGGGGCCACCTCGTCCACCTCAAGGCGGGGGAGGAGATGAGGCTGAGAGCTCGAGGGGTTCTCGAGGCTAGACTATTGCACGACATTGTACAGATTGATATGATAGCATTTATTATTTTTTGATAGAGGATTGAGTATGTCGAGGTACATATTGTGGCATACCAATCTAGTTTTGATGATGATGTATATATTGTTGATATATATAGATGAGATATTTTTGATCATATGACTTGTGTATTATGTATTTTTATGATGCTTTTAAATGTTTGGATTGATTGATTTGATAATTCATGTAATTACGTCATTGGAAATATTATAATTTTGATGTCATGCTTGTAAAATTTAAATGAAATAATCTGATGTAACAAATTGGTTGTTTGTGATGTAATGTGATAAAAAATAAAAAGAGACTTCTAACAATAATTTCAAAGGACATTGTCACTATTATAGACCATTTCATGGAGTCGTCGCTCACTCGGTCGTCAAGTTAAATCCAGTATAGAAATATTGTTAAAAGGAAAAGAGTGCTTAAGAGACTATCTTAAGACTTTGGTGCAATGGTGCAAATGATGATGATGATGGTTTGTTTTTCAGAGGTTCAATAAAAATAGTATGCATGAAATAATGTTAAAATGATTTTTGCTAGGCATAAATTCCTAAGTGTGATAAAATTTTTGGATAATTCCTTAGGAATTATACCATCATTGCAAAATTGAAGGTTGACATAATGACATGAAATAGTGATAATGTGCATGTTTGTTTGTAAAAGCATAATTGTATAACATAATGATTTAAGTCATATGGTTTTCATGATTTTTAAATAAATGGGGAATAAAAATTGTTACAATGGTTTGCGCTAGGCATAGAATATGTAGGTATAGACTTATACCATCATCACGAAAATCAAGGAAGAAAATAGATTATTTTATTGCATGGTTGATTTTTAATAAACAAAAAATATGAAGATGAGGACTTGCGCTAGGCATAAAATTCCAATTTTGGTTGTGGAACTATACCATCGTCACGAAAGTCAATAATATATATATATATATATATATATATATATATATATATATATATATATATATATATGTGTGTGTGTGTGTGTTTTGATTGTATGGTTTGAAAGAAATTTTGATTTTTCTATTATGCATGTAGTTGTCTTTATACTAAACAACTGTACTTGAAAGAAGAAAATGAATTATTCCAAACAATTTGCAAAAAAAAATATTTCAAAGTATCTTAAAGACAAAATTTAGATTTATAAGGAATCCCATGTGCATATGTGAATTCATTTCCAATCTTGATTTATCATAATGATACACAAAATCTCTCAAATATAAAATGTGTGTGCAATTGCTATGTTTGTTTACTAGTTTGAGCAAGATAATATGATACAAGTGATTTGAATGAACCAAATAAGTGTTCATTAACCATGATGTAGATGCATATAACCATACTAGACTACTATGTAAGTCGGATTATCAAGAGCTAGCTAATCCATAAGCAGACATAGGTCTGTACAAAAGAAGGTCGCTAATGTGACGGACATATCGCCACGCTAGGAGTTACCCAAGGCCAAGCAGGTTGGGCACAAACCACCTGTTATGGGGCTTACCTCACAGTTTTCGAATAATTGAGAATTCCAGGGATTCAAGCTCATCAACCCTTCTTTTCTTTTAAAATGGTAGGGAAAGGGATTTTATTGCTTTTGCTTTTGCTTTCATTTCTGTCTTTTGCTTTCTTTTGTATTTTTTTGCTTGATAATGCTGTAATGATAAAAATAATATTTTCATTTTTTTCTCTTTTTCTTGAACTTTGCTTTTTCTTTTTGTGCTAGGGATACTTGCTCGGATTAGCTGTAGAGCAAGGGATTTTTATTCTGGGTAGGGGTGAGCTTGTCCTTTTGCCAATTCTCAAAGATTCTAGACCATGTGCATGATAGGATAGTAGGGGAAACTTTTCGCTCAAGAAACCACTTCTACTATGTAGCAAAGCATGGAAATTACAAATATAATCATTTTATTGTGAAAAGATGTGCTTGGTTTAAGTAAATAACAAGATCAATTCTCTGTGCTCAAACTTTATTTAATTGAATTTTGTGGACTTTGATATAAGAGAGATTAGTAATCATGCAAAATAAAATCAAGATATTTATTTTTGTGTTTGTGAAAGTGAGGGATTCCAAATAAATGCTAATTTATCCAAAATAATTTGAAACATATAATTGCAACATTTGTAAGAAGATATTTATAAATACTTTTTGAGAAGTTTTGAGAATGTTGACTCTCTCTTTCTTCTTTATGTTGTTTTGGTTTCGAAAGAGTCAAGAATATTGTTGTTTTTTTTATTATTTTTTATTTTGTTTTTGAAAAAGAATTAACAAGTGCCATAAATAAATACAACAAATAGTTTTGAAGATTTTGATGATTATGAATGTTTTTGGTGTTTTTGATTTTATAAATTGAAAGAAATACAAAATAGTGATTTTGAAATATTTTAAACAAACAAATATATACAAGGATGAAATGACCAAATTTATACATAGTAACGTTTAAGATGCAAAATATTCATGGGTTCTTTAAGTTCTTTACCATCTAAGGTAGATAATTTGTATGCTCCTGATTCAAATTTAGCAGTGATAATGTATGGTCCAAGCCGGTTGGGCTCAAATTTACCTTTAAGGTCCTTAGTTGCATTAGTATTTTTTTGATTTTCTTTTAAAACAAGGTCGTCGATCTCAAAGGATCGATGACGAACTTTTTTAGCATATGATCTTTTAAGCTTGTTTTGGTAGGCACGGAGATGCTCCAAAGCATTGATGCATTTTTCATCTAGGAGTTCCAACTGATCGAGTCTGCCAGCTCGATATTCATCTCCTACTTCGGTATCTTGAAGTAGTAGAGCCAAAGAAGGAACTTCTAATTCAAAGGGAAAAACGGCTTCAGCACCATAAACCAAAACAAAAGGTGAAGTTCCAGTGGGGGTTCGAACACTAGTTCGATAGGCCCACAAGGCTGGATATAACTGAATGTGCTAGTCATAGCCAGTTTTATTGACCAATATTTTGAGGATTTTGATTAAGGTTTTGTTAGATGCTTCTGCTTGACCATTACCCTAAGGATAATAGGGAGTGGACCAACGATGTTGAATCTTATATTTTTGGCATAATTTTTTAACATCTTTATTTTTGAAACAAGTTCCATTGTCAGAGATGAGATTTGCAGGAATTCCGAACCTACAAATGATTTGATTAAAAATAAATTTAGAGACTTGTGTGCCAGTGCAGGAAGCTAAAGGCATAGCTTCAACCCACTTCATGAAATATTAGATGGTGGTTATGATGAATTTGTGTCCATCAGATGACACAGGATTGATTTTGCCAATAATATCTAAACCCCATTTTGAAAAGGGCCAAGGAGATGAAATAGCCTGCAGTTCTTGTGCAGGCGCATGGACAAGGTCAGCATGTTTCTGGAACTTGTCGCAATGGTGCACATAATCATGTGCATCATTCTCCATGGTAGGCCAAAAGTATCCTATCCTAAGGAGCTTTTTAGCAATGATCATTTCAGGGTAAGCTATGGATAGCATGTTACATGTAAACGACTGATTTTTTAGAGGCAAATCATCATGCCTATCCAAATAATCTTGATGGCATATGAGTTGATCATCATATTCAAAAGGAAAGGGTTGACCCTTACTAGGAAATAGGCCCACACCACAACAGGCGAGGCCACGGTTCTACCTCCTGAAAGGTTCTTTCATGCCATTTTGGAAAGGTCCCAAGCCTTTCCCTTTATATCCCATTTTAAGCATTATGGGTTTAGCTTTAATATATTCATTGGTAAAATAACATCGAGCATATCCCTCATGATGAGGTTTGATATTCCGAGGGATTCTTCCCCGGTCATATCCTTTATAAATGAAGGCACAACTCCCGACTTGGTAAGTACTTCCCATAGGTTGTGGGAGGCCCAAAGTACGAGGAGATGGCGGTAAGTTATTTAAAAGAATTGAATCTTGCATGAAAGCATTTGTTTTTTATGATATTAAGATTGTGGATAAATCTGGTAAAAGTTCATTAGAAAGAGCATAAGATGTAGAAGGATTATTCCCTATATCTTGAGATGTGGAAGGGATGATAGATGTTGATAATGTGGAAGTGTTAATAGATGGGTCTATAGGTTTTGAAATTATAGGGATAGAACATGAAGGATTGGTTGTAGATTGAAGATCTTTTTGAGGTTCTAGAGTGGTTTGTTTAGAAGATTGTTGGTCTATATATGAGGATGAAATTAATGGAGGAGAAATAGATGAAGCTATGGGTGTGTGTTTCACAGTTTTAGATGAAAAATAAGAATTAGGATGTGTGGATGACAGAGCAGGGCAAAATTGCACTCCAACAGGTTCTACCAAAGCACACATATCAAAGGGTCTAGGGTCACCATGGATAGTGACCAACTAATTTTTAAATTCGAATTTAACACATTGGTGTAAAGTTGATGGGACAGCCCGCATTGCATTGATCCAAGGATGACCCAAGAGTATATTGTATGATGCGGGGCAATGTACAATAAACATGGTGGTATCTAGGGTTCTAGGACCAACTTTCAATGGGATGGTAATAACTCCACACGTTTCTTGTGTTTCTTCATTGAAAGCTTTGATAATCATGTCAGTTTTCTTCATTTCATCACTTCTAAAGCCAAATCGTTGGTAGAATTCAAAAGTGCAAATGTTTAGAGATGAGCCATTATCAATCAAGACTCGTTTGACAACTACATCTCCAATTAGAGCAGTAATATATAAGGGATTATCCTTATGTAAACTGTGTTGTGGGATATCTTTATCCCGAAAGTCAATACAATAAACCTCTCTAGTGATGATAGTATTGGCCATGGCTTCAGGTTGAATATTTTGAGGTACCATCATTTGGCTTAATGTAAGCATCAACTCATCCCTATGGGTAGGAGAAGATCTTAATAAATCCAAAAGGGAAATTTTGGTTGTAGTATTGGATAATTGCTCATTAATATTGTAAGGGGGTTTAGGTTGAACATTGGGAGCATGATTCCCTTTATTGGGATTTTTCAAAACAAATGGAGCTGATCCATCATTCTGGTTTGGTTCTTGTTGAGAATTTTGAGCCTGTTGTCGGGTAACGACTCCAATGGTACCTACAATGTTATATTGAGGACGCTGAATTGGTCTCGATTGAGCATTTATGGCTTGTTCATTAGGGAGGAATTGATTAGAAGAAGGTCGAGTAGTAACTCTTCTAGGAAATGGTTCTTCTGGAACCATAGCATCTGTGATGGGTTGAATAGGATCTGATTCATTTTTAGAACTATTTGATTGGTTTGAAGTAATGTCTATTTCACTTTCAGTATCTGATTCTATATCACTAGAATCTGGAGTTGGAATATTATGTAGGGGCCTGGTCGTAACCAGGGATAAGGTTGTGTCAAATATTTGAGGATCCTGAACAGGTAATTGTTCACTAATGGTTCCTACATATCGGGTAGGAGGAGGAACATTATGATGTTCGATTTGATTGGCCACCTCTTTACCATGTCTTGGTAAAGGGTGTTGAAATATGTCTAATGATTGATTAGCATTTTGATTTTGATTTTGGGGAATGGTCTTTTGAGGGTTATTAGGAGCATTTTGTTTAGGTTGGAAGGCTTGCACCTCCATTTCATTATTATCAATCAAATCCTGTATTTTATGTTTCAACCTTTTACAAGCATTGGTAGAGTGTCCAGGTCCTCTATGGAAATCACAGTGTAAGTCAGCTCTGTATCCGGGTATAGTTGGATTAGGTTCCCGGATAGTTGGTAATTGGATCAAACCTCTTTCGAGTAATTGAGGTAAAATAGTTGATAAGGGTTGATTCAATCTAGTAAATTCTCGAGGAGGCTTATCAAGAGGTTTCAATATAATTTTTTTTGTTGTCTTTTTTGCATTGATATTAGCAACATTTATGTTGTCAGTGACTCCGTCACCAACAACTTGTTTGTTTTTATATTGATTTTTGGATGTTTTCTCATCATCCTTCTTCCTAAGTTGGCCTCTCCTAATGAGGGCATCTTCTACTCTTCGAGCTAAATCTATATCTTGATCGAAGGTAGTTAAAGTAGTAGTTGATAGCTCATAAGATATTTGTTCTTGTAAATTATTGATAAAAATGTCCAACATTTCCCTATAAGGTAGCACAAAGTGCAGTTTTCCTGTCAACTACCTCCATCTAGCTAAGAAATCGGAAAAACATTCATCCTTGTCTTGTTTTAAGTTGTATAAATCTTTAATGGTTACATGCCTCTCGATGTAGGCACTAAATTGATGGACAAAATATTCAGCTGTTTCTTCAAAGTTTCTCAAAGAATGAGTGGGCAATTGATAGTACCACTCTAATGCCATTCCACCTAAACTTTTCAGGAACATTTTTAGTAATAGCAAGTCATCATGTGATATATCATGACATGCTATCCTAAACATGCGAAGATGCTCTATGGGATCTTCGGTTCCTTTATATATAGGTAGGATGGGCATGGGAAAATGCTTAGGGTACGGTTGTGCTACAACTATGGGATCCAAAGGTTGACTACATATCTCTCGATAATTGTACGAGGGATGATAAGGATCTATCTGGTCCATACGCGAAGCTAACTGTTTCACCATGGCTTCCAGATTACTAGTTTGCCCACCATATTGGTTCGATAGGGCATTGATATGGGATTTGTGAGCATATGATGGAGGGACATGAAGATTATATGCTATGTTGCTATTGTGTAAATTGTTGGTAGGAAAGGTGTTATGAAGGAATTTTGAAGTTGTATTATGATGTATTCCAGATTGTTGAAAATTGGTGTTTGGCTTCATTTTAGGTTTTTGTTTACTTGAAGCATATTGATCAATAGTTTGGCAAAGTAAAGTAGTGAAGGAAGTTTTCTTTTGTGTGGGAATGATTTTAGGTTGAATAACAGGTTCCTTAGGAGGTTGGGTAACCTGTTGTTTTGGCATGTTTTGAATCATAGTGACCATATTCGTATTGGATGGTCTAGCCTTATCACTTTCTTGATCAATGAAAGACAAGGGATTAGTGCGCACATCAAACATATGTTCCATGGCTGCTTGAGTGTCACTAATTTGCCCTTTATCAATACGAACTGCCACATTAAGGGCATCAATGTTATCATTGAGAAATTTTTGAAAATGATCTAAGTTGTCAAAAGCAATAGTTCCATTCGGAGCTACTCTAGGGGATGAGGATCCATCCTCTTTAACATTTTCTTCTTGTTCATTGTCTTCACCTAGGTCATCTTCTGGTTGATCTAGAGTTTCTCCTTCCGAAATTGGATCTTTAGGAAGGACATTTGGGTTTCTAGTTTTATCTCCTAACCAATCTTCTTCTTCTCCTTCAGTTTGTTTACCATTCCTAAGTTTAGGCATTGTGCCTTAATTTTAGATTTCAGCAAAAATATATATATATATATATATATATATATATATATATATATATATGCAACAAGCTTAAGAGGTATATATTAATTATATACCTACTACAATATTTAAAATGAAATGTTTAAGTTTTTGCTATGTTTTTTTTAGTTTTTCTTTGTTTTTGTAATAATATTGTAAAGATAACAAACAACACAATAAATGCAAGAAATAATACTGAAAAGTAATGATCTAGTTTTCTATAAACAATTTATAAATATCATTAATGGGCTCGAGTTCTTCAGGAGCCATGAAGTGTTCTTCTTCAAATTGAAAGTTTTCCTTCAAAAATTTAATGAAAAGAGCTATAGTGATATTATCTGTCTCAGATTCTGGTTGATAAAAGTAAAGCTCATGGCAATACTCTCAATATAACACAGCTCAAGGAACTCTATTCCATCTTTCCCTATCCATAAGAACAACCTCTTGGTCTTCTACACGACCTAGGAACTGGTGTACAATGGCTACGTTCTCGAGGTATTCCTCGAAGGTGAACAATTCTAAAGACACAAGAGCTCTCCTATAAGCTAACCATCTATGGCAGGCTCTCTGAAGTTCATGATAAAAGACGAGTTGATGAGGATCCAGGATTCTATCTAGGACAAGCCTCTTGATTTGTTTAAGTTTTGTTGACCTAGATGAAATGACACTAAGTCTTCTATCAAGTTCGTCCCACAAGAGTTGATTTCTATCTGTTTCAAGCACACTAAGCACAAAATTGATTTCTATGGCTGCCAATTGGTTTTCAACATTTATAGTAACTGCTAATATTTTCTTAGGAGCTACCATCTAATATGCAACTTATTAATTTTAAATGATTTGAAATGCATCTATGTTTTAGTTGTTTTATTTTTTATTTTTTTTTGTTTTTGTTCTCAAAAGGTTTTAAGTGCATTCACGTCGGGTTCACCAAAATGTATCGCTCCAAATTTTTCACATCCCTACCTTCAGGCTATAGGATCCATGCCTAGAAGGAGGATGGGAAAAGGATTGCACAGTACCTCAGACTGAGAGGCCTTGCAAAGGTCCCGCCTCTCGAGGGAGGTGTATTATGGTGATTTTTTGATGGATGGTGGGTTCACCAGGAAACATTTAATGGCAGTTTCCACGCCTAGGTTGGGAATGTGTTTTATGTGTTCATTTTAGCCTTAAGCATTCAAGTCCTAGGTTTGGATAAAATGCGTCTAAGCTATTCTATATGAAGATGCAGATTAAATGAATACATAAAATATAATTAAGACAAAAAACAAAGAAATTAAATAATATTAAAAGAAAATACCTGATCCGGATGTCTGATGAAGATTTTGATTCTTGAAGCAGTCAAGATCGCCTCTGATTTGACAGGATCGTCTAAGATCAGACAAGATCGTCTGAGATCTGACGAATTCGTCAAAGACCTGCAAACAGAGAAATAGGTGCAAAACACGAAAAATACAACTATTCTAACATAGGGGAATAGTGTAAATTGACAATAACAATATCAAACTAAAACTTATAAACAGAAACATGAATGCATTATGCTAATTTAATCACAATTATGACTTAATTATGCATTTGATCTAGATGGGTGAACTCCAAAATGCAGAACATAAAATACTAAATAAACTAGCTAATTACAGCATAAAACAGTAGATTGAAAGATGAAGAAATGCAAACTTTAGGCACTGATTGCCTCAAGGTTGAATGCAGTCGAAATCATCTCGCATTGGTACGAAATCATCTCTAATTTGACAAGATCACCTCTGATCTGAACAGGATCGTCCGCGACGATGTAAGCTTGCTTCGACTGAAAAACACTAAGGTACCTGCAACAAAATTTGAATAGAACTAATGCCAATAATAATTTGAGATATCTTAATGCGTGTGAAGTTAGTTTACAAAGGATTTCAGCCAAGGGGATGCTAAGGGGAGGGCTTAGGATTAAATAAGCTTAGGAGGGAGGTTAGGAGGTTGGAGATCATCCCTATTTGGGAGATATCCAATGGGGTAGGGTCTCTAACGACGTAGACACGCTTCTACCCGGATTAGAGACCCGTTGGAACAAAAGCTAATTATGCAAAATCAGTTTTGGGACAAGATCGTCTGGATGTCCTAGCCCAGACAAAATAATTAGATCTGGGGTGATATAATCTGATCGGCGACGATATTGTCAAACGGTAAAAACAACCTCTAAAAATGGCATGGGAAAGGAGGAAATGGATTACACGACGGTTAACGGGCGGTTTGGGAGGTTAAAATTTGAATTTAAATTATTTACTAGAGTAAATGTAATTGTTAAGGTTTCACTGCACCAATTTTAGGGTGCTACAGGGAGTAGGAACCTTTATCACAATTAGTTTGGACACTAGCTTCTTCTTGTCATCTCGATGCATCATAGATGTAAACAATATAGAAGTGGTTGTTGTGTGTTTCGATCATTGAGATATAGACTTTTTTGGTTTACCACACTTATTTTGTTTTACCTCCTAGCTCTTTGATTGAATACAGAGGATGTATGTATAGGTGCATTGAGGGGAGCACAAAATCCCCTGGCAAGTCTACTAGATTCATGTATTTAAACGGTTCCTCATCGAAAGGCACCACGTGAATTTTCCCCTCATGTACATATTTGATACATTGATGGAGAATAGAGGGGACAAAACGTATTTCTATGATACAAGGCCTCCCTAAAAGGATTTTGTATTGCATGGCACCTTTAATCATGTGACACATCACAAGGATGGTCTTCAGTCCAACCTGGATCAGAAGAACTATGGTACCTATCGTTGAGCACAACGCATCATTTAATTCTCTCAAGGTAAAAGTAGAAGGTACAATATGTGATTTTGGAAACTTCAAATATATTAATGCCTTGGTCATGATAATATTGATTGATGATCCCATATCAATCAATGCCTGCTTGAAAGGTTTGTGTTTTACACATAATATTGAGTGGTGGGTCCGCTATGACAGTGGAAACCGTCTTGACTTCATGATCTGAAATTGTATGACCAATTTTTGGAACTATTGTACATGTCCCACGAAGTGTGTGAATGCTTCTAGATCCTGGGACTACAATTCTATGGACCTTATAATGTCCATAAGTGTCTCCTTTTGCTTGTGAGACTACTGAATCAGCTCATAAATTGACAACTTTGTTGGATTTACCTATAGGTTTTGAACTAACCTACTCTTGATTGTCACCACCGATCTAGTTGGTGTGCCTGGAACATTTTTGGTTAGCCTTGGAGGAGGCATAGCTTGTACTATAATTATAGCTAGAGGTTGATTTGGTCTCTCACACCTTGCATGTCTCGTAACAACATTGACCATTCTGACAAACCCATGGTTTGGTTGTTCGATTCACACTTGATTGACCTGGACAATATTGTTCCTTAGTGCCTCATGGTTAGGCAGAGGATTTTTTTAAATTCCCATATATTGATTATCATGTGCTTGAGGATTACCCACAACTAGCTCACCTATTTCTATCATGTTTTGTAATAAATTTTTGAAACTCCAACATACTTTGATGTTGTGTCCCTTTGATCTGTGAAAGATATAGTACAACTCATCCCTATATCCATTTGATTTGGGTTGATTAGGGTTCAACAATTTGATCTCTGGAAAACATATGACCTTGGCCTTGCACAATTGATTGAATATTGCAGTCATCAACTCTGATAATGGTGTGAACTTGTGAGGTGGGTGTTGTTACTTATTCTTACCCTTTTGATAGTTATTGCACTGCTCATATTGCATAGGAGGAGGTTGGTATTGATAATTTTATTTCTACGGCCGCTTATCCCCTTTCTAGAGGTTCAAAGCCACCTAATTGACGTGGGCCATCTTGGTCAGTTGCTTCTCAGTTCTTCTCTTATTCCATTCCTTATTATTCCTAAGCTTTAAGTTACCGTCCTATAACTTGATATCCTTAATTACTTTGGCTTGCGCCAAAGCCTCTTTGAAGGTCTGGTATTGCTAAAACTATAATAATAATGAAATATGCTTAACATAACTTTTTATAAACATTCTAGTCAATTCAGAAGCAGGGATGAAGAATGGCAGCTTTGCCATCATCTTTCTTCATCATTTTCCATAATCTATAACTGGTTCATCATCATGTTGCATTAACACAACCAGATCGGATAAGTTCACCTTATTATTAATGCCAAAGGAGAAGCAATCAATAAATGCATCAGTGAATTGCTCAAAATTGGTGATACCATGCCTCTTGAGTTGATTAAACCACTCCTGAGATGGTCCTGAGAGGGTTGTGATAAAGTTCTATAGGAGTAGGGCATCATTGCTTCCAATATGAAAGCATACATCCAAAAATCTTGTGACATGCTCATGAGCATCCTCCCATTCTCTAAACTTTTCTAGTTTAGGTATTTCATAATGCTCGAGATAAGGTGGAGTAGGCACTAACGGACATAAAGGTTCATTATGAATTTTATTAAAGATTGATTTTTGATAAGCTATCCCTTGCTTTTCTATAGCTTTGACATTTTTTGCCAATACTTTATAAGCCTACAAATATAAGAAATCCTATTATATGGAATGCCTTGGAGGGACCCTCGGAGGTAGATTCCTCTTCGATCAAGGTGAAGGAATAAGATCATCCTCCTCATTGACTTAGGATATTTCAGGATATTCTTGATCTAATTCCTCTCCCACTTCTTCATACTACCTATGCCCATGGTGTTCGGATGTGGGGCATCAATATCTGTGTTGAGTTGCATGGCGAGTATGAGTATCTATATACTCAAGATGTGAAGCAGCTCATCTGTCAATGCACTCCCTATACTCACTATGGAGGTGTAAAATGAAACTGGCTAGCCGATCCTCCCTCTCAATGTAATCCTTTTGATCAAGGATATATTTCTAGTACATGCGTTGCTCATATAAATTTTGTATTATGAACCTCTACCTCTGATTGTTCTCATTTTTTAGGCATTCCCATTTTGCATGAATATCCTCCAATTGGTCTTGGAGAATCTGACATCTTTGCTCTGACATCAACTTATGAGATCTATCGACTTGATCAATAATTTGTGGCCTTTAGTGTGTGCACTCTGTTCGATCATATTTATGGGTGTATCCCCCAATGGTCTGATCTGCTACGCTGCCTCTGTCTATGAAGACAACATTTACATCTAGATGTTGCCTATGCTCTGTGCCTACATGGGATGTAAGGGCACACATATCTGGAGAATGCTTAGAGCATTATCCAGGTTCTTTGATAGTTCTAATGGTACTACTGCTACACACACTCGTAGGACAAGAAGGCGTAGGAGTAGGCTTATAACCTAACTATTCTATAACTTTATCCAAACCATCCAACTATCTACTATGCCAAGGATCATGAGGTAGCATATAGTTGACTCCCATTTTAGACAAATCTATGGTGATCCTACATGGCTCATCCTTATTGGGATTTTGAGCGAGCCTATGCTCGAAAGTGACCCTATCTATTTTCACCTAGATGGGTGGATCCTAACCTCGTCTATACTCAAATTTTGGGGGCCTCAAGTGTCTCTTAGACACAGGACGAAGGGGTACCAATTTGGATCCCTCAATTACAAACTCCTCAGTAGATCTCATGGATGCACACGGGGTGTGGTCGTGGAGATGATGATGTGCTTGAAACCCCCATGTTGGGAAGCTCTATGTTCTAATATATGTCTTGAGGAGTGTCTAGTATCTCCTTGTACTGGGATATTCCCAACAAGATATTCACGCATAGAATTATCCCCTCTAATACTCGTCGAATGATGTTCAAGAGGATTCTGTGATTTAGGGCACTACGTGTTTTGTTGTGTATTGGGTGGAGCTTTAGCCTCAATCATGGATTTACACCCGGGTCAGCCTCTTCGTGTAGCCACCATGATATTTTATTATCTCTTATGTATGTTTTAAAACAAGAAAAGTAAACAATGGTGATTATATATTTTAAATTTTAAAGTGAACCCTAAACTTTTTGATGTGTTTTACAATTTTTTTGTATCAATAAGTAACTCTCATCATGTTTTCAAATATGTTGATGATATACTCAATTTTTAAAGGGTTTTCACCTGTATGCTCATAGCTCAACAACTTGGCTATGAACTCTAGGTCGCGTAATCCCCCCAAAGTACTACAATGAAAGTCCACACCCGGGCAAGAAGCATAGGTACTACTAGAACCTCATCCAATATCACCCGATCAGCATTATACCCTTCGAAGAGAAGTACATGCAAATTTTCTAGGCTACGAATGGTTATTGGGTCCGATATTGGTCTAGTAACAAAGAGTTCGAAGGATTTGGGCCAACGGATGGAAATCACTACCACCATCGTTGAACCCTACTAGTGGTTGGATGTGACTTCCAACTCAGTAGTGTTTACAATGTGTCGTGGTGTATGGGGTTCCTTTTAATTTGCACGAAAGAAATATGTATAATACAAAATTCAAACGATTCTCTTCTATATGCAATGTAGAAAAAAGAATGTTTCAAATTAAGAAAGTATGCATGATTAGTTCTACATGATGTTTTGACAATGCATACTAATGATGGCATGGCCACTGATCGGGCCTCAAGCAAGCAAAAAAAATACAAAAGGCATTCTAGAACGCTAGAGACTAGGGTGAATTGCATTTAGAGGTCCGATATTCCTAGAAACGCCTAGTAAAGACCTAAAAATAGAAATACCTAAGGACTCATATGCCTACTGCTAATTTCATTGTCTTCCCTAATTAATCTAAATTTTTTGCATTTTTAATATTTACATAGAGAAAAAAAAAAACAAAAGGTGACAGTGGTACCTACCTCAGGTCCACATATGATTGAGATTTACCCCTCTGTTGTTTGGTCTATCAGACTCTGACTGAATCTCTGTAATGCGATGAACACTGTTGCTCGCAGGTGTAAGCCATGGTGACAACTGTTGATCGTATTTGTCAACTGCGGTGAGCACCTATCATAAAAAATCATATAGGTCAGTGATCCATGGCATAAAATGCAAACGTTCCACCATGATAACCTTCTGTATGATCCAAAAAGGCTCACACGTAGTCTAACTATTATAATTGACGAAAGATACACAAATAAGCATGCATAAATTGACAACAATAAATGAAACAAATACAAGGAATCCTTTATTAATTTTAATGGAGTCAAATTACAAATTCATCCCTCTTAGGGATATCCATTTGATACATCAATTACAATAGATTCTAATCCCTTGCAAGGTTATATGTGATTGAAATACCTTTTAGGATGACACAAACTGCTCCAAGGTGTCGATGACCTTATTCTCCATGATTAGAGGTATTTGCTATGTTGAATTGCACAACCCTGTTAATCCTGCATCCAAGAAACAACAAGAAGCATCAGTAATAAAGGATACCTCTCTTGATGAGGCTTTTTGAGGAAATCATATGAGCACATGACATAACTAGCATATAATCAAGAAGTTACAGTAAAAATATGCTATGAATGATGTAAAGGAAAAGCATATATACCTATCTAATGGTCTAATTATCAATTTGAAAGCATGTAAGCATGAAAAATATCCATTAATATCCTAGTTACAATATTGAAAGCAAGATAATTAAACAAGCTAATTCTACTGGTCAAAAGTCTCTAAACATGCAATTAAACCTAAATTATGCTTAATCTACTATTGTTAACAATTCCTATAGTGAGAAAACAAGGAAATCAATGATACTACCCTAACCACAGCTCTAAGGTGCGGTGAGCACTGTTAGCCATGGATGATAGTCACGATGAGGATTGAAATGTGCTTGTCCTTAAATCCAATGGCTAGATCTCTAAATTCTCTTGCCAAATTTATGGTCAAGGGTCACCTCTATATCCTCTGACATATTTGGTGGTTGAATCACTCCAAGTGCACATGAAATGGGTGTAATTGTGTTTCTTGGCTCTCCTATACTCCTAGCTTGAATTGTCATCTTGATATCTCAATTGCAATAACAAATATTTCTCTCAAGGAACACAAATGAGTATCTATCTCGATAGGGCTTCGTCGCATACAATTGAAAACTTCTCTAGAATTTTCCCCAATTTGGATGGGGTTCTTATAGCACCTAGGAGGGCTATGTCCTAGCTTCATGAGGAATCCAAGATCAATATTGGGTAGTTAGAGTTTTTTGGGTGGAAATATCTAGAACCTTCCTCACTCAAACCACTCCAATCCACAACCAATTGGTCGTTTGGAACAAAATTTGACTTGGTCGAAGACCAACTAATTCGTCCTAACTGTGAATGACAAACATGGTCAGCTCTACTAACCATGGGTGTCAACATCGGCTAGCACTGACTAGACAAAGGTTCCTAAATGAGTGGTTAAAACCACTACTATGCCTTGGTATTTGTCCAAGGTCTTCCATATGGTCTTCTAGCATGTCCCATATGTGTAGTTGCCTCGACATGATGCGTTTTAGGTGTCTACAAGTTCATTTTACCTGTCATCTATATGATGGCCTTAAAAGGGACCTATGTTGTTAATATATTTTGACAAAAAAATATTTCCCAATAGGTGTCATGGTATGAAGACCATTTTCATGCTAAAAGGTGGATGCCAGATTCAGATATTGGTTTGTTTTGGCTTCTTGTCATATGCCTCTTAGATGTCACTGTCAGATCCTTGCATGCTTATATTATCTGGAGGGCCGATGGACCTTTAGAATCCTAATGAGCTTTGTCCTAGTATAGGTCTTTTTCTAGCTCCAATACTTAACCATTTTTGTGCTCTTGTATGTGCTAGACTTTTTGGACCCGATGGGTTCTAGCTAGGTACATATATTCTAGTGCTATTGACACTTAGCCATTCTCTTGATTTTATCTTCTAGTAGTGCAATGGATCTTTGGAACCCTAATAGGATCTTTTTAGGTACAAATGTTTCGATGCCCTCAATATTTATCTAGTTTCTTGATCTTGTATGTGTCTAACTGTTGGGACCTAATGGGAATCGATTGGATGCATATGTTTTAGCACATGAATCACTTAGCCAAGTTCTTTGTCATATCTTCTCTAGAAGTAGGATGGAACTTTAGAAACTTGAGGGGCTCTGGCTGGGTGCATAGCTTTTGACATATCCTAAATTTGGGCATTTTAGCTACATTGGTTCTTTTGGGCCTACGATGGACATTTTGTATTGCCCTAGGCCTTGACTAGGTACCATTATTTTAGTAAATTTAGGACTTAGCTGATTTTTCTTGAGTTTACCTTTGAACGGTATGACAAAGTGTGCACTTTCGGGTACTCCTTTTGGGTATAGATGTTTCAGACCTTTTATGCCTTAGCCTATTTTGGCCATTTCTCTCTTTTGGTAGCATGATGGGCACTGTCATTTTACTAGAATCTAACTAAGTATGAATGCTCTAATAAGTTTAAGATCTAGTATAATATTGTTATCATAACAAAAATAATTTTGCTAGAAACCTAACATGGGTAGATGCAAACATTACCAATAGTAAGGAGTCTAAAAAATTGCTTGGGTGTTATATATCAAAATGATGATCTCGAAAAGACTATCACAATGATCTATGTCCCAAAAAATTAATTTTGGGTACCCTAATTTATTTTATTTTTGTTTGAGAATTAGATTGAAACAATTATTTTGGGATAGGTACCACTTTGATGATTGCTCGATCTAAGCGCTCAGTGAGGAGATATACTAACTTCTTTAACTTTTTGTGATCTCCTAGTTTGGTGCAAGTCAATTTCAGGGCAATTTCTTCAACTTGGACTTAAAAATTCATAGGTAAGTGATGGAGGACGGGAAATCACACACAATCACAACCACACGATTCCCAAATTTTCTTCTATTAAATCTGGAAATACATACAATAGCAACCCGCAGGCTTTACAATAACCAGCATTCGGCTTGATGGGAGATGGGAAAACCACACACAGTCGATGGGGGATGGGAAAACCACACACAGTAAACCACACGATTCCCATTTTTTCTTCTATTAAATCTGGAAAATACATACAAAAATAGCCCGCAGGCTTTACAATAACCAACGCTCGGCTTGGTTTTCTCACACTCACACTCTGCATGCGATCTTCGATCCACCCCCTAATCTATTACAAAAATTGGGTTTTTATAGAGGCCCCGACCCTCTGGAACATTCATCACAAAAATTGGTCCACCAACTCGATTTATGACTCCACTCCACATGACCCATGTCACCGCCGCTTCCATCAGAACACTCTGCGTGACCCATCCTTTTTTTTGTTTGTTTCCCGTGCTTCTCGAAATTCACCCGCTTTAACTACACCTTGTGCCAGGTGTCGTTCGTAACAATCCTTGAAAATATCGCCTATCATGGTTTTGTGCCATATCCTTCTTCTTCCTCGCCTTCTTCTCTTCCTGTCGTGATATCGCAACATGTCATGATATCACAACATTTTGGCTTTCCTGCGCTTCCTTTCCCTTTTGGTCATGATATCGTGACAAGTCACGATATCGCGACCTCCCCGCCTTCAAGCCTTGATTTCAAATTCATGTCACGATTTTGTGATGTCGCGATATCACGATGTCACGATATCATGACCTCCCTGCCTCCCCACCTTCACTTCAGCTTCATGTCATGATTTCGCAACGTCGAGATATCGTGACGTCGTGATATCGTGACCTTCCCACTTCTCCGCCTTCACTTCCATTTCATGTCATGATTTTGTGATGTCACGATATCGCGACCTCCTCGCTTCGTCGCCTTCACTTCTATTTTACGTCACGATTTTGTGACGTCATGATATCACGACGTCCCTGCTTCTTCGCATTCACTTTCGTTTCATGTCACAATTTCACGACATCGCGATATCGCGATGTCGTGATTTTGCGACCAACTTTGGCCTTGCCCAAGACTAAAAACTTAGAAAAATTTTGGTTGATGCCAGATTGCCCTGTTGTTGCCGGATGCTCCTGCATCAGACACCCGAGGTTGGTGGAGAAGTGATCTTCACTTCTGAGCTGTCTGGTTGCTACCTCCTGCAACACCTCCAAACATTCATCTGCCCCTGCAGCCTGTTCCAACTCCTTCTCCTAGCCTAAACAACTTCTGCCTTCCTCTAGGCAGATTCTCCCACTGCTGCACACTTCCTTGTCTGTAGCCTACTTCAACTTCGTCTCCTGGCCAGATAAATTTTTGTCTTCTACCAGATAGATCTTGGCACTGCTGCACACCTCTTTGTATGCAGCCTTCAATGGCTTCAACTTCTAAAGCTCTCCATCTTCTCTCTTTCTCTATTTCTCCTCACGTTGTCTATGCAGCTCCCTTTGTAGGGCTTTCACTTGCCTCTGTAATGCCTTGAATTCTTTCATTGTCATCATATCTCCCATAGATCTTGGTGTAACTGCCTCATGTCCGATGATCTGTTACATGCTTAGGAACTTCTAAACTCTCTCTTCTCTCTCAGAACCCTACCATAGATCCTGGCACAAACTGCCTCACTGTCGACGATTTGCTTACGCACTCAGGAACACTCGCTCTGATACCACTTGATGGGAGACGAGAAAATCACACACAATCACAACCACATGATTCCCAAATTTTCTTCTATTAAATTTGGAAATACATACAATAGCAACCCGTAGGCTTTACAATAACCAGCGCTCGGCTTGATGGGGGATGGGAAAACCACACACAGTCGATGGGGGATGGGAAAATCACACACAGTCACAACCACACGATTCCCAAATTTTCTTCTATTAAATCTAGAAATACATACAATAGCAGCCCGTAGGCTTTACAATAACCAACACTCGACTTGGTTTTCTCACACTCACACTTTGCATGCGATCTCCGATGCACCCCCCTAATCTATTACAAAAACTAGGTTTTTATAGAGGCCCCGACCCTTTGGAACATTCATCATGAAAATCGATCCACCAACCCGATTTATGAATCCATTCCGCACGACCCCTGTCACTGTCGCTTTCGTTAGAACACTCTACGCGACCCATATTTTTTTTTTTGTTTCCCACGCTTCTTGACATTTTACCTCTTTAACTGCACCTTGTGCCACATGTCGTCCATAACAATCCTTGAAAATACCACCTATCATGGTTTCGCACCATCTCCTTCTCCTTCCTCACCTTCTCTTCCTGTCGCAATATCGTGACATGTCGTGATATCATGACATTTTGGCTTTCCTGCACTTCCTTTCCCTTCTGGTCGTGATATCATGACCTCCTTGCCTTTGATCCTTGATTTCAAATTCATGTCATAATTTTGTGACGCTGTGATATCACGACATCGTGATATCGCGACCTCCCTGCCTCCCTGCCTTCACTTCAGCTTCATGTCATGATTTTGTGACGTCGCGATATCACGACATTGCGATATCATGACCTTCTCGCTTCTCTGCCTTCACTTTCATTTCATGTCATGATTTCGTGACGTCGTGATATCGCGATGTCGCGATATCACGACCTCCCTACTTCGTCGCCTTTACTTTCATTTTACGTCATGATTTTGCAATGTCGTGATATTGCGACCTCCCTGCTTCTTCACCTTCACTTCCATTTCATGTCATGATTTTGCGACGTGCAATATCACGATGTCGTGATTTCATGACCAACTTCAGCCTTGCCCAAGACTAATTACTTAGAAAAATTTTGGTTGATGCCAGATTGCCCTGTTGCTGCCGGATGCTCCTGCATTAGTAAGTCCTTGAGGGCCTTTGGTGTAGAATAATGAGCTTATTCTAGTCCCAAAAATTTTGATCAAATTGATTGAACTTTAGGAAGTTATGGACTTAACTAGAAAAAAAAACTATCAATTTTGGGAAATCGGTGCAAAATTTGACTAGGAGTTGCAAAGGAGAATTTTATCTAAAATAGAATGTAGAGTTGTCTGCTAAAGTTTGGAGTCAATCTAAGATATGAGTGAAGATATATCCCTATTCGAGTAGATGTTCAATGCCTTATTGGGTATTATCAACTATATCTGCCCTATATGTTCTAACTACTAACCACTCTTGTCACTATTCTATATTTGTCCTTGTTACCTGTATTGTGATTATTGACACTGTTCACACACTGACCCTAGATTATTTGTGCTTTGCAATTACTAAGTCTATAAGTTCTATTTCTATCAATAAAAACCTTGTAATATTTTAGTTACTAATGATTGTTACTAACTATTACTACCACTGACCTGAATGTTACTGAAATAATTCCTAACTATCAAGAATCTTGTATACTCTATCTTGACTGTGTGGTGGATGCATTTTTTCTATGATAGGGAATTCTTCCTCTATATGCTCACTTTTGTGAAAACAATTTGTAGGTTTAGTAGAACATGAAGGGTTCATGTTTTTTGCAGATTGAAGTTTATTTTTTACAAAACCAGGGTACGTTAGGCAAAGGAGTATGTAATACCCATATGCCCTCTGTTATACCATAGTGATGAAAAATAGTGCTTAGGCCAATATTTTAGACCACTACCCAAGGTAGATTCCGCACATACCCATATCTACCTTTTTTTATAGTGGGAGAGGGTAACCTTTATGGATGCTATATCTCATGCACTATGGATAATACAAGGTCAAAAAGCTTCCTAATGAATAAAAGTTTATTTAATCCTAGATGATCTCCCTAAATACTCAAAGATATGTGGGATCTCAATTCCATATGTGAGTGCTATCTAAGGCCTGGGTATTGGATCCTAATCATCCCTCACTTAACACTTTATGGGCTATCTAGTTTATCCAATAATGATAACTCCTCTATGATATTTTAAAATCCCTGACATATGGTTTCTAGCCTACTCAACTACTGTAAAAGAAAGACTATATTTTTTTGTTGATTTTTTTTTTTTTTTTTAATAAATAGAAATAGAAATAAAAACACAAGAAAATTATACCTAACAGTTGAAATGGATGGGCAATAATTATCATAATTGCAATAGAACTCACCCCTAAAAAGTGCTCTGATACCACTTGTTAGGAATATATTGTTGAAAATAAACCCACTCACAAAAAATACTGTAAAGTGGCTAAAATGCATCAAATAATAGAATAAAACTATGAAGAAAGTATTTGCAAAATTAAAACAATCTCACAAAATAAATCAGAATTGTAGGCTTCTTCGAGGGGGTAAAATAAATCAAAATAAATCTCCTTCAATATTTCATTCACTTGCAAAAAAATACATGTGTACATGGCTTCATTGTTAGAGTATATTACATCATTTGGGTTATGTAAATGTACCACCTTTGGTACAAAACTAGAATAGGATTTTACTTTAGAGTAAAATTAGCTAGTTACTTCAAGTATTGTAATAAATGCACAAGTGTCAATGTGCAAGTTGTAAATGTGCATGTAGTACACATGTACATAAGTCCTAGGTAGAGTAAGGGCCAAGGAATCTATATTCTTATATAAAGGCCTCATAGTGAGTGTTTTAGAGTGTAGTGAATATAGAGAGTGTGTTATAGTTTAGTAGTTTGGTACACATGGAGTGTTCTTGTCCTCCATTATATAGCATTGTACTATTTTCATCACTCTCATTAATGGCATATTTTTGAGTTATTTGCATATGATCATATTATTATTTTCCTACATATTATTGTACCATTAGTTTATACTTATCTCAGTTTAGTTATTTTACATCTTGTGGTTGTACTACCTCCCATAAAAATCTAACAGTGGTATCAGAGCACATGGTAGATTAGATAGAAAATAGGGAGAACCACAAGTGAGACTGAGAGAAATCCAAAAATCTCATTTACAGAATTTTTGAGATTACATTTGGCTAGATTTTTTCCATAGGTTTATAGAAAAACTTGTGAAGACTAGGACTTAGCATGGATTCCACTAGATTGATAAATCATCTAATGAAGATTCATCATCTCTATATTTAAGAGTTTCTTACATTTCATATTCTAACATCTTGTTGTAGGAAAGGATATTCAAGAAAGTGGGGAAGCTTCCTACATAGAGCTAGGAAGAACATCTTTATTAGAATTATTCCAGCACTTGCAACAACAAGTAGAATACCGAAGATTTCAGAGACCTGAGAAAATATCCCATTACTAGATATTGTAGACCTACAACATGTAGAAGAAGAAAAGGCCATAGTAGCCTTACAGCTGATTCAAGAGACTCCAAAGAAGATTCTATAAGAAGATTGGAGGTTGGTGATCTCCATTAAATATTGCAGATAGTAGATTAAAGAAATTAGCTTGAAGAAGTTAAAGAGACCCTTAGAAGGTCCAGTTATAAAACTCCTAGTTCTAGAAGATTGGAGGTTGGTGATCTCCATTAAAACTTGCAGATTGTAGAAGTGAAGAAGGACCAGCAAGATCATGTTCTATCTTGTAGTAGCATATTTTAGAGATCTGAGAGGAAGATCTCATTACCAACACTTCCATAGTAGAAGGTTGAAGGAAATGTCTCATTTGGAAGACTAGAGAAGCTGTGAGATTGAAGACCTTGGTGAGGTCTCAAGGAGAAATAAGGAGAAGGCTTGGAGAGCCTTATTTTAGAATTTAGATAAGGCCATTAAAGGATTTCCTAGGAGAACTCATTGGAGAAATCTACCAGCAAGGAGGAGTTACTAACAGAGAAAAATTTGGGGTAATTATTGCCATTCAACAACAAACCCAAAAAGATAAGAATTTGGCAAGGAGTGCCAAATCTTGGAGGATATTACTGAAGACCTCAATACATTCAAATTATTGAGAATAAGGCCTAGATTAAAATCAGAATTTGACAAGGAGGTTAAAGGAGAAAAGAGCCTAACTTTAGTACAAAATATGAAAGGTTTGAAATCGCCATTGGAGACTAGAAGGCTCATTTGAAGATAGGGGTTTGTTGAATCTTGAGTAAAATACGAAAGGGTTCTTGAAGAAAAAACTCAGCTATGATTTGGGAGAATTCCCTACAAAATTTTTGAGTTTCAAGATCAAAATTTTAGTGCAAAATTGACTACAAGAGAGCAACAATCATGATAGCATTACTATCTATGGAACTTCAAATATATAGAGAGCATTCTGAAGGAGAATCAAAATTACCATTCTACAATTTCAACCAGCAAGATAAAGGAGTTACTAAGATGCCAATTGGTGAGTTAAGGAACTGTTGTGGACAACTAAGAAGAGTTGAAAGATCATCAAGTCAAGGGTAGCAATTTGGTGAATCAAATCACCAAGACATCCACCATATTCAGAAGTTATTAAGGTAAGCAACTTGGGTGCAAAAGGTTCATTAGTTGAACTTTAAAACTATGATTTATTAGAGATTCATTAAGCACCATATTAAAATTAAAGTTGCAAGGAGTGGATTCATTTTAAAGTCTTCAAAGGGAGTGTAGAATTTAGGTCAATACCTGCACATTAAAATAGGAGTTAGATATATTTTGATAGAAATAAAATTATCATCTTCCTATTATATAGTTACAACAAAGAAGACTACAGAGATTATAGTTCTCTACAAGGAGCAATTACTAAGTGCATATTTCAAGTTCATTTGAAGGAGTAATAAGGTGAGATTAATATTGCACTATACTAGTTGTTCTTTAGATGCACTAAGTATTTTTAGATTACAGTGGAAATTAGTGCATTAAACTTACTTCTCTTAAAATTTTATTATGTGCTTTGGTTGTTAAAGTAAGAGTGGAAAACCAAAGAGCACAAATTAGAATACTATCAAAGTGTCTAGAGACACTATTCGATGCACAAATCTGCAATATTTTTGTGGTCTAGAGAAGCCACCAAAATATGTAATATTCCTCCAAGTAGTGGAGAAGAAAGCTACCATCAAACTAGTAGAAGGAGCTACAAAATGAGACTAGGAGAGTCTCAAGTTTCAAGTGCAAATTAGAAGGCATTTACAGGGTTATTCAAGCACCAAATTTGTTTCTATTATTAAATTGAGGATATAAAAAATAAGTGTCTTAATGAAACTCTATGTAGCCTACCATTCTATCTACAAGCAACTACATCATCAAAATAAAGGGGGTAGATATCAATTTAGAAATATAGAGCCATAAAAAGGCTCATAAACTGATCTCCAAAGTTGTATAAAAATACCAGGTCAATGCCTATGTAATAAGAGTCTACAAAACACAAAGGGAGGCATAGCACTCAATGTAAGGTAGATAGCTCTAAGGATAACTAAGCATAAAATATGTAAAATCAAGAGGTGGATAAAGGGTACATTACCCAACTGATTACTTGGAAAAACTACTAGCTAAAGCTATCGAAATCCATCATCAACTGGAGACAAATTTCCAGCTAGAAAAAGAGTGATTGTAGAAACTAGGAGAAACCATCTATTGAATCCATATCATATACCAAAAGGATAGTGTTGGAGTGTCCTAGAAATTCCATAGCTACAACCAACCTTGAGGAGAGTCTCATCATCATCTGTTAGAAAATACACAATCTTACATCCATTGGCAAGAAAAAGAAAAGCGTTGAAGCAAATATTAAATAGCTTGCACTCATTGGAGAAGAAATACTAAAGGATAAGGAGATGTTGAAGATGTCCTCACATTTAAGTGTCACTTGTAGGATCAAAATAGAGTGTTACATAATGCCTATGTAGGGAAAGACCATCCAGAATAAACATAATTCTCATATTGAAAGTGTTAAAAACATCTTTTAAAGGATTAAAAGGTGTAATAATCATTTCATCCAAATGAGAGCATTGATTACCGACTAACATTCGAATAAGACTATAACATCTATCTACCATCCTCATATTTGAGCAACGTATGCACCAAGTTTCGAGAGCATCATTGGGAGGTTACTTGCCATAGTCATCATTGCAAGGAGGAATGAGCTTTGTCTCAATACCCATCTTTAACATAACTCCCAAGGGCCACTTGTCCAATGTTGAAAGGCATCCATTTTATTTAAATCACCTAAAATCAAGGTGGATAAATGTGTATCCATAATGAGTAGGGAAGATAATACATACACAGTGAAAGAGGATTGGACAACTTTAAAATCTAGAGTTAAGGTCTTCAAGAGGGTTAAAGTAGACTTAAAGAGTTGCTGCCATTGTCATACATCTACCATTGAAGGAGAGCAGTGCATAGTAAGACAACATCCAATGCTCATTATTTAGGAGTTGGAGCATTATAAAGGTAAGGTTTTTACCTTAATCAAATTTCTTTCATTAAGGAGTTATAAGGAGTATAGTATAAGGTTGAAACTCTTCTATTATTTACTTTGGAAATAATAGTAAAATCAACCATACATTTGAAAAAAAAATTAAAGGATATTTATACACTAAATAATTTAATATTTACAATTAAATACCATAGGAGATATAATAGTTTCTACTTGGAAAATTAAAATTCTACTATTGCAAATATTATTATTTTCTAGTATTCCAAATTAGGGAGTTATAAGGAATACTACACCAAAATAGATTAATGGAATTCAGAAATATTAAACTATTGGTTATTAGAAGAGTATAAAAGGAAGTTCATTATTTACTTAAAGGAGTTGGAATTATTTTACACTTGTCTCATACTCATACCAAAGAGACAAAAGAAATCCAACCATAGAGAACTTCAAATTAAGTGCATAGTTCATTAGGAGAGATAAGGTGAAATAGAAATTGATTTACAAAACATTACAAAATCAACTCTAAAGGTGAACTATTACTTAATAAGAACCTTATTAAGCTTATATATTATTCTAATTACTAGGGAGACATAAGTATTCTACAAGACCTAAGTCTAGAAAGGTTTATCAAATTAGTTCACATACTCTAAACTAGAGAGTCATAAGGTAGACTACTACAAAGGATCTATCAAAAGTATTCTTAAAGCATAAAACCAATAAAATATATATACCTCAAGGAATACATTGAACAATGATATGAACAACACTATTAGAAACAAAAGAGCAACTATCATAAAATTTGTAATCAAGAATTTACTTATGAAGTCTGAAGGAGACTTAGACCTTACTTCAAAAAGGATTCATAGTGAAGCTTTAAAAGATAACTTTGAAACCATGGAATATTATCTACATACTCGACTCACTTAAGCAATTGATAATGGAAAGAATGACATTCAAATTCCTTTAGAATTTGGTAGCATATTATATATGGCATTAATTACATTCAAATGTTATAAGGATGAGAATGTAGAACAAAGAGGATTGATAGAATTCCTTAAACTAAAAAAAAAAAATGGATGAATCATATCTAGAATAGATATTTCAATCCTCATGCAGTATTGATACCTCAATTTCTATTAACATAAAATCTTATCATAATGCTTTAGGTGTGTGTTCAAAAGCTTCTATACGAAACCAGTAAAATAATAAAAATGATAAAGGTAAAGAGAAGATACTTTCACAAGAATTAGATGATAGTACATCCACCTATGAAAGTACATAATCCAAAGACAAGAATAAAGAATAATAAGAAGAAGAGGAACCAAATCAAGGAGGCATACAGTGCAATATGAACTAAAGATAATACAAAGGACCAAATCAAATTGAAGAACTAGAGAATCCTACAGATGATCATGATGTCAAATCTCTCTCAGTGAAGATAGTGTTTTATGAAGACACTAACTACTCACTTGAATAGGACATAAACTATAATGAGGGATAATTCAAACTTCATTACCAAATAAAAGATCCATATTTAAGACTAAAGTCTTCAATACTCAAATAATGTAATACAAGGGGGTGTTAGAGTATATTACATCATTTGCGTTATGTAAATGTACTACCTTTGGTACATAACTAGAATAGGAGTTTACTTTAGAGAAAAATTAGTTAGTTGCTTCAAGTATTGTAATAAATGCACAAGTGGCAATGTGCAAGTTGTAAATATGCATGTAGTGCACATGTACATAAGTCCTAGGTAGAGTAAGGACCAAGGAATCTATCTTCTTATATAAAGACCTCATAGTGAGTGTTTTAGAGTACAATGAATATAAAGAATGTGTGTTATAGTTAGTAGTTTGGTACAATGTAGTACTTTTCATATATGTTCATGGAGTGTTCTTGTCCTCCATTATATAGAATTGTACTATTTTTATCACTGTCATTAATGATATATTTACGAGTTATTTGTAGATGTTCATATTATTATTTTCTTTCATATTATTGTACCTTTAGTTTATACTTATCTTAGTTTACTTATTTTACATCTTGTGGTTGTACTACCTCCCATCAAAAGCTAACATTCATATATTTAAATAAATACTTCATGAAAACCTAAACCTAAGCTCAAGAGTTGGCTTACATGCAAAATGTCACTCGAGCTATAACCTTCTACCAAACATCAGTTACATTCTTGATAATGATTACATAAAAGGGCACCACTTGTCCAGGTACCATACTTACAAAATACCACTACAATTTATTACAAAATAAGAATATAAGTGGGTTTCCACATTAGACATGGGTCATTACATAAGCAATTGAGAATTACAAAAATAATGTTAGTATGGGGTCCTAACAAAGACTCTACTACCTCTGCTATACCTTGGTCAATGTGATCATTAGTCATGTTTTGGGGCTAGATGGATGTTGCTTCCTCTATCTCCACATATTTTTTCCTCATCCCAAATTGTTGTAATCTAGTCAAAAGTAGTAAGTTGTTGAGTTAGAAAGGATTTGGAAGAAATAGGTTAGATAGCTAGATATAGTATTTCTAACTAAATCCATTCATGAAGAGGGTACCAAACTGTCAGTTAGAGGGCCAGAACAACAAATAAAACAAATTTTAAACAACTCCCTTCAATTAATTGAACATGAAATACATACATGTATTTATAGGGAAGAAATAAAGGGCTACGTGTAGGGATAAGGGAGTTAGGGAGGAGGGATAAGGGACGAGAAAATAGGGAGGAAGGGAGGAATAAGAGGAACGAAAGAGAAGGAGAGAATATAGGAGAGGGGATTTAAAAACAAAAATCTTGCCGACATACAATGTTGCCGATAATTTTCAATTGCTTTCACACTAAAGCCAGAAATCTAGATATTTCTGGGCCACTTAAACTGTAACCCTCTTCACACTTGCAACATTCTCCCCCTTAAAGTTGAGAGGACTGACTACACAGTCTCTCAGATTTATAAATTGAGCTTTAGCCATCGCTTTGGTGAAGATATCTACGACGTTCTCCAAAGTGTGGCAAAATTTTAGCTCAACAATTTCATGCTCCACCATGTCTCGGATGAAGTGGTACTTCATATCAAAATGTTTCGATCTGCTATGGTGGATTGGATTATATGCCAACTGAATGGCACTGATGTTGTCATAGTAAATCCTGTTCGGACCACATTGCTGCTCTCCAATCTCTTCCAACACTTTTCTTAACCAAAGGGCCTGAGTACTAGCATATGTGACTGCTATATACTCAGCTTTTGTAGAAGACAAAGCTACCACAATTTGTTTTTTTGAACTCCATGTTATTAGTCCTGATCCCAGACTAAAATAGTTCCCTGAAGTTGATTTTTTGTCATCAATATTGCTGCCCCAATCACTATCATTGAAGCCTACAAGCTTGATATAGTGTTACATTTATGGTACTGGATTCCAAAATCCCATGTACCCTTCACATATCTGAGAATTATCTTAGCTGCTTGCAAATGCAGCTCAGATGGGCTAGCCATAAATCGAGAGACAAGAGAAAAAACATACTGAATATCAGGTCTGGTGTTGGCGAGAAACATCAAACTCCCAACCATGCTCCTGAAAGTGGTCACGTCAACTTTTGGTGCTCCATCATCTTTGCTTAATTGGATCCCATGTCCAACTGGAGTTGCAACTGGTTTGCAATGCTCCATAGCAAACTTCTTGATCATGTCCCGAGCATACTTATGTTGATAGATGAAGATCCCTATATCTGTCTGATGGACTTCCATTCCAAGGAAGTAGTGCATTAAGCCGAGATCTTTCATCTCAAACTGCTTCATCATGGAGCGTTTGAACTCCATATTCATTTTTTCATTACTACCCATGAATATGAGATCATCCACATATAAGCAGACTATGAGGATGTCATTACCTTTCTTCAGGTAGTAAAGGGTGGGTTCATTTCTGCTTTTGGTGAACCCAAAATCTTTGAAGTACCCATCAATGCGAGAGTACCAAGCTCGTGATGCTTCCTTGAGGCCATATAGTGCCTTTTTTAGTCTATAAACAAGGTGTTCCTTACCTTGCTCTTGAAATCCTTGAGGTTGCTCAACATACACCTCCTCTGTCAAGTACCCATTGAGAAAGGCACTCTTAACATCCATGTGTTGGATTTTCCAACCCTTGTGAGTAGCTAAAGCAAGAACTATTCTGATGGTCTCCTGTCTGGCTACAGGAGCAAATGTCTCCTCATAGTCAATGCCATACTTCTGTGTAAATCCTTTTGCTACCAATCTTGCTTTGTGTCTTTCAATGCTTCCATCAGCATTGAATTTGGTCTTGAATACCCATTTGCATCCAACACATTTCTTGCCTTTAGGAATCTTTACCAGCTCCCAAGTGTCATTGTTTTTATAGAGGTTATCTCCTCTTTCATGGCATCTTGCCAAATTTTTTGAGTACATGCCTTCTCATAACTAGAAGGTTCAAGCTGTGCACTAGTTAACAAGGCATAGTTAACTACATCTCCCCGAGGTTCTTGGGAGTCATCATCACCATACAAATGCATATTTTCAAGTCTTTGCAAAATAGAACTCATTTCACTAGCTTGACTTCTAGTATATCTTCTTGAAAAAATTTATCCAACATCTGATAAGATGGATGATGTTGGAGAGTTCTCTTACCTCTGGATGGAGAATCAATATCCATTGGTGAGGAACTGACTGACCTTTGTGGAGAAGGACTTGGTGAAGAAGATGATGAACTGGATGTAGAATATTTTCTTGGGCTTGGAGGAGGAGACTTCTTGCCTTTCTGTGGCACCTGTTGAATTTGTGAAGAACCGGCATCATGAGATTCAACATCACTAAATATTTGGGGATGACCCCACTCTCCCCCTTCGTCAAAAATCACATCCCTGGAAAGTACAATATTTCGAGTCCTGGGATTGTAGAGTCTGTAAGCTTTTGTGGTCTCATAGTACCCTACAAAAATGCATGCTTGACTCTTAGGATCGAGCTTCTTCCTCTGCTCATCAAGAATGTGTGCATAATCCAGTGAACCAAACACTCTGAAATGTTTGACATTTGGTTTCTTACCATACCATGTTTGGTAAGGAGTTTTCCCTTTCAAACTTGAAGTAGGGCTCCTATTCAAAATATACACACTGGTCCTGGTTGCATCTACCCAATACATATTGCTCAAATGCTTCATTTGAAGCATAGATCTTGCCATATCTACAATGGTGCGGTTCTTTATCTCAGCCACACCATTCTGCTGTGGAGTATAGGTAGCAATGAACTGCATTTTTATTCCATGTTCTTTACAAAAATTCAAAAATTTATTTGAGGAGTATTCTCCTCCTTTATCTGACCTGAGACACTTAACAAAATATCCACTTTCTTTTTCAACTCTTGTTTTAAAATATATGAAGTAGTCAAATGCTTCATCTTTATGCTTCAAAAAATATATCCAGCACATTCTTGAAAAATCATCAATGAAAAGAAGAAAGTAAGAATTGTTACCAATGCTTTTGGTCTGCATTGGACCACAGATGTCCGAATGCACTAGTTGGAGTGGATAACTGGCCCACCATGCTTGCCCTTGAGGAAATTTGGTCCTAGCATGCTTGCCCAAGGCACACCCTTCACAGATTTCCTTATTGTCCTGAAATTTAGGAAGTCCGGTCACCATCGCTTGAGAAGTTAACATCTTCAAACTGGCTGAATTCAGATGACCGTATCTCAAGTGCCACAACACACTTGGATTTGTAATAGCAATATTTGCCAATTGATATCCTCTTGGTTGGCCAAATTTCAAAGGGAATAACCCGTTCTTAGTCATTGGAATCTGTGTAATGACTCTATTACTATCATTTTTATCAAAAATGATACATTTACCCTCATCAAATAGCAACTTATAGTTTTTCTCCAACATTTGACCAACACTAAGAAGATTGTGTTGGATATGAGGTGTGTAATAGATATCATTCACCTGTTTGATGCCCTCTTTTTTTGGAACCTCCAAGGCTCCAATGCCTTCAACCGCCAATGACTTGTTGTCTCCCAACTTGATCTTGGATTTGTAGGAAGAATCCGGGGTAGCAAAGAGTTCTTCTTTGCAACTCATATGATTTGAACACCCAGTGTCCAAAATCCAGGTGTCATTCAGGTTCTGATCTGATCGGCCATATGAGAGAAAGAGATTTGAGGTCCCTTCCTCTTCTCCAAAATTGCCATATTGACTGCTCTTGCTACTTCTCCCTTGTGAGGGTTTTGACCAGCAGTCACGAGCGAAGTGGCCAGGTTTGCCACAATTGTAGCAAACTTGCTTTGACTTGTCACTTCCTTTTCCTCTGCTTGGATGCTTTCCTCTGTTCTGTTGACCACCTCTGTTTTGACCTCCACCTCTGTTTGAATATCCTCCTCTACTTGGGGTTCCACCTCGTGGACTGTTCCTACCTCTTCCTCTTTGTTGACCTCTGCCATGACCTCTACCTTGGCCTTTTCCTTCTTGTGAAGCGAAGGCTTTGTCATCACCTCTGTGGCTGGTGGAAGGAGATTCCTGCAATCTCTCTTCATGTGAAAGGAGAGAACCAATCAGTGCATCAAAAGAAAGAGTGGTCAAATATTTTGATTCTTCAATAATGATTGCTACATGATTCCACTTAGGAAGAAGTGTTCGCAATACTTTCTTCACCACAACCTCAGGCTTAATCTCATCACCTAGAGTGATCATTTTATCTACTATGACTTTGACTCACACGTAGTAGTCTCCTACTTTCTCATTCTCCTGCATTCTGAGATTTTCAAAATCTCTTTTCGGAGTTTGAAGCCTGACCTGCTTCACTTGATCACTACCTTGAAAGATTTCCTTCAAAGCCTTCCAAGCATCTTGAGCTGTTACACAAGATGCTATTCTAGGAAATATACTTTTATCTAGGGTTGCTTGTAAATGGTACAGGGCATAGGAATTATTTTTTTGGGCTTCTTTCTTGGATTTTCTATCGTCAACACTTAAAGCAGACCAGTCAGAAGTAGAGGGTTCTGTGTAACCCTCTTCAACTATTTCCCATAAAATTTTACCTATCAATAAGGTTTTCATCTTTATTGACCAGTATTCATAATCACTACCATTGAATTTTGGAATTGGGAGACTTGTGTTTGAGGCCATTTCTACTACTTAAAAGTAAACTTTGATTTGACTAAAAAACAACAATTACAAAGCAAAGTAATTACAAGTTCAAATAAAATCTAGACTTTTTAATTCTCTCACTGATTTCACATTCCTCTTGTTGTGGATTGCCCAGTACTGGAGGCCCAAAATTTTTTGCAATGGAATCCTCGTCGTCACTGATAATGATGATTTCAAGAGATGCTACTGGCTCGGCCTCTACTGGCTCAGGCTCTACTGGCTCTGGCTCTGGAGAGCATGGGGTATAGCTCTCACTGGATTGTTCCATAGGCTCAATTGCAACTGAATCGGACTCCTCCACTCATTGTCCAAAAATATTATCCTCTAAGTCAACCTCGTAACCTGAATCGGGCTTCCTCTGGTGGGCTATCACTAAATTCTACAATTGACTGAATACAATATGTATTCCATCTCGCCGAACTCATTCATCAAAAGACTCAGCTGATTCTCTCCTCAGTAGAGAGCATAGGGTGTGGTAACATCCGGTTGACCGGATCATCTACTCATCATGGCAAAAAATTTAGTTGAGTTGCATATGTCAATTTTCAGGTGCTCAAGAAATTTTGATCTTAAAAAAAAACATTTTCCAATTTCCCTTTCCAAAAAATTTTAAAGGTTTTCAATAATTTTTTTATAAAGTCTTTATAAAAAATTTAATAATTTTTTTATATCCTTAATTATTTTTTTAAACAAAAATATATTTAAAAAATAATTAAAGTATATAACTTTAAAAACTATTAAATTTATTAAAAAACTTTAATAAAAATAAAAAATTAAAAAACTTTTAAGAAAACCTTTGTATTCGAGCTTGGAGAGGCTCGAACCGACGACCTCTTATATGCCACTGACCGCCTTAACCACTACGCCGCCCCGCAGCTTTGAAACAAAACTCCCGATGCCTCCGTTTATGATTGACAAATATTAAAACCCCCCAAAAAATTATAATCGTCTCGATGGGTTTCGAACCCGAGACCTTCGCCAAACTACTCAACACCCTTTGCCAACTGCGCTATGCGCTCGGACGGGAGTTAAGAGCAAACAAGGGAAAATTAAAGTGCGACACGAAAAGGTTTTTTTAAAAAAAAAAATGTACCTCCTTTTATCCCACATGCAGTGGGAGATGGGTGTGGGAGGTGTATAATAGTGCAAAGGCTCCCCTTAACAACTGATTGCCTTCGGGAAATCGTGCAACGTAGCCTTTTGCCAATGAAACCTGCAGTCCAACCGTCACTTGCCACGTGGCGTCCACGCCACCTCACTGCCGCCACGTCAGCTGCTCATTCCACCACCACGTCAACCTACCAGATCTACTGCCAGCTCAACTCCTCGAGCTGCGGGCCCTCCACGTCAGCCATCCACATGCTATCCATGTGTCACCTCGGGATTTATGCCCAGTCTACGCCCAATCAGTGCCACATGCTCCCACGTCTGTGTCTCAAACTTCATGCCGCCAGTCAGCATCCACGCCCAGCTCCTAGCTTGCCACCTCGATTTCCATGCCCTCCTGGCGTAGCTCTGATACCAATGTCAGTTAGAGGGCCAGAACAACAAATAAAACAAATTTTAAACAACTCCCTTCAATTAATTGAACATGAAATACATACATGTATTTATAGGGAAGAAAGAAAGGGCTACGTGTAGGGATAAGGGAGTTAGGGAGGAGGGATAAGGGATGAGAAAATAGGGAGGAAGGGAGGAATAAGAGGAATGAAAGAGAAGGAGAGAATATAGGAGAGGGGAGTTAAAAACAAAAATCTTGCCGACATACAATGTTGCCGATAATTTTCAATTGCTTTCACACTAAAGCCAAAAATCTAGATATTTTTGGGCCACTTAAACTGTAACCCTCTTCACACTTGCAACACATACTGATCCCATTCAATAATTGAGTGTGGAGAGAGAGTCATACCCCTTGAGAGTATTCTCTCTAAATGATGTCACTAGTAGTCTAATCGATATATTTTGCTTTGTGATACTATATAATTGGTAAATGCAGACCATGTCTTGTAGATGTCCTAGTGGATTTGATAAACCTTCACAATATAATATGGCAAGATTAGGAGCATGGATGTTGGATAGTCATCCTAAACATGTGGTCGCACTGATGGTTACAAGGAGCTTATTTTACTCTGTGTTGAGACATTCACAATGAAGGAAGTGCTCATATTTTAGCATACAACTTTGGTGGTGGACTCTTCATAGTCCATTGGATTATTTGGTTTGAGCAAAGTCACTTGCTGAATGTAGTACTAAATTTGAGAGTAGATAGACTAAGGTCTTTATCATAACCTCAATCTAATGTCTTCAACAATGGATTTCTCTGATGTTTGTTCTTTGATTAGAATCACCAGGTGAGTTAAAAGTTCTTCTATAAGCAAAAATAGGTAAAAATGCTCACCAAATCTAGGCCTAACTTGTTGTTACAATTGTGAGACTAATGATATATTACTAGGGTTACATTGAGTGGTCATTAAGTTGTCTTATTCAATTATCCTAGGGATAAAAGTCGATGTAATCATACCTCATTTATAGTGACACAATAGGGCCTCCTAAGAGCACAAGGTTTGGCTCAATCGAGGGCCTTTGAAAGTATTTTACAAGGTCATTTTCTTATTAATATGTGATATTTATGTGCACTTTGAACTCAAGAGAAAATGGATGTAATAAATAAAGGAAAAACAACTAAAAAAAGATAAAAACATAAGATAAAATAGTGGTAATGCACCAAATATCAAATACTATCTCCATGCACAATGGGTCTAAATGTTGTGTTAGTGTGAACACTTTCTCTCCTCAATATATATGAACCTAGATGTAAGTTACAAGCATACACACACATAAAGAGATAGGTCAAATCATGAGAACCACATATGGCTACTCAAAATAGACATGTAGGCCTCCCATATACATACATATGCAAGTAAAACTCAAAATAGGTAAATAATTCAAATATATACACACATATAGAGATAGGCCAGAGTATGAGAACCATATGTGGTTATCCAAATAGGTGTGTAGGACTTCAATATATACATACATAAAAACATCTATCTATCTATCTATATACGCAAACAACACTACAAATATTATGCCCAAAATGAAGGTTCGATTACCCACAAGTTGCTTAGGATCTAACTGCTATATGAAAAGAAATGAATGAAAATTTTACAAAGCTTATCGATCCTTTATAATGCTAAGACTACTACTATTTATAGTTTACATGGAGGAGGATTTCTATTCAAAAATCATGCAGATATTTCAATATAGCGGTTATTCCCAATGCTGAATAATGTCTTTATTTAAGATATTATTCCTTTTGAGATATCTAGATTTAGAATCTTAAATGTCAAATTGTTTTGAGCTGTTATATGAGTAGCTATTGAAATTATTATCATCTATCCCTCTTAGAATTTGTTTTAATATGGATGTAGAATATTTCTTCATTTAATGCTTCAAATTTATGGGTTGCTTTTGTGGTGGCTCCCATGCTGCTATTGTCATTTCTAAGAGATACCATATTATTTTTTAGGAATGTATTATACTTCCCAATAAAATTTAAATCTTAGCACAATATGTAGGGTGCAAGGTCATGACCCTATCTAGAGGGTGTGGGAGGCCAACAACCCTCTATGTGGGGGTTTGGTAGTGGAAGCCCCTTGAAGTACATTTGATCCCCTAGATTTTTAGAACATGGGTGTTTCTAGCCCTCAAAATATTTTCTCCATATGACATTGAGACTTTTTATGACCTTTCAACATCTACGTTAGAACTTTTTCTTCCTATATTTTATCAAAATTTTATAAAATTTCAACTCTTAGCTTCCTTGCACCTTTTGGGAGTTTGAACTTCCAATTCTTTGAAGTTATTCTATACTTTATTTACCACTTTCTTGCTACCTAAGAATGATGTATATTTTTAGTGTTGTATGGATTCACTAAAGTTCTTATGAATCATAAGGGATGTTTAGCTTGCTAAAGATAAGGAACCTAGAGAAACCAGTGCCTTAGTCCATTGGGTACAAAATCAAAAAATAACTCACATTTAGAATAAAAGTGGAGGTGGGAATTTTAGTAATCAATCTTCATCTTTACATCTATATAGTTGTTTGGAATTATGTAACTATACAAGAGTGAGATTAATCCCTTATACTACATTAATACATATTTACAAGGATCAAGCAAGAGATCTTTATCCATTGGACATGGAGTTAGAAAAGACCTCCCACTAACTAATAAAATCCTCTCTTCTTCCACTTTTTCTAGTTTCTTGGGTAAAAATTTTTAATCTTAAGAAATTAGGACTCTCCAGCACCCCCCTTGGTGCAAACAGACTAGTACCAGTGATGCAAAATATTCTTGGTGAAGTAGGATTGGTAGCAGTGCTAACTCCCTTTTTGTTCTTGAGCTAATTTGCATGAATCGTCCATCTCTAGATCATGTTATTTATCTTTTTTTTTGTTTATAGAGGGGAACGAAAAAATTTTGTTGGCTTTTAGAAATGTCCATGGTTGTTTGCTTGAACAGTTTTGAGGAAATTGACTTTACTACCTTTGCTATCCCTTGGCCCATGTGATCATCAATCTAGTGATGGGTGTCATCAAAACCACACTTTACCAAGGTCACTTTTAATTTATCAAACCAAGGGTGGTGTCCTATGGGAAATATGCACTAGAAAATATCTAAATTTAGGGCTGGTTTTGGCTCTCTAAACTACAACTTAGAAAATAAAATTAAAATTTAACTACAACTAAAATGAAAGAGTTTAATCTAGCAAACACACTTGCAAAAAATAAAATAATTGTAGATGGAAAAATAAATGAAATAACAAGCAATGAATTGAGCATGAAATAACTAAAAATTCAAACTAAAATATGACAAAATAGTTCTAAAAATGATGGAGCTAACTAGTTTTTCCTTGAAATTAAAATAATGCAGCTAAATTACTGTTATAATATGCAAAAAATAACAATAAACTAATATAATATTGCAACAAATAAACATAAAGAAAAGGTACCTTCCACCTTTCCAGGAGTGGACTCTTTCTCATAGCAATATGGAAGGGAAAAATAACTCAAATAAATTCACAAAAATGTAATGCAACAACAAATCATATCATTTTTTACTATAGGTCTAAATAAGCAAAATTTTCCTTACAAAATGCAACAAAATTTCAACAACATGATAATATATTTCTCATCTATTTCTCTCTAAGTTCAATGTTGCTAGTTGTATTTATAATGGATAGGACAGGGTCCTCTCCTACCTCTATAGTTAAGCAAGTTGTAGCCAACAAGTGAATCTCCATATTAGGAAATAAAGATATAAATAGTTATACTTCATTGTCAAACTTGGTAAATAAGCCTTCATGGTCCATAATTGCCATGTTGGAGTGTTTAGGAAATAGGAAAAGTAAGTTCAAAATAGTTCCTAGCCTCTACATACAAATATAGATTATTTATATTTTTCTAACCTGCTATTAACTGTTAACAATATCGTATTTTTGTCGATTATAGTTGATCAAAGACAATTTGACTAGATTAGAAAAAAGGTGTTTCTCAAATAATTTTGTGCTTTGTTGGGTAACATTTGGTCATAACTCCTATCTCCCTGTGCCATGTTAGCTATAGAGTGTCACAATAGTACCTTCAACCATTCGCTTTAGCCATGCAGAAATTTGGTGAGATTAGATTCTTGTGCTATAGGTCACAGTCTTATCTAATTCCAAAGTATGACTATTCTATTCTATATGTTACTATTATATCTGACATCTAGTGAATGGAGTCAAGTTTAGTTTTGGTTGAAATAGCATAATACAACACTTCAACTATAGTCCTTAGCAATAAATGAACCTAAAAGTAGATCCCAAGATCTGCTTAAAATCCTTAACTATCTACAAAACTAATTAACCTTGTATTTTATTACAAAAGCTTGATAAAAATTAACAAAATAACCTTTTATTACATTTCTTGGAAGATGTTTGTAGTTTGTCTAATTAAGTTAGAATTTCCTCCTAATTACTCTAATTAACAACATAACTTAATACAATAATAAAACATGTCATATCTTAAAAGTGCAAAAAGGTGGTAAGAGGCTATAAAAATGAGGTATTTTTGTGTCTTATCACTCCCCAAACTTAATTGGAGGTATGTCTTCATGCATAAATGGGTCCTCTTGTAATGTACATTCCTAAGGCTCCTCCCCTATTTAAAAATTTTAAATTCATCCTCTACTACCCTTGCCAAGGTTTGTAGGGGAATTTCCTTAGGAGGTTTATCAATTAGCATGGATACACCTTCAAGGTCGGGATTTTGTGTTATCCTCCATCCGGTTCTAGCCTCAACTAATCGATTCTTAAAGCTAATAAATCTCATTATTCTTGTTCTATAGTTGGATTTCAATGACTTTCAGTCTGGTCTATAGATCCTATATGACCATAGTTACCTCTTATTGTTCAAGGTTCTCATCATACTCATTGAACTTGTTAAACAACTCTATTTTTTGGTCTAAACAAGGGAGGTTGTGCAACAAATGCTTCCTTAGATATTTGTCCTAGATCTAAATATGGTACAACCTTAAAAGGTGCATGCTATGATGGTTTTTCCATGGCTACTATTTTTGGTGGTGCATCTTCCTCTTCCTTTTATTCTTCCCGATCCTAAGTAGCTTGATATGGATCGTTGCTATAAATGACTTCAAATTTGATCTATGATGTGTGAGCAAAGGGCTACTATTCCTTCTACTTAGCAACTAATGCACAAATTCTTCATTTGAATCTAATGTCCACAAACTCCAATTCCCTAAGGGATTTGAATTTCTTGGGAGAAATTCTCTTAGTCTTCTTGTGGCCCACCTCTCTAAAACCATTAGGGCCTCCTGCTCTATTGCTTTTTTCTTGTCTTATATTATAATCATATTAGGTATCTCTACCCTTATTTTTTCTATATTTATTTCATGTGACTTAGGAAGGTCACTGGGTACTAGAGGAGTTGACAATGCTTCAATGTCATTGGGTACAAATTCTTTTGTTATACACTTCTTTCATTTTTGCTTCTTCAGTGTAGGTTTTGATTATTTTTCTTTCTTCCCCTATTCTTATATATGCTTTGGAACCTTATTTGATGCATTTTCCTTCTTGGTGGGTTATTTTAGTTTTGGTTTAGGGGGCTTCGGTGCATCCAAGACATTGAACTTTGTTGAATTTTAAGTTTCAGTAGTCTATTTCAACACATATGTAGTAGTAGCATCCTTTGGTACTCTATTTTTATTTATTTTTTGCTTATGCCCATTTGATTGTAGGAATTTTTACAAGTGTATTTTATTGCCCTTGCTAGTCCCAAAAATGGTGATGGCATAGCAACTAGAACAAACTATGATGTTTTATCTAACATTGTCCTTCCCTAAATCAAGAGGCCATATCATGTAATGCAATATTAAAAAAGTAAGACATATTAATATGAAGGTAGGGATTATCCTCACCATACCATAAATGTATGAGCATATCCAAATGTGACCTAAACAATATAGTGAATTGCCTATCATAGGTTAGGTGTTTCATCACCCATAGAGTTACAATATCCCATGATCTAGCCAAAATGGTATGCTTGAGTCCCTTGAAATTATTGTTGTAGATATCATAAATTGGCTCTAGGTATCCCTCCATATCAAATTTAGAAAAGAGAATAGTAAGGGCATCTCTGGTTCAGAAAAAATCTTGACTAACTATAAAAAACCCCATTACTTTGCTACGCACAAAAAAATTTACAAGGATTTTAACCCTCCCAATTCTAGCAAACTCCTCTATAAGTTCAAGATCGTATACTTCAAACCAAAGAAATAATTGCAACAACATTGTATTTTGTAAAAAATTTTGCTCCTTTCAAAATTTGTAGAAACTTTGTAGTGTTGTTTGGTTCAAACTTTCTCTTCTAGCTTATGTTTTCTCTCCTCCTTTCTCTATAGAAGTTGGTTGGTTCACAAAAGTATTTGAAGCATAGTTGGTTGCAAAGGGAATATGATGATGGTTGAGTATTGTTTACATGTGCATGGGAAATATGACCTATTTAATTCTATCACCTCATCATAATTCATCAAAATGGGGCAAATATGAAGGTAGATCCATGTTTAACCACCAAGAACCACTTGGACAATGGGTAACAACTAGGATGGCTAGAAAAATATGTCTGAAAGACATGCATGTATAGTGATTTTGATTTTCCTGCAAAGGCATGTTTCCCATACAAACCATACCTTCTTTTTCTAGCGTTGGAGTCATCTTGTTTTTTTTCAAGTTTCCCATGGCAATCATAATGTTGTCATCCTTTCTCTATAAATAGATTGCTTCCACATGGATATTTTAAATGTTTTATGTTTTTAAATAGACTTTTTTCATTTGAGTGCTTTAGTTGTTATATTTTGGAATACCCTTATACGATGTTGAGTGACATCATGGTTTCTTGAAACTTCTACTATTGCCCAAACAAATATGATGCCCAACCAAAAGGTGCCAAAAAACTTCTAATGTTAAGCAAACCAACTCCAATCTAGTAAGATCCATTATGAAACCTCCCTTTTGTGCACCATAGGCTATGAAATTTCCATAATTATGAAAAGTTTATGAGACCAAAAAAAGTAAAATAATAAAATATATATCTTACTAGAAGAGATTTATCATGTTTTCATGAAAAGGTAGTAACCTATGATTAAATAAAGATAACTTATAGTTAAAATGAGCTAGAAGAAATACATAGGCACACACCAATATATATATATATATATATATATATATATATATATATATATATATATATATATATATATATATATATATATATATATATATATATTTCACATAGAAGGAACTGCCATTTTTGGTTTCCAATTTTATTCTAAAGTGGTTGCATCCACAAGGGATTTTTACAACTAGGTTTTTTATTTTCAAGACTAGTACATCGAAAACTAGTTTTCATACTAGTCTTGGCCTAATGGTGTCCCCAAGGGGGTTTTCACTATTGGATCTCATTTTTATTTTTATTTTATTTTTCAATGTAGTAGGACAATCATTTTTCATTTTTCATTTTTCATGGGAGAAAATTTTCCTCCATAAAATATATATCATACTGTGAGAACAAGTAAGCAAAACAATATTCTTTTGATATTAGTTGATGGTATAAATTCAATTTGTGTCCATTGACCACCATATTTTATCTTCAGCCATAAAAAGGTACTAGTCGCACAACACCATTTTCAAAAACTTGATCAATCTCATATGGTCCTAGCCATAAAGTATGGAGCTTTCCTTTGGATTCCAGGTAGTGATAATAGAACAACAACACCCAATCACATGGCTTGTACTAATGTGTTTGCTATACCACATATTTGGTTATTGTTGGATCATCTTGGTTTAGTTAAGGGTATCCCTTTACAACTCACCAAGTGCACTAAGTTTTAGAACTCTTTCCTATTGTACCTATAAAAACTCAATTCGAACATCAAGTGCAATGCATAAAGTTTGTAATTCAAATTCAATAGGCAAAATGGGTTTCTTTCTATACACTAATTCATAAGGGGTGAGTCCAACAATGGATTTTCAAGTAATATTATAATCCCACACAACCTTTGAAAATCTATTGACCCAATATCTCCTATGTGAAGTCATTATTTTTGTTAAAATGTTTTTAGTTCCCTATTAGTAACTTCAACTTGGTCATTGTCTTGTGGGTAGGGTTATGCATAGCGGCTATTTATCGCCAAATTGGCTAAAATTAGGATTTTTGAAATTTAGAATTGGCTAATATTTGGGACCCTTGACCAGGGCCCATTAGCCAAAAATTTATGGGTGCAAATTTTTTTGGGTCGATTCATCCCAATTTTATAATAATTTGATCATTTTGAGTTTGAATTTCCAACATTACCTCTAATAATAGTGAACCTTCTACATGTTTTTTGACACTATTCACCTAGATTTTGAAATTGATTCACCAATTTTTTATAAATATATTTTGGGGCCGACCCCTTATGCATAACCCTACTTGTGGGTGGTATGGTGAGGAATTTTTATGTTTTAATTGGTAATATTCCATAAATAAATGGATAATGTTTGATACAAAATGGGGTCCTTGATTTGACACAATCTCATGAGCAGCACTAAGGCACTAAAATATGTGCTCATACAAGAAATCAACTGCTTTGTCTAACATGTCATTGGCATTTCATCGTAGTGACTTGAGTTCAAATCATGGGGAGGGAGGCCCCGTATTGCTATGGTGTTTCATCTTATTGACCTGAGTTCAAATTAGGGGAGGGAGGGAGGCCCTAGGGAGTGTGGCCCCACCATTTTTGTGTCACTTGTACTTTGCATTGCTTCAACCAAAATAAAATAAAATAATGGATTCTTCATTCATATCTATTGGCATGCTTATTCTTCTTATTAATATTTTAGAAAAAACTTATATTACCATGGTGTCTTGTGTAAAGATTAGATTACCTTCAAACCAACTCCAATAAGTATTTCTTAGTAAATATTTTTATCTGATTTACATCCAATAAGATACACATTATGTTCGCACCTAATTGAAATTTCAATGGATTATTTTTTTCAATTTCTTAAATATCACAAATCATCTTAATTCATCTTTATTTTATAGTTTTATTTTCAAGTTCAAATGCAATACCTATTGTTTCCTTGCCTAATTGAAATTACAATGGATTCTCTTTTTACTTTCTTAAATATCACAAAATATCTTAATTCACATTTGTTTTATAGTTTTATTTTCAATTTCAAATGCAAGGAGATCCACTAATTGGTTGAAATTTAAACTAGATATTATATGCAAGTTGATTTACTAATTCAACTAGTGATTTTTAAAGGTATTAGATAATGATTTGGTTGTATTATTAAGACTTATATATATATATATATATATCCAATATTGAAAATTGAAAACATTGTAAAATCATTTCATGAATACATTGACATCTTCTATAGCATATCATTATTAGAAAGTGGTTGGATTAATATGATATCTTACATATGAGAATTTTAAGATTTATCATATTTCTTCTTCAAATAAGGAATGTCATGTTAGATTTACAACTTGATAAATTATCCATATTAGTTTTGATCAAGTAAAATTTACTTTTTCTATAGGTTAAATGGTTTCCACATAAACAAAAATGATGATACAACACTGATTACAACTTGATTTCCATCAATTTGAATCTCCATCGTCTTAGTGTTGAGATTCATATTCTCTATTGCTCCTTTAAATTTACTAGTGTATCCATTTTTAGAACGAGATATTCGATATTATTAATGGTGTTTCTAATCTTTGCTTTGGTTATTATCATCTCCTTTGAATTTTAGGCAAAAAAATATCTTGTTCATTTCACTTCGGAAATGTGATCCTGGATTTAATCATAACGTAACTTTTATAACTTGAGTACCTTGATTTTATGATATTGGTTTTTAAATAAACATTGTGTGGTTTCTATGGGGGCCACTGCCATCAAAAATAACAAAATAGTTGCATTATCGTACGGTTACTTAATCCATATTCAACTTGAGTTTTTACCAAAGATATTCTTCATTTGTCCTTCGTGAATAATATTCTTTATATTCTTCAAACTATTATGTTCTCACAATCTCACTCGACTAGTTTAATTTTAATTATTGGATTTTACCAAGACAAAGATCAAAACCATAAATAGCTAAAATATTTTCTACCTGCTTTCCTTCTTTATAAATATATTATCTAAGGTAATTTATCAATTCTCTAACACCTTAGGGCTCTCATTCATGTCCTTAATAATCCAAGATATCATTTACATCATCAATGCTTGTTTTTATTTGTGGCCTTAGTCACAACTATTGTTAATATTTGAGATATTTGCTCTTGTTCTCCCACACTGATAAACCTGTAAGTTTTCCTTTATATTTACTTTTGCTTCTTGGGTCTTCCTCTCCTTTTTTAGATCCCACTAACAATATCTTATATTTTTTGTAATTCTCATAATGGGACTTATCATGCATGGGTTTATCTTTCTCTAAAGGGTCCGAGTTATAAGGAATAACTTTAAAGCCACTTGTATTTTGTTACCTAAAGACCCTAGAGTGCAAGGCAATTCCTCCTTTATAGTTTTTTTTTCATGCTATCCTAAAAACCCTACATTGCTATAGATATCCTCCATCCTCATTTCTTTATTATGTTGTTCTAAAAATCTTAAACTGCAAGAGATAACCTTTATACTAGTTTCATTTCTATTCCAAGGAGAGGATTTTTTGTTGCTTGAGGAAAATGAAGACGACTTTCCTTTAATAAAATCTCCCTCCTTTGTCCCCTTTGTTTTAGAATTTTATGTTGCATATTCCTTTACACTTTTAGTTCCTTTTGAATTTGAACTTGCACATTGGACTTCCTCATCCCTTTTCTCCTTATTTTTTTCTTCTAAATATTCGTTAGAGTGAATAATAATGGCCTTTATCATCTAGTGCTTCCATTATAGTATGATATCCTTGCCTCATACTGAAGTTTATCTCATGACCAAATTTTATTATCTCTTTTTCCATCATTTTCAATTTGTTATCTCTTGTTATATCTCCAATATCATAATTTATGTGGCATCATAATGCTATGATTTCATTTATACTACTTGACCGCTTTCTATTGATTGAGATTTAATATGAATCAATTGTAAAAAAAAAAAAAATTGAAATACCCATAACAACATAAATCTAGGTTATTTATGCCAATATTATTCTCAATACTTTTATTGATAAGCTAATACATAAGTCCAAAAATCCTGACCCACGGTGGAAGTTTTTGAATGGTTTTTATCTAGATAGAAAAATATTCACTTCATGATCTTAAATATTGGTATTTCTCTCCCTAAACCATGGGCTACCACCCATTATTGTATCCTTGATCTCCAAACTAGAAAATACGATGAAGAAATAACTTTTAGGAAGAAAATCATGAAGTAATTTGAATTCAATACCCAATTCCTCTTAGTCTAATTTTAAATAATCTAAACTCTCTAGCCAGCCTCCATGGATGTTACATATTAGCCTTATGCTTTTAAATACTAGTATACCATGCTCGACCATCTCATCCTTTATAATCATATTTGTTATAGCATATACTACCTGTATGGACATGTAATATGTTTATATTCCTCTTCCCTTATAATCGGGAATTGATACTTCTAGATACAACATCCTTAATTCCAATTAGGACTTTCAAATGTTGTTTTCCTTCCTTGCTACCGACCTTTTCCTTATATGAATTTTTTATTTCTTAAATTTCCCTAAATACATACACCCAAATAAGATGAGATCTCCCTCCTTGCTCTTGCTCCACATTCATATTCTCTTCCTTCTCTTCCTCAAATACCTAAAGCAAGAAAACGTACACTCCTTTTTGGCTTGTACTACCTCCCAGCTCATATTTACTCTGATTTTAGGACTTTTGTTCTTGTGTTTCTTATTATATTTTCTTCTTATCATATTATTACATAAATTGTTGTATATTTCTTCTATGGTTGCAATATCTCCTTTATTACTATAACAGTATGGTCACTACTATTTTGTCTCTCTTAATTTTATAAATCTCTGTTTATTGTCCAACAGTTTTTTAAATACTATATAATGCTTTCTCTTGTCCCTTATAAGAATCTAAATATAGATTATCTATAGACATAAGATAATGTATTAAAATCAAAGACGATAAGATGAAATTTCCAAATATGTACAAAACCAACCACAAATGGCTATCTACTCATAAGCGCAAGTTATTCAACAACCAAAAATATTATGATAAAGCAATAAATATTTCATACACTAACATAATCATGAGATATATTGGAAATAATACATATTTATTAAGATATTATTATATTTTTTAAAATATAACTTGATGTTGAGTCCTAAAATTGACTCGTGTCCTTTGCATGTTATCAAATTGAAACTTGTCTTTCTAATGACTTCCACTAATGACCCTAAAGGAAATGCTAGACCATTGGTGACTCATAGCAAGGACTACTAAAATACAAGTCATGGAAATAGAAGCCAGGTTTTATAAATATTATACAACATTGAAGCTTATTCTAAATGTATATATGCTACAAAAATATATTAATCCTTCCCTCACATTATGGTCAATCCCTTTCCATTGAGAAACTATCAGAAGAGTTAAAACCCTATGATGAAAAACTTTATTGTTTTTTTGCAGTACTCAACTTTGGTTTTCTACATTAGAGGAGAAGGAAAAAATCAATGCTTGCACTTCTCAAGTATTATGCAAGCTTTAAAGATAGTAATATGAGCAAGTGTTTTTACATTTCTACCATTTACAAAATTAAAAAAAAAGGTAAATTTACCATGAGACCTTAGTATTAATTTTAAATACTTCCCCCATTTAGTTTCATTTATTAAAAGAGGCATCACATATTGTATCTTTTATACTATTAATACACATGCATAAATTAGTGAATCTTTAAGCATATTTTGTATTATTTTTTTTTTGAAAAAAATGAAAACTTGTATTAAAACAAGAACAAAATACAGCGGGAGAGAACACATCCCGAGCCAGAGCCACAAGCAAAACAGCAAGGAAGGCGCACCAAGGCAAAGCTAGGTACCGCAAGGCACAGAGAACGGAAGGCACGGAACAGCAATGTCGCGAAAATGCGACATGTCGCGAAATCGCGACAGGAAAACCCGTCACGGCCACTTTGGCACCAACAGGCGCGATAACGCGACATGTCGCGAAATCGCGACATGTCGCGAAATCGCGACATGTCACGGAATCACGACAGGAATGGCCCTCGACAGCCACCCGCAGAAAGCGTCGCGACATCGCGACAGAAACAGAAAGCAACAATCAAGCCTCATGAAGGTCGCGATATCGCGACGAAAAACCACCCAGTCACAAAGGAGCCCAACATGCCGCGAAATCGTGCAAGAAAAACGCCAGAGACCAGGAGGGCACAACCTGTCGCGAAATCACGACAAAAACCAGCTCGAAGTTGCATCATCACTACAGGTCGCGATATCGCGACAGTTAACCAACCAGCCGCCTAATTGCCAAAAGTGTCGCGAAATCGCGACAGAAGAACCATGCAGCTTCCAAAACTCAAACTTGTCGTGAAAACACGATGAAATATTAACATTTCTATTCAACCTCAAGAAGGGAATGAGAGCGCGGTAAAAACACCATTCGAACCTGGAAAGCGGGACCTGTCGCGATATCGCAACGTGTCGAGGAATCGCGAGTCGCAAAAACGTGACATGTCGCGATATCGCGACATGTCGCGATATCGCAACAAGACGCGGGATCGCGTCACGCGATAACGCGACATGTCGCGATATCGCAACATGTCACGGAATCGCGACCCGCGATAACGCGACATGTCGCGATATCGCGACAGAAACCAGCCGAAGACTACAGAGGCTCAACCTGTCGCGATATCGCGACAGTAACCAGCCAACGACCGCGACAGGGCAACATGTCGCGAAATCACGACGAGAAAGGACCCTTAGCAAAAAAAACTTTGCACATTATTTCAGGGAATTGTTCAAGGCCTTGTCGATCTCGACATTCTCCACGAGACAAATTGCTATGCGAGATGAATCCCAACCTCTCTCTCAGCACCCAACTTAGCAAGGAAATCGGCCGCTTTATTGAGAGATCTACTAGCATAAACAGGAATCACATCCTCAATTTCTTTCCAAAGCTCTAAAATTTGGGCGACCAAAATCCGGAGCCTCCAAGCTTTTAAGGCAAAGTTCCGCATGCAGTCAAGAGCACCAACCAAGATTTGGGAGTCAGACTCAATGATTATCTTTCTGTGACCATGCTTGACGGCCCAGATGGAAGCAGATTTAATAGCAAAGGCCTCAGCTTCATTGTTTGTGGCATATCCCAGACCTTGCAATTCCCAATATAGCACAGTCCCAGCATGATCACGGCAAATAACACCACTGCCAGCATTGCCCGGATTACCTTTAGCAGCTCCATCAGTATTGATTTTGACCCAGCCTTCTGGGGGAGGTTTCCAACAACTTCTTACCTGTCTCTCCAGATCAGCACCTCTCCCACTCAAAGGCTTAGAAGCGGTCGGTTTTCCTTCTCAGCATAGATGGCTACGGTTTCCACAACTTTGCTCCAAATGATCTGCCAAATCCCCTCCACCGAAGAGAAGGTTTCACGAAAAATACGAGCATTTCTTTCCAACCAAACCTGCCACCAAATAAAAAGGAAACCGATCTCCCAGCCAGTACGAAGAGCTTTAGAAATAAATCTACCTCTCTTCCGGTTTTCCCATAAATTGGTCAGGACGAGATCTCCAAGCACACGAAGTTTAAAGTGGGAGAACCAGCGTTGCCAAATCTATTGTGTGAAAGAGCAATCAAACAGAAGATGGTTCACAGTTTCCTCATTCCTATAACATAAAACACACTGGGAAGGACCAATGATGCCTCTAATTCTAAGGTTGTCAAAGGTCAAGATACCATTATGCATCAGTTGCCAAGCAAAAAAGTTCACTTTCGGCCAGCCCTTGGGATGCCAAATCTTCCTCCATTCATGAACAGGAAAAGAGTGTGGGGGGGCTCAGGTAGGATCGAAGCATAGCCCTCCTTCACAGAATAAACCCCAAGGTTCCCGAAGCCCCAAGCAAGCTCATCCTCCTCATCTCTCCCAGAAAGAAACCTTTCAGCCAAAAGTTTTTCCGAGGTGGGGCCTGCTCCGGAGGGATTGGAATAGGCCATTCACCCAGCCGCTTAAATTTTTTAACCTTATACTCCCCCAGAAGTCTGGTAGTGAAGTAGGTCTGAATATGAATCCAACCTTTGTCTTCAAGAGCTGTTTTTAGCGGAAGCAGATCGGGAAACACAGCAAGAATAGGAGGATGCTGATCCCAAGAGTCAGTCCAGAACCGGGCCTTCTCCCCTCTCCCAACTTTCCAGAACAATTGATCTTTGATAATGCAAGAACCAAGCTTGAGCACCTGCCACACAAGAGAACCATTACCTTCCAGAGGATAGCGGCCCAAGTCATTGGGAGGAACAGGACCCAAGTATTTACTAGAAAGGATTCTGCTGAGAGGGACGAAGGTGAGAAATCCACCTCCAAGTACAATTTCCCGACCAGGGGCCCGATTGTTAAACTTGGAGCTTCTCAAGCCCAGACCCACCTTTTTCCTTGGGTGTGGGTGACCTTATCCCAACCAACCAAGGCCCATTTCCTCTCTCCATTGGCACCTTCCCAAAGAAAACTTCTAGCCGCTTTGTCCAACTCTTTCCGGATTGAGGGAGGGGCGGCGGAGTTGAGAATTTGTAAATAGGCATAGCCTGAATAACAGACTTCAGAAAAGTTAGTCGGCCCCCATAGCTTAACCATCTATGAGACCAATGATTCATTCTCTCTTTGATGCCATCTAGCAGGTCCTTCCAAAAATCAGCTGTCAGTTTTTTGAAATGCAGAGGAACCCCCAAATAAACAACAGGAAGGGAGGTCCGAGTGAAACCCGGAATCTCCATAACTCTCTCTTGCGACCTTTGATCAAGGTTGAAGAAGACCACTTTTGATTTTGAATCATTGATGGCTTGATTAGAAGCCCGAAGGTAGACGTTAAGAGTATCTTTGATTCCTCTTGCTTCTCTGAGGTTGGCAACCCCCACCAAGCCCGTATCATCCACAAACTATAAATGAGTCAAAACTTCGGCTCCGATTTTAATTCCCGTGATCTGTCCTTGACGTCTTCTTCTCGGGGAGGAGTCCGCCAAGACCTTCGGCCAAGATAAGAAAGAGATATGGAGAGCAGGGATCTCCTTGACGGAGACCCCGAGAGGCTCCAAAAGGTGGCGAGGGAAGCCCCTTAATTAAAACAGAGTATGAAGGCGTAGAGATACAGCTCATGACCCAGGCAATCCAGTCCTGAGAAAAACCAAAGGCTGCCAACATCTTGACCAAGAAACCCCACTCTACTCTGTCATAAGCCTTAGACATATCCAATTTGATGAACATTCCTTTGTTACCTAAATTATGCATAGAATGGATAGCCTCCTGAGCCAAGATCACTCCATCCAAGATCTGTCTTCCTTCAACAAAACCCCCTTGCTCAGGGGAAATTAAATTTTGAAGAAGGGGTTTTAGTCTTTCAGCCATAAGTTTAGAAATAATTTTGTAGATCACATTACATAAAGCAATAGGTCTGAAATCAGAAATGAGAGCCCCCCCCTCTCCTTTCGGAATTAAGGTGATAAAGGTATGATTTAGAGCCTTGAGCATTCTTTTGTTAATTCGGGATTCCTCAATGACAGCCAACACGTCCTCCTCCAGGATGTCCCAGAAGGCCTGAAAGAACTCAATAGGGAAACCGTCCGGACCTGGCGACTTTCCTGTGCACATCCCAAAGACCACCTTCTTGAGTTCATCACGATCAATGGGCTTAAGGAGGGACTGATTCTCTTCATGAGAAATAATAGAGGGAATTCCGTCAATGACTTCATTTTGAGCTTCCACATCATGCTGCAAACTTTCCTTGAAGAGGTTTGAGAAGTACTCCATAGAAAGGGAATGCATGTCAGGGAAGAGTGTCAAAAGAATTTCCAAACTCATCTTGGAGGAACTCCATGTTATTCAATTGCCTTCTAGCACAGGCAGAGCGATGGAAAAATTTAGTATTTTTGTCTCCTTCTAATAGCCAAGTATTTCTGGCTCTCTGTCTCCAATAGATCTCTTCTTGATTATCAATGTCCTCAACTGCTTTGCGTAAGGCGTCATCCTCAAATTTAAGATGCTCAGAAATAATTCCTTCTCTGAATTGTTTTTGCACCTCATTCCATCTGTCCAGCAAGGGGGCTCGTTGGAGCTGGAAATCAGATTTGTTAGTTTGCTTCCACTGTTTCAGTTTACTCTTAACATAGAGGAGCTGTTTGTGAATTTTGAACATAGTTGTTCCAAAAGGGGGACGACCTTCTTCCCACCACTGTGGAATTTTCCTTCGTAGGTCCTCTTTTTGCAACCAAAAATTTTCAAATTTAAAAGGTTTGTAATACTTTCTCGACATAGTCCCTCCCTCCAGCAAAATGGGAGAGTGATCAAAAACTGGGCCCTCCAAGATCTGGAATTTGATATTCCATCTAACATAAGCTTCCTCCGAGACCAAAAACCTGTCAAGCTTAACCCTCCTACTGTATGGCTCTCTTCTCTTATTAGTCCAGGTAAAGTTTGTACCAGGGCCTTTGATGTCAACAAGGTTAAAGGCCTGAACGTGGGCAATAAACAGCCTATCCCCTGTATCCAGAACAGGGATGCCACCTTCCTGATCTCTAGCGGATAATTTAGCATTGAAGTCCCCAGCTAAAATCCAATCAAGATCTTCCCGGGAGGACCTCATGTTTTGAACAGCTTTCCATTGAGACCGCTGACCTTCGGTATTCTGAACCCCATAGAAATTTGTAATTAAGACTTGTTCAGCTGTAACTATATTCTTGAAAAGAGATGTTAGGACCCCTCTCCAGGCTATATGATCTACTGCTATCCATGCCAAAGGATTCCAAAGAGTAGCAATCCCTCCCGAGGCACCAAGAGCAGCCACTGCCATATGGCCAGCACCCCTCCAGATTCGGTCGACAGTTTTACTCATGAGGTCTAATGACATTTTTGTTTCCTGAATGAGCAGAAAGTCTTTTTTACTTCCTTCTAACAGTCTTTGAACAGCGAGATTGATGGGTTCTACTGTTTAAACCCCTCACATTCCAAGATTGTATAATCATTGGAAACCTTGGGAGCAATACGAATCAATTGTTCTTGCCAATCCTCCATTGATTAGCTTATCCCCTTGCACTGCGATTAGATCCTTATTGGATTTCCTGCCCACCCCTTGGGAATTACTATTTTTCGATCTCTTCTCCACCTAGGAAATTCCAAGAGCTGGTCTTTCTCTGAGCTTTTCTGCAATTCCCATAGAAACATCTTTAATAACGGGCTAGGCGGGCGTGGATAACCAGAGTCCCAAGGTTTTCATGGTGCAAAGTCTCAGAGGAATCAAAAGCCTGTTCAAGGACAGGGGTTGAGGAAGGAGGAGCATGAGTAAGGATAATATTATCCTCAAGGATCCCATCTGCTCCTTCCATAGGTTGGTCTTCTTGATCCACAAGAGATTTGAAGATTTCATACCGATTTGTTGGCTTGGGGAGAGCTTGCTCCTTACCATTTCTCTTTTTGTTTCTTCTCCTCTTCTGTTGTTCAAAGCCATCATTCTGGCCCTCAGACCCAGTGGGAATGACAGATGGTTCTTTGGTCGAAGTGGACTTACCTCCTCGGGAGCGATTTGACATTCCCTGTGTAGCATCCGCATTGGTGCTCAAGATATTTGGGCAGAACCTTGCCAAATGGCCATGCAAATGACAGACTCTACAACGGAAAGGTAGGGCTTCATAGTCTAGCTGCTGTACCCAAGAATGTCCTGCTAGCTCCAATTCCATCTCGGTGGTAGCGATTGACTAATATCCAATTCTACATAGATTCTTGCATAAACGGCAGTATTTCCTTCAATGGTATCCTTAGAAACTCCCAAAAATCTACCTAAAGAGTTGCCTATCAATTCAAGAATCCGCTCACCCCAAAACTCCATCGGGAGAGCATACAGACGGATCCAAACCGGGACGGCCGTGGGTTCAATGCGAGGGTCGAAACCCGCTCTCCACGGCTGGACAAATAACCCTGCCGGGCCATGGCTCCTCTTCTCTGATTCAAATGCTCTGTTTCTATCCAGTAGGGAAGAAAAACTAATAATGAAATACCCATTGCTAATGGGCCATAAGGAGTACTCACCGATTGGCTCCCGGTTTTGTCTCACCCGGGGAATGCAAAAAGTGCGGGGGTGGGTCGAATGCCCATGAACTTGCAAATCAGATCATGCGTGGTCCGGTAGTTTATCGTGTCTTCAACCGGCTCCGGTTCGATGACTATTTTCGGTCTTGATGCGGATTGCGGGAGACAACCATTAATTCACGTGCCCGGGAGAGCCCTTGCCCGCATTCTTGGCTAGCAGATGGAAGATGCTTGCGTTGAGCTTCAGCAGAGGAAGACGCAGGATTATCTCGAAGAATCTCCGCATAAGAGGTCTTTTTTCCTTCGCGAGAACCAGGAAGAGACCCCATTGGGCCCTCCCGGGAGACCGAAAGATCCTAGTCCAGAGGCCTGCAACAGACTCCAAACACGCTGAAGGAGGTTTCCGAACTGAAACCCTAGAGCCATGGCCGTCGACAGTGCAGAAGGAATCCCGCCAAAACGCCAGCTATGCATGAAAAAATCGCATATTTTGTATTATTAATACACATGCATAAATATATATTCTTTTCCAATTGAATGTTAATTTATTTTAGACCATAAGCAATATGGTCACTTTAGAAAACTGATTGGAATACCTACAAACAAGGGGTATATACCTAAACTTTTCATCAAGGAATCATTGGTGAAATTTTTGTTCACTTTATGGATCATTACGTGATGTTTATTTAATTTGGATCATACCTCTGAATAATGATACTTTGTAGAGTTAGCTAAATCAAAGTTGTGTTGTAGAGAAAGGGACTACAAATTATCTAGTTGTTTTTTATTTTCTAAGAACCAATATATTTCTGATATTTTTCTTTTCCAAATTGAGGATGTATAGATCATGTTTTTAATAACTTGATAGCGTGTATTTTTTTGGGCATAGTGAGAACTTGAAGATATATCATCCTAATGGTATTGTTGCTTTGAGGGCATTACTTGAGGGGATGATGCTTTTGAAGTAATATTTTCTTATGGATCTCTTAGTTATCTACCAACTCTTTTCTTACTATTTCTTCTCAATATCACATTGTCCTTATTGATAGTTTTACAATCTAGTTGATATCAATACAAGTTTTAATGATGACGATTTTTAAAATATGAGCTTATTTTACTGATTTAATCGTGACATATCTTTGAGATTTAATAACCAAGGTTCCCTTTTAATTTTATTTAATATTAATTATATGAACGATTTCCTAACTTTAAGTTCTACTCTGATTAGTATGAGTCTTGTTTCTCAATGGAATAGGTCTATCCTCAAAGCCTTTGATAAATTTGTGTAATATAAATATCATTAAAACCCTCATTCACCTTTTGCTCTTACAACTAACATGGATATGTTGGTCAAATATCTGCCTAATAAAAAAACTATGTTTGTGCACCCTAGACATGGCCAATATTGAATGACCGGAGGAAAAGAATGTCCTATGTACCAATATCCAGAGAGGGCTGGCTCCCAAGCTAAATCCTATAGGGGTTAACTACTAGAGTTGCAAGAAAGAAATTATAAATTGTAGAAATATATGGGAAATATAGCCACAGGCCGAAGGTGTAGGATTTGGTGTAGACTAATAGTAGGAAATACATCCAAGCATGAAATAACATGTAATAAAAGAGAAGAATCTGAATTCACTCGTAACCTTGCAAAGACAACCTCCAAATTAACACTCCAACACTCACTCCCTCACTAGCAATATTTAAATTCAAATTCAACAACAAACAAGTAACATGATCATAAAATAGAAATGTATGAATACATAAGGAAGTCATAAAAAATATCACTTGCAAATTCAGAAGCCTTGTATCTTCTATTGATGCAGATAACTTGGAACCTTTTCTTGCAAAATGTCTAAACTCGTCTTTTTTTACAATGAACATTGAGTAGTATTTATAGAGTATTTTGCCTCTTTCATTAAATGCACATGGAGACAAGATGTTTACATATCAAAGACCACTATGAGAAAATTCTTCCTTGGAAATATTGAAAATACATCCTCTTGAAACAGTGATCCGACTTCTTTGGAAATTCTTCCATGAAATTTACATTTTTAGATTTGATGCACAAAAAATTGTAAGGCTTTGCTATTGACTAGAGATGTTCGCCATCTTGAAATCATGCTCTTACTTTAGAAATTATAAAAAATTGTGTTACATATTTAATACTACCTTTCCTACTTGAGATATACAATTTGAGTTACTCATTGCCTCCATCATTAAATGTCTTTTATTGACCTACCCTGACCACCTCTAAACCCATGGTGACGTTGATAGCCCATTTCGCTTGATTAGGATAATGAGAAGATGCACATTTAATTATTCTAGATCACGCATTAGGGGAGAATACGCCTTCATAAATTCAATGGGTCATCTCTTCCTTTAGCCACAAAAATATTTCTTCCTTTTATTCTAGGCATGAAACTAAACAACTATGCATCATTTTTCTTTTGAAATCATGTTCACCACCAAAAGGGGCTATAGAGACTGTCGCCTTTCCATTATGGTGAATGTGACGTTGGCTATTCAACGTTGCTCCAACCCTTAGTACATTCACCCGACCATTCAATAATATGTTTTCCCGACTCTACTTTTTATAGTGTGTTCATGTGATTTTGGCATTTAGAGTACATTTTCCTAGAGGAGGGACGAATGGAGATTTTACCCCTCGACCAGGGTGAACATGAATTTGACTAGTCAACCTTTCGACTTCAATGTCGTTCGCCCCAAAGTGGGGTGAACACACTTTTTTGAGCCAATTTCTTCTCTAAGTCCATTACGACTTAGGACTTTCACAGAACGTTCTTTTGTTGTGATGAGCAGGATAATTCCATTTTTTTTCAAAGTCATTCACCCTAAAGTGGGGCGAATGAAGTATTCACCTCAAATTTAGGGTGAACATGATTTCCCCTTACGCTTCAACTTTGGGCAAAGTCATTAATAGGCTTCCTTTTGAAAACTTAGTCATTATTTATTTTCCTTTTCTTCTTTCACTTCAACAGGGGATGCACAGGGCATTTCATTCCTTGGTTAGGGTGAACATGCTTTTGTTTTTAGCAGAGATTTCAAACTCAAATCTTCAACATATTTTTCCAACTTCTTTCTTTAGACACCCATAAGAAAGTATATACAAACAATGAAGAACACAAGCTTATACTGAGAGGGGGGGTGAACAGTATAAGACCACTTTTTACTTTTGCTTCAAAACAACTTTCAAAACAGTATTATGCAGTGTATAGATAGTAGTATTAAAAGCAGTAATCAAAGCAATGCACAAAACACCATCCACAAAAGAGACACAACAATTTACGTGGTTCACCCAATGCGGGCTACTCCACGGATAAAATTTCTCTCTAAATTTTATCAACTCACAATCTGGGAATACCTTTCCCGATTACAATATTTATGGGCATCAACCCAAAGGAGATACCTTCCCCTAGCTCTTCTCTTTAGTGGTGATCCTCTAGAAGACCTCTACCTCCTCTGCCCTTAGCAAGTGGAACTCTATCCACAGAAGACACCTGTCTTCCCTGCTCTGGTTGGAGATCTCTGTCCTCAACTCTATCACCGCAAAGCTGGTCCTCGAATATGCACTAAACACAGTCCTTCGGTCTAGCACAAATGTCCTCTATATTTTTCTCTGATCTACACCAAACACAGTCCTTCGGTCTGGCACAAGTCTGTCCTCTTCCTCTTTCTCTGGTCTGCACCAAACACAGTCCTTCGATCTGGCACAAGTCTGTCCTCAAATCTCTTTTTGTTCTATTACAGCCGCACTTGGTCGAAGCCAACTTTTGCACTGAATGCGCAAACACAGCAACACTCGATCGAACATCAACTTATGCACCTCTACGCAATCACAACAGCACAGTATTTGCACACTCTACTTCTCGACGATCGAACTTCTCCCCCGCACTCTATCTACGAATATCGCACTTCGAACGCACACTTCGATCGATTCGACATGACTGCTCTTTGCGCACCGTAGACTTAACTTGCGCAATTTCGATACACATTCGATCCTTTCAAACTCAAAACAACCCTCCTTTTATAGTATAAATTTCAAGATCAAAACACTCAATCTTGGTCGGCTGTAACCCTATACTCCGTCGGCTGCACAACCCTAAACATCATCGGCTCAAAGTTAACTCTATCGGCTTCAACCGCCTCTGCAACTCTCCTATAGCTTCTATCGTGAAACTACAACATGTCATGATATCGTGACATTTTTGCAGCCGTACACTTTCGTTTGGCTATTGTCGCGATATCGTGACACTTTTGCTTTTGTCTGCCTTGACAACGTCCTTGTCGTGAAATCGTGACACTTCTGACTTTTGCTGACGTCATCTTCACTCCTATCGTGAAATCGTGACACTTTAGTCTTCATTGCCTTCTTCTCTGCTTTTGTCATGAAATCATGACACATCTGCTTCTACTGACGTCATCTTCAACTCTATCACGAAATCATGACCCTTTTGACTTCATGGCCTTCTTCTCTGCTTGCACTAGCGAAAACGAAACATGTCACGAAATCGTGACACTTTCGCCTTCGAGCTCTTCCTTCTTGAATTCATCGTGAAATCGTGATGCTTCTTCTGATGAAGACTTGCTAACTGTTTCTGTCATGAAATCGTGACACTTTCTCCAACTGAATGCTGCCATCTCAACCTGTCATGAAATCGTGACACTTTCTGCATTCGCAAGCTTTCTCTTCAACCTGTCACGAAATCGTGACACTTTCTGCATCCGTACAACTTCTTTGTAGCCTGTCGCGAAATCACGACGCTTCTTATTTCAGACTCTTCCTTTTGTTGCGTGTCACGAAATCGTGACAGTTCTCTCTTCGAGCTTTTTAGCATGTCACGAAATCATGACAGTCCTCACCTCGACCTCTATAGCATGTCATGAAATCGTGACATTTTTCATGTAACTTTCTCTCTCTTCTAACTTGTCACGAAATCATGACAGTTCACACTGTGAGACTCTCTTTTTTGCATTATGTCACGAAATCGTGACACCTTTTCGTCCATACAACTTTCCTGGCAATGTGTCACGAAATCGCGACACTTTTCCTTCTCTGCCTTCCTGCACTTTTCGAGTCATGAAAATGCGACATGTCACGAAATCGTGACACTTTCCATCTTGCTCTCCTTCTCTGCCAACATGTCACGAAATCATGACAGTTTTGCTAGAACTTTCTCTCTCCTCAAACATGTCACGAAATCATGACAGTTTTGCCAGCACTTTCTCTCTCCTCAAACATGTCACGAAATCATGACAGTTTTTCTAGTCGACTGCATACTTTTTCTTACTTGTCTTTTTCTTGATCTTTTGCAAATGGGCTACTAAGAACTTCTTGGAAACTCACCGATCATGCTCTGAATAACCTTCAACAAAACAAATTCCTTGACATCAAATCAAATTGCTTCAAGAACTTCTTGACATCAATGACAACATCTACACTTGAGCAAAGGCAATGTACCCAAGGTACCCAAAATTGCCAACAATCTCCCCCTTTGTCATTGATGGCAAACCTTTACTGAAACACATCTTAGGAGCCAAAACTGAAACCAACTGTGCCAACAACTGAGAATCTCCTTTTGAAGTTTTGCTCCCCCTGACTTGAAGCTTTCCTCTTCACATTGAAGCTCTCCCCCTTACTCATATCTCTCCCCTTACTCAAATCTCTCCCCCTTTGTCATCAATGGCAAAGGGTCACCTTTGGGGCTCGGGACTAAGAATGAGCTTCTTAGCTTAGTCCCTCCCCCACCTCCTCATGAGGAGATTAAAACTGGGGTGGGAGTAAAACTCCCATTAGGCACTGATCATCATCAGTGTCTATAATTTCCTTGCCCGACCTTTTCTTGAACTTTTTGCCCGCATTCCTATTTTTGTCACTGTTCTTGTTCTTGTTCTCATCCCTGTCCTTTTTCATGCCTTGATCCTTGGACCTGATCATGCCACTGTTCCTGTTCCTGTTCCTTGGAAGATCAGCTCTACACTGTCTAGCTATGTGACCTGCATTGTTGCACTTATAACAAGTAATACTATTATTTCTGTTCGGCATACCTGTTCTTTGAATCCGCCTGTTATGACTAACCGTGTTCCTGTAATTAGTCATGCAAAAAATTGCCTTATGCCCGAACTGTTTACAAGAGTAGCAATACCCTTGAAAGAAATTACGGCCCCTAAAACTGTCATTTACTTTCCTCACTTGAGCCATGCAATGTACAGCCATGTGACCAAACCTGTGACACGCAAAACATCTATCGTGAAATTTTCCTTTATTCGACCTCTTGGGTCCCGAAAACTTCTTCTCAATCTGAATTTTGTTTTCTGTTTCTGTGCATCTATCACTCACGGACTCATGATCTGAAGTACTTTCTTCATCAGAACTTTCTTCCTTTCGAAATCTCTTACTAGATTCCCCAACTTGTTCTTTGTTCGGTTTAACAAAACCAAGACCTGTTTTATCTGTTGGATTTCTTTGACCTTTGATGAGAGACTTAACCCTTTTGGAGCTATCTTGAAACCTATACAGCTTATCCTTGTACTCTTTAATTTCCACTTCCAGAGAAGCCATTTTTTGTTCCAACTTATTATACTCAAGAATCTTAGACTCTAACTCATCCTTGAGTTCCTATGTTTTAGCTATAGAGAAGTCAAGACTTTCTATAAGATCGTCTCTCTCCATACAACATTCATCTAACTTATCCTTGAGTCTATCATTCTTCTTTCTTTCCTTTTTCAAAACACTAAGAGCATTATTAAGTTCACTTTCAAGATCTTTTATTTGTTTGCTTTCTGAATCCTCAAGGCCTTTTCCAGATTTCTTATCACTAGAGGTGCTACCTTTTTCAAAAACCATACAAGCATCTTCTTGATAGTTTTTTGAAGCATCCTTATACATACTGGAAACCAAATCATTATTTGTACAGTCATCCTCAAGGTGACCAAAATTTCCACATCTAAGACACTTCATAATAATGAATCTATGTTTCGGTTCTTCCTCCTTTTTTGATATGAACAACATCTCATTTTCCTCATCACTTGAAGAGCTTTCACTATCACTGCTAGAACACTTACTTGCTTTATCTAGGTAGAAACTCTTCTTGTTCTTGTGTGAATACCTCTTTCCTTGATTGTTGTGCTCATCTTTGTTCTTTCTGTAGTACCTGTGCTTTTCAAAATCCTTGCTCTTAACATCCTGTTTCTCTTCATCACTTTCATTCTTGGAAACAGTACAGTCAGTAGCATAATGACCGAACTTTCCACAATTGAAGCATCTTATATTTTTCATGCTTTTGTGCTTTCTAGATAACTTGCCTTTCTTGCTGTAATATGCCTCTTCATCACTAGAAGACTCATCACTCTCTTGAATCTGTTTGCCCTTTGATTTCTTGGTAGCTTTGAAAGCTGCCTCTTTCTTGACATCAACTTTCACTTGAGTTCTCAACTCAAATGCTGCAAGTATACTATGGAGCTCATCCTTTTTCAACTTATCCAAATCTTTAGCTTCCTCAATAGCAGAAATATTTTCACTAAATCTATTAGGAAGAGATCTTAAAATCTTATCACAAACATCATTTTCAGCAAGCTCAAGACCTAAGTCTTTCATGGAGTTAACAACCTCATCCATACGAAGCATGTAGTCACTAATATTTTCATCATCATTCATCTTGAGTTGTTCAAACATACCTTTGAAGTGTCTCAACTTGGCCTTTCGGACATTTACATCACCTGTGTGAACCACCTGCAATTGTTTCCACATTTCACTAGCTGTCTTGCAGTGAATCACCTTGGTAAGATCTGCCTTCTGTAAACCCTTCAGGATTGCATTCATTGCTTTTGAATTGCTGTGATGTAGGAGCCTGTCTTCTTTAGTATAAGGACCATTTTTAGGAATAGTGTACCCGTCTTCAATCACTTCCCAAACCTCATTACCAAGTGCCATTAGATAAACCTTCATTCTTGCACTCCACAGACCGAAATCTGATCCATCAAGAATAGGTGCTGCATTGCCACTTGAATAATCCATTGTGTTCTTAACCAGTTCTTCCTTCAAGCTGTTAAACCTTTTCGAAGGAACCCGCTCTGATACCAATTGAAGAACACAAGCTTATACTGAGAGGGGGGGTGAATAGTATAAGACCACTTTTTACTTTTGCTTCAAAACAACTTTCAAATCAGTATTATGCAGTGTATAGATAGCAGTATTAAAAGCAGTAATCAAAGCAATGCACAAAACACCATCCACAAAAGAGACACAACAATTTACGTGGTTCACCCAATGCGGGCTACTCCATGGATAAAATTTCTCTCTAAATTTTATCAACTCACAATCTGGGAATACCTTTCCCGATTACAATATTTATGGGCATCAACCCAAAGGAGATACCTTCCCCTAGCTCTGCTCTTTAGTGGTGATCCTCTAGAAGACCTCTACCTCCTCTGCCCTTAGCAAGTGGAACTCTATCCATAGAAGACACTTGTCTTCCCTGCTCTGGCTGGAGATCTCTGTCCTCAACTCTATCACCACAAAGCTGGTCCTCGAATATGCACTAAACATAGTCCTTCGGTCTAGCACAAATGTCCTCTATCTTTTTCTTTGATCTGCACCAAACACAGTCCTTCGGTCTGGCACAAGTCTGTCCTCTTCCTCTTTCTCTGGTCTGCACCAAACACAGTCCTTCGATCTGGCACAAGTCTGTCCTCAAATCTCTTTTTGTTCTATTATAGCCGCACTTGGTCGAAGCCAACTTTTGCACTGAACGCGCAAACACAACAGCACTCGATCGAACATCAACTTATGCACCTCTGTGCAATCACAGTAGCACAGTCTTCGCACACTCTACTTCTCGATGATCAAACTTCTCCCTCGCACTCTATCTATGAATATCGCACTTCGAATGCACACTTCGATCGATTCGACATGACTGCTCTTTGCACATCATGGACTTAACTTGCACAATTTTGATACACATTCGATCCTTTCAAACTCGAAACAACCCTCCTTTTATAGTATAAATTTCAAGATCAAAACACTCAATCTTGGTCGGCTGTAACCCTATACTCCGTCGGCTGCACAACCCTAAACATCGTCGGCTCAAAGTTAACTTTGTCGGCTTCAACCGCCTCTACAACTCTCCTATAGCTTCTGTCGTGAAACTACAACATGTCGCGATATCACGACATTTTTGTAGCCGTACACTTTCGTTTGGCTATTGTCATGATATCGTGACACTTTTGCTTTTGTCTGCCTTGACAACGTCCTTGTCGCGAAATCGTGACACTTCTGACTTTTGCTGACGTCATCTTCACTCCTGTCATGAAATCATGACACTTTAGTCTTCATTGCCTTCTTCTCTACTTTTGTCATGAAATCATGACACATCTGCTTCTGCTGACGTCATCTTCAACTCTGTCATGAAATCGTGACCCTTTTGACTTCATGGCCTTCTTCTCTGCTTGCACTAGCAAAAATGAAACATGTCACAAAATCATGACACTTTCGCCTTCGAGCTCTTCCTTCTTGAATTCATCATGAAATCACGATGCTTCTTCTGATGAAGACTTGCTAACTATTTTTTTCATGAAATCATGACACTTTCTCCAACTGAATGCTGCCATCTCAACCTGTCGCGAAATCGTGACACTTTCTGCATTCGCAAGCTTTCTCTTCAACTTGTCATGAAATCGTGACACTTTCTGCATCCGTACAACTTCTTTGTATCCTGTCACGAAATCATGACGCTTCTTATTTTAGACTCTTCCTTTTGCTGCTTGTCACAAAATCGTGATAGTTCTCTCTTCGAGCTTTTCAGCATGTCACGAAATCGTGACAGTCCTCACCTCGACCTCTGCAGCATGTCATGAAATCATGACATTTTTCATGTAACTTTCTCTCTCTTCTAACTTGTCATGAAATCATGACAGTTCACACTGCGGACTCTCTTTTCTGCATTATGTCATGAAATCGCGACACCTTTTCATCCGTACAACTTTCCTGGCAATGTGTCGCGAAATCGTGACACTTTTCCTTCTCTGCCTTCCTGCACTTTTCGAGTCACGAAAATGCGACATGTCATGAAATCATGACACTTTCCATCTTGCTCTCCTTCTCTGCCAACATGTCATGAAATCATGATAGTTTTGCCAAAACTTTCTCTCTCCTCAAACATGTCGCGAAATCATGACAGTTTTGCCAACACTTTCTCTCTCCTCAAACATGTCGCGAAATCGCGACAGTTTTTTCAATCGGCTGCATACTTTTTCTTACTTGTCTTTTTCTTGATCTTTTGCAAATGGGCTACTAAGAACTTCCCGGAAACTCACTGATCATGCTCTGAATAACCTTCAACAAAACAAATTCCTTGACATCAAATCAAATTGCTTCAAGAACTTCTTGACATCAATGACAACATCTACACTTGAGCAAAGGCAATGTACCCAAGGTACCCAAAATTGCCAACAAACAAAGATAGAAAAAATAAAATAACTACAATATATAAATTTGGCCAAAATATTATATTCTTGGATTTAACATATTTTTCATATTACAATCAAAAAGCTCTTGTGAAATAAGATCGAAATCCCAATGTGGAAAAGTGCAAAACTGCCAATATTTCTGACAGCTCATGGGGTATCCAACTCGCATGGATGTAAGTGATCCTAGGCCTTTAAACATTGGGCTCCTATGGATTCTTTTTTATAGCTAACCTGGCTGGAATTTTTGATGTGGATGCCTTTTGATGTACCTCTTCTTTATCTTTCTCCTTAAATTCAGCTTAGGTTTCAACCTTGAGTACCTCGGCTCGCTCTGCTTCCTCTACTACTTTTTCTACCACTACATGCTCCATTGCTACTCTTTCCTCCTACTCTTTGAGGCTTTCAGAGGTAACTTCATAAACTATGACTACCTCCTCCCAGGCTGGAGTGGTGAATAAGAAGGGATTACTCAATGAATCGTAAATGAATTGGAGATTCTGGACATCTTCCATATTAAGGTACTTTGCTTGCTGAGCTAGCTCAAATAGTGAAAGCTCCAAGCAAGTATATTTCTACATAAGAGGTGATGGGCTCCTCCCATTCATCAATCTCTAAGGTATCCTCTATGAAATTCCTCCAATATACTCCCAACTATTCCTTTGGAAAAGGTTTACGCCATTCATTAGTGAAGTCCAAGAATCCAAAACCAGCAAGAGTGTCAAGATGCATCATGGAAACAATATGATCTGGCTTGATGGTATTAAGGATTTTTTGGCCTTCTCTTACCAAGGCCATTATCTAAAAATAATTGTGTAAGGTGACTTTGGCAGTGGACCAGGCGTGATCCATTTCACTCAAGGGATGAATGTGTATACTGGAGTTAGCCAGAGCTTGAATTATTAGTGCCATCTCCATATATGACTCTAGCCTTTCCTCTATGCTATCAATTAATTTTTGCCCTAATTGAATCTATATGCTAGCCATCCATAAATAGTGCAATACTTGAACTATGTGTTCAACTATTTTTTCATAGTTCTAAGCCGAGAGAAGAAGCACCTCCTTAATACTTTGTGAAGAAAAACCTATAGCCTGTGTGACCTTTTCCACTAATTGATTCTTAATGGATTCCAACTGCATTTGGAGCGAGTGCATCTCTATCCTAGCTACGTATCTTTCCTTCAAATGCACTCATACCTATCGGTGCAAGTGTTCATTTTTTGTGGTTTTCTTCTCCTCTTGCACTTTGCTTTTGAAAAAGGGAGTTTCAAGTTTGATGATTTTATATTCACGTTCAAAATATTTTTGCTTGTAATACTTGCCATGCAAGTATACCAAACTCATATCAACCTGAATGTTTCCCATTTTCTCTGTGGGATTGATCTTGGTGAGGTCCTCTGTAATAGTCTCATAGACATAATCACTCGACAACATTTATCCTTGTGGCTTCTGGAATAAGGGAGTGATTTTAGTCATGTGAGCTTCCATGGTGATGGTCCAAAGACAACCTTCATGAGTGGTCGAGCTAGAGCCATAACTTCTTTTCACCTCTTACTTTTTAGCCATTACGACTAAATCAAGAACACCCAATTGATTTTCTCCATGTTGGTATGTTTTGGTGCCACCTAAATATCAGGTAATACTTGCAACTTTAAAAATGGTATGAATGGTATCAAAACTTCTGAGTGTTTAGGATCAAAGGAAGCGGATGAGACATCTAGGAGAGGGAAACCGAAATGGTGAAATATATAGAAGAACTAGGTTTGGCAGTAGTTATGCTCACTCTGGGAGGAGCCTACATACTTACGGCCTTAGTGGAAGTGGTGGTGGAAATGGAAGGGGAAGGGCATAAAAATTGGTTTGGCCTAGACATAAATGAATTGAAAGAAAGGGAGGCCGAAGAAAGATGGAGAGAAGAAGGAGAAGTAGTGAATTCGAGAAGGGAAGAATAAGGAAGTGAAATTGATACAGAAGGTATACTAAAGGGTGGAGATATGGGCACAAAAATTGTTGGGAGTGATTCGAAAGTCACTGCATGCTCTGAAAAATAAAAATAAGAAAAGTGATACGTACCTTTGGGTATGGGCACTATGTGATGCGGTGATGGAAGCAGTTGTGATATAATATTTTCCTATTGCTCTTCCACCCTCTCCTCAACATTTACGTCCTCTACAACATCCATGACCTCCACCTGAGAACTCTTCGATTGCTGATACTCCTCTTATTCTTGGATCATTGGAAACATCTGCACAACCATCATTAGAGCCTCAGTCACCTATGGGGGATTGACAATCATTGCCAAAATGACTAAAACTATAGGAACTATAGCAACTAAAACCTCAGTAGTAGAGGAGGAAATGACACTAGTCCTTGATCTTTTCATCACTTTGGAAAATGGGGGTACATTTCCCACATTCTACTTCTTTGACGTAGGTGCTTCCTCAATTTTTTGCTTTATCTACAATGACCTTCTTCTAAACACATACTATTGTTATTCCTCCTTTGGGATATCTTCTTTAACTAACGAGCGTTCACCTTTGTCCCTACTTTCACCACTATCGAAATGTTGGAAGCTTCAGGGTAAAATATTGGCAAAAGTGATAGGTTGATAAGAATCAACAAACTCGTCATAGGTTTTTGAAAATACCTCATCCAACTTCAACCCATAGGGAGTAATGGTATTTCTTCTGTGAACCTGCATTATCCACTAGTTCATAATTTTCTCTTCAGTCCATTCGAGTTCACTATAATTTACCTGGCTAAACAATCTAGGTGGAGGAATCTGATTTTTGTACCTTTTTGGATTGTACTCAACCTCCTATTTGTAGTAGTCATGCCATGGTGGAAGCACTATCATATCCTTAATATGCGAATTCATGTTAGGCCCATTAAAATTATTTCACCTTTTTTTAATGTCAAGTCGTGGACAACAGTGAAACAACTTGGCTTTTATTATTTCTAGAAATTTACCCAATGGGTCATACCTCCAATGCTGTGGCAATTCTATCAGCCCAAAATCCTACAACATCATTGTGAGCAACCGATTCTATCCAAATTGGCTCACTTCTATACTGTCAAACTTAAATGACATGTTACAGGTTGTTTTCTTTCCATGCCCTACTCCATATACATCATTTACATAGTCCGACTGGTGCACCACCTCCATAGCAAAAATGAGCTTGGTGGTAAAATATGATAACAAAAATATCTTACTTGTGAAGCCAAAAATTCTCATGACCACACCCTAAGTAAGTAGAAATATATCTCCTTTCTCTTCGGTAACTACTCCTTTCATTTCTCATGGCACCCTTTCACATGTACCACAAATTCTATGGCAGGCTCCAAAAATAAACTATTAAAACTATAAAATGACTCCCTATTTGACAAAGTGAAAGTCCACATATACAATGAGAGAAGTTCATCCCTATCATCCATTTGTTTTACTACAATAAAATGGAAGTGTTGTTTTAAATAAAAAAAATACCATACCAGAAAAGAGGTATGTCTGAATGACGTCTCTTCCCCGATTTGCAACTTTTCCAACTAAAAATTCAGTCCTCGAGAAATAAAATCAGCCCAATCAAATAAAATTGGATTGGTGATTTGCCTCATAGCTGGCAGAAATTAAAATTTAGTCCACCAAATACACTGTGCTAGGGTCACTTTCCATTTATGAATAATAGAATCTATAGGTAAACCCACAACCCATGCTAACATGGACTAGATATCTAGGTTATTGAATTATGTGAGCGAATTTAGCAAATTTAGAAGCTGCCCCATCAATGGCTCCTTAATCAACTACATCTCCATGAATTGACGCATGGATACTGTGGAGACATATCTATCCTCATTCTCATGGGTATGCAATTTTTGGAAATCACATAAGGAGGCTTCAAACCACAAGCGAACGCTTCCTGCAGTTTCTTTGAGGTAATGGTAAAAAGTATTTATCTCCTTGCATTCCTCATCGTCCTTGTAAATGGATCATAAAACTAGGCAATAAGTTGCATAAGCTTCAAATAAGTATGTACGAGTGGATACAGATACCAAAATAATTGCTAATGATATGACATTTTCAACAATATTTCTGACGTCACACCCTAATTTATTACAACCTCCACATCCTACCGCAATTTCTCGACGTTCTTGTTCTTGAAGAACACAAGCTTATACTAAGAGGGGGGTGAACAGGATAAGACCACTTTTTACTTTTATTATCACAATCAATATTATGCAATATATCAATGGCAATATCAACAATAAAAACCAAAGCAATGCATAAAACATCACACACACATGAGACACCAATTTTATGTGGTTCATCCAATGTGGGCTACTCCATAGAGAAAATATTTCACTAAAATTTTCTCAATAAATCTCTTGGGAATCCTTCCCTATTACAATGTTTATGGACCTCTATCCAAAGGAGATACCAATCCCCTAAATAAATTTTATGGATATCTATCCATAGGAGAACTCCTTCTCCTCTACTCTGGATGGTGATCCTCTAGAAGAAAACTACCTCCACTACACTAGCTTGTGGATCTCTCTCCACTAAAGACTCTTGTCCCAACTCAAAAGACCTATCCTCACTACCCTGGTTGATGGATCTTTATCCACTAGAGAACACTGTCCTCTATGCTCTGTCACCTCCAAATATTTGTCTCAAAACTGCACTAAACAAGTCCTCCGGTCTAGTACAACTCTTCTCAAACTCTATCCTCAAATTTGTACTAAACATAGTCCTTTGATCTATCACAAATCTACTCAATATCTATCTCTAGTCTAGTACAAATCTATTCTCAAATATACACTAAACACAATCCTTTGATCTAGCACAAATCTATCCTCGATCCCTATCCTCAAGCCTTAACTTAAGGCTTGTCTCAACTCTGCTAGATCTTCCCTTAAATTTAACTCAAGGGTTGAACAAATCAATAAACTCTGCTCTCAATTCTTCTCAAAGACTTATTTTAAATATGCCTTGTAAGATTCCATAAAATCTCATACTAATCTATCCATAAGTATTCTCTATAACTTGCTCAAATATGCTCTACAAGTCCTCTCTAGAACTTGCTCAAATTTTCTCAACAAGTCCACTCAGAACTTGCTCAAATCTGCTCAACAAGTCCACTCATAACTTGCTCAAATCTGCTCAAAAATTCCACTCATAACTTGCTCAAATTTGCTCAAGTCCACTCATAACTTGCTAAAATATGCTAAAAAAGTCCTCTCATAACTTGCTCAAATATACTCAACAAGTCCACTAAGAACTTGCTCAAATATTCTCAACAAGTCCACTAAGGACTTTCTCAAATATGCTCAATAAGTCCACTCATAACTTGCTTAGATCTGCTCAACAAGTCCACTTAGAACTTGCTCAAATCTGCTCAACAAGTCCATTTACAACTTGCTTAAATTTGCTCAATAAGTCCACACAAAACTTGTTCAATCTGCTCAACAAGTCCACACAGAACTTGTCCAATCTACTCAATATCTGTATTGTAAGCTTCCACAAAAGCTCACACCAAATCTGTCCATAAGTCTTCTCAAAGACTTACCTCAAATCAGCTCAACAAGTCCACATAGAACTTGTTCAATCTCATAGAAACATAAAGAGAATTTTTAGAGACTCAATATATTCTATACTAATAACAATTCTCAATTTATTTTAGTCACTCTCTTAGAAACATAAGGATAATTGTTAGAGACTCAATATGCTTCAAATTCAACTCAATGCTCAATCACTTTCACAACTCAATTTGGAATATAGAATAGTTTATTTTATGGAACTTGAACAATCACTTCACACATTCACATTACTAGGCTCAACCAACTCTACTCAACCAATCACTCAATGAAATAATCCTTGCTCACAAAACCTAGTCCAAGCATATGATCACAAACTCAAGATGTTTCCAACAATGCTCAACAACAGATTTCATATAACAATGATACTCATATTATTTTCAAACCCTAGTTCAGGTTCTTTGCTCAACAACTCACTTCAACAACAATGCTTATAAAAAAACTCTCACATAACAATGATACTCATGTTCTTTTCAAACCCTAGTTCAAGTTCTTTGCTCAACAACTCACTTCAACATCAATGCTTATAAAAAATCTCACATAACAATCATACTCATGTTCTTTTCAGATCCTTGTTCAAGTTATTCACACAACCAATGGTTTCAACAACAATGCTTTTCGAAAAAGGTTTTAACAACATTTATTTATTCTAGAAAACCTTAAAGCATTAACTCAACTCATTCAATAGGAAACCTTAATCAAGTCCTTTTTACTCCAAACTTATTTTCCAAAAAACCAATCAATCAATTCACTTATGGAAGAATATGCTCATACATTTTTCTTGATGATGAAGGGATATCATAAATATGTCACAACCACAAACACTTCTATACCAAGCTCAAAGAGGTTAGAAGATAAATCTTTCTCACAATGTAATGTAAAACTCAATTACACCTTATCACTCCATCTCAATAGCAATATTTGACAATAATATTTTCATAGAAATTTCCTTTTCAAAACACACCTTCAATTTCTCAAAATTGATATTCCAACTTAATTTCTATCTCCTAAGGTAAAATAATATTTACCTTAAGAAAAGACCTATTTACCACTTAGGTAAATAAATTAATATCACCTTATAACTCCCTAACCTTTGCACAATTAATAAAATTTCACAAACACCCTTAAAAACCTTAGCACAATGATCAAATATCACATAAAATTCTCTTATGCCTCCTAAACCTTATTATTATGCAAAAATTAAAATTAAATCATAAAAAGCTTTGATAAAACCCCTTTTCATGTTTTTAGGAGTTTCGACCCCGTGCCTTCTCCCTCAGCTGGCACCTTAGCTTTGGCTAGCCAGCCGTGTGAACTAAGCGCTCCACGTTCTTATGTTAATCCCTAAGTTTGTTTAAGACTTTTCACAAAGGCTTCAAAACCTTTGGCCTTCTCCTACATCTAGCGCCAAGCCTTACCACGAGCGGTACTCGCTCTACCTTGTTCCTTGCTCAAACACGATGCGTTGCCTTGCTTTTGCAATATTCCACTTCATGATTTTTGGATGCTCCAGATTTTTTGTTGTGTACAAAATTGAATTGCCATCTTCCCTAAGGTTTGTCTTAGGGTTTAAATACCCTTCATTTGCTTTACATACAACATCGATGGATGATTCGACTTGATGATGTCGGCTTGTATAAATTATAATTTATAATTAATTTAAATTCAAAAGAATTTAAATATTATAAATTTAATTTATAAAATTTAGACTTTAATAAAAAATTAAAGCCCTCTTTGAGTTAATATCAAATTGTCATTTGCACTTCATCGGGTTGATGAAAAATAATTTTGCCACCTTGGTTTTAATAAAAACCTTAATTCTGCCATCACAATATTAGAGAACTATCATTGTGGTTTTAATAAAAAACCTTTTAATGTGCCACCATGATTTTAACAAAAACCCTTATAAAAACATATTTGGACAACTTTTCTCCATCTCTTTGCATTGCTTCCTGGTGTTAATGATGATGTAATCCATGGTATTAATGACAGCTTCATGTATTCACTTTGGCATCAATGACAACTTTTTACCTTGACATTAATGACAACTAAATGAGATAAAAATGTCCAACAATATCCCCCTTTGTCATTGATGGCAACCCAAATTATTTTTACCAAAAAATTGACCTTTCTTTTATTATGCTCCCCCTGGCTCAATGCTCTCTCCTCTTTTCTCAAATACCAAATATCTCCCCCTTACTCAAATATCTCCCCCTTTGAAATCAATGGAAAAGAGTCACCTTTGGGGCTTAGGGCTAAGAATGAGCCTATTAGCTTAGCCCCTCCCCCACCTCCTCTTTAGGTGATTAATTTCGAGGTGGGAGTATTTCTACTCCTAGAAAGCACTATCCTTTACCTTTATCCTATTTCCTTATTATCTGATCCTTCTGATTCCTCTGATTTTTTCTTTCCATGTCCATGTTCCTGTTCCTGTTCTTGTTCATATCCATGCTTGATTCTGGAATGTCTACTCTACACCACTTTTTTGTGTGACCATAATTATTGCACTTGTAAAACTTAATGTTATTATTCCTTGGAGGTGAAAATGTCTTAAGATTTCTCCTAGTGAAGCCATACCTTCTTCTGTCATGAACCCTACAATTCATTGCCTTGTGACCAAATTGATTACATGAGTAGCAATACCTATGGAAAAGTTATTTTTTCCCATATTCCAATCTTTCATGTATCATGCACTATGAAGCCATGTGCCCAAACCCGTGATATGAGAAGCATAGTCCATTGAAGAAACCTTGCCTAGACCCCATTGGTCTCTTAGTCTCTTCTACCCGCTTCTTGTTACATTTGTTCCTTACTTGTGCATTGTTCCTTTCCTTGTTAAATTTTCTATTGTCCAACTTATCCTTAGAAGCATCACTCTCTCTTTTACTTACTTCTTTTGATGCTTCTTATTTTATGGTGTTTGATCTTGAATCTCCTTTTTCTACTTCATGTTTCCTTTGTTCTTCTTTAGAACTAAGTCATATTTTGGTGACTAATGAATTTTATGCATTGATAATCCTATCCAAAGTCTTTGGATTCTCCTCAAATTTTTGCAACTTGTCCTTAGAGCCTTTTACTTCCATCCTTAGTGAAACTATCTCATGCTCTAATATTTCACACTCTATATCTTTTGTATTTAATTTTTTGGCCATACCTTCTTCAAATTTTCTTGCCTCTTCAACCTTGATTTTGAAGTTGGTGAGTTCCTATAGAAACTTTGCTTTTGATTTCTCATCTTCTTGAGCTTGAACCCTTTATCTTGAGTTCTCCTTTTTTAATTCTTCAAAATTAACCATAAGTCTTTCACATTCTATCTCTTTTACCTTTGACTGTTCAACCATACCTTTTTCAATTTTCCTTTCCTCTTCAATCTTATATTTCAAGTCAGAGAGATCTTGTAGAAGCTTTGTCTTACATTTATCATCTTCTTGTATTTTACCCTTCAATTCTACATTCTATCTTTTCAATTCAACAATTTCCTTAAAAGTGGCTTCCTATTTTTATTTTTCTGAGTCTTCTATAGGAGCATCTTCTTTTTCTTCTATTATTTAAAGTAGAGTTTCTTCTTCATACCTATTTTGATTGTCCCTATTATCATTTCTCGAACCAACCTCTAGGATTTCATTTCCAAAAATATCATCTTCATATTCACCACTACTAAACTCGTTTCAATAACCTGCATCATGACGGAGTTGAGCACAAACAAAACATTCTTCACCTTCCTATGGATTATAAGCTACATGGTGACCTGTATTCCTACATCTGGTACAAAACTTTATCAACTTGGTTATTTCTCCATTGCTTGATTCATCTCTTGAATCTATTTCTATTCTTCCTCCTAAAACAACAATATTGAATTCATATTCCTTTTCTTTCATGACCATGTGTGTTCTTTTATTCTTGTGTCTCATGGTTCTAATTTTACCTTTCTTTGCCATTTGTGTTCTTGTAAGATCTTCCTTCAAGTTGTTAAACATTTTTTGAAGGAACCAACTCTGATACCAATTGAATAACACAAGCTTATACTAAGAGGGGGGTGAAAAGTATAAGACCACTTTTTAATTTTCTTATCACAATCAATATTATGCAATATATCAATGGCAATATCAATAGAAGAAACTAAAGCAGTGCACAAAACATCACACACACATGAGACACCAATTTTACGTGGTTCACCCAATGTGGGCTACTCCACGAAGAAAATATTTCACTAAAATTTTCTCAATCAATCTCTTGGGAATCCTTCCCTATTACAATGTTTATGGAAATCTATCCAAAGGATAAACCAATCCCCTAAATCAAGTTTGTGAATATCTATCCACAGGATAACTCCTTCTCCTCTACTCTGGCTGGTGATCTTGTAGAAGACTACTGCCTCCACTCCACTGGCTTGTGGATATCTCTCCACTAAAGGCTCTTGTCCCCACTCAAAATATCTGTCCTCACTGCCCTGGCTAATGGATCTGTATCCACTAGAGACTATTATCCTCTCTACTCTATCCCCCCCAAAGCTCTATCTCAAAACTACACTAAACACAGTCCTTCAGTCTAGTACAAATTTTCTAAAACTCTATCCTAAAATATACACTAAACACAATCCTTTAGTCTAGCACAAATATGCTCAATATTGTCTCTTGTTTGGTACAAATCTATTCTCAAATATACACCAACTCTGTTCTCAAATTTGCACTAAACACAGTCCTTCGGTCTAGCATAAATATGTCCTCGATATCTATCCTCAAGCCTTAACTTAATGCTTGTATCAAATATTCTAGATCTTTCCTAAACCTTAACTCAAGGGTTAAAAAAATCAATCAACTCTACTCTCAAGTATTCTAAAATACTTATCTCAAATCTACCTTGTAAGTTTCCACAAAATCTCATACTAATATTTCCATAAGTACTCTCTAGAACTTGCTCAAATATTCTCTACAAGTCCTCTATAGAACTTGCTCAAATCTGCTCAACAAGTCCACTCAGAACTTGCTCAAATATGCTCAACAAGTCCACTCAAAACTTGTTCAAATCTGTTAAACAAGTCCACTCAAAATTTGCTCAATTATGCTCAACAAGTCCACTCAAATATTGCTCAAATATGCTGAACAAGTCCACTCAGAACTTGCTAAAATATGCTAAACACATCCACTCAGAACTTGCTCAAATATGCTCAACAGGTCCACTAAGAACTTGCTCAAATTTTCTCAACAAGTCCACTCATAACTTGATCATATCTGCTCAACAATTCCACTCAGAACTTGCTCAAATATGCTCAACAAGTCCACTCAGAACATGCTTAAATATGTTGAATAAGTCCACACAAAAATTGTCCAATCTGCTCAACAAGTCCACACAGAACTTGTCCAATCTACTCAACAAGTCCACACAGAACTTGTTCAATCTGCTCAATATCTGTATTGTAAGCTTCCACAAAAGCTCACACCAAATCTATCCATAAGTCTTCTCAAAGACTTACCTCAAATAAGCTCAACAAGTCCACACAGAACTTGTCCAATCTCATAGAAACATAAATAGAATTCTTAGAGACTCAATATGTTCTATACTAATCACAATGCTCAATTTATTTCAATCACTTTTATAAACATAAGGAGAATTGTTAGAGACTCAATATGCTTCAAATTCAACTCAATGCTCAATCACTTTCTCAACTCAATTCGAAATATAGAATAGTTTGTTTTATGGAACTTGAACAATCACTTCACACATTCACTTGACTAGGCTCAACCAAATATACTCAACCAATCACTCAAAAAAATAATCCTTGCTCACAAACCATAGTCCAAGCATATGATCACTCACTCAAAATGTTTCCATCAATGCTCAACAATAGATCTCACATAACAATGATACTCATGTTCTTTTCAAACCCTAGTTCAAGTTCTTTGCTCAACAACTCACTTCAACAATAATTCTTATAAAACAACTCTCACATAACAATGATACTCATGTTCTTTTCAAACCCTAGTTCAAGTTATTTGCTCAACAACTCACTTCAACAAAAATGCTTATAAAACAAATATATTCTATACTCAATAACAATTCTCAATTTATTTCAGTCACTCTCTTAGAAACATAACGATAATTGTTAGAGACTCAATATGCTTCAAATTCAACTCAATGCTCAATCACTTTCACAACTCAATTTGGAATATAGAATAGTTTATTTTATGGAACTTGAACAATCACTTCACACATTCACATTACTAGGCTCAACCAACTCTACTCAACCAATCACTCAATGAAATAATCCTTGCTCACAAACCCTAGTCCAAGCATATGATCACAAACTCAAAATGTTTCCAACAATGCTCAACAATAGATCTCATATAACAATGATACTCATATTATTTTCAAACCCTAGTTCAAGTTCTTTGCTCAACAACTCACTTCAACAACAATGCTTATAAAACAACTCTCACATAACAATAATACTCATGTTCTTTTCAAACCCTAGTTCAAGTTCTTTGCTCAACAACTTACTTCAACATCAATGCTTATAAAAACTCTCACATAACAATCATACTCATGTTCTTTTTAGATCCTTGTTCAAGTTCTTCACACAACAAATGGTTTCAACAACAATGCTTGTCAAACAAGGCTTTAAAAACACTTATTTATTCTATAAAACCTTAAAGCATTAACTCAACTCATTAAATAGGAAACCCTAATCAAGTCCTTTTCACTAAAAACTTATTTTCCAAAAAACAGATCAATCAATTCAACTATGGAATAATATGCTCATACGTTTTTCTTGATGATGAATGGATATCATAAATATGTCACAACTACAAACACTTCTATACCAAGCTCATAGAGGTTAGAACATAAATCTTTCTCACAATGTAATGTAAAACTCAATTACACCTTATCACTCCATCTCAATAGCAATATTTGACAGTAATATTTTCACATGCTTTTCAAAACACACCTTCAAATTATCAAAATTGATATTCCAACTTAATTTCTATCTCCTAAGGTAAAATAATATTTACCTTAAGAAAGCACCTATTTACCACTTAGGTAAATAAATTAATATCACCTTATAACTCCCTAACCTTTGCATTATTAATCAAATTCCACAAACACTCTTAAAAACCTTAGCACAATGATCAAATATCACATAACATTCCCTTATGCATCCTAAACCTAAGTATTATGCAAAAATCAAAATTAAATCATAAAAACCTTTGATAAACCCTCTTTTCATGTTTTTCAGAGTTTTGACCTTGCACCTTCTCCCTCGTCTGGCACCTTAGCTTCGGCTAGCTAGCCGTGTGAGCTATGTGCTCCACATTCTTAGCTTAATCCCTAAGTTTGCTTAAGCATTTTTACAAAGGCTTCAAAGACTTTGGCCTTCTCCTACATGTAGCACCAAGCTAGACCACGAGTGCTACTCCTTCTGCCTTGTTCCTTGCTCGAACACGATGCGCTGCCTTGCTTCTGCAATATTCCACTTCACAATTTTTAGACACTCTAGATTTTTTGCAATGTACAAAATCGAATTGCCATCTTCCCTAAGGTTTGTCTTAGGGTTTAAATACCCTCATTTTCTTTACATACAACATTGATGGATGATTCAACTTGATGACATCGGCTTGTATAAATTATAATTTATAATAAATTTAAATTCAAAATAATTTAAATATAATAATTTTAATTTATAAACTTTAGACTTTAATAAAAAATTAAAGCCCTCTTTGAGTTAATATCAAATTGTCATTTGCACTTCACTGGGTTGATGAAAAATAATTTCGCCACCTTGGTTTTAATAAAATCATTAATTTTGCCATCACAATATTAGAGAAATATTGTTATGGTTTTAATAAAAAACCTTTTAATGTGCCACCATAGTTTTAACAAAACCCTTATAAAAACATATTTGGATAACTTTTCTCCATCTCTTTGCATTGCTTCCTGGTGTTAATGATGATGTACTCCATGGTATTAATGACAACTTCATGTATTCACTCTGTCATTAATGACAACTTTTTACCTTGACATCGATGACAACTAAATGAGCTCAAAATGTCCAACAATTACACAGTCACCAATTTCTGCCATTGTGTTGGCATATGGGTCTAAATCGACATTTTCATTCCTTCGGGCCTTCTTGGATTTAGATCCTCCTCTTTTCCTTGACTTCTTAGGCTCTACATCCTCTGTAGTCTCTTTGCTCCTCTTTCCCATTATTTCTCTCCGATGAGCGCTTTAAATGTCTTTGAAAACTTCTGCAATAATAGTTCGCAAACACAACAGAAAACAAAATTTAAAAAAATAAACTACGGGCTTTTACCTTGTCCTTTATAAAGAGCACTCTCCCAACCACCATAATAAATGCCAAACTATCCTTAGGTACCTCCGAAAGAACATGTGTATTGATTCACTCATCAGGCACTACTTCCAATGCTTTAATGATATCACTTTTCATTTTATACCAAACCATATTTGGAAAGTATGCCCTCCTTTGTCACGTAAGTTTATTGTAAAATATGTCCTGGCAATCAAAGCTTCTTCGAAAAAATAAATCGGATGTCTGAAACCAATAATATGTATTTCAGCTCCTTAGGAAAACAAAATCATCCTTCTACACACATATGAGTGCATTTTTGAATTAAAAGATTCTAGAACACTCCTCAACCTGCATGCACACTCTAAAAAACCTGTCATGCATCCAAGGAAAAACTTCCTCTGCAAGCACACTTTAAAAAATAAATGGGCTAAAAACGTTTCAAAACACACTTGTCTCCTTTATTTGGATTTTCCCTTTCTCCCTGAAATGTCTTCAACTTGTCTGGTAAATATTCATAGTGAATGCCTTCTCTTAAAGCCTTATTTGTTCTACTTTTTCGTCCAGATTAGAAAAACCTATTTTTCTAGAAAAACACAACTGCTTTTAGAGATTTCCTTTATTTTTAGATTTTTCCTCTCTTTTTAAAGGCACCCAAAATTAGTATTTGAAATATTTTACCAAAACTTAGGTTCTTATGCTTTTTAAATTTTGTCTTTTCATGTAGAGTGAAAACATTTTTTAATTTCACCTTATGATAACCTTTTTAAAATAGTGCATTTTCAAAATTAACGCGTTTTCCCCAACTTTAGGCGAACGGACGTGTCACCCCATCTCCGTAGTGAACACGATTTTGACTTCTACTTCGGTGCTTGCACTTTTTAATTTGCAACTCCTCTTTATATATATTACTTTTTTTTAGTTTGGTGGTGTGCGCTAACGCATTCACCCACCTTATGGGTGAACGGTCGTTTCGCCCTTTCTCCAAGGTGAATATGATTTTGTTTTTTGAATTGCAAGTCAACCGGGTACTTTTATTTGTTTGCTTTTTTTGTTTACTATCAAGGCAGCGCCTAGAGCCTTGCGCTCCTACCTTGGGTGAGAACACTCGAACTCCTTTATTTTTGTTTTGCACATACTCTTTGGAAGGGTGAAAACACTTTTTACTTTTGCCATGTAACACTTGTTTTTTTTTAAGGTGTGCTTCTTGCAAACAATTTTATAATGCTATATATTTAGCCAAAATATTTTAACATACAAACCAATTCAGAGTGAAACTGATTTTAAAAGAAATACTTCTTATTTTTTCTTATTTTTTTATTTATTTTATTTTATTTTTTATATCGTCACCATATAAAGCAAATAAAATACTGACAAAATAATATGGACATATTTACAAGATGGTACCTCTGTAAAATCCAATCATTGAATATATGCCTTCAAATGAAGTTCATTCACCAAAATAGTAAGATCCCAACCCTCCATGTCACGAAGATGATGCACATTTGCTGAATTCATTGCAAAAATCTGAAAATGACCTTCCCAGATTGCATCAAACTTGTGGTGTTTCCCTGGCTTGGCCTTTTTCTCGTTCCATTTTATAACTAAATCTCCCACCTAAAACCCATACTCAGGTTGTTTTCTTTCCAAACCACTTATTCATTACCTTAGTGTGATCGATGAATGCTTTATAATACTTTTCTCTATCTTCCTCCAAATGCAATATTTGTGCCAAACTTGCACTCATCGGATTATATTCTTCCTCCCCACATTTAAATAAATACAATGTTTGGAGTACTAGAAGTTCAATGTAAGTAGGAAAGATTGCTTCTTTTCTATACACCAAATCATACGAAGAATTTTTAATAGATTTTTTTATGGATATGTAGTTTACCTATAGGTTCAACAATAGGTGCCAACTCCTTTTATTATTTTTTAGTGTCCTTTTTAAAATTCGCAGCAAGTTCTTATTGGTAGATTCACCCAAGACATTCCCTTGCAGGTAGTAATTGGATGACATCTTGAGATAAATTCCATACTTGCTGGCAAATTCAGTAATCTTGGGCCCAATGAATAGAGTTTGGTTATCTATCACAATAGAATCTGGAACACCGAAATGTGTGATGAGTCCTTCTAGGAAAGAGATGACAGTGGCATGATCTACCTTTTTTGTAGGAATAGCCTCTATCCACATGGTAAAATAATTATTCATCATTAAAATATATTTATGTTCTACGAAGGAATGTGGATCAATGACCCCTATGAAGTCAAGATCCCATTGCTGAAAGGGTGCTTCCACTTGAATTGGGTGCAGAGGCAATGCTCCTTTCTTGGTCCTGCCAACATACTGCTGATATTTATCATAATGTTGACTTAATTTATGAGCATCAACGAACAGAGTAGGCCAAAAGTAACCAGATCGGATGATTTTCAAGGCCATAGACTTCCTGCATAATGGCCACTAGAGAGACCAGAATGAAACTCTTCCAATATTTTCTCCTTTTCAGACTCCTGCACACATAAGGATAATTCCATCAATATTCTTGTGAAATAACCCATTAGGCAAAAAAACATATTTGAGTGCTTGTAGCCTGAACCTCCAACATTGTGAAGCATCAAGATGTGGTTGAAACTTACTAGTAGTAAATAAGTCAACAAGCTCCTCTTTCCAGTCATGATCGCTCACGGAATGATTTGCATAATTGATTTCACCTACCTCTTCTTGCATCAGAGCTAATGATTCTGACACTACACTTTTGGCCAATTCCTAGCAGAAAGCTCATCCATAAACTAGCTTTGTCGGTCAGATATCTATGTCATATTATTTAATTTTTGAGACCCAACCTACTCTTTTGTCACCTAGTTCTCCCCGGAGAATGAAGTTTTGGACATCTGGATGTATAACATAAATGGTTGTTTTACTCTGTGAGACGAAGTGCCAGAACTTATTCAAATATTTCATCACCACATACATCTATTTTTCAATGAAATTTTATTTATCCTAGTGGGGCACAATGACTTGGCTTAGAAAGGCAATGGGATTTTCATCTCCATATTCTTTCTTTTGCATCAAAACTGTAGCATAACTCTCTTGCTCACCCATTGCATAAAGGATGAAATCCTTGGAATAATAAGGATTGATCAAAACTAGAGCTTGGGTAATTATTTCCTTGATCTCCTAAAAATATCGTCTTCTAGCCTCCGTCCATTTAAATTTGGTATTCTTCTTTAAGATCTCAATCATGGGTTTCACCACTTGAAAAATTCAGTAATAAAATTTTGAATGAAATTAATCTAACTAAAGAAATATTGTAGGTCCCTTTTGTTGGTTGGCAATGGTAGTTTTAGGAGTGCTTTAGCTCTTGTAGGGTCAATAGCCAATCCTTCTTGTGAGATCACATGACCCAAAAATTTTATTTCTTTGATAGCAAAGATTGACTTCTTCAGATTTATTGAAGTTTTGAACTCATAGCATTTTTTGAACACCTATCTTAAATGAAAAATGTGGTCTTCTCTATGATGCGAAAAAACAGTCATGTCATCAAGATAAATTACAATAATTTTATTCAATAACTCACCGAAAGTGATGTCCATTGCCTTCTAAAAGGTAGCACCAACATTTGAGAGATCAAATGGTATCCTTTGGTAGGCAAATGTACCCCACTTGGTAGTGAATCTTGTTTTATGCTGGTCTTCATATTTCACCCATATCTAGTTATAACCACAGAAACCATCTAACAATGAAAATATCTATGCACCAGTAACCACATGAAGGATTTAATAAATTTGAGGCAAAGGGTAATGATATTTTAGTGATGCCTGGTTTTGGTTTTTAAAATCAATGCACAACTGAATATATCCATTCTTCTTTCGTACTAGCACCAGATTCACCACCCATGTTGAATACTTAATCGGGTATATTATATTTACTACCAGCATCTTCAACAGTTTCGCCTTTATAAGCACTTCTATATTGGGTTTGACGAGCCACTACTTATACCAAAAAAATTTCACCCCCTCTTGAAGCTCGATGGTATGCTGAATTATGTTCTTATCATATCCCTTTAAATCCTGATAGCTCCATGTAATGATGTTAGGGTATTCATAAAATAAGCTCTTGATATCTTCTAATTCTTTTGGCATGCAATCAGTTCTTATTTTGATAATCTTCTCAGGTTCTAGCTACAATTACTTATACTCCTTCACATCCACCTTGATCCGGTGCTTCTCAGCCCTATCGTTTTTATCAAATATGCTTTATAGAAAAATTAGTCCTTTGGGAATGTGATTGTTCTCAATTGTATCATCCCCTCAATATATTCTTCGATAAGCATTCTATTATCTATGCTTACAACTTCCTTAATAAAAAAATGACTATTTGTTCATCATTTTCAAACACTTGCCAATAGATGTTCTTATCAGGGTTTGAGGGTCTATAGATCACCCGAAAATTTTTGGGTTTTCTGACTACTTGCTCTACATGTGAATAGTTTGTGCCAAGAGAGGCTAAAATATCTGCGTGTTTGTTCTATTCTTGAGATATCACCTGAATGTTCAAGGTTTTAAAGGACTCAAAAAAATCCCACACTTTGTTGCAATAGGCTTTTAGGTAATGCTTCTTAGACACACACCTATTAGTGGTCTGGTTGAAAATAAGGTCAAAGTCGCCAAAAATTTGTAAACACTTTTTAGCCTTCTTGAATTTGAGGCATAATGCTTCATATTCAATTGCATTATTCGTGCAACTCCAAGTTAGTCTATAAGAATAGGAATTTTGTAATACTTAAAGAGAGACCAACACAATACTAGCTCTTGCACCATTCTTGTACCTAGCACCATTGAAGTATAGATTCCATAATTGATCAGCAATAGGATCTGGAGAATCAAAGACCTTTTATTTTTATTTTTTTAGGTTTGGCTATAGTATAACAACCAATATTTATTTCAATCATTGCATTAAAATTCATAAGTGAGAATTCATCCTCAAGGTTAAGTTCACCAACCACTTCTTCCATTAAGTCAACTTCTTATAATTCCTTAGTCATCATATTACCTATGCCTGGAGATTTTTCTTCTTCCTCCCACTTCTCAATATGAAAAGTTGATGGCTTTTCATTATAAATACGAATTCAATTTCCTTCAAATGGAATATACAAATACGAATAGTCTAAGGAAATGTATCCTCCCAACTTTGTTATGAACTCTTTTGAGAGTCACATGCTAAAATATGGCTCCGAGTCAACCATGGCTACTTCCTAGATGACAATAATTTATGACATGCTATGTAAAAAAATAGGGATATCCTTGATTAATCCTGCCATTTTGAATGGGATCCCATCCAACTGCAACACTCCTAGGCTACTTCTTGTGTATTCCATCCCCATCACTTCGCATACTGCATTTGGCATGATAATAGTCATAGCATCAAAATTGATAAAATAGAATGGGGATGGCCTATTCTTTCCAGTGGTCGAAGTAGGTAGTGTCTATACGAACACTTATTGAGAAGGACTTATTTTAGTCTTTCACAATCTTAAGAGATTATTGTAGTAGGTCCACTTGTCCAAGCAACTAAAGTGCATCATACAAGATCACTTTTGTTGGTATCTTCTTTATTTCTTCCACAATGTTATAAATTGTAATAATTGGAGTCTTTTCTTCTACAACTTGCTCGTACTTGTCCTGGTATTGTTGAGTAACTTCCACCCTTTATCTCTTTGTCAATGATGGATACTCGAGACATTCCTTGGCTTGTTATTTTGTCTCATTTTGCATTTGAGCAACTGCTATAGGTTGTGAAGTTGATGCCTTTGTTTGTGGCTTCTCTTGAGCTTGTTTAAGTAGTAGATATTTCAATAAGATAGAATCATACTACTTAGTCACTATGCCAGCACTTTCACTGGAGGTTACCCTTTTTCATTTTGTACCTTAGGTTCTGCAGGTACCTTCAAAGGTTTTAATTCATATGGATCTATAGTTATTGGCTTCTTTTCAAATCTCGTGAGAACCAAAAATTACTCCAAGTATGGTGCCATAAAATTATGATCAACATCCATGATCATATTGACTTGTCTACCAGCTAAAATTTTTGTAAGTGTCTGTACATAGTTCAGGTGTACCATGTAGGTTTCTTCCCCATGAGGATCGTTACAAGTAGAGCACCAATACACCTTTACTGACATGCTAGTCTCTTCATTTGCTAACAACGTTGTGCTCCTCTCAAGGCCTTTACTGGTAGATGCTTGCTCTCATGTAATTGATGGGTTTTGAAATCTCCTCGATTGAAATTTAGCCTTAGCTTACTTTTTACTTGCTGTCGCATGCTTTTTTGATATTGTTCTTAAGGATGTGTTATTAGATTTCACTTCCTATAACAACATCGTGTATGGATCAGGAGGTGTAGAAGGCATTGGTAAAGGTAGAGGTGTTGGTGGCATAGACAACGACAATGGGACTGGTGACATTGGTAATGCTAGAAAAGGAACATGTGTGGGCAATTGTGGTACTATTGGAGCAAGTAACTGTAGAAAACTTAGAGTAGGAATTTGTGGGACAAGAATCAGGGTGACTTGCAGTGAACCTGAGTTCCATGAGGGAACTAGGTACATGGAAAGCATAGGTTGTGAAAATGCACTTGAATACAAATGTTGTGGAAGGTCAAGGAGGATAGGCATGGTCATTTTTGGGGGAAGCTTGCCTATAGTGATTAAATTTGACTCAACCTTTTGTGCCTGCGTGTATAGTTCTAGAAACATATTCACATTGGCTTGCCAAAAATCCATGCCAATATCAGTATTGAAAGCTCTGAAATAGTAGAACACAACTTTTTCATGTGTAGGTCGAAGACCATCAGGAATCCTTTGCCAGATTCGGGTGAACTTGACGTTGAAATCAACTATATCCTCTTGCAAATGCCTTTGGATCATCATAAACTGGTGCAACAAGGAGAATGGATTGGCTTGTTCATGAAAATTCTTGACCAATAACTTTGCCAACTGATTCCATGAGGTAATAGTACCATGTTGCAATGATCGGTACCAATACAACATTTTTCCTCTTAGAGATAACACTAGAAACTACACCATAATGTCTTTCTCAGCTATGTCGTGGATCGTAGCCAAAGAAACCACATCTTGAATATGATCATAAGCAGTTTTACTAGTACCATCATAGGTAGGAAAATCCTTCAAAGCTGCTTAAGACACTAGATTTTGCACTTGTAAATTCAAGGCTCCTGAGCTATTCCATGTTGGGAATTGTCTTGGAGGTTGTTGCTGCTGTGGTGGTGGGTTCTAAGCCATGTGAACTGGTGTATGTGATTGCACCTAAGGAACACTAGTCACAATACTAAATGGACTTGTAGGAGCAAAAATAATACCAACTAATCGTGAGGATGATATGAACGCTATATGAGATGTATGAGGTAAGGACATCATACGATGAAAAGTGACCAGTTGAGGATGATATCTTAATCTTTGGGTATCAAGTTCGTAGATCTCAATAGGATCTTTAGAATTCTTAGACTTTGATATCGTAATCATGAATAACAACTTTTATTGTATTCACATTCGGAGGTTTCTAGGTATAATCGAGTCACCAAATGCTCCATCTATCAACATGAAGATGAACATCAAACCTTAATACTATGGAAAATGGGACTTTCGAAGTCCCACCAGGTGTGCCAAAAATTGTTGGTTAAATATCTATCTAATAAAAAAAACTATGTTTGTGCACCCTAGACATGGATAACATTGAAATACCAGAGGAAAGGAATGTCCTCCATGCCAATATCTAGAGAGGATTGGCTCCCAATATAAATCCTACACAGGTTAAAAACTAGATTTGCAGGAAAGAAATTAGAAATTGCAGGAAGAGATGGGAAATATAGCCATAGGTCGAAGGTGTAGTATTTGGGGTAGACTAATAATAGGAAATTCACCCAAGGACAAATCAACATGTAATAAAAGAGAAGCAAAAAAATTCACTCATAACCTTGTGTAGCACCCTAAAATTGGCACATTTAAACCTTAGTAAAAATATAAAAATTCAAATTTTAACCTCAAACTGCCCGTTAACCACCTGTTACCCACTTTCCTAATTTTTCATGCCATTTTTAGGATTTGTTTTGACCGTTGGATGATATCATTGCAGATTAGATGAAATCATCCAAGATCTGACGAATTCGTCTGGAACAGAACATCCAGATGATTTCGTCCCAAAACTAAATTTTCATAATTAGCTTCTATTTCAACAACCTCTCCAACTTGGGTAGAAGCACGTCTACGCAGTTGGAGATTCCCCCATTGGAGATCTCCCAGATTGGGATGATCCCAAACCTCCTAACCTCTCCCTAATCCTATATAAACTAAGATTTTATCAGTTTATCCCCTTGACTCTCCTCGTAAATCTTTTCCTGAAACTCTACTTAAACCCCCTAAAATTCCACACACCTCAGAGCATCCTCATACCATCATTTGCATTCAGTATTTCATGTTTTCTTGCAGGAAGTTTACTATTTTTCAATCGAAGCTAGCTCGGATCATCGCAAGCGATTCCGGATGATTTAGGATGATCCTATCGAGGAGTGCAAACGATCTCATACGATTGGAGGTGATCCTAACTGTAGTCCAGATTGGGGGCAATCAAAGTCCATAGTTTGCATTTCTTTATTGTTTTTTGCATTTCTTTATACATTAGCTTAGCTATTATGTTTATGCATCTTGGAGTTCACCTCATTTAGCATAACCGCATGATAAAGTTAAAATCAATCATTAAATCTACTGCATTTCTCTTATATGTTATTTGAATCTATTATTTAGGCATGTTTGTTGTTATTTCTATAATTCTCCTTTGCTTCTGCAGTTGCATATTTGGTATTTTGTATCTATTTTTGTGATTACAGGTTTCTGACGAGTTCGTCAGATCTTAGATGATTACATCTGATCTCAAATGATTGACTGTGATTTGAGACAATATTGTGAAATATTAGATGATTACGTATGAGTTGAGATGATTTGGACTGCTACAAAACTCAGAATCTTCATCAGACATCCAAAATCAGGTATGTTCTGTCCCATTCGGCACATTCTTTGTGTTTAGCATTTATTCATATTTTTTGTACCCATAAAAATCAGCATTGGCATATAGATTAGTTTAGATTCATCTTGGCCAAACCTAGGAATTGAATGATTAAAGTACAAAATGAACACATCAAACCCACTATCAACCTAGGTGTGGAAACTGTCACTCAAAATTTTCCTAGTGAAACCACCATCTGTCGAAAATTCACCCTTATACCCCTCCATCGAGAGGCAGGACCTTCAAAGGGCCTCTCAGTTTGAGGTATTGTCCCATCCTTCTCGCATCCCCATTTCAGGCACGAATCCTATAGCTTTAAGGTAAGGATGCAAAAATTTTGGAGCAATACATCTTGGAAACACAACCTCCAAAATAACACTCCAACATTCACTCCCTCACTAGCAATATTTAAATTCGGATGCAAAATTCAAATTCAATAGCAAACAAGAATCATGAGCATAGAATAGAAATGTATGAATACATAAGGAAGTCGCACACAAGATCACTTGCAAATTCAGAAGCATTGTGTCTTCTATTGATGTAGAGAACTTGGAAAGTTTTCTCGTAAAATGTCTAACCTCCTCATTTTTTACAATGAATATTAAGTAGTATTTATAGAGGATTTCACCTCTTTCATTAAATGCACATGGAGATAGGATGTTTACAATTCAGAGACCACTATGAGAAAATTCTTCCTTGGAAATATTGAAAATACATCCTCTTGAAACAATGATCCAACTTCTTTGGAAATTCTTCCATGAAATTTGCATTTTTTAGATTCAATGCACAGAAAATTGTAAGGCTTGGCTGTTGACTAGAGATGTTCGCCATCTTGAAATTACTCTCTTGCTTTGGAAATTATGAAAAATTGTATTACATATTTAATACGACTACCTTCCCTACTCGAGATCTATAATTCGAGTTACTCCTTGCCTCCATCATTAAATATCTCCTATTAACCTACCCTAAGCGCCTCTAAACCCATGGTAACATTGATAGCTCCTTTTTCATGATTAAAACAGTGAGTAGGTGCACATTTACTTATTCCAGATCATGCATTGGGGGAGAATACACCTTTATAAATTCAATGGGTCACTTCTTCCTTTAGCCACGACAACATTTCTTCCTTTTATTCCAGGTGCAAAACTAAATAGCTACGCATAATTTTTCTTTTGAAATCATGTTCGTCCCCAAAAGGGGTGACAGAGAGTCGCATTTCCATTGGGGCAAACACAATGTTGACTATTCAATGTTTCTCCAACCCTTAGTGCATTAGCCTGGCCATTCAATAATACATCCGCCCAATTCTATTTTTTATAGCACGTTCGCACGACTTTGGTATTTAGAGTACGTTCACCCAAAGGAGGGGCAAATGGATCTTTTGTCCCTCAATCAGGGCGAATACAACTTTGACTAGTCAACCTTTCAACTTCAATGTCGTTCACCCCAAAGCGAGGTGAATGCACTTTTTTGAGCCAATTTCTTCTCTAATTCCATTACGACTTAGGACTTTCACCAAACGTTCTTTTGTTGCGACAGGAAGGATAATTCCTTGGTTTTTCAAAGACGTTCACCCCAAAGTGGGACGAATGAAGTCTTCACACCAACTTTGGGGTGAACATGATTTTCCCTTATGCTTCAACTTTGAGTGAAGTCATTAATTGGCTTCCTTTTGAAAATTTAGTCATTCTTTATTTTTCTTTTCTTCCTTCGCTTCAACAAGGGATGCACAGGGTCTTTTGTTCCTTGGTTAGGACGAACACACTTTTTTTTAGAAGAGCTTTCAAACTCGGATCTTCAACACATTTTTTCAACTTCTTTCTTTAGACACCCATAAGAAAGTATATACAAACAAGGAGATAAAAAATAAAATAACTGCAATATATAAATTCGGAAAAAGTATTATATTCTTAGATTTAACATATTGTACCGTATTACAATCAAAATGATCTTTTAAATCAAGATCAAAATCCCAATGTGGCAAAGTGTAAAACTGCCATAGGATACAACCGGGAATCTAATTAGATATAGCCAAGATAGATGGTGTCCTAAGTGACGAACAAAATTATTGATGTACCATGACTCTGTTATTAGGATTTAGGTATAAGAGTTGGTCCCTCTAACTGAGGCAAGGAAGATTATTATCACATTTAAATAGATATGCAAAAGGAATTTTGGCGTTGATAGTTAGATTTAGAAGGATAAGGTTCACCCTATTGCCAAGTTGTCTTTAATAAGAAAAGATGTAATTAACACGAGATTGTAACCCTTGTTGTTCACAAGGACTTCATTCTTATGTTTCTCTTAATTCTTGCTTCTTTATGAGGAAAATCAACCAAATGGATGCTAAGATTACCTCTCTTAACGTGGAGATCTCCATGAGGAGGTTTATAGATAACAAGTACTAGTATTTATTTAGAATGGCCTCATACCATTTGTCTATTTTTTTTTTAGGAACCTACTATTAAAATAAAGCACACTCACACAAAATATTGAAAAATAGCTCACATACATAAAATAACGCAATATCACTATGTATAAATCAATTATAGGAATGAAAAAATCTCACAATAACACTGAATCATGGGCCTTTTCGAGGGGACAACCTCCTTCAATATTTCATTAGCTTGCAAAAGGATAATCTTGTACATGTCTTCATATATTTTTAAAGGAAAACTACATGCAACCCTACCTAAATGCTCAAGAGGTGGCTTACATGCAAAATTCCACTCGAGCTAGAATCTCCCACCAAATAGCAGTTACAATCTTGATAAAAATGGTTACATGAAATGGTACCACTTGGTGAGGTATCTTACTACATCGGTTACAATATTGATAAAAACGGTTACATGAGATGGTACAACTTGGTGAGGTACCTTGATTGCCACCTACATTACTAAGTATTGCATAATAAAATTAAGATAGGATCCCCACGTTATAAGTGCATTATTACATAGGTAAATAAGAATTACAACATGGTGTTAGGATAGGATCCTAACATGTCCTTCCCCTTCGAAAAGCTTTGTCCTCAAAGCTGAAATTGAGGAAACTAGTTTTGGAGTTTATGGAAAGGCTCCCATGTGGCATCTTCTGGCTGGAGTCCACACCACTAGACAAGGACATCTGTGATGGTACAATTATAGAGAATGTGGGTGCGACGATCTAGAAACTATTCTGGTACAAGTAAGATGGACCCTTTCTCATCCAATTCTGGTAATGTTGATTGAACCTATACCTATGTGCCCACAACTTTCTTGAGAGATGAAACATGGAAAATAGGATGGAGCTTGGATGTGGGTGAAAGAGACAATTTGTAAGCAGTGGAACCAATCCACTCTAGAACTTGGTAGGGCCCATAGAATTTTATAGCAAGTTTTTGGCACCAACAGAGTTAGAAGGATGACTATTTGTACGACTGCAAGCAAAGGAAAACCATATCACCCACATCAAAGCTACGATCAGATCGATGTTGATTAGCATGTTGTCGTATCTGATTTAGGGCCATGTCCAAATTATGCTTCAACTGATGAAGGACATCGGTCTATTGGCAAAGAGTAATATCGACTGCCTGGACCCTGCAGCTACCTGGAATTTCTGAAGGTGTGTGTAGAGGGCGCCCATAAACAACCTCAAAAGGAGTGAGTTTGGTAGCTGTATGATAGGACGTGTTGTACCACCATTCGGCTAGAGGAAGCCACTTCAACCATTGAGAAGGATGATCTGATGCAAAGCAATGAAGTTTGGTATCCAAACATTTGTTGATAATATCAGTTTTACCATATGTTTGTGGATGATAATATGAACTCATTTTGAGCTTCATTCCCTGCAACTTAAACAACCCTTGCCATAAATGACTATTGAAGGTTGGGTCTCGATCGGACACAATGGAGGTGGGCATACCATGAAGGCAAAAAATAGAATCAAGAAATATTTGGGCAATGGTGGAGGTTGTGTAAGGATGGGCAAGGGGACAAAAATGAGCATACTTAGAAAGGCGATCCACTACCATGAGAATAAAAAAATTATCACCTGATTTAGGTAACCCTTCGATAAAATCCATAAAAATATCAATCCAAACTTGATCTGGAATGGGCAATGGTTGAAGAGTACCCGAAGAATGAACTATTTCACCTTTCATCCATTGTCAAGTATCACAAGCTGCCATGAAGTCACGGATGTCCTATTTCATCCCTTTTTAGAAGAATGTGCACTTGAGGGATTCATATGTTTTGAGAAATCCAAAATACCTGTAGAGGGAGTAGTGTGTAGTTCCTTCATGAAGAGGTCGTAGAGTGGTGAGGCACGGGGAATAACAATGTGTTGGTGATAACATAAATCTTGGTCATCCCAACTGCAGCCTAGGTATGAAGTCGGATCAACTTGAAGTGAATCCATAAAAGCTTGCAGATCTACATCTTGAAGTACCTCCTATCGTAAGGAATCTATCCATTGGGGGACAGGTGCGGAGATAGCACATATCATACTAAGGGCCTCAAATTGGTGAGAGAGAGCATCAACCATAAGATTTTATTTGCCCTTATTATAGGTGATATCATAATCATAGCCCATGAGTTTAGAAACCCATTTTTGTTGTTCTATGGTAGAAACCCATTGCTCTAAGAAATATTTGAGACTCTGATGGTCTATTTTAATGGATAAATGGTGCCCAATGAGATATGGTCTCCAATGGATGACAACATGTAAGGTGGCCAACATATCCTTGGCATATGCAGATTTACCCAAATTACGCTCAGAGAGTGCCTTACTATTGAAGGCCAAGGATCTCCATTCTTACATCAATACTTCCCCAATGCTGTGTTCGGAAGTGTCACTGTCAATGAAGAATGGTTTAGAGAAATTTGGCATGGCTAGAATAGGTATGATGGTCATGGCATGCTTTAATTCAAGAAAGGCATGATTAGTGGGCCCTGTCCAAGTGAAAGAGTCCTTTAACATAGATGTGATGGGAGCTACTATTTTCCCATAATTACGAATAAATTTCTTGTAATAACCTGTAAGTCCTAAGAATCCCCGAAGTCCTTTGAGAGTGCGGGGTTTTACCCAGTCCTTAACTACCTGAATATTCTTGGGGTCGACCTTGACACCATCTTTGGAAATAATGTGTCCTAAATAATCCACTTCAGTTAGACCAAAGGAGCACTTATACTGCTTAGCAAAAATTTGATGTTGGTCCAATAACTGTAATTTCTGATCCACATGGGTAAGGCGTTATTCTCACGAGTGGCTATAAACCAATACATCATCAAGGAAAACCAAGATGAAATTCTGCATGAAGGGACAAAAGATGTTGTTCATAAGGCTTTGAAATGTGGATGGTGCATTTTTCAAACCAAATGGCATTACCAAGAACTCATAGTGACCTTCATGAGTACAAAAAGCAGTTTTTGGAATATCCTCGTCCTTGAGCTTGATTTGATGGTACCCTAAATGAAGGTCCAACTTGGAGAAGTACATAGCTCCATGTAATTCATCCAATAATTCATCCACTATCGAAATGGGAAATTTATCCTTGATGGTGATATTATTGAGCTCACGGTAGTCTATGCACAATTGTCACGAGCCATATTTCTTGCAAACTAGAAAAACTAGAGAAGAATAGGGACTGGTACTAGGTCGAATGACACATGCCTTGAGCAATTCCTATACCATATTCTCTATTTATAACTTGAGAGCATGAGGATATCGATACGGTCTGATTTTTGGGGGTGCACTACTCAAAATTAGTGTAATAGCATTGTCATGAGAGCGACAAGGTGGCAGTGTAGTTGGTTTTGAAAAAATGCCATTGTGCTTGGTTAGAACAAGTTGCAAATCTATTGGAAGTGGATTTGTTGTAGAAGTGGGTGGCTGAATTGAAAATAGTTGTGCAATGACCCCACGGGAGGACTTTTTCAACTTCTACATGTGATTGGAATTAATAATTTGTGTAGGGCCAACCTTAATACCCTTGAGGGTATATGTTTATCCATTTTGTGAAAATTATAGCCATAGTTCGACAAGGTTGCAGGATAAAGTACCCAAGGTGCTCATCCATTGGGATCCTAACACAACATCACATCCTCCCAATTGGAGGGTGAACATATCTTGCTTGAGTTCATAATCTCTTATCTAAATTTTGACATTTACCTTTACAAGGTAAGGTGCCTCCATTGGCCACTATGACTTCAAAATAATTGCATGAGTGTATATAGCAGTTGGTCTGTTTGGCCACCCGAGGATCAATAAAGTTGTGCGTACTGCCTAAATAAATAAGAATTGTGAGACGGTGCTTGAAATAACCCACAACTCTCATGGTTTGTGGGGTGGTAATCTCGGTAAGAGCATGGACTAAAATTTATGTTGGTGTTTCTGATGGTTCCTCTTCTTGTGGATTTGGTGCCTTAGTTGTATCACTATCCTCATAACTATGGTCACTATCTTCTGGTTCCTCCACATCTATTAAAAAATCTCTTATTTGCACATCTATGCCCCTTCATAAACTTTTCATCATAATTATAACATAACCCTTGGGCGCGACACACATCCATTTCCTCTGTAGTTAGCCGCTTGGGAGCAGGAGGTTTATTATCAGTATTATTTTGGACTCGAGTAAGGAAAGAAGGTCGGTTATGCAAAAATAGTGGTGTCCACCTTTGAGCTGAGAGTTTAGATTTAGCCAATCGGGATAAACTGATAGCCTCCATCATGGTGTGGGGTTTGAACATCTTGACTTTAGCCTGGAGATCATATCGTAACCCACTAACAAAACATCTCATAAAGAATCCCTCATTCAAACTCTTAGTTTTATTAGCCAATTTATCAAATTGGGTCTGGTCATCACGAACAGAGGTGGTTTGTTTCAGCTTTGTCAGTGTACCTGTCATCATAGTCATTAGGGCCAAATCAGATGAGTAGTTGGGACTCAAAGTCCTCCCAAGATAGATCAGGATTAGCAATTTGTAGCCATTGGAACCAATATAAGTCCTCAGATTCTAGGTTGAAGGAAGCCATCTGGACCCGATGATATACAGGGACATTATGGAGTCAGAATAATTGATCAACCTGACATAACAACTCATCGACATCCTTTCCACTGAACTTAGGGAAGTCTAATTTAGGCATTCTGAAGGTTGGATCTCGATCAGCGTGATTGTTATCTGGTGTTCATTGACCTCGTTCAAAGTTTTTAGCATGATGTTCAATTTTGGTTCTACCTTGCAATTTGGTCTCCATCTCTATGAGTTGTTCTTCTAAGCGGATTCTAGTGTTATCCTGATCCAGTCGAAGCTCTTGAATCTTTGTACTTATGTTCTTGTTTGTAGAGGTCAATTCAATAATGGATTTTTGCAGGTCGGCCAATAATGTGCCCAAGTCTAAATCCTTTTGTTGTTGTCCTCGAGTACTGCTTGCCATTGTGGTCCCTCTTGTGCTGATTTACTAAAAGTAGACCTCAAATTTTCAAGAGTTACTATTTTTAGTAAGGGTCCAAAATTTAATTTGTGAAATGAGTTGCAACACTGATTTTAGGATAGGGTCCACTCCGGTGGCAAGTCGATGTCAAGGTAATTTCTTCCACTTGTACTTAAAATTTCACCAATGAGTCCTTGAGGGTCTTTTGTGTAGAATAACAAGTAGATTCTATTCCCAAAAATTTGGATCAATTTTATGGACCGATGAAAAGTTATGGCCTTAGCAAGAAAAATCAAAATTTGTTATTTTTAGAAATTTGGTGCTAAATTTGACTAGGAATTGCCAAGGACAATTTTGTCTATAATAGAGTGTAGAATTTTCTGCTAAATTTTTGAGTCAATCCGAGCTCTGTGTGAAGAGATATCCCTGTTTTAATAAAATTTCAATGCCTTTTTTTTTGGGTGTTTTCAGTTTTTGATTTGGAGTTACAGTTCAAAATTTGGGACCTAGGATCAATTGTTTCGGACCTATATACTGCACCCTGACCACCCTATCACTATCATGTTCTTTCCTTTGTCACCTGTATTACAGTTACTGATACTATTCCTATCATTGACCCTAGGGATTCTTTGACATTAATAGTACTTTTTTTTACACTAGAAATCTATAATTCTGGACTGTTACAAAGGGTTGTTACTGTCAACCTGACTATCTCTATTACTGACTAGACTATTTCTGTCACTGTCTTGACTATTCTATTTTTGACCATGGGATGCTGTAGACACTTGCAAGATCTATCTTAACTGTTGGTGCATGCAAGTTTGTTTTCTGTGATAAGGAATGTCTTTTCCATATGCTCACTTTTAGGGTTGTGAATGCAGGTTAACATAACAAGGATGGTGTTGATTTGTAGGTGGAAGTTATGTTTTGTAGAACCAGGTTATACTAAGCAAGGGAGTATGTAATACCCATAGGCCCTTTGTTATACTGCAATGATGAACAATAGTGATCGGATCAATATTTTAGGCCACTACTCAAGGAGGATTCCACACATACCCTTGAGCACACTATTTGCCTCTTTGACAGTACGAGAGGGTAATCGTCCGAGATGTTGTGTCTCGTGGACTATTTATAATACAAGGTCAAAAAGCTTCCTAATGGATAAAATCTTGTTTAAACCTAGATTATCTCTTGATATAATCGAAGATACGTGGGAGCTCAATTTCGTGCATGAGTGTTGTCTGAGGCCTAGGTATTGGAGCCTGATCCCCCCTCACTTCACTAAATGCTTTATGGGCTATCTAGCTTAGCCAATAACAACATCTCATTCATGATATTTTAAAACCCTCGGCACAGGGTTTCTAACCTACATAACTACTATTTTTTTTTTAGTATTTTTTGATTTTCTACAAAAAAATGACTATTTTTTTGGATTTTTTTTTATAAAGGAAAAATAGAAATAAAAATACATAGGAAAATTATACCTAACAAGCAGAATGACTGGCAAAAATCATCTCAGTTGCAACAAAACTTGGCCCTGGAAAGCGCTCTAATACCACTTGTTAGGAACCTACTATTAAAATAAAGCACACTCGCATAAAATACTGAAAAATAAGTCACATACATCAAATAACGCAATATCACTATGCAAAAATAAATTACAAAAATGAAACAATATCACATTAACACTAATTTACGGGCCTCTTGGAGGGAACAACCTCCTTCAATATTTCATTAGCTTGCAAAAGGATAATCTCGTACATGGCTTCATATATTTTTAAAGGAAAACTACATGCAACCCTACCTAAATTCTCAAGAGGTGGCTTACATGCAAAATGCCACTCGAGCTAAAATCTCCCACCAAATGGCGGTTACAATATTGATAAAAATAGTTACATGAAATGGTACCACTTAGCGAGGTATCTTCCTACATCGGTTACAATATTGATAAAAACAGTTACATGAGATGATACCACTTGGCGAGGTACCTTTATTGCCACCTACATTACTAAGTATTGCATAATAACATTAAAATAGGATCCCCATGTTGGAAGTGGGTTATTACATAGGTAAATGAGAATTACAACATGGTGTTAGGATAGGATCCTAACATGTTTTAAGAAGATCTTGTATGATTCTAAGAAAAAATCCTTGGGCTTGGTATGAAAAAATCCATAATAATTTTCTTGTTATGGCTTCTCCCAAAATAAGATAGAGCATGGCATTTACATCAAGCATCATGATGGTCCTACTTTTACTATTATGCTTACTGTTAATGATATGATTATCACTAGGATATTTAATGAACAATGAATAATAATATTTGAAGCCATGGATTTGGGAGATATTAAATATGATAGAAACAGAATTACCTCACTAGATTTTTGGCATTTATATAATTTATTATACTTTAAGGGTTTTTTTGAGTACTTTTATGCTTTGAGTATTTTTTAGAAGTTTAGGATGGAAGACCATAAATCCAATTGATACCATGTTTACTTTGGGGCATAAATCTTGAGAATATTTTCTTTTCTTTTTTAGCGAATTTTATTATCTAACAGTCTCTAGTGAGGAGTCTTCATTGTCTCTATCATACTCGCTACTATTATTTATTCTAAATACATGTATCATCATTGGATTCATTAGAACGCTTTCAAAAATATTTTGTCCTACACTAGAGGTGTATTTTGTATGGGATTTTTGGTAAGCCGCATAATTTTCCATTATTTTATAAACATGTTTAAATGGAAAATGGATGAGTGATTGATGAGCCAAAATTCAGTCTATGATATTTATTTTACTCTTGAATTTGCATTAATTTCTAGTTTGTATGAAACAATGTGACATGTCTAAGTTATTTGTGATATGAGTATTGTAATGTAATTACATATAGGAAAAATAGTGTCTAGATGTGAATGTTCCTTGATAAGTTGGATCTTCCTTTAAAAAATGCAGACAACGCTCTCTAATTATGACTATGAAGGGACCATTCATTTGGTTCATAGTCTAGTTGGCCATTAGTAGACGAAGCGTATTGATATTGAGATGCATTAAATTTGGTACACTCGTTCTCAAGTTCAATGTATGTTGGCATGCATAAGCTATATGTAATAGATCATGGATATTTTCAAGAAGATCATGCTAGAGGTTTTCGTTCATGTAGTTGTCATATAGTATAGATGTAGAAGATATTCCATTAATCAAATCTAACAACTCAATAATTTCATCTTGGTCATGCATTTTGTCATGTTGCTTATAACGAGTTGATCTTGGTTTTCATCAATATTAACATGGAATACAAATATGACTGTAGTCATGTGGGCTATTTAGGTGCTACAAGTTTTGAAGGAACCTTCATATTAGCTCATATCCAATATATTTTCATCTTGTTCGATGTCATTTAGTTGAAGACACACACTGAAGAGGATGCACTTTATGAGATATCACTATTCAATAATTAGTTAATTGGTATATCATCCATTTTGTTATATATATATATATATATATATATATATATATATATATATATATATATAATATGATAAATTTATGCTAAACAAAGAAGACATGTTTCATCTAAATATTTTTTTTTGTTGTCGTCTTTTTAAACTTTTCATAAAAAAAAAATTTAGGCGTGTGTTTTAAGAACTAAAATAAATAAATAAAAATTTAATAATTATTATCACGCTTTTCATTCTTTTAAATGTGTTTTTGTTAGATTAATTATATGTATAACAAATTAATTTTTTATATTAATATTTAAATTGGTATTTAATTTTTTTTATATTATCTTGTATAGCCCTGTAAAGGGGGCGTAAGTCCAAGGTTCAAATCTCGGTCTTAATTAGACTTAACGTTTGTCCCTTTTCTCGTGCTTACAAGGTTTAAGGTTTTAAATGATTGTGACATAATGGTTATAGGGAGGAAATGCGTGAAAAACTGTGTAACGGTCATAAAAATGAAACAACTGTCCGAATTTGTGGCAGCTATGGATATATATATATATATATATATATAATAAAGGAAAAAATAAAAAACTTTATTATTATATAATAGAGGAAGAGTTGAATCTATATAGGTTAGGATGGATTGGATAGGGAGACTTGGCTTAGTTTGATGTAGGTCATATCTCTCGGGGTTGAAATGTTGAACGGCGGACAAAACTAAACATCAACCGAGTCAAACAAAATAATAAAACCTATTCAGCGGTTGAGGGGGAGACCGGGTCGAATTGGTGCTCGTTCAATCTCCATGTCAATGTCAATAGTCAACAGAAGGATGAGTATAGAATAGAATAGGTTCGAGTGCAGACCTTATAAAACCCGTAGCATACGTTCACTTCCTTTCACAGTCTGCTCTGCCCTCTTCTGTGTATACAAATAAAAAAACATAAGAATTGCGCTTTCCTATCCGTCTGCAGCACGTACATCTCTTACTAGGCAATTAATTCATCTCTCACACAGGGACAGACCCAGATAAATCTATACAAAACCAGATATAGGGCGATAATGCCTATATCGTTCCTTCCTTGCCAGGGCCTACAACTCTGTGCTCGCCTTGGACAAGGCTTACCCTCTGCCTCTCTTCCCTGGCATGCTCGAAAAATTTCCTAAAAAAGTCGAACCAACAGTGTGGTGGCCACAAGAAGAAGAAGAAGATGAAGAAGAGCAGCAACCATCTCATCCCCGTTCCCCACTGAATAACAACGTCAACGGATGGAGTGCAGACTTGGAAAACCATTTGAGAGAGGTTTCACAGACGCTCAAGAGCGCCGATATACCAGAGTTCGTGGAATTAAGTCACAAGGTACTGCAGGCAAACACCGTTCTTGCCATCGGAGCTCCATTGCTCACGGGGATGGCAGGGGCACTCAGTATGTTCGGCTCAGGCTCAAATATGGCAATGGTGGCTGGAGTGTTAGGCATGGTGGCCAACACTCTGAGCCATGGAGGTCAGATTGGTATGGTGTTTGAAATGTACAGAAACTGCGCTGGTTTCTATCATTTTTTGGACTCCTCCATCCAACGCACTCTCGCCCAATCAGATCCACAGCGCAGAGAGAACGGAGAGTTATTTCTGTGGAGGTTGGCCTTGCAGTTGGGCCGCTCTCCACGTTCTCCTCTCTTGGATTCCGCCTCCAAATTTGCAGGCAGACTTTTTTAGTTGCCAATATCTTTTCTCTTGCAAACAGACTCAGACTCAGTTGCAGGTGATTTTTCCCCGTTCATCTACACACTGAGTCTCATTCTGCGCTGTACACTATACTGCTGTGCATCTCCTGTACATAAAACACATACGTCATGAATTGATACTCACTCATTTTTTTGCCCTCAAACCGAGTTTTGCTCTCAAATCGTTCGTTATATTCTGGATTCTGGACAGCAATATGCCTATACAAATTCTGAAATTATAGTGCATTCCAAAACAATTGGTAATGTTGTCATAGATAGACTGAATATGTTATATATTTACACACGATAACATGAGCCTATTCATAAAATTGTTATTTTAAAAGTGGGACCGTGACCTCTTGTTATAGGTTTGTTTATTTTATTTTATTTTATTTTAAAAGTGGGACTGTGACCTTTTGTTATAGGTTTATTTATTTATTTTTTAAATGGTACAATTATTTATTTATTTAACATGGTGAAATGGGTAGCCGCCACGAATTTGAGCAGGCTGTCCAGCTTTTATGGCCGTCACAGTATTTTGCACTATCCGCCCCGGAAGCCGCCACACAAATCTTCGCACAGTCCACCTTTATAACCGCCATGCCACAATCATTTTAAACCTTTTACGCCGCTAAAAGCACTAGGAAAGGGACACGTGTTCAATTCGACGAAGCCCGAGATTTGAACCTTGGACCTCCGCCCCCTATGAGGTTTGGATGAACCAATTGGTCTACACCTCGGACCTAAATGGTACAATTAAGTAAGGTTAATTTTTTAATTTTTTAAATCAAAAGATATTATTTAAATAAAAAAATAATTTAGAAAAATATTTTTATAGATAATTAATAGTTTTAGCCAAGAATATTGGTTAAATTTAATAAAATTGTTTAAACAATGTATTACATAAAGTACTTGTCAATTACAAACTTATGTTGTCATTTTTGAATGGTTGGCTTTCAAAAGGTGGTTTTGGTAATTCATAATGGTAGAAAATATTGGTCCAATCCCCTCTTGGGATTAAGGGATGATTTTGTCATTCGTCTGTGGAGATCTTTATCAGAGGAGTTGAGGCTAATTGTGGTACGTCAAGAAGATGTAGATGACCAGTTGGTTTGGGATGGGGACAACAAGGGTTCCTACAGAGTCAAGTCAGCGTATGAGCTATTGTGTTCTGATTTGATTAGTCATTTCTCAGTGAATTTAATTTGGTTTAAGAACTTAAAGTCGAAAATCAACATGTTTTATTGGTTGGTGGTGCAGAACAAATTTCTCACATTGGAAAATCTCCTTAAAAGAGGTTTAATCTTGGTCAACAAATGTTTTTTGTGTAAGAAGGATTGGGAATCAACTTCTCATTTGTTACTCAAATGCTAGGGCTTTCAAGAGGTGCTCTCGTTTATTGTTTTGTATTTGGGTGCTGCATAGGTGCTACCAAAATTAATTTTTGATTGTGTTTCATAGTAGAGATATCAGTTTGCCTCCTTGAGGCTTAAATGTTGTTGGAAGTTCCTTATTCATAATGTGCTTTGGGGGGTTTGGAAGGAACGTAACACTAGAGAATTCAAAGACGTAAAGAGTAATTTGGATCATATTCATATTAGAATTATTTGGAAGGTGGTGGAGAATGTTTCGTTAGTGTTCAAAAATTTGAACTCTCCTCAGGCTTGCTGAAGTTCCTTCTTCATCATGTGCTTTGGGGGGTTTGGAAGGAATGTAATGCTAGAGCATTCAAAGACGTAGAGAGTAGTTTGGAGCATGTTAGTATTAGAATCATTTGGAAGGCAGTGGAGAATGTTTCATCAGTGTTAAAAAAATTGAACTCTCCTCAGTCTTGCTCTTCGAGCAAAGCTAGGCTCGAGGAACAACTAGGTTTCATGTCGTTGGGTCGGCCTCCACCTATCCCTGACCTAAGAAGGCATGTTCGTTGGTCCCCATTGCCTGTAGACTGGTTTAAATTAAACTTTTATGGAGCTTCTAAAGGGAATCCCGATCTTGATGGGGTGGGAGGAGTGATACGAGAAAATAATGGTGATCTTATTCTGACCTTTGTGGAATGTCTCCGTATGCAATCTTCCATTTTTGCAGAGGCACATACTGCATTTGTTGGTGTGATGCATTTAAAAAATATTAGTATTCTTAATGCAATAATCGAAGGTGACTCTTTGTTAGCGATTGATATGCTTAAAGGGGTCTATCAGCCTAGTTGAAAGGTTTTTAATCTTATTAATGAAATGATTTGGAACTCCCACTCCTTTGATAATGTGGTTTTTGAGCATGTGCTCAAAGAGAGCAGTGTGGTGGCTGATTTATTGGTGAATCTGGATGTTTCATCCTAGGGAGTTTTAGTTTGGCAGGAGGATTTCCCCATGGATATCATTAGTTGCGTTAGATATAAATTTCCTTAAATGCTATCAGAGGTTTATTCATGGGTTGCGTTCATGGTGGACCATTTTTTGCCTCCACAGATATTTGGTAGTGTGTTACAAGTACATATAATTTATGGTGTCATTTGTGTGTGATTGGCTTCACTCTTATTTGTTGTACCTTCACCCTCCCATTGGGTATGTGGATCTCCTTACAACATGTGCCTTTGGAGATGTTGGTAATAATTGTTGTACCTTCGCCCTCCCATTGGGTACGTGGTTCTCCTCACGACATGTGCCTTGTGGAGTCATTGGCAATTTTTAAATTTTGAATCCTTACCCTTGAAGAGACGCGTGTAATTGATCCCTTGGTGATTTGGAGTAGAACTTCCTCAATTCTCTCCGTCCCTTTTGTTCATTCCTCTTGTCTGCTCTTGTCTCTTTGGTTTTTTCACTTGTTCACCCTTGGGTTGTTTGTTTGTTTTCTTTGATGGTGGTCCCTGGAGCTTATCTATTATAAAAGGTTGTGGGGTTCCTTTCAAAAACCTCTTTTTCTTAATAGTATCAAAAAAAAATTACAAACTTATGTTAATTGATATAATTAGTTCTTTCTTTACTTTAATTTACTTTTTATTCAATTATTTGAATTTTTTTTACAGGTTCGTTTAAAATAAAACCTTCTTACATGGAGAATTTGTTCTTTAATTATTTATATTATATTGAAACAAGCCTCGAGCTCATGTGATTTGATTATATGTATCGACTATATAAACTCTTAAAATAAAATAATTCATATTTATGAATATAATAAAACCTTATTAAATACTTTTTTTTACGTTTATACCGTGCAAATTTAATGTAAAGAAGTTGTTAAACATTTTATCTCATGGAAATCGCTTCCTTTGTGGGTGGATTACTTAGTCCTCTTATATTATATATTAAAATTTAGTATCTTAATTAAAACAAATAGTAACTTATAGAATTAGATGCACTCCCAATGACATGTCATTGGCATTTCATCTTAGTGAATTGAGTTCAAATCACGGGGAGGCCCTATGTTGATATGGTGTTTCATCTTAGTGATCTGGGTTTGAATCATAGGGATGGAGGCCTCCTATTGCTATATCCCTAGGGAGTGTGGTCCCACTTGTTTTTGTTCCACTTGTACTTTGCATTACTTAATCCAAAATACAATAAAATAATGGATCTTTAATTTCATATCTACTGGCACACTTATTCTTCTTATTAATATTTTAGAAAAAACTTATATTGTCATGTCTTGTCTAAAGATTAGATAACCTATCAAACCAACTCCTTATTAGGCATAAAAATGGTTCAATAAATATTTATTTATAAATATTTTTGTCTGATTTATGTCCAATAAGATACCCATTATGTCCTTAATTCACTTTTATTTTATAATTTTATTTTCAAATTCAAATGTAATACCGATTGTGTCGTCGCCTAATTGAAATTCAATGGATTTTTTTTTTTTTCTTAAAGATCACAAAACATCTTAATTCACTTTTATTTTATCATTTTATTTTCAAATTCAAATGTAGTACCCATTGTGTCCTCGCTTAATTGAAATTCCAATGGATTTTTTTTTTCTTAAAGATCACAAAACATCTTAATTCACTTTTAATTTATAATTTTATTTTCAAATTCAAATGCAATACTCATCGTGTCTTCGCCTAATTGAAATTCTATTGGATTATATTTTTACTTTCTTAAAGATCACAAAATATATTAATTCACATTTATTTTATAGTTTTATTTTCAAATTCAAATGCAAGGAGATCCACTAATTGGTTGAAATTAATAAAAGATTTTATGTGTAAGTTTATTTACTAATTCAACTAGTGATTTTTAAAGGTATTAGATAATGCTTTGGTTGTATTATTAAGACTAATGTCTATCCAATATTTAAAATTGAAAATATTGTAAAATCATTTTATGAATGCATTGACATCTTCTATAGCATATCATTATGAGACAGTGGCTGGAATTAAGATAAAATGATGTCTTACATATGATAATTTTAGATATTAATCAAAGCAATCTACATAGACATAAAGATCTTACTCAAAGCAGTCTACAAAGAGTTTCAAGATCTTACTCTAAGCTACAACTTGGTGATCTTAGACCCCAAGATCTACATCCTCTATAGAAGTGGCAAAATATCTACAAAAGCTTTCAGAAAAAGGTAAGCGACTATTGATTTAAGTAGACTCATTAATTGGATTACTTATCAGATTTGTTAAAGCACCTTAATTTGGATTAAAGTTGCAAAAAGGAGATTTGAATTATAGTCTTCAAAAAGTGCAAAAATAAAGGTTATTTTTAAGGTTCATTTGCACATTTGGAGTTGGTTAGATTTTTGAATTACAACTATCTATTAACTACCTATCATATAATTTGGAAATCAAAAGAAGACTATCTCTTCCTATCTTGCTTATAAAGAATTTGTAGAATAATTCTTGAAAGATTTATTTCAGATTATTCTTGATTAAGTTGCAGTAAATTGATTAAGTGCACTTATAAGTTATTTTGAGAGTTATTTGGAGTGATAAGGTGTAATTTTTAGTGCATTAAAAATAAAATATTAGTGGGTTCATTTGCACTATTGTATTACTCTCAAAAAGCTTAGTGTTTGTGTTCTTGAGAAAGGTACAAAATCAGAAATTTTCAAAGTATCTAAAGACACTATTGGTGCACAAAAATCTGCAAATCATAGTGGTCAAGAGAAGCCACCAAAAGTTTAGATACCTTCAAAACTTGGAGAAGAAAAAAAACTAACCAAGAATAAAAAATAGAAGCATCAAAGATTGAGACTTGGTGAGTCTCAAATACAAAGCATTACAGGGTTTGGTGCAAATAAAAAAGTGTAGAAAGTTGCATCAAATAAAGAGTTTCTATATAAGCTTGGATTTATCATTAAAGTATCCAAGAAAAAATGGGAAGGTATCTAAAAAAGAGGCAACCTCAAAATCCCTACACTGCATTCAAAATTCTACCACAAAATTAGAAATCTATATCTGCAAAAGGAGTGTAATGAAATGTGCAATAAAGACATCTTATTTACAAATATTGGTACATTATATTACACTTCTCTAATATGTTCTACGTAGGGAAGAGAGCAGATTCTAAGGTACCATAAAGGCACAACATTCTCAAGAAGAGCACAACTAAATACAAGCATCAAGAACCCTTTTAAAAGGGCCTCAATATTGCATGGGTTGAATAGCCATAATAAGTGATCTGCAAATAACATTAGAAGAGGCACACTGCTCACTAAATGAGACATATCCAATAGTATAGAATAAATGGAATTCAAAGCAAGTAAACTAGAAATGTACATCCAAGCAAAGAGCATTCAATACTACCATTGGAGCATCAAAAAGTCTCCACCATAGTGTTTCCATTCAAGCTCCTCCATCACTCCACCAAATATCCTCCATGTCTCCACCAAAGCACCACCACAAGTATGCTTAGATGGAACCATATTAGCACCATTGAAATACAACAAAGAATAAAATGGAAAAGTACATAGAAAATCTTGCAAGAAGACATTAATAAGAATAGGACATGCAAGTGACATTTGTCATCCTCCAAAGGAAACCCTAAATGCTCTCAAAGGTACATTGGAATTTCACGCATGTGAGGAAGCGTTATAGAAAATATTTGGAACCCATATACCATGTGGAAGAGGAGTTACATTCATCCATAGGAGTTACCATTCAAACAACACAAGAAGGGATACAATGCTTCAAACATTACACTTGTAATGGGCATCCAAGAAAAATCTATATGTAACCATAGTGACACTTGTCACTAGGTTTATCACATATTAAAGGCATCTTGGACAAGGAAGAACACAAAAATTCAGTGAAGTCATTTAGTTGCAATTATGTCCAAGATGTGGAAGTCATCACAGCATGGAAGAAAGGAGTAAAGCCATCAATGCTCTGGTCCGAATAGGTCAAAGGTAAAATTAACAAAGGCCATATTTGGAATATTAAATACAAGCCAGGTTCCAAGCAACTCCATTGGAAGGTACAATCAAAGAAGCAATGTCAAATATTGTAGCATTTCAACATTGATTATTGCTTGATATAAGGTAAGGTTTACTCCCATATTATGTGCTTTCATCTCTTGGGAGTTATAAGGTTTTTTAAACTTAGAGGAATATAATCATATTGAAAGCCATACCTCAAAGGGAATCATTTATCAAGCTAATATAATATTTGCAATATTAAACTTAGGAGTAATAAGGTTTTCTACTGGAAATTAAGCTTAAATATTGGTAAATATTATTATGATCTAAATTTTCCAAAATTAGGGAGTTATAAGGGTTACTACATAAAATTAATTTATTCAAAATTAAATACACTTAAATTAAATCTTAAAGGGATATTAAAGAGAGTTTTATCAAACCATTTCAAAAGTTGGAAATTTATAAATATTATTGTATTAAAAATTATCAAGAGAGACAAAAGAAATCAAACATTAAAACCTCTTTAAATTTGGATAAAGTGCTTAGTTCAATAGGAGTAATAAGGGATAGTAAAAATTGATTTTGATATTTACAAAAAAATTACAAAATCAACTAAAATTGAACTACAATTTACAAAAGCACTTTATATCTTATCCAAAACATACTAGGGAGTCATAAGGCATTCTACAAAATCTAAGAACTAATATTAGGGAATTTAAATGGCATCAAACAAATTCTTCCTAACAGAATCTCAACTACTCAAGGGTCCTAATTGTTTCTTTTGTAAGAATAAAGTAAATTTTATTTTGGTATATGAAAAACTTTGGGATATTGTCAAAGTGAAAACACAAATACCTACTACAGATGATATTGAAATCCTAAAGTTTGTATAAAATGATTCAAAGGTTATAATGATAATAACCTTTGCTATCACTGATGAGATACAACCCTATATCAGCTCAGTAAAATCATCTTCAGATGCATGGACAAGCCTAGAGAAAATATTTTATGGAAAAAATAAGACAACTATTCTAGACTCAACTACATTCATTAAAGATGAACAATGAAGAAAACATAAAATTGTTCCTAAGGAAGGTATTAGGTATTAAGGGGAAATTATTTATCTTAGGAGAAATAGTTAATTATGAACTTACTAAAGGAACCATGAGAGCACTTCCAGACAACTAAAAATATTTGGTAACATCTTTACAAGTTCTAAGCAAAGATACTTCTTTTGATGACTTAGTCAATATTCTATAGGAATATGAAGTGGAAAATACAGTTAAATATGAGATGTCTAACACTGCATTGGCATCTAAAGATAATCTATAGGGAAATATTGCTTTTTCATCAAAAGGATAAAAACCATGGTACAATAGATATTGTCAGATATACAATAAAAAGTGACATAGTACTAGCTATTGTAGGTTTAATCCCAAAAATTAGAATCAAGAAAATCAGATGAACAATGGAAACCAATTTTAGCCATAATAATATCAAAAACCTTGTCAGCAATAATTTCAACATCCAACTAATTATCACCAATTAAATTATTGAAAAGGAAATAAAAAAGAACATCTAGCTTAGAGGATAGAAGAAATTTAATAATTGGAAGAATCGATAGATTATTATGAAATCAAAGCTCTTTCAGCAAGAATGACATGTTATGAAGATACTAACTGCTTTCTTGCATAGGTTACAAAAATTAAATAATAAGAATTAGAATCTCAAGATCAAGAGGAAGATCCACATTGAAGACTAAAGTCTTCAATACCCAAATATTGTAATACAGGGGTGTTAGAAATAGATTATATTACATCATTTGGGTCATGTAAATGTACCTTTCTTGGTACATACTTAGGAAATTAGATTACTTTAGGGGGAAGTTATCTAGTTACTTAATGCAATGTAATAAATGCACAAGTATCAATGTGTAAGCTATATATGTGCAAGGTGTCCCTTGTACAACTAGGTAGAGTGTTGGCCAAGGAACCTATCTTCCTATATAAAGGGCCATAGATAGTAGTATGACACATATATTGTGATATTGAGATAGTGCAATGTGGTAGTGAGAGCTATAAGCTAAGATCTCATTCATGAGTAGTAGATTAGATCATGGAGTGTTCATTTCCTTCATAGCTACCTTGTAATCATTTCCATCATTTCTATTTATAGCATATTTTCAGTCATCTTGTAAATTTACTTTCTTTCTTATTATTCTGCATCTTGTGATTGCTATCTCCCATTACATGTTGTATTAAAATCTAACATAACCCTAATATGTTACACCAAAATATGGGCTATGGTATATTGATAGCACATTTTTAATGTTTCAAGCAAGGTTTCATAATTTCATGGTCTTGATGTATAACTCACTTAAAGTCTTTGTATAGGAATTTCTATGCTCTTTTGGTCTGTTTAAGAATAGCTAGTTTCCCTCTTCATCATTTTGTTTAACATGAATAAAAAAATTCAATAGCACCCAACCATAAAAATGTATATGTGTCAAATTCAATTTGGCTAATGACCTTAAACAAGATATTGATATCTAGGTTGGAGACCCAATTCACTCAAAAAGTTCCTTATACAAACCTTTCAAAAACCTATTTTTAGATCCAGCTAATTTCATACAAAATCAAATGCTACCTCCTCATGGAGGGTTCCTTTAAACCTAGATTATCGTTGTAGCCCACCCAAACAAAAAATCCATAAATAATGAATTATAAAGAGGGTTAGACCACAATGTACTTATAAAAGGATAAAACAATAATAGGTGTAGGGTCCTCTAACCATAAAAAAATTCATAACTTTTAGTCATGATCCAAGTTCTAAGAGTACTTAAGGGAACTTTCTTTTCACATTGTCTTTTGGTTGCATCATATCCAACACTCCAATGACCCTTCCTAATGACCCTTCCTACCTCTACTACATGTGTAAATAATTTGTAGAACAATGCAAAATCAAATCACTATTCTATAGTCCCACTAGGGATAAGGAGTATATGCCAACAGAAAATGACATCAAGTATAGATAGACATATTTATACTTGAAAACCATTAACATTATAGTTACAAGTTTCTACAAAATTTAAAGAGGATGATGACTTTGATGGTGTCATTCACCTCATCCAATTACCATAAATATTTTATGTAATATCACAAGACTAATGAATCTAATCCAAAAAATTGGTCCACTAGACTTTATAACAACTATGGGATATTACTAGATATTTTGTTCTTGTTTTCTTGCAAGATTAAATTTGTTACTTTTTTCAATATAATACATGCCAATTTACATTGCTTAGCAGTAAATTATTTATTTATATTCATGAGTTAGAATGCAATGGTCAAGCAGTGCTTATGGTATTTTACATACAATAAATATTTTGTCATGGGAATGGACCCATTAAATCATGTGATTTGGATTCTCTTTAATGTTGATTGGTAGTCATTAAGGGTAGTTAATATTTATGCCCCCAACCTAGCCCATGTAATTTATAGGTGTTATTTGTATTTTGCAAGGAAAAAGAGCTTAGGCCAAGGTGAAAGCCTTTTGTAGATGATGATGACTATTATTATGCCCATGGTATTATCTACTAAAATCACCTATCTCAACCACCACATCATCAAACCCATTCCCATTTGAAAAGCATGAATACAAAGTGATATTACCAAGATTATGCATTTGATCATACTCTTTATAATTCTATATCAAATGTCAAGTTCCTCCTTGATCTAGAATCCACAACTTGAAGTATTAAAACAATGCCATCTACCTCCAATGTTTATGCTATCTAGATTTGCAAAGTTTTTACTTTCAAAAAGTGTCCAATTTTGATTAGACAAAATACTTTCAATATTTAAAAATTATGATGTAATCAAAAAATAAGGTACCAATTTAGTTGTTATTGTAACCACCAAAAAAGCTCACACCCGAGGTATCCTATTGCAATAATTGATAAAAACATAACATGCATACAAGAGCAAGAATTTGACAACGAATGGATCAAGAAGCAAATACATTTTATTCCATTATATTTGAAGTCAAAATCAAATTACAGGTACATCCCTCTTAGGGATAATCACTTTGATATAATATTACAATAGGAGTGTGTAATTGTTTCTCTCTCAAGGGTAGGTGTGATTTCCAAGTGCCTTTTAGGGTGACACGAACTGCTCTAGGGTGTCGATGACCCTCTTCTTTGCATTGGGGAAGGAACTTGATAGTTGGTTCTCCTTTGAAACTATTCCCTATGGTCAAGAAACAACATAGAAGTGTCAAAAATATAGGCAACCTCTCATGATGAAGCCCTTTTAGGAAAATTGAATAATGACACCATTAAACATGCATAATCAAGAAAACATGAAAAGTGCTTCTAAACTATGCAAACTGAATCAAGATTCATATTATAGCATAAAGAAAGACAACAACTACTCTATGCATGGATCAAATATGTAAAACAAGGAATAAAAGTGCATAAAGAACCTATTAATGTCCTAATTGAAGCATAAACATAAAGAAACTAATCTAACCTAATTATACGATTAGAAGTTTGCTAAACTAAATTTAAACCATGAAAATAACTAATCTAATCTAATTAACCAGACAAAATGAAATGGGGAAGGTGGTGATACCTTTGCTACAAAATGCAGCTTTGGTGAGCGATCTACACTGTAAACCATGATTGAAAGCCACGGTTAGCACTCTGATAGGCTTACCCTCAATTCCAAGGGTAGTGGGCTTGACCTCCTTGTCCAATTGATGTTCAAGGGTCACCTTCAGTGTCTTTCTGATAGGTTTGGTGGTTGAATCACTGTGTTGGGATTTTGTTTACCCAGATTTGTGTTTCTTGGTTCTTCTAGGCTCCTAGAATTTCCATGGAAAATTGATCTTTGGGTGAATAGAAAAGTGGCATTCTCAAATGCATGAATTGAATATGTAATTTGACAGGGCTTTGTTGCTCGCTTGATCAATTAAATCTTTCTTGACAATTCAATAGCGCTTCGCTATTCAAATCATCTATATCTTATACCCATTTAGAGGGGGTATTTATAGGATGCCCTGGGACTAGGGGTGGCTTCCTAGAGAAGCCAATATCAAGAAGATGTGGTTAGGACAATTGGAATGGAAGCCTCTAGAATATTTTGTCCATTAACCACATTCTTCTAGATCAAATGGCCATTCAAACCGATTTGGATTGTATTGAAGGCCAATTGAACTTCAGTTAAGACCGTAGGTCTCAGTCGTAGTTCATCTATATAGGTCTGTGCTATAGTTCATACTAATTAGGCCAAGGAGCCTAAATTGAGTGGTTAGAACCACTGCTATATCTTGGAGTTCGTCCAAGATCTTTCATATGATCTTGTAGCATGTCCATATGAGTAGTCGCCCTCGACATGACGCGTTTTAGGTGTCTATAGATGCCCCTTTTGAGATGCATTGTGATATAAAACAACACTAAGTAAAAATATATCTCCTATAATGATGCCAAATTTTCTATGATGATCATTAATCAAATCAACATTAGATACCCCAGGTCCTGTAAAAGGATGCACATCCTGGAATCATTGCTTCCAACTCTTTGGAGGCTTAAACTTGAAAAACTTGTACCCTTCTCATCTCATTCGATGCAGTTGTGCATTCCATAGGTATCTTATGACCCATAGATCTGAAAGGTGGAGAAAAACAAGCAAAATCATATTTTCTATTTACCCCAAGCAAAGGGGTAAGCTTATGATAGCTGTTGACAATGATTCATAAGGACAAACACAATTTTGACAAGATCGAGGGATCTACAATTTCAGGGATCTTCTGTTGATTTTGATTATTATTTGATATTATGACTACCCCCTCAAGCGATGAGTCGATGAGAGTAATGACGATTATTAAAGTGACGATGTCGCTTGACCACCATGGATGATCTGAAAAAAATTAGATTTGAGAAAATTAATGCCTTGGCTATGCCTAGTTTAGCTTTTGATTCCAACTATTAATAGTATTTACACATTTCTATCCCATAAAGAAGTCGGGCTACAATAGCCATCTTAGGAAATCAAATTGATATAAAACCAATCAAATTTGTGTTGAATCAAATTATTGATGATTTGCTGAAAGATGTCATAGAAGAAATGACATGCAACGCCTCATTCCTGTGGAGCAGTCCAGTTGCAAAGGTCTTCTTAGGTATTTGAAAAGAAGCATATCAAATCAACAATGAACATTTTGCCCCAAATGTCCTTATGGTAATTTACTCATCTTATCGGATTGCATGGATCGCAAGTCGCTGCAACCGCCAAGTGTATAGGGTAAATTACTGCATATGAGGTGCATTTGGTGTTTTTAATTATTTGATTTTTTTGAATATTTTGAATTATGAATTGAGTTTATTTATTTGGCTGGGAGGTGTGTCGCTCCATGAAAGGATTGTCATAGCGACAACCTTGATTGAATATACTTTATAATCTTAGCCAGATATTTGATTTTTAATTGGATCCCGATGCTTGATTATCACCAAATTTCTAAATTGATTTGATTTTATTGAGTTCTGATCCCCTGGGAGGCATTAGTTTATCTTTTTAGCCCTTCCCATGGTGGGATTTTATTAAATTGCTTACCAGTTGCAAACCGTGGCTAGGGCCTACGATATGCATGAAATATGAGAGGCTTATAAAAATCCCAAATTTAAAATTTCTCTCATTATTCCTTGACAGCGACTTGCAATCTAGAGCTTTGACAGTGACAGCTGAGAAACTGACCTGCAATCTATCAAACTTTACCTACATACCTACTCATAGCACGATGGCAGAGCATGAGCAAGCTTCTTCGAGCTGCAATGGACGAGGTGAGGTTAAGGTAATTCAAAAACAAAGACCTCGCATCCATTACCACTAAAATGAACCCAATTAAGTAATTGGTAAATCAATCACACTAAATTGTTGGCAATGAATCTCACCTTAGGCTACGGAAGCTTAGGATTTTTTTTTTTTCATTTTTTTCATTTTTTAGCTACAGAATTAGACCGGGTAGAATCTCAGTTGGAGATCGTAGGTACCAACTGCGATCAGCATTCAAAATCCGAATGGTCAATTTTTGACCGCATGCGGACCGTAGGGTTGACCCGCGATTTGCAACTTTCGAAAAAAATTATAATTTTTTTTATTTTTCTAAGTTTTTAAAAAGGCAATTAATGTCATTTAATGCATTTTTGATCTTTTTGAATGATAATTTTGATTTGTAGGCCTGCATGATGATATTTTTTTGCAATTTTATTAGTTTTTAATTGTTTTTTATGATTTTTAGGTCATTTTTAAATGTTTTTTCTTGTTTTAGTTATATTTTTCTTATATTATGCTTTATATTTCAGAGATTGACCTCTAGAGCTCGAGAGTCTAACATTCTTAAGACTCTCCATGGAGAGCTCACTCCCAAGGAGTGAGAATGGTTTAGAGCTATCAAATTCGGCTATGTACTAGATCTACCCACTATCAGGGTAAATCAAACCTATTTGACTATGTTGGCCTGACGCTGGAATGCGCAGACCAACACATTTCACCTGCCTATAGGTGAAATGATAGTTACCTTGGAGGATGTCTACAAGATCTTTAGGTTCCCCATTTATGGCGAGGCCATCATTTGCTCTACTTCTAGGGCTAAGAAGTTCATTTTTGATGTCATATTCGAATCCTGGAGTGAGGAGGCTCAGTGTGTTATTAACCATGGAGTGATTCTTATCGACTATTGGAAAGGGAAGAATATCTTATTTATGCACGAGGTCATCTTCATGCACCTAGTGGTGCAAATGGTGCTTTCAGACTCCTTGGGCGCAAGGATTCCCTTGAACCTCCTAACTATTGTTCCCAGAGTTGTTCTGAGTACCATCCGTTGGCCATTATGACTGGCCTAGGGGAGCACCCTACTCTATCATCTATATAGAGAGCTCTATTAGATTATAGATCGGAGCCATCGGGGGATTAGCTGTAGTCTACTTCTTTAGATTTGGGGCTGGCAACATATTAGGATTGAGCATCCTAGGGAGCTACCACTACATATCATGGAGATAAATGATGCCCATCAGTGCTATGCCACCTACTGGCCTCAAGAAGAGGAGGGCTTCAGGAGCAGGACCTATTCTAGCAATGTCCAACATTATATCACATGATTTGTAGGACTCGAGCCAGATTATATCAAGTGGCGGTCATACATGGAGTGTCTTTACTAGCCTGAGGCCGATGAGTGGTTTTGATAGGCTCACCAGGATAGATGGATACTCGTTCATAAGGTCGAGATTAGAGAGTATCAGTTTTATTCTCACATCCTACGATAGTTTGACCTAGTGTAGGACATTATAGAGACCCCCTTCATCTACAAGCACCTAGCTTTAGAGATGCACCTCCCATGGATCCATCCTTCGGCTCTAGGGGATGATCTAGATGATTTCTAGGAGACTGGAGTTGACCAACCTGTTACCACTCTAGCATATGATGAATGGTGGTCAATGCTATGGTGGCATGGATCAGGGACTCTGGGCAGAGTTGATGATCAAGTAGAGGCAATGGTGGATCCTGACGGGCATAGGGTGCACCAAAAAATAGAGGGTAGATGGGGCACAAAGACCACCATCGAGGAGGCTCTCAAGGATGACCTAGATGATGAGGCTCTAGATGAGGATGAGGTTCCTCCTAACAGCACATAGGGGCTTCTCTTAGCTTAGGTTGCTAACTTGCAGAGTTAGCTTGGTAGATATCAGACTCAACAGCATGAGCGAGACACTACTATCGCCACTCTAGAGGTGAAGCTAGCTAACCGATACAAGTAGCTAGCTAAGGCATAGGAGGAGATCACCATTCTCACAGAGCGAGCTATAGTAGCAGAGGCTCGAGTCTAAGAGCTCACTAGTGCCCATGATGTGGCACTGGCATTGTGGTGTGAGGTAGTTGTAGAGAGGGACCTTCTTAGGCTATATAGGGGAGACCCTACATCCTTTCAGATTATCATGGGGCCACCAACTACTCCACTAGTCACAGGTGCGGATCCTATGGTAGAGATCATACGGCTCACTTTTCTCATAGAGGAGAGAAATGATGGATTGTATGTGAGGGCAGCTCGTATCTCTCAGCTAGAGGGCTTCATCGATCTGAGGGGTTTACAGGTTCTAGAGGACATGAAGGTTGCAAGGTTGCAGAGGACCAGGACCAGGACTATAGGGTAGTCCTCAGTGAGTTCCAACCATCAAACTCATAGGACCAAGCAAAATCATCGATCTTCCAGCACACAGAGCCAGCTCTCACAGGAGCCATAGGGATACAGGCGATGATTCACAGGTTGGGGATGCAAGCCCTCCTTAGTACACATTGTATGACATATATATTATACCATTTTTTATTGTAAGATCGAGGACCTACACAGTTTTAGCCTGTAGGTATTTTTGTACTCCCAATGTACTCTGAGACATATATTTATATATGATATGTTTGATCATCATTTTATGGCTCATTATTGTGTACTCATTTATTTTTTATTTTATGTTTATGTGATGCACATGGATGCAATGCTTATGCTATATGATGTGATATATGGATGACATGCACTAGATAGCTATTTAATTTATGATGATGATTATATGTAGTGATCTAGATGCTTAGATGTGCTTTTTATGTTGGATGCATATGGATGCAATGATATTTTCTTAATGCATATTTGATATTGCTTTATTGTATGCGTTAATGTATGTAAGTATTTATTTACACGATGATAATCTAATGTAAATGAACCTGTATGCTTTAATCACTTAAAACATAAGGAATAAATGCAGATATGTTTATCAATCTAATGGATGACACCACAAAATGTATAAAAATCATGAATGTAATTGTAAATCCTTAAGATAATAATTTAATCAATTAATCACCCATATATGAAATGCAATGGTATGCGATGTTATGATGTGAATGATATAATGTGTAATTCGATTTTCTTTTGCAAAAAAATATGCACAATATAGTCAGTGGCCGTCTAAATATTATTGCTGATATCCACCCGATATCTATCCTATATGTTGATTGTGCTTTGTATAATGATGTATCATGGATTCGATACTTTGCAATTTGATTATTTATATGGTTTTTATTTTTGACATTTTGTTGCTATGGGATAAATTTTTGAGGTTTTCCATGAGACTCAAACACCCTAATAGACTTATCAAAAGTTGCATACTAACCACACTAGACTTCTGAGATAAAAATATTTTGCTAGGATAGACCCTAACTATTCATTATCCCTGTGTGTGCACATGATTATTTTAAGATAAGACATGAGCGTTCCCCAATGTCATGCAGGATTCTTTCAGCCCATTCCTAAGATAGGAGTCCCACAAATATCTTATCCAATCTCAAGTTTAGATTTTAGTTGTACTAAGCCACTAAGCAATGCAGGACACCTAAATCTAGATATTCCACATTCAAAAATTGGTCTTGTTCATAAATGAGGTGCTAATGCATCAGAAATATCATCATGCGTAAGGTACAATAGTACCAAAAATTCTATGAGTTTAGGCTCATTCCTTTATATCCTTCAATGTTTGGGATACTTGCTCATATGTAGTGAAGCAAGGGAGTCGATTCCATCTTCATTTTGAACTGTCGTTTGATATTCATTTGATCTCTCTTCGAATTGGATTTTGGATTTTCATTTGATCTCCGCTCGAAATTTTGATTTATGATCTTCATTTTATCTTCACTTTGAAGTTTGATTTAAGCCTATTTTTTCATCTTCACTCGATCTTCACTTTGAACTTTGGTTTAAGCCTTTTTTCTTATCTTCACTCGATCTTCACTTTTCGGCATTTATATTTGATAATTTTCTTCAAAACATTTCCTTTTGGGGGATTTACTTGGAAACATTATTTCTGGTATATCGATTAATAATATCGATCTTATGATATCAATATGGGATATATTTCTAGGGATTCAATCTATGATATCGATCTAGGGTATCAATAATGAGGATTGATGTGGGATATTACTATGGGATATTGCTTATTTTATCATAAGAAAGGGATTCTGAATAGGGAACTAACCTGCCCTTTTTCCAATTGCCAACATTTCCCATACCGTCCGCATAGAGGGATAAGCAATAATAACTCTTTTCATTTCATGATATCTGGTATTGCTTTGTGGATTTCATCTTACCCTAGTCCTTATTAAGATTGCTTAATTTTTTTATTAGTGATAGGATTCTGATATGCTAAGGTCTATACCAATTGAACCTTAGCTACAAAAGCAAAGAAAACTTTCTACCAACTCTTGATAAGACTACTAGGTATGGCTGAGTGACCAAAAAACCCTAGTATATATCCATAGCAACATTATAGGTTGTGTTGAAAAACACAATTACTCTCATGAATGATGGATTATGATAAATGCATAGATGCATGATTTAAACACAAATGTGGTGTCGTTTGTAAGACTGAAAAACATAACCCCTCCTAATACGGAATGCAATGGATGATGACTGCCTATATGCAATACAGTAATGCAGCAAATGCATGTGTGAATGCAAAATAACACTACAATATTCAAATGCAAATGTAAATGTTTTTGGATTTTATGCTTTACCAATATTTTTTTTGGATTTTATTGATTTTATAAAAAAAAAAAATTATGGGTTTTGTGCCTCATAATTGACCAAACGACGAGTACATGCCTTTGGAGTCTTTAGATTGACCAAGCAATTTTTAGAATCCTTGGAGCTTTTAGGATTGACCAAAGGGATTATGGGTACCTTTGGGGTGTTTTGGGATGACCAAGCGATTTTCAAAATCCTTGGAGCCTTTGGAGTTGACCAAGAAATTTTTCAAAAGCTCTTGGTGCATTTTGGGTTTGACCAAAGGGCTTACAGATGCCTTTGGAGCTTTTTAGGATGATTGAGCGATTTTGAGAAAATCCTTAGGGCCTTTAACTGACACGACCAAGCAGTTTTAGGAAACCTTGGAGCCTTTTGGGATGACCGAGTAGTTTTAAACAAAATCCTCAGAGATTTTGAGGTTGACCAAAGGGCTTACAGATGCCTTTGGATCTTTTTAGGATGACCGAGCGATTACAAGCAACTCTCGGAGCCTTTTACTATGCTCTTCAAGCATAAAACACCTTAAGATGGATGATTTTGAGAGTTCCAGGCTCTTCAAAACCCCTAGTGATGTTAGGTGATAGGTACCCAGACCAATATTTTTAGATATGATGTATGGTCCTAGCCAATTAGCTACGAATTTGTCTCGTATATCTGGCGGAAAATTAGAGTTCTATTGGTTTTATTTCAAGATAATATCCCCAAATTCAAAGTCTCTCTGGTGGAATTTCATATTGTTAGCTCATTTTAGTCGCTCCTGATAAACATAGAGATGCTCCAGGGCATTCACGTGATGTTCATCAAGTAGTGTCAATTGATCCATTTGAGCTTGTTGTACAGTGTCATCATCTATGAACTCTTTTAATGCAACACATAGCATTGGAATTTCTAATTCCAAGGGTATAATAGCCTTAGTGCCATATACTAGTGAGAACAGTGTTGCCCCAGTGGGCATCCGAATCCTAGTCTTGTAAGCCCATAGCGCAAGGGGCAGCTGGATATGCCAATCTTTGTGGTTTTCTTGTATCGTATTTTTCAAGATGACCACCACTATCTTATTTGAAGCCTTAGCCTATCCATTTTCTTGCGTATATTATGGAGTCACAAAATTGTGTTTGATTCTATATTTAGATGTCAAAGCTCTCATAGTTTTGTTCTTGAAAGATGTTCCATTATCCGATATTATTTTTTATGGAATCCCAAAACAACTTATGATATGCTCTAGTATAAACTCTGCTATACGAGCTCCAGTTATCGTTATTAAGGGTATTGCTTCCACCCATTTTGTAAAATACGTAGTAGCTATGATTATGAATGTATACCAACCCGATGATGTAGGAGAGATCTTAACTATAACATCCAGTCCCCACTGAGAAAATGGCCAAGCTACTTGAATGGGATATAAGGCCTGCGATGGCAAGTGTGTAAGATTAGCATGATGTTGGCATTTAACGCATTTCTTGACATACACATTAAACTCCTTTTCCATAGTGGGCCAATAGTAGCCCATTAAAAATATGTGCTTTACGATGGCCATGCCACTGAAATGGCCATCACATGTACCATCATGGGTTTGTGAAATCACCCATGATGCCTCTTGGATCTCTAAGCAACAAATGAGAACTCTATCATAGCCTCGTCAGTACAAGATGTCTCCTATTAAGATATATTTGGTGTATTTCTATTTAAATTTGTGCTTTGCGGCACGTGGTAATCTCTTTGGGATTATACTAAGCTTTAGGAAGTCTTTAATTTGTGACATCCAATTTTGATAAATTTCAACTTCTACTGCTAAGATGACATGCTCCCCTTGCGTATTTACCTTTGTAAATGTAGACTCAGAAACAACCCTGTGGTGAATGGTAGTACCACTACCCATAGGACTCTGAGAGGTTAATGACCCCTAGGGTGCCTTCTTAAGAAATTCTTCAACTTTACAGAACCATTCAGCTCATGGTTCTACACTGATCATGTTGATCGATTCTTTGTTATCATAGGCTACACGCTCTACTGCTGGATGCGAGAGCGTCTTGACATGGATGGTAGTGAAATTAGCAGATGGATTCTAAGGGATTAAAGATCCCAAAGGTTCCATGGTGTCTGCAAACCTATTTGATGATCGAGGGATTGCCTTAATGTCATACCATTCAAATTTGGCCAAATATGTGTCAACTAGATCTTTATAGGCTTTCAAAATGGGACATTGACACGAAAAAAACCCCTTGACTTGATTTAATATGATCAAGGAGTCACCAAATATGTTCAACCTCTTAATATTCATGGTGATGGTTGTCTGGAGGCCCAACAGTAGGGCTTTGTACTCAACATTGTTGTTGGTGCATGATAAATCCAAATTGAATTACAAGGGCATTGGACCTCCTTGCAGTGTGAAGAACACTATCCCGACACCACCTCCTTGTTTGCACTTCAAACCATAGAAGAAGATAGTCATATTCACATTTTTCTCTGGCTCTTTGGGTTCGGGAGCTTTAGATAAGAAAAACACTACATCATCCAAAAGCTTGATTGTTAGAGATCTACTGTTTGATTGTGGTGCCTAAGCTAATTGATCTGCTATGACCTATCCCTTAATGAAATTATAGTTTATGAATTCTAGTTGAACTTCATCAATAACATGATCCACTTCACAGTACACATATTGTGATAAGTCTTACTCATCATGTACTATAAAGGATTCTGTTTAGATATAACATATGTCGTATGACTTAAGATGTAGTGTCGTAATTTCTTTCTAGCGAACACTACTACTAAACATAATTTTTTCATATATGCATACCCGAGCTCATAACTCACCAAATTTTGACTAATATAATATATGGCTTGTTCTTTTCCTTGCACATTATTTTGGCCTAACATGGTTACCAATGTAAATTCAATTGTCAATATATAGTAGAAAAGGAACCTATGGCCTTGGTGGAGCTAGCACTGGCGATGTCGCCAGGTACTGCTTTATTTTAGTGAAGGCTAACTTGTAGTCCTCGTCCCAGTTGAATGGGACCCCCTTATGTATCAGTCGATTCATGGGTCAACATTTATCCGATAGTTGGGTGATAAATCACTTTATCGAGGCTACCTTGCCCTGAAGGCTCCTTAATTCCTTAATATTGGAGGGAGGACATATTTCCAAAATGGCCTTGACCTTTTCAAGATCTACTTCGATGCCTCTCTTAGAGATGATGAACCCTAGTAATTTTCTAGAATTTATGCCAAATACGCACTTCTTAGGATTCAACCTGACATTGTGCTCTATCAGGTGATCAAAGACTTTCCTTAAGACCTCTGCATGCTTTTATCGCAGCAATGACTTGGCTAACAAGTCATCAATATAATATTCAATAATTTTTTGCATATAGTCATGAAAAATGTATGTCATGACCTGCTGATATGTGGTACCAATATTTTTGAGGTCGAATGGCATAAATTTGTAGCAAAACGTTCCCCATGGCATTATAAATGTGGTTTTATGCTGGTCTTCGGGATTAATATGACTATGATTGTAACCAAAAAAATCATCCATTAAGGAGAGCATTTCGTGACCTGCAGTTGCATCTACGAGAGCATCAATATTGGGAAACAAAAGTGAATCTTTGGGTGTTGCCTTGTTGAGGTCTATGAAATCCATGCAAATATGGATTCTTCCATCGGTTTTTCCCATGGGTACCATATTGGACACCCATTCTGTATAATCAATGGAGATCACAAATTCCACATCCAACAACTTTTGTAGCTCATATTTCACCATTAAGGCTAATTTTGTGTGCATTTTCCTAAGCTTTTGCTTGACCGACTTCTTTGTCAGATCTAGTGAAAGGTTATGCATAACCAATTTTGGGTCTAGATCTAGCATATCCTTGTTCTACCAAGCAAATAAATTTGATCTCTCTTTTAGCAGAGGAATGATGGTGGCCCACTCATCTTGAGTGAGACTCTCTCCAAATTTAACCTTCTTTGTATTGGTAGGATCATTATTGATATCCACATCAAAGGTTTCCTCTAATGACATATGTGATCCCTCCTCAAGTTGGTGATGCGTAGGAATCAGATTGATGTCATCAGCCTGGTTGATTGGTTTCACGTTGGAATTATTTTTGGCATGATAAACATCATATGCACAACATGGTGCAAAATGGAAAGGTTGCAACATTTCTTCGTTGGGGAAGAAATCCTCAAGCTCAATGGGTGAATCAACACGATCCCAGTCAATAGCATCTTTGTTAAGATACAATGGTTTAGACAGATCTGTTGTATTACGAAGTGGAGTGGTCAAATCAATGGAGACCATGTTTATGGAATGGAATTGATCTCCAGGACCACATGGACCAACTTCTACAAAATCTACGTAATCCTCATACCCATGATCTGGCTCTAATGGCACAGGCACAAAAGGATCTTCCCTATGAGGACTATGAATAACTGGATCCTCCTTATGCACTGAATGCAAAATAGGATAATTTGGCTCATGGAGATCCATATAAGTCGGCAGAAGGGTATTAACCAACTGATGAATTTGATCCAAGTTTAACCGTCTTGCTCTCAGATGCGGACTAACATGTAGCTACCGATAGACCTCATCAATGTCGATGGGTTGATGATGGTAACACAAATAATGAGGACCAAGGTAGGCCTTCTTTAGTTCATCTTCTTTTTCACTATCATAATATAATCCTTTATTCTCCCCCACTCTTGGAGGGCACTTCTCTAAATGAGGCCCTATAAATCTTACTTCTTACATGATGTCATCACTATCCAAAAAAACTAGATAATTATACCTCATGTACGATGCTATAAAGAAAATTGGCTCGACCTCTTTCCATAAATGATCAAAATTGAGAAGGATATCTTTGGTATCCTATACTGACTTAGTAGGCAATAGATGACATGCATATAAAGTTCTTACATAAGCACCTTCGACTTCATCCCCAGATTCATCGTCGTTCAAGGATTCTTCACATCATAGCCTGTTCCACTCATATTGGAGGTGGACTCTGCTCCATCTTTGTTAAAAAGACCTCCTAGATAAATATCACTTGCAGTAATGGAGTTACATCCCTACACATCTATGTTGTCAACTACATCATGGGTTTGGTGTCCTAGTTGATCTTTGGGTTTCATTTATGTCTAAGTCTACTCAAGGAGCCCTTCCTGATGATCTTCGAGTGGCTTAGCGGTGATGACAAATATCATAGGGTGATTCCTCCAAAATTTGGAAGGATCTGGATGATATGGATTAAAACCCACATTGTCCACCATACTAAGGTATAGATGATTTAGGGATGCTGCGAGCAAATCATCCTTCCCCCGTATCTATAACCCTAAGCCGAACCTATTAGTGACTAATTGATAATGAGGTTCCATCCTTCCCCCGTATCCTTCATCCTTGTTCAAAGAGACCAAGGTCATATCCATGTCAATGATATAGCTCAAAAATACGCATGGCATACTCTAGATTGGATAGATAATGAATGTTTATCATGAAAGGTTCCTTGTCATCTTCATCCATGGGATCTCACATTGGAATCTAGTCTGGCCTTGCATACATGAAGTTAGTTTGGTTAGGTGGCTCTCATAATAGAACCATTGATCCAACTGGATAATGATGAGCGGATGGTCAAACCATCTCTTGCGTAGTCTTTAGAATCGATCTGAATGTCACATTTTGTACAAGGTACTTGCCTAAATCGGTATTAGCAAGATGTACCATCACCTGCAGTGCGGATAACCCTACTAAAGATGTAGGTGAGGTAGGCTGAGGTGCCTCCTCAACTTTGTCTTGGGGTTCCTCTACTTCCATAGGAATGGGAACCTCCTCGGTGATTGGATCGGACCCTTGCTCTTTCTCTTTCTCACCCATTTTTACCTCCTCGGTGATTGGATTGGACTCTTGCTCTTTCTCTTTCTCACCCATTTTTACCTTCAATTTCTTGTCATCCCGACGCATTACTGATATCGATGGTTTTAAGGAAGTTGCAGTGGTGTGCTCTGATCTATGTGACATAGATGGCATTGGTTGAGCATGTACTACTGGTTGACCTCCTAGTTTCTTTATTGGTGATGACGGCTAAAAATCCAAGTGCATTGACGTGAGTATGAAACCCCCAGGAAAATCTACTAGGTTCACAAATTTAAATGGCTCCTCGTCCGAAGCCACTACGTGATCCAACCCCTCGTGAATATATTTCATGCACTGATGCAGTATCGAGGGGACACAATGTATTTCATAGATCCAAGGCCTACCGATTAAAATGTTGTACTGCATGGCCCCTTCTATCACATGATACATTATTGAAATGGTCTCCAGACCTACCTATACAGATAGGATAATTGTGTCGACAATCGAACATAGTGTGTTGTTAAATGCTCGCAATGTAAATGTAGTTGGCACAATGTGTGATTTAGGTAGCTTCAACTGACTCAGCACCTTGGTTGTTATTATGTTGATCGATAAGCCAATATTGATCAAAACCCTTTTAAATGACGTGATTAAAACATCTTATTATGTGCAATTACGGTTCAACTATAGTTGTAGAAACCATCCTTATCTCATGATCGTAAAATTGGATCATCGATTCTTGAAATTTTTGTACATGTCCCATGAAATTAATAAATGCCTGCACATCTTAGGACTGTACTTTGATGGACCTCAAAATATCCATAAGAGTCTCCCTGTGCCTCGAGGACTACTGAATTAATTCATATATTGACAACTTTGCAAGAGTTATCTGTAGGTTTTGGACCAACCTGCTCCTTATTGTCACCACCGATCTTGTTGGTGGGCCTGGAATATTTTGCATCGATCGTTGATTCAACATAGCTTGTATTTGAATGGGAGTACAAGGTTGATTATGTTTTTTGTATCGCCCGTACCTAGTGACAACGTTAACCATACCTACGAACCCCTAGGTAGGTGGTTCGACTTGCACCTGGTTGACTTGACCAATGTTGTTCCAAGGAGCCTCATGATTTGGCAAGGGGTTTTTGTAAATCCCCATATTCTGATTATTGGGCACCTGTGGGTTGTGTGGCACTACAAGTTCACCTTTTTCAATAATATTTTGCACCATGTGTTTGAAATACCAGAAAACCTCGATGTCATAGCCTTTTGTTCGATGGAACATGCAAAATATATCCTCTTGGAACCCCTTTGGTTTGGGTTGATTAGGGTCTATCATATTGACTTCAGGTAATCTAATTGCCTTGGCCTCGCATAACTTATGGAAAATTGATGTCCATGATTCCATCAATGGTGTGAAGAGGTGGGCATTGATATTTGTTCTTGCCCTTATAATTTTTGTTGTGCTTGTCATATTACATAGGAGGAGGTTGGGCTTGATAATTCTATTTTTGTTGCCCCTTGTACTCCCGTTGGAGATTCAGTACCACTTGATTCACATGGGCCTACTTGACCTATTGTTTTGTGGCACTCTTATTTTGTCCCTCTCTCCTATTTTTGAGCTTCAAGTTGTCTTCCTACAACTTGATGTCCTCAATAACTTTGACTTGCACCAAAGCCTCTTCGAATGTAGGATAATGTTGCAGCTACAGTAGTAATGAGATGTTCTTGGCACAAATATTTGTAAACATTTAGGTTAACTCTATGGTGGGAATAGGGAATGGCAAATTTGCCATTAGTCTCCTCCATATTTTATTGTATTGCTCTATTGGCTCATCATCGCGCTGAGCTAGCATAGCCATATCGGAAATATTGGACTGTTTCTTGATGCCAAAGGAATAAAGTTCAAGAAAAGCATCAGCTAATTTCTCAAAACTAGTTATCTTATGTTTCTTTATCTTATTGAACCACTCTCGAGCGAGACCGAAAAGTGTCGTGATGAATGTACGTAACAACAATGTATCATTGCTTGCTATCTAAAAACAAGCATCTAGAAATCTCGTGACATGTTCCTGTGCATCTTCATCACCCTTAAACTTGTCCAACCTGGGCATATCAAAATTCTCAAGGTAAGCCAGAGTAGGCACTGAAGGATCCAAAGGCTCATTATGGATTTTCCTCAATGTCAAATTTTGAATAATCGTGCCTTGTCTCTCTATGGATTTAATCTTCTCGGTTAAGGCCTTATAGGCCTCTAAAGATAGAAAGTCCTCCTCCCTAAGTTTATGTGGAGGTGGCTTAGGAGGCACTATCTTCCTTGTATGATATGGAGGGCATTGGTCTTCCTCCTTCTCAACTCGGTAGCTCTCAGGATATTCTAGCTCGTATCCATCTCTTGTTGCTTCTTCATGCTGCCTCTACCTCTGATTATCGAGCGATGGTGGCTACTCAATTTGTTTGGAACTAGCATGAGTATGAGAATATATTTTCTCTTGATGTATACCATATTGAGATAAAGCCTTCTTATATACATACTCTCTATGCTCATCTTGAGGATATAGACCAGCCCTAGCTAACCTATCCTCCTGCTCCACGTGTTCCTTCTAGGTAAGGATATGCTCTTCGTGCATGCACTGCTCATATAGCCTTTGTATCATGAGCCTCTGTGCATTAAGATTATCATATTCAATGTGTTGCCTCTCTAGGCGAGCGTTCTCCAATTGATCTTAGAGGATTTGGAATTTTTGCTTTGATACCAGTCGATGTGACCTATTTATTTAATTGACCATGGAAGACTTCTAGTATCCCTGCTTTGTACGAGTGACCTTGTAGGTTCTGTACCCATCAAAATCATGTGTTGTGCCTTTGCCTATGTCTATAAAGATGGAATTAGCCTCCTATTGTGTCCTATACTATGAACCACCATGCAAAGATAGTGGGTGTGTGACATGAGGGTGCTTAGAAGCCTCCCCATGTTCTCTAGTAGTGTGGATGACACTCATGCTATGCTCACTCAGGGCTCGAGTGGGTGGAGTGGAAGGCTTACAACCTAGCTGCTCTAAAATACTACCTAGATCCTCTAGCTACCAAGACCACCATTGCTCATGCAACGGTGTGCCATTATCTCCCACCTTTGATACATCAATGGTGATCTTGCATGGTGGACCACGCATGGGAGTATGGTTAGACCTATGCTCGGTAGTGAGCTTGTCTACCTGCCCGTGAATGGGTGAATATCTACTCCTTTTATACTTAGAAGCTGTAGTCATGGATCCTATAGTGGAATTAGTATGTAGGGGCACAAACATAGTCCCTTGCACAACAAAATCTTCGATTTATCCCGTGGACGTGTGTGCATTGTGGTCTCAATAATGGCTCTAAAGTGGAACACCTTCATGATGGAAGGCTTCCTATTCTATCCTATGCCCAGAGGAGTGTACTGAAGCTCCTGATCTGAGGTTTTCTCTATAGGCTCCCCTCGTGTCAAGTTATCTCCTTGAATACTAGCTGAACGACATTTGGTTTGCTCATGTGGTTGAGGAATTGACATGTACTATTATGAATTGGTTAGGGGTTGGTCATCGGTGTTGGCTTTGGACCTTTTTCGACCACCCCATGTATCCACCATTGTGTACCTAGCATCTAGATGTATTATTATCAAGCAAGCAAGGTATACAATAATGATTATCTCATTTTAAATTTTAAAAGTGAGTCATAAACTATTTGATGTGTTTTCAAGATTTGTTGTATCAATGTAGAAACTCTTATCGTGTTTTGTAAAACTTGTTGGATTTTATTCTTAATTTAATGGCTTTCACCTATATTCTCACAGATCGACAACTTGACTATGAACTCCAAGTCATGTAATCCAACCTATAATGTGTGGTAATGAAGCCCGCACATGGTTAGGGAGCACAGGTCCTCCCAGATTCTCAACCGTTTTCCCCCAGACAACATTATACCCTTCGAAGAGAATACATGTAAATTTTCAAGGGTACGAAAGGTTCTCGAATCCAATATTGGTCTAGTATCCAAAAGGTTCACAAGATTTGGGCCAACGGATGGAAGTTACACCCACCATCATTGAACCCTACTAGTGGTTGGATGTCAAGCCCAAATCACTAGCGTTTAAGTGCCAAGTGGTGTGTGTGGTTCCTTTTAATGTACATAAAATAAATGCATCATATAATATACATGCTCATTTTCTAAATGCTTATGTAAATGAAAGAACGTTTCAGATTCAGAAAATATAAACTATTCTAGATGCTCTTTAAGACTATGCACATTACGATGCTAAATGGCCACTAATTGGGCCTCACACATGCAAACCATCCACACATTTCTATCAAGCACGTTGTAGCCTAGGGCAGACTATAATTAGAGGTCTGTCGTTCCTAGAAGCACCTTTCTATTGGAAGCAAAATACGAAAGTAAACTAGATTTATTGATTTACCAATTTCTTAATTATTTTCCTAATTTGCATTCGAATTAAACTGATTGTGAAAACACATAGAGCAAAAAAGTAATAGAAGGTTGAAAATAGGACCTACCTTAGGTTCTGCATTGGTTGATATTATAAATCTGACTGTCTATGTTGTTCGAGGGATACCACAGGTCTGATCTATAGTTCTAACTATAAATCGCACTTTGTACCTGCGGTTCAGTTGTTGGTCCATAGTTGATAGTTGCGGTCTATACCTGCAAGTGCAAAAAATAAGAAAAACATAGTCAGGTCCTATAAATGTAGGGTTCCACCATGATCGCCTTCTGTAACCACCAAAAAGGCTCACACCCAAGGTATCCTATTGCAATAATTGATAAAAGCATAACATGCATACAAGAGCAAGAATTTGACAACAAATGAATCAAGAAGGAAATACGCTTTATTCCATTATATTCAAATTCAAAATCAAATTACAAGTACATCCCTCTAAGGGATAATCAATTTGATACAATATTATAATAGGAGTGTGTAATTGTTTCCCTCTCAAGGGTAGGTGTGATTTCCAAGTGCCTTTCAGGGTGACACAAACTTCTCTAGGGTGTCGATGACCCTCTTCTTCGTGTTGGGGAAGGAACTTGATAGTTGGTTCTCCTTTGAAACTGTTCCCTACGATCAAGAAACAACATAGAAGTGTCAAAAATATAGGCAGTTGTATCGCCCAAATTTTTTGTACCCTCACCTTCAAGCTAAAGGATCCGTACCCGAAAGAGGGTGAGAAAAGGATGGAACAATACCTTGGACGGAGAGGCCCTTTGAAGTTCGTGCCTCTCGAGGAGGGGTATAAAGGTGAATTTTTGATGAATGGTGGGGTTCACCAGGAAACTTTGAGTGGTAGTTTCCACACCTAGGTTGAGAATCGGTTTTGATTTGTTCATTTTATGTTCAATAATTTAGATTCCTAGGTTGGACAAAATGAAGATAAGATATTCTATATGAAGATTCTGATTTATATGAAAACAAAAGACATAAATGAATCCTAATATGATTGAATACAAAGAATATATAAAATGGAGAAGAGTACATCTAATTTTTGATGTCTGATGAAGATTCTGAAGCTTGTAAGATTTTAGATTGTCCCGTATATGATAGGATCATATGTAATTGTACAAAATTATCCCAAATCATAGGAGATCATCCAGGATCACCCAAGATAATTAGCGACCTAACAAATTCTATAGGCGAATTTGTCAGAAACCTGCAATAAAGAAAACAGACACCAAAAACCAAAAATACAATTGCAAGAATGATGCAAAATGATAGAAATAAGAGTATAGATGTTTGAATGATAAATCTAGATATAAAATTAAATGAGATGCACTATTTTGGAAACTTATTTTGAATTTTATCATGCAATTATGCTAAATGAGGTGAACTCCAAGATGCAAGACAGAAGTAAATTAATCTAATGCAACAATAAATAAGGAAAATGAGATAGAGAATGTAAACTCAGGTCTCTGATTGCCCTCAAGCTGAATTGTAGACCAAATCATCTATAATCATACAAGATCATCGTCGGTATTTACAGGATCATCTAGAATTGTAGTTGAATCACCTACGACGATCCGAGCTACCTCCGGTTGAAACACAATGAAATCCTGCAACAAAACTTGAAAACACAAGTGCGAATGATAGCAAAAACTAAAATTACAGGGAGATAATCAGTCAGGCAGCCAAGTAGGGAGTCAGGGAGGGAATCAGGGGGATAAACTAGAAAAATCCTAGTTTATATAGGATTAGGGGGAGGTTAGGAGGTTAGGGATCATCCCAATCTGGGAGATCCTCAACGTGGGAATCTCCAACCGCACAGACACACTTCTGCCCAAGTTGGAGAGGTTGTTGGAACATAAGCTAATTATGAAAATTTGGTTTTGGGACGAAATCGTCTGGACGTTCTATTCTAGACAAATTCATCCAATTTGGGACGATATTGTTAGATCGACGATGATATCGTCCAACAGTCAAACAACATCTAAAAATGGTACAAAAAATGAGGTAAGCGATTAATAGACGGTTTTGGGGTTAAAATTCAAATTTCTACTTTTTACTGATGGTTTAACTACACAAATTTTAGGGTGCTACATTTTTCCCCCTCTTTAGCGTATTTTTTGAAAAAAATGCATTAAAGACGAGTTCTTCACGCTTTACGAGAAAGTAAAAAATTTATTCTATTTTTTAGATGACGATTATAGGTCAAATTGTACGACTATTTACTATGGTGCCCCCTCCGATTTTTTACCCAAATCAAACGTTTGAGGTAAAAGCATGAAAAAGCAAAAAGAAATGTCATTTTTTGAATAAAAATAGGGTAAAACCCTAATTCATTTTTACTATTCACTTTCATTGTTTCAGATCTCTACAGGCGAAATGGTGGAGACGACACACAGATCGATAAAGGTCCAATGTGGGTTGCGGGTAAGGATCTAAATCTAGTTTTACTATGTTTTTAACTTAATTTATTTAATTTTTGACTTGAATTTTAATTTTTTTGGGCGCCGCAACCGTTTTTAAGCCACGAACGAAATCGTCTCTATATTGCCGATTTCATCTAAGGACGAAATCTGAGAAATAGGGGCGATACCCAAATTGAAGAAGTGAGATGATTTCGTCATATTAAGGATGATTTTATCTAAATTTGGTACGATATCGTCCAATAATGGGCGATATCAACTTTGATTTTAATTGATTTTTTTTTTAATGATTATGTACTAATGATTTTTGTTGTTTTATTACTTATTTTGTAGAGGGTATTGCTAAAGAGTTGGGAGTGGAAATATGGATTTCTAAGAGACAATTTTGCTATGATCAATTAGGCCGAGCGAGACAGATTGGTAGATTTAGGACAACAGTATGTGGCAGACATGCCACAAATTCCTATAGACATGGGGCTATTGACAGCCCTAGCAGAGAGATGGTATCTAGAGTCATCCTGCTTTCGACTATCGATGGGGGAGATTACTCCCACTCTAGAGGATGTATGGAGGATCTTGAGGATCCCCATACATGGTCGATTCATGACGCCTTTAGCCAATCAGGGCCATGCCATGATGAGATTGTGCGCAGACCCGAGATTCACCCTGGAGAATGGCAAAGTGAACATTGAGGCATTGATGCGGATGCCTAGGGCATCTCGGTTGACCCAATTTTTGGCAAGGGTGGTGGGTGGCCTTATTATATGCCACCAAAGCAGATGTATATTGTCATGGCTACTTGCAGATGTGGTCTATGATATGAGAGACCATGGATACAGGTTTTCTTGGGGCAGCTTTGTACTGTGCTACTTGTATAGGATCCTTTACAAGATCATATACAAGTGGGGTCGATGTCTGGTGTTGACATCGCTGCTATAGATTTGGTGCTGGGAGCACATTGTAATGCGGAGGCTGATAGGGTTTCCACTGATAGGAGTTGATAAGGAGAGACCTTGAGTTTACTATTGGTGTCTCTAGAGAGGGTCACAGCAGGGGATAGATCTATCGATGTCCTAAATGTTGTTGGATGACCTCACCCCAGATCGGATCACCTGGAGACCATGGAAAGAGCATCCAGGGTGGGTAGAGGACAGACAAGAGTTGGCTTGCATCAGGTGAGTCATATGGTTGAGGACATAGTGGGGAGAGGTAGAGCTCCATAGCTATGACCAATTTTTGAGGTAGTTCGGTCTACAGTAGGGGATCCCTAGTCTTAGGGATTATAAGTACTCCCAGACTGTGTGGGATAATACCACACTAAGGGGGGCTCCAGACATGCAGCGGTTCTAGAGTCAGGATGCTGATGATGCTCCCATTCAGCTAGTGGATGGGGATGATGTGAGGATAATAGATGGGTATGATGCCTGGTATGCAGGCATCCACCCTCCTCGAATGACGAGGGCACAGGGTCTAATGTACACTATAGTACAACAGATGGAGAGGTAGTGCCAAGATGCTATCGATGCAGCAAGGGGTCGCAGAGGGATGGATCAATGATGACCTCCTTAGGAGAGATGTTGGAGAGTACCACAGGCTTCGAAGAGATAGAAGCAATCAGAGAGGAGGGAGGAGATGAGAGAGGAGATGAGAGATAGACTCCCTCCTTAGTAGAGGGATAGGCCACCATTGCTCGATAGGGGCAAGGGTGTCAAGGTGGGGGAGAGCAACGAGATGGCAACTCTTCGAGCGGAGAATGCCTACCTATGAGCTTAGGTGCAGACTCTATAGGATGAGGCTACATGGCTCAAGGCTCGGAGCGGAGGGGTGAGCATTCTATAGCTGGCATGATCGGTTGCTCAGATCATGTTCTATCGAGTATACTACCAGCTGGTTCCAAAGGGTCAGAGGATACAGTTGCCAACTGGCATTGCATATTTGATTAGGATGGGGTCATCAAGGACATCATCATGATCGATGTCAAGGACCCATGACATAGGACGGGCTTTGATGGGACCACCTCCTCCACCTCAGGGCGGGAGAGGAGATGAGGCTGAGAGCTCGATGTCTTCTCGAGACTAGATGCACATTGTACAGACTATTTTTGAGATGATTGAGTATGCCAGGGTATAGATTATGGCATACCAATCTATTTTGAAATGATGTATATATTTTTGATATATATATGTTCTTTTTTTGATATGACTTGTGCATATGTTTTATGATGCTTTAATATTTTAATTATTGATTGACTATTCATGTAATTATGTCGTTTGAAAATATTATAATTTTATGTCATGCTATAAAATTAAATGAAATGATCTGATGTAAAAAAACTAGTTGTTGTGGTGTGTTTTGATGAAAATAAAATGACTTCTAACAATAATTTCAAAGGACATTGTCGCTATTACATGACCATTTCATGGAGTCGCTGCTCGTTAGATCATCCAACTAATCCCAGTATGAGAGAAATATTGCTAAAAGTAAAAGGGTGCTTAAGAGACTTTCTTAAGACTTTGTGTTGTGATGATGAAAATGATGATAGTGATGATTTGTTTTCAGATTTCCATGAAAATATTATGCATGAAATATATTAAAAATATGATTTTTTCTAGGCATAAAATTCCTAAGTATGATAGAAATTTGAACAATTCCCTAGGAATTATACCATTGTCGAAAAAAAAAATGAATGTTGACATAATGAAATGAAATAGGAAATTTTTCATTCTTTTTAAAGCACAATTGTGTAACATAATGATTTAAGCCATATGCGTTTATAAAATTAGAACGATGGTTTGCGCTAGGCATAGAATTTTAGGTATAGACTTATACCATCATCGTGAAATCCAAAGAAGAAATTAATATAATAGTTTTATTGCATAGTTGATTTTGATTTTGAGATAAACAAAAAATATACAAATGAGGACTTGCACTAGGCATAAAATTCCAATTTAGGTTTAGGAACTATACCATCGTTGCGAAATTTGAACATATATAAATGTGACTTTATTGCTAGATTTTTGAACATGTTTTGCAAGAAAATTTTGGATTTTTGAAAAAAATGTATTAATTGATTTTACGCTAAGCAGATATTCTCAGGTAAGAAAGTCAAATTATTCCAGAATATTTGAATACATATTTTAAATTATCTCAAAGACAAAATTTAGATTTATAAGGAACTCCGTGTGCATACGTGAGTTCATTGCCTATCTTGATCTATCATATTGATACAAAATCTCTCAAACACAAATGTGTGTGCAATTGTAATGTTCATTTACCAATTTTGAGCAAGATAATTTGATACAAGTAATTTGAATTAACCAAATGAGTGTTCGTTGACCATGATTTATATGTATGTAACCATACCAGACTACTATGTAAGTCAGGTCATCAAGAGCTAGCTGATCCATAAGCGGACATAGGTCTGTACAAAATAAGGTTGCTAATGTGACAGACATATCACCATGCTAGGAGTTACCCAAAGTCAATAAAGTTGGGCACAAATCACCTATTATGGGGTTTACCTCACAGTTTTTGAATAATTGAGAATTCCAAGGATTCAAGCTTCACACTTCCCTCTTTCAAAAAATGGGGGCGGGAGGGATTTATTGCTTTTTGATTTTTTCTTTTCTATTTTTTTTTTTGTATTTTGTATTTTTCTTGACACTGAGATAATGCTGAAATATTGCTGAGATGGTACAAAATGATACTGAAATAATGCTTCTGAATAATTTCTCTTTTTCTCATGATTTTTCTTGATTTTATTTTTCTTTTTCTTTTTCTTCCTATACTAGGGATACTTGCTCGGATTGGCTATAGAGCAAGGGATTTTTATTTTGGGCAGGGGTGAGCTTGTCCTTTTGTCAATTCTCAAAGATTCTAGACCATGTGCATGATAGGATAGCAGGGGAAACTTTTCGCTCAAGAGAACACTTCTACTATGTAGTGTCGTTTTGAATTTGCAATGAAATCATTTTAATGTGAAAATGTGTACTTGGCTCAAGTAAATAACAAGATCAGTTCTCTATGCTCAAAACTTTATTTAATTCAACTGTGGACTTAGATCTAAGAGATATTAATAATCATACCAAATAAGATCAAGATATTTATTCATGTGAGTGTGAAAGTGAGGGATTCCAAATAAATGCTAATTTATCCAAAATAACTGAAAATATAACTGCAATACTTCAAGAATTAGAAGGTGCAAAATAGAAGATGTTTTTGAGGATTTTGATGATTTTTATTTTTTTATATTTTGATTTTAATTTATGAATTGAGAGAATACATAATATTACTATTTTTGAAATTTTTATATGAATTACTAATATGAGACAATATGTATAATATATACAGTGATGAAATTACCAAATTTATGCATAATAGCGCTTAAGATGCATAATGTTCATAGGTTCTTTAAGATATTTACCATCTAAGGTAGCTAATTTGTATTCTCCCGATCTAAATTTAGCACTGATAATATATGGCCCAAGCTAGTTAGGCTCGAATTTGCCTTTAAGGTATTTAGTTGCATTAGTATTTTTTTTATTTTCTTTTAAGACGAGGTCACCGATCTCAAAGGATTGATTATGAACTTTCTTGAGATATGCTCGCTTGAACTTGTTCTGGTAGGCACGAAGATGCTCCAAATAATTAATGCACTTCTCATATAGGAGTTCCAGCTGACTAAATCTGCCAGCATGATATTCATCTCCTACTTCAGTATCTTGAATTAGCAAAGCCAAAGAAGTAACTTCTAGTTCAAAAGGAAAAACAGCTTCAGTGCCATAAACCAAAACAAAATGTGAAGTGCCTGTGGAAGTACGAATGCTAGTTTGATAAGCCCACAAAGCAAGATATAATTGAATGTGCCAATAACGGCCAGATTTATTGACCAGTCTCTTGAGGATTTTAATTAATGTTTTATTAGATGCTTTTGCTTGGCCATTACCCTGAGGATAATAAGGAGTGGACCAACGATGTTGAATTTTATATTTTTGACATAGTTTCTTTACATCTTTGTTTTTGAAACAAGTTCCATTATCCGAGATGATATTTGCAAGAATTTCGAACCTACAAATAATTTTATTAAGAATAAACTTGGAAACTTGCATTCTAGTGCAAGAAGCTAAGGGCATAGCTTCGACCCACTTCGTAAAATACTTGGTGGTGGTTATGATGAATTTGTGTCCATCGGATGAGATAGGATTGTTTTTTCTGATGATGTCTAAGCACCATTTTGAAAAGGGCCAAGGAGATGAAATAGCCTGTAGTTCTTGTACAGACACATGGACAAGGTCAACGTGTTTTTGGCACTTGTCATAATGGCGCACATAATCATGTGCATCATTCTCCATGGTAGGCCAAAAATATCCTATCCTAAGGAGCTTCTTAGCAATGGCGCTACCACTAAATTTTCTCCCACAAGATCCATCATGGGCTTCACTCAAAGCTGATCTAGACTCTTCTAGATTCAAACATCTTAATAGGATACCTTCAAAAGATCTCCTATATAACGTATTGCCAATTATTACGAAGCGACTTGCTCATCTACGTAATAACCGGTGCTGGTTTCTATTTTTTTTTTTATGGAAAACATCCCAAAAGGGATGCCACTTTCGGGTAAGACCCAAGGAGGCAGGGGTATCCATTCCACCAAAAATGCCCAGGACTCGGACCTAGCCTACCACCTTTGACATACTCAAGGAGCAAACAAACACACAAAACCAATTTAAAAATAAGTAAATAACAACAAAAATAATAAAATAAAATAAAAAACATGCTCCTTGAGTGTGTCAAAAACAAAAGCACAACCAAACACGCACAATAAGATAAAAGAAACCACAACACAAACCACATAGAAAAACACAAGAACCACATAACAAAACACAAACAAGACAAAAACAACAGAACACTACAAAGACATAACCCAAAAAAACATGAAAAATAAACACAACCAAAACCTAAAAAATAAAATAAAAATAAAAAACAACCAACAATAGACAATAAACAAAAACAAAAAACATAGAAAACACTCACACATAAAAACATGAAATAACACAAACAAAGAGAAACCCAAGAACAAGAATGAAAAAAACACAAGAACAATAACCAAAAACATAAAAAAAAACAAAACAACAAAAACACAAGAACAACAAAAAACAACACAAAGAACACAAAAACAAAACAAAACAAAAGAACCCACCCACCTTAAAAAACTAAACAAAAAAAAAAAAAAAAAAAAAAAAATGAACAAAACAATGACCTATCTAGACCAGAAGACTATTAAGGCAAGAATCAACAGAGGAAACAAAATAAATAATAGAATGAGCTAGGGAACTAAAAAAATTGAATGAACCAAAGAGAAGCAAAAAAAAAAAAAAACAAGAAGAAACTAGGTACCTTCAGAACTAGAGCCATCCAAAGAAATGATAGAAAGAAGAGCTTCCCTAATTTGAGAAGCCCACCATATAGGAGGGTGGCCATAACAAGTAAGATCACCTTTTTCCAAAGCCCAATTAGCTAAAGCATCAACACTCTTGTTTTGATCTCTGACCACATGATTGTAATCAACTTTCAAAAATCCCATCTGGATTAACTGAATCTTCTCAATAATTCTTTTTATTCTCCAATCCACCTTATGATTCTTAGAAGGAGTCTTCAAGAGATTAATCATAAGTTGAGATTCAGACTCAACTAACACCTTTTCCCATCCAACCTTAGTAGCCTCCTGAAGGCCTCTGAGGATACCATACCCCTCAACAAGGTTATTGGAAAGAATACCCAAATTCTCAGCAAAAGTAAAAACTAGGGAGCCATCTGAAAGTCTACCAATTCCTCCCACACTGGCTTTTCCAGGGTTCCCTCTAGAGGCTCCATCAGTATTGACTTTTCCAAAATCCTTAGGAGGAGGTTGCCAATTTCTAGTCCTATCCATCTTACTAATACTCACATTCCCTTTAAGTTGGTTGCCCTTAGAAGGTTTAATCTTCAATCTTTGCATCACTTGATCCCATATTTGGTGGGAGTTTTGGGGGTGATTAAGGAGTTGATGGACTGATTCAACTAAGTTGGCTATGGTATTTTGCCAAATATAGTGAATATCCTTCCTATCTTGATTAAAAATTTGGTTGTTCCTTTCATTCCAAATATTCCAAAGAAGAATGGTAGAACCCATCCAAACTACTCGCCTAATAAAATGATCAACACCCTCTTGATTAGGCCAATCCCTCCAAAGTCTGTTCAAAAGTAAAAAAATTGGACCACCTGTAAGCCAAGTAAAGTGGCCATTCTCCTCCATAGCTCAGAGGCTAAAGTACACTCAATAAAAATATGGTTGATATTTTCTACATTCTCTTCACACATTTCACATCTAAAAGGGCCATGAAAACCATGCTTCATAAGTTGCTCACCAGTAAGCACCCTACGATGCAATAAAAGCCAATTAAATAACCTCACCTTAGGCCAGAGCTTTTGAGCCCACAATTGAGAAAATATGTCAGAAGAATGGTTGGGATTATTATGGCATAAGGTCAAATAACCTTGAGCAACTGAATACTCACCCTTAGTAGTGTTGTTCCATCCAAAAAAATCTTTTTCATGGGACCAAGAGAGGGATCTCATATGAAGGATGCCTTGGATATCTTGTCTTTGCCTTTCTGGGATTTGAATAGGCCGATCCTCAATAGGGATCCAATATCTACCAACCTTTGAATTACCAGTATGGTACCGATAGTAATTAGCCACCTTTATCCAATTAGCTCGATGAAGCTCCTCCATCCAAGGCCTCCAATCGGGAAACTGAGTTATCAAAGGCTTGTGACCATCCCAAGAATCTATCCAAAAATTTGCATGTTGACCATTATGAATGATCCAAAATAATTTTTTCTTTATCAAATCCTCACCGAGTCTTAAGAACTGCTAAAATGGGAGAAACCTTTGGTAGGAAGTTGATAGCGAACAAGGTCTTCAGGACTTTTGTTCTCAGCATATTTAGCACGAAGATTATTGGCCCAAAGAGCATTGGGGTTATGCAACATCCTCCAATATAATTTAGCAGCTAAAGATTTGTTGTTATTAATTGAAGACCGGAATCCTAACTCCCCTTCACTCTTAGGAAGACATAAAGTATCCCATTTCACCAAGGCCCATTTTATTTTCTCCTTAGTACCACTCCAAAGGAAACGATGACTGATTTGATCCAATTCTCGAAGAACAACCTTTGGGATATTCAAAATGGAAGAAACATAAATAGGAATAGCTTGAAGGACTGATTTTACCAAGGTGATTCTACCCCTAGAAGAAAGCCACTTGTTGGTCCACTTTCCAATTTTCTTCTTGACTTTGTCCAACAACCAATTCCAATATTTATTTTTTTGCCTTTGAATATTTATGGGAATACCTAAATAAGTGATTGGAAGAGAGGTCTTCTTATATCTTAATTTATCCAAGACCATGGATTCTTGTCTAGCAGAGTAGTGAAAGAAAATAACTTTAGATTTGTCTTCATTGATCAACTGCCAAGTAGCCTTAGAAAAATAGCTAATGATTTGCTTAATATTAGAAGCTTCCTTAACTGTAGCTTTACCTAAAAGAGTAGAGTCATCCACAAATTGAAGATGAGAGATAGGTCTAGCTCCATGAGCAATGGTAACTCCCTCAAGGGTTTTTTTTTCCCTCTTTTTGGTTATAGTCCTACCCAAGCATTCAGCAAGAATGATGAATAAATAAGGGGATAGCGGGTCACCTTGCCTAATACCTCTGGAAGCTGGGAAATACTGAGAAGGCCTGCCATTGATAAGAACTAAGTAGGAAACTGAAGAGATACATCCCATAATCCAATCCATCCAATCCTTAGAGAAACCAAATTGCCTCAAAACTTTGATAAGGAAGTGCCAATCCACTCTGTCATAAGCTTTGGATAAGTCTAACCAAATGAACATGGAAGGAGAATTTTGCATATCCATGGAATGGATGGCTTCCTGAGCAAGAACTATCTCATCTACTATTTGATGTCCTTCCACATATCCCCCTTTCTCTGGGGAAATAATCTTATGCAAAAGAGGCTTCAACCTTTCTGCCATGATTTTAGTAATGATTTTGAGAAGAACATTACATAAAGCAATAGGTCTAAAAGCTGAGATATGATCAACCTCTTGAGCTTTTGGAACAAGAGTAATATAAGTTTTATTGATAACCTTCAAAATTTCTTTGGCTTTCCTGGCTTCTTCCACCACCTCTAATAAATCAACATGAAGGATATCCCAGAACTCTTGGTAGAACTCAATAGGAAAACCATCAGGACTTGGGGTTTTCCCTTTTTGCATTTTAAAAACTACTTGTTGAAGCTCATTGATAGTAACGAGAGCAATCAAAATAGAGTTCTCCTCAGAAGTGATAAGAGAAGGGATTGCTTGAAGAACATTTTGTTGTGAAGTTGAGTCAAGAGGAGTAGCAGCAAAAATATTGGAAAAGTAATCAACAACAATAGAGTTCATGCCATCCCAAGTATAAACAACATCTCCAGAATCTGATTTTAAGGAAGAAATAAAGTTGTGAGATCTTCGAGCTAGAAGAGATTTGTGGAAGAAATTTGTGTTTCGATCTCCTTCTTTGAGCCATTGAATTCTAGATTTTTTCTTCCATAATATTTCTTCTCTTTTTTCCCATTCCTCTAACTGAGTTGTGAGTTTAATTTCATCTACACTTCTCTTCTCTATGAGGCCATCTAAACGGATTTTCTTATTCAAATTTTCAAGATGAGCAATAACTTCATGTTTTTTTTATGAACATCCCCAAACTCTTTCCAGTTCCAAGTCTTGATTTTGGATTTAATGTATTGCAGTCTTTTGGCAAAACAGAACATCTTAGTCCCATGCCTAGGTTTACCTTCCTTCCACCATTGTTGCACACGAGGTCTGAAGGAAATGTCTCTAAGCCACATTAATTGAAAACGAAAAGGAGAGAAACTCACATTGGTTTTCCACATTTCCACCATGATTGGACAATGATCCGAACAAGCATTATTAAGAGTCTTCACTTTAGGAATGTGACCATGGATTAAGAAATTTTCAGAGAGCAAAAACCTATCCAATCTCTCCATTATACAAGCTAAGCCTTGCCTTCTGTTAGACCAAGTCATAAGGCCATTATCTGGTTGGATATCCACAAGATGGAGGTTTGCAATATATTCACTCATGAGGTCAGTGCTTTTGTCCAAATTTCTATTTCCCCCCTTTTCTCATCCAAAGAGAGGATGGTATTGAAATATCCTCCGATCAAGATCCAAGCTTTAGGAAAATGAGAGATAATATGAGTAATATCCTTCCATTGTCTTCTTTTTTCTCCAAATAAGTCGAGGAATAAACAGTAATGTAGAGCATAATCTGGTTGGAATGTCTACTTTGAATAGCTATAGCCAACAAACCCCAACTGCCAACCATATGGTGAATAACTACCTCTTTTGGGTCCCAAAGACAAGCAATGCCACCCGAAGTCCCTTGGGAACCGAGGGAAACCACTTTTCTAGTCGGCCAAATTTTACTCGGCAATTAAGTCCATATCCTCCATTGACATCTTTGTTTCTTGAAGGAAAACAAGATGTGGATGATTTATCTGAATCATTCTTCTAATTTCATTTTGTTTTGAAAGACTCCCTTTGAGTCCTCTAATATTCCAAGTGATGATCTTCATTAATACCAGGGCTTAAAAAGTTGGGAAGGGCATTAATCTTACCTTCCTCTACAAGCTTTTCACCTTCTTTTACCATATGATATTGATTGGTCTTGCGACCTACTTTTTGATTAGAATCCATCTTCAATTTTTTTTCCCTATTTCTTGACTTATTCCAATTGAATCTGAGATGGCTTCTAACCTTGAAGAATGCTCATACACAGCCAAAATTTTACTAGATGGTTCAATGGAGTCTATATTGGGACCTGCATTATTTGAAGTTTTGACATTTGAAATATTGTTTTTCTTGTGTAAATTTTCTCCTTTTTTTCTGTTGAAAACCTTTGATTTGTTGGTTTGTCTCTGAGTTCTTCCCTTCATATTTAAATTGTGTTTCTAAGATTTTAGTTTCCATTATTTCCTCTTCCTCACTTGGGACATCATTTGTGGAAAGGATTTCAAACATATTAGCAAATGACTTTGATTGATCCTTCATAACTAGTTTTTTTTGAGTGTTCTTCTTCTTAGGTATTTGGAAACCTGTTGAGTTTATATCTTCTTTCTTTTGATCAGGAATTTTATTTGGGCAAGCACTGGCCAAATGACCATATTCATGGCAAATTCTACAATGAAAAGGAATGTTCTCATAGTCCACTACTTGCTCCCAAGTGTCTTCCCCAAATTGTAATGTGATATTTTTAGGTAGGGGTTTGTCAAAATCCATTAAAACACAAATTCGAGCATAAATAATATGTTCAAAATTTTGAGTACAATCAACAGTCATCATAAAAGTTCCTAAAGAGTTTCCAATTGAAGAAAAAATAGTAGGATTCCAAAATTCAATAGGGAGGCCAAAGAGTCTAACCCACATGGGAGCTATAGAAGGCATCTCTTCTTTGGATTTAAATTTAGTATGCCAGGGCTTCATGAAAAGCCCCGCCCTTCCAAAAACCAAGGACCCCCTTGAAAATTTTTCTCTCTATCTTCATTATTAGCAAATAAAACAAGAAAATAACCATTTGGATAAATAGAGATTTGTAACTCACCTTTAGTTTTCCAGATTTTTGCAGCCTAGACTTTGAAAGTAGATAGACTCGGACAAAAACCCATGAACCGACAAATTAGTCCTCTTTTTTCCAAATCTTCAATGCTAGTCTGAATGTTACCCATATCAAGCTTAACAATAGGAGTTCCATCAGCTGCTTTAAGACATCCTAAATCCGTCTATGGGAAGCCCTAATATTGATATTAGCATTGGGCTGAGGCTTTCCACCATGAAGGGCATCCCTAAAATTCATTTTTGGGACCGAGTCTTCGAAATTCTTACCCTTGACAGGGGTTTTCATAGTAGAATTATTTTGTGGGTGCACCTTAGCACCAGATTCACTTGAGATATGAGCCATTTTTTGATCAACTTCTTGAAACTTGTTTCGTGATCTCTTTAATCCTTGCCCTAGACGTCGTGGAAAGGTATGGTTTTCACTTTTCTTTTGTGCAGCAAATTGGAAGCCGTTGTCACTCAAGTTCACAGTATGATCTGTTGAAAGACAAATTTCTAACCCATCTTGTATCCCCTACAATATTTCTTGCTAAAATATTGAGCATAAACCACAAAAATATTGGCCTCTAGGGCCCGAAGGCCCTAAAAACCAACCTCTGGAGCTGCTTGCACTCAACCCAGATGAAACCCTCGCATAGCCACTTGCCAAATATATCATTCACACATAGGGATGCGCTAGGATCTGTGTTGCTCCAAATGATATGAAAATTGGTGGAGATGTTCTAGGGTTTTTTAGGCATCTACCCTCAAAATTTTAGCTCAATCCGAGTTCGGATGAGTGAGATATGGCCAAAACGAGTTTGGAAGTTTGGGTAGTCCTGCCAATATGCAATATTTTTATAATTCACTTGTTGCTCCCATTATCTTAATTCAAATTTATTTCTTAGGTGTTGGTTTCTATTAAAACCTTCAGGGAAGGTCCCATTTTGAAGAAAATTGAGGATGTCAGTGTACCAAATTTTAGGAATAGTTTCGTTGATTAGAAACACGTCCAAAGGTTCCAAGCATGATTTAGTTGAAGCGGGTTCTTGGAGTTGACGAATAATGATGGTAGCATATTCATCATCTAACTCCACGGGTAAAAGAGATGCAGTTGCGGCCATAGAATCAGTCGCACGATTGCTAGTTCTAGGAATAGCTTCCAAGGTAACTTAATCAAATAAATATATTAATTGTAATACATATGCTTTATATGGACACAATTTATCATCTCTGGTCTGATAAAAATAGTTAATTTGATTTATAACAAGTTGAGGATCACCAAAAACTAATAGATTTTTAATTTTTAGTGCTAGGGTAGCTCGTAATCCATGGGTAGGATCCTCATATTCAGTAGTGTTATTAGTATAGGCAAATGTTAATTTAAAGAATAGAGGTATGAGATGTTTTTGTGGAGATATCAAAATAATACCTACACCAGCCCCACTCATACATCGGGCTCCATAAAGTATAGGGACCATTGATCTAAATGATCCGCCTCTAGGTTAAGGCATTCATCAGGAAAATCAATGATGAGGGGATGGGTGGACTCTAAGGGTGCAACAACTAATTTATTTGCTATGATTTGACCCTTAACAGACTTATGTCCTATAAATGTGAGTTCAAACTCGCTTAGAGCAAGAACCCACTTTGCTGTGCGACCAGATAAATAAGGTCGACTCATGAGATACCACAAGGGATCGAATTTAGCAATAATGTATGTTTTTTGACTGAGCATATAATGGCATAGTTTATGTGTAGAAAATACAACTGCTAGATGTAAATTCTCTAATGTTGTGTAGTGGGTTTCATAACTAATTAATGTTATACTAATGTAATAATTAGCACGCTCTCTTTTCTCATCATCAAGTTGAGCTAACATAGCTCCTAAAGCAAAATTTGAAGTAGAAATATACAAGATAAATGGGTGATCAGGTTTAGGTGGTGAAAGTACAGGTGGGTTAAGAAGATATTTTTTGAGGAGTTAAAATGCTTCCTTACATTCATCGTCCCAATGTAAAGAGACATCCTTATTAAGAAGCTTAAGAAAGGGTCCAATTTTATCCACCAGCTTATCGATGAAGCGACAGATAGCTTGAAGCTTACCTTGTAAACTCTGTAATTCAGATATATTTGTAGGTGCGGGCATATTAGTGATAGCCGTAATCTTAAGAGGGTCAATTTTGATGCCACATAAAGAAACTATAACCCCAATAATTTACCTGACTTAACTTCGAATATACATTTGGTTGGATTTAATAGGATAAGATATTCCCTTAACCGATCAAATACTTTTCTCAAGTCATCTAAATGGTCATCTTCTTTAGTAGAACGAGCTATAATGTCGTCTACATAATCATGTAGTATATCATGCATCATATCATGAAAGATATAAGTCATGGCTCATTGATATGTTGCACCTGCATTCTTCAAACTGAATGGCATCACTTTCCAATAGAAATTCCCCCAAGGGGTAATAAAGGTTGTTTTAGCCTGATCTTCAAGAGCTATCTTGATCTGATTATAACTAGAAAATCCATCCATTAAGGATATCATTCCACTCCCAACAGTAAAATCAATTATCTGATCCATATTGGGAAGGGGAAAATCATCTTTAGGGCATGCAACATTAATCTCTAAATTCTGTACAAACCCTAATCTTAGTAGCTTCTTACTTAGTTACTGGAACTACATTCGATATCCATTCAGCATAATCAATGGCTTGTATAAAAATAACATTCAGGAGTTTTTCTAACTCCCATTTGACTAGTAAGGCCACTTTAGGATGCATTTTTCTAAGCTTTTGCTTAATAGGTTTAGCATCCGGATGCACTACTAGGTGATGCATAACTATAGAAGGGTCTAAACCTGGCATATCTTCATATGTCCAAGCAAAAACATCTTCATATTCTTTAAGAAATGCAATGTATTTATCCCATTTTTCTTGACTCAATTCTTATCCAATGTTGATTATGTGCGGGTTATTGTTGGTTCCAATGTTATTTTTTATGAAATTTTCTACTTCCATGTGTAGATATCTATCAAAATTAGGTGGGGTAGGTGAAACACCCAATTCTTGTAATTCTTCCAAGGTTAGCTTGGATAATTCATCTTGAGGAGTCATGGCCTCAAGCTGGGCTATACTAGGTATAGAGCCATCAAAATAAAACCCATTATGTAATAATTCCTCAATGAAGACATCATGAAATATATCTCCCTCCAACTCATCATCGGATTCAGCGATCATCTCAGGATAAGCTATAGATAGCATATTACATGTGAATGTCTTATTCATTAAACGCAAAGTATCGCGTTCATCTAAATTATATTGGTAACATATAATATGGTCATCATCCTCAAATGGGAATGGCTGAACCTTACTACAAAATAGGCCCACACCACATCGGGCGGGCCACGCTTCTACCTCAAAAGGTTCTTTTATACCATTCTGGAAAGGTCCCAAACCTTTCCCTTTATATCCCAATTTAAGCATTATAGGTTTGGATTTAATATACTCATTAGTAAAATAACATCGAGCATATCCATAATAATGAGTTCTGATGTTTCTGGGTATTCTACCCCAGTCATATCCCTTATAAATAAAGGCACAACTCTCGACTTGGTAAATACTTCACATAGGTTGTGGGAGACCCAAGGTATGAGGAGATGGTGGCAAATTATTTAAAATAAGGGGATCTTGCATAGAAGCATTCATTTCTTCTGATATAATAATTTTAGATAGATCAGGTAAGAGCTCGTCAGTAAGAGCATAAGAGGTAGAAGGAACATTCTCTACATTTTTCGATGTGGAAAATATGAATTTGGTGGATGTAGACGGTGTAGAGGTTTTGATAGATGGGTCTATTAAAGGTATGGAAGTTATAGGAGTAGAAAAAGAGATATTGGTTGTGGGATTAGGATATTTCTTAGGTCCTAATGTGGTTTTTTCAGAATATGGTGGAGCTATATGTGGAGGTGCAACTGATGGAGGAGAAGTAGATGACATTGTGGGTGTGAGTTTCACACGTTTATATGGATAAGGAGAATTAGGATGTGTGGATGACAGAGTGGGGAAAAATTGAACTCCAATAGGTTCTGCCAAAGCACACATATCAAAGGGTCTTGGATCACCATGAATGGTAACCAACTGATTCTTAAATTCAAACTTAACACATTGATGTAAAGTTGAGGGAATAGCTCGCATCACGTTGATCCAAGGATGATCCAAGAGTATATTGTACGATGCAAGGAAATGTACAATAAACACAGTCGTATCCAAGGTTCTTGGACCAACCTACAATGGAATGGTAATAACTCCACACGTTTCTTGTGTTTCATCATTGAAAGATTTTATGATCATATCAGTTCTTTTCATTTCATCACTTCTAAACCCAAATATTTGGTAGAAGTCAAAAATGCAGATATTTAAATATGAACTATTATCAATAAAAACTCGTTTGACTGCTACATCTCCAATTAAGGTAGTAATATACAAGGGGTTATCTTTATGTAAACTATGTTGCGGTATATCTCTATCCTGAAATTCAATACAATCAACTTCACAAGTCATTATAGTATCGGCCATGGCTTTAGGTTGAATGTCTTGTGGTACCATCATCTGACTTAATATGAGCATTAATTCATCTCTATGTGTAGGAGAAGATCTTAAAATGTCCAAGAGAGAAATTCTAGCTGTAATATTTGATAATTGTTCATTAATATTATAAGGAGGTTTAGGTTGAACATTAGGTGAATGATTCTCTTTATTAGGAACCTTCAAAACAAATGGAGTTGATCCACCATTCTGAATTTGGTCTTGTTGAGAATTTTGAGCCTATTGTCTAGTAACATCTTCGATGGTACCCACAATATTATTCTGCGGATGATGAATGGGTCTTGGTCTAGCGTTTATAGCTAGCTCATTAGAAAGTAATCGGTGAGACGATGGTCTAGTAGTGACTCTTCTTGGAAATGGCTCTTCTAGAACCATATAACTTGTGATAGGGTGAATAGGATCTGATTCATCTTTAGAACTATTCGATTGATCTGATGTGATTTCCATATCATTCATAGTCTTGTATTCTATATCACTAAGATCAAGTATTTGAATATTATATAGATGCCTGGTTGTAACCACGGATAAATTTGTGTCAAATATTTCCAGATCATGAACAGGTAAATGCCCACTAATAGTTCCCACATATCTGGCAGGAGGAGGGACATTATGATGTTCAACTTGATTAGCAACCTCCTTACAATTTTTTTGTAAGGGATGTTGAAATATGTCCAATGACTGATTGGCATTCTGATTCTGGTTTTGTGGGGTATTATTTTGAACATTATTAGGAGGATTTTGCATAGGTTGAAAGTCTTGCACCTCCATCTCATTGTTATCAATCAAGTCTTGTATTTTATGTTTTAATATTTTACAAGAGTTGGTAGTGTATCCAGGTCCTCTATGGAAGTCACAGTGTAAATTTGCTTTGTATCTGGGTATAGTTGGATCAGGTTCCCGAATATTTGGTAATTGAATTAAACCTCGTTCTAATAATTGTGATAGAATAGTTGATAAAGGTTGATTTAACCTAGTAAATTCTTGAGGAGGTATATTAGGAGGTTTTAGTACAAAATTCTCTACTGTCTTTGCAACATTAACATTAGCAGTATTTCTGCTATCGGTGACTCCATCACCCACAACTTGTTTATTCTTATATTGATTTTTGGATGTTTTCTCATTGTCTCTCCTTTTAAGTTGGCCTCTCCTAATGAGAGCATCTTCCACTCTTCGGGCTAAGTCTATAGCCTGATCGAAGGTGGTCAAGGTAATAGTTGATAATTAATAAGATAGTTGCTCTTGAAAATTATTAATAAATATGTCCAACATCTCCCTATAAGGTAACACAAAGTGCAATTTTACTATCAACTGTCTCCACCTAGCTAGGAAATTAGCAAAGCATTCCTCTTTACCCTGTTTTAAGTTATAAAAATATTTAATGGTCACATATATTTCGATGTAGGCACTAAATTGATGAACAAAATACTCGACGGTTTCTTCAAAATTCCTTAAATAATTAGTGGGTAATTGATAATACCACTCTAATGCCATTCCTCCCAAGATTTTCGGGAACATTTTTAGTAATAACAAGTCATCATGTGATATATCATGACATGCTATCCTAAACATACAAAGATGCTCTATGGGATCTTCGGTTCCTTTATATATGGGAAGAACATGCATAGGAAAATGTTTAGGATATGACTGTGCTACGACTATAGGATCTAAAGACTGACTACACATCTCTCAATAATTGTACGAGGGATGGTAAGGATTTATTTGGTCCATGCAGGAAACTAACTGTTTCACCACAACTTTCAGATTGCTAGTTTGTCCACCATATTGGTTCGATGGCACATAGGTATGGGATCTATGAGCATATGATGGTGTGACACAAGGATTAGATGTTATATTGCTATTATGCAAAGTGTTGGTAGGAAGAGTATTATGAAGGGGATTTGTAATAGTATTATGTTGTACCTTAGATTGTTGGTAATTGGTGTTCAGTTTTGTTTTGGGTTTTTGTTGATTTAAGGTATGTTGATCAAGATCTTGGCAAAATAGAGCAGTAAATGATGGTTTCTTTTGTGCAGGAATGACCCTAGGCTTGTTAATAGGCACTTTAGATTTTTGGGTAGCCTGCTGTTGTTGCATTCTCTAGATCGCAGCTACTATATCCAAATTGGATGGTCCAGCTTGATCACTCTCTTGGTCAATAAAGGACAAGGGATTAATGTGTGTTTGAAATAATTCTTCTAGAGTTTCTTGAGTGTCACTAATTTGATTCTTGTCCATATGGGCTGCTCTATTAAAAACACCAATATTAGTGTTAATGAACTTCCAAAATTGTTCCATGTTCTCAAAAGTGATAGCTCCTCCCGAAGACATTTTAGGGGAAGAGGATCCTTCCTCTCTAATATTTTCTTCTTGTTCATTTCCTACAACAAGCTCTTCTTCTTACTGTTCTAGGGATTCTTCTTCCTGAACTTGATCCTTAAGAGGGACATTTTGGTCAGTTAATGGTCTTCCTAACCAATCTTCATCTTCTTTGGGTTGTTTTCCATTCCTAAGTCTAGGCATTGTGCTAAAATTAGGTTTTAGCAAATATATATACTTATATATATATGCGATAGGGTTGAGAGGTATATATTTTAACTATATACCTACTATAATATTTTAAAGGAAATGTTTTGTTATTTTTTTTTTTTTTTTTTATTATATTATTATTTTGCGAGTATAAAAATAACAAACAACATGCTAGTTTTAAGAAACAATAGTAGAAAGAATCACTTAGCTTTCTATGAATAGTTTATGGATATCATTGATAGGGTCAAGTTCATCAAGAGTCATGAAATGCTCCTCTTCAATTTGGAAGTTGTTTTTCAAGAACTTGACAAAGTGTGCTATGGTAATATGATCTATTTTAGACTCTGATATATAAAAATAAAGTTCATGGAAATACTCTCGATACAGCACAACTCTAGGAACTCTATTCCATATCTTTCTATCTGTAAGAATGGCTTCTTGATCCTCTACACAAGATAGAAATTTATGTACTACAACTGCATTCTCAAGGTATTCCTCAAAGGTGTATAATTCAGAAGACACAAGTGCTCTTTTATCGGCTAACCACCTATGGCAAGCTCTTTGAAGTTTATGATACAAGGTCACCTGATCAGGATCCAGGATTCTATCTAGGATGAACCTCTTAATTTGCCTAAGTTATATAGATCTAGATTCAATAATACCCAAACTCCTATCAAGTTCGTCCCACAAAGTTTGGGCTCTATATGTTTGAGGTACTCTAAGCATAGAAGTAATCTCTATGGTCATTAATTGATTTTCAAAATTTATGGAGACAACTCGTATTCTATTATAATCTACCCTCTAAGTATGATATGCAAATTTAACAGTTTTCTAATGATTCTAGATGTTCTTAATAATGTGTTTTTTTTTTGGATTGCTTTCAAAAGGTGTTTTTAGTTTCACATAGGGTTCACCAAAATGTATCGCCCAAATTTTTCACACCCTTACCTTCAGGCTAAAGGATCTGTACCCGAAATGGGGGTGAGAAAATGATGGAACAATACCTCAGACGAAGAGGCACTTTGAAGGTCACGCTTCTCGGTGGAGGGGTATAAAGGTGAATTTTCAATGGATGGTGGGGTTCACCATGAAACTTTGAGTGGTAGTTTCCATGCCTAGGTTGAGAATGGGTTTTGATTTGTTTGTTTTATGTTCAATCATTCAGATTCCTAGGTTGGCCAAAATGAAGCTAAGCTATTCTATATGAAGATTCTAATTTATATGAAAATAGAAGACATAAATGAATCCTAATATGATTGAATACAGAGAATATATATAATGGATAAGAGTACACCTGATTTTTGATGTCTAATGAAGATTCTGAAGCTTGTAGGAGTCTATATCATCCCGGATATGACAGGATCATCTGTAATTGTATAGAATCATCCCAAATCATAGAAGATATTCTGAGATCACCCAAGATCATTTGCGACCTAACAAATTTGGCAGGCGAATTCATCAAAAACCTGCAATCAAGAAAATAGACACCAAAAACCAAAAATACAATTGCAAGAATGATGCAAAATGATAGAAATAAGAGTATAGGTGTTTGAATGATAAATTCAGATATCAAATTAAATGAGATGCACTATTTTGGAAACTTATTTTAAATTTTATCATGCAATTACGCTAAATGAGGTGAACTCCAAGATGCAAGACAAAAGTAAATTAATCTAATGCAACAATAAATAAGTAAAATGAGATAGAGAATGCAAAATCAGGTCTCTGATTGCCCTCAAGATGAATTGCAAACCAGATCATCTGTAATCATACAATATCATCACCGATCTTGATAGGATCATCTAGAATTATAGTTGAATCACTTGTGATGATCTGAGCTACCTCTGATGAAAACACAGTGAAATCCTATAATAAAACTTGAAAACACAAGTGCGAATGATAGCAAAAAACTAAAATTACAGGGAGATAATTAGTCAGGAATCCAGGTAGGGAGTCAAGGAGGGAATCAAGGGATAAACTAGAAAAATCCCAGTTTATATAGGATTAGGGGGAGGTTAGGAGGTTGGGGATCATCCCAATATGAGATATCCTCAACGTGGGAATCTCCAATCGTGTAGACACGCTTCTGCCCAAGTTGGGGAGGTTGTTGAAATAGAAGCTAATTGCAAAAATTTAGTTTTGGGATGAAATCTTCTAGACGTTCTGTTCTAGACGAATTCGTCTGATTTGGGATGATATCTTCAGATCGGCGACGATATCTTCCAAAGGTCAAACAAACTCTAAAAATGATGCAAAAAATGAGGTAAGCAGTTAATAGTCAATTTCGAGGTTAAAATTCAAATTTCTACTTTTTACTGATGGTTTAATTGTGCCAATTTTAGGGTGCTACAGTAGCCTCTCATGATGAGGCCCTTTTAGGAAAATTGCATAATGACACCATTAAACATGCATAATCAAGAAAACATGAAAAGTGCTTCTAAACTATGCAAACTGAATCAAGATTCATATTATAGCGTAAATAAAGACAATAGCTACTCTATGCATGGATCAAATATGTAAAACAAGGAATACAAGTGCATAAAGAACCTAAAAATGTCTTAATTGAATAATAAACATAAATAAACTAATCTAACCTAATTCTATGCTCAGAAGTCTGCTAAATTGAATTTAAACCATGAAAATAGCTAATCTAAGCTAATTAATCAGACAAAAATGAAAGGGTAAAGGTGGTGATACCTTTGCTACAAACCGTAGCTCTTGTGAGTGGCCTGCAATGTAAAACACGACTGAAATATATGGTTAGCACTCTGATAGGATTACCCTAAATTACAAGGGTAGTGGGCTTGACCTCCTTGTCCAATTGATGTTCAAGGGTCGCCTTCGGTGTCCTTTTGATAGGTTTGGTGGTTGAATCACTATGATGGGCCTTCGTTTACCCAGATTTGCATTTCTTGGTTCTTTTAGGCTCCTAGAACTTCCATGGAAAATTTATCTTTGGGTGAATAGAAAATTAGCCTTCTCAAATGCATGAATTTAGTATGCAATTCGACAGGGCTTCGCTGCTCACTTGATCAATTAACTCTCTCTTGAAAATTTGATAATGCTTTGCTATTAATTTCATCTATATCTTATCCCCATTTTGAGGAGGTATTTATAGGATGCCCTAGGATTGGGGGTGGCTTCCTGGAGAAGCCAAGATCAAGAAGAGGTGGTTAGGTCAGTTGGAATGGAAGCCTCTAGAATCTTTCGTCCATTAACCACCTTCTTCTAGATCAAATGGTCGTTCAAACCAATTTATCTCAGATTGAAGGTCAATTGAACTTTAGTTAAGACCGCAAGTCACAACTGTGGTCTAGACTATAAACCATAGGTCTCAATCATGATTCAGTTGTAATCCATAGGTCTGGGTTGTGATTCAGACTGATTAGGCCAATGAGCCCAAATTGAGTGGTTAGAACCACTGCTCTATCTTGGATTCTATCCAAGATATTCCATATGGTCTTGTAGCATGTCCATATGAGTAGTTTCCCTTGACATGATGCATTTTAGGTTTCTACAGTTATATTCTAATAAAATATAATTGAACCAAATGTCAAGGGGTAAGTCATGTCACAAGGTTTGATCCTCTGACTTGATGTTAAATAGTTCAATTCCTTAACAAGAAACCACTATACTCACCAAATAACAAACTATTTCTTTCATTTTTAACTGTTGACCATAAAAGTAGTGCATCTACATCCATTGATCCTTAATGCATTACTAGTTATGCATTCTTCTAACTACAATAATAAAAACTATTTTTCCACCTCTATGTCTAACTACTACCATAGTCATTTTCACATATGGTTCCATCCTTATCTTCAAAGTAATAATTATTAAATAAAGGATAAAAAATAAATTAGCAAAAAACATAGAGCCATTACATCAGCTTGAAAAATAAAAGCAAGCAATCATATCTAGCACTTTTATCTATTCTAAAGTAGTCTTTCAAAATTTCATCCCTAAAAACCTTAATTTGATCATAAATTAAACTAGCTTCTCTGCCAATAGTAGCATCAACAAGGGTCTCCTCTTTTCTAAAAATGAAGCTACATCTATCCTTCCAAATGTTGAAAAGAATAGAAATCCTGATAACATGCCAAAACACCCTTATATGAGGTGCACAATCAAGGGAGTCACCAAAAACAACCTTCTTCCATCGAATATGTCCATGAGAAACACTGCCATAAAGCTAGGCTATTGATCTCCAAACCTTCCTTGTTCTTGGGCATTCCCAAAATATGTGCTTAATAGTTTCACTTTAATCACAACTAGCGCAAGCATAAGAAATACACATCCAATTGGCTAATCGAGCTTTGTTTTGTAGACCTTGCATCATCACCAACAAAGCAAAAACCTTTAACTGCATTGAGACCCTGAATTTCCAAACTCCAGACAACTGTTTCTTCCATTTCTTGCATTTACAATTCCGACCCCATATACCATTCAATATATACCCTAGAGCGATACTATGAAGCATCAGTTGATAAATTTTGGAATCCTTAAAGCACCAAATTAACTTCCCATAATTCCACCTCCATTATTTCCAAATAGGACTCGAAAGGCCACCTGAAAGCTTATATAGATACTCAGATAGAAGAAGACCTTGAATCTATTGAACAATGAATTTATCAGAAGGTTTTAATTTGAACTTAACAAGCAACTATTGCCAAGGAATCCACTGCTCAACATTCCCATCCCATAGATCAACCCATTTAATGAGACCTTTCTTGCTAAGCCTCTTACATTGCATATTATGCCTATCCACAGCATACATATCATTTTTCTACTAAAGACAAATAACTTTGGAAGAAAGAGTCCAACCTCTCCTATCATCCAAAAAATCCCATTTAACCATTCCAACAACCTCTTTCCAGGCCTCCCAAATCCTTTTAATCAAGATGCCTCCTCGAATTTTGAATTGACTAGGATGCCTAACAATATCCGCAAAGCTAAAAGCCCCATGAATCCCATCAATATTGATACAAGTATGAATCCGATATCTCAACAACCACTACCATCCAAAATTACCCTCCAGGCATTTGGTAATCCACTTAGAAGCAAGAAATTTTCTATGCACCTGAATGTCCAAAAGCCCCAAACCACCCTCCTTCTTAGAAATAGTGAAATATTTCCAAACAATAAGGGTAACATACCTCTAACCATCCATATTAACCCATAAGAAACTCCTAATGCAAGTCTCCAACCTCCTATATTGATTCAAGTTAGGAAGCCAACAAGATGAGTAATACATATGACAAGTTTGGAGAATATTACTAATAGCAGTGAGCTTCCCAGCAAAAGAAATCAGCTTATTTTTCCAACCCTAAAGCTTCTTTTCAAAACTATCCATGCACCAATCCCACATAGATTTGAGTAAAATCCTCCTGCCAAAGGGAATACCCAAATACCTAACAATCTCTCCATCATCAACTTTCCTCTAGCTAGTGTTAATACCACCAGGCAAATCCTTAGCTCCTATCAAACAATAATATTATTTAGCCTCACTCACCACTACCCTAGAAGCAAGATAAAAATTTTGAAGATAATATTGCATGCCCAAAATAGAATCTCTATCCAGTTGCACAATAAGGAAAGAGTCATCATCAAAATGACTATTAAGAATATGTTCCTCTGAAAGAGCAATAAATCTAATAAGCCCAGTTGATCACTTTTTTTCTAACATATACCCCAAATCATCTGCATACAAGAGAAAAAACAACAGAGCCAAAGGACAACTCTACCTGATTGATCTAAAAAGATGAATACTTTTAGATATTCTTCCATTGACCACCACCTTGGCATAAGTTGAGGAGAAGAGCATGTCGATCTTCTGAACTGCAGAGCTACTAAACCCAAGTCATTCCAATATTTTAAATATAAACATCCAATCAACCCTATCATAGGCTTTGTAATATTCTATTTTTAAGAAGAGAGCCTACTATTGAGATTCTTTCACCCATTCCATCGTCTCCCAGAAAGAAATAATGGTATCCAGGATAAATTTCCCTTTCACAAACCTAGTTTGTTCTTCTCTAACAATTATGGCAGCAATGTGTTATAGCCTCAAATCTAAAGCTTTAAGAACTATCTTGTATGAAGCATTCAAAATAGTAATAGGTCTCTAGCAACCAATTTTCTCCTTATTACTTCCTTTGGGGATTAATTTAATCACACCTTGATTCATCCCAGAATAAAATCCTACCCCTTCAAACACTTCCTATACCATTTTAGTATATTATTCCCCTATGCAATCCCAAATATACTTATAAAATTATCTGGAAGACCATCAATACCAGGAGACTTACCATTTTTCATTCTAGATAAAGCACCAAATAATTCCTCCTTGGAAAAATCAACGGCCATGCGATCACTCTCAAAGCTAAAAACCTTCTTTGGAATGCAATCTTTAATCAACTCCCTAGCATGTTGAACATCCACAATGCTCTCATATGGCTCAAAAATATTACTAAAGTGATTACCAAAAATCTCCCTTATCTCTCTTCTCCTTAGTATGAGTACAATCTTCCCGCTATAGAATTAAAAACTTTTATAAAGCATTCTTCTTACGAATGTAATTGAAGAAGCATTTATTCGGAGCATCTCCTTCCTTCATCCATTGGAGCCTGCTTCTCACTTGTTCTCCTCTACCAATATAATCCTTGATTTTCCTAATTTCTCCCTCTAGAGCAGGAAATTTTTCTTGTAAGGAAGAATTAATAGGATTAGCTTCCAACTTTCTCCTGTCCTCCTCAATATTTTGTCAAAAAGACTTCATGTTTCTCCTCATTTTTCTAGCCAGAAGTCTCCCCCATCCCTTTAAAAATTTAACCACTCTTTTGATATCAGCATACCACCAAGGGACCCATCCCTTATCGAAATGCCTTGGCTCTAGGTTCCAAACACAAAGAATCAACTCTCTACAATTTGTAGAATCAAGATGCAATACATTCAATTTGAAAGGTAATTTTTTCTTCTCAACAAGCATCACACCAATGTGAACACATGTAGAAATAGGATCATGGTCAGAGCCAATAACTCCCAGATCAACATCCATGGGCCTCTTTCCTTTTCCAACACAAGTAAAAAATTCTACGTAAAATCTATCAAGTCTCGCAAAGATTATTTCTGCACCTACTATTCTGTTTGTTAAGTAAACTAACCGCTAGACTCATACTATTTTTTCTTGAAATTCATGTCGAACACCTGAAGAGCGACCTTCAATTTAGCCCACAAATCCTTTTTTATGTTAGCAGTGTAGCAACCCAATCCACCCTCTTTATCTCCTTCCCACTCAACCATATTGAAATCCCCTCCTAGGAACCATCATGCCTCAGTAAGATTAAATTACATTTAATCCCATAAATGAGATTGATCATTAGTAGCATTAGGACCACATAATGAACATATTTCGATCACTTGACCAACCAAAGCAAAAGTAGCCCAAAAAATATGCCCCTCCGGGTCCTCACCTCGATCTAGCAAAAGAGAGGCCAACCATTGTCTAATAGCTAGAACAATACCCCCAGACCCTTGATGATGAGAATATCTCCACCAAGTGTCATTATAAGAATTGTTTAGGTAGTTATGCAACTCAAACCCAACAATATTAATTTATTGAAGACATACTACATGAACAAAAATAGATTTCAAAAAACTACTCACAAAAATCCAAGTAGGGATAGTCATCCCTCTTACATTCCATGAAACAATATCAAACTTCATTGAGAACTTAAGGAATCAAGAACCTAAAACTGATTCCCTCCCCCATAAATGATTTCTTTTGCTATCTACAGAATACCACTTGGAGAAGATCTGTCCTGAACCCCAAACTCAAAAAAATTATCCGATTTCCCATATCTAAAAATTGGAGAATTGCTCCTATGAGTCTGACTCAAGTTATCTTCTGAAATTGGTCCCCTATTGGATTTATTAGGCCTATCAGGAGAGCCATGCACATCCCTTATTTTTTGAACAAATTTTAATTTTTTTTGTCCAATAGAGGAATTGGAAGTGTTGTTATAAGGACTCAAACCATCGTCAATTTCCCTCTCATATTTATTTTTATTTTCTTGTTCTGTTGATTTTTTAGGTTCTTCCTTCTTAGTGTCTTCTTCCACCTCCTTAGGCTATTTATTTTTATATGGGCAATTATGAATCATGTGATCTAGTCATTGGCACCAAAAACAAGCATTAGGAAAATTCAAATATCTTACCTCTTGAACCACTGGAGCTTTTGGAGTAACAATTTTGAGCTATTGAGGAATTTTCCTTGTCAAATCCACCTCAACACAAACATGCGGGCTGAACCTAAGATACTTGCTGCCTATCGTATATAAAAGGATATTTCCAAAATGCTTAGCCATTGAATTCAACATGCACCTGAGTTCAGGTTTCATGGCCACAAACTCGGTCCAAAGGGGTAATGGGCCTAGGAAGTATTCCTCTGATAAAAATTTGGATGTCATGTATGCACAAAAATCATAGATCTGCAATATTCCATGTGCCAAACTACAAAACATGCTTAGATGTATTTGTCCTCTCAAATAAAATTAAAACATAGCACCCACCCAAACCCCAATAGGATTTCACATGTAACCCTTTAGCCTCCCAGTTAAGTCAGATCTAGTTATGAAAGTCAGCTTCAGCTGGAACCCTATGCAAGAAAAAAAGGATGATACCTTTTGCCTCCAAATCCTTACAAATGCTCTTGTACTCATCATAATCAGTAGCGAAGAATGTAAATCCGTCATCCTCATCAGCCATGACCAAATCCAAATGATCCAATTTCAAGGCCAAATCCTCCTCTAGTTCATCCTTATTTAAATGACCAAACCCTTCACTAAAATCAATATTTTTACCTCCATATTTTCCTAAACGATACTTTTCAACATCCAAACCCTTGATAACCAATTCATCTTCATGCGCTTCCTTCAACACCTTAGCAAATTTCCTATCTTCCCCACCCTTACCTTGCAAGGCTTGGTCAGAAGAAAGTGTATTCGAATCCTTTGCAGACTGTGCAACAACCTTACTCAGACTCGCCAAAAAAGCAGGGTCAAGGTTATGAACCCTATTGACAGGAGTGGCAGAGATTTTCTTCCCATTGTCTATTTTAGAACCATCCACATTTTTCTTAGTCACTAAAAACTGTGAGCCGACCTATTCAGCCATATTCGCTGACTTACTTTCAAAGTTCGTAGTATCATGCTCACAGGTTTTCACAGGTAGTTGTGGATCTCCTCCTCCAGACAGAATTTTATTTGAAGCATAGAATTTCTCATTCGATGGATTTGATAACTCTTTCAGAGCATAAACTTTTATGTCTTCTTCGAATGATTCACCAAAGAAAAGTGGGTTTTCAAAACCCGATAGTGAAGCATCATGCTTGAGATTTTTGAAGTCCTCACGGGACCTTTCACACAATAACCTTTCTAAAACTTATCTAAACTTCATTTTTATCTCTCCCAACGAAGAATATCCCACCTAATAAATAACAAAGCCATCTTCTAGCTCAATATCACCCATCCTAACCCCTAACCCTCGACCACCAATCGTAGGTGTTCTTTTTCATCCTCGAGTTCCCTTCCCTCTCAACATTACGTCCCCGCCTCACCAAAAGTAATAATTATGAAATTTCCATGGATGGACATTATTTATCTCTCCAAGAATACCTTGTATGCCTCAGATTCACCATATTTATTGGAAATCTATTGAGACTAAGGGCATCATCAATATCAACCAATTATATTATATAGGGACCCATATATCCTTGATTGATTGTAATAACTTGCATTTAATTTTTATCAATATGGGGTAATCAAGGTTAGATTTAAAGAGTAGAAATATAGTATACATTGTACCATGAGGATTAATTCTTAAGCTTAATTCAGATATTTTTTAGTGTCAGGTTTTTTAGAAAAATAATAATTGCAGTAAACAAAAATCAAATCGTGCAATGAAAATAAAGTGCAATTTATGATTTATGTATTAAATATGTTATTTACCTATTAATGTTTCTATCTACCTATGCATTTAACTAATGATGATAATTTTACCTATTGGTGAGTTTATCTATTGGCGAGGATCCTCGTGTAGTTAGTTTTGATTATATATTTTTACTTTATGATCTATGATAATGTAATTTAGTTTATTTTATATTCTAAGGTTAATTTTATGTACTAACTATTTCTAGCCTATTGTAGAGCCGAGAGAATAGGTATTGACTGCAAGAGTGGGCCTTGCATCCTAAAGGATAGTGTAAGTCCTTCTCTCCTAAACTATTCTATCTTAGTAACTAATATGCATAACTACTACTAACATTATTCTATTCTATGTATGTAGGGAAAATACAATTACAACTACATAAAAGAAATCATGCAGTAAATAACACAGTAAATGATACAGTTACCATAAGAGTGCTTCTTTATTACTAAAAATTTAGGTGTACATAATTCATGCAGTTCTTCAAAAATTGTACATAATCAATATTAGACAATTAGACATTAGAACATTTCTTCATTAGAAATTTTCAAATGTCTTCCTATATAATATATAATATATAATATGACTTGGATAATTTTAAATATAACTCTTCCACGTATTTTTTCATGTGGCATTGTGGAATTGATAATGCGACAACTATGTACTTAACAAAAATAATCTAAACTGATATAATTTCCTAACCTACATGGATTCGATAAATAACCTAAGTGGTCCAAGTGGCACTTTATAAATGAACATAATAAATAATGCTAAATCAAACATTTCGGAATATAACATCATAACTATATACCCTTTATTCATGAAAAAGACAACAATATTGCATCAAAATCTAGACAACCTAACAATATTCTAATTTCATGACTTTATAAAGTAACTTTACAAAAAAATTATTAATCATAATATCCTTATGAATAATATTTGACAAGTCAACCAAATATGCTGAATGTAATCATTTTTTGACATGTAAAAATGCCATGCTATCACTAATATGGCATGCAACATTGGTCAATTGAATTTCTTCTATAACTTTCGATGAAAGACATATTTGTTAAAAGTCTTCAACAGGTACCTTTTGTAATATACTTCAACAACTATCTTCTGTAATAGTCTTCAGCCATTGTGTTCTATAACCATATCTACAGCCTTCTTGATATGTCATCCTTATGTCCATCTTATTCCATGTCTAGGATCTAATTTGAATCTTGTGCTGGTACATCATATGCCTATGAAATGATCTTCAGTATTTTCCTGTCAATCATACACATCTTGCACGTATTTCGTGTAAAATCCATACATTTATCAAATTAACCATATCCATCATTTTAGCTAATAAATCACATAAATAAATAGAAATAACCATTTAAAATATATTGCAATCATGATTTAAAGATGGAAATTACACAATATATCACAAATAATACATGCTAAATAAATACTCATCATTTTCCCCCAAACTGAGAGATATGCATGTCCTCATGCATGTGGAGAAAATGAGACTAACAAAATATCATAAACACTACACATATTTTAGATATTGTGTTCCAAATTTCTACAAATTGAAATATTCATAAAATTTTACACATTTTTCCAAAAATTTCTTTGCAATTACATGAAACAAGATAATACAATTATTCTTCAAAAATAATCAAATAGGTCTATTAGATCTTGTTTTTAAAAATCATTGGTAATAGTACTAAAATCATAAGAAACAAATATTTTTAGAAATAACTCAAACATAAGCCAATGTATGACAATACAACACAATTTTTTCAATTAAATTTTTGCAGTTGAAAGTAAATTATTTCATGTCTTCAAATATCATTTCTATGATAATACAATTGTTACAAGGACTACCAAACATATCTAAAAATAATGACGTCTGCAGTTGTCTGATTAAAGGTTACCTGTAATAGTATCCCATAAAAGAAATAATTTTAGCAATAAATGCAGAACATCTAATCATTAAAACATCTATAGAAAAATAAACTATTTACAGCTTTTCAAAGAACTAATTCCTGCAAGAGCGAAATATCATAACAGTTCTTGGCAAAAAAATGAGTCCTTAGAATTATTTCATTGCGATAACCTGCTAAAATTGTAGTCATAAAACATCAAGAACTGCATACACAAACAATTTCAAATGTAAAACACTATCTACAATACTACTCTTAGAGATATATATGTCATAGAAAGAGAATATATCTACAAACATGAAACATAAAAATATATAAACATCAAATATAAAGTCTAAAAATCATGAAAATAAAGGTTGGAGGTGTAGACCAATTGGTTCATCCAAACCCCATAAGGGGGCGGAGGTCCAAGGTTCAAATCTCGGGCCTCGTTGGACTGAACGCTTGTCCCTTTCTTGGTGCTTTCAGCGGCATAAAAAATTTAAAATGATTGTGGCATGGTGGTTATAGGGACGGACTGCATGAATATCTGTGTGGCGGTTTTTGGGGCGAACATCGTAGAATACTGTGGCGGCCATAAAATCTGGATAGCCTGCCCGAATTTGTGGCAGCTACCAATTCCACCACGTAAAAAAAAAAAATTCATGAAAATATTTTATTAGTTTTCAGTTTATCCGACTTGTGACCATCGAGAATAAATTCTTGATGATGGTGGTCATATTGGTAGCAATTTTCATTCACATTTCACCTTCTGCTCATCAACTAGAGTTTCAACCATAATAGTTTTGATGTGTTCCACCTCAATGGATCCCTCTTCTTGCATCGTGTCTTGCATGTTGGAAGGCAGAGGCTATTCAACTAATGCAACCACATTGTTAATGACCGCATTAATAGCTAGAGGTATCCCAAAATTTAGGGTCAGTTTTCTTGGTACAGTTTTAGTTTTAGTGGAGGGATCCGATTTCTAAGATCAATTCTATTGCAGCAGACTGGCAAGTGGTAGTGAACTTTCTTCTTCAAGAATATTGGAAGAGTCAATGGTCTTGTTATAGTCGGTGTAGCACCCTAAAATTGGTGCAGTGAAATCTTAATAATTACATTCACTCTAGTAAATAATTTAAATTCAAATTTTAACCTCCCAAACCGCCCGTTAACCGTCGGGTAATCTGTTTCCCCCTTTCTCATGCCATTTTTAGAGTTTGTTTTGACCGTTTGATGATATCGTCGTCGATCAGACGATATCGCCCCAGATCTGACGATTTCGTCTGGGCTAGGACGTCCAAACGATCTTATCCCTAAACTAATTTTGCACAATTAGCTTCTGTTCCAATGGGTCTCTAATCCGGGCAGAAGCGTGTCTGCGCCATTAGAGACCCTCCCCCGTTGGAGATCTCCCAAATAGGGATGATCTCCAACATCCTAACCTCCCTCCTAAGCCTATTTAATCCTAAGCCTTTCCTTTAGCACCCCCCTAGCTGATGATTCTTGTAACCCAACTTCATATGCGATAAAACATCTCAAATTATTGTCTGCATTAGTTCTACTTAAATTTTTTTGTAGGTACCTTAGTGGTTTTCAGTCGGAGCAAGCTTACATCGTCACCGACGATCCTGTTCAGATCGAAGGCGATCCTATCGAATCAGAGACGATTTTGTACCAATGCGAGACGATTTCGACTACAATCAACATTGAGGCAATCAGTGCCTAAAGTTTGCATTTCTCCATCTTTCAATCTGTTGTTTTATGTTGTAATTAGCTAGTTTATTCAGTATTTTATGCTATTCTGCATTTTGGAGTTCACCCATCTAGATCAAATGCATAATTAAGTCATAATTGTGATTAAATTAGCATAATTCATTCCTGTTTCTATTTTTAAGTTTCAATTTGATATTATTGCTGTCATTTTACATTGTTTCCCTCTGTTAGAATAGTTGTATTTTCTGTGTTTTGCACCTATTTCACTGTTTGCATGTCTCTAATTAATTCATTTGACGAATTCGTCAGATCTCAGATGATCCTATCATATCTCAGACGATTCTGTCGAATTCCAGATGATCCTGATTGCTTCAAGAATCAAAATCTTCATCAGACATCCGGATCAGGTATTCTTCTTTTAATATTCTGTAATTTCTCTGTTTTTTTGTCTTAATTTTGTTTTTTGTATTCATTTAATCTGCATCTGCATATAGAATAGCTTAGAAGTATTTTGGACAAACCTAGGACTTGAATGCTTAAGGCTAAAACGAACACATAAAACATATTCCCAACCTAGGCGTGGAAACTGCCATTAAATGTTTCCTGGTGAACCCACCATCCGTCGAAAAATCACCAATATACACCTCCCTTGAGAGGCGAGACCTTCACAAGGCCTCTTAGTCTGAGGTACCGTGACATCCTTTTCACATCCTCCTTCCGGGCACGGATCCTATAGCCTGAAGGTAAGGGTGTGAAAAATTTAGAGCGATACATTTTGGTGAACCCGACGTGAATGCATTGTAAACCTTTTGAAAACAAAAAACACAAAAAATAAAACAACTAAAACATAGATGCATTTCAGATCATTTAAGTTTAATATCATGTTTAGATGGTAGCTCCTAAGAAAATATTAGCAGTTACTATAAATGTAGAGAATCAATTGGCAGCCATAGAAATCAATTTTGTGCTTAGTGTGCCTGAAACAGATAGAAATCAACTCTTATGGGATGAATTTGATAGAAGACTTAGTGTCATCTCATCTAGGTCAACAAAACTTAAACAAATCAAGAGGCTTATCCTAGATAGAATCCTGGATCCTCATCAACTTGTCTTTTATCATGAAATTTAGAGAGTCTGCCATAGATGGTTAGCTTATAGGAGAGCTCTTGTATCTTCAGAATTGTTCACCTTCGAGGAATACCTCGAGAACACAGCCATTGTACACTAGTTCCTAGGTTGTGTAGAAGACCAAGAGGTTGTTCTTATAGATAGGGAAAGATGGAATAGAGTTCCTCGAGATGTGTTATATCGAGAGTATTGCCACGAGCTTTACTTCTATCAACCAACATCTGAGACAGATAATATCACTATAGCCCTTTTCATTAAGTTTTTAAAGGAAAACTTTCAATTTGAAGAAGAACACTTCATGACTCCTAAAGAGATAGAGCCCATTAATGATATTTATAAATTGTTTATAGAAAACTAGATTATTACTTTCAGTATTATTTCTTGCATCTATTGTGTTATTTGTTGTCTTTACAATATTATTTCAAAAACAAAGAAAAACTAAAAACTAAAAAACATAGCAAAAACTTAAACATTTCATTTTAAATATTGTAGTAGGTATATAATTAATATATACCTCTTAAGCTTGTTGCACATATATATATATATATATTTGCTAAAATCAAAATTAAGCACAATGCCTAAACTTAGGAATGGTAAAGAAACTTTAGGAGAAGAATATTGGTTACAAGATAAAACTAGAGACCCAAATGTCCTTCCTGAAGATCAAATTCCGGAAGGAAAAACTCTAGATCAACCAGAAGATGACCTAGGTGAATATAATGAACAAGAAGGAAGTGTTAAAGAGGATGGACCCTCATCCCCTAGAGTAGCTCCAGATGGAACTATTGCTTTTGACAACGTAGATCATTTCCAAAAATTTCTCAATGATAACATTGACGCCCTTAATGTGGTAGTTTGTATTGATAAAGGGCAGATTAGTGACACTCAAGCAGCCATGGAACATGCATTTGATGTGCGCACTAATCCCTTGTCTTTCAATAATCAAGAAAGTGATAAGGCTGGACCATCCAATACAGATATGGTCACTATGATTCAAAAAATGTCAAAACAATAGGTTACCCAACCTCCTAAGGAACCTGTTATTCAACCTAAAATCATTCCCACATAAAATAAAACCTCCTTCACTACTTTATTTCACCAAACTATTGAGAAATATGCTTCAAGTAAACAAAAACCTAAAACGAAGCCAAACACCAATTTTCAACAATCTGGAATACATCATAATACCACTTCAAAATTCCTTCATAACACCTTTCCTACCAATAATTTACACAATAGCAACATAGCATCTAATCTTCATATCCCTCCGTCATATGCTCACAAAACCCATGTCAATGCCCTATCGAACCAATATGGGGGGCAAACTAGTAGTCTGGAAACCATGGTGAAACAGTTAGCTTCGCGTATGGACCAGATAGATCCTTATTGTCCCTCGTACAATTATCGAGAGATGTGTAATCAACCTTTGGATCCCATAGTTGTAGCTCAACCATACCCTAAACATTTTCCCATGCCTATCTTGCCTATATATAAAGGAACCGAATATCCCATAGAGCATCTTCGCATGTTTAGGATAACATGTCATGATATATCACATGATGACTTGCTATTACTAAAAATGTTCCCAAAAAGTTTAGGTGGAATGGCATTAGAGTGGTACTATCAATTGCCCACTCATTCTTTGAGAAAATTTGAAGAAACAGCTAAATATTTTGTCCATCAATTTAGTGCCTACATTGAGAGGCATGTGACCATTAAAGATCTATACAACTTAAAACAAGACAAATATGAATGTTTTGCTGATTTCTTAGCTAGATGGAGGTAGTTGACAGGAAAACTGCACTTTGTGCTACCTTATAGGGAAATGTTGGACATTTTTGTCAATAATTTACAAGAACAAATATATTATGAGCTATCAACTGCTACTTTAACTACCTTCGATCAGGCTATAGATTTAGCTCAAAGAGTAGAAGATGACCTCATTAGGAGAGGCCAACTTAGGAAGAAGGATGATGAGAAAACATCCATAAATCAATATAAAAACAAACAAGTTGTTGGTGACAGAGTCACTGACAGCAAAAATGTTGCTAATATCAATGCAACGAAGACAACAGAAAAAATTATATTGAAACCTCCTGACAAACCTCCTCGAGAATTTACTAGATTAAATCAACCCTTATCAACTATTTTACCTCAATTACTCGAAAGAGGTTTGATCCAATTACCATCTATCCAGGAACCTGATCCAACCATACCCGGATACAGAGCTGACTTACACTGTGATTTCCATAGAGGACTTGGACACTCTACCAACGCTTGTAAAAGGTTGAAACATAAAATACAAGATTTGATTGATAATAATGAAATGGAAGTGCAAGCCTTCCAACCTAAACAAAATGCTCCTAATAATCCTCAAAAGAACATTACCCAAAATCAAAATCAAAATGCTAATCAATCATTAGACATATTTCAACACCCTTTACCAAGACATGGTAAAGAGGTAGCCAATCAAATCGAACATCATAATGTTCCTCCTCCTACCCGATATGTAGGAACTATTAGCGGACAATTACCTGTTCAGGATCCTCAAATATTTGACACAACCTTATCCCTGGTTACGACCAGGCCCTTACATAATTTTCAAACTTCGATTCTAGTGATATAGAATCAGATAATGAAAGTGAACTAGACATTACTTCAAACCAATCGAATAGTTCTGAAAATGAATCATATCCTATTCAACCCGTCACAGATGCTATGGTTATAGAAGAACCATTTCCTAGGAGAGTTACTACTCGACCCTCTTCTAATCAGTTCCTCTCAAATGAACAAGCCATCAATGCTCGATCGAGACCAGTTCAGCGTCCTCAATATAAAATTGTAGGTACCATTGGAGTTGTTACCCGACAACAGGCTCAAAATTCTCAACAAGAACCCAATCAGAATGATGGATCAGCTCCATTCATTTTGAAAAATCCCAATAAAGGGAATCATGCTCCTAATGTTCAACCAAAACCTCCTTACAATATTAATGAGCAATTATCCAATACTACAGCCAGAATTTCCCTTTTGGATTTATTAAGATCTTCTCCTACCCATAAGGATGAGTTGATGCTTACATTAAGCCAAATTATGGTACCTCAAAACATCCAACCTGAAGCCATGGCCAATACGATCATCACTCGAGAGGTTGATTGTATTGACTTCCGGGATAAGGATATCCCACAACACAGTTTACATAAGGATAATCCCTTATATATTACTACTCTAATTGGAGATGTAGCTGTCAAACGAGTCTTGATTGATAATGGCTCATCTCTAAACATTTGCACTTTTGACTTCTACCAATGATTTGGCTTTAGAAGTGATGAAATGAAGAAAACTGATATGATTATCAAAGCTTTTAATGACGAAACACAAGAAACGTGTGGAGTTATTACCATCCCCTTGCAAGTTGGTCCTAGAACCCTCAAAACAATTGTGTTTATTGTACATTGTCTGACATCGTACAATATACTTTTGGATTGCCCTTGGATCAATGCGATGCGAGCGGTCCCATCAACTTTACACCAATGTGTTAAATTTGAATTTAAAAATCAGTTGGTCACTATTCATGGTGACCCTAGACCCTTTGATATGTGTGCTTTGGCAGAACCTGTTGGAGTGCAATTTTGCCCTGCTTCTGTCATCCACACATCCTAGTTCTTATTTTTCATCTAAACGTGTGAAACACACACACATAACATCATCTACCCCATCAACTACACCTATACATTTAACTCAACCATATTCCGAACAAATCACTCTAGAACCTCAAAAAGATCTTCAATCTACAACCAATCCTTCATGTTCTATCCCTATAATTTCAAAACCTATAGACACACCTATCATACCTTCCACATTATCAACAACTATCATATCTTCCACATCTCAAGATATAGGGAATAATCCTTCTACATCTTATGCTCTTTCTGATGAACTTTTACCAGATTTATCCACAATCTTAATATAAAAAAAAACAAATGCTTTCATGCAAGATTCAATTATTTTAAATAACTTTTCGCCATCTCCTCGTACTTTGGGCCTCCCACAACCTATGGGAAGTACTTACCAAGTCGGGATTTGTGCCTTCATTTATAAAGGATATGACTGGGGAAGAATCCCTCGAAATATCAAAACTCATCATGAGGGATACGCTCGGTGTTATTTTACCAATGAATATATTAAAGCTAAAACCATAATGCTTAAAATGGGATATAAAGGGAAAGGTTTGGGACCTTTCCAAAATGGCATGAAATAACCTTTCGAGGTAGAACCATGGCCTGCTCGTTGTGGTGTGGGCCTATTTCCTAGTAAGGGTCAACCCTTTCCTTTTGAAGATGATGATCACCTCATATGTTATCAAGATTATTTGGATAGGCATGTTGATTTGCCTCTAAAAAATTAGTCATTTACATGTAACATGCTATCCATAGCTTACCCTAAAATTATTGATGACCTCTATGAAGAGTTGGAAGGAGATATCTTCCATGATGTCTCCGTTGAAGAGATGTTACACAATGGATTTTATTTTGATGGTTCTATACCAACTATAGCCCAACTTGAGACAGCTAATCCTCAAGATGAATTATCCAAATTAACCTTACAAGAATTACAAGAATTGGGTGTTTCACCCGCCCCACCTAATTTTGAAAGAGATCTACATATGGAGGTAGAAAACGTCATTAAAATTAATATTGGAACTACGGATAATCCTCACATAATCAATATTGGATCAGAATTAAGTCAAGAAAAACAAGAACAATATATTGCATTCCTTAAAGAGTATGAAGATGTCTTCGCTTGGACATACGAAGATATGCCAGGTCTAGACCCTTACGTAGTCATGCATCATCTAGTGGTCCATCCAGGATGCTAAACCTGTTAAACAAAAACTTAGAAAAATGCATCCCAAAGTGGCTCTGCTAGTCGAAGGAGAGTTAGAAAAACTCCTGAATGTCGTCTTTATACAAGCTATTGATTATGCTGAATGGATCTCAAATGTAGTTCCAGTTACCAAAAAAGAAGCCACCAAAGTTAGGGTTTACACAGATTTTAGAGATATTAACGCTGCATGCCCTAAAGATGATTTTCCTCTTCCAAACATGGATCAAATCATTGACTTTACTGTCAGGAGTGGGATGATGTCCTTAATGGATGGATTCTCCGATTATAATCAGATCAAGATAGCTCCTGAAGATCAGGCTAAAATAGCCTTTATTACCCCCTGGGGTACTTTTTGTTGGAAAGTGATGCCATTTGGCTTAAAGAATGCAGGTGCAACCTATCAACGAGCTATGACCTATATTTTTCATGATATGATGCATGATATCCTACATTATTATGTATATGATATTATAGCTCGCTTTATTATTGAAGATAATCATTTAGATGATTTGAGAAAAGTTTTTAATCGATTACGAGAATATCTTATTCGATTAAATCCAGCAAAATGCATATTCAGAGTTAAGTCCGATAAAATATTAGGGGTTTTAGTTTCTTTACGTGGTATCAAAATCGACCCTCTCAAGATTGCGGCTATCATTGATATTACCACACCTACTAATATATCTAAGTTACGAAGTCTACAAGGTAAGCTTCAAGCCATCCATCGCTTCATCGATAAGCTGGCAGACAAAACCGGTCCCTTTATTAAAATCCTTAAGAAGGATGTCCCTTTTAATTGGGATGATGAATGTAGAGAAGCTTTTGAACTTCTCAAACAATACCTCCTTAATCCACTCGTGCTTTCACCGCCTAAACCTGATCGCCCATTTCTCCTATATATTTTAGCTTCAGATTCTGCCTTAGGAGCTATGTTAGCTCAGCTTGATGATGAAAAGCGAGAACGTGCTAATTATTACATTAGCCGAATATTCATCAGTTATGAAACCCACTATACAACATTAGAAAAATTATTTCTAGCAGTCGTTTTTGCTACGCAAAAATTATGACATTATATGCTTAGTCAGAAAACTTATGTCATTGCTAAATACGATCCCTTGAGGTATCTCATGAGTCGACCTTATTTATCGGGTCACACAACCAAGCGGGTTCTTGCTCTAAGTGAGTTTGACCTCACATTCATAGGACAAAAGTCCGTTAAGGGTCAAATTATAGTAGATCAATTAGCTGTTGCACCCTTAGAGTCTATCCATCCCCTCATCATTGAGTTTCCTGATGAATTCCTTCAATTAGAGGCAGACCATACTGAACAATGGTCCTTATACTTTTATGGAGCCCGATGCATGAGTGGGGCTGGTGCGGGTATTATTTTAATATCCTCGCAAAAACATCTTATTCCTTTGTCCTTCAAATTGACATTTGCTTGCACCAATAATACTGCTGAATATGAAGCTCTAATCCTCGGATTACGAGCTGCCTTGGTGCTAAAAATTAAATATCTTTTACTTTTTGGTGATTCTCAACTAGTTATAAACCAAAATAATGAAGTTTATCAAACCAAAGATGATAAACTGTGCCCATATAAGGCCTATGTTTTACAACTAATGTCTGTATTTGATCAAGTTACCTTGGAAGCTATTCCTCGAACTTGCAACCATGCAGTTGATGCTATGGCCGCAACTGCATCTCTCCTGCCCTTGGAGTTAGATGACGAATATGCTACTATCATTATTCATCAACTCCAGGAACCTGCTTCAAATAAATCATGCTTGGAGCCTTTGGATGTGTTTTTAATCAATGAAACTACTCCTGAACCTTGGTATACAGACATATTTAATTTTCTCCAAAATGGGACTTTCCCTACCAATTCTAATAGAAACCAGCATTGGTTATTACGAAGACGAGCAAGTTGATTTGTAATAATTGGCAATACTTTATATAGGATATCTTTTGAAGGTATCTTATTACGATGTTTGAACTTAGAAGAATCCAAATCAGCCTTGAGTGAAGCCCACGATGGATCTTGTGGAGGACACTTTAGTGGTAGTTTCATTGCTAAAAAGCTCCTTCGGATAGGATATTTTTGGCCTACCATGGAGAATGATGCACATGAGTATGTGCGCCATTGCGACAAGTGCCAGAAACATGCTGACCTTGTCCATGCGCCTGCCCAAGAGCTACAAGCTATTTCATCTCCTTGGCCCTTTTCAAAATGGGGTTTAGATATTATTGGCAAAATTAATCCTGTGTCATCTGATGGACACAAATTCATCATAACCGCCACTGAGTATTTCATGAAGTGGGTTGAAGCTATGCCTTTAGCTTCCTGCACTGGCACACAAGTCTCTAAATTTATTTTTAATCAAATTATTTGCAGGTTCAAAACTCTTGCAAATCTCATATCTAACAATGGAACTTGTTTCAAAAATAAAGATGTTAAAAAATTATGCCAAAAATATAAGATTCAACATCACTGGTCCACTCCCTATTATCTTCAGGGTAATGGTCAAGCAGAAGCATCTAACAAAACCTTAATCAAAATTCTCAAAATATTGGTCAATAAAACTAGTCGTGACTGGAACATTCGATTATATCCAGCCTTGTGGGCTTATCGAACTAGTGTTCGAACCCCCACTGGAACTTCACCTTTCGTTTTGGTTTATTGTGCTGAAGTAGTTTTTCCCTTTGAATTAGAAGTTCCTTCTTTGGCTCTACTACTTCAAGATACCGAAGTAGGAGATGAATATCAAGCTGGCAGACTGAGTCAGCTGGAACTCCTAGATGAAAAATGCATCAATGCTTTGGAGCACCTCCGTGCCTACCAAAACAAGCTTAAAAGATCATATGCTAAAAAAGTTCGTTATCGATCCTTTGAGATCAGCGACCTTGTTTTAAAAGAAAATCAAAAAAATACTAATGCAACTAAGGACCTTAAAGGTAAATTTGAGCCCAACTGGCTTGGACCATACATTATTACTGCTAAATTTGAATCATCAGCATACAAATTATCTACCTTAGATGGTAAATAACTTAAAGAACCCATGAATATTTTGCATCTTAAACGTTACTATGTATAAATTTGGTCATTTCATCCTTGTATATATTTGTTTAAAATAATTCAAAATCATTATCTTGTATTTCTTTCAATTTATAAATTCAAAAACACAAAAAACATTCATAATCATCAAAATCTTCAAAACTATTTGTTGTATTTATTTATGGCACTTGTTAATTCTTTCAAAAATAATGATAAAAATATAAAAACAACAATATTCTTGACTCTTTCAAAACCAAAACAACATAAAGAAGAAATAGAGAGTCAACATTCTCAAAACTTCTCAAAAGATATTTATATATTTTCTTACAATTATTGCAGTTATATATTTCAAATTATTTTGGATAAATTAGCATTTATTTGGAATCTCTCACTTGCACACTCACAAAAATAAATATCTTGATTTTATCTGGCATGATTACTAATCTCTCTTATATCAAAGTCCACAAAATTCAATTAAATAAATTTTGAGCATAGAGAATTGATCTTGTTATTTAAACCAAGCACATCTTTTCACAATAAAATGATTATATTTGTAATTTCCATGCTTTACTACATAGTAGAAGTGGTTTCTTAAGCGAAAAGTTTCCCCTGCTATCCTATCATGCACATGGTCTAGAATCTTTGATAATTGGCAAAAGGACAAGCTCATCCCTACCCAGAATAAAAATCCCTTGCTCTATAGCTAATCCGAGCAAGTACCCCTAGCATCAAAAGAAAAGAAAAGTTCAAAAGAAAAAGAAAAAAAAAGAAACAAGTTATTTCAGCATTATCTCAAAAATCAAGCAAAAATACAAAAAGAAAAGAAAAAGAAAAGAAAAAGAAAAGCAAAAGAACAACAAAAGAAAGCAAAAGCAAAAGCAATAAAATCCCTTTCCCTACCCTTTGAAAAGAAAAGAAGGGTTGATGAGCTTGAATCCCTGGAATTCTCAATTATTCAAAAACTGTGAGGTAAACCCCATAACAGGTGGTTTGTGCCCAACTCGCTTGGCCTTGGGTAACTCCTAGCGTGGCGATATGTCTGTCACATTAGTGACCTTCTTTTGTACAGACCTATGTCTTCTTATGGATTAGCTAGCTCTTGATAATCCGACTTACATAGTAGTCTAGTATGTTATATGCATCTACATCATGGTTAATGAACACTTATTTGGTTTCTTCAAATCACTTGTATCATATTGTCTTGCTCAAAACTGGTAAATGAACATAGCAATTGCACACACATTTTATATTTGAGAGATTTTGTGTATCATTATGATAAATCAATATTGGAAATGAATTCACCTATGCACATGGGATTCCTTATAACTCTAAATTTTGTCTTTAAGATACCTTGAAATATTTTTTGCAAATTGTTTGGAATAAGTCATTTTCTTCTTTCAAGTACAGTTGTTTAGACAACTATATGCATAATAGAAAAATCAAAATTTCTTTCAAAACCATACAATCAAAAACACATATATATATATATATATATATATATATATATATATATATATTTTTTTTTATTATATTTTTTTTTTTTTTTATATATATTATTGACTTTCGCGATGATGGTATAGTTCCAAAACCAAAATTGGAATTTTATGCTTAGCGCAAGTCCTCATCTTCATATTTTCTGTTTATTAAAAAATCAACCATGTAATAAAATAATCTATTTTTCTTTGATTTTCGCGATGATGGTATAAGTCTATACCTACATATTCTATGCCTAGCACAAACCATTGTACCAATTTTTATTCCCCATTTATTTGAAAATCATGAAAACCATATGACTTAAATCATTCAGTTATACAATTATGCTTTACAAACAAACAAACACATTTTCATTATTTCATGTCATTATGTCAACCTTCAAATTTGTAATGATGGTATAATTCCTAATGAATTATCCAAAAAATTTATCACACTTAGGACTTTATGCCTCGCAAAAATCATTTTAACATTATTGCATGCATACTATTTTCATGAAAATCTGAAAAACAAACCATCATCATCATCATTTGCACCATTGCACCAAAGTCTTAAGACAGTCTCTTAAGCACTCTTTTACTTTTAACAATATTTCTATACTGGGATTAGCTTGATGACCGAGTGAGCGACGACTCCATGAAATGGTCTATAATAGCGACAATGTCCTTTGAAATTATTGTTAGACGTCTCTTTTTATTTTTTATCACATTCCATCACAAACAACCAATTTGTTACATCAGATTATTTCATTTAAAATATCACAGCATGACATCAAAATTATAATATTTCCAATGACGTAATTACATGAATCATCAAATCAATCAATCAAACATAAAAGCATCATAAACATACACATAACACAAGTCATATGATCAAAAATATCTCATCTATATATATCAACAATATGTACATCATCTCAAAAATGGATTGGTATGCCATAATATATATCTTGGCCTACTCAATCCCCTCAATCAAATGTCCTCTGTGCAGTGTCTCGAGAACCCCTCGAGCTCTCAGCCTCATCTCCTCCCCTGCCCTAAGGTGGACGAGGTGGCCCCATTATAGTATGCATGGTACTGCGAGTCCTAGTCATCGATTGAGAAGACGTCCTCGATGACCCAATCCTGATCGGGTCAACAATTTCGACTGGTAGCTGTACCCTCTAACCCTCTGGCACCATCTGGAAGTAGATGCCCTGGTAGAACACAATCTTAGCAATCGACCACACCAGATCCTGTGTGCTCACTCCTCTGCCCCGTGCCCTGAGGCGTGCAATCTTGTCTCTGAGCTGTGTAACCTCAGCTCGATGGCATGCAGCCTCGTCCTGTAATGTCTGCACCTATGCCTAGAGACAGATTGTCTCTTCTCGAAGAGTCGCTGTCTCGCTACTCTCCCCTATGTCAACACCCTTGACCTTTTCAGGCGATGGTGGCCTCTATCTCTAAGGAGAAGGGGGTCTCTTCGCCCTCCTCTCCCACTGCCGCAGCCTCTCCTGTGCCTATGGACTCCTCAGCTCTCTCCCACTGCGACCTTGGGCCGCCTCCATAGTCTCTTGGCATCGCCTCCCTATTCGATGCACAACTATGTGTATCGGACCCTAAGCCCTCATCATCCGAGGAGGGCATATGCCTGCGTACCAGGCATCATAGCCATCAGCTACCCCTGTGTCATCCCCATCCACTGGCTGAATGGGGGCATCGTTCGAGTCCTGACTCTAGAAGCACTGCATTTCTGGAGCCCCACTAACTATGGTGTTATCTCGGATAGTCTGGGAAAACTCGTAATCCCTGAGAGATGGTATCCCCTACTGTAGACCGAATTGTCACAAAACTCGGTCATAGCGATGGATCTCCACCTCTCCCCTCTCCATCCACAACTAGTAAACTTGCCTAACGTGAGCCAACTCCTGTCTGTCCTTGGCCCACCCTGGGTGCTCTCGCCATGGCCTCGAGGTGATCTGGTCTAGGACAAGGTCATCCAACAGTCTTTGGGACATCGATAGGTCAATCCGCCACTGTGACCCTCTCTGGAGCCACTAGTAGAAAACTCGGGGCCTCTCCCCATCAATCCCTATCAAAGGAAGCCCTATCGGTCTCCGCACTACAATGTGCTCCTAGCACCAAACCTGTAGGAGTGATGTCATAACTAGACATCAGCCGCCATTGTACACGACCCCATGTAGGATCCTGTACAATCGACATAGCACAAAACTGGCCCAAGCAAATCTATAACTATGGTCTCGCATATCACAGATCACATCTACTAGCATCCATGGTACCCTGCACCCGCTTTGGTGGCACAACAAAAGTCCACCAACCACTCCGGCTAAAACCTGTGTGAGTCTAGATGCCCCAGGCATCTGACGTAGTGCCTCAATGTTAACTCCACCCTTCTCCAGGGTGAAGCTCGAGTCACCACACAACCGCCCCATAAGATGGCCCTGATTGGCTGCAGGAGTGATCAAACATCCTTGTATGGGGATCCTCAGAATCCTCCATACATCCTCTAGTGTGGGAGTCATCTCCCCTGTAGGTAGCTAGAAATAGGAAGAACCCAGATACCACCTCTCTGCTAGGGCTGTCAGTAGCCCCATGTTTGTAGACACTTGTGGTATTTCTGCCACATGCTGTAAGTCGGACTATGCCAGCTAATCCCGCTATGCTTGTGTTAGAGCGGCCAAGTCATCTCTCAACCCTCCTGTTGGCATTTTTGCCACATTTATTTTCATTATTGATTATGCATGCTTAAGCTGTGGCCCAATGCAGTTTTGTGAGTTCCGATAATTAAAAGCAGTCCAAAATTAAATATTTTGCTGATTTCCAATGCGATCAAAATAGAAGAATGCACCCAAGCTACCAAAATTGAAGATTTTATTTATTCGAAGCTGCTGTTCATGGATTGTTCTAACGGTTTCATGCACATTTTCAAGAACACAATTTAATGAAGACTGCCGACTCTTTATGGCATTTAATTTTTGGGTTCTTCGAGGCTGCGATTAAGGGGATCATGTTCCTTGTTTTCGTTGCACAAATTGTAGATCTCGAGGAGGTCCGTTGCAAATTTTAAATGTTGCACAGAGGTCGGGCCTCTATAAAAACCAATGTAAATCTCATTTGCAAGTGTCGGGAGCGAGATACTTTTGCTAAAAGCTTGAAGTTCATTGCATGAATGAAAGAATTGGCCTCTGATTTTTCAAGCGGTTGTTTGTGTGATTTTCCTTTCTATTATTTACGTTTCTAATAACACTCATATTCCTTAGTTGCTGTTTCATTTGAATTCTGCATGTTGGATTTGAATATTGCTTGTGAGGGAATGAGTCCTGGAATGTAATCTTGGAGGGATTTTCTACGTACGGTTGTGAGGGAATTAAGTTGATATCTTATGTTACTTGTTGTTGTTGTACTTTAATTAATCTACTGTTGTTCTTACCGATCTTAAAAAATTCGGCCTATGGCTATATTTCCCATCTCTTTCCATGTATTTATCGTTTCTTTCTACAAAGTTTTAATCTCTTTCCATGTATTTATCGTTTCTTTCTGCAAAGTTTTAATCTCTTTCCAGCAACTCTAATCTAAAATCAAATTTAGAATAGTAAGGGAACCAGCCCACTCTGGAGATCGGTCTGGGAGCCATTTCTTGTTTCCAGCCTTTCAATGTTGGCCGGGTCTAGGGTGCAGTTAATGTAAAAATCCTTTCCTATGGCAGATTCGTGACCAACAATTTTTGGCATGCCCGGTGGGACATACTTCTTCTGTCTCAAAATATCCATAATCGGTGAGACTGATTCTTTTATTGTTTAACACCCGGAGGCAACAAGATTTGATGAGCTGTCTTGGCCTCATAGCGGAGATTTGTAAGTTCATCTGGTGACTTTGCTGAGTTGAAGATCCGAATTTCTTGATCGTGGAGACCTACCTTTTTCAAGCTAAAAGAAGATACCCCAGAGGAATCAAGGTTTGGCGAGCAGCCTTGACCTTGCAAGAGAAAAAAGAATGTTCACTTGGCAACTCTGAATTAATGGCGATAGCCATGATCTCGTAGACCACTGCTACAAATGCGAGGGTTTTTCCTAGATGGGATGATCCTAGCCCTCTGAATCTCCAAATTTGGCATGAAATTCCCAAAGGTTCCCTGAAGACCCTAGCAAATTATGATGGTACCGAAGGCATGGCTCTAGAGCATGTTGAAGACATTGCTACTTTGTCACTCATCCATGTCATAAATCATGAGGATATCATGATCAGACTTCTGGTTTTGTCTTTGGAAGGAAGGGCGTTGCAGTGGTACATACTGCTCAGGAGTCAAAGCATCAGCTCATGGGATGATCTAGCGGGAGCACTAATCAGAAGACTTGACGAAGATCCCTTTTACATTTCTCAGGATCTCTTTCAGTTTTTAATGTACATCAAGCGAGAACCTCTAGAGAGCATCACGGACTTCAATGTCCGATTCTTGAGAAGCTGGAAGAGAATTCCAAAGAAGATCCGATTGACACCCACCCAAGCCCACCTCTTCTATGTTCGAGCTTTCCATTCTGACATAGGCCTCCTCTTGCTGCAATCAGGTGAACGAAGGTTCCCACAATTCTTTGAGGAAGCAATGCAAGCGGAACAACTTTTTCTCTTATCAAGAAAATTACTATGGGGAGAAACTCCATCACTTTCTCTGGTAGTTGCTACTCCTGTCTATCCCATGCAGTATTTTTCATGCCAGATCCCTTATACTGAGTAGAAACCTGAGATGCAGTTGTGTGGAGCTCAAGGGACAGATATCATCCAAAGCCAAGGATTGAAATATGCAAGAACTTTCCTGGCAATGAACCATATGGTTGCTTGCAGTTTTCATAAGGAGATGGATCCAGAGGATATAAGCGAAGAAGAAGAAGAGATTCAAGTTCAAGAACCTGAGCACAAGGAGGGCACATATTTGCACCCTATTTGTATCCCAGGGCATAACATGCAAGTATTTAGTCAGAACCTATTGAGCATGCCGGATCGAGAGGAAGAATCTATAGAGATCCTGAAGAAAGGATTGTTGCTGGACAATTCCTGTGATCGGATCCAGGAATTGGAGGAACCTGTTCTCAGTCCACAATCAGAGAACCCTTCAAGATGGTGGGATTGGCTTCAGTCATTACTACAACTGGTACCTATGGGAGCTCGTCATATGGTAAATTTCTTTGCTGCATTATTTGTCAATTGTGTGGGTACTGACATGCAGCATACCTTGCCCATATCTGCAACATGGAGAACTTCAGGAAGAAGCCAGCCCAATTTCAAGGACCGACTTAAGTATGATTAGATCTGGTCGGGACATTACAGATTTACCGGATAACCCTTGAGACTGGTTTTGTGGTGGCGACATGCCAATCATGTCGTAAACTTATGTATATAGTATAAAAACAAAAACAAAAAAAATAGAAGAGAAAACAAAAAACAAAAAGAAGTATTGTTTTTATTTGTCCACCTCGGTTCTTTTTGCCTACGAGCCGTAGGTGCCTTTTGTTTTTCTGTGCTTTTCTTCTTTCCCAGCAGTTGGTGGCTTTCTAGAAAATTCTTCTTTTCCCTTCCCTTTTTCTTTCCTTCCTTTCTTCATCTTCCTCCTTCTTCTTCTTTTTCTTCTACAGTAAAAAAAAACAAGCCAAGGCTATTGTTTCTTTTCCCCATTCCTATTATTCCCATTCCTTCTTATCCCTTTCTTCTAAGTTCTGTCATTTTATGCATTTATTTACAGTTCAGTTCATTCTCATTCCACAACCTTCATATTTCCATTTCCATTCCATTAGTTCATTTACTTTCATTTCATTTCCATTGTAGCCGGTAGTATAGCAGCATTCTGTTACTGTGTCTACCACATCACTCCATAATTCCATAATATCCCTATTTCATTTGCATTTCACTGCCTGCGCATCCGTAGGATCTCATTCCATTTGTTTCCATTCCATAATCAGTCACATGCAGGTTCTTTCAGTTTCGATTATTCAGCAAAAGTTTCTATTGCAGCAGTCCACTAAGATGTACCACAGCAGCCAGCTTTCTATTCTAAGTTTTATGACTCTGTGCCCAATGGATTCATGCCTGGATTCTTGCATACAGCAGAACTGTATACCCCGCGAGCCGCCAAGAATGTTGGCATTTTTGCCACATTTATTTTCATTATTGATTATGCATGCTTAAGTTGTGGCCCAATGCAGTTTTGTGAGTTTCGATGATTAAAAGCAGTCCAAAATTAAATATTTTGCTGATTTCCAATGCGGTCAAAATAGAAGAACGTGCCCAAGCTACCAGAATTGAAGATTTTATTTATTCGAAGCTGCTGTTCGTGGATTGTTCTAACAGTTTCATGCACATTTTCAAGAACACAATTTAATGAAGATTGCCGAATCTTTATGGCATTTAATTTTTGGGTTCTTTGAGGCTGTGATTAAGGGGATCATGTTCCTTGTTTCCGTTGCACAAATTATAGATCTCAAGGAGGTCTGTTGCAAATTTTAAATGCTGCACAGAGGTCGGGCCTCTATAAAAACCAATGTAAATCTCATTTGCAAGTGTCGGGAGCGAGATACTTTTGCTAAAAGCTTGAAGTTCACTGCATGAATGAAAGAATTGGCCTCTGATTTTTCAAGCGGCTGTTTGTGTGATTTTCCTTTCTGTTATTTACGTTTCTAATAACACTCATATTCCTTAGTTGCTGTTTCATTTGAATTCTGCATGTTGGATTTGAATATTGCTTGTGAGGGAATGAGTCCTGGAATGTAATCTTGGAGGGATTTTCTGCATACGGTTGTGAGGGAATTAAGTTGATATCTTTTGTTACTTGTTGTTGCTGTACTTTAAGTAATCTGCTGTTGTTCTTCCCAATCTAAGAAATTCGGCCTATGGCTATATTTCCCATCTCTTTCCATGTATTTCCAATTTCTTTCTACAAAGTTTTAATCTCTTTCCAGCAACTCTAATCTAAAATCAAATTTAGAATAGTAAGGGAACTAGCCCACTCTGGAGATTGGTCTGGGAGCCATTTCTTGTTTCCAGCATTTCAATGTTGGTCGGGTCTAGGGTGCACTTAATGTAAAAATCCTTTCCTGTGGCAGATTCGTGACCAACACCTCCATATTTCCATTCTCTGCTCTTTAGCAAACCTCTTTGCAACATAAACAACAACAAAAAAAAAAATCATTAATAACAATTCAAGTGATTAATAATGCAAGTTAAAATAAGTTCAACTTTATAAAAATGATGATATCATCCACTATTGGACGATATCATTCCCAATTTGAGCAAAATCATCTCCGATTTTGCAAGCCGAAATCGTCCCTAATTTTCGTCCCCCGTTCGTCGATTTCGCCCTTAGACAAAATCAGCGAACTTGAGACGATTTTGTCAAAATCGGGACGATTTTGTCCCGATGACGTCGACGGCCCAAAAATGGCCGTGATGCTCAAAATTCATTTAAAATTTACCTTAAAAGCATGTAAATTCAATTCAAACATTCTAAACTAAGTTTAGACTCTTACCCATAGCCCGCGTCGGACCTCTGTCGATTTGTGCGTTGTCTCCACCATTTTTGCTTGCAGAGCTCTAAAACCAAAAAAATGAACAGTAAAAATGAATTAGGGTTTTACCCTATTTTTTTAATTTTATTCAAAGCACAATTAAAAACATTTTAAAATTTTTCTTTTCTACGTTTTTACCTCAAAAGTTCGATTTGGGTAAAAACACGTAGGGGGCACCATAGTAAGCTGTCGTACGATTCGACCAAGAATCGTTGCCTAAAAATGGGAATAATTTTTTCTTTCTCATAGATCGAGAAGAACTCATCTTTAACGTATTTTATTTGGAAAATTCGCTAAAGAGGGGGCAAAATGTAGCACCCTAAAATTGGCGTAGTGAAATCTTAATAATTACATTCACTCTAGTAAATAATTTAAATTCAAATTTTAACCTCCCAAACCGCCCGTTAACCACCGGGTAATCCGTTTCCCCCTTTCCCGTGCCATTTTTAGAATTTGTTTTGACCGTTTGATGATATCGTCACCAATCAGACGATATCGCCCTAGATCTGACGATTTCGTCTAGGCTAGGACGTCCAGACGATCTTGTCCCTAAACTGATTTTGCACAATTAGCTTATGTTCCAACGGGTCTCTAATCTTAGCAAAAGCGTGTCTATGTCGTTAGAGACCCTCCCTCATTGGATATCTCCCAAATAGGGATGATCTCCAACCTCCTAACCTCCCTCCTAAGCCTATTTAATCCTAAGCCCTTCCCTTAGCACCCCTCTGGCTGATGATTCCTGTAACCCGACTTCATATGCAATAAAACATCTCAAATTATTGTCTGCATTAGTTCTACTTAAATTTTGTTGTAGGTACCTTAGTGTTTTTCAGTCGGAGCAAGCTTACATCGTCGTCGACGATCCTATTCAGATCGGAGGTGATCCTATTGAATCAGAGACGATTTCGTACCAATGCGAGACAATTTCGACTACAATCAACATTGAGTCAATCAGTGCCTAAAGTTTGCATTTCTTCATCTTTCAATCTGTTGTTTTATGTTGTAATTAGCTAGTTTATTCAGTATTTTATGCTATTCTGCATTTTGGAGTTCACCCATCTAGATCAAATGCATAATTAAGTCATAATTGTGATTAAATTAGCATAATTCATTCCTGTTTCTATTTTTAAGTTTCAATTTGATATTATTGCTATCATTTTACACTGTTTCCCTCTGTTAGAATAGTTGTATTTTTTGTGTTTTGCACCTATTTCTCTGTTTGTAGGTCTTTGAAGAATTCGTCTAACGAATTCATTAGATCTCAGACGATCCTGTCAGATCTCAGACGATTCTGTCGAATTCTAGATGATCCTGACTGCTTCAAGAATCATAATCTTCATCAGAAATCCGGATCAGGTATTCTTCTTTTAATATTCTATAATTTCTCTATTTTTCTATCTTAATTTTGTTTTTTGTATTCATTTAATATGCATCTACATATAGAATAGCTTAGACGCATTTTGGCCAAACCTAGGACTTGAATGCTTAAGGCTAAAAATGAACACATAAAACACATTCCCAACCTAGGCATGGAAACTATCATTAAATGTTTCTTGGTGAACCCACCATCCGTAGAAAAATCACCAATATACACCTCCCTTAAGAGGCGAGACCTTCGCAAGGCCTCTCAGTCCGAGGTACCACGACATCCTTTTCACATCCCCCTTTCGAGCACGGATCCTATAGCCTAAAGGTAAGGGTGTGAAAAATTTGGAGCGATACAATCGGTTTTGCTAAAGTTGATGGATTTTTTTGTTTCCTACCGATTATAGAAATCTTATTAGGAGAGGCATCAACAGGAGGTGGTGGGTTGACAAGGTCAGTAGGTTTCGTCACCCTATCTATTGTGATTTGTTTGAGCATGTCTATCTAGAGAGTGAAAGTACATTGAACTAACTTTGAATGCTCTATGAAATATTCCTAGATTTTATCAATTTTAATTTGCAGAACAATGTTCTATACCCGAATATGTGACAAAGACTTAGTAGCTAGCTTAGGTGTACGTATATTGGACTCGTATCCAAATATTTCTCCTTTTTCATGAATTATAGAAATGTGTTTTTCACACCAAGTTTTCTATGTCGGTTGGAATGGTTTAGAAAACCTAGTGTGGGTTTGGTGTTTATGTTTTATAATTTCAAGCTCCTCTTCCTGACTCTCTGATTCAGAATCCTTCCTAGATGGACTATTTTCATGGGGATCATTGTCAGTGGACTCAGAATGATCCGTTAGGTTAGAATCTTCTACCATTGTTTCCTAGGATAATTTAACTTCATTTTCTTTTTGTTAAACTAGAAATTTAATGAGGTCGTGATGTGCGATCAAGTGAAACTTAGGACTGTCATCTAGATTTTTAGGTTGTACATGAACAACCATATATTTTAAGGATTGAAACAAAAAATATGGCAAATTGATGATACAATATTTCTACCCTGGGAACTTCAGGTTTATCAACATCCTAAGGTGATACACTGCACAACTAGACATTCTCCCTTCCAGTGTAAAAAAATTAATGATTAAAACAACTTATGTCCAGTTAAGAGGGAGTGTAGAAGTAGCAATTCCCTTTATACATCCTTCCTTGTCATAGATGATGGTACACTTTTCTCTAAATTTTTCTACCAATTGGATAACACTTTTAGAATATATTTTTGTAGTAGGGCAATCCTACCTCAGGTAAACTCAGGACTTTAGAAATGACACTAGGAATTAGGGCAATTTGGATTTCCCCAATGTGGGTGACCATAGTTGTGGGATTACAGTTCATTATAAACTGCTTCGCAACACCTTGGTCATGCCTTTGAAACTTTGTGAGGGTATCCCACCACCTAGAATTTTGAAATAATTTCTTTACGGAATCGTTGAGGTTCTGTGTTTCAATGAATGGGGGTTCACTCCTATTTTGGAAAATGGAAAGGGGTATTGCTTTAAATAAAATGTGTAGACAAGAATTTTAGTGGGGTATTTTTAGAGTTTGTTTTAGTAGTTGAAAGACCTACAAAAATTATTTTATTTACAAAAACCATTTTACATTTTGTATAATAGAAAAAATTTCATCATTTCATAAAAGAATTATGCAAAAACATAAAATTTAGGAGTAGTTTTATATTTTTGTAGTGGTTTCTTTTGTCAGCAGAAATAATTATAATTTTAACCTACCCTTTTGCGTAAACTACTAAAAGGTATACATTTTTTATATGTGGCAAAATTATTAGGGTGTAAAGTATCTGCAACTGTTTATACCTAAAAATAAAATTGAAATAATTAAAATGTTACCTTCCATTGCTTTCGTTCTACCAAATTTTTTTGTCACCCCTCGAGAATGCTTATAGAATTGTCTTTTTTCCATGTTTCCTTTCGCAATTCTATCCTTCTACAGTGATTTCCCTTTTTGTACCTATTTCAAGTCTTTAATTTCATTTCATTGAAAAATTCTTAAGGGTTTCGACGTTTCTCCTAGCATTGGTTGTTATTGGCTTTGTAAAGCCACATGTATTTCATCGCCATGGTTGAGGTGTTCATAATTATTTTTGGCATGAGACTTCCCACCACCTTGCATGACGAGGATAGTCTTTGGCACCAATTATAATATATATTTATTTTTTATACCTTTTATGTGTTTGATTACCATGGCGGTCGATAAATTTCTTTTTAAACTATTGTGCTTACACATTTGTGCCATGTAACCACTTCCTTCTACGTATCACTAGCTTTGATGTCCACATCATCTATTTTATTTCATCGCATTGCTAGCATTGATGCCCATGTTGTATTCTATCCATGTTGTACTCCATCGTGTCATATTCTATGTTGACATCATGATTAATATGCATATGGCATTCGTAGTCGATGCCTACGCCTTATGGTCAATGTTCATGCTTTCCCATGTAGGTTTCCATGTTGGATACTCGTATGTTGTATATTTTTCTACCGTATCATTATTTGGATTAGTCTGCAACCGCATTCATTTGTCTTTATATGCAACATGTACCTAGTAGTCAATGACTTCCATGATTTTCAAGGGGAGGTGTCCACTTAAAATGCTTTCATCATTCATAGATTATGCTATGTGGCACCATCATGATCGTACACGTCAGTAAAATACCTTTTTATCTTAAGCATTCATGATTTAATTTTTAATTGAGCATTTTAAGTTTAATTTCAACCCCGTACCTTAGTAAAGATGTCAAATTTTACAGATTTCGAGAGTGGTCAAAAAATATTTTATACATTTTCATGTGATTTTGCCCTTCTCTTCCCCTGAAGCCTTGATAAATATCATTGCTATATTTTCTTTATAATCTACGTTGACACATCTTATCATATTCTGCATTGACACATCTTGTCGTATCTTGGATTACCATGTATCATTTTCCTTAACGCCAGTTTTTAAATTTTGACACTTAGCGAAGTTTCAAAAAATGTGCTACGAATGGTGCTTACAAAGGATTACTACATAAGATTATTACAGAAGCTATCTACAGAAAAAATATACAAAGGACTTCTATAGAAAACATCTATAGAAGATGTTTACAGAAAAAATATATAGAAGACATCTACATAAAACATCTATAGAAGATGTCTACAAAAAATATCTACAGAAGACATCTATAAAAATTGTCTACCAAAACTATCTATGGAAGATGTCTACAAAAGCTATTTATAGAAACTGTTTACAGAAACTATAGTTGCTATAGTTAAGAAAATACTTGACCTAATTCTTCCCCCCAAATTGTATTATGAACTCTGGATGACTCTATTTACTCCTCCCCCAAACTATACTTTTGGCTATATAGCCAAAAAAAAATGAAGGGTGTCTTATTTATATTAAGGTGGATGATATAACAATGATTTTTATTTATGGGGGATTATTATGATTATCTTTGTGATTGTGCTTCCTGAATTTCATTAAGGAGTTTCCAAGTGAGAGAAAAGTAATGATTATAAATCTTGATATCAGTCATCAATATATGCAAAAATAGATTTCTAGCAAAGGCTTGGATAATTTCAATATATAGAAAAAGTGGAATAGATATTTTGATATCATCTTGATGGATTTTTCTAAAGGGTGTAAAGTTTTGGGAGATACAAGCCACATTTTTGTAGGATAAAATGAACTTTGGTGCCTTCATAGGAATTTGCTTTGGCATTTAACTTGCTTATGACATTCTAGAGTTTTTTCACAAAGACTTAAACATCCTAGTGATTTCAAACAAATTCATCTACTCATTTCACAAATTGATATGATGTTAAAATTATCCTAATATTTTTGATCTTCTCAAGGACCAACTATGTGTGCAGTGAATATTCATTTCCCATTATGAGTAAGGATTGAGTAAAATAATGGTCATTTGTGCCAACAAGCTAGCCTATCTGTGAGAGTCCATAGGTCTTGTCCAAACTTAGCACTACTGCATAAGGATACCTTATTACCAGGCAGGTTTCATTCAACCCATCACTATAATGAGGATCACCTCATGGTTTTTGATATACTAAGAATTCCAAGGATTCAAGCTCTTTTACCCTTCTTTGACTTTTCTTGGGATACTTGCTCATTTTGAGAGGGAGCAAGGGATTTTTATTGCTTTTTGAGATTCTTTCTTATTTTTAGAGAAGGAAGTAGATATTTTTGGGATACATGCTCGATTAGATGAGGAGCAAGGGATGCATTTTTATTTATTTATTTATTTATTTTTTGAAGGAGTAAGAACTTTGGGGAATCGGATTAAGAACCACTCTATCAAATTTTTGATGGGAATTTGATCCTATCCTTACTATTCTTCTTTTTTTTCAAGGATGAATGACGATCTTGTCTTTTTTCCAATTCATTAGTACTCTAGGCCATGCGCATAGATGGATAATTAGGGGAAATCATTCACTTTATGACAATAGTAACTCATGAATTAATCTTTCCAAATATCACAATGTTTTTATGTGTTCTAATGTGTAGTCCAAGAGAAAACTTGATTGACTACGAATAACTTACAAAACCAAAATATTGCTTGACTTTCAATAAAAAATTCCTCAAAATAGTGGTGTTTGAGTAATTGAAAACACCTAGATTTCCTACAAGCTTTTAAAAATATATCCTCTTGGGCTATTTTTGAAATATTGAGACTGAAAAATTGATGAAAATAAGATAGAAATATTGTAAATATAGAAACTCTATGATGAAATAAAGTAAGCATAATTTTTTTAATGAGAGAGAAGTTATTATTCAATAGTTGATTGTAGTTTAGAGATACACTGCAAATCAGCTTTTTGCTTAAGGTGGTGTATGAACTCTTAGATAGTGGCTTCTTGTAAAGTTTAAGCCTATGCCCATTTACCAGTAGTCTTCTTTTTGAATCATCTATACGCTTAAGTTTTATTGTACCATTCTCGAATATCTCTTCAATTTTATAGGGTCCTAGTCATTTTATCGTCAATTTACCTTGAAAGTCTTGGTAAAGAGATTCAAACAACAAGGTCCAATCCCCTAATTGAAATTTTCATGATATAATGTGTTTATCATACCATTTTTTTCTTTTTTACTAGGTTATTTCAATCCTATGTATTGCTTCTAGTCTTCTTTCATCCAAAATATTTAACCTTTTCAATCTAGCTTTCTATGCTTGGTCCAAATTCACGTCAAGTTGTATCATTGTGCGAAGAGTTTCTATCTCAAATTTTATGGGCATGATAGATTGTTTGCCATATACCATTTCATAAGGTGGTAATATTATGGTGGTTTTCCAAGTTGTATTATATACCCATACAACTTCTTTTAATATCTCATTCCAATCACCCCTATTAATAGCTACCATTTTTGTAATTATCTTTTCAAGTTCTCTATTCATAAATTCTACCTATCCATTGGCTTGAGGGTGATATGGTCATGATTTCCTATGTTTTATTTGATATATGTCAAAAAAATGTGCAATTAACTTGGAGATAAATTGGATTCCATGGTCTAAAACTAGCTCTCTAAAATATCCAAAGTGTTGCATAATGTTTTCATAAAGAAAATAAGCTACTGGTTTAGCTTGTGCTCATGGTAAAGCTTTAACTTCAGCCCACTTAGTAACATAATATGTACACACAAGTATGTGTTTATTACCTGTACTTGAATGATCTATTGGTCAAACAAAGTCAATTCCCCATTTATCAAATGGTTCAAACACTACTTGTAGAACCAAATGTATTTCCATTTAAGGTGTAGGCTTACTATCTCTTTGACAAGCATCACATCTATCAATATATTTATGGACATCCTTATTCATGGTAGACCAAAATTAACCACTTTGAAGTATTTTACTAATTGTCCTTTGGGTGGCATAATGGCCTCCACAAGGTTCTTCATGTGATGCCAAAATAATGTCATATACATATCCTTCTTTCACACATCTCCTAATTACTTGGGCAGGATATTTTTTAAACAAGACTCCATGAATCCACATATAAGGGATGCTCTAACGTATCGGTTTTATATGCTCATGCGATGTATAGTTTTGAGGTACTTTTCTTGTTACTAAGTAATTTACAATATCAACATACCAAGGAGTAAAAATAGAAAGAGCAAAAAAATGTTCGTCTAGGAAATTATTATGAATTAACTCATCATCATTAAATATTTGCATACGATATAGGTTATTTGCAATGACATTGTCTTTTTCTACTTTATCTATGATTGTAACATTAAACTCTTGTAAAAAGGGAAGCCATATAACCACTCTACCTCCTACTATATTTTTATTCATAAAATATTTAATGGCAGAGTGATCAGTGTGAACAAATACTTCATACGCTGCTATGTAATGTTTGAATTTATTGATAGCATGGACTACAACTAAGAATTCTTTTTCAGTAATAGTGTAATTAAGCTCAACTCCATACAAATTTTTACTCACATAATAGATAGCATAAGGTATTTTATTCTCTATTTGTTGTAACTAGTAATGTTGTCTTTATTGTTACCCTTTAGCAGACAATCTATCCACTAAAATTTTGTCCTTCAAGAACCCTTTCATTACTTTGCTATGAATCCAGTAAATTCCCATATCCAAAATGTGCCTTCTTAGCTATGAAACACAATATCCAAATATTCTTGTATTTGGTAGGTTTCTTCTATATTAGTTCTCCTTCAACCTCCTTGTCAAATTTTGACTTCAAATAGAGCTTTCTTCTCAAGAATATAAAAGTCTTAAGGTCTTCACAAATCTTCTCTTTGAAGTTTGACAAATTGCTTGCCAAATATTTCTCCTTTGGGCTTTTTTTCATATGGTGATAATTGTCCTATTCTTTCACTATCAAAAGCTTTTCCTTGGTAGTGAATTTCTCCAATAAGTTCTCCTAGGAACTCCTTTGATGGATTCTCTAACTTCTACAATAAGGCTCTTCAAGCCTTCTCATTGTTTCTCCTTGAGATCTCTCCAAGGTCTTCAATCTTGCAACTTCTTTGATCTTCCAAATGAGGCCTTCCTTCAACCTTCTACTATGGAATTATTTGAAATGAGATATTTTCTCATAGATTTTTGGAACATGACCTTGACAGTCCTTCTCTATATCTTCCAAGATTGAATTTTTTCAATGAGACCTTTGGTGGGTCTCTTCAACTTCTTCTAGAGGAAGTCTTCAATTAGCAAAGGATATCACCAATCTCCTATCTATAACAAACTCTTATCTAGAGTCTCTCCATAAATCTTGTAACAAGACTTCTAGGGCCTTCTCTTCTGCAATGTGTAGGTCTACAATAGGACTTCCTTCAATTTTCTAAAATATCATTTTCCTACAACAAAGTATTAGTATAATTTTAAATCTATTGATGATGAATCTTAACTAGTTGATTTATCATTCGAGTGGAACAAATGTTGAGTCCTAGTATTCACGAGTTTTCTATAACTCTATAGAAAGACTTTAGCCAAATGCATTCTCAAGAATTCTAAAACTGATATTTGTTTCTCTCTCTCAACCTCTCTTGTAATGATGTTTTGCATGTAGTAATACACAGTGGTGGGTCTAGTTTACAAAGATGTAGTGAGGGGTAGCGATAGTACTCCCTTGTGTCTCTCCTTATTCCTATCTATCTATCATGGCACTAATACCACTATTAGCTTTTGATAATGAAATCTATGGGAGAATGCAATTACATGATGCAAAATATATTAAAATATAAGATAATGGAATTCTACAATATCATTGAAATATGCTATTCATGGAAAGATACAAAAATAGTATAATGCATAGTAAAGGAGGAAGTGAACACTCCATTACTCTAATGGAAACCTACATTGCACTACTTTCCTACACTATAGTAATCTTTCCTACACTACTCTCATACACTCTTACATCTACCCACTATGGGGCCTTTATATAGAAAATAGGTAACTTGGCCCTTACTCTTCCTAACTACCTTTCCTATGACTCATGTACAAGTGGAATCCTTGTACATTTACATTATTGCACATAGACACTTGTGCATTTATTAAATCTACCCCAAGTAACTCCTAATCTAACAATGTACCCAGGGTGGTACATTGATATGTACCTAAATAAAGTAATATGCTATAACAAATGGATGTGGAGACTACATAAAATATAATATTACTGATGATGTTCATCATCTATTACTAGAGGTATGTTAGCTTTTGAAGCTTAATAAATTAGATAAATCAATCACAAAATATCAAACAATGTTGCAATATGAAATATATATCAATAGTTATATTATACAAGTATATAAATAAAAAATAACTATCACAATAACTCATAAATATGTAATTAACAAATACTCATGGAAATGGTGCCATATCTCTATAAGTATCAAGTAGTGTCATTACAAATCACATCACTTTACATATTCACATTACTCTATATATAATGTAGTGTGACTCTTCATATGTAGCACTCTTGACCTTCACACTTCTAGAGACTCTTCTAATTTATTTTCTATGAACTCATGTGCACATGGAAAACTATACACATTTACAATACCAATATACTTTACACACTTCAATAATACTTGTTGATGAGCCTTAGAAATGCTCATTTTTTGTACTCCTTTCCCTATAAAATGCGACACTTATTTTTATAGATGTACATGTTTTATGAAAATTATATATATATTTAATAGTTTATTCTACATGTTATTTAATATTTGTCTTTAAGTGTATTTTGTGTACATTTTGTGAAAATTATTGCATTTTGGCATGTTTTCGTCAAGGTCCCACTCGGACCTAGAACTTGTAATTTTATGAAGGCAAAACATCTACGGTACATCGGAGTGAAGTATGAATTTGGGCACCCAATTCCCTTTGAAGTTCCTAACTTCCATTCGACACTTAATTGTTAGGTTCCTGCTTCTTGTTAGGCACCTACTTCCTGTTAGGCGTCTACTTCTCATAAGGTGCCTGCTTCTTGTAAAGTGTCTATTCCTATTAAGCACCTACTTCCCATTAGGCATCTACTTCCCAAATTCTATAGACAAGACACCTACTTCCTAACTTCTTCAGACGAGGCACCTGATTTCCACTAATGCCAAACTCTAGCACAACTTTATGGTTGGTATAACATAATGAAATTTCAAAAACAAGCATAAAAGGAGTTCCAAAATTGAAACCAAAAAAGGGACAACATCAAAGATGAATCATCACCTATTTTTTATCTGTTACATGAGATTATTATGTAAATCAGACAAAACAAATATTAGACATATTCTAGAAACATAATAGGCTGAAATATCTTGATATTTTACCCAATTCCTTCATTCATGCATGAAGTTGTAAAAGTGAATCATTTTTAGATTTTTTTTGTAAATTGTAACAGGTTGTGGCCACATATCTTATAAATATGCAAGTCACCCCTGAAGAAGATCCCCTAAACTTTCTTGTAAATTATTTTCTACAGTTTTTAATAAAAATATTTTCTTGAGTTTTTTCCTATTAAATCTATCTAAGCGTCCGGTGAAAATTTAATGTAGGAAAAACCTGCTAGAAGCATGGGCCCACTTACAACATAGTTATTACCTTATTTTTCCCTATTTTCTATTATTTAATTTTTTGTAGAGTAATTTATTTATTTGTTATTTTCTCCTATTTTCATTATTTTCTAGCAAAGTATTCCTTTACTTTATGTCTGCAATTTAGTTCTATTTTCATAAATGTAGGATAGATTATTGGTTTGGCATTTAGAATTAAAACTTCAAAAAATATCAAACCCCCACCCAAACCATAAATCTAAGGGACTCATATTTGAGGTAGAAATTATAAGCATATATTTTGCATGGCTTCTCACAATACTACGAGCTACACCAGGTTGACAATTTAATGGAGGCAATTAATTGAACCATAGAAAAACTAACCAATATTTTGCCCAAAATTTTGGCACTATTGCTAGGGAGTAGCCATTATAATTTTATGTTCTAAAGGAAGCATAGTAGAAGTATTTTATATTGTTTTCTCTAGAAAACTTCATCTGAAACTTTGTATGAGTCCACCTAAGAATAGGGGACCAGACGGTCATTTTATCAAAAACAAAGAAGTTGTTTCTCATAATCCTTTTGCTTCAGTAGAATTTGAACCTGAGAGTGAACTCTCACCATCACAATCTCCACTTGTACATTGGTGGAAACACCCACTATTTTCATAGGATCCTTATAAAACAATTCAGTAGAATCTTAGAGCAGAATCTGAGATAAGTAGAGTTCAATATAAGGAATATCTACTAAATACCAAATACTGGTAAGCAGTATTAGATGGAACCATCTCAAATATTGACTTATCCATCCTTCTAAAGGATAAAATAAATGAATTAGAAGTATTGTTAGCTACTCTAAACACAATCGGTGTAGAAACTCCAATAGCTAATAGAATGGTAGAAAATCCAAAGGAAGCATCCACTAGTTTTAATTTTCCAATAGGAGATGCAGGAGGAGATCACAAGATGAAGCACATCTCTCCTACCCACCTTATAATATTTAGAGGACTACCAATAGAAGATCCAGATATGTTCCTATTTAAATTTTATGTTTTATGTAGATATGTGGATTACACCACAGATGCTCAAAAATTAAAAGTATTCCTTTCCACCCTTGATGATTCAGATTTGTGTTGGTTCACCGGCTTTGGGGATAAACAAATAACTACCTAGGAAGATTTTAAGAAAATTTTCCTAGATCAGTATCAAGATTTTGGTAGAGCATGAGATGCAACAGAGGAAGTCCTAGACATGACACAAAAGGAAGGGGGATCTATGGAAGAATATTGGGATAGGTTCAGTTTCAATTTGCAAAGATCACCCCATTCAAAACTAGGAGACAGGTCCCTAAGAAGCATTTTTTGAACGTATTGACAAATGAATCCTTGGAAGCCTTAAACATGATCTTAGGAGGGGATATTTACTAACATAAAATGGATGATATTTGATAGTTTTATCCAAAAATTTCAAGAAGAAAAGGTAAGTTGACCCCTATAAATGTTAAGTAGTTAGCCACTGTCACTAAAAAAAAATAGGCCACATGCTTGAGGACCTTAAGAATGATATGTTATCATCTATGGCTCTTCAAATGGATACCCTTATGATTCAAAAGAAGAAGTAGGAGAATGAGGCAGCATTGGCCTCCTTCTATCCTAAATGCAGAGGCAAACACCCCAAAAATGAGTGTCCATAAAATAAAGTTCATGTATGTGTTATCTGTAAGAAGGATCATAAAATGAAGTGTCCATAATTAATGAAATATAAAGAGGAACCTGAAGTATTTGAGGTATACTTCATGGATAATAGGAGGAACTAGAAATATTCTCCTGTGAGTAACAATATGCAATAAGGAATGCCATCTTATGGGGGCAGCAATTACCAAAACCAAGATCAAGCCCAGCCATCCAATATGGGTTGGTATGGGCAACAACCTTGGAATCCATTTCCACATGGAGCAAATCCTTACAACCCTTACCCTTGGATGTAATACTAGAATCCTAGGCAATAGTGGAGAAACTAGAATGCTTGGAATCAGTATCCACAACATCCTGCTCCAACTCCACTACATCCAAGTCTGCCCACACCTTCTTCTTTAAGAAATCCTTAGTTACCAGCACAACCTATAGCAAATCCAAAAAACAAACAACAACCATCCTATCATATGGAAAATGAGATGTACCCCATGTATAATATTAAGGTATATTGTGATCCTATCCAGTTATGGTCAAGAAAGCAATTAGGTGTAGAATTCACTCCTCTTTTAGAAGAAGAGGAACACATAGATATATGAAAAGGGGAATCATGCCTTATAGATGAAGTAGAAGAATAATCAACACTTTTGAATAACAAATAGGAGGTTACACATTTTCCAAAAAGGTTGTAGAAACTCAAGAAACCAATACAAATAGAGTTTGATATCCTCTCTAGTTTAAAAAACTTAACAGTCACAATCCCTCTCTTTCAGGCCATCAAAGATAACCTATCTATGGTAAGACCATAAGAGAGATATGCCTTAATAAAATAGGGAGGAAACCAGATAAATCAATCAGTTTGGTAGGTTAGCTGATCTTATGTTAGGGAATACCTACAACTAGAAGTACTCATATCCATGATGCCATGACTTGACTGTAAAAATGGAAGGTTGTGTTTTACCAAACACACTAGTAGATTTAGGAGTTGCCATTAATGTCATGCCCCAAGATATGATGCAAAAACTAAAATTAACTAATATGAATCCTACTAAAACTGTGCTCCAGTTGGTAGACAGGTCTATAGTACTCCCTAAGGGAATATTGTAATATATCACTATTATAGTGGATGCATGTGACGGGGACCCGAAATATGCACACTTCATAAAACCCTACTTTTCATTAAGAAATCTGAAAATTACATGCATACAGCCCGCAGGCTTACAATCACCGACCCCCGGCTCGGTTTCCTCCACTGCAACTTTCTACATATTAAATCTGAAAATCTTACGTCAAACAGCTTGCAGGCTTACAATAGCTAGCTCCCGGCTTAGCTTCACGCTTCTATAACTCTGCATGCATTCTCCGATCCACCGTCCCTCGCAAATACCAACAAACTGGGTTTTTATAGAGGCCCCGACCCTCTCAAGCATCAACTCCCGCGCAAATGGGTTCACCAACCCGATTAAAAACATTCACACAAAAATCGGGACACCAACCCGATTAAATTCCCGCACTCCGCACGGTCCCTGCCACTGCTGACTCGGTCAGAATACCCTGCGCGTCCATCCTTTTCGTCTTCCATGCTTCTTGGTATTTGTCTACCATTTACTGCACCCTGGGTGCCACGTGTCATTCTGGATCAAATTTTGAAAATACCGCCTGTTGCGGTTTTCCCGCCACCTCTTTCTCCTTCTCCGTCGCATCTTTCTCTCTCCGTCGTGATATCGCGACATGTCGCGATATCGCGACGTTTCCTCATCCCTGCGCTTGCTTCTCATTTTGGTCACGATATCGCAACATGTCATGATATCGCGACCATTTTGCCTCTGTACCTGCTTTTCAAATTTTTGTCGAAATTTCGTGACGTCGCGATATCACAACGTCGCGATATCGCGACCGTTTTGCCACTCACTCCTCTGCTCGCAATTTCGTCGCAATTTCGCGAGGTCACAAAATCGTGATGTCACGATTTCACTACTGACTCTTGCCTTTGTCCTTGCCTCGCTGAGACATCATGATTTTGCGACGTCACGAAATTGCGACGTCACAATTTCGTTGCAACTTTCTACCACTGCCTCCTCCTTGCCTTGACGTCGCGATTTCGCGACGTCGCGATTTCGCGATGTCGTGAAATCATGACATCGTGATTTCGCAATGTCGCAAAATTGTGACGTCGCAATTTCACTGCAACTTTTTTCCACTGCCTCCTCGCCCTCCACTGTTCTGTTGTCACGATTTCGTGACATGTCACGAAATCACGAGTCACGATTTCGCGACAGTCACAATTTCGTGACATGTCACGAAATCGCGAGTCACGATTTTGCGACATGTCACGAAATTGTGGGTCACAATTTCATGACATGTCACGAAATCGTGGCCCCTTCTCTTGCATTTTCTCTCTCCTACAAACTATGAACTTCCTCCTTGCCTTCTGCTTTTTCTTCCTTGGTCGACTCTTCAGCACTGGCTTTCTTGCAACTGGATGCCTCTGCATCTGATGCTGCCGGATGCTCCTGCATCAGAAACCCAGGGTAAGTGGAGAAGTGATCTTCACTTCTGCTTGGTCCGGTTGCTGCCTCCGACAACACTTCCAGACTTTCCTCTGCCTCTGCAGTCTGCTCTAACCCCTTCTCCGGGTCCACATAATTTTTGTCTTCTACCGGACAGATTTTCTCATTGCTGCAAATTTCTTCTGCAGCCTGCTTGCACTCCTCCCCTTGCACAGAAAAATCTGTGCCTTCTTTCGGGCAGGTCCCGGTACTGCTGCACTCTTCTGCAGCCTTCTTCAACTTCTCCTCTTTCTTTCTCTTTCTCTCTTCCCGTCTTCTTTGCCGCTCCTCTTGCTCCCGCAACTTTATTGCGAGCCATTCCTTTTGCAGGGCCTTCAACTATTTTTGCAAGGCTATGTATTCTTCTTCCGTCACCATATCTTCTTTGCTGTCCCGTCTTCTTCGGGAATGCATTTTTCTTTCTTTGCTTTTCTCACAAGCTTTAACGATCCGGTGTAGCTGCCTCACGTCCGGTGATCTGCTAACATGCCCGGGATCTTAACTCACTCTCTCTCAGAACCCTCCATAGAACCTGGCGTAACTGCCTCACATATAGCGATCTATTACGCACTCAGAATCACTTGCTCTGATACCATTGATGGGGACCCGAAAGATGCACACTTCATAAAACCCTACTTTTCATTAAGAAATATGAAAATTACATGCATGCAGCCCGCAGGATTACAATCACCGACCCCCGGCTCGGTTTCCTCCACTGTAACTTTCTATGTATTAAATCTAAAAATCTTACGTCAAACAGCCTGCAGGCTTACAATAGCTAGCTCCCAGCTTAGCTTCACCTTCTATACCTCTGTGTGCATTCTTCGATCCACCGTCCCCCACAAATACCAACAACTAGGTTTTTATAGAGGCCCCGACTCTCTTAAGCATCAACTCCCGCATAAATGGGTTCACCAACCCGATTAAAAACATTCACACAAAAATCGAGACACCAACCCGATTAAATTCTCGCACTCCGCACGGTCCCTACCACTGCTGACTCGGTCAGAATACCCTGTGTGTCCATCCTTTTCGTCTTTCATGCTTCTTGGTATTTTTTCACCATTTACTACACCCTGGGTGCCATGTGTCATTCTGGATCAAATTTTGAAAATACCGCCTGTTGCAATTTCCCGCCACCTCTTTCTCCTTCTCCATCACATCTTTCTCTCTCCGTCGCGATATCGCGACATGTCGCGATATCGCGACATGTCGCGATATCGCGACATGTCGCGATATCGCGACATGTCACGATATCGCGACATGTCAAGATATCGTGACGTTTCCTCATCCCTACGCTTACTTCTCATTTTGGTCATGATATTGCGACCATTTTGCCTTCGTACCTACTTTTCAAATTTTTGTCACGATATCGCAACCGTTTTGCCGCTCGCTCCTCTGCTCGTAATTTCGTCATGATTTCGTGACGTCGTGAAATCGCGACGTTGCGATTTCGCTACCGACTCCTTCCTTTGTCCCTGCCTCGCTGAGACGTCATGATTTTGTGATGTCACGAAATCATGACGTCACGAAATCACGACGTCACGATTTCACTGCAACTTTCTGCCACTGCCTCCTCCTTGCCTTGACGTCGTGATTTCATGACGTCACGAAATTGCGACGTCGCGATTTCACTACTCTTTTCTACCTCCTCACCCTCTGATGTTTCGCTGTCATGATTTCATGACAGTCGTGATTTCACGACATGTCACGAAATCACGGGTCGCGATTTCACGACATGTCTCAAAATCGCTGCCCCTTCTCTTGCTTTTTCTCTCTCCTACAAACTGTGAACTTCCTCCTTGCCTTCTTCTTTTTCTTCCTTGGCCGACTCTTCAACACTGGCTTTCCCGCAACTGGACGCCTCTACATCTGATGCTGCCGGATGCTCCTGCATCAGCATGGGAGTATCCAACATATTTCTTAGTGCTACATTATAATTCTAGACTAGGTGGATACCCATTAATCTTAGGTGGAACTTGGCTAGTAACGGTTGATGCTTACATAAGTTGTAGAGATGGGGAAATTACCATTTTAGATGGTTGGAATATAAATAAACCAATCATACATCAATCTGCATAGTCTGCATATTTATTGGGAGAACATGAGAATGAGAATAAAAATATTTGTGGTCTATCAATGATCCAACTTTTCATGACACTTGATGAGTTGGGAGATGAAAATGATGAGGATAGGATGATATCTCACTTTTTTTAGGGAGAAAACTTCTATCCTCCTCCTGATTTGCCATTAGTGGGAGGAAAATACCACCATATTTAGCAAATAGAAGTTGTACCTAGTAGAATGTTGAACATAGATAACAAGTTGATAGCTGAATAAACCAAACTGAAACAAACATTGGAAAAAAATCAATATGCCTTTGCTTGGGAGTATTCTAACATGAGAGGAATAGCTCCTGAGACCCATACTAATAGAATATATCTAGAAGACCATGTTAAACCAGTACGACAACCACAAAGGAGAATTAACCTAGCTATGAAGGAAATTATCAAAACATAATTACAAAAACTTCTCACAATTCGATTCATCTACCCAATTTTAGATAGTGAGTGGGTATCACCATTATTTATGGTGCCAAAGAAGAATGGAAAGTGGAGAATTTGTGTTGATTATAGGTTTTTGAATAAAGAAACCAAGAAAGACCACTTTTCTTTACCCTTCATAGATCGGGTCCTTGTTACCTTAGCAGGCAAGAAGTATATTTCTTTTCTAGATGTGTTTAGTGGATACAATTAGATCTAAATAGGGGAAGAAGATCAAGACAAAACTACCTTCACTTGTCCATGGGGAAAATTTGCTTATCTAGTTTTACCATTTGGTCTATGTAATGCACCTGCCACATTTTATAGGGTAGTTCTGAGCAATTTTTCTAACATGATTGGATATATTGTGGAGGTTTACATGGATGATTTCACTATATATGGAGAAAATTTTGAAATTTCCACAAATTATTTGGAAAATATACTTAAATTCTGTGAAGAAAATAACTTATCCCTAAGAAATGATAAATGTTATATGCTTATGCAATAAGGTATAGTTTAGAACATCATATTTCTACAGATGGGATCAAAGTAGACAAAAATAAAATAGAAGTCATCCAAAACCTGCCTACTCCCAAAATATAGAAGGATATCCACAGTTTCCTAGGATTAGGTGATTACTACAAGAGGTTTATATTAGAGTTTAGAAAAGGAAAAACTAATTACTTCTCCAGTGCTGAGAGGTCCAAATTGGACCATACCTTTTCACATATATGTTGATGCATCTAACAATGCAATAGGCTCAGTACTGGGACAAAAAGATGGTGATGATTTTTATACCATCTATTATGTTAGTAAAAACCTCACAGGTGTTGAAATCAATTATACTATCATAGAGAAAGAGTTTCTTGCAGTAATACATGCTCTTAACAAATTTCATCATTACATTACAGGTTATTATATTTTTGTATACACTGACCACTCAGTGATCAGATACTTGAAAAATAAACCTAGGATTAGTAGCAAAATTATCATATGGTTGTTGCTTTTGTAGGAATTTGATGTAACAATAGTAGATAAGATAGGAAAGGATAACATGGCATCTAATTTCTTGTCCAGATTGCCACCTCCAAAGTATGCAACTATAGAAGACCAATTTCCATGAGCATTTATTTTCTCTAAATGATCAGATACCTTTTTATGTAGATATAGCTAATTATTTAGCCACTAGTAAAGTATCCCCTACACTTTTACCTCATGAAAAATAGACTTTAATTGAGAAAAGTGTAGATTTCTCATGGATTGATGGTTTATTGTTTAAAATAGGGCTTAATAAGCTCATGAGAAGATGTGTTTCTAGGAATGAAATAACTTAATACTAAAGGCTTGTCATGATGAACTTTGTGGTGACCATTTTGTAGGAAAAATGACTACATATAAAGTGGTGTAGGCTGGTTATTACTGGCTTTCACTATTCAAGGATGTAGCCAAGCATGTGATCCAGTGTGATCAATGTCATAGTATGGGCATACCTACTTTCAGAGATGAGATTCTACTCTAACCACATGTTCACATTGAGCCATTTGATAAATGGGGTATGGACTTCATATGACCTATTAATTCGTAGTTAGGAGGTAAGAGGTATATCCTAGTTTGTACTAACTATGTGACCAAGTGGGTTGAAGTACAAGATTTTCATGATTCAAAAGAGAAAAATGTAGCATATTTTTTGTATTCATTAATTTTTACAAGATTTAGGGTTCCAAGGAATATTAAAATTGATCAAGGAACTCAGTTTACTTCAAGGATGATAGAGGAACTCATACAAAAATACAAAATAAGGCATAACCAAACCACTCCCTACCATCCACAAGAAAATTGGCAACTTAAGGTGACAAATAAAGAGTTGGAAAATATTCTAACAAAGACAGTGCAACAACATAGAGAGGACTGGACTACTAGATTACCAAAAGCAATGTGGGCCTACAAGACCACCTGGAAGACTACTACTGATTTTACACCATTTTTTTTAGTCTATGGGAAAAGTTTCATGATGCCTATAGAATTTGAAGTCAAAAATTAAGATTGCTATAGAATTAAATATAAATCTAGATGATGCACAAAAAGAACAAATTGAGCAACTTAATCAACTGGATGAATATCGCCTTGATGCTCTGTAGAAAATAGAGATCATTTAGAAAAAGGGGCCAAGTGGCATGACTACCACACCAGGCCAAATTATCTTAAAGTGGGAGAATGGGCATTACTATATGATTCTCAGTTCTAGGAAAGGAAATGCAATCTCATGCAACATTGGATGAGGCCATATGAAGTGATTGAAGTCATCAACAATGGGGTTGTGAGGATCAAAACAATAAACGATAGTAACATTACCTTAATAGTCAATGGCTACCATATTCATCCATACCATGTGTCTAAAGCATACATGATTGAGTTTAGATTAGGTATTGGAGAGACCCTAGTTGATTTTGATTTTATCATCAGCACAAGAGTGTTTGGATTGGTCTTTATGGATAATAAAACACTTAACTATTGGTTTAGGGGTAAATGATGATTTCGTTCACATTCTTCAATTAGAAGCACTTAAGGGCTTGATTAACCTTACAGAACACATATGAAAAAGAGTCAGCACTCGTTGAATAAATATAAGTGCATGTTTTCATTTTCTAATGGGAAAGGTGCTTAATACCCATTTTATGGTAGAAGGTGCCTGATTCTCGTTATATGGTAGAAGGTGCTTGATTCCCGTTTTACGGTAGAAGGCACCTGATTCCTATTATATGGTATATGGTTCTTGACTCCTAGTATGTGAAGGAGATGAAACTCATGTCATATTTTCTAGTAGACTGATGTCTGATTTCTGGTTTCTCCAAGAGAGCACTCGAAATCCAGTTTTTGGGAAACCGACACCAAATCTTATTAGCATAGTGTAAAAAAGTTGAGTTTGTATAAATTTTATTTTATAAGTACGACATCCGACAAATAGAAAAAAGACATATGCTTCCCATGATAAGTAGAGAACCTGATAACTAAGGCATCTACTTCCCATGATAAATATAGCACCCAATTGCTAAGGCACCTGCTCCCCATGATAGGCATAAGTTCCCTATTGCTAAGGCATTTGATTCCCATGTTAAGCAAATCACCTTATTCCTAAGGTATCTATTTCCAATTTCCAAGGCACCTGAATGCCATAATTCGAAAAGAAGGCACCTTATTTCCATACAAAAAAGGTGTATGATTTCCATATTTTTAAGCTATTTTCTGCCTTGAAAGAATAACACATTAGCATTGGGATATGGCCCGAGCCACGTAAGCACCCCACGCATGTGTAAATTCAAATATATAATGGATGAAATTAAAATTTGACATAAACCAAATTCCAAGGAGGGGATGTTTGTTATTCCAAGAAGATACGTTTTTTCTAATTTTTATTTTGATTTTTTTAGGATTTCTCAAATAAGTCACATTGCAACTATCAAGAACCAATCATGTGGAAGAGAATTCATTGTATGGGAAATATGACCATCACTATCCATTTTGGTTTTCCTTATCATCAAATTCCAACCAATAGCGATGCACCACGGATATTTACGTATATACACCCATTGAACAAATTTAGGTGCATGATTAAATTTTCTATTTTATGTCTATATTTTTTTCATATGCATGTGTGTCTATGGAAAACTATCAGTACAACCCCAATTACTATCCTAACCAACCGAATAACTCCACTTGAAACTATGCTACATGGCATGACTCTGATTGGTCGATTGCCTATAGTTATCACCTCTGCACAATCAAGTACATGCTCAAAGAAAATTTACTAATAATAACCATAATAACTGTTGATTACGGTGATTAAATTCTTGCGTGCATGAAAGTAGTTATTTTAAAAACTACTTAATAGCTACCATAAAGGTACCTTCAAAAATAAAATCTAGAGTGTGAAGTTTTGTAGCAATTCAGGGATAAAACCAGAGGCATTTTTGAATGAACTGTAATTCAAAGGAAAAGCATGGGTGGGAAATCAAAGAACTACGACCTCAAGCAAAGTGAACCTACCAAATGCTTAGGAATTTTTGTAGATGTACAAGCTCAATTTGAAATTTTAGAATGGATGGAGTATTTTCAACTGGTTAGTTAGGGCCAGGATGTAGTGGTAGCAAATGAATTCATAGCATCCATGAGAGATGGGATAATGCACAAGCGGGGACTAGATATTCAAGTCACCAAAAATTATATCACCATGGTGATGGACCTCCCTTTAGCAAGGGAGCACACATACAAGGAATATAATCTCAATATTTATGCATAGATATTATTTAGAGGAATTATCAAGCACCTTACACATGTTGGTTTGCCCAAACACCACATCCTTGAACTTTGGAGGGTGGTATTAGAAAAGATCATGCGATTATTCACTTGCTGTAGTAGGTACTCCACATTGAACGCAAATAAATTTAATTTTCAATATCACATACTACATGGTGATAAAATAAACATCCTGCATTACCTTGCATGCACCCTCAAGGACAAGGCCAAACAATACCAGGCAAGCACGACATCTGCCTTGGCTCACCATGGCTTGATTTCGACCTTGGTACAATATGCAGAGTCACATAAAGATGTGATAGTTGAGAAGATCGAGGGCATGAACGTAGTTATAGGGGCACAAAAAGAGGGAGAGGTGCCAATTCAGAATGAGCAGTCAGCCCAAGAGGTGACAAAATGAGAGGAGACAACTCCTGCATCCTATCATACAAAAAATATAGGGGAAGCAAGACAAGCCTCACCCCTTGTTTTTCATTAATTTTTTGAGGAAGCAATATAGGCTATATCTCCCACTGCTCCTCAATTTGAGGATGAGGTAGGGCAGGATCCGTTAAGACCTCCTTTCATGTCAATTTCCACTAGGACTTGAAGTAGAAGGATGAAGGCATCAAGGATGGTTTCAAGCTCATCCAATGATGACACAACGATCGATGAGATGAGCAAGGAAGACTACTTGGCCCAAATTTTATAAGATATATCCAAGGGGTAAACTCCTCAACAGTAGGTATCAGTAGAATATTTGCTATAGGAGGACCAGGGGAAATATTTGCAACAAAAAATACAGGTATTGAGAGAGCAGGCTTCTACTTGAGAAGCCAAATACAAAGAAGAATAGACTCTATTTTAGGAGTCCAGGAAGGAGGCTGCATTGAAGATGCATGAATTGTATCAGACAATTCAAAAAATGTAGGGGCAAATAAGACAATTGCAACTATAGGGTAGAGAAGTGGGAGTCGAGTATTTGGCCAAAGTAGATGTAATAATGCATACTAATAGGGCAACTGAGGTGCCCATACTTATATAGAAATAGAGCGAAGAGATGATGCTACAATGGAAGTAGAGAAACCCTATTCCATATCTTCTTTTGTAAGACTGGTACTTCAGGAAGATGAACCTCAAAATTTAGAATAGTATGTAGAATAAGGATATGAAAAGAGAAATGAGATGGAGGCCAAAGAGCCTCAAATTTTAGGCAATGAGGAAGAGCCAGAGCATTCTCTATATAATGCAAGGTCTAAAAAACCTTAAGAGGAAGAAGTAATCCCAAATGAACAACAATTTGTTTCAAGAGAATAAGAGGCTCAACTACTTGAATCTCCTATAAACCAAGAATTAGCAGTAGCACCAACATACCCTGGGATGCAGCAAATAAATTTGAGGTCAAAGAAAAAATCTGTAAGGGCATCTTAGTGATGATCCAGAACCAGAGCAAGAGTTGCTGAATTGAAGGCATTGGGTATAGAATTTGATCAAGAATCATAACTAGATTCTAATGAAGAATGGGAGGCAAAAAATAAATTGATTGCTGCCCAAAAAGAAAAATTTGAAATTCTCAAGGAAGATATGGTAGAAGATGAGAATAATTGGAAAAAAGTTTCTAAGAGGACCCACAAGGAATCAGAAAAAGAGGCCAGAAATTAATCTAATAGGCCTCATAAGAAAATTCAAGTTGTCTGACCTAAGCAGTTCTGGAGCTTGTATGGGTTGGTAGATGGTCAATATTCAAGGATGAAGGTATACTTAATTAGGATGGTATTTCTAGATCTTGTGCCACCTATAGATTAGGCATAAAGCAGTAGAACTCCTTCGATAGCAAAAAAAAGGTCAAGTCTTTTGAGCTTGACCCCACAAAGGTTGATTTTCCCATAGCAAGTGTTGCTAAAATATATAGCATCTCATTTGGTGATGAAGAAGCAGTGCCTATGGGTGAAGAGTTACCTCTTCACCATGAATATTGGAAAATGGTTAAGCCTGCATTCCATAAGGATGCCACCAGTTTATCTGCTTATTATTTTAATACTAAAAAATGTAAGGTGTCCTGGATCAAGGAACCACCCAAGAAAAGAGTAGGGTCAAGTCAACCAGTTTGACGCAGCAAGCACCAAAAACAACAAGGAAAGGAGGCAACTAATCCCAAAGCACCAAAGGGGTTAAAGTCCCGAGACAAGGAAAAAGTAATGGCCACTAAAATAAAAGGACATAGACCAACATGGCTTATTGGAATGTTGTAAATAGAACTGGTAATTACTAGTATAAAGTGGCACAGGGATGTGCCACCCCTTAAGCATGGGGGGATGATGAGCCTTAGAAATGCTCATTTTTTGTACTCCTTTCCCTATAAAATGTGGCACTTATTTTTATAGATGTACATGTTTTATGAAAATTATATATATATATATAACAGTTTATTCTACATGTTATTTAATATTTGTTTTTAAGTGTATTTTGTGTAGATTTTGTGGAAATTATTGCATTTTGGCATGTTTTCATCGAGGTCCCACTCGAACATGGCACTTGTAATTTTATGAAGGTAAAACATCTATGGTACATTATAGTGAAGTATGAAGTCAAGCACCCAATTCCCTTTGAAGTTCCGAACTTCGGTTCAACACTTAACTGTTAGAAGTTTGCTTCCCGTTAGGTGCCTGCTTCCCATAAAGCGTATGTTCCTATTAATCACATGCTTCCCATTAGGTGCTTACTTCCCAGCTTCTATATACAAGGTGCCTACTTCCTGAATTCTTCAGATGAGGCACCTAATTTCCACTAATGCCAAATTCCAGTACGACACTATGGTTGGTAGAACAGAGCAAAATTTCAGCAACAAGCATAAAAGGAGTTCCATCATTGAAACCAAAAAAGGGACAATGTCAAATATGACTCACCACTTATTTTTAAACTGTTACATGAGAGATTTATGTAAATCAGGTAAAACAAATATCAGATGTATTCTGAAAACATAAACATTGAATTATCTTGATATTTTTCCTGATTCCTTCATTCATGCATGCAGTTATAAAAGTGAATCATTTTTTGATTTGTTTTGTAAATTGTAATAGGATGTGGCTGCATATATTATAAATATGCAGACCATCCATAAATAAGACACCCCAAATTTTTTTGTAAATTCTTTGTTGTAGTTGTTAATAAAAACATTTTATGAGTTATTTCCTATTAAATCCGTCTAAGTGTCCGATGAAGATTTAATGCAGGCAAAACCTGTTGGAACAGTGAGCCCACTTACAACAAATTTCTTCCCTTTTTTTCCCCTATTTTTATTATTATTTTTTTATAGATTAATTTATTTCTCTATTATTTTCCCCTATTTTCAGTATTTTCCAACAAAGTATCGCTTTACTTTTTGTTTGCATTTTAGTTCTATTTTCACAAACGTAGGATATATTATTGGTTTGGCATTTATAATTAAAACTTCAACGAACATACAACACCCTGCAAACCATAAATCTAAGGGACTCATATCTGAGGGAGAAATTATTTCAAACACCCCCCTATATTTCATCATTTGCTTATTGAAGACTTTAGTCTTCAACATGGTCTTCATCCTTTGCTAGAGCTTGTAATCTTCTTTTTTATTTACTTCGTTTATCTCCTTGTATGCATCTTGGTTGAGAAAATAACTAGTATATTTAGTTTGATTCTTCAATCTATTTTGAGATCAATTCTTGAACTTACATAAAGTAATTCTTGTTTCACCTTTTTTATGTGATTTCTTCTATTCCTCTTTCTCTTCCTTTTATTTTGTATCCTCTTTGATGACACATTCATTTTATCAACCTAACTTTTCCTTTATTGCTCCTGTACTGATGTAAGATATTTTCCTTCCATGTGATAAATTTGTAAATCATAGTAATATTGACTTTAATTTAAACATTCCTCCTTGAGATTATTATATGAAGCATTTCTTTCATCTGGTACCTTTATTTGAAAGAGTTCGAAGGTAACTAATGTAAGGTACATCATTAGACATTATTTTGTATTGAATATAATGATATCTTGAGATTTCAAACAAGACTTAAATTTTTTTCATGAATATACTCTACAAAGGTAATAAATTTCCCTTAGTTTACTTGAGAAATAAGCTTAATCTATCTTTTAGAACATTGAATATTTGAGCTCCACTAATATTGGGTACTAACCCATGTGAATAGAATGTGAATGCACATAACATTTCTTCACTATCTTCATTAAATACCCTCTTCACTATTTCATCCACAGTTTTTAAATAGAACTACTTAGTCTTATTAAGTTTCACCTTGATTTCAATTGATAGACTAAGAACAATTTTTCAAATTGTTGATCTCAAAAATTTACAACCTTTTATTCCCTTAGTCACAAGAATATAATTCCTTTTAATTCTAAATTTATTAATATTATGTTGGTCTTGAGTACCTTATAACTCCAAACTTAGAAATTTAGAAATTCCATGAAGTATATTTACAATTTTATAAATCTAATTTGATGTAGAAACCCTTATTACTCTAATCTAATTGAATTGCAAATATTCTAAAATTTTTTTATAAATTCAAATAATTAAATTACAAAACCTTAAGTTTACTCCTTTAATTCTTTTCAACCCAAATTTCAATACTTTCTATAAATATTAAAATTATATCTAAGGTTTTAAATATTAAATATTATCTCTCAAAAATAGTTTCATTTTCAATCTTAGAAAATATTAACAACCTTATTTCTCTTAACTTAATATTATAAGAAACTTTAAATAAAGTAGATAATCTTAAGTTTTGAAATTATAATTCCTTAGTCAATTGGGCTTGACTGATTTCTAATTGATGTCTTCCCTACATACATCTCCAAATTGATGCTCTTATGCATACACTCTGATTGGTTCCTTCTCTACCTACATATCCAAATCGATGCTCTTTTGCATACACGATCGTTCGTTGTTCATTAACATTATTAGAAATGTTATTTCTATTCTCCTTAGCTCCAACATCTATGATGATATCTTACACCTCGATCTCGCTATTACTGCCAGATTTAAATTTTGACTCCTCCACTCAGATTTCCTTCTAGCACTACCAACTATTTTATCTTCCTCTCTGCATATAATTAAAACCTATGCTAGTATGTTCATCTATCACCAGTGCTTCACTATGAATTCTGCCTCAACCTTATATATTTTTGGATTTTTAAAACAATTTACTTGAAATGAGTGCTAGAAGCTATTGAAATTCTATCTTATGTATGCCACATGGCATTAAATCTCATCTTCTACTCTTAATTTGTCCACCTTGGTCATTGAAACATTTTCTTTACCTAGGTGAATGGTATGATAGCAAGATGAGTGTTACTTCACAAAACCTTCAACATCTCTTTCTACCTTGGTACCTATTCAATGTTCTAATCTAGTTTTCGTCTCTTTGTACACGTGTCTCATGCATGCAATGTGTCTAAAAACACTTGTAACCTACTCTAAACCCTAATCCTTCTATCTTCTACGTATTCCTTTGCATTCTTACACAAAATTTCACTTTGCACTTCATGGATAAAATACGTTAACTTCTCAATACCTTTATGGTGGTGCTCCTTTGTAGGATAATGGAGCCTTCTTCAAATAGTGATGGTGTTTATTCGTAGTTGTGCTTCTCCCTTCTAGGACCATGGTGGTACTTATTCAAATGATGATAACTCTTCTACGATGATGCTTCCTTGTGTAGTGATGGCTCACCTTTGAATAGTAGTGGCTTTCCTTGGTATTTTTCGTCACCAACTGAATGGTCTTACTATCCATCAAATTATGGTTATCTAGTGTCTTTACACATGGATAAATTAAACCTAGATTTCTTAACTTTCATTCGAAATTTAACTTTCTCAAGAAAATGCTTTTATCTTATATGCTTTTATTTTAGTAAATTTGTAATCTTATAAACTATATAACAACTTATAATAATATATTATACTCTTATTATATCTCCTTTCTAATTAGATTTTATTTATATTCTTTTTGTTCCAATTTCGTATATTTTATATGTAAATACTAATAACACTTTTTATTGGAAAATCCTTTTCAACTTTCTCCTTAAGCTTTATAAGGCTAATATGGTGCTCTCAAATATTTAATGTAAAATATATTTCAATGTTCAAATAAGGAACTTATGTTGCACCAATATTGCATACCTTTTTTATCTCCTTTTTGATAGTTTTTTTAGTGATTTAATTCACCCTTTATTGTAATATCGATTTTTTAAATTTTGTACCTTTTTTCTCCTTCACAAAACTTACCGAATTTGTAGCTCTAGTTGCTACCAAAATTTCTCCTAGTTTTTTGCCTAATAACTCTTCTTAAATATGCTCTATATTTATCCACACTCACAACTCTTTATCTTATTCTAATGTTGTCCACAAATTTGCAACTATGCATTCAATGCCTTCCTTATTTCACTACCCAAAACCTACAATGAAAGTCTTCAAAATACTCCCTTCTATCACTATCCAAAATCCTTCAATCTCTTGTTCATGGGTACTCCAAAATTTACCCAAACCTTCTCCAAGTCGTAGCTCTGGATTACCTTCAATATTTAATCCTACAACCCTTCAATATCTACTTCAAAACATACAAACTTCTCCTATCAAATCAACCTTCAAAACTTCTATGGTTATTATTTGATTTACCAAAACTATGGGCTATTCAATATTCTCTTCTCCTATAATCTACTTATCAAATTTTGACTTTAAATATGATCTCCTACTATGTATGATTTCTCAAGAATCTAATTATCTTGAGATATTCTAATCTATTTTTCAAAATTTAAAAAACATCTTGCCAAACACTTCTTTATTTTGGGCTTGTTATCAGATGGCAACAATTATCCTAAATCCTATTTATCAAAAAATTATCCTTGCTTGAAATCTCCTATCACAAACCTTCTTCAAATATCCTCCACTACTAACTTTACCAAATCTACAATAAGGATCTATCTAGCCTTCTTCCTCTTCTCTAAATTCTCTTGAGACCACTTTTCTTAGGTCTTATAATTATGCAACTCTTCAACTCATCTTCTCAATGCTTCAATGGAATCTATTCTTGGTCTCTTTAATATCCCAACTATGGTAATTCTATAATGATATATATTACTAGGATCTCCAAAATATATTGCTCCTCAAATATACAATAGGATTTTTTCTTAGTCGTTCTCTATCTCCAATATCCAATCATTGATGAGAATATTCTACATGGGTATCTTCAATATCCAATCTATAGTCTCCAATCTACAATCTTTTGTCTCCAACCTTCTATCTTCTAAAACTAGAAGTTCTTCAATATAACCTCTTTCATATCTCTTCAACTTATCTTCAATATTTTATGGGGACTTCCTTCTCAAGTCTCCTTAATCTTTAGTCTCCAATGTTCTACAACAAGAACCTTAGATAGTAGTATCAAACATATTAGAATTTCTAAAATTTTAGAATATATAAACTTCACTAGTTATCCTCAAAACTAGTGGAACAAATTTAGTGTTGAGTCCTAGTATTCACAATCCTATGGAAAGACTCTAGCTAATCTAAAATTTATAGTCTCCTTAAATCTATCAACTTCTCCAATAGGACCTCCTTCTTAGGTCTCTTAATCTCCTCAATCTCCATAATATCAAGGTCTATCTTCAAGACCTAAAATATCCTATTTCAAATTTATTATTGGAATAGAAAATCTCTAATATTCCCTGGTTCCTCACCTTCACTGGTTTCTCCCTAACCAGAAAAAATATCTTTTGCAACTTTAAAACCCGTGCAAGTCAAAACCTTGATGTAGCTTGGATACCATTGTTAAATTTTTAAGTTTAATACTTAAGATAAATTAATTACATAATATAAAATAAAGTTGTAATATGAAATATATATCAATAGCCATATTTTGCAAGTATATAACTCAAAAATAACTATCACAATAACTCGTGAATATACAATTAACAAATCCTCATGGAAATGGTGCCATAGCTCTATAAGTATCAAGTAGTGTTAGTACAAATCACATCACTTTACTTCTTTATATTACTATACATATAATGTAATGTGACTCTTCATATATGGCACTCTTGACCTTCACACTTCTAGAGACTCTTCTACTTCCTATTCTATGGACTCATGTGCACATGGATAACTATGCACATTTACAATACCAAAATACTTTACACACTTTAATAATACTTGTGCATTTATTACATTGCATAAAGTAAATCATAACTCCTAATCTAGAACACACTTTCCTAATATAAGGATGTACCAAGGATGGTACATTAGCATGAACCAAATGATGTAATATATTCCAACAAGGCAATGTCCTGGTAGTGTGATCATTTTTATAGAGATAGAAATTGATTAGCATATAAATTAGAAAATTATAGTATTATTCTTCATCATGGTGAAATTCAAATTATAGAAGGCAACTAGCCAAGTAATATTTTATGTATTAATATTAATGATGTCAAGGATTTGATTGTGGAAACATAGTACTTTGAGGAAGTTGAAGAATATATTTAAGAGAAAAAAAGAAAAAAAAACTATGATAAAAATGTATGCTATATAAAATGTAATATTTTGGTATTTTAATGGGAGTGGCCTCTAATAGAAGATACATATAATCTATTAAAAAAAACTAAATGACTATATCATATCGGTCCTATCCTAAACTGTTGGACATTTTGAGTCCCTAAGATAAGAGTTGTCATTGGTGTCAAAAGGATCAATGTAAGTAAGCACTATGTTTATGTTTCACAAAGAGCTTCATGAGAAGCAAAGGTTTTTTATCAAAGGTTCAAGAAGGGATGCATGGCATTTGGTTCCAAAAGGAGCTTCAAGGGAAGCTTTCCAAAAGGTTCTTATTTAAAACCATGGATGGTAGATTTGAAATGAGTTTTTCTTAATGCCCAAGTTGGATTTTTGTTTCATCGAAAAAGGTGCCCCGTGATGGAGATATTTAATTTTAAATATTTAGTTTAAATTTTAATTTATTTAAAATTTAAATTTTAAAATTAAAATTAAAATTTTATCCGTCGACATCATAAAGGAAGTTTCAAAAATTCCGACGTTTCCAAAGCAAATGGAATGCATATAAATATGCCATTGAATTTTTTAATTCAATCATCCTTTCTTGTTGATATTTGCGCTTGGTATTTTCAAAGAAAAAGAGCTCATGTTTTTCATTTAAGTGATGCAGCAAACATTAAAGGGAGACAGCGACCACTTCCCAAAATGCATTGGGAAGTGTGGCCTAGAGGCAGTGTGGATTTTACAAAGGTGTTGGTGACAAGGAGGTTGTGCGTTCGATTCCTGCAAGCATCATTTTTGGATTTGTTCTGTTGAGGTGCCCAAGGCACATACTTTTCGCTTGGCAAAAAAGGGTGAAGGATAAGAAGCGGGTGGTGCTTCTTTTTCACCAACAAGCCCGTATCTTGTGCGGAAGCTTGGCTGCGACTAGGGTGTTCATGTTGGGAAAAGACAAGGGTTCGATTCTCCTCGAGGAAGGTATTAAGGTTTTTATTAATCTTTTGTTTGGATTTCCTAAGGTGGAGTGATAAGGGCTAAAGGTGATTCGTTAGTTGATTTGTTGAGTAACCTTTGGGAATAAGTTCATGGTGGTTGTTTGAGTTGTGAATTATTTTTAATTATGATTTTTGAAATTGTTAGGAGTAATAAGGGTTTTTGATAAAGTTATTTTTAGTGAAAGTTATTTTGAGTAAGGGTTTTCTTTTAAAAAGAACTTTTGTGGATGTTAAAATAAAGTAGGAGTAATAAGGTGTTATTTGGATATTATTGTTGTGTTATTACTCAAGATATCTAACCCTTGTTAAGAGTTGAAAAAGAAAGTGTGTTGAGTGTGACAAATTTAGTGGACAACTCATAAGACATCAAAAAGGTATGAGTAATAATCTCCATTGATTTTATTTAGGTGGTTGATTTTTGAAATATCATTGGAGTGAAAAATATTGATTGTGGTTTCCTTTTCGAAAGTGGTTGAGTTAATGCTTCAAGGTTTTATGGATTGTGAGTTGTGATTAAACCTTGTTTGATAAGCATTGTTGTTTAGACCATTGGTTGAGTGAAGTACTTTGAGTTTATGCTTCAAGGTTTTCTGAATTGAGAGTTGTGATTAAAACCTTGTCTTATTAGCATTGTTGTTGAAGCCAATGGGTGATGCAAAGAACTTGAACTTGAGTTAGAAAAGAACATGAGTATCATTGTTATGTAAGATTTTTTGTTGAGCATTGTTGAAAAAAATTTGAGTTAGTTTATTCATGCTTGGACTAGGGTTTGTGAGAAAGAGTTATTTCTTGAAGTGATTGATTGAGTAGAGTTGATTGAGCCTAGTCAAGTGGTTGCATGAAGTGGTTGTTCAAGTTACATGAAACAAACTATTATATATTCTGATTGAGTTGATATTGACCCTTGAGAATAGAACATATTGAATCTCTAACAATTATATTTATGCTTCTATGATATTGAGTTAAGATTGAGCTGAGTTGAGATTGCTTTGAGTTGAGATTAGGATTTGAGTATAGAACAAATTGAGTCTCTAATAATTCTCTTTATGATTCTATAATTTTGAGCTGAGTTGAGATTACTTTGAATTGAGATTGAGATTTGAGTATAGAACATATTGAGTCTCTAGCAATTCTCTTTATGCTTCTATGAGATTGAGTTGAGATTTTTTTGAGCTGATTTGAGGTAAGTATTTCAGAAGGCTTGTGGACTGTTTTTGTGTAAGCTTTTGTGAAAGATTGCTATGTAGATTTGAAAAATTCCTAGAGAAGACTTATTGAGCAGATTGGGACAAGTTCTATGTGAGCTTGTTGAGCAAATTTGAGTAGGTTCTGAGTGAGCCTATTGAGCATATTTGAGTAGGTTCTGAGTGAGCCTATTGAGTAGACTTGAGTAGGTTCTGAGTGAGCCTATTTATCAAATTTGAGCAGGTTATGAGTGAGCCTATTGAGTAGATTTTATCAGGTTCTAGTGAGTCTATTGAGCATATTTGACTAGGTTCTGAGTGAGCTTATTGAGAATATTTGAGCAGGTTTTGAGTGAGCCTATTGAGCAGATTTGAGGAGGTTATGAGTGAACCTATTTATAAAGGTTTGGAGGTGATATATTATAGATGACAAAGTCTTAGTGGAAAGATATCCAACAGCCAAGACAATTGAAGACAGATCTAAGTGAGGAGTCTTCAAGTGGAGAGAGATCCACCAATCAGTGCAGTAGAGAGACAAAGTCTTCTAGAAGATCACTAGCCAGAGTAGAAGGGGAAAGAGTTCTCCTATGGTAGAGATACACAAAATTGAGATTTAGGGGATCAACATCTCCTTTGGATAGAAGTCCATAAACATTGTAACTAGGAAGGATTCCCAAGAGATTCATTGAGAAATTTTTAGCAAAATATTTTCTCTATGGAGTAGCCCGCATTGGGTGAACCACGTAAATTGTTGTGTCACTTTTGTGGATGGTGTTTTTTGCATTGCTTTGATTACTACTATTGATACTGATATTTATACACTGCATAATATTGAATTGAAAATCAAAGTAAAAAGTGGTCTTATACTATTCACCCCCCTCTCAGTATAAGCTTGTGTTCTTCAATTGATATCATAGTGGGTTCCTTCTAAAGAGTTTGACAACTTGAAGTAAAAGTGGTATAGTAACACAATGGATCATAGGGATCAAAAGGATGGGTCCTTTAATAATGCAATACCAGTATTTGATGGAAGTGACTTCTCGTATTGGTGTATGTTGATGAGATTTCACCTGATGGCACTTGGAAATGAATTTTGGGATGTAATGGAACTTGGATATGATTCTACATTCAATCCTCCTATAGATAAGGAATGTAAGCTTCTAATTCATGAAAATTCAAGAGTTATGAATAAAATTATAAAAGGATTGGGTAGATCATAATCTATGAAGGTTTTGGATTGTAAAACAAAAAAAGATATGTGGGATCTACTACATGACATATATGAGGGTGATAAAGGTGTCAAGAAAGCTAAGATCAAAAATATCAAAGGAGATTTTGAGAACTTAATAATGAGAGATGATGAAAATATTTGTGATTATCTCAGTAATATTGATGAACTTTTACATGATATGAGAGGTCTTAGAATGAAGTTTGATGAATCTGATGCTTGTGATAAGATATTGAGAACTCTTCCAAAAAGGTGTAGTGAAAATGTTTATGCTATAGAAACATCAATTTATAGTGATTTTTTGACAAGGAATTTTTTTCCTGGCATGCTTACTACTTTTGAGATAAGAAAAAAATATCCTACTCCTCCGAAAGAAGTTGCATTCAAAGTGGACAAAAATAAAAAGGGTAAAAAGATAGAATCAAGCAGTGAGTCATCTAGTGATGAAGAAGCTAACTATGGTAGAAGAGATAAAGGTTATAAAATATTTATAGATGTAAGATATATTAAGTGCTTCAATTGTAGAAAGTATGGACACTATGCGACAAAGTGCAAAGATCCAAAGTACAACAATGACGAAGAAAAATAGGATCACAAGTACAGAGAATCAGAAAGACACAGGTACAAACAGAAAGACAAGGATGAAGGAAGCAAACAAGGAAAGAAGATCCTTCAAAGGCAAAATAAAAGCTACTATGTAGATAATGCAAGTAAGTACTCAAATGATAGTGATGCTAATTTTTCAAACAATGATAGATATGAAGTCCTATTTATGGTTAGAGAGAAAAGGACTCCATTTATTCTAAAGTGTTTTAGATGTGATAAATTTGGACATCTTGAAGATAATTTCACTAGGGATGGCTATAGTTTCAGTGATGATGGTTTTGAAGATACACTCGAAATACCATATGAGAATATTTTAATGGCATTAGAAGATGAAGTAAGTGATCTTTCAAGAACACAAGCTTATACTGAGAGGGGGGTGTGAACAGAATAAGACCACTTTTTACTTTTCTTATCCCAATCAATATTATATAATATATCAATGGCAATATCAATAGCAGAAACCAAAGCAATGTACAAATCGTCACACACACATGAGACACCAATTTACATGGTCCGCTCAATGTGAGCTACATCCACGGATAAAATATTTCACTAATTTTATCAATCCAAATTCTGGGAATACCTTTCCCGATTACAATGTTTATGGGCACCAACCCAAAGGAGACACCAATCCCCTAATCTCGAGTTCGTGAGTACCAACCCACAAGAGACACCAATCCCCTAGCTCTACTCTGGATGGTGATCCTATAGAAGACCTTTGCCTCTACTGCCCTTAGCAAATGGAACTCTATCCACAGAAGACACTTGTCCTCCCTGCTCTGGCTAGAGACCTTTGTCCTTAACTCTATCACCTCCAAAGCTAGTCCTAAAATTTGCACTAAACACAGTCCTTCGGTTTAGCACAAATGTCCTCATTCTCTTTCTTTGATCTGCACCAAACACAATCCTTCGGTCTGGCACAAATGTTCTCATCCTCTTTCTCTGATCTACACCAAACACAGTCCTTCGGTCTGGCACAAATGTCCACGTCCTCTTTCTCTGGTCTGGGTAAAAATCTGTCCTCAAATCTGCACCAATCTCTATCCTCAACTGGTCCTCAAATCTGGTTCACAAAAGTGGTTCACAAGCTTTCACTAAAGCTTGCTTGATCTTCACCCAAGTCTTCACCAAGACTTGTCTTAGATCTACTTTGCAAGTTCTCACTAGAACCTGCCCAAAATCTTCCAACGTCACAACAAAAATGCACCCAACAACTTTGTGGTTTTTTTCTCCCTATCTGCAATCTTTTACACTTAGAGTGATTCGACGAAATGCACTCTACACACTATGATCGAATTTCACACTCTGCTCTCGACGATCGAACTTCTTGCTCTGCACACTATCTACACATTTTGCACTTCAACAACGCATCCTTTCACCCTCAACTCTCCAAACAACCCTCCTTTTATACTAACACTTTCAAGATCAAAACCTTGATCTTAGTCGGCTGCACAACCCTAACCTACGTTGGCTGCAAACCCTAAACTACGTCGGCTGCAAACCCTAATATTCGTCGGATCAAATTTAACTTTGTCGGCTTCACTGCATCTGCAACTCTTATATAGCTTCTACCATGAAACTACATGTCGCGATATCATGACACCTTTGTAACCATATACTTTCTTTTGGATTTTGTCGTGATATCGCAACACTTCAGCCTTTGACGACTTCAACCGAGATCTTGTCACAATATCATGAAACTTTTGTCTTTGTCAGCATCAACTTTGCTTTTGTCACGATATCACGACACTTCTCCCTTTGTCGACCTCCTTTCTGCTCTTGTTGCGAAATCGTGACACTTCTGCCTCTATAGACTCTGACTTCACTTCTATCATGAAATCGTGACACTTATGTCTTCATAGTTCACAAATTGGCTTCTATCATGAAATAACGACACTTCTCCTATAGAATACTTGCATTTTGTTTCTGTTGTGAAATCGTGACACTTTCTCCAACCGAACGCTGCCATCTCAATCTGTCGCGAAATCGTGACACTTTCTCTTCCTTGCACTCTTGTCTGCTTGCACTAGAAAAAATGAAACATGTCATGAAATCATGATGCTTTCGCCTTTGAGCTCTTCCTCCTTGAATTTGTCATGAAATCGTGACACTTCTAGCTTTCATACGTTTTCCTTGCAGCATGTCGCTAAATCGTGACGCTTTCAACTTCTGTACGACTTCTCTGCAACCTGTCGCAAAATCGCGACGCTTCTCATTTTAGAATCTTCCCTTTGCTACATGTCACAAAATCATGACACTTTATCTTGCTTCCACTTTGTCTTCTGACTTGTCATGAAATCGTGACACTTTTTCTCCTTAGCGCTTTTCTTTTCTTCGGGTCATGAAAACCCGACATGTCGTGATATCGCGACACTTTTTCTCTCGGACTCTCTCTCCTGCATTATGTCACAAAATCGTGACACTTTTTCTTTTGGACTCTCTCTCCTACATTATGTTGCGAAATCACAACACTTTTTCTTTCAGACTCTCTCTTTTGCAACATGTCGCGAAATCGTGACACTTTTTCGTCCGTTCAACCTTCCTAACAATATGTCATGAAATCATGACATTTCTGACTCGAACATTCTCTTTGTGAAACTGCGACATGTCGTGATATCGTGACACTTTTTTAAAAAGCTTTTTCTCTCCAACTTAAGTCACAAAAATGCGACATGTCATGATATCGTGAAATTTTTCTAACTTGCTTTCTTTCGAACCTGTCATGCCGAAACCTTCATCAAAACAAATTATTTTACATCAAATAAAATTCCTTCAAAAGCTTCTTGACATCAATGACAAATTGTACACTTGAGAAAATGCAATGCACCCAAGGTACCCAAAATTTCCAACAATCTCCCCCTTTGTCATTGATGGAAAACCTTTACTAAAAACACGTCTCAAGAGCCAAAACTGAAACCAACTGTGCTAACAGCTAAAAAACTGTGCCCACAACTGAGAATCTTCCTTTGAAGTTTTTCTCCCCCTGAATTGAAGCTTTCCTCCTCACTTGAAGCTCTCCCCCTTACTCATATCTCTCCCCCTTTATCATCAATGGCAAAGGTTCACCTTTGGGGCTCGAGACTAAGAATGAGCCTCTTAGCTTAGTCCCTCCCCCACCTCCTGATGAGGTGATTAATTCTAGGGTGGGAGTAAAACTCCCATTAGGCACTGATCATCATTAGCATATATCACTTCCTTGCCATGCCTTCTTTTGAACTCTTTGTCCATATTCCTGTTCTTGTTCCTGTCACTGTTCCTGTTCTTGTTATCATTCTTGTTCATTTCCATGCCTTGATCCTTGGACCTGTTCATACCATTGTTCCTGTTCCTATACCTTGGAAGTTCAGCTCTACACTGTCTAGCTATGTGACCTTCATTTTTGCACTTCTAACAAGTAACAATGTTATTTATTTTAGGCATACCTATTCTTTGAATCCGCCTGTTCTGACTAACCCAGTTCTGGCCAAACCTGTTCTGGCTAAACCTGTTCTGACCAAACATGTTCTGGCTGAACCTGTTTTGATCAAACCTATTCCTATTATTTACCTCGTAATAGACTGCCTTGTGCCCAAACTATTGACAAGAGTAGCAATACCCTTGAAAGAAACTAGCACTTCTAAAATTATCGTTTACCTTTTTCACTTGAGCCATGCAATGTGAAGCCATGTGACCGAACCTGTGACACGCAAAACATCTACCTTGAAATTTTATTTTATTTGACCTCTTGGGTCTCGAAAACTTCTTCTTCTCATTCTGAATTTTGTTTTCTATTTTTGCGCATCTATCATTCAAGGACTCATGATCTGAAGTACTTTCCTCATCAGAACTCTCTTCCTTTTGGAGTCTCTTACTAGACTCTCCAATTTGATCCTTGCGTGGCTTAACAAAACCAAGCCCTATTTTATCTGTAGTCTTTATTTGACCTTTGATGAGTGACTTAACCTTTTTGGAGCTATCTTGAAACTTGTAAAGCTTATCCTTGTACTCTTTAGTTTCTTCTTTCAAAGAAGCCATTTTTTGTTCTAATTTACTATACTCAAGAACCTTAGACTCTAACTCATCCTTGAGTTCTTGTGTCTTAGCTATAGAGAATTCAAGATTTTCTATAAGATCATCTCTTTCCATACACCATTCATCTAACTTATCCTTGAGTCTAGCATTCTTCTTTCTTTCCTTTTTCAAAGCACTAAGAGCACTATTAAGTTCACTTTCATGATCCTTTATTTGTTTGCTTTCTGAATCATCAAAGTCTTTTTCAGATTTCTTATCACTAGAGGTGCTACCTTTTTCAAAAACCATACATGCATCTTCCTTATAGTTTTCTGAAGCATCCTCATACATACTAGAAACCAAATCATTATTTGTGCAATCATCCTCAAGGTGACCAAAATTTCCACATCTAAGACATTTCATGATAATGAATCTATGTTTCGGTTCTTCCTCCTTTTCTAATATGAACAACATTTCATTTTCATTTTCACTTGAAGAACTTTCACTATCACTACTAGAAAACTTACTTGCTTTGTCTAGGTAGAAACGCTTCTTGTGCTTGTGAGAATACCTCTTTCCTTGATTGTTGTGCTCATCTTTGTTCTTTCTGTGATGCTTGTGCTTTTCAGAATCCTTGCTCTTTGAATCTTGTTTATCTTCATCACTTTCATCCTTGGAAACAGTACAGTCTGTAGCATAATGACCAAACTTTTTGCAATTGAAACATCTTATATTTTTTACGCTTTTGTGCTTTCTAGAGAATTTGCCTTTCTTGTTGTAATATGCCTCTTCATCACTAGAAGACTCATCACTCTCTTGAAGCTGTTTACCCTTGGATTTCTTGGTAGCCTTGAAAGATGCCTCTTTCTTGACCTCAACCTTCACTTGAGTTCTCAACTCAAATGCTGCAAGTATACTATGGAGCTCATACTTTTTCAACTTATCCAAATCTTTAGCTTCCTCAATAACATAAATCTTTTCACTAAATCTATTAGGACGAGATCTTAAAATCTTATCACAAACATCATTTTCAGCAAGCTCAAGACCTAAGTCTTTCATGGAGTTAACAACCTCATCCATACGAAGCATGTAGTCACTAATATTTTCATCATCATTCATCTTGAGTTGTTCAAACATACCTTTGAAGTGTCTCAACTTGGCCTTTTCGACATTTGTATCACCTGTATGAACCACCTACAATTGTTTCCACATTTCACTAGTTGTCTTGTAGTGAATCACTTTGGTGAGATCTGCTTTCTGTAAGCCTTTCAAAATTGCATTCATTGTTGTGATGTAGGAGCCTTTCTTCTTTAGTATTTGGACCATGTATAGAAATAGTATACTCATCTTCAATTACTTCCCATACCTCATTACCAAGTGCCATTAGATGAACCTTCATCCTTGCACTCCAAAGACCAAAATCTGATCCATCAAGAATAGGTGTTGCATTGCCGCTTGAATAATCCATTGTGTTTTTAACTAGCTTTTCCTTCAAGCTGTTAAAATTTTTGAAGGAACCTGCTCTGATACCAATTGAAGAACACAAGCTTATACTGAGAGGGGGGGGTGAACAGTATAAGACCACTTTTTACTTTTCTTATCCCAATAAATATTATATAATATATCAATGGCAATATTAATAGCAGAAACCAAAGCAATGTACAAATCGTCACACACACATGAGACACCAATTTACGTGGTCCGCTCAATGTAAGCTACATCCACGAATAAAATCTTTCACTAATTTTATCAATCCAAATTTTGGGAATACCTTTCCCGATTACAATGTTTATGGGCACCAACCCAAAGGAGACACCAATCCCCTAATATCGAGTTTGTGGGTACTAACCCATATGAGACACCAATCCCCTAGCTCTGCTCTGGCTAGTGATCCTCTAGAAGACCTCTACCTCCGTTGCCCTTAGAAAATGGAACTCTATCCATAGAAGACACCTATCCTCCCTACTCTGGCTAGAGACCTCTGTCCTCAACTCTATCACCTCCAAAGTTGGTCCTCGAATTTGCACTAAACACAGTCCTTCGGTTTAGCACAAATGTCCTCATTCTCTTTCTCTGATCTGCACCAAACATAGTCCTTCGGTCTGGCAAAAATGTCCTCATCCTCTTTCTTTGATCTGCACCAAACATAGTCCTTCGGTCTGGCACAAATGTCCATGTCCTCTTTCTCTGGTCTAGGTACAAATCTGTCGTCAAATATGCACCAATCTCTGTCCTCAACTGGTCCTCAAATCTAGTTCACAAAAGTGGTTCACAATATTTCACTAAAGCTTGCTTGATCTTCACCCAAGTTTTCACCAAGACTTGTCTCAGATTTGCTTTGTAAATTCTCGCTAGAACTTGCCCAAAATCTTCGAACGTCACAACAACAATGCACCCAACAGCTTTGTGCTTTTCTGCTCCCTGTGTGCAATATTTTACACTTAGAGTGATTCGATGAAATGCACTCTACAAACTATGATCAAATTTCACACTCTGCTCTCGATGATCGAACTTCTTGCTCTGTGCACTATCTGCAAATTTTGCACTTCAACAACGCATCCTTTTGCCCTCAACTCTCCAAACAGCCCTCCTTTTATACTAACATTTTCAAGATCAAAACCTTGATCTTAGTCGGCTGCACAACCCTAATATTTTTCGGCCCAAATTTAACTTTGTCAGCTTCACTACCTTTGCAACTCTTCTGTAGCTTCTGCTGTAAAACTACAACATGTCACGATATTGTGACACCTTTGCAACCGTACACTTTATTTTGGCTTTTGTCACGATATCATGACACTTCAGCCTTTGACGACTTCAGCTGAGCTCTTGTCGTGATATCATGACACTTTTGTCTTTGTCGACATCAACTTTGCTTTTGTCACGATATCGCGACACTTCTCCCTTCGTCGACCTCCTTTCTGCTTTTGTCACGAAATCACAACACTTCTGCCTCTGCAGACTCTGACTTCACTTTTGTCATGAAATCATGACACTTATATCTTCATAGTTCACAACTTGGCTTCTGTCACAAAATCGTGACACTTCTCCTATAGAAGACCTGCATTCTATTTCTGTCGCAAAATCGTGACACTTTCTCCAACCGAACGTTGCCATCTCAATCTATCACGAAATCGTGACACTTTCTCTTCCTTGCACTCTTGTCTACTTGCACTAGAAAAAATAGAACATGTCGCAAAATCATGACGCTTTCACCTTTGAGCTCTTCCTCGAATTTGTTGCGAAATCGTGACACTTCTAGCTTTCGTACGTTTTCCTTGCAGCCTGTCGTGAAATCGCGACATTTTCAGGTTTTGTACGACTTCTCTGCAACCTGTCACGAAATTGCGATGCTTCTCATTTTAGACTCTTCCCTTTGCTGCATGTCACGAAATCGCGACACTTTATCTTGCTTCCACTTTGTCTTTTGACTTGTCACGAAATTGTGACACTTTTTCTCCTTAGCGCTTTTCTTTTCTTCGGGTCGCGAAAACCTGACATGTCGCGATATCATGACACTTTTTCTCCCGAACTCTCTCTCCTGCATTATGTCATGAAATCATGACACTTTTTCTTTTAGACTCTCTCTCCTGCATTATGTCATGAAATCGCGACACTTTTTCTTTCGGACTCTCTCTTCTGCAACATGTCGCGAAATCGCGACACTTTTTCATCCGTTCAACCTTCCTAGCAATATGTCACAAAATCGTGACATTTTTGACTCAAACATTCTCTCTCCTCTTTGAGTCGTGAAACTGCGACATGTCACGATTTCACAACACTTTTCTAAAAAGCTTTTTCTCTTCGGCTTAAGTCACGAAAATGCGACATGTCGCGATATCGCGACATTTTTCTAACTTGCTTTCTTTCGAACCTGTCATGCCGAAACCTTCATCAAAAAAAATTATTTTACATCAAATCAAATTCCTTCAAAAGCTTCTTGACATCAATGACAACTTGTACACTTGAGCAAAGGCAATGCACCCAAGGTACCCAAAATTGCCAACAATCTTATAGAAGACAAGCCAAAAGGAAGTAATGATAAGGACAAAGGTAAAAAAATAGAGGATTATTCAGTAGAGAATGGTTATGATCTCAAGGGAGAACTTATCTATGCTCTTAACATAGTAAATAAGGTAAGAAAGCAACACTCTAAGCTTGAAATTTAGTTTCAAGAATGTGATGAACAAAGATTATTTCTCATAGAGGACTTAGAAATGCCAAATTCTAAGGCAAGTAAGTTCAAGGATAAGTTAGAAGCAAATATTTTGGAGTGTGAAAAATTAACACAATAAGTGGCACTACTAAAGGAAGATTTAGAGGATTCCAATAAAAAGATGTACAAATATGTGAACAGTGCAAAGAGTGCAGACAAAATAATCAAGATACAAAGAGGAGCAACAAACAAGATAGGTCTTGGTTCCAAACAAGCTCAAAAAAAATGGGAAGAAAAGTCTACTTCAAGTCTAGAAGAAGAAGGAATTTTAAAAGAAGATACTTCAGAAAATAATAGTGTAAGTTGGAATGAGACATCAGAGGATGAGTTGGACAACAAATAGGTCAAATATAGAAACAATGCACAAAGAAGATACAGATGGAACATCAATAAAAATAGGAGACCAATGAGGTCTAGGAAAGGAATCTTCAATGGGAGATTATTCTCATGTCACAAGTTTGGGCACATGGCTTCACAGTGCAGGTCATACAAAAGAAAAGAATATGGGAAATGATAACGTTTCCATGGGTATTGCTATGTATACAATGAGTTTGGTCACAAGGCAATGAATTGGAGGGTTCATGGCAGAAGAGGACATGGCTTCACTAGGGGATATCCTAAGATATTTTCACTTCCAAGGAATAATAACATTAAGTGTTATAAGTGCAATAATGATGGTCACATAGCAAGATGGCGTAGAGCAAATATTCCAGAAGTAGGAATGAACAGGAATAGGAACATGGATGAGAAAAAGAATAGGAATAGGAACAAAAATAGGAACATGGATGAGAACAAGAATAGGAATATGAACAAAAGTGATGACAGGAATAGGTATGATGACTTGGTAAGAAATAGTGATAGGATTCAGAAAACAAGGAAAATAGAAAGGTAAAGTTAAAGAGCAGTGCTTTCGGGGAGTAGAAATACTCCCACCCTAGAATTAACCACCTCATGTGGAGGTGGGGGAGGGGCTAATCTAAGAGGCCGATTCTTATCCCCGAGCCCCAAAGGTGACCCTTTGCCATTGATGACAAAGGGGAAGATATTTATGTATAATGAGGAGAGTTTTTGATATGGGGAGAGATTTGATATTTGAGAAAGCTTTGAGCCAGGGGGAGCAAAAAATAAGGTCATATTTCAGTAAAAGGATATGGGTTGCCATCAATGACAAAGGGGGAGATTGTTGAACATTTTTAGTCCCTAAGCTAATATTTATCATTGATGTCAAAAGGATCTATGTAAGTAAGCACTATGTTTGTGTTTCACAAAGAGCTTCATGAGAAGCAAAGGTTTTTGATCAAAGGTTCAAGAAGGGATGCATGGCATTTGGTTCCAAAAGGAGCTTCAATGGAAGCAATGGAAGCTTTGCAAAAGGTTTTTATTTAAAAATATGGATGGCAGATTTGAAATGGGTTTTTCTTAAAACCCAAGTTGGATTTTTGTTTCATCGAAAACTATGCCTCGGTGATGGAGATATTTAATTTTAAAGATTTAGTTTAAATCTTAATTTATTTAGATTTTAAATTTAAATTTTAAAATTAAAATTAAAAGTTTATCCATCGACATCATAAAGGAAGTTTCAAAAATGCCGACGTTTCAAAAGCAAAGGGAATGCATATAAATATGCTAATGAAATTTTTAATTCAATCATCCTTGCTCATTGATATTTGTGCTTGGTATTTGTGAAGAAAAAGAGCTCGTGTTTTTTGTTTAAGTGATGCAGCGAAAATTAAATGGAGACAACGATCACTTCCCAAAAAACATTAGGCAGCATGGCCTAGTGGTAGCATGGATTGTGCAAAGGTGTTGGTGACAAGGAGGTTGTGCATTCGATTCCCGCAAACATCATTTTTGGCTTTGTTCTATTGAGGTGCCCAAGGCACATACTTTTCGCTTGGTGGAAGAGGGTGAAGGATAAGAAGCAGGTGGTGCTTCTTTTTCACCAATGAACCCGTAACTCATGCGACAACTTGGCCATGACTAGGGCGTTCATGTTGGGGCAAGACGAGGGTTCGATTCCCATCGAGGCAGGTATTAAGGTTTTTATTAATATTTTGTTTGGATTGCCTAAGGTGGAGTGATAAGGGGTAAAGGTGCTTTGTTAGTTGATTTGTTGAGTAAACTTAGGGAATAAGGTCATGGTGGCTATTTGGGTTGTGAATTATTTTTAATTGTGATTTTTGAAATTGTTAGGAGTAATAAGGGTTTTTGATAAATTTCTTTGTAGTGAAATTTATTTGAGTAAGGGTTTTATTTTAAAAAGAACTTTGGTGGATGTTAAAATAAAGTAGGAGTAATAAGGTGTTATTTGGATATTATTGTTGTGTTATTACTCAAGATCTCTAACCCTTGTTAAGAGTTGAAAAATAAAGTGTGTTGAGTGTGACATATTTAGTGGAAAACTCATAAGACATCAAAAAGGTATGAGTAATACTCTCCATTGATTTTATTTGGGTGGTTGATTTTTGAAATATCATTGGAGTGAAAAGGATTGATTGTAGTTTCCTTTTCAAAAGTGGTTGAGTTAATGCTTCAAGGTTTTCTGGATTGTGAGTTGTGATTAAACCTTGTTTGATAAGCATTATTGTTTAGACCATTAGTTGAGTGAAGTACTTTGATTTTATGCTTCAAGGTTTTCTGAATTGAGATTTGTGATTAAAACCTTGTCTTATTAGCATTGTTGTTGAAGACAATGGGTGATGCAAAGAACTTGAACCTAAGTTAGAAAAGAACATGAGTATAATTGTTATGTAATATTTGTTTTTGAGAATTTTTGGAAATATTTTGAGTTAGTTGATTCATGCTTGGACTAGGTTTTATGATAAAGAGTTATTTCTTGAAGTGATTGGTTGAGTAGAGTTGATTGAGCCTAGTCAGGTGGTTGCATGAAGTGGTTTTTCAAGTTCCATGAAACAAACTATTCTATATTCTAATTGAGTTGAGATTGAGCCTTGAGAATAGAACATATTGAGTCTCTAACAATTCTCTTTATGCTTCCATAATATTGAGTTAATATTGAGCTGAGTTGAGATTACTTTAAGTTGATATTGAGATTTTATTATAGAACATATTGAGTCTCTAAAAATTCTCTTTATGCTTCTATAAGATTGAGCTGAGTTGAGATTACTTTAAATTGAGATTGAGATTTGAGTATAGAACATATTGAGTCTCTAACAATTCTCTTTATGCTTCTATAATATTGAGTTGATATTTTTTTGAGCTTATTTGAGGAAAGTCTTTCAGAAGGCTTGTGGACTATTTTTGTGTAAGCTTTTGTGAAAGCTTGCTATGCAGATTTGAGCAAGTCCTAGAGAGGACTTATTGAGCAGATTGGGACAAGTTTTGTGTGAGCTTTTTGATCATATTTGAGCAGGTTATGAGTGAACCTATTGAGCATATTTGAACAGGTTCTGAGTGAGCCTATTGAGTAGACTTGAGCAGGTTCTAAGTAAGCCTATTGAGCATATTTGAGTAGGTTTTGAGTGAGACTATTGACCAGATTTGAGCCGGTTTTGAGTGAGCCTATTGAGCAGATTTGAGCAGGTTCTGAGTGAGCTTATTTAGCAGATTTAAGCAAGTTTTGAGTGATCCTATTGAGCATATTTGATGAGATTATGAGTGAACCTATTGAAAAAGCTTTGGAGGTGACAGAGTAAATAGGACAGAGTCTCAGTTGATAGAGATTTAGCAACCAAGAAAATTAAAGATAGATCTGAGTGAGGAGTCTTCAAGTGGAGAGAGATCCACCAGTCAGTGTAGCAAAGAGACAAAGTCTTCTAGAATATCACTAGCCATATCAAAATGGAAAAGAGTTCTCCTATAGAAGAGATCCATGAAATTGAGATTTAGGGGATCAACATTTCGTTTGGATAGAGGTCCATGAAAATTGTAACTGGGAAGGCTTCCCAAGAGATTGATTGAGAAATTTTTAGCAAAATATTTTCTCTCTGGAGTAGCTTGCATTGGATGAACCACGTAAATTATTGTGTTACTCTTATGGATGGTGTTTTGTGCATTGCTTTGATTACTTCTATTGATACTGCTATATATACACTAAATAATATTGAATTGAAAAGAAAATAAAAAAGTGTTCTTATACTCTTCACCCCCCCTCTCAATATAAGCTTGTGTTCATAAACTTCCTCATGAGGAAGGACATTATATGCACCCATATAAAGCACACAAAAAACAATAGATAAAATCATCCATATAAACTCCTAAGAAATAGAAGCACAAATTATTGAATATCTAACCTCCTAGTAGAGAAAAAGTAATAGGAGTAGGTTGTATCATATGTTGATGTCATGACCCTCCCTTGGTGGACTTCTTATGTGGAAGGATTTATGTTTTGTTGTGTTGTTCAATTGATGTTATGTTTGATTATCTTATGATTGGATATGCAAAACATAAATTTTATAGAAAATTTGATATATCTTATTAGTTGCATAATTAACTATTTCTTGTTTAGTTTCTATAAAACATACTTGCTTTGGAAGAATATGATGTTGCTAATATATTTATATCTTTATAGGAATAGGATATCTCATGGGTGGAAGTAAATACTATCCACCAAGAATGAGATGAAGGAATATGATGTAGTGATTTACTCATGGGGTGCGTAACATGATTTGCATGAGTTAGATATATCAAATTTTGGTTGAATGTGGTTGTTGTTTGTTAACTTATTTGTGATGTGCTTTGTGGTTATTTTGATATAATGAAAATTTATTACAAGGAGCGTTATATATGCTAGTATATTTTTATATTTATTAATTTTTACATGATGCAATCCTATTTGTGGTCGATAAGTTAACCAAGGTTGCACATTTTATACCCAAAAATACCAAGGATGATGCCAAAGTTATGGCTAACAAATTTTCTAAGGAGATATTCAGGATTTATGGTTTTTTAGAAGTGATCATTTCATATAGAGACTTGAGATTCACATCCAAGTTTTGGTAAGATTTACATCGAGCCATTGGTATGAGGTTAAACATCAGTTCTATATATCACCAAAAAATCGACAAGCAAACCAAAAGGGTGAAATTGGTGTTAGAGGATATGATTTGCATGTATTGTATGGATTAGAAGATCCAATGAGAAGACTATCTACACCTGGTAGAATTTACCTACAATAACAGTCACCACTTTACCTTAGGTATACCTCCATTCAAATCTCTATATGGTAGAAGGTGTACAACATCATTAACTTAGGATAATCTAGAGGACCATGTTGTGCTTGGACTATATATTCTTATGGAATTAGAGCAATAGTTAAGAATGATCAGGGAAAGGCTTAAAGAAGTCATGGATTGTTAAAAATGTTATATTGATCTTAATACGTCACCAAGAGAGTTTTTAGTAGGTGATAGAGTGTTTCTAAGGGTGATACCAAGAAAGAGTGTTATTAAATCCACAAAACTAGATCCGTATTTTGTTGGACCCTTTGAAATTATAGAAAAGACCAGTCTTGTGGCATATCGACTTGCCTTACCATTGAACTTGTCAAATATTCACAACACCTTTCACATATCTTTTCTTAGAAAATACATTTCTAATCCTTATGATGTGTGGGAATTTTCTAAATTGTAGATGATATATCTAGAGGCTATAGAGGTTAGACCAGTAAAATTACTTAAGTTCCATTCAATCGATGGGAAAATAAACTCTAGAGCAATGTAAAGTCCAATGGAACTACTACTCTTAGATAAATGCTACTTGGGATAAAGTAAAAAAAATTCAAAGATACTTTGCATTCCTATTTGAAAATGCTATGTAATTATTATTTTATGTTTGTATTATTTAAGACACAGAATACTATGTTAAGCCTAAGGGGGTAGGATGTCATGAACCTCCCTTGGTAGACGTTTTATAAGAAGAATTTATGTTTTATTTTTATTTTATTGATGTTAAGTTTTTTAATTTGATGATTGGATATGGAAAACATACATTTTATGGAAAATGAGATATATTGTATTTGTTGCATGATTAACTATTTCTTGTTTAGTTTCTACAAAAGATACTTTCTTTGGAAGAATATGATGTTGCTAATGGATTTATATCTTTACAGGAACAAGATCTATTGTGGTTGGAAAGGAAATACTATCCATCGAGAATGATATGGAGGAATATTATGTAGTGATTTACTCATAGAGCATCTTGGGCAACAAGGATAAATACCTTCCTCATGGAGTGCATATCATGATTTGCATGATTTAGATATATCAAATTTTGGTTGAATGTGGTTGTTGCTTGTTAACTTATTTGTGATGTGATTTAAATTGAAATAATCTTCTCTAGATGTGGCTCTTTTGATATAATGAAAATTCATTGCAAAGAGGGTTAGATATGTCAGTATATTGTTGTATTTATTTCATGATATAAGGGAAAATATATCTAGATTGTTAGTATTTCTCTCAGAATCAATATGAAAAATATTATCATCATGCTCATTAGAAACCAGCAATAATTAAGGTTTTTATTATATTTTTAAATGTGAATGGAGGATATATTAAACACTCCAAAGGTTTAATCTCTTTATGGGAATCCAATGACTTTGATTCAACCAATTGAGTTGTTGGTTTGAATCTCTTCATGGAATTTATCTTGCAAAAAAATGATATTGTTGGTTTGAAGCTATTATTTAGTGCATTGAAAGATGAGAATGCATGCACAGTGGAAAAGAGGAACACATAAATAATGAATGCAGGAGAGCAGGAGGAAGATAAAAAGGAGTTTAAAAAAGAGAGGTGAAAAGGAAAGGAGGATTATTAGGGTTGATGACAAGAACTTGTTGAAGAATGAACAAATTATATTTTCTAGGTAGCCATCTAGTTATTTGTTTAATATTTTGATGTCTTTGTTTTTAAGGGTAAATGCTAGACTTCGACTAAATTGGTTATGGAAAATTGTAGATGTATCTTCTTAGTTAAATATTTTTTAAGTTTTAGAGACGAGTAGGCTAAAAAAAAAAGAATCACCATATTTTAGCTTATTATTGTGTTATGGTTGATAAATATTTGAGAAAACTAGACTTGAACTATCTATGGGATAATTTGGAGGATACATTCTATGTTTTGGAATTTTTGGCTTTTGGAGACTTATCTCTATGGTGGGACTAAGGATAATAACCTCTGTTGAATTTATATAATGGTTATGAGTTTGATAAGATATGAAAATGTTAGGACCAAGTAGGAATTATAAGTGTGCATATAAGAAGTTGGAGTTAGCTCCTCATTTTTAAAACAGATCTTATGAGGATATTTATGTTAGTTCTATGTTGTAAACCTGTGTATTGATGAGGAAAGAAAACTGTTAGCTTTTAATTTTTTTAGTAAGGCTATAAAATGTTGTTCCACGCTTAGCACAACCAAAAATAGGGTAGAATATAATACCAAATACTTCAATTGTATCAACATTTATGCTTAACATGATTTATGTTTGGTAGGGAGATGTTGTAGACATGCCCAAGAGAGATACAAATGAATGAGGGTTATTTCCTATATGTAAATAATTTTGCACTTCTATCATAGCATCTAGCAAACCATTTGTGTGGTGTTGCTTGTTAGTCTCACAATGACACTGAGAGGGGGGGTGAATCAGTGTAGCTCTTAAAAAACTTAAATCTTAAACTCTTAATGCCAAAACAATGAAAACTTAAATCCAATAAAGCAAATATAACAAAAGAGCATCACACAACACAAGATGTACCGAGGTTCACCAGTTTTGGCTACTCCTCAAAAATTGACTGTTTGGACTCCCATCCAAATCCAGCCTTTACAAAGAAACAACTTTACAATCAATTTACCAGCACACACTGGAAGGAGCACCAACCCCTGATTTATCTACAACAATAGAAAGCAGCACCAACCTCTGATTTATCTGCACCAATAGAAAGGAGCACCAACCCCTGATTTATCTACACCAACAGAAAGGAGCACCAACCCTTGATTTATTTGCACCAACTGAAAGGAGCACTAACCCCTGATTTACCAGCACCAACTGGAAGGAGCACCAACCCCTGATGCCAAGAACCAACTTGGACTTATGTTTCGAAACTAGAAGATTGACATAAAGATGTCTTTGCTTATACAAGACCCTGACTGGTCTATTGCTAACCCAACCTTTCTCGCTATTCACCAAAACATCACACACACTTAAGGCTCTGCTTACTACACTTTTATGGCACTCTTACAGCCCTCTTGATGTGCTTATTACTACACTCTTACGACTCTCACGGCTCTACTTAATGCTCTCTTACGGCACTCTTCCAACCCTATTTTTGTAGCACTTTCACTCTTTTTTAGCAATAATTTAATTCTCCATGCAGACCTCCTTTTATAACAAAGTTTTGAATCTATTTTTAACTTCCATATTTTCGCATGCAACCTGTAACTGGCCCTTTAACTGTCATTCTGACTTCAGTTCATTGTTCTTATTTTAGCTGCATGATTTTTCTCTATAACTACACCTGTAACTGTTGTACTGACTTCCATTAACTCTTCTTATTTTAGTTGCATGATTTTCTTCTACAATAGCCCCTGTAACTACCGTATCGACTTTCGTTAACTCTTCTTATTTCGGTTGGGTTCTCTTCTTAGCTCATGCCAAAGTGACCTGTGATGAAATCATGTCTTTCGCCTCCTTGCTTCTTTTCTTGGCTTGTACCCATGCAAACATAACATGTCGCGATATCGCGACACTTTCGTCTCCTTGCTACTTGGTTTTTACCCACGAAAACACAACATGTCACGATATCGTGACACTTTTGCCTCTATACTCTTCCTCTTTACTTTTGTCATGATATCGCGACACTTTTGCCTTCTTACTTTCTCTCTTCTCCTTTAGTCGTGAAAATATGACATGTCGTGATATCGCGACACTTTTCCTTCTCTACCTTCTTGCTCTTTTCAAGTCGCGAAAATACGACATGTCACGATATAGCGACACTTTTCCTTCTCTGCCTTCCTGCTCTTTTCAAGTCACAAAAATGTGACATGTCACGATATCGTGACACTTTTCCTTCTCTACCTTCCTACTCTTTTCAAGTTGCGAAAATGCGACATGTCACGATATCATGACACTTTTTCTTTCTCTTCCTTCCTACCCTTTTCAAGTCTCAAAAATGTGACATGTCGCGATATCGCGACACTTTTCCTTCTCTACCTTCCTGTTCTTTTCAAGTCACGAAAATGTGACATGTCACGATATCGCGACACTTTCTCTTTCTCTTCCTTCCTGCCCTTTTTGAGTCGTGAAAATGTGACATGTCACGATATCATGACACTTTTTCATTCTCTTGCCTTCGGGTTGCAAAAATGCGATATGTCATGATATCACGACACTTTTTCTCCTTTGCTCTTTCTCTTACCTTTGGGTCACGAAAACGTGATATGTCACGATATCATGACACTTTTTCTCTCGGACTCTCTCTCTTGCAATATGTCTTGAAATCGTGACACTTTTTCTTCCGTACAATCTCTCTTACAATATGTCATGAAATCGTGACACTTTTTCTTTCGAATTCTCTCTCTTGCAATATGTCACGAAATCGTGACACTTTTTCTTCCATACAATCTCTCTTGCAATATGTCGTGAAATCGTGACACTTTTTCTACTTGCATTTTTCTCTTCCAACATGTCGCAAAATCGTGACACTTTTTCTTCCGTACTATCTCTCTTGCAATATGTCACGAAATCGTGACACTTTTTCTACTTGCCTTTTTCTCTTCCAACATGTCGTGAAATCATGACACTTTTTCTTCCGTACTATCTCTCTTGCAATATGTCACGAAATCACGATAGTTTTTCTTGCTTGCGCTTTCTCTTCGAACATGTCACGAAATCATGACAGTTTTTCTTGCTTGTGCTTTCTCTTCGAACATGTCACGAAATCATGACAGTTTTTCTTGCTTGTGCTTTCTCTTCGAACATGTCATGAAATCACGACAGTTTTTATTTCTTGCTCAACATGTCGCGATATCATGATAGTTTTTCTTTCTTGCTCAACATGCCGCATGCTTTCTCTTCGAACATGTCACGAAATCACGAAAGTTTTTATTTCTTACTCAACATGTCGCGATATCGCGATAGTTTTTCTTTCTTGCTCAACATGTCGCAATATCGTGATAGTTTTTCTTTCTTGCTCAACGTTTCATGATATCATGATAGTTTTCTTCCTTGTGATTTTCTTTTGATTTTTAGCATATGGGCCACTTTGATCTTTTGGAGAATCACTTTAATTCTCCATGCAGACCTCCTTTTATAACAAAGTTCTAAATCTATTTTTAACTTCCCTATTTTTGCATGCAACCCGTAACTGGCCCTGTAACTATCATTCTGACTTCAGTTCACTGTTCTTATTTTAGCTGCATGATTTTTCTCTCAGAATCGCACTCATGAAACTGTCGTATCGACTTTCGTTAACTCTTCTTATTTTAGATGCATGATTTTCTTCTACAACAGCCCCTGTAACTACCATACTGACTTCCATTAACTCTTCTTATTTTGGCTGGGTTCTCTTCTTAGCTCATGCCAAAGTGACCTGTCACAAAATCATGACACTTTTGCCTCCTTGCTTCTTTTCTTGGCTTGTACCCATGAAAACACATGTTGTGATATCGTGACACTTTCGCCTCCTTGCTACTTTACTTGGTTTGTACCCACAAAAACACATGTCGCGATATCACGACACTTTTGCCTCCGTACTCTTCCTCTTTACTTTTGTCGCGATATCGCGACACTTCTGCCTTCTTACTTTCTCTCTCCTCATTTAGTCGTGAAAATGTGACATGTCATGATATTGCGACACTTTTCCTTCTCTACCTTCCTACTCTTTTCAAGTCGCAAAAATGCGACATGTCGTGATATAGCGACACTTTTCCTTCTCTGCCTTCTTGCTCTTTTCAAGTCGTGAAAATGCAACATGTCGTGATATCGTGACACTTTTCCTTCTCTGCCTTCTTGCTATTTTCGAGTTGCGAAAATGCGACATGTCGTGATATCGTGACACTTTTTCTTTCTCTTCCTTCCTGCCCTTTTCAAGTCATGAAAATGCGACATGTCGTGATATCGTGACACTTTTCCTTCTCTGGCTTCCTGCTCTTTTCAAGTCTTGAAAATGTGACATGTCACGATATCGCGACACTTTTCCTTCTCTACCTTCCTGCTCTTTTCAAGTCACAAAAATGCGACATGTCGCGATATCATGACACTTTCTCTTTCTCTTCCTTCCTGCCCTTTTCGAGTCGTAAAAATGCAACATGTCACGATATCGCGACACTTTTTCATCTTCGGGTCATGAAAACGTGATATGTCGTGATATCACAACACTTTTTATCCTTTGCTCTTTCTCTTACCTTTGGGTCGTGAAAACGCGACTTGTCACGATATCGCGACACTTTTTCTCTCGAACTCTTTCTCTGGTAATATGTCGTGAAATCACGACACTTTTTATTCCGTACAATCTCTCTTGCAATATGTCACAAAATCGTGACACTTTTTCTTTTGGACTCTCTCTCTTGCAATATGTCACAAAATTGTGACACTTTTTCTTCCGTACAATCTCTCTTGCAATATGTCGCGAAATCGTGACACTTTTTCTACTTGCCTTTTTCTCTTCCAACATGTTGCGAAATTGTGACACTTTTTCTTTCGTACTATCTCTCTTGCAATATGTCACGAAATCACGACACTTTTTCTACTTGCCTTTTTCTCTTCCAACATGTCGTGAAATCGTGACACTTTTTCTTCTGTACTATCTCTCTTGCAATATGTCACAAAATCATGATAGTTTTTCTTGCTTGTGCTTTCTCTTCAAACATGTCATGAAATCGCGATAGTTTTTCTTGCTTGTGCTTTCTCTTCGAACATGTTGCGAAATCGCGATAGTTTTTCTTTCTTCTCAACATGTCGCGATATCGTGACAATTTTTTTTTCTTGCTCAACATGTCGCGATATCGCGACAGTTTTTCTTTCTTGCTCAACGTGTCGCGATATCGTGATAGTTTTTCTTTCTTGCTCAACATGTTGCGATATCGCCACAGTTTTTCTTTCTTGCTCAACATGTCATGATATCGCCATAATTTTTCTTTCTTGCTCAACATGTCGCGATATCACGATAGTTTTATTCCTTGTGATTTTATTTTAATTTTTAGCATATGGGCCACTTCGATCTTTTGGAGAATCACTATGCATACTCTGAAGAACCTCTTAACTCCTATCCACTGCATCAACCGATATTTCTGACTATGTTGACAACAATGACAATACTGTTTCTACACCTTGCTCAACAGTCTTCCCCTTTGGAATTGTTGGCAACACACGTGCAATTTCCTGTAATTCTTCTCCCCCTTTGACAATAATACCAAAGGGCTGCTGTAGACTCCCCCTGAGTCCGTGCACAACATTCTTAGGCACAAATTATTCCAGTTAGCAAAAATTACAAACATGAGCAAAAAGATAATCAACTATATAAATACTCCCCCTAAGAATGTGGTCCCGATAGCCAGTCAATTCTTGGGAAGTGTGACCACTCCCAATTTATTGCGAAGGTACTAAAAAATTTCCTTGTGCAGCAGTTTTGTGAAGATATCCACTACTTACTCTGTAGTTGGGACAAAATCCATCTTAACCTCACCTTCCGCAACTTTCTCCTTCAGAAAGTGATATCGGATAGCAATATGTTTTGTGTGAGAATGCATAACCGGATTCTTTGAGATGTTAATGACACTAGTGTTATCACACTTAACTGAAATTGGCTCACTGAAGTTAATGCCAAGATCTTTTAGGGTTTATTTCATCCATAATACCTACATACAACTCATAGTTGCTGCAATATATTCTGCCTCTGCTGTGGATAAGGAGACTGACTCTTGTTTCTTACTGTGCCATGCGACCAACCTGTCTCCAAGATAGAATGCACCTCCACTGGTACTCTTTCTCTCATCAACACATCCTGCCTAATCTGCATCTGAATACGCAATGATGAAGTCCTTACCTTTTGGATACCATAACCCATACTCCATAGTACCCTTCAGATATCGAAGAATCCTCTTCACTACTATCACATGAGTCTCCTTGGGACTAGCCTGAATTCGTGCTACCATGCAAACTTCCTGCAAGATATCTGGTCTAGTAGCTTTCAAATACAGTAGGCTCCCAATCATTGATCTGTACATGGTTTGATCAAAATTTGGAGATTTGTCATCCTTGCTCAACTTGCAACCTATCGTCATGGGAGTGCTAATAGGCTTACAATCCTCCATTATGAACTTTTTAGCATCTCTTTCACTAAACCAAATTATCAGAACTGTTATAATCCATAACTTTGAACAATGGTATTAAGAACCATCAAAAGTATAACACTGACATATAGTAATACTACCAATGGTGAAAACTCTCAATTTAATCACCACCCTTCATGGTACCTCCATAAACAACTACATGAACTGAAACACATTTTGACAACTATACGACAACTCCCCCTGCCTACTTGCCTTTTATCCTCAGATAACCAAAAAAACACATAAGAGCAAAAATAACCTTTAATATTGCTCCCCCTAAGGATGTGCTACCTGAAGTTGCTTAGTTCAATAGAGGAGTAATCTCCTTTAGTCCAAGGAGACACAATTTCCTCTCTTCTTTCTTTCTCCAATATTTCCTAAACTTGGGCTTGAGTTTTTCAACTACATCCCTATTTTGAACATTTTCGTGAACTTTAACATTTCTCTTGGGTGGTTGTCTCTTGTGCATCCTTGATAGATTATTATTTTTCTTTCTTTTATGCACATGATTTCTTCCCTATCTATGTTGCATTCTTTGTGTCTGATGAAATCTACTATCTTGCCTTAGATTAGATACAAAAGTTCTTGGACAAGACCTTGCTATGTGCCCATGACCATTACATTTAAAACATTGCACATGGTGTTCAATAGATGTATTTCTACCAGCATAACTCTTTGATCTATTATTCAATCCACAATACATTGCCTTGTGACCATAATGGTTGCATCTAAAACAATAGCCATTACAAGTATTATTATGAATAAAGTGAGAGTGATAGAACCTCTTTTTTTATGGTTGCTTTGCTGTAGATCTCCTTTGAGATTTTATTCCTTTTGAAGTTTTAGCTTCAAACTATTCTTGCTTTGATCCTTCAGCAGTGGACTTCTTCTTCTCTGTAGATTTAGAAGATGAAGGTTGTTCAGCTTCATATCCAAGACCAAGCTTACATATGGGGCTTCTTTGATGACTTATAATTTTATCTAGCAACTCTGTGCTCTTATCAAATTTGAGATTTGTATTGGCCTCTTCTAGTTGTTTCCTCAATAAAACAATATCCTCTTCTTGTTTGCTGCAAACAATCTCTTTCTCATTGATCTATGACCTGAGATTTTCTTTAATCCCTTTGGAATATTTTACTTGCAGCTTTAGATTACTAATAACTTTGTTAGATTTCTCTTCACATTTGCTACATACATCGCCTTTATCATCTAGGTGTGACTTCAAGGCTTCTTCTATTTTCTTAGCTTTATGAATTTGTAAGAAGAGATCTTCAATATTATCCCCATATTCTTCCAACTTCTTGGACAGTCTTTTGTTCTTTTTCCTTTCTATACCCAACTCTTAAAGTGTAGTGATCAACTCACCTTCTAGATATACTTCACCCTCAAGGTTTTCATCACATACTTTAGAATTCACTCCTTCTATATTTTCTATTTTTTCTTCTTTTAGTGCCATGAAAAGAGCTTCACCTATTTCCTTTTTAGAATCCTCACCGCAACTGTATTCTGATGAACTGACATTCTTGGAGATGAAACTTTTCTTCTTGAAGTTGCCATTTCTGAAATTTTTTTTGTTCTTCCAGTCACTTCTTTCTTGGTGTGATCCTTCATCACCTTCTCATTAAGTGGAAATTTAGCTGCAACATGCCCAATGCCTCCATAGTTGAAACACTTAAATGGTAGCTTTCCTCTATATTTTTCTTTTCCCCTTATTATTTTTTGAACAAAGTTTTCTTTCATTCCATCTGATGTCTCTTCTTCCTCGGATTCTTGTTTTGCTTTAATATGTTTATGTTCTTTAAAAGAAACTTCTCTATTTGTGGGTTTATTTTTTCCTATTCTCATCTCATATGCAGTCAAAGAACCATGCATCTCATCCATACTAAAAGTATTTAGATCTTTAGCTTCTTCTATTGTTGAAACTTTAGAATCAAATCTTTTGGGAAGAGAGCTTAGTACCTTTTTCACGATGACAACATCTTCCATTTTATCGTTGAGTCCTCTAATCGCATTAATGATTCCATTAACTGTCAGCATGTATGCCTCTATGTTCTCATTGTCATTCATATTTAATGCTTCAAACTAAGCTCGATGCATTTGTAACTTGGCCTCCTTGATCTTATCATCTCCTTCATGAATGCTCCTCAGTTTGTCCCATATTTCTTTTGCCATTTTACAACTCATAATTTTTACTAGTTCACTATCCATTAATCCGCACATGATAGCTTTCTTTGCTTTTGAGTTATTCTCAAACAATTTCTTATCGACAGCATCGATTGGAGAAGTGGTGGGTATTGTGTATCCACTATCTATCGAATCTCAAATGTCGTATCCCAAAGCACAAAGATATGTCTGCATCCTGAGTCTCCAAAATATGTAATTAGTTTCATCCAACAATGGTGCTTTGTTTGATGAGAAGCCTTCACCACCTTCCATTGTGTTATTTCCAAGATCACCCTAGCCGGTTAAGCTTATTCAGGAACTTGGCTCTGATACCAATTATTAGTCTCACAATGACACTGAGAGGGGGGGGTGAATCAGTGTAGCTCTTAAAAAACTTAAATATTCAACTCTTAATGTCAAAACAATGAAAACTTAAATCCAATAAAGCAAATATAACAAAAGAGCATCACACAACACAAGATGTATCGAGGTTCACCAGTTTTGGCTACTCCTCAAAAATTGACTGTTTGGACTCCCATCCAAATCTAGCCTTTGCAAAGCAACAAATTTATAATAAATTTGTCAGTATGACTTCAGTTCACTGTTCTTATTTTAGCTGCATGATTGTTCTCTGTAACTACACCTGTAACTGTCATACTGACTTTCGTTAACTCTTCTTATTTTAGTGGCATGATTTTCTTCTACAATGGCCCTTGTAACTGTCGTACTGACTTTCGTTAACTCTTCTTATTTTGGCTAGGTTCTCTTCTTAGCTCACGCAAAAGTGACTTATCGTGAAATCATGACACTTTTGCCTCCTTTCTTCTTTTATTGGCTTATACCCATGCAAACACAACATGTCGCGATATCGCGACACTTTCATCTCCTTGCTACTTTACTTGGTTTTTACTCGTGAAAACACATGTCACGATATCGCGACACTTTCACCTCTGTACTCTTCCTCTTTACTTTTGTCATGATATCGTGACACTTCTACCTTCTTACTTTCTCTCTCCTCCTTTAGTCACGAAAATACGACATGTCACGATATCTCGACACTTTTCCTTCTCTGCCTTCTTGCTCTTTTCAAGTCATGAAAATGCGAAATGTCATGATATAGCAACACTTTTCCTTCTCTGCATTCCTACTCTTTTAAAGTCATAAAAATGCGACATGTCACGATATCACGACACTTTTCCTTCTCTGCCTTCCTGCTCTTTTCAAGTCACGAAAATGTGACATGTCGCGATATCGCGACACTTTTTCTTTCTCTTCCTTCCTGCCCTTTTCAAGTCGCAAAAATGCGACATGTCGCGATATCGTGAAACTTTTCCTTCTTTGCCTTCCTGCTCTTTTCAAGTCATGAAAATGCGACATGTCATGATATCGTGACACTTTTCCTTCTCTACCTTCCTGCTCTTTTCAAGTCGCAAAAATGTGACATGTCGCGATATCTTGACACTTTCTCTTTCTCTTCCTTCCTGCCCTTTCTGAGTCACGAAAATGTGACATGTTGCAATATCGTGACACTTTTTCATTCTCTTGCCTTCGGGTCGCAAAAACATGATATGTCGTGATATCACAACACTTTTTCTCCTTTGCTCTTTCTCTTACCTTTGGTTTGCAAAAATGTGACATGTCACGATATCACGACACTTTTTCTCTCGGACTCTCTCTCTTGTAATATGTCTTGAAATCGTGACACTTTTTCTTTCGTACAATCTCTCTTGCAATATGTCATGAAATAACGATAGTTTTTCTTGCTTGTGCTTTCTCTTCGAACATATCACGAAATCGTGATAGTTTTTCTTGCTTGTGCTTTCTCTTCGAACATGTCACGAAATCGTGATAGTTTTTCTTTCTTCTCAACATGTCGTGATATCGTGACAGTTTTTATTTCTTTCTCAACATGTCGTGATATCATGACAGTTTTTCTTTCTTTCTCAACATGTCGTGATATCATGACAGTTTTTCTTTCTTGCTCAACATGTCACGATATCGCGACAGTTTTTCTTTCTTGCTCAACATGTCGCGATATCGCGATAGTTTTTCTTTCTTGTTCAACATGTCATGATATCGCGACAGTTTTCTTCTTTGTGATTTTCTTTTGATTTTTAGCATATGGGCCACTTCGATCTTTTGGAGAATCATTGTACATACTCTGAAGAACCTCTTAACTCCTATCCACTACATCAACTGATCTGTCTGACTGTGTTGACAACAATGACAATACTGTTGCTGCACCTTGCTCAACATTGCTATATAGGATTAAACTGATTCTAGAATGTTACCTTGTACATCCTTCCTATTAGGTGAATGGCCAATCTAATTTAACTAAAAGGCATTAATTCAAGCAATTTCTAGAATTCATAAGAAATACTACAGTGTGCTTTATCAAAATATTCTAGAAATATTTTGAAATGCATGCTTGATTATGCATTTTGAAATTTTTGAAATATGTATGCGGTTCATGTAATCTGAAATGTTTATTATCTATATTCGATGAATCAATAGCTTGTGTTCATTTGGTTTTTGTAAATATGGCTTGGATTTGATTGTTGTATTTAACGTGCATTCAAATGTTGATAAATCCAAATGAGAAAATATTCAATTTGGTGAATGGGGTATTATGAATTGGATACATTAGAGGAAAAATAATGTTAATAGCACCTTGTTATATATACTTGAGTTGGATGATATTTTACACAAACCACGGTGGTTTTATTTCCTTACTTTTAGAATTGATAAAACAACCTAGTTGATTAAACAAAAGTTGTATAATGACTACACAAGACTCATGAAATATATAAGATTGTTAAGAGGACCAAGATATTCAATATTCCTATGTGTGTAAATGAATATATTAGATGAGGCGTAAGACTACCTCATAACAAGGTGGGTTTCATTCAACCCATTGTTGTAATTAGGATCACCATATGGTCATCAGGATCCTATGTTTGGATGTATTTGGACTAGACTAATAGGAAATACAAGTAACCTAAAGCTAGTTCATCCATAAGTTGACATTGGTTTATACAAAATAAGGTTACTAATGTGATAGAAATATAACCACGTATAAGGATATTCCATTTCCAAGTAGGTTTCATTCAACCCATTGTTGTAATGGAGATCACCCCATGGTGGTCGAATATTGATATTCCATGGATTCAAGCTCATTATCCCCTTCTTATTTTTTAATTGCTTAGGGTACTTGCTCAGGCTTAGTGATGATAATTATTTTAAGTCATTTTTTTAGTGATGAAAATCAATGTTTATTTTGCTTTGTTGTGGTAATTTTACTCATTTGTGTGTAAAAAGCAAGGGATTTATTTGGGTAGGGGGAGCTTGTCCTTTTACCAATAATCAACACTCTAGAATATACGCATGATAATATGAGTAAGGAAAACCTTTCACTTAAGGTGAATAGGACCACTTTATAGTCTCATCCTTCTTTGTTCAAACTAGGATTGTTAATGTTTAAAATTGTGATGGGATTTTGAGATATACAAGGTACTATCAAACATAGACCTCACCTTTGAAAGCCAAGATAGATTTCTACAAAATTTTAAAAGACAACTAGGAATGGCTGAATTACTAGAAAACCCTAGTATACACCTGATATCAAATCATAAGGTTTGTATTGAAAACCACATTTACTCGCAAGGAAAATGAATGATGATGAATTTGAGGATGCATGATTGGCATACAAACATGGTGTCATCCATAAGAATGAAAACATGACCTATCTTAATACAAGTGCAATGGATGAAAATACCTAATGCAATGCAATTAATGGATGAATATACTAAAATGTAAAAAATATAAATATTTTTTGTGTTTTTGTGTTTTGTTGTTTTTATTATTTTTTTGGAATTTGATGATTTATAGGGAGAAGGTGTGATACCTTATGTACCCTCAATGTGCATGCCACTCAATGAAAGTGAGGAAGATGTGATTTATTGGTTGTAATGTGGATGGTGGAGAAGGTGTGCTACCTTGAAGAGCCCCATTGTGCATGTCTCTCATTGCAATATAATTGACCTATTTAGGAAGAGTGCTGAAAATAAACTCTCCATGTTGAGGCACAAAAATTTGTGAGGTTCCAATGTTTTGATGGGGTAAAAAAAGTGAACCGTCTGCATGAAGCTTATTTCATTCTACCATTTCTTTGACTACATTCTTGAATGAATAGCAATCATGGATATCATACCCATTTATATGATGATAGATACAATAGAGGATTTCATTGTGTGATCCAAGTTTAGGTGTTCTTGGTTTGACTTCCAGTAATGTGATTGCATGTGCCTTATAAAATTTTTGAAATAGGGTTGAACTAGTCATATAAAATGTGACTACTCGATGACGTGGATTTTTAGGATGATAAGATGGTGGCTGACCTTGGGGTTGCAATTGGGATGATGAAGCATGACCTGATGTGGGCTAAGCTGAGGTGGATGAACCATCTATGAGTGATGCCTCCTTGTCGATAAGGTCTTGGATGATGTTTTAAAATCCATAACAATTGTGAATGTCATGGCCCTCTATTAGATGATAAATATAGAAGTTATCCTCCCTATAATCCTTAAGTTTGACTTTGTTTGGGTTTGAAGGATGTATATTTGGTAAGATAATAGCCTTAGCTTCATGCAGCCTCTAAAAAATTGTTAGCATTGACTCATTTAATGGAGTTTCAAATATGTTGTTGGTATTTCAAGCATGTAGAACATACTATATGATTTGGAACAGTGGTTGAGATATAAGTATCCTGATTGTTTTCTTAGGTTGCTCTTGCTACTTTTATGGTGCAAGGAATGGATCACTGACTATGCTTATTTATCAATTATCGATTCAAAGTTGATCTCTCTCAAGCATGTTTTGTATTGTGGTCTTGAAACTGTAACATGACTGAATTTCATGATCATTTTGTCTATGATAAAGAAAATTTACCTCCTCCTTATATCTATGAGGTTTCTAAAAATTCGGATCTAAGGGGTAAACCTCAAGTAAAGTAATGGATTTTGTGGTACATAATCGATTGAAAATCAATATCATAGGTTTGGATAATGGTGTACAAATGACGGGTAATTGGTGTCACCAACTCGGTTCTTACTCTTGTTGAGGATTTTCTTGTGGCTACATCAGAGGTGGTTTGACCTCGATTATGGTTTTATTTTGTAGCTCCATACTTGTGAGTTGGTACATAATAAATTGCAATGCATCATTTTGCTCACTCATGTGTATCTCCATATTTGCAAAAAAATATGGCATGTGATGCAATATTGATAAGGATTTTGTGTGTATCATTATTAATGGGTTTGGATTACAATCGTCAACTGAAGGAGGTGAAAAAATGGGTGCCAAAGAACCCTTATGTAAATATGAATCACAAGTTTCCTTTATCTGAGAATATGTGGATGTTTCTTGATGACCCATTTTAATAGTTTTATCCATATGCTAATATTTGTGACTCCATTCATGTTTATGTTTCACTTTATAGTGTTTATCTATGATAGCTTGAGTAACCCTAGTTTAACGTGGGAGAAACACCTGTTATTACTCTTTTAAAGGTGCTATGAGAAATGAATTAGGTGTGACTAATTTTAATGATGGTGGTGCTTCTGATGTGGCAATAGTATTTGATGGTACTATCCATTGTATTGAATGATTTAGAGATGCTTGGTTCTCTATATTGATATTGACCATTCCAACAAACTCATGAGAAGGCATTTTAAAATTTGGACAAGTTGTGGGCGGCTCCTCAACTTGTTGTTGTTCTATTTTAGTTGTGACAACTAATGTTTTCTCCTCATACTTAGGTATGATGTTGTCTTAATTTGTTCTAATGAGAGTGTATGGATGAATATCCTTGATTGACCCCTTCAAATTTTCTCCCTTAAAATATTTTTATGCTTTAAAATTGGCATAAGGAGGAATCATTAATAAAGGTGGATATGCAATGGGTAACGATGGTTTAATGCATACTATAGTCTAATACTTTATGATTTCATCCAAATGGGTATCATGGCACTTTCATGGTGCAAGAGGCTCATGTGATTCATCGATTATCTTGTAATATTTGAAGGAATCTAGATTGGTGTGCACCACATATAATTGACCTTGATGTACAAATTTGAGGTGTTGATGGATTACAAATGTAATACATTCTATATCTCTCATCCAAGGTCTACTTAACAATATATTGTATTATATTTCACCCTCTAAAATGTGGCACAACATAGGTATAGTATTTATCCCAACTTAGATGGATCAGACTATTGTTCTGACTATAGCGGATGTAGCATCATTAAAGGCTCTTAATGTGAATGTTCATTCTATAATGTGTGAAGGTGGAAGATTTAGATGTTTCAAAGTTGTGGTAGTGATGATATTAATGGATGAACTAGTGTTTATAAAAACCCACTTATATTGAATCTGATTTATACTTGCTATGATATACAATGGCATATTAGGTTCGTTATTAGGGATAGACCTAATCTCTTGTTTAAAAAATATGATTATGAGATCATTGTATTATTGAATTGAATTCAATGGTTGTAATGTCTATAATACTAGATCATATTTGACTAGATGTTTTGGTAAGGTAGACTGATCATGGCGTTTCTTGCTCCCTGATGTGATATTTATCATATCGATTAAGCCCTCATTGGGTGGGGATATGTGCAATGTATTCATGTACTCTATTTTATTTTATTGAACCTCATGTTTGGGTAAAGGATATTTGAATATGATGCTTTATTGAGTATCTATGGCCAAGGAGTTGTCTATTTGCAATTGGTTTTTGTCTAACATATTATGCACCAAGTTTTTAAATGAGATGCAATATTGGATGTTGTGACTTTTTTGTCGATGATATACACAAAACATATCCTCCATATACCCTTTAGGTTTGAGGTGATTAGGATCAAGGGCATGTATCTCAGATAAATTAATAGCCTTGGCCTCACATAAATGGTTGAAAAGTTATGCCAAATATTTATGCAATGGCATGTAATTACGAGGTGTTCATCGTTGTTATTTTTGTGCATGGTTCTCATTGCATTGATTGTAATGCATTAGGGGAGATTGAACCTAATAATTCAACTGTTGTTGGCTCATATCTTCTTTTGAAATATTTATAACTATGCAGTTTACAGACATTGGTTTGACCTGATGATGGTTTTTTTTGCATTGCTTCTTGTTCCAATCCTTTTTATAGAGCTTCAACTAACCCTCTTGGAATTTAATGTCTTCTATAACTTTGGCTTGCGCCAAAGCCTCCTAAAATGTTGAATATTGTTTCAACTAAAGTAGCAACAAAATATGTATACCATTACTCTTTGTGAACATTCAAGTTAGTTCAAATACAAGGATGGCGAATGGGAGTTTGGAAATAATCATTTGTCATCTATTCCCGTAGTCCATAACCGGTTCGTCATCATATTGACATAAACTTGACAAGTAAAAAAGGTTAGCCTTTTTATTGACACCGAAGGAAAAGAATTCAAGAAAAGTGTTAGCTAGTTGTTCAAAGCTAGTTATATTATGCCTTGGGATCTAATTGTACCATTCAAGGGTAGCACCCATGAATGTAATCATGAATATCCGTAGCAACAAGGTATCATTGTTTTGCAACTGGAAACATAGGTTCATAAAACCCATAACATGTTCATATGCATCTTCGTCCCCCTTAAATTTATCTAGTTTTGGTATTTTGAAATGCTCAAGATATGATGGACTTGGCACTAATGTATTGAGGGGTTAGTTATGAATTTTTTTCGATATGGGCTTCTGATAAGCCGCACCTTATTTCTCTAGTGACTAAAGACACTAAGTGAACATTTTGTATACTTGATATGAGGTGATCTCATCCTCCCAAAGAGGTATTTTTGGAGCAAGTGGTGGTAGGTTTCTATGGGATCAAGTTGGTTGAATGTTGTCATCCACCAAGTCCATAGAGGATGGTTCGGGATATGATTGCTCTTGATAATTTTACTCTGTTTTCTTATATTGTTCATGTTTTTGTAGATTTTGTGCTAGGTGCTATTATTGCCAAGAAATATGTTATGAAGTGTGATGAGGGCAAGTGTTTGTTTACCTATCAGGTAAATCTTGGTGAAAAGGATAATGTATCTCATTACATTGTTGCCTATACTCGCTAGGTGAAGGTAATTCTTCTTGAGTTAACCTATTTAATTATTCTTCACATTAATTTTGCTCAAGGATTCTTTGTTATCTCAAGCTATGCTCATACAAATGTTGGTGATGCAGCCCTTGTCGTTATGTGTGCTATTTATCTAGGTGTTCACACTCATGGTGCAAATCCTTTAATTGGGCTTGGCATATTTTCTCTCTTTTTTGTGTCAGACCTAGGCGATCGATATGCTTGATCTGCTATGTAAGATCATTGGTTTTGTAGCTCTACGCAGGGATTTTTATTGGTCTCAAAATTTACAACATGGTTGGCAACCCTCTTCCCTTGATAAATCAAGGTTGCATTGACACCATGCTCAACCCTATGTTTGGTACCATCATGAGTGGATGGGATGGTAGTATTACATGGGTGCTAGGAGAACTCACCTCGAGCATACGTATGCCACTCTACATATTTTCTATGCACAATATATGAACATGAATGGGCAGTTGAAGTGGCCCTATGGGTTGACCTTCCACCATACTAATCTCTAAAATCAAGTTGATGGTTTTCCATAATTGGTTAGGAGGTGTACCTCTTTCACCAATACTACGATATGATATGAGATCTAATTCATGATCGAAGCGGTTTGGATATTTGATGGGTATGCGAGTGTCTGCAACCCCTATATTTTACCCCTCATTAGGAGGATTTTATCAATTACCATCATGTGATGGTTGAGGTCTAGAAAAAACCTCATCTTGATCACAAGAAGATCGTGTATCAATTCTACTAGGTGGTGTTTCTCGATGAGATCCCTCGTGAGTAGAGTTGTCTCCTCTAAGACTACATAAAAATCATTCAAGTATATTTTGGGTAGTTGGACTGACTCTAGTGTAGTTTGTGCCCTCTGGTTCATTGGTCGCTACCTTAGTTTTAGGCTGAGCATGACTCCGTATGGTGACCATAACTTTGTGAAATATCTCGTATGTAACTTTTAAGAAACAAATAAAGTAGTCAAAATGATTATATCTTTTAAGTATTTCTTTGTATTTTCTAATAACTAGATTGTGTGTTTTTGATGTGTTGTATATAGTTCCACTTTCTTATACATGTTTGAATATGGTTGATGTAACTCTCAATTTGTTAAAATATTTTCACCTGTATGCCTGCACACACATATCCGATGGTGAAGTCCGAATTGTGAATCCCATTAGACTATGAATATCAAACCTATAGTCGATAGGGTGACACAGGTCCTACCAATACTCACCCAATTTGCCAAGGGTAGCAATATACCTTTTGAAGAAGAGTATGTGATATTTTTCCAAGCTTCAATGGTTCTTGGATTCGGCCTTGGCCATGAATGGGTTCAAAAAATCTCAATATACAAGCCAACCAAGTGGTAATGACATCCATTATTGGTCTTGATCAATTGGTTGGATGTGAGAGCCCAACTAAATTGATGTTTAAACTTGAATCATGATGTGTGTGTGTTGATTTTACTTTAAATAAAAGCAAAAATGCATTAAGCAACACACCATGATATTTCAACTACATGCATGAAAATAATGTTTTAAATTTAAAAATTGATGCATGTAAAATATGTTTTAGATTTAGAAAATACAATGCATAGTTAAATGAGATAGCATTTTAGTAGGATAAAAACATGCAAATCCTAATGCTTAGATTTAATAGTGTATTCCTCTATAAAAAAAAATCAACAGTAGTGGCCACTATGCACAAGGGTAGTCAGATCCACGACTGCTAGTTTTTGGAGTAGCTAACAACAGAGATCGTTGTTCCTAGTAGTGGAAGATAATAAACAAAGAGATTTTAAAAAAATTAATTCTAAAATTTATCTATGTTATCTAATTAATTCCTAAATTTTATTTTTAGAGAAAAAACATCAAAAAATAAGGAGAGAACCACTTACAAGTAAGTCCTCATCTAAAGAAGGGTGTCACAAGTTAGATTTTATGTGTCTCTCTCATGGCCACTAACGATCAAGGTGGTGGCAATGACTATTAGCCATGATCACTTAGAGTGATGGTACCTGTAATGAAAAGAACAAATAAAAAACTTAGTTAGTAGCTGAATAGGAAGGGTCCCAACATGATCGCCTCTTGTAAAGTAGCAAAAATCATGCATCTAGTCTATTGCAACATTGTAAAAAATTAAAAATATTAAACTATGTAACCATTGATAAAATGAGATAATAAATGAGGTGCTCTCTTTTTATTAATCAAATAAGCTTTGGTTACAATATGTCCCTCTCAGGGATACCCAATTTGATACAAAATTACAAAGAATGTGGCCCTAAAAGAGGGAAAGATGTACTCCACAAGGTCTTTGCATCTCCACTAATCTGATTATAGAGGGATTACTCTAACACCTCTATTTCTTGATGTCAAGAACCTGGATCTTGAGGATGTGTAGCCCTTGAATAAACCTGTCACTTGAACACAAAGAAACTTACAAAAGATCAATATCAATGAAAGCCTCTTGAAATGAGACCCATTTTTTGATAGGTGCAAGATGTAAAGCAAATGCATGAAATGATAAAGAAACAACTAAAAACAGGGAAATAATGTGTAAAATATTGATAAATACAATGCTAATCTAGATTAGAAATCAAATAAAATTTAGCTAATGATAAATATATGGACTAAAATAAAGGAAAAAATATTTTAAACCATAGCCATTGATGCTCAGAGTAGCGGACTATATTAGCCACTATCAACATTGGTGGTGGCACCTATGGGCCACTATTAAAAATAGTAGCCATGAGATAGAGACTCTATTCTCTACTATTCTCTAAATTTTGGGCCTGATGATGATCAATTTTGATATTTAATTGATGTGAAAGGATTGGGTGTGTCTCAAGATAGTTTATTATGGAATTAGCTTGTATGGATGGTGAATTGGTGAAGAACAACGGTATGGTTGCTCCTCAATATTTTTGGAAATCCATTTATGGATGCAAAAATGTCATTGCATAATTAGTTAGTACTTCATTGCACCTCAAAAAGATATTGAATAGCTTCTTAGTTTAGTAGAGCTCTGCTATGGCAATTGCACATGAAATATCTAGGTAAATTGGTAGTACTTTGTTAGGGAAGACAACAAGACCTTTCTCTCATTTTGGGATACCTTAAATAGACTTCTCAAATCTAAATCCTAGTTTCTCCAAGAAGCCAAGATCAAGAATATGTTATGCTAGGGTAGTTGGATGGATGTTGTAGACACTAAAACAACACCAATCCGATTATGTGATTGCAAACACTAATCGCTTTGACACACACATAGCCCCCAGGGCAGCCCTCAGAGGTTAAACAGTGGTCCTAACCACTTTTATAGCACTTTTGTAAGGTCAAAAGGCAATTTGGCACATTCAGACACTTTGCTCAGTATTCGTCTCACCCAAGGATGAATTCAAACTGGGATCCGTCTCACCCAAGGACAAATTTGGAATTCGTCTTTGGTCAGGATGAATTCCAGGTTTAACGGGCAAAAAGAAGAATGTTGCCAAGTGGCAGCCAAAGACAATCAATTGATGACTCCTACCTCGCATGCGCGTGTAGGTGGGCACATGGGCAGTTAGAGGACTGTCACAAGAGCAATCATGAAAGCCCAAGTCATGGAGGAATTTCCTCTCTCATGAGAAGACATGACTGCCATGTGGCACCTATGACCACCACATGGTGCTTATGCATGCCTCTCCAAAGAGACCCCCTGGGTCTATAAAATGGTGGACTTTTCCCACCCAAAACAACAAGTAGGAAGTATTTTCAAGCAACGAAGTGTTGCCGATTTGATACCACGCCTTTACCCTTTTGATTTACATTTTCCACATCCTTAATCTCTTTCGCAAGAGAGGTTATTGGGTGGCTATTGGAAGTGTGAATTCGGACCCAAAAACTTGACATTTGACCACTTTAATCCACCAATTTGCTAACAACCCCATCCTAAGAGATTTTGGGCCCATCCCAAGTGGATTGGTGCCAAAATCAAGCTCCAACGGTGGGCGGCCCACTTGGGCACCCCGCACTTTTTAAGTTTCATTCTAATTTGTTCTTTTGTCATTTGTTCATCTTTCATTTCATTTTATGTTGTCTAGATAGTTCATATGTTCGATTCCATAATGTTTTGATCAGATTTCATCATGTTCTCGTCGCTTTTGTTGTCGCACTAACTTGCAGGTAGAAACGTCAAATTCTCACTGATGGAGGTCAAATTAGGAGAATCCGACCATCTGGGTCGTCCCAAAATGCCCCCAATTAGCTAACCCCTATGTCTGTAGGTACTTTGGAGATTTCGAGGTGTGACATTTGAACGACATCATTTCGACTTTTCATCACAGTCGAATTCGTCCTACCAGAGGACGAATTACAGTCGGATTCGTCCTACCTGAGGATGAATTATAGTCGAATTCGTCCTACCCGAGGACGAATTGTAGTTTAACGAGAATTGGCTGATTGTTTCGATGGCAGTGGCCCTCTGGTAGTGTTTTTTGGTCTCTGTCGAGTTTGCAGGTTATTTGGAATCATCTTATTTATCGATTTAGCTAATCTTACGCATGCATCCTTCATTAATTTTAGAGAACAAATGTTTCTTATTTGCAGCAGGTGCTACTAACATCTTCATTGTTTATTTGATCACAGGAGGAGCAGCAAAAGTTAAGGACTCATCAACACCAGTGACGACAACATTTTGGCCTGCCCATTTCAAATGTGGGCATGCAGAAGGAAGAAAATTAAGTCTTTATTGTAACCAAATTCATTTAACACTCCTAGCCTCTGAAAATGGAGGAGGCATCTTTGTAACCGAGATCAAGAGAGTTAAATAAAAGGGTTGTGATTTCTCCATTTGCTTGTATCTCAGTTCGATTTGTCTCTTTCATTTCATGCATTCTAAATTTTAGGACTTAAGCGTATTTGATTTTGAATACATCGCAATTAGTGTTTCTTTCATCCGGAATCTCATGCTTTCAGTGGCGATCATGGTGGGACAAAGTAAATGCCGCCAACCTCGACAGAGGGAAGTGACCCATTGAAATCTTGGATCATCACGACCAAGGAAAATACATAGGAGAGGCATACAGGCCTCCTAAGCCCAAGATGGCGGATCAAATTGACTTGGAAGTTGCCAAACATGCCACCCGCCAAGCCCAGATCACGCGGCTTGAGCAAGATCATCAGCAGTTAGAGTGCTTATACCGTCTTAACAAAGAGCATATTCAGCGTGAAGCATACGAGCTACTTTACAAACTACCTGAGAGGGTGCCAACCCCTCGCACTCAAAAAGCATAACAATATGAGAGGTATAATCCCTTGGTGCAGGATAGGTCTCCATGACCTCGCCAAGCTTTGCCTCCGAGACCCCATAGACCTGAGAGGGAGGCCACTCCCCAAAACAACGATGGGTACCCTCAGCGGGGACTCACTCAGGGTCATAGGTCTCGCCCAGAGACTCCTCAGGAAGTTTATGAGGAGTATGAACTAGAAGAAGAATGGGCCAAAATGCCCTATCAAGGCGGGAGGGCTGCCATTCGGCCACCCCCCCATAGGCCTCCAGTCTCCCACAACTCACAATGGGAGCAAACAAAAGAGGAAGAGATTAAATCTTCCGATGCATACAAAGTGCTATTAGAGTGTTTGGAGTCTATGGAGACAAAATCTTCTGGGCACCAAAAGCCCATGTTACGACAACTCCCCAGTCATCCGGTGCATCCGTCAGTGCCCACACCTCTTTATCTCGAACATTTCAAGTTGCCTCAGTTGGCAGTATTTAAAGGTGAAGAGGATGCTCAAGAGCACGTGACAAGGTTCCTGAGCCAATGCTTTGGCATTCAGGATAATGATGCACTGTTGCTAAGGACGTTCATAACCACATTCATAGGTCTTGCCTCGGATTGGTTCACATAGTTATTGAAGCATAGCATAAATAACTTGGATCAATTAGTAGATGCGTTCCTGGAATGCTTTGCCTTCAACACCAAGAAGAAGGCATCACTGAGTGATCTGGCCAGCCTCAAGCAATATGAGGAAGAGACAATGGTGACTTACGAGAATCGATGGAGGGCTCTACTTTCTAAGCTACCTTACCTTCCCCCTATGTCCGACCTCACACAAATGTTTTCACGGAGTTGTCTGAGATCGATCTCTAGGCTATTGTAGCTGCAGCAATACGCCAGCCTAGAAGAAGCTTTGGCGCAAGCCAGAGTTATCGAAGAGATCAAGATATAGGAGGGCGAAATCACCAAGCCCAAAAAGAAAGAGTGGAACAAAAATACAAAGACAGGGACTATGCAACCAAAACCTGCTATGGTTAATCAAGTTGCGATAAATGTTCCCAAGCCGATGCAAGAAATATAGCCTCAAAAGGCTAATTATCAGGCAGTGCCTCCTAATTATGAAAGAGAAAATAAAAAATAGGAGCAAAATCAGCAACGTCGCCCTAGGTGACAATTCACCCCTTATACGGAGTCCAGGGACTCCCTATTTGACCGCTTGTCAGCGGCAAATCTAATCACCCTTCCAGAAATCCAAACCATAGATCCTAACGCTCCCAAGCCTAAGGGATACAGGGAAGATTTGTATTGTAGGTTCCACAGGTGAAGGGGACATGACCTAAATGCATGTTGGAAATTCAAGGGATTGATACAAGATTTTATTGATAATCAAACATTGGCAGTGGACAACCCCATAGCACCAAATAATCAATAGATGGGGGTATTCAAGGACCCTTTGCTTGCCCACGAGGCACAGGAAAAACCTCTTCAGGTCAATGAGGTGTGACAGAATCTCCCCATGCAAGGGTATGTGGGAATGATCAGCATAGTAACCAGGAACAAGAAATACCTAGGAGTTGCCCCTGAGGCAGCTACAAGAGAAGTTCCTTCAACATCACAACCTCAACAACACACCGTGCAGTTGCCTTCGCCTAGACCCGAGGTCACGATACGGACCAAACTCACGCAGAGTTTGCGGACTACATCGGCTAGGCTTTCCATCTATGAGCTTATACAACAGTCAGCGCCCCATCGAGAAGCTCTCATGGAAATTTTGAAAGCCATCGAGTTACAGCCTCACGAAGCGAATTCCTTCAACAACTTCGTGGGACATGTAAAATGATGTACGAAGCCAGTCATTACCTTCAGAGAGGATGAAGTTAAAATAGTATCGAATGACATGGCAGATCCACCCCTGCACGTTATCGCGTGGGTCAACGGGATCCCGTACAAGAGAGTGTTGGTAGATACTGGCTCGTCTAGTAACATCATTACCACTATAGCATTAAAACATCTGAAGCTTCCAGCCTCTCATATCATGGCTTCCACATACACACTACGAGCATTCAATGATGCGATATGCTCGATAGTAGGCACAATTGTTCTACCCATCCAGGTAGGACAAAAGACGATACCCACATTGTGCCATATTCTGGAAGGCGAGATGGCATACAACATATTGCTAGGGCGACCATGGATCGGGGACATGAAGTGTGTCCCTTCGATAGCTCACCAGTGTCTAAAAGTATGCATTTGAAGGAGAAATACATGTAGTCCCGATGGACTTAGAACCCTTCAAATATTGCAATGTAGTGCAATTGATGCCGTAATCGACCCTCCCGTCGATGCACTTGGATTTCTAGTTAAATCCATCTAGATAGGGTCCGATGCCATGGGCACCATTGGTGACTAATCCATCAAAACCCCATCCAAGTGCATCTTCATCATCTGCTCCTTCATTACCAATGCCACCTGTCATGGCTAAACAGAAGGACAAAGGAAAACAGATCCTGGAAGAGGCTCAACCCCTAGAAGAGGTGTTACCAACGATATCAACTGTCTCAACAGAAGAAATACCTAGCACAATGGAAGCTGAAGCTCCTAATCCACCCAACATGGAATGGACTCAAGAAGGCCTTCCATTTCCTCCCTCTCAATCGTCAACAATTACTATTGAAATAGCCAGTACGGGCCTGGGGGATATCTAGTGCAGAATGTTGTAGCAACGCCCACGCTAGAATTAGTGCAGGACATGGGGAGACCTCGCCTTCCCATAGGGATAGTTGTTCCTTTAGGTTACCCACCAAACCGGACAAATTTTGTGTATGGGGGCCTTGATCATGGTATCGAACCATGCAAGCAAAAGGACGAGGACGAAGAGCCTTTTGCCAAAAATGTCAATTATCTGTCGAACCCGAGACTTCGCTCCGAGATATCTCGGCCAATGCAATTGGCACGGATACGGGTTAGGCAGGTATGAGCAAGGGGTGCATGTCCTTTTCCAACCAAGATATCAAATGCCTTATGATAAGTCGGGAGTAGGGTTCAACCACCCCCTGCCCTTAGACATCTTGGTGGAAAACATGCAAGGCCTAGGAATAGGCAACAAGGGTGGATTGGCATCAGATCCTTATGCCAACCCAAACACAACGTACACATTGGGAGATTATCTCCCATGGTCAACAACCACCCTTGGTAACATCAATAACCCTTCTCCGTTGATAGAGAGAGGTGAAATTTTGGACACTAACTTCCAAGGAGAGCATAAACAGTGTCCAGATATCTTTTTGAAATTGTTCCCTTTAGAGGTTCCAATTGAACCAATGCAATGTCAAGAGAATCAGGTCCCCCCACCGAGTGTGGAACAACCGCAATGGGATCAGATTAATTTGCTCGAACAAGATGAGCATAATATGTCGTAGACAGCTATCGGGGCCAACGAGGGCCTTTGGATCACCGACAATGATTACATAGATGAAACTGAGATGGAATATCTTAATCATGCATGACGGCACAATCACCCTGTAACCCATGAAGAACTGATGGCACAACTAGGCATAAGGTTAGGGCATGAATGGTACGTAGACCCAGCAGGGTGGGACCAAGTGTTGGATCAATGGCTCCAAGTTTACGATGAGCACCGTCCACCCCGAGACCCTATAATGACATCAGTGTCGAGGGAAGACCCTGTCTTCCTATCAACACATAGGGCCGATCCATTCATGCCCGTCCCTATAGAGCCAGATCCAGAGCATAGGGAGCATCCAGAATGTTTGAGTTATCACACCCGCGGTAATGGAGACCAAATTCATTTCATCCACATGATCTCCATTGATTTGACCGCACCCATCCACAATCCGGCCGATCCAGCATGGTCATTGCATCTAGACATAGATGCCATCGACTGGGATCGCGTCAATTCACCGCTCTCCCCATCAGAGTATTGGCCTTTCGGTGAAATGCCTCATTTTACCCCAGGGACAACTCAGGATATTTTTCAAGCTGAAGAGGGACCCGAGGTTCCAAACGTAGATCTAAACTCGGCTAATGATATCCATTTGATCCCGACTCCACATCAGTTGGAGGATGGATCCCACATGTCGATCGAGGAGACAACTGACGTAGACATCGGCTTAGATCCAATGAATCCATAGATTATCAAGTTGGGGGTAAGCTTATCCCCCGAAGAGCAAGCCGACTACATTGCCCTTCTCAAAGAGAAGAAGGAGGTTTTTGCATGGTCATACAGAGACATGCCGGGGCTAGATCCATAGCTAGTCACGCATAATCTAACGCTTGACCCAACAATCAAGCCAGTTAAGCAAAAACTACGTAAGATGCACCCAACAATGGCCTTGATGGTCAAAGATGAATTGCAAAAGTTGTTGGATGCACAGTTTGTCATCTACGTGGATTATCCGCCATGGCTGTCCAACATGGTGCCCGTCAAAAAGCTCGATGGGAGGATTCACATATGCACTAATTTTTGAGATCTAAACAAAGCGAGTCCTAAGGATGATTTCCCCTTGCCAAGCATCGACACGTTGGTAGACGCTACAATAGGTCACGAAATGCTATCCCTCATGGATGGTTTCTCAGGATACAATCAGATTCGTATCAATCCTGAGGATCAACTCAAAATGGCGTTCACAATGCCTTGGGGGACATTTTGTTATAAGGTCATGCCTTTTGGCCTTAAAAATGTTGGCGCCACCTACCAACATGCCATGACATACATCTTCCATGATTACATGCATAAAACTTTGGAAGATTACATGGATGATTTGTTAGCCAAGTCTCTTTTGCGCTCAAATCATATCAATGACTTAAGCAAGATTCTCGATCGCCTCATAGAGCATAAGGTCGAGACTGAATCCCAAGAAGTGCGTATTCGATGTCACATCTGGAAAACTCTTGGGTTTTATAGTCTCAAAGTGAGGCATCAAGGTGGACCCAAAGAAAGTCAAGGCAATCCTTGAAATGCCTCCCCCAACTACTATTAAGCAACTTAGAAGTTTGCAAGGAAAGGTCGCATCGATTAAGCGCTTCATAGTGCAGCTATCTGACAAGTGCCGACCCATGAACAAATTATTGCACAAGGGGGTTACATTTCATTGGGATGACGAGTGCCAGTCAGCCTTTGATGACATCAAACAATACTTGGCTTCGCCACCAGTATTGGCACCACCTAGACCAGGAGTGTCATTCTACTTATACATCTCAAGCATGTGAGGTGGCACTGGGCGCCATGCTGGCCTAGAAGAATGAACTTCACAAAGAATAGGCTACTTACTATCTTAGCCGCACCCTGGTTAGTTATGAACTTAACTATGCATACGTCGAGAAACTCTGCTTGGAAGTGGTGTTTGCTACCAAGAAGCTATGCCACTACATGTTGAGCAACACTACGTATGTTGTGTCTAAGGAGAATCCATTGCGATACATGATGAGTCGTACTTATCATAGTAGTCGCACGACGAAATGGATCATGTTGTTGACGGAATTTGACATAGAGTTTATTGGACAAAAATCTATCAAAGGACAGGTCATAGCCGATCAACTAGTAGAGGCTCCTCTTGAAGACGATCAGCCTCTAGTCATAGAACTACCCGATGATGGGGTCTTCCATGTCTCAGAATCGCCAGATTTTGATGAGCCTGAGTCATAGGCCGACATAACCTTATTTTTTGATGGTTCTAAGTGTGAGCAAGGTGGTGGCGTGGGAATAGTATTCTTCACACCGCAGGGTGCTCCAATGCCCCTATCATTTAAATTAAATTTCCCATGCACCAACAATAATGCAGAGTATGAAGCCTTGCTCATAGGTCTTCAAACAACAATCGCCATGAACATCAAATGACTGAACATCTTTGGTGATTCGCTGTTAATTTTCAATCAAGTCAAAGGGGTATACCAATGCAAATGCCCAGTTCTATAGGCTTATAAAGCCCTTGTGGACAAATTCCTGGCAAAACTTGAATGGTACAACATCGAGGCACTCCCTCGGTCATCGAATCATTTTGTGGACACAATGGCCTCCTTGGGGTCACTAATCCCGCAAGACCTTTCTGGTGATATGACAACCATTCAAGTCAAAACCCTATCGCAATCTACGATGGAGCGTGCAAGCTTTGACTTGACGTCAGGAATCCACATGATCCAGATTGAACCATCCTCGGATAAGTTCTCTCGAATCCACGATCGTCTGAAACATGCCAACTGGGGGTCCTTGTTCTCCCCTACTCCCATTAATAGCAACACAACATTGTTCTTACAAGTTCTATCCCGCTCAGCATTTGTTAGGGATGAACTTCAAGAGGGATTGGCTGTTCATACTGTCGAGGTTTTCGATCAACAGGACTGGTATTTACCCATTAGAGACTACCTCAAGTTAGGTAATCTCCCGCTTGGATTGACGCATGCCGCAAAACAAACATTCAAGCAGAAAGCGGCTAAGTATGTCTTGATAGGAGACATTTTGTATCGTCGTAGCTATGAAGGGATCCTCCTTCGTTGCTTGGACCAGCAAGAGTCCACTTGGGCAGTCGCCCAAGCACACGATGGTACATGTGGTGGCCACTTCAGTGGTATGGCCATCGCAAAGCGCATTCTTTGCATGGGCTATTATTGGCCATCTTTAGAGCGAGATTGTTGCGCATATGTCAAGAAGTGCGTGAAGTGTCAACATCATGCCAATTTGATGCACGTACCTTCCCAGGCCTTGCAGACAGTCCAGTCTGCTTGGCCATTTTCATAGTGGGGCTTCGATCTAATTGGAAAGATCTCCCCTACGTCGTCAGGCCATCACACGTTTATCATAACGGCCACGGAGTATTTTACCAAGTGGGTGGAAGCAATTCCGCTGACCTCTACGACAGGACCCCGCATTGTGGAGTTCATTTTGCATAACATTATATGTCATTTTGGTATTCCATCCAAAATAATCTTGGATAATGGGCCACCATTCAAGAACAAAGACGTGCGTGCTTTGACCACAAAGTACAAAATTTAGCATAGTTTTTCGACACCCTATTATCCGTAGGCAAATGGGCAAGCAGAGGCATCAAACAAAATGCTAGTTGCCATCCTTAAAAAGATGGTCGTAGATAGTCATAAGGATTGGCACATCCAAATTCCACTTGCCCTTTGGGCTTATCGCACTAGCATTCGGACGCCCACTAGGGCTACTCCATTTTTGCTCGTGTATGGCTCCGAGGCAGTCATGCCTCTAGAGTTGGAAATTCCTTCCCTGCGCATATCAATGCAAGAGTTCATCAATGATGACGCTATGCGGCAGGCCCGGTTAGACCAACTTACGTTGCTTGATGAACGATGCGTTAATGCTCTCGAGCACTTACGTATCTATCAAGAGCGACTTAAGAAAGCTTACAACATGAAAGTTCACCTAAGGGACTTTCGGGTTGGTGATTTGGTTTTGAAGGAAAACCAACAGAACTCTAATTTGCCGTCCCACCTAAGGGACAAGTTCACGGCAAATTGGTTAGGTCCATATGTCATTGATAGCAAAATAGGACCCGGGACGTACCGGCTAGCTTCTCTTGATGGAATCAAGGAAACAGAACCCTTGAATATCAGTCATTTGTGACCATTCTATATCTAAGAGAGCCATATCCCAAAAATGCTCCAAGGATTCCATCAATCACTTGGTCAAACCAAAATGCTCCAAGGATTCCCGCAATCGCTTGGTCAACCCCAAAAAGCTCCAAGGATTCCCGCAATCGCTTGGTCAATCCCAAAAAGCTCCAAGGATTCCCGCAATCGCTTGGTCAACCCCAAAAAGCTCCAAGGATTCCCGCAATCGCTTGGTCAACCCCAAAAAGCTCCAAGGATTCCCGCAATCGCTTGGTCAAAAGAAAAAATCAACAAAAATAACAAAAATTTGCATCTCATTTCTAGGCATGCTCAAATTCATCAATACAAAGCTCTTCTCGCATCTCATCTTCATATTCACAAAAAAAAAACAACCAATCCATCAAAAATACAAAAATATGTAGCTACATTAAACATCACACCCATACATTGCATATTTGTGTTCGTACAGGTCAAAGGCACCATAGACTGTAATTATTCTGCTAGTCCATCTTATTCCATAATTTTCCATCTTACAAAACAAAAAAACAAACGCCATTTACTGTTGTTTACCACAATAGAGTCAGTGGTCTCATAATGTATCAAGAGTTTTCATCTTTCAGTCATCATTTTGCTTTCTAGCCATGTACTGTACCAAGTCAGAGAGATTTTACGAAGGTAGAGTTCTACTTGAAATACGCCTTGTTACGTAACATCCCATCACAAGCTAAAACACTAAAACAATTCCTAAGTTGTATGAACGAAAGATGAAACCTGCACAGTAATCTAGGTCACCATAAGTGAAACGGTTATCTTGCTTATCCCCCTGTGTAAATGACCCAAAGAATGTTGAGAGTTGGCAAAAGGACAAGCATCCTCCCTACCCAATTCCCCAAGAATCCCAAAATTCTATATAGTTGCAAAACATCAAAAATTTGCAAACGTCAAAACTCCAAAAATTTGACATCATCCCCAAAGTGCACACATCAAAAGGCACATACAATAGTGATTCTCGTCACTCCATATCCCAATCCCTTGCTCAAAAGAAAAATATATAAAAATAAACAATGATTTTTATCACTACAATCGAGCAAGTATCCCAATAAAATTGAAGAAAAAAAGGAAGTCGAACTTGAATCCCTGGAACTCTCAGCATTTCGACAGGTCATGAGGTAAGCCTCAGTACTGGTTTGGTTGATAGCCTATTGGTCACTGGCGGTAAACCTCCCGCATGATGATATATCTGTCACATTAACTTGTGTACAGATCAATGTTTGCATGTGGATGAGCTAGCTTATGGTATCCTAGAAAACATCGTAGATTAATCTAACTAAATACAATAAAGGAGTTAGTGGAGCTAATTAGGTGATCCTCAGTACAAGTTCGGTTGAAAGCCCATCTGGCACTGGCGGTATCCTGACAAATACCACATAAATGAACTCAATTGCACACACAGGGATGTGAAATAGCCTGGTCAAAGACAAGTCCGATTCATACCTTGTTCAAAAGTCTTGCAAGATAAAGTACAGTCGTGGCTAGTGAGTTAAAACCGTCGGAGTTTCAGAAAAACTTAGATACATTTCTAAACCAACTGCGCTACTTTTCATCCTTGAAATACCATCAAAAAATACAAAAAAAGGAAAACCACATGTATACATACAAAGTCAGTTATTACAGCAATGACTTAAAAACAAAATAAACAAAGTCCTAAACAGTCTATGGTGCCCTAACCAAACATCACAAATTCCATTCATCCACTTCATTCTTGCATATCACATATAAATAAAAAAAAACACTTGCATTCAACATAACACATGCATCCATAAAAATAAATTAACATGCATATATCCATATTCATCAACCATCATACATAAGATCAAATCATCACATATGCATAAACAAAATAAAATCGGTATATATATATATATATCGTCAAAAAAAATGCTCACAGGCTACAAAACTGGTCCTCTGACCCCGCAATCACATAACAAAACCACCCAGCCTAAGGCATCGGCCACCATGATCATGCAGGATCGGTGCGATGGGAACTACCCCCCATGGTGTGGGTCCTATGGGACCCCGCAGGGCGGCTACTGCTAGCCCCAACATCACGCCTACTGCCGCCTCCCTCATCCAATCGCCTACGATGAGATGATGTTGACTGCTCAGTAACACTGTCCCTCATCCGACGTGAAGATCCACCTCCCGAAGGCTCAGGTACCCGCCCCCCAAGGTGGATGATCTCCCCCTCCAAATCCATCCGATGTCGACACCACTCCGCCTCCCACCTACGGTACATCGTGACTACATCATCGCGTTGTGCCAGCTGCACTCGTAAGAGATCCCTCTCCCATGCAGCATCAGTATCACCCTCCTGCTGGCGAGGCACCACCCATGCACTCTCCCGCTCTGCTAACCGAGCCCGTAGGAGATCCCTCTCCCATAGGGCATCCCCTAGCTCCTCATCTCGCCTTCGCAGCAGCTCTACCAATCGTGCATTCTCAGCGTGTACCCCAAACTCTATGTCCTCCGCATACACCGGAGGCGTGGGACTCTCTGGAATAGCAGCCTGCTCTGGCTCCCACTGCTCCGCCATGTCCTGCATCTCCGGCTGATCCGGAGCCCCCAAATCCGCATCAACACCCTCCACCTCCACCATGTCCTCCAAAGGAGCTCCCCAATCATCCCCTGGTGCCTCAGCACCCTCCCCACCCGTCGCTGCCGCCTCTACGCCTCCTAGTGGCCCCTCTCCTCGCCATCGCCGTAGTACCCACCATTGGTCGTACTCTGTAGTAGTCCCGACGTCATCCATGTCAGGGACATCGATCATCGCGTCTGAATCCTCGCCTAGTGGTGCGATGATCGATCGGTCTAGAGTCCTCTCATCTCCCTCGCAATGCCGATAGACCACGGGCTCACCAGGCAACCCCTGGCGCACCCCAAACTGTCGTGTAACCCGGCTATATGAGAAGAACTCATGCTCGGTCCCGTGTCGCCCAATCAACCACCACTCCCTGCGTACCCATCGAAGCCACTCTCCAGCCTCCGACCAAGCTGGACAGTCTCGATAAGGGTGCCAAACCACATCCCCTAGAGTGAGCCGAGAGAAGGCATCAACATAGTGCCCTACGGCACCTGCCCACCATCGACTCTGCCCCTGCTCTCCGGACCGCCGCCACAAAACTGCATACCCTATCTCCTTATCCTCCATCGCCACCCGAGTCATCCATGGTAACCCGGTTGGCCTCTCAACTGCTATGTGCTGCCAACCCCAGCACTGCAACAGATAACTACAGTTGATCCCCTTTCGCTGTCGGCAGCGGACCCCATACAGCTCCCCGTAGAGCTGTGCCAACAGTGTCTGTCCCCATCTCAGGATCAGCGGTGCCTCTATCGGGCACTCTACCAACTGCCACACCAAATCCAGTAGGTTCCATGGGAACCTCGCGCCTGACGAGTCAGGTAATAGCATGTTGGAAATGAGGCCCATAAGGAATGCGTGCCTCACTCCTAACACCCCCCTCTCCTACCACCATCCAACCAAAATCTTGCCAACCTGGCAATCCACCTCGGCCGTCTCCACTGGGCTCTCTACGCCCAACCGCTCCCCATGCCCGAAGCATCTCGTCAGTACAATGGTCCACTGATCACACGGCGACGTCCTGATGGGAAATCCATCTATCAGAATCCGCAAAAGCCAATAGATATCCTCCAAAGTGACAGTCATCTCCCCTGTCGGGAGATGGAAGGTGTTGGTCTACGGATCCCAAAGATTGATCAGGGCCATCAAATAGGCCTGATCCACGACCACAGGCTCCAGTCGAGCCACTTGCTTGAGCCCAAGGGCATCAAGCCACTCCCAATCAGCCTCAGTCAGCGCCCCCGTGCCTCAGTGAAAGCAGTGGGTACACGGTACCGGCTCCTAACAACCTGCAAAAGAAAACAATTCAAAAAAAAATTTAATTAAAATCATGGAAAAGAACTGTACAACAATAACATGCATATACAATATTGCCTACCAATGTACAACAAAAACAAGCACAAAAATTCAAACAAAAATCAAATTTTCAGTTCTAGGGTTTCTAATCCTAACTGATTAATTTACAAACAAAAATTCAAAATTCAAACAATTTTTCAGTTCAAGGGTTCCTAAATCCTAACTGATAAATTTCAAAAAATAAAACAAAACAAAATTAAAAAAATTAAATTTTCAGTCTTAAGGTTTCTAATCTTAACTGATTAATTTAAAAACGCCATAAAAAAAAAAAAAATTCAAAAACACAAAAATTACGTCTTAGGGTTTTACGTTTCGTTATCCTAGGGTTTAGTTGTAAGCAAAATTCTTTACCTAGGTTTTACGCTACGTTTAGTTGTACACTAAGTCTTAGTTGTCTTCAATTCAGTTTCAGGGTTTAAGTTTTAAATTTTTTTGAAAAACATCATCACAAAAATAATCAAATAAAACAATTGCAATTTTAAACAAAAATAAACTCTAGGGAGCACTTACTGGTCTCGCTTCGGCTCCATCGCTCGATCCGGTTTGTGTACTCATGATGGCAGGGAAAATCCGGCAGCGCTTCGCTTCGCAGAATTAACCTCCTCCTCCCCAGAGCTCCAAATCGCAAAAAAAAAATTAGATGCAATAAGCCCAAACTCAAGTTTTGGCCCTTAAATAGGCCTTTTGAGCTTCAATTCATCCTTCCCTGGGATGAGCGCTCTGGTTAGCACTCGTCCCACCCAGGGACGAATTCTAAAGCTGGAATTCGTCCCACCCTGGGACGAATTCAGGGCAAAAATTTCAAAAACATCAAAAATTGGACAAAAATGCACTAAAACAGATAATAAATTTGCCCGATGTGAGTGTTGTTGCACTTGACATCCCGGGCATACAAAATAGATGTTGGGGTCACAAATTGTCACTATCCTACTCCCCAAGAAGGCTATTTTAGCCGGACCGCTCCACGGGAAGACGGATTTTTGCCAATTTCAGCTCCAAAAAGCGTCGCAAAAAGGGTTACAACCCAACAAAAATAGGTCTAAATGTCAAAAAATTGCATATGCTTAACGCTAAAACCATCTAAAGGCACCCTTGCACAAGTCATCTTGGGTCAAGCGACTCGTCGCTTTTCTCACGAAGGTCATTCCCTCATCGATTCGTCGCTTGAGGGGGTAGTCACACTTAGTCACCAATCAACAAACACACACCCAATCAAGGCAATGACATGCATTCAAAGAATCATTGACAAAGACAATCACGCTCCTGCTTGGGGCAGTAAACAAGCAACAATCACAATCCGATCAAATCACTTGGCATTTTGTGAATCATGAACACAAGGTTCCCCCCATGGACAAAAGGTTGCGCCCTTTGCCTAATCATGACTGATCAATGTCCAAGCTCAAGTCACACCTCACAAAAATAGGTTAATACTTGAAATCAAATTCCTTCGCTCGTCAGAAGCAAGGATTCAAGAATGCATGCCCTTCCCATACTTGGGGCATCAAAAGTTGGTTAGGTTACCAAGAAACCCTAATCATTAGTGCTTTGGTTATCTATTTTTGCTCAGCGCTGCGCCATGCACAACGCATCCCAAAAAGGGGCATCTGTAGACACCAAAACAGCACCAATCCGATTATGTGACTGCAAACACTGATCGCTTTGACACACACATAGCCCCCAGGGCAGCCCTCAAAGGTTAAACAATGGTCCTAACCACTTTTATAGCAATTTTGTAAGGTCAAAAGGCAATTTGGCACATTCAGACACTTTGCTCAGTATTCGTCTCACCCAGGGACGAATTCAAACTGGGATCCGTCTCACCCAGGGACGAATTCGGAATTCGTCTTTGGTCAGGACGAATTCCAAGTTTAATGGGCAAAAAGAAGAATGTCGCCAAGTGGCAGCCAAAGATAGTCAATTGATGACTCTTGCCTCGCACGCGCGTGTAGGTGGGCACATGGGCAGTTAGAGGACTGTCACAAGAGCAATCATGAAAGCCCAAGTCATGGAGGACTTTCCTCTCTCATGAGAAGACATGACCGCCACGTGGCACCTATGACCACCACATGGCGCTTATGCATGCCTCTCCAAAGAGACCCCTTGGGTCTATAAAATGGTGGACTTTTCCCACCCAAAAGGACAAGTAGGAAGCATTTTCAAGCAACGAAGTGCTGCCGATTTGATACCACGCCTTTACCCTTTTGATTTGCATTTTCCACATCCTTAATCTCTTTCGCAAGAGAGGTTATTGGGTGGCTATTGGAAGTGTGAATTCGGACCCAAAAACCCGACATTTGACCACTTTAATCCACCAATTTGCTGACAACCCCATCCTAAGAGATTTTGGGCCCATCCCAAGTGGATTGGTGCCAAAATCAAGTTCCAACGGTGGGCGGCCCACTTGGGCACCCCACACTTTTTAAGTTTCATTCTAATTTGTTCTTTTGTCATTTGTTCATATTTCATTTCATTTTATGTTGTCTAGATAGTTCATATGTTTGATTCCATAATGTTTTGATCAGATTTCATCATGTTCTCGTTGCTTTTGTTGTCCCACTAACTTGCAGGTAGCGACGCCAAATTCCCGCTGATGGAGGTCAAATTGGGAGAATCCGACCATCTGGGTCATCCCAAAATGCCCCCAATTAGCTAACCCCTCTGTTTGTAGGTCATTTGGAGATCCCGAGGTGTGACATTTGAGTGGCATCAACTCGGCATTTTAACACAGTCGAATTCGTCCTACCCGAGGATGAATTATAGTCGGATTCGTCCTACCCGAGGACGAATTATAGTCAGATTCGTCCTACCCAAGGATGAATTGCAGTTGAGTGCGAATTGGCTGACTGTTTCGATGGCAGTGGCCCTCTGGTAATGTTTTTTGGTCTCTGTCGAGTTTGCAGGTCATTTAGAGTCATTTTGTCTATCGATTTGGCTAATCTTTTACATGCATCTTTCATTAATTTTAGAGAACAAATGTTTCTTATTTGCAGCAGGTGCTACTAACATCTTTGTTGTTTCTTTGATCACAGGAGGAGCAGCAAAGGTTAAGGACTCATCAACACCAGCGGCGGCAACGTCTTGGCCCGCCCATTTCAAATGTGGGCACGCGAAAGGAGGAACATTAAGTCTTGATTGTAATCAAATTCATTTAACGCTCCTAGCCCCTGAAAAGGGAGGAGGCATCTTTGTAACCGAGATCAAGAGAGTTAAATAAAAGGGCTATGATTTCTCCATTTTCTTGTATCTCATTTCAATGCGTCTCTTTCATTTCATGCATTCTACATTTCTAGGACTTAAGCGTGTTTGATTTTGAATACATCGCAATTAGTGTTTCCTTCGCTCGAAATCTCGTGCTTTCAAATGCTTTTGGAAGCTTTGTAGGTGTAACCACTCAAGAAACCAATACTGGAAACAAATTTTACACAGCTCATGTAGCATGAGTTTGTTACAATCTCGATCATTATAAACAGGTGTGGCTATGTCCATGGTTCCTATCGATAGGCATTTCCAACCCGTGGTCACTCTAATCCTTGATGGAAATCGTGGCCATCACTGATGAAATTAGTAATGATGGTTGAATAATATTAGGTTACCCTAATTGAGTGGCTAGGACCACTATTGGATCTTGGAAATGTCCAAGATGTTTCACATGGCCTAAAGAGAAGTCCATATGAGTAGCCTCCTCAACATGATGTTTTTTAGGTATCTACAAATGCCCCTTTTTGGGATGCATTGTGGGAAAACACAACAATGAGAAATAATAGACAACCTAAATCCATATTGTAGGTTGATTGATGTTCATTGATCTGGTTAATGTTAGATGTCCCAATCATGGAAATGGCATGCATCTCTTAATCATTGCTTCAAAAAAGTTAAATAACTTGATTCAAGTACAACCTTTCACTTCAGTTTTACTTTATCTTGGAAATTGTTTAGTCATGAAGAGGCAAGGACCTACCTTTACAATTCAAAAATGTTAAGCATTTGTTTAATTAATTTTCTTGTTTTCTGCCCTAAGTAGGGGCATGATTGTTTTTGGTAATTATTTGAAGATGAATGCAATTAACATGATTAGGTGTTCAATTGTTGATTTTTATTATGAATGTTATGATTATGAATACCCCCTCAAGCAATGAGTCAATGATAAAAATGGAAAGTTATGAAAGCGACGAGTCGTTTGACCAAGATGACTCATTTGGACAGTTTAAGATGATTACTATTGTTTTAATGTGGGTTCTATTATAGCTATGATTTAAACCATTAATAGTAATTATACATCTCCTATCCCATGGAGTAGTCCAACCATAATGACCTTTTTAGGGAATCAAGATGATAGCGATTCATTTTAAGCATGTGACGAATCACTATGTTCGATGATTTGATGAAATTTCATAGAAGAAATGAAATGAATGCCTTGTTCCCGTGGAGCAATCTGGCCATAATGGCTTTCATGGTGATTGAAGTGAAAACATTTCAATTTTTCAATCAATAATTTGGTTCAAATTACCTTATGGTAATTTACTCATCTTATTGGATTGCATGGAGTGCAAGTTATTGCAACCACCAAGTGTATAGGGTAAATAACTGGATATGAGGTGCACTTGAAATTTTGTTTTATTTGATTTTTTGTGAAGTTAGTGATTTATAATGATTATAAATTGGTAGATATGCATTAATATATAATATGAAACTCCTTATGGTGAGAAATTGTGTGCATTGAATTTTTTTTTGCTATATATTAGACTCTGATAGCTTAGGGTTAAGAGCCCAATTTTCTTTTGGATATACAACCTCTATTGGATGAGGATGATTGGAGGTGGTTTGGGGCGATTAGCCTCAAATATATCATTAAATTTTTTATGATGATATTGGACCAGTCATACTTGATAGCCTTGGACCATCAATGGGATAACAGAACTAACACTTTCCATCTCCCCACTAGAGAGATGACGGTGATATTGGAGGATGTCTATCGTATATTTATAATTCCCATAGATGGTTGTACTATTGTTTCTTATCCTACTACAATGAGGGATACAATTTTTGAATGAGTATTTTGAGATAGAGTTGTGGAGGTGTTGGGTGATATAGATCATGGTGGGGTTCCTATGGAGTATTGGTATAGATAGGATGTCTTCTCTCGGTTCTAGGTGGTACTTATGCACATTATCTGTAATGTGCTACTACCCAACTCTTCAAGTGTAAGGTTCCCTTGGAACCTCCGATACATGGTGTAGGACCTGTTGTAGTGCGACATAGAGCATCCATTGATTATGGCATGGAGGAGCATATTTATGGCAATCTCTATGATGAGTGATATCATATTATGCAATGGGAGTGAGCAGGAGTAGGATGTAGCCTGCTACTACAAATCTAGGGGTGGGAGCACATCTACATAGACCAACCTAGTGGATTTCCACTATTTATAGATACCTTATATGATATAGACTATTTCTATATTATGAGGTGGCCATGTGATGTAGAGACTAGTCAGAGTCGTCCTAATGCAGGTGGAATAGACCACTATATCGAGTCTTTGATGGGATTACAATAGAGTTAGATTATATGGAGACCCTACCTTGACTATCTTGTGTATGATGAGGTAGGAATATACTTGGCCAGAGTGAGGTATGGTAGATGGCTCATGGGGCACCACAAAAGGATGACGAAGTACTTCCACTATGCTTGAGTTACGAGGTAGTTTAATATTGCATAGGATGTGCTAGAGGATTCAGTCCTCTATCACCATTGAAAGGTAGAGATACAACTTTCAAGGCAAAAAGTGATAGGGCTAACAGAGGAGGTGCTCTCCTATTTATGACACAAGTATAGAGAAAATCAGAACCATTCTAGAGTATGACACTTGGTGGATATCTTAGATATGGTAGGGTGGTGACAACCTAGGCATACATAGGGATGACACAATAGTTAAGGGAGGTGATGATAATGGGAAACGAGTGCATCGTAGGATGAAGGGTGAATAGGGAAAAGTAGTAATGACTATTAATGATCCCTAGGATGAGGAGGAGGGTGAGGAGGATACCAAAAATAATGAGGTATCATACCTATGGGCTTAGGTACATAGCTTACAGGTGTAGCTGCATGTAATTCAGAGGTATGTGATGGAGTAAGATACATCCCTTGCTACTATGTAGATTCAGTTGAGTGCAAGATGATAGCTATGGTGGAGGTATGCAAAGAAGAGGACTACTCTCTAGATTCAAGTGGATTTATCTCATATGGTGATGAATACACTACGATTACATCTGGTAGCTAAGACTACTGAGGTAGATGCTTTAAGGACATAACTATTATTTGCTACTACAAGTTAAGCTACACCTCCCACTCCAACCACTCAGGAGCTAACAACATCAAACCAAGATATGTTAGGATACTAATCCTAACTATTACTCTTATTATTAATTCACTTATTTATTTATGGATCATTATGTCCTTTCACCTCACAACTCTAGGTAGATACTTATATGCATTCACAAAGGTGTAAAACAATCATCAAGAAAATATAAGAAAATATATTTTATTGTTCCATTGGCAGGTTCACCTCCAATGCAAAAGTGATTCATTTATAACAGTGATTCTATCCATTTCCATTGTATTTGCATCTCATTTCATTTGTTCTTCATCCATCCAAGTTTCTAGGGACTAGGTTTCTACCATATGGTATCAGAGTCATCGTTCACCGTAACACTTTTCACTTTGTTCCTCATTAGTCATCATCCACCACTTGTTTACTGTGCCTTCATTTTTTCATCCCTTTAATTTTCCACATGACCAAAAGACCACCCGTAATACAATTTTTGATACTTATTCACCAACAAATCTCACCATTGGTAGCTAAAATATGATCATAAAGTTATAAACCTCACTCAAGCATCGCAAAGTCTGTTGTTAACACCGATGAATTAAACAGAGAAATAAAAGATTTTATGAAATTATATGGTGAAGACACAAGGAAAATTCTTTTTCAAACCTCTGTTGAAAGTCAAATTCAATACCAGGTTGAATAAAAAAATCCAAATTAGTCATTAAAATTTTGAAATTACAGTGCGACATCCATTTTCCTGTGAGGTCTACAAGTTTTCGACGAGAAATTATAAATTAAAATTTATAAAATAATTTTTTAATTAACTCTCAGATCATCGAAGATAAACTCTAACATCAGAATTCAAGTGACAATAGAGTTCTTCTTTAAACAAATATGGGATATTAGTCCCACATTGAAGAAGGAAAGGAAATTGTAAGATTTTTATATGCTCAAACACATAGAGGTTATCATGACTTAGGTCAAGCCCACCACCTGCAAACTGTTAAAAACCTTCCAACTACTACTAACCTCATTTTCTTGTGCCCCTTGCCATCACATCATGTCTCATGGTGTCGTCTCATGACTTAGCCCTCCTACTGCACCTCATGCTCTGCTCTACCCCCATTCTCATGTCGCTCGCTCATCGACTTCCACTCCATTGTTCATCCCCCTTAATCCACTCCCTCGCTCTTTGTGATGCTTAGACTCCACTCATCCTCCGCTCCAACTGCTGCTCAACGTTGCTTGCTTGTCCCATCTATCCTGACAGCTTCAACCCGTTCAAAATTTGAAATTCAAATTGTGATTGTTGTTACCCGCTCGTAAATCAACTATTGGATAGCCATTGATAATTCAAAATAAACCCCATTTTTTACAATTTCTTCCTAAAAATAAACCCCATTTTTTTAAATTGTTGTTAAATTGGCAAAAAAATTGCTAAAACTTTGGTGAATGTTTGCTAAACATTTGACAAATTTAGTTGCCAATTTTTTCTAAATTGCACTAAACACAAAATTAACCAAATAATCACAAAATTTAATTAATTTTGTAAAAGAAGACTTGCAAATTTTAAATCAGCCTTACAATTGCCAATGGTAGGAGATCACAGGACCCTATCCAAGATTTCATTCAGGAAATAAATCAATGAAAGTATGATCTTGCAAATAAAATTATAAAAAAAGACGATTTTCAGTAATGGAAGGATGAAAATACTATACCAAAGGTGGAATTTGAAAACAAGATAGCATAACTAGACTTAAAAATTGATGCCACTAACCACTCCATCAATATGGTACAACAAAATATGGCATTAATCCAAGTTTACCAATCTACCGGAGGACCAACACACCAAGCATTACTAGGGGGACCACAAACATCAATCCTACCTAGAACTACTAAAATATATTTTCTAAAATTTTAAGGAGGCAACCCCACCAATTGGGTCTATTGAGCTGACCAATAATTCTCCCTCTATCAGGTCCCTAAGGAATAGAAGGTTCACATCACATCCTTCCACTTGGAAAATATCACCATCTAATGGTATCAATGGTACAAAAAGAAAAATGACCCCCGTACATGGCTAGAATTTACAAAAACCTAATGGTACGATTTGGCCCTACTAAATTTGAATATTTCACGGGAGCTCTTACAAAACTTCGCCAAACCACTATTGTGCAAGAATACCAAGCTTAATTTAAAAACTTGGTAGATATTACATCAGGGCTAAATACCTCATTCTTCCAAAGTTTTTCCATCAGTGGCTTAAAGGAAGACATTTGATTAGAATTACAAATTCTCAACCCCATTGACATGATGTAGACTATCGTTCTAGCGCAAATGGTAGAAGATAATTTCAATAACTAACGTCGACTAGGAAGACCACCTATCATAAAATCATAGATTACTTACACCACCCCGAAACTTAATAGGGTCTTACCTATTAAATTAATAAGCCCTAAATAAATAAAGGAAAGAAGAGAAAACTGCCTTTATTTTCATTGTGATGAGAAATGTATCCCCAATCACAAATGTATTACGCAAAAACTATATATTTTGGATACAATTGATCATTGTGGTTCAAAAGAAGAAGATAAAAGAGGTGGAAGTGGTGTCGGATACACCTGAGGATAACACAAAAGACTCACCAGAAATATCTTTTAATGCCCTCGCTGGTTTCTCCTCCCCACAAACTATAAAATTCAAAGGGCACTTTAAAAAATAAAATCTCATTGTACTTATGGACTCCGACAACATGCATAATTTTATTGACCCAAGGGTGTCAAAACAAGCCAATTGTTTTATACATCCTTGTAATAGCTTTGAGGTCATGATTGGCAATGGAGGAAGGATTGCATGCAAAGGAAAGTGTCAAAATATTAAACTCGCTATGGGTGATTATAATATTAAAGGGTACATGTATGTAATGACCTTAGAAGGATGTGATATCATCCTAGGAGTACAATGGTTACAAAAACTCGACACAATCCAATAGGATTTTGAAGACTTATGGCTGAAATTCACACAAAAGGACCAAACATATACTATTAAAGGATTAAAATTAGACCTTTCACAAATCATAAGTTCCCATAGAATGGATACAAATTTTCATAAATAAGGGAAGGGTATGATTGCATAATTATTTTCCATCCAATCCACCAATGAAGAACAACCAAAAGTGCCCGAATTACAACTTCTAGCACACCATTCTCAAGTATTTAATGAACCAAAAGGGTTGCCCCCTCCACGTAGCCATGATCATGCCATTCAAATTCTTCCAAGGCATCAACCCCCTAATATCCGACCTTATCGATACCCTTATCTATAGAAAATAGAAATTGAAAAACTAGTACAAGACTTACTAAGGGTAGGGGTTATTAGACCCAGTGTGAGTCCTTACTCTTCTCCCATGTTATTAGTTCAAAATAAATATGGGTTGTGGTGTTTATATGTGGATTTCCATACCATTAACAAACTAACCATAAAAGATAAATTTCCCATCCTCGTCATCGATGAATTGTTATATGAACTTCATGGGGCAACATACCTCTCAAAACTAGATTTATTATTAGGTTACCATCAAATTTGAGTAAAGGAAAGTGATATTCCAAAAACTACCTTTCGCACTCATGAAGGGCATTATGAATTTATGGTTATGTCATTTGGTCTTACCAACGCCCCTTCTACATTTCAGAGTCTGATGAACCAGGTATTACACCCCTTCCTTCGAAAATTTATTTTAGTCTTCTTTGATGACATTCTTATTTACAATAAAACATGGGAAGAACACTTGCATCATTTAGACCAAGCATTGAAAACCTTGGAGGACAACCAATTATATACCAAAAGATCAAAATGTTCCTTCGGACAACAAAAATTGAATATCTCGGGCATTGTATCTCTAAAGAAGAAGTTAAAGTGGACCCCCACAATATTGAATATGTGAAAAATTGGCCTATCCCAAAAATCTTGAAATGCTTACATGGTTTTTTAGGATTAATAGGATACTATCATAAATTTATCAAATATTATGGCAAGATCGTAGCCCCTTTGATAGCTCTACTCAAGAATAATTCTTTTCTTTGGTCCTCAAAGGTTGACGATGCTTTCATCACCTTAAAAAATTCCATGTGAACCACTCCTGTGTTAGCCATGCTAGATTTTTCCAAATCATTCATTATTGAAAGTGATGCTCTGGGAGTAGGAATAGGAGTAATTCTCATGAAAAATGAAAGACCCTTGGATTTTACTAGCAAGGTATTTTCTAGAAAGAATTTGGCCCACTTCACATATGAAAAAGAGATGTTAGCTATTATTCATGCTATTCAACATTGGAGACCCTACCTTATCGACCAACATTTTATTATTCAGACTAACCATCATAGTCTAAAGTATTTTCTTGAGCAGCGCATATCCATGCTTGAACAAAAAAAGTGGGTTACTAAACTATTAGAATATGATTATGAGATCATAAATAAAAAATGAAAGGATAACATGGCCACCGATACCCTTTCTCAAAAATTTGAATAAATACCCCAATTGCATTGCCTTTCCTCTCCTATTCCCAAATGGATAGACCAGGTATCTTAAGAATGGTTTAACAATCCCACAACACAAATATTAATTCAACAAATACAAAAAACCCCACAAGAAAGCATCACTACTCTTGGAATAATAGCATCCTTAGGTACAAAGGGTGTATTCTTTTATCCCCTAAATCCTCATATTGAACAAAACTCCTCCATGAGTTACATGTCACAACTATTGCAAGACATTCTAGATTCCTCAAAACTTATAAAAGAGTGGCTAGATCCTCTTAATGGGTAGGCATGAAACAAGATATCAAAAATTTATGGATGAGTGTGAGACCTGCCAAAGAACAAAAGGAGAGATAGTAGGTACCCCTGGCCTTCTTCAACCTCTCCCCATCCCAACCAAAACATGGGCTAATATTTCCATGGATTTTATTAAAGGTCTTCCAAAATATGCTGGTAAAACTACTATTCTATTTATGGTGAATCGCTTGTCTAAATATGCTCATTTTTACCCCTTGGGCCACCCTTACATAGCTAGTACCATTTCCCAAATGTTTCTTGATAATATCTTTAAACTACATGGCATACCTTCCACTATAGTCAGTGATCGTGATCCCAACTTCACTAGCAATTTTTGGAGAGAATTATTTAAAATCCAAGGCACTCAACTTTTTATGATTTCTACTTATCATCCCCAAACCAACGGTCAAACCGAAGTTGTAAATACCTAGTTGGAAACTTACCTATGTTTTTTTATTTCTACTCAACCCCTTCATTGGGTTAAATGGCTTCCTTTAGTCGAGTGGTTGTCTAATACCTCTTACCACACCACCATTAAAATGATACCATATGATATGGTATATGATATGTATGTAATGCATTAATTTCATGTGGATGATCTAATGTAAATGAACCTGTATGCTTTAATAACTTAAAACATAATGAATGAATCTAATATGTGTTTAACAAACTAATGGTAGACACCACAAAATGTATGAAAACATGAATGAAAATTATAACTCTTATCATAAGAATAAATCATTTTAAACATCCATATGTGAGATGAGATAATGTGAGATGTATGGGCTTTCCATATAAGCTTCTATAAATTAAAATATATGCATAAAATAGTTAGTGGCCTTCTAAATATCACTGTTGATATCCATTCAGTATCTATCCTATTCTATAAACATCCTTTAATAAAAAAAAAATCATAAGTAAAATTGTGCATGATTTGATTATATGATTTGTTTCTATAAGGAAAATTTTGAGGTTTTCCATGAGACTCAAACACCCTCGTTGATTATTCAAAATTTGTATAATGACTACACAAGATTCTTGAAAGATAAAAGTTTGTTAAGAAGACCAAGATATTCACTATATCTATCTGTGCAAATGAATATATTATATGAGGCATAAGACTACATCATTTCCAGGTAGGTTTGACTCAATCCATTACTATAATGAGGATCACCATATGGTCATCATGATACCCATTTTGGACGCAGTTAGACTAGACTACTAGGTAATACAAACCACCTAAAGCTAGATTATCCATAAGCTAATATTGGTCTCTACAAAATAAGGTCACTAATGTGACAGACATATCTCCACGCATAAGGATACTCTATTTCCAAGTGGGTTTCATTCAACTAATTTTTGTAATGGAGATCACCCCATGGCAGTCAAATATTGATATTCTAGGAATTCAAGCTCATTACTCCCTTCTTTTATTTTAATTGCTTGGGATACTTGCTCATGCTTAGTGATGCTAATAATTTTTTATTTTACATTTTGTTTTATTTTGGAGCAAGGGATTTGTTTAGTGATGAAAATCACTATTTATTTTGATTTGCTCTGGGAATTTGGCTCATTTTGTGTAAAAAGAAAGGGATTTCTTTGGGTAGGGGGGAGCTTGTCCTTTTGCCAATAATCAGCACTCTAGACCATGCACATTATAAGTTGAGAAAGGAAAAACTTTTGCTTAAGGTGATCAAGATCACTTTGTAGTGTCATCCTTCCTTGTTCAAACAAGGATTGTTAATATTTAAAATTATGATAGGATTTTTAGATATACAAGGTACTATCAAAACTAGACCTCACCTTCGAAGGTCAAGATAGCTTTCTAAAAAATTTGAAAAGACAACTAGGAATGGTTGAATGAATAGAAAACCCTAATATATACATGATAGCAACTCATAAGATTTATGTTTTAAAACACATTTACTCACAATAAAAATGAATGATGATGACTATGAGGATGCATGATCGACATACAAACATGGTGTCATCTGTAAGAATGAAAACATGACCTATCCTAATGCAAGTGTAATGGATAAAAATTTCTAATGCAATGAAATTAATGGATGCATCTACTAAAATGCAAAAATGTAAATATTTTTTGTATTTTTGATGTTTTGAATTATTTTTGTGTTTTGTTGTTTTTTGATTTTTTGGAATTTGATGATTTTTAGGGAGAATGTGTGATACCTTATGTACCCCCAATGTGCATGTCACTCAATGAAAGTGAGGAAGGTGTGATACCTTAAGATTTCTCACTTTGCTTCATTAGTTGTGATGTGGATGGTGGGGAAGGTGTGCTCCTTGAATATCCCCATTGTACATGTCTCTCACTACAATGTAATTGGTCTGTTTAGGAAGAATGACAAAAATCAACTCTCGCTATTGGGGCATAGAACTCTATGAGGTACCAATGTTTTTATGGGGTAAAATAAGCAAACCATATGCATGGAGATCATTTCATTCTACCATTTCTTTGACCATATTCTTAGTAGCCACGAATGCCACACACATTTATATGGTGATAGATACAATAGAGGCTTTCATTGTGTGATCCAAGTTTAGGTGATATTGGTTTGAATTTTGATAATGTGATTGAATGTACCTCATATAGTTTTTGAAATAGGATCGAAGTAGTAATAAAAAATGTGACTACTCAGTGAGGTGGCTTGTTAGGCTGATGAGGCGGTGATTGACCTTGGGGTCACAAATGGGATGATGAAACATGACCTAAGGTGGGCTGAGCTAAGGTGGATGAACCATCTATGAGTGAGGTCTCCTTGTCAATAAGGTCTTGGATGATATTTTTAAACCCATAACAATTGTGAATTTCATGGCCCTCTATTTGATGATAAAATTAGAAGTGATCCTCTCTATAACCCTTAGGTTTCACTCTATTTGGGTTTGAAGGATGTATATCATGTAAGATAATAGCCTTAACTTCTTAAAGCTTCTAAAAATGGTTGACATGGACTCATTTAAAGGAGTTCAAATACGTTGTTGGTGTTTAAAGCATGCAAAAAATACTAGCTAATTTTAGAAAAGTGGTTGAGGTATAGGTATCATGATTGTTTTCTTAGATGGCTCTTCCTTATTTTCTAGTGTCAGGGATGAATCACTAACTATGCTTATTTAACGGTTATAAATTTGAAGTTGATATCTCTCAAGCATGTTTTGTATTGTGGTCTTGAAACCGTAACATGACTGAATGTCATAACCACTTTGTCTATGATATAGACAATATACCTTCTCCTTATATCCATGAGGTTTTTGATAATTCAGATCTAATGGATGAACCTCATGCAAAGTAATGCCTTTTATGGAACATAATCAATTAAAATTTGATATCATAGGTTTGGGTAATGGTGTATAAATATGCGATAATTGGTGTGATTAACTCGATGCTTGCTCTTGTTGAGGATTTTTTGTGGCTGCATCAGAGATGGTTGGATCTCGGTTGAGGTTTTTTTTATAGCTCCATACTTGTAAGTTGGTACATGATAAATTACAATGCGTCGTTTTTCTCATCCATTTGTGTCTTCATATTTTCTAAATGATCTAGCATGTGCTACAATTGATAAGGATTTTATGTGTATCGTTATTGACAGGTTTGGATTACAATCATCAACTAAAGGAGGTGAAAATTTTGGTGCCAAAGAACCCTTAGGTAAATACAAATCACAAGTCTCCTTTATTTGAGAAGATGTGGATGTTTCATGATGATCCATTTTAATAGTTGTATCCACATGCTCATTTTTGTGACTTCATTCATATTTATGTTCCACTTTATAGTGATTATCGGTGATAGCTTGAGTAACACCAGTTTGACGTGGGAGAAACACCCATTCTTTATCTTTTGAAGGTACTATGAGAAATGAATTAGGTGTGACTAATTTCAATGATGGTGGTACTTCTAATGTGACAATAGTATTTTATGGTACTGTCCATTATGTTGATTTATTTAGAGATGCTTGGTTCTCTATCTTGATATTGACCATTTCCATAAATTTGTGTTAAGATGTTTTGATATTTGGACAAGTTGTGGGTGGCTCCTCAACTTGTTGTGATTGTTTTGTTTCAGTTGTGAAAATTGATATTTTCTCCTCATTCTTAGGTATGAAGTTGTCTTGCATTGATCTAATGAGAGTGGATGGACACATATCCTTGATTGACCCCTTCAAATTTTCTCCCTTAAAATATTTTGATATTTTAAAAGGAGCATAAGGAGGAATCATTAATGAAGGCAAATATGTAATGGGTAATGATGGTTTAAAGCATGTTATAGCCGAATGCTTAATGATTTCATCTGCATGGGTATCATGGCATTTGCATGGTGCAAGAGGGTCATGTGGTTCATTGATCATCTTGTAATATTTTAAAGGATATGGATCGATGTGCACCACATATACTTGACCTTGATGTAAAAAATTGAGGCATTGAAGGACTACGGATGGAACACATTCTATATCTCTCATCCAAGGTCTGCCTAACACTATATTGTATTATATTTCATCCTTTAAAATGTGGTACAACATAGGCATAGTATTTATCCCAACATGTATAGGTAGGACTATTGTGTTGACTATAGGGGATGTAGCATTGTTAAAGGCTCTTAATGTGAATGTTCATTCTATAATGTGTGAAGGTCGAAGATTTAGATGTTTTAAAGCGGTGACAGTGATGATATTAATGGATGAACTAATTTTTATCAAAACCTACTTATATAGAATCTAATTGATACTCACTATGATATGCAATGGCAGATCAGGTTCATTATCAGAGATAGGCCTAATCTCTTACTTGTGAAATATGATCATGGGATTCTTGTATGATTGAATTGAATTCAATAGTTGTAAGGATTGTGATATAAGATTAGCTTTGACTGGATCAGGTTACTTTTTACTCCCTATTATGAGATTATTATGCCAATAAATCCCTCATTAGGTAGGGCTACATGCACTTAATTCACATGCTCTATTTGATTTTTCTAATACTCATGTTCGGGTAAAGGATATTTGAATATGCATATTTATTTATTATCAATTGCCAAGAAGCTATCTATTTACAATTAGATTTTGTCTAACATATTTTGTACCATTTTTTTAAATGAGATGCAATCTTGGATGTTGTGACAATTTTGTTGATGATATATACAAAATAGGTCTTCCCTATACCCTTTAGGTTTGAGGTGATTAGGATCAAGGGCTTGTGAGGCCTTTCCTCACATAAATGATTAAAAAGCAACACCAAAGATTCAGGCAATGGCATGTAATTGTGAGGTGTTCGACATTATCATTTTTTTTCTTGGTTCTCATTGTACTAATTGTAATGCACTAGGGGAGGTTGAGCCTAATAATTCAACTATTGTTGGATCATCTCCGCTTTTGGAACTGTGAATGCAAATCAAACAACACCAAAATATAAACTATGGAATTAAATAAATAATGTAACACATAAAATTGCACAATAAAAGTTTTATTATGTTGCCCATGGATCTTCAATGTTAAAATAAAATGTTCCCCAAATATGGGGTTGCAAAGCTTATTATGCTTGATACAATGATTAAAATACACTAGGGTTCTTTGAAACCCTAGTAAATAAATAGTGGTGATGTCTTCATGTTCGGTATGATCCCAAAAAATGTGAGTGGGTTTTCTTATATCCTATGCAGGACCACTCAAGCTTCAACAACTACCAATAAATATGATTCTTAGATCTACACACAAAAAATAACAAGAGTTAGCAATATCTAATAGGGCTCCACTGTGTGAGACCCTCAATAATAAAATTACTAAAAAAAAACGTAGTTGCAAAAATAATGTTGTAAACAAATCTAAGAATACTAAAATAAAATGCAATAAATAATTTACCTTGTCTCACACTGACTTTTTATCTTTTGATCTTTGTTGTTGTTGCAGAAAATGGTATGTTGTAGGCTTAAAATTTTTGCACTCCTTTTCTTTAGGCTAATGGATCTGCACCTCATAAGGGAATGGGAAAATGGTAAATCTACACCTCATATGAGAGAAACTTGAGTCATTTCCTCTTTGGTGATTTATCAATGGGTGTGGGTTCACCAGGAAGCATTTTGTGGTAGCTTCTGAACCTAGGTTGAAGATGTGTTTGATGAATTCATTTTAATTTCCATCACCTAGGTTGGCCAGAATGAAAATAAACTATTCTATATGCAATTTTAAAGACAACAAACAGAGAGATAATTAAATTCAACTAACAGAGTATTTTAAAGAAATTTGAAATGACTTACTCAATTCCAGATGTCTGATGAAGGTTCTGCTTTTGAAGTAGTCCAAAACGTCTGCAATTTGCTGTAATCACCTGCAATTCGATAAAATCATCTGCAATTGTGTAGGATCATCCGAAATCGGATGATATCATCTAAAATTAGGTGAAATCGTCTAACGATTTCATCTGAAACCTGCAACTACACAAGTTGATGCCAAAACACAGAAATATCACAAAATACATTCAAATCTATTTAACAGTATGTAAATGAGCATTTTTGATGACTTAGAAATGAATTTTCATATTTAATCAAGAATAATGACTTATACTAATAGGAAAAGGGATAACAAATTGTTACCTATTGACAACATGAGGTGAACACCAGATGCATTATAAATAATAAACTAATATAATGTAATTTAACTAAAAAAGGGGAGAAAATGCAAACTGTAGATCGTAATTACCCCCAAGAGGGCTGCAAACATGATCGTCTCTAATCTAGAAATATCACCTCCAATCAGCACAATATTGTCTGCAATCAGAATGAGATCGTCTCAAACAATTCGAGTTTCTTCTGACTGATGTACAATGAAAAACTTGCAAGTGAGCTGATAAAAATTATGAAAAATGATAGTGCCTGGGATGCTCTTGAAACTAGTAGGATTTGGGTTGTAGGTACTTGATCAGCCAGGGGGATTGCATTAGTAAAGAAAGGGTTTTATAGGTCTAGGAAGAAGTTAGAGGGTTGGGATTCATCCCAATATTGGGAGATATCCAGCGGGAGGATAGTTAACAGCCCCAATGCACTTATGCCCAAGTAAGTCAAGAGGTTGGAACTAAGTTGATTGTGCTTCTATTCTTGCAAATTTCTATTTTAGATGAAATCATCTGGACATTCATCTCTAGACAATTTCATTCAATTAGAGAGACTATATCATCAAATCGATGATGATATCATCCAACGGTCAAAATAAAGCCTATTTGTGGTGCAAAAATCGAGGCAAGCTGTTTAAAATGCAATTTTGAGGTAAATTTTGGATTTTTAACCTTATGATAAATTGACTGCACCATTTTTAGGGTGTTATATTTTACCCCCTCTTTAGCAATTTTTTTGAGAAAAATGTGTTAAAGAAGAGATTGTCACGCTTTACGAAAAAATAAAAATTTATTCTGATTTTTAGGCGACGATTCTAAATCGAATTGTGCAACTGATTACTGTGGTGCCCCTCCGATTTTTTAACCAAATCGGCCATTTGGTAAAAAATTTGGAAGAAAAAATTCTATTTTTATTATATAATTTTAAAAAAATAGGGTAAACCTAATTTAATTTTTATTTTTACTTTTTACTATTTCAGAGCTTTGCGATGAAAATATGGTGGAGACTGAGCATCGGGTGACTGCGGTGTGACAAGGGATGCAGGTAAGGATTTCTAACCTATCTTACAAATATTGTTAACTTTATTTTGAGACCATCTTCACTCGGGAAGGATAAAGGCGTAGATGTTGGGGAGAGCAGTGAGATGGAAGCTCTCTGGGTGGAGAATGCCCAATTACAGGCTCGGGTGTAGAGTTTAGATTTTGAGGTTGTACGGCTCAAGGCTTGGGGTGGAGGAGAGAGTGCGACAGAGCTAGCACTGTCTATGGCATAGACCACATTTTATCAGGGGATTTACTTTCAGATGGTACCTGAAGGTTCGAGGCATACATTAACTAAAGATATCGTGGGGCCTATCAGGTTAGGGTCATCCTCGAGGTCTTCATCTAGATTGACGACAAGGACCCACACTACTCAGACACCCATGGGACCACCGCCTCCACCTCATGGTGGTAGAGGAGATGAGGTTGAGAGCTCGAGGAGCTCTTTGTATTAGATGATATAAGATGTGCATATATATTTTTTGTGTATATCATTTTGGATGACGATTGAGTATGCCAAAGTGGATATTATGGCATATCAATCGAGTTTTGGTGATGTATATATATTTTTGATATATATAGATATATGGTTATTTTTGTGATATGTCTTGTGGATATTTTCCTAATGCTTTGATTTTTTTATTTGATTGATTTTTCATATAATCATGTTTTTTGAAAATAATTATAATTTTTGTCATGCTATAATTAAATGAAAAACTGACTTAACAAAGATGTGTCGATGAATTGATGATAGAAAAAAAGACTTTTAACAATAAACCTCAAAGGATATTGTCGTTGTTACATGACCATTTTGTGGAGTCGTCACTCGCTAGGTCATAAAGCTAATCCAAATATGAGGAAAAATATTGCTAAAAGTAAGGTGTGCTTAAGAGTCTGTCTTAAGGCTTTTGTAATGGTGGAAAGAGAGATTGGACATGTTTTCAGGATTTCACGTAATTTTATGCATGAAAAAAATTAAAAAGAGGATTTTCGCTAGGCATAACATATCTAAGTGTGATAGATGATTGAACAATTACCTAGAAATTATACCATCATCACGAAATTCAAGATGTTCAACATGATAAAATGAAATAGTAAATTTCATTCTTCTAAAGCATGATTTTGTGAAAAATATTTTAGTCATATTGTTTTGTGGGGTTTTTTTTTTTTGGAAATAAATTGGGAATAAAAATTTAGAAGGATGACTTGCGCTAGGCATAGAATTCCCAGTGTGGAATTATACCATCATCATGAAAGTATTAATGAAATTCTATTGCAAGATTTTTGAAGAGATTTTTGACAAATGAAATTTGACAATTGGAAAAATGTGTAATCTTGACATACGCTAAGCAAAATTCATAAGTATGAAAGTCAAATTCATAACAACCTAAAAAATAATGCAATCATAGAAAATTTGAAAAACAAAATAAGATATGTATAAATAAATAATTGAATGTTGAAAACTATTTAAAGTTTAAAATTTCGAAGAAATATTTTAATTTATTTCGAAGACAAAATTGAAATTTATCAAGAACCCAGTGTGTGGATATGTGAGTTCGTTACCCATCTTGATTTATCATAATGACACAAAATATCTCGAAGATCAAATGTGTGTGCTTTGTAATGTTCATCTACCAATTTTGAGTAAGGTATTTTGATGCAAGTAATTTGAATGAACCAATGTGTGTGCAAGTGAAGATTCATTAACCATGATTTTTATGCATGTAACCATACCAGACTACTATGTAAGTCAAGTCATCAAGAGCTAGCTAATCCACAAGAAGACATAGGTCTGTACAAAATAACATCACTAATGTGATAAACATGTCACCACGCCAAGAATTACCCAATGCCAAGCAAGTTGGGTACAAATCACCTGTTATGGGGTTTACCTAATGATTTTCGAATAATTGAGAATTCCATGGATTCAAGCTCATTCACCCTTGTTTTCTTTCAAAGGGTAGGGGGAGAAATTTTATTGCTTTTCTTGTTCTCTTTTATTTCTCTTTTTGATTCTTCTCTTTCTAATTTTTCTTGAATTTTTCTATGATATTTTGATTTTTTTGGGTTTCTACATTTTCTTGGATTTTAAATATTTCTCTTTTCTTTTTCTTTTTTTTATTTTTTTATTTTCTTCTTTTCTTCCTAGTCTAGGGATACTTTCCTAGCTTAGATGTGGAGCAAGGTATTTTTATTCTGGGTAGAGGTGAGCTTGTCCTTTTGCCAATTTTCAAGGATTCTAGACCATGTGCAGGATAGGATAGCAGGGGAAACTTTTCACTCAAAAGACCACAACTATTTTTTTTTTTTTAATTTACAGGGTGGAATCGATAGCCACCACGAATCCGGATAGGTTGTCTAGCTTTTTATGGCTGCCATAGTATTCTGCGTTGTCTGCCCCAAAATTTGCCACACAGATCTTCACGCAGTCTGCCCCTATAACCACCATGCCACAATCATTTTAAACCTTTTACGCCACTGAAAGCACCAAGAAAGGGACAAGAATTCAATTCAGCGAAGGAGACCACAACTATTGTGTAGTACCATTTTTTGAATTTACAACAATCATTTTAATATGTAAAAAGTGGACTTGGTTCAAATAAATAACAAGATCAATTCCCAAAACTCAAAATGTTATTTAATGCAACAATGGACTTTGATATAAGAGAGATTTATAATCATAGCAATAAGATCAAAAATAATTATTATGTGAGCTTAAAAGTGCATGGTTCAAGATGACTTCTAATTTATCTAAAATAAAGGAAAATATAACTGCAAAAATTTTAGGAACTGGTAATGCAAATAAAAACATGTTTTTGATGGTTTTAATTATTTTTGATTTTTGTTTGATTTTGAATTGTTATGTGGATTTCTTGAAATGAGAAAATTATATACAATTATATACAATTGATGGGATTTTTGATTTAAGCATAATATCGTTTGAGATGCATAATGTTCATGGGTTCCTTAAGATCATTTCCATCTAAGGTTGCCAATCGATATGCACCCGATCCAAATTTAGCAGTAATGATGTATGGTCCAAGCCAGTTGGGCTGAAATTTACCTTTATGATCTTGAGTGGCATTAATGTTCTTTTGATTTTTTTTAAGACTAGATTGCCAACTTCAAAAGATCAATTATGAACTTTCTTTGAATATGCTCGTTTGAGCTTGTTTTGATAAACACGAAGATGTTACAAAGCATTGATGTGTTTCTCGTCTAGGAGTTCCATATGACTAAATATGCTAGCACGATATTCACGTTGGGTTCACCAAAGAATGTAGGCTTAAAATTTTTACACTCCTTTCCTCTAGGCTAATGGATTCGTGCCTCAGAGGGGAATGGAAAAATGGTAAAGGTACACCTCGGATGAGAGACACTTGAGTCGTGTCCTATTTGGCAATTTTTCGATGGATGGTGGGTTCACCAGGAAGCATTTTGTGGCAGCTTCCGAAATTAGGTTGAATATGTGTTTGATAAATTTATTTTAATTTCCATCACCAAGGTTGGCCATAATGAAACTAAACTATTCTATATGTGATTTTTGCAATTTATATAATTTTTGTTTTTTTTTTTAATTTGTGGAAAACATCCCAAAATGGATGCCACTTTTGGGTAAGACCCAAGGAGGCAGGGGTATCCATTCCACCAAAAATACCCAAGATTCAGACCTGGCCTACCACCTTTGACATACTCAAGGAGTAAGCAAACACACAACACCAATTTAAAAATAAGTAAATAACAACAAAAATAATAAAATAAAATAAAAAACATGCTCCTTGAGTGTGTCAAAAACAAAAGCACAACCAAAAACACACAAAGATAAAAGAAACTACAACACAAACCACATAGAAAAACACAAGAACCACATAACAAAACATAAATAAGACAAAAACAACATAACACTACAAAGACATAATCCAAAAACAACATGAAAAGTAAACACAACCAAAACCTAAAAAAATAAAATAAAAATAAAAATAAAAAATAACCAAAAACAGACAATAAACAAAAAAAAAACATAGAAAACACACACATAAAAACACGAAATAACACAAACAAAGAGAAACCCAAGAACAAGAACGAAAAAAAAACAAGAGAAATAAAAAAAACATAAAAAAAAAAAACACAAAACAACAAAAACACATGAACAACAAAAAAAACACAAAGAACACAAAAACAAAACAAAACAAAAGAACCCACCCACCTTAAAAAACTAAACAAATAAAACAAAAAAGAAAAAAAAATTGAATATAATAATGACCTATCTAGACCAGAAGACTATTAAGGCAAGAATCAACAGAGGAAACAAAATAAAGAATAGAATGAGCTAGGGAATTAAAAAAATCTGAATGAACCAAAGAGAAGCAAAAAAAAAAACAAGAAGAAACTAGGTACCTTCAGAAGTAGAGCCATCCAAAGAAATGATAGAAATAAGAGCTTCCCTAATTTGAGAAGCCCACCATATAGGAGGGTGGCCATAACAAGTAAGATCACCTTTGTCCAAAGCCCAATTAGCTAAAGCATCAGCACTCTTGTTTTGATATCTAACCACATGATTGTAATCAACTTTCAAAAATCCCATCTGGATTAATTGAATCTTCTCAATAATTATTTTTATTCTCCAATCCACCTTATGATTCTTAGAAGGAGTCTTTAAGAGATTAATCATAAGTTGAAATTCAGACTCAACTAACATCTTTTCCCATCCAACCTTAGTAGCCTCCTGAAGGCCTTTGAGGATACCATACCCCTCAACAAGGTTATTGGAAAGAATACCCAAATTCTCAGCAAAAGTAAAAACCAGGGAGCCATCTGAAAGTCTACCAATTCCTCCCACAATGGCTTTTCCAGGGTTCCCTCTAGAGGCTCCATCAATATTGACTTTTCCAAAATCCTTAGGATGAGGTTGCCAATTTCTAGTCCTATCCATCTTACTAATACTCACATTCCCTTTAATTTGGTTACCCTTAGAATATTTAATATTCAATATTTGCATCACTTGATCCCATATTTGGTGGGATTTTTATGGGTGATTAAGGAGTTGATGGACTGATTCAACTAAGCTGGCTATGGTCTTTTGCAAAATATAGTGAATATCCTTCCTATCTTGATTAAAAATGTTGTTGTTCCTTTCATTCCAAATATTCCAAAGAAGAATGGTAGAACCCATCCAAACTAACTGCATAATAAAATGATCAACACCCTCTTGATTAGGCCAATCCCTCCAAAGTTTTTCAAAAGTAAAAAAATTGGACCATTGTAAGCCAAGTAAAGTGTCCATTCTCCTCCATAGCTCAGAGGCTAAAGTACACTCAATAAAAATATGGTTGATATTTTCTACATTCTCTTCACACATTTCACATCTAAAAGGACCATGAAAACCACGCTTCATAAGTTGCTCACCAGTAAGCACCCTACGATGCAATAAAATCCAATTAAATAACCTCACCTTAGGCCAAAGCTTTTGAACCCACAATCAAGAAAAGATGTCAGAAGAATGGTTGGGATTATTATGGCATACGGTCAAATAACCTTGAGCAACTGAATACTCACCCTTAGTAGTGGTGTTCCATCCAAAACAATCTTTTTCATGGGACCAAGAGAGGGATCTCATATGAAGGATGCCTTGGATATCTTGTCTTTGCATTTTTGAGATTTGAATAGGCTAGTCCTCAATAGGGATCCAATATCTACCAACCTTTGAATTACCAGTATGGTACCGACAATAATTATCCACCTTTATCCAATTAGCTCGGTGAAGCTCCTCCATACAAGGCCTCCAATCGAGAAACTGAGTTATCAAAGGCTTGTGACCATCCCAAGAATCTGTCCAAAAATTTGCCCGTTGACCATTATGAATGATCCAAAATAATTTTTTCTTTATCAAATCCTCACCAGTATTAAGAACTGCTAAAATGGGAGAACCTTTGGTAGTAAGTTGATAGCAAACAAGGTCTTTAGGACTTTTGTTCTTAGCTTATTTAGCATGGAGATTATTGGCCCAAAGAGCATTGGGGTTATGCAACATCCTCCAATATAATTTAGCAGATAAAGCTTTGTTGTTATTAATAGAAGACCAGAATCCTAAACCCCCTTCACTCTTAGGAAGACATATAGTATCCCATTTCACCAAGGCCCATTTTATTTTCTCCTTAGTACCACTCCAAAGGAAACGATGACTGATTTGATCCAATTCTCGAAGAATAGCCTTTAGGATATTCAAAATGGAAGAAACATAAATAGGAATAGCTTGAAGGACTGATTTTACCAAGGTGATTCTACCCCCAGAAGAAAGCCACTTGTTGGTCCACTTTCCATTTTTATTCTTGACTTTGTCCAACAACCAATTCCAATATTTATTTTTTTGCCTTTGAATATTTATGGGAATACCTAAATAAGTGATTGGAAGAGAGGTCTTCTTATATCTTAATTTATCCAAGACCATGGATTCCTATCTAGCAGAGTAGTGAAAGAAAATAACTTTAGATTTTTCTTCATTGATCAACTGCCCAATAGCCTTAGAAAAATAGCTAATAATTTTCTTATGAGTAATGATTTTGAGAACATTACATAAAGCAATAGATCTAAAAGTTGAGATATGATCAACCTCTTGAGCTTTTGGAACAAGATCTCTTGCAATTTATATGAAGACAGCAAACATAGAGATAATTAAATGCAGCTAACATAGTATTTTAAAGAAATTGGAAATGACTTAGTTTCGAATGTCTGATGAATGATATTGTAATCACAAGTTGGAATGCGAAAATTCACTATTCATTAATCCATTGACCAAAGTCAAAAAATACAAAGTATTATATAGTGTTACCTAAGGTTTTTGAGAGATATTTGGGAGAGAATAAATAGGGAGGAAAGAAAAATAAAATTAAGAGTCAAACTCCTATTGTCATCCATGTCGTCCTATCCTGCTGACTCGGTTGCCATCCAAGGGTAAAAGGGTAAGATCAAAGCTTACCATTGAAAACAAATTTTAACTTCAAACATTCTCCCCCTTAAATTTGAGAGTTCTAACTATACAGTATCTTAGCTTTATATATTAAGCTTTAGCCATACCTTTGGTTAAGATATCTGCAATGTTGTTCAAAGTGCTGCAATATTTAAGCTCAACTATCTATTGCTCCACCATGTCTCGGATGAAGTGATACTTCATATCAAAATTCTTTGATCTGCTATGGTGGATTGGATTGTATACCAACTAAATGGCACTTATGTTATCACAATACAATCAAGTTGGACCACTTTTACTTTCTCAAATTTCTTCAAGGACTTTTCTCAACCATAGGGCTTGAGTACTAGCATGTGTAATGGCTATATACTCAGCCTCAGTAGATGACAATGCTACAAAAATTTGCTTCTTGGAAATCCATGTGATTAGTCCTAACCCTAGACTAAAATAGTTACATGATGTAGATTTCCTATCATCTATATTGCTGCCCCAATCACTGTCATTGAAGCCAACTAATTTCACATAATTACATTTGTGGTAATGGATTCCAAAATCCAATGTACCTTTTACATATCTTAAGATTATTTTAGTTTCTTATAGATGTAGCTCAGATGGACTTGCCATAAACCTTGAAACTAGAGAAACAACATATTGAATATCAGGCCTTGTGTTGGTGAGAAACATCAGACTCCTAACCATGCTCCTGTAAGTGGTCATGTCAACCTTTGGTGCTCTGTCATCCTTTCTAAATTGAATCCCATGTCTAGTTGGAGTTTCAACTGACTTGCACTGCTCCATGGAAAATTTCTTGATCATGTCTTGAGCATACTTGTGTTGACATATGAATACCCCCCTATTTGATTGATGCACTTCCATGCCTAGGAAGTAGCGCATTAAACCAAGATCTTTCATCTCAAACTACTTCATCATGAAGTTTTTAAACTCCATATTCATTTTAGTGTTACTACCCATAAATATTAGATCATCCACATACAAACAAACTATGAGAATGTCTACTCCATGATTTAGGTAGTACAAATTTTGTTCACTTTTGCTTCTAGTGAATCCATACTCACTGAAATAGTTGTCAATGTGTGAGTACCAAGCTCTTGGTGCTTGCTTGAGGCCATAAAGTGTTTTTTTTAATTTATAAACAAGGTTCTATTTTCATTGTTCTTGAAATCCTTGAGGTTGTTGAACATAAACCTCCTCAGTAAAATATCCGTTCAAGAAAGCACTTTTCACATCCATGTGTTGAATGTTCCATCCTTTGTGGGTAACTAAGTTAAGAACTGATCTGATTATCTCTTGTCGTGCAACAGGAGAAAAAGTTTCCTCATAGTCAATGCCAAATTTATGAGTAAAACCTTTTGCTACTAATATCACCTTGTGCCTCTAAATGCTTCCATAAACATTGTATTTGGTCTTGTAGACCCAATTACATCCAACAAACTTTTTTCCTTTGGGTAGCTTTACTAGATCCCATGTATCATTATTTTTTATAGATGTTATTTCCTCTTCCATGGCTTTTTGCCATACATTTTGAGTACAATCCTTCTCATAGCTAGCTGGTTCTAGCTGTGCACTAGCCAATAAATAATAATTGACTACATATCCCTTAGGATTTTCAGAGTTATCATCCCCATACAATTGTAAATTTTCAAGTTGTTGCAAAACTATATTCATTTCACTAGCTTGGGTTCTAGTGAATCTTATCTGGAAATTTCGATCCAACATTTGAAAGGATGGATGATGTTGTAAAGTTCTTTTGCCTATTGATGGAGAGTCACTGTCAATGTCCATCGGTGAAGAACTTACTGATCTCTATGGAGAAGGACTTGGAGTGGCGGTTGAAGTACTTGATGTAGTACTCCTACTTGGGCTTGGAGGGGGTGGTGTGCCTTTGCTTTTCTTGGGAGACACCTACTGTACTTGTTGTACCTATGAATAATTTACATCTTGGGACTCATCATCAACAAAAATTCTTTGATGACCCCATTCTCCTCCTTCATCAAAAATTACATCCTTGGAAAGTACAATTTTTTTTAGTCTTGGGATTGTAGAGTCTATATGATTTTGTAGACTCACAATACCCTACAAATATACAAGCTTGAATTTTGGGATCAAGATTCTTCCTTTTCTCATCAGGAATGTGTGCATATGCTAAAGAACCAAAAACTTGAAAGTGCTTTACATTGATTTTTTTTCCATACCACCCCTCATAAGGAGTGATGCCATATAAACTAGAAGTTGGACTTCTATTTAGAATGTATATATTGGTTCTTACAGCATCAGCCCAGTACATATTAGTTAGATGCTTAGTCTGAAGCATCATTCTCACCATCTCAACTATGGTGCGATTATTTCTCTCGGCCACACCATTCTATTGTGGGGTATAGGCAGTGGTGAATTGCCTTTTGATCTCACTTGCTTTACAATATTTCAAGAATTGTTTTGAGGAGTACTCACCTCCTCAATCTGTCCTAAGATATTTTACAAAATACTCATTTTTTTTCTCTACATTGTTTCTAAAATCTATGAAGCAATCAAAAGATTCATCTTAATGTTTCAAGAAATAAATCCAACACATTCTAGAGAAATCATCTATGAAAATGAGAAAATAGGAATTTTTTTCGATACTCTTTGTCTGCATTGGACCAAAGATGTTTGAATGCACTAACTAAAGTGGATAGTTGGCTCTCCATTCTTGTATTTTGGAAACTTAGACCTTGAGTGCTTTCCCAAAGCACATCCTTCATAGACCTCCTTTTGTTCATTTATTTTGGGAAGTCTTGTCACCATAGCTTGAGAAGTTAACAGTTTCAAGCTAACGAAATTAAGGTGACCATATCACAAGTGCCAAAGCGACTTGGATTTTCTATAGCTACATTTGCAATTTGAGCTCCCCTGGCTCACCAAATTTGAGAGGGAATAACCGATTCTTGGTCATAGGAACCTGTGTGATGACACGATTACAATTGTTTTTATCAAGAATGATACATTTTACTTCATCAAAAATAAGTTTATAATTATTCTCCATCATTTTCCCAATGCTTAGCAGATTGTGTTGGAGCTTTAGAGTGTAGTAGATGTCATTCACTTTCTTTAGTCCTTATTTTGTTGGAACCTCCATGGTTCCAATACCTTTGACTTGCAAAGTTGTATCATCCCCTAATTTGATTTGGGATTTGTAAGTGGAATCTAGAGTAGCAAATAGATTTTCTTTGCCACTCATATGGTAGCAACCAGTATCCAGAATCCATGTGTCATTTAGATTTTGTTCTGATTGTCCATATGATAGAAAAATATTAGAGGTATCATCTTCTTCTCCATAATTTCCATATTGACTACTGCTGCCTTGAGAATATTTTGACCAGTAGTCACGAAAAAAGTGACTTGGCTTACCACAGTTTAAAAAAGTTGTTTTGGAATTGTCACTTCTTCATCCTTTATTTCCTTTTGTCTTGGATTTCCTCCTCAATTTTGGTTTCCACCTCTGTTCTGATTGCCTCATCTATTCGAGTTGCCTCCTATGTTTTGATTTCCTCCTTTGTAGTTGCCTCTGCCTCTACCTCTTCGCTGGACTCTGCCTTGACCATTTCCACATCCTCTTCTAGTATTTTCATTGGATGTGAAGGATTTATCATCGCCTCCATATCCGGTTGAAGGATATTCTTGTAATATCTCTTCATAAGATATTAACGACCCAATTAATGCATCAAATGTTAAAGTGGAAAGATATTTTGACTCTTCTATGATTATGGCTATGTGATTCCATATTTTAAGAAGTGTTCGTAACACTTTATTTACAATTGTTTAGGCTTAATTTCTTTGCCAAGAGTAACCATTTTATCAACTACTGCTTTCACTCTAACGCAATAGTCACCAAATTTTTTGTCTTCTTTCATTTTGAGATTTTCAAAATCTCATTTCAGTGTTTGAAGCCTCACTTGCTTCACTTGATCACTTCCCTGGAATCCATATTTCAAATCTTTCCATGCATCTTGTGCAGTTATACAAGCGGCTATTCTAGGGAATATACTCTTCTCCAATGTTGCTTGGAGATGATAAAGAGCAAAGGAGTTTCTCTTTTGTGCTTCTTTCTTTGTTTTATTATCTAAAACAATTAATGTTGTCCAGTCTGTGGGTTCAGTGTAACCCTCTTCAACTATGTCCCACAAACCTTTCCCTATGAGTAAGGTCTTCATTTTGATAGACCAATACTCGTAATCATATCCGTTGAATTCTGGAATAGGTAGATTGTTATGTGAGGCCATAGTTGTTATAAACTAAAACACTCTCTTTATTTCTCAATTACAATAAAGCACTCTGATTTTTAAAAGAAGGAATAAAAAAGAAGAAAGAATACAAATTTAAGTCAAATCTGACTTGATTCACTCTTTCATTGATTGCTTGTTCCTCTTGTTGTGGCGCTGCTATTTCTTGATTCATGAAATTGTCTGCTATCGTCACTGATAAATATTATCTTTGGTGATTCTGGTTCTAGAATTTCTACTGAATTATTGTAATGAGTATATTTAGATTCTTTTGGTGCAACTTCTATGGATTCAGATTGCTCAAATTTACTTCCAAAGGAGTTATCTTCAGAGTCTACCTCATACCCTGAGTCTGGATGCCTCTGGTGTGCTATTACTGCATTATGCAACTAACTAAACATAGTTTGTAAGCCCATAAGCTCTCACTTTTTCATCAAAACTTTCGGTGTTTTCTCTCACAAAAAGTGCACATAGGGCATGATAACAACCACTTGGTCTTATCATCAATGCCTCTTTACAAATTTCAGTTTGATCTTTTGTCTCTCTTACAAGGAAAAAACACTAAGCCTCTTAGGCTTGTTATACAAAATTTCCAGTTTGTATAGCCTTCTAGACTATCACAGTATGCTTTTACACTATAGTTTTTTATTCCTCGAATCAAGTGAAAAGCTCATTATTTTACAATAAATTACCTCTTAGGCAATGTCCAAAAAAAAATCTATATAGTCAATTATAATTTTAAAAAATTATATTTTTTAAGTTAAACAATAATAAAAAATATTGATTTAAAAAAAAAAACAATATATTTAATATTATTATTAAAATTATATAAAAAAACTTTTAAAAATTATAAAAAATTAAAAACTATATATATAAACAAAAATTATCTTTATATCTTTTTAAAACCTTATAAAATATCAATCCAATTGATCTCATGCCAATCCGAATCTGATCAACCTCATGCCAAAAGAGAAATTGCGTTGCTGGGTTTCAAATCCACGACGTACTTCCTGCCAAGTAGCACGCTCACCAAGTGCGCTACAAGCCACTTTGGACTTCAAAAACACCTTTGCAATATAAGAAGACTATGGGTATTGATTTTAAATAAAATAAATATATTTATTCATCCCACATGCAACAGGATTTGGGCTGCGAAGGGATTTAAAATATCGAAGGCGCACAAAGGTCTTTGATTGCCTTTGGGCAATCAAACCTTACCCTTTTGCCTTTGTTGGTAAAATTCTCTTCTACCACGTTGTCACCTCACGTCTGCTTGCTATGTCACTGTGTCTGCCACTTGTTCGTCATGTCACTGCTTACTGTATCTACCACATCACTACTTACTATGTCTACCACTTGTCTTCCTTGCTATCTGCCATGTGTCCCCCTATGGTTCACTCATCACGTTTCCACCTCTGGTTTGCTCTCCATGTATTTTCCTCTGATCTAGGTTTCATAAAGTCGCCTATCAATCACTTGGGCAATCATGCTTGGTATCCATTGGTCAGCTGGTCAGCCTCGAACTATGTGCTCTCTATGGGCCTCCTCTTGACCTTGAATCGATTCGCATTCTACAGGCCCTATCGACCTCCTCGAGATCCATGCCTCTTGTATGCTCACTCATGTGGGCCTCCTCAACCTCCTTGATATTTATGCCTTACTTGTGGGTCTCCTCAGGCCTCCTCAGGATCCATGCCTAGCTTGTGGTTAAACTCTAGACACCCTTCGCTCTGATACCAGATATTGTAATCACAAGTTGGAATGAGAAAATTCACTATTCATTAATATATTGAACAAAGTCGAAAAATACAAAGTATTATATAGTGTTCCCTAAGATTGTTGAGAGATATTTGGTAGAGAAGAAATAGGAAGGAAAGGAAAATAAAATTAGGATTCAAACTCCTTCTGTCGTCCATGTCATCCTATCCTGCTGACTCGATTGTCATCCAAGGGTAAAAGGGTAAGGTCAAAGCTTACCGTTGAAAACAATTTTTTACCATTTTACTGTTTTAACTTCCAATAATGAAGGTTCTACTTTTGAAGCAGTCTAGAACGTCTGTAATTTGCTGTAATCGCCTGCAATTTGACAAAATCATTTGTAATTATTTAGGATCGTCCGAAATCGGATGATATCATTTGAAATTAGGCGAAATCGTCTAACAATTTCATTTGAAACCTGCCACTCCACAATTTGATGCCAAAATACAGAGAAATATTGCAAAATATAGTAGAATCTATTTAATAGAATGTAAATGAATATTTTTTGGTGACTTAGAAACAAATTTTTAGATTTAATCAAGAATAATGGCTTATACTAACAAGAAACGGGATAACAAATTGTTACCTATTGACAACATGAGGTGAACACCAGATGAATTATAAATAATAAACTAATCTAATGCAATTTAACTAAAGAAAATGGGAGAAAATACAAATTGTAGATCATAATTTCTCCCAAGAGGGCTGCAAACATGATCGTATCTAATCCAGCAAGATCACCTCCAATCAGCATAGGATCATCTACAATCGGGACGAGATCACCTGAGATGATTCGAGCTTCTTCTAACTGATGCACAGTGAAAAACCTGCAAGTGAGCTGATAAAAACTATGAAAAATGACAGTGCCTTGGATGCTCTTGAAACTAGTAGGATTTGTGTTGCATGTACTTGATCAGCCAGGGGTATTGCATTAGTAAAGCATGGGTTTTATAGGGCTAGGAAGAAGTTAGAGGGTTGGGATTCATCCCAATCTGGGAGATATGCAGTGGAAGGATAGTTAATAGCCCCAACACACTTATGTCAAGGTAAGTCAGGAGGTAGTGATTGTGCTTCTATTCTTGCAAATTTTTGTTTTAGATGAACTTGTATGGATGTTCGGCTCCAAACGATTTCATTCAATTAGGGATGATATCCTCAAATCAATGACAATATCATCCAACGGTAAAAACAAAGCCTATTTGTGGCCCAAAAATTGAGGCAAGTTGTTTAAAATATGGTTTTGAGGTAAATTTTGGGTTTTTAACCTTATGATAAATTGATAGCATCATTTTTAGGGTGTTACATATGCAAATGCCCTAGCGACACCTGAGGGATCATAGGACTATAGAACTAGGATTGTGAACACCCATAGGTTCTTGGTGATAGTAGGAAGCACCTAGATGCACTCGAGGATGTCAGGAAGCACCTAGTGGCACTCAGGGATAATAGGAAGTACCCAAAGGTGCTCAAGGAACTCGAAGGAGCATTCTAAGGACTGAAATAGAAGCTGTAGAAGTATATTTGGTTCATGCAAAATAGGTGGCAGTGGATACGAAGGTGACAACAATGGATAGGAATGATGGTAAGGAGACTTTAGACTTCTTAAGACAAAAGAATTAGGGATTCCAAAAGCTCCATGGATTCAGGCACTTAGGAAATTTAGGGCTTGGAACTTAGGGGTTGAGTCATAAAAATAACTCCTCTTTATAATCCTCCCTAGGGCGTGTTAGAGTTTCAGTGACACAATTTTTGTGGTCAAGATTAAAACATGATGGAGGGTGGATATTGAATCTGGGCATGTGGAATGGATTAAGATGGATGAATGGATGGGATTAGATCATGATGGATGGCTGGGATTAATTCATATAATATATATTTATTTATTAAATATATATAAATAACATATATAAAATGTTATTATTTAAATATATATTCAACAAATATATATAAATAATGGGTAAGTGTGGCAGGAAACTATGGATGGATGACAAGTGGCTAGATTTTGGTTTCCATAGGAATTTTTATAACCACTTGGTTTACAGGTGCTGGTTTGGCCTGATGATGGTTGTTGTTGCGTTGGTTCTTGTTCCAATCCTTTTTACAGAGCTTCAACTCATCCTTTTTGGACTTTAATATCTTCTATAACTTTGGCTTGCACCAAATACGCCTCAAATGTTGAATATTATTGCAAATTAAGTAGCAACAAAATATGTTTAGCATAACTCTTTGTGAATAGTTGAGTTAGTTAAAATACATGAATGGTGAATGGGAGTTTGGACATAATATTCCATCATCTATTCATATAGTCTATAATCGGCTCATCATCATATTGATGTAAAATTAACATGTCAGAAAGGTTAGCATTCTTCTTGACATCAAAGGAAAAGCGTTCAAGGAAAGTGTTAGCTAGTTGTTCAAAGCTAGTTATATTGTGCCTTGGGAGCTGATTGTACCATTCAAGGGCAGCACCCAAGAATTTAATTATGAAGGTTCACAGCAATAAGGCATCATCATTTTGCACATGGAAACATAGGTTCATAAAACCATAACATGTTCCTATGCATCCTCACCCCCCTTAAATTTATCCAATTTTGGCATTTTGAAATGCTAAGCATATGTTGGACTTGGCACTAATGGATTGAGGAGTTGGTTATGAATTTTGCTTAGTGTGGGCTTCTGATAAGCTGCACCTTATTTCTCGAGTGACTGAAGCCACTTGGTGAGCACTTTGTATGCTTGATATGAGGTGATATCATCCTACTAAAGAGGTCTTCAAGGAGCAAGCGGTGGAAGGTTGGGATTGATTTGGTTTATTGTAGTCATCGACCAAGTCCACAAAGGATGGTTTAAGATACATTGCTCCTGATCATCTCACTTTATTTTCTCATTTGGTTCATATTCTAGCATATTTTGTGCTAGTTACTATTGTTACCAAGAAATATGTTGTGAAGTGCGATGAGTGCGAGTGTTTTTTTGCCTATCAAGAATCTCTTGGTGAAACGGATTATGTCTCTAATTATGTTACTACCTATACTCACTAAGTGAAGGTAATTCTTCTTGAGATGACCTATTTAATCGTTCTTCATGTTCCTTTTTCTAAAGGATTCTTTATTCTCTTAAGTGATGCTCATACAAACATAGGTGATGCAACCTTTGTTGTTTTACGTGCTTTTGATCTAGGTGTTCACACTCATCATGTAAATCCTCCAATTGGGCTTGGAGTATTTGCTCTCTCTACTTTACGTTAGACCTAGGCAGTCGATATGCTTGATCTATTGTGTAAGATCATTGGATTCGTAACTTTGTGTGAGGATTTGTATTGGTCTTAAAATGTGCAACAAGGTTGGAAACCCTCTCCATCAATCAATTGAGGTTGCATTGATACCATGCTCAACCTTATGTTTAGTACTATCATGAGTGGATGGGGTTGTAGTATTACCATCATGATCAACCCTATGTTTAGTACTACATATTCACTATGCACACTCTTTGAACAAGAATGGATAGTCAAAGTGGCCCTATGGGTTGACCTTCCACCATCCTGATCTATTAAATCAAGTTGATGGGTTTTTATAGTTGGTTAGGATGTGTACCTCTTTCACCAATACTTTGGAATGATATGAGATATATTCCATGCTCAGAGCGATTTGGAGCTCTGGTGGGTATGCGAGTGTTCGCAACCCCTCTATTTTATCCCTCATGGGGAAGGTTTTTTCTATTACCATCATGTGATGATTGGGATCTGGAAACACCCTTGTCTTGATCACGAGAATATCATGTATCAATTCTCCTAGGTGGGGTTTCTCAATGAGATCCCCTATGAGTAGAGTTATCTTCTCTAAGACTAATTGAATGTCGTTCATGTATATTTTGGGTAGCTGGACTAACTCTAGTGCGGTTTATGCCCTTTGGCGCATTGGCCACTGCCTTAATCATATGTTGAATGTGGCTCCATGTAGTGACCATAATTATATGAATTATCTCATATGTAAATTTTAAGAAACAAATAAAGTAGACAAAATGATTATCTCTTTTAAGTATTGCTTTGTGTTTCCTAATAACTGGATTGTGTGTTTTTGATGTTTTGTGTATAGTTCCACTTTCTCATACATGTTTTAATATGGTTGATGTAACTCTTAATTTGTTAAAATATTTTCACCTATACGCCCACACACACATATTCGATGGTGAAGTCTAGATTGTGAATCTCATCAGACTATGGAGATGAAATCCATAGTCGATAGGGGGACATAGATCCTACCAATCCTCACACAATATGATAGGGATAGTGATATACCTTCTGAAGAAGAGTATGGGATATTTTTCCAAGCTGCGATGGTTCTTGAAGTTGGCCTTGGCCATGAACAGGTTCAAAAAACTCTCAATATGCAATCCAACCAAGTGGTAATGACATCCACTATTTGTCTTGATCAATTGGTTGTATTTGATATTTCAACTTAATTGATGTTTAAACTTGAAGCGTGATGTGTGCATGTGTTTATTTTACTTTAAACAAAGGAAAATATGCATCAAGCAACACACCATGATATTTCAACTACATGCATGAAAATAATATTTTAAATTTTAGAAATGATGCATGTAAAAGACGTTTTAGATTCATAAAATGCAATGCATAGTTAAATGGGATAGCCTTTTAGTAGGTTACAAACATGCAAATTCTTTCTCTCGGCCACACCATTCTGTTGTGGGGTATAGGCAGTGGTGAATTGCCTTTTGATCTCACTTGCTTTACAATATTTCAATAATTTTTTTGAGGATTACTCACCTCCTCGATCTGTCCTAAGATATTTTACAAAGTACTCATTTTGTTTCTCTACATTATTTCTGAAATCTATGAAGAAATCAAAATCTTAATCTTAATGTTTCAAGAAATAAATCCAACACATTCTAGAGAAATCATCTATGAAAGTGAGAAAATAGGAATTTTTTCCGATACTCTTTGTATGCATTGGAACACAGATGTCTGAATGCACTAACTAAAGTGGATAGTTGGCTCTCCACGCTTGTCTTTTGGAAACTTAGACCTTGAGTTCTTTCCCAAAGCACATCCTTCATAGACCTCCTTTTGTTCATTTATTTTGGGAAGTCCTATCACCATAGCTTGAGAAGTTAACAGTTTCAAGCTAACGGAATTAAGGTGACCATGTCACAAGTGCCAAAGTGACTTGGATTTGCTATAGCTTCATTTGCAAGTTGATCTCCCCTGGCTCACCAAATTTGAGAGGGAATAACTGATTCTTGGTCATAGGAACCTGTGTGATGACACGATTTACAATTGTTTTTATCAAGAATGATACATTTTCCTTCATCAAAAATAAGTTTATAATTATTCTCCATCATTTTCCCAATGCTTAGCATATTGTGTTGGAGCTTTAGAGTGTAGTAGATGTCATTCACTTTCTTTAGTCCTTATTTTTTTGGAGCCTCCATGGCTCCAATGCCTTCGACTTGCAAAGTTGTATCATCCCCTAATTTGATTTGGGATTTGTAAGTGGAATCTAGAGTAGCAAGTAGATTTTCTTTGCCACTCATATGGTTTGAGAAACTAGTATCCAAAATTCATGTGTCATTTAGATTTTGTTCTGATTGTCCATATGATAGAAAAATATTAGAGGTATCATCTTCTTCTCTATAATTTCCATATTGACTACTGCTGCCTTGATAATATTTTGACCAGTAATCGTGAGCAAAGTGACCTGGCTTACCATAGTTAAAGCAAGTTTTTTCGTACTTGTCACTTCCTCATCCTTTATTTCCACTTCGTCCTGGATTTCCTCCTCAATTTTGGTTTCCACCTCTATTCTGATTGCCTCATCTATTCGAGTTGCCTCCTATTTTTTGATTGTCTCCTCTATAGTTGCCTCTGCCTCTACCTCTTCATTGGCCTCTTCCTTGACCTATTCCATGTCCTCTTCTAGTATTTTCATTGGATGTGAAGGCTTTAATATCGCCTCCATAGCCGGTTGAAGGAGATTCTTGTAATATCTCTTCATAAGACATTAACGACCCAATTAATGCATTAAATGTTAAATTGGAAAGATATTTTGACTCTTCTATGATTATGGCTATGTGATTACATCTTTGAACAAGTGTTCATAACACTTTATTTACAATTGTTTCAGGCTTAATTTCTTCACCAAGAGTAACCATTTTATCAACTACTGCTTTCACTTTGACGTAATAGTCACCAAATTTTTCTTCTTTTATTTTGAGATTTTCAAAATCTCGTTTCAGTATTTGAAGCCTCCCTTGCTTCACTTGATCACTTCCCTGGAATCCGTATTTCAAAGCTTTCCACGCATCTTGTGCAGTTATACAAGTAGCTATTCTAGGGATTATACTCTTCTCCAATGCTGTTTGGAGATGATAAAGAGCAAAGGAGTTGCTCTTTTGTGCTTCTTTCTTTGTGTTATTTTCTATGACACTTAATGTTGTCTAGTCTGTGGGTTCGGTGTAATCCTCTTCCACTATGTCCCACAAACATTTCCCTATGAGTAAGGTCTTCATTTTGATAGACCAATACTCGTAATCATATCCGTTGAATTTTGGAATAGGTAGATTGTTATGTGAGTCCATAGCTGTTATAAACTAAAACACTCTCTTTATTTATCGGTTACAATAAAGCACTCTACTTTTTAAAAGAAGGAATAAAGAAGAAGAAAGAATACAAATTTAAGTCAAATATGACTTGATTCACTCTTTCATTGATTGCTTGTTCCTCTTGTTGTGGCGCTGCTATTTCTTTATTCATGAAATTGTCTACTACTTTTTCTTCATCGTCACTGATAAATATTATCTTTGGTGATTCTGGTTCTAGAATTTCTACTGAATTACTGTAATGAGTATATTTAGATTCTTGTGGTGCAACTTCTATGGATTCAGATTGCTCAAATTTACTTCCAAAGGAGTTATCTTCAGAGTCTACCTCGTACCCTGATTCTGGATGACTTTGGTGTGCTATTACTATGTTCTACAACTGACTAAACATAGTATGTAGCCCATAAGCTCTCACTTTTTCATCAAAAAATTTGGTGTTTTCTCTCAGAAAAAGTGCACATAGGGCATGATAACAACCACTTGGTCTTATCATGAATGCCTCTTTACAAATTTCAGTTTGATCTTTTGTCTCATTTACAAGGAAAAAACACTAAGCCTCTTAGGCTTGTTATACAAAATTTATAGTTTGTATAGCCTTCTAGACTATCGCAGTATGCTTTTACACTACAATTTTTGATTCCTCGAATCAAGTGAAAAGCCCCTTCTTTTACAATAAATTACCTCTTAGGCAATGTCCAAAAAAAAATTATATAGTCAATTATAATTTTAAAAATTTATATTTTTTAAGTTAACAATAATAAAAAATATTGATTTTTATAAAAAAACTTAAAAAAAAAAAACAATATATTTAATATTATTATTAAAATTATATAAAAAACTTTTAAAAATTATAAAAAATTAAAAACTATATATATAAACAAAAATTATCTTTATATATTTTTAAAACCTTATAAAATATCAATCCGATCGATCTCATGCCAATCTGAATCCAATCAACCTCATGCCAAAAGAGAAATTATGCTTCCGGGTTTTGAACCCACGACGTCCTCCATGCCAAGTAGCGTGCTCACCAAGTGCGCTACAAGCCACTTTGGAAGTCAAAAATGCCTTTGCAATATAAGAAGACTATGGGTATTGATTTTAAATAAAAAAAATTAAATTTATTTATCCCACATGTAGCAAGATTTGGGCTACGAAGGGATTTAAAATATCGAAGGTGCACAAAGGTCTTCGTTGCCTTCAGGAAATCAGACCTTACCCTTTTGCCTTTGTTGGGCAAATGCTCTTCTACCACGTTGTCACCTCACATCTGCTTGTCATGTCATTGTGTCTGCCACTTGTCCGTCATGTCACTGCTTACTGTATCTACCACATCACTACTTACTGTGTTTGCCACTTGTCTTCCTTGCTATCTGCTCACCATGTGTTCGCCTATGGTTTGCTTGTCACATGTCAACCTCTGGTTCGCTCTCCATGTGTTCACCTCTGATCTGGGTTTCATCAAGTCATCTTTCATTCACCTAGGGAATCATGCTTGGTATCTGTTGGTCAATTGGTCAACCTCAAACTACGTGCTCTCTACGGGCCTCCTCTTGACCTTGACTTGGTTCACATTCTATGGGCCCTATCGACCTCCTTGATATCCATGCCTCCTGTGTGCTCGCTTTTGTGGGCCTCCTTGATATTCATGCCTTACTTGTGGGCCTCCTTGGGCCTCCTCGGGATCCATGCCTAGCTTGTGGTTAAACTCTAGACACCATTCGCTCTGATACCACATATTGTAATCACAAGTTGGAATGCGAAAATTCACTATTCAATAATCTATTGACCAAAGTCAAAAAATACAAAGTATTATATAGTGTTCCCTAAGGTTGTTGAGATATATTTGGGAGAGAAGAAATATGAAGGAAAGGAAAATAAAATTAGGAGTCAAACTCCTCTTGTCGTCCATGTCATCCTATCCTGCTGACCCGATTGTCATCCAAGGGTAAAAGGGTAAGGTCAAAGCTTACCGTTGAAAACATTGTTTTTACCATTTTACCGTTTTAACTTCCAACAACGAAGGTTTTGCTTTTGAAGCAGTCTAGAACATCTGCAATTTGCTATAATCACCTACAATTTGACAAAATCATTTGCAATTATGTAGGATCATCCGAAATTAGATGATATTGTTTGAAATTAGGTGAAATCGTCTAACGATTTCATTTGAAACCTGCAATTCCACAAGTTGATGCCAAAATACAGAGAAATATTGCAAAATATAGTAGAATATATTTAATAGCATTTAAATGAACATTTTTGATGACTTAGAAACAAATTTTTAGATTTAATCGAGAGTAACGGCTTATACTAACAAGAAAAGGGATAACAAATTTTTACCCATTGACAACATGAGGTTAACACTAGATGCATTATAAATAATAAACTAATCTAATGCAATTTAACTAAAGAAAATGGGAGAAAATGCAAATTGTAGATCGTAATTTCTCCCAAGAGGGTTGCAAACATGATTGTCTCTAATCCAGCAAGATCGCCTCCAATCAGTACAGGATCATCTACAATCGGGATGAGATCATCTGAGATTATTCGAGCTTCTTCTAACTGATGCACAGTGAAAAACCTGCAAGTGAGCTGATAAAAACTATGAAAAATGACAGTGCCTGGGATGCTATTGAAACTAGTAGGATTTGTGTTGCAGGTACTTGATCAGCCAGGGGGATTGCATTAGTAAAGCATGGGTTTTATAGGGCTAGGAAGAAGTTAGAGGGTTGGGATTCATCCCAATATAGGAGATATGCAGCAGAAGGATAGTTAATAGCCCCAACACACTTATGTCGAGGTAAGGCAGGAGGTTGGAACTAATTTTATTGCGCTTCTATTCTTGCAAATTTTTGTTTTAGATGAATTCGTCTAGATGTTCAGCTCCAATCGATTTCATTCAATTAGGGACGATATCCTCAAATCGACGAAAATATCATCCAATGGTAAAAAAAATCCTATTTGTGGCACAAAAATTGAAGCAAGTTGTTTAAAATATGGTTTTGAGGTAAATTTTGGGTTTTTAACCTTATGATAAATTGACAACGTCATTTTTAGGGTGTTACATATGCAAATTCCCTAGCAACACCTGAGGGATCATAGGACTATAGAACTAGGGTTGTGAACACCCGTAGGTTCTTGGTGATATCAGGAAGCACCTAGAGGCACTCGAGGATGACATGAAGCACCTAATGGCACTCAGGGATGATAGGAAGTACCCAGAGATGCTCAAGGAACTCGAAGGAGCATTCTACAGACTAAAATAGAAGCTGCAGAAGTATATTTGGTTCATGCAAAATGGGTGGTACTGGATACGAAGGTGACAACAATGGATAGGAATGATGGCAAGGAGACTTTAGACTTCTTAAGACAAAAGAATTAGGGACTCCAAAAGCTTCATGGATTCAAGCACTTAGGAAATTTAGGGCTTGGAACTTAGGGGTTGAGTCATAAAAATAACTCCTCTTTATAATCCTCCCTAGGGCATGTTAGAGTTTCAGTGACAATTTGTGTGGTCAAGATTAAAACATGATGGAGGGTGGAGATTGAATCTAGGCATGTGGCATGGATTAATATGGATGAATGGTTGGGATTAGATCATGATGGATGGTTGGGGTTAATTCATATAATATATATATATATATATATTAAATATATATAAATAACATATATAAAATGTTATTATTTAAATATATATTCAACAAATATATATAAATAATGGGTAATTATGGCAGGAAACTCTGGATGGATGACAAGTGGCTAGATTTTAGTTTCCATAGGAATGTTTATAACCACTTGGTTTACAGGTGCTGGTTTGGCCTGATGATGGTTGTTGTTGCATTGGTTCTTGTTCCAATCCTTTTTACAGAGCTTCAACTCATCCTTTTGGACTTTAATATCTTCTATAACTTTGGCTTGCACCAAATCCTCTTCAAATGTTGAATATTATTGCAAATGAAGTAGCAACAAAATATGTTTAGAATAAATCTTTGTGAACATTCAAGTTAGTTCAAATACATGAATGGTGAATGGGAGTTTGGACATAATATCCCATCATCTATTCATATAGTCTATAATCTGCTCATCATCATATTTATGTAAAATTAACAAGTCAGAAAGGTTAGCATTCTTCTTGACATCAAAGAAAAAGGGTTCAAGGAAAGCGTTAGCTAGTTGTTCAAAGCTAGTTATATTATGCCTTGGGAGCTGATTGTACCATTCAAGGGCAGCACCAAAGAATTTAATTATGAAGGTTCACAAAAATAAGGCATCATCATTTTGCACATGGAAACATAGGTTTATAAATCCCATAACATGTTCCTATGCATCCTCATCCCCCTTAAATTTATTCAGTTTTGGCATTTTGAAATGATAAGCATATGCTGGACTTGGCACTAATGGATTGAGGAGTTGGTTATGAATTTTGCTTAGTGTGGGATTCTTATAAGATGCACCTTATTTCTCGAGTTACTAAAGCCACTTGGTGAGCACTTTGTATGCTTGAGATGAGGTGATATCATCCTCCTAAAGAGGTCTTCAAGGAGCAAGTGGTGGTAGGTTTGGATTGATTTGGTTGATTGTAGTCATCGACTAAGTCCACAAAGGATGGTTTAAGATACATTGCTCCTGATCATCTCATTTTGTTTCCTCATTTGGTTCATATTCTAGCATATTTGGTGCTAGTTACTGTTGTTACCAAGAAATATGTTGTGAAGTGCAATGAGTGCGAGTGTTTTTTTGCCTATCAAGAATCTCTTGGTGAAACGGATTATGTATCTAATTATGCTACTACCTATACTCACTAAGTGAAGGTAATTCTTCTTGAGCTGACCTATTTAATCGTTCTTTATGTTCCTTTTTCTAAAATATTTTTTATTCTCTTAAGTGATGCTCATACAAACATAGGTGATTCAACCTTTGTTGTTTTATGTGCTCTTGATCTAGGTGTTCACACTCATCATGTAAATCCTCCAATTGGGCTTGGAGTATTTTCTCTCTCTAGTTTATGTTAGACCTAGGCAGTTGATATGCTCGATATATTGTGTAAGATCATTGGATTCACAACTTTGTGTGAGGATTTTTATTGGTCTTAAAATGTGCAACAAGGTTGGCAACCCTCTCCCTCAATCAATTGAGGTTGCATTGATACCATGCTCAACCCTATGTTTAGTACCATCATGAGTGGATGGGGTTGTAGTATTACCATCATGCTCAACCCTATGTTTGGTACTACATATTCGATATGCACATTCTTTGAACAATAATGGGTAGTCAAAGTGGCCCTATGGGTTGACCTTCCACCATCCTGATCTATTAAATCAAGTTGATGGGTTTTTCATAGTTGGTTAGGATGTGTACCTCTTTCACCAATACTCTGGAATGATATGAGATCTATTCCATGCTCGGAGCAGTTTGGAGCTCTGGTGGGTATGCGAGTGTTCGCAACCCTTGTAGTTTATCCCTCATTGGGAAGGTTTTTTCTATTACCATCATGTGATGATTGGGATCTGGAAACACCCTTGTCTTGATCATGAGAATATCATGTATCAATTCTCCTAGGTAGGGTTTCTCAATGAGATCCCCTATGAGTAGATTTATCTTCTCTAAGACTACTTGAATGTCATTCAGGTATATTTTGGGTAGCTGGACTAACTCTAGTGTGGTTTATGCCCTTTGGTGCATTGGCCACTGCCTTAATCGTATGTTGAGCATGGCTCGATTTGGTGACCATAATTCTATGAATTATCTCATATGTAAATTTTAAGAAACAAATAAAGTAGATAAAATGATTATCCCTTTTAAGTATTGCTTTGTGTTTCCTAATAACTGGATTGTGTGTTTTTGATGTTTTGTGTATAGTTCCACTTTCTCATACCTGTTTAAATATGGTTGATGTAACTCTTAATTTGTTAAAATATTTTCACCTATACGCCCACACACACATATTCTATGGTGAATTCTAGATTGTGAATCTCATCAGACTATGGAGATGAAATCCATAGTCGATAGGGGGACATAGATCAAACCGATTCTCACACAATATGCTAGGGATAGTGATATACCTTCTGAAGAAGAGTACAGGCTATTTTTCCATGCTTCGATGGTTCTTGAAGTTGGCCTTGGCCATGAACAGGTTCAAAAAACTCTCAATATGCAATCCAACCAAGTGGTAATGACATCCACTGTTTGTCTTGATCAACTGGTTGGATTTGAGATTCCAACTTAATTGATGTTTAAACTTGAAGCGTGATGTGTGCGTGTGTTTATTTTACTTTAAACAAAAGAAAATATGCATCAAGCAACACACCATGATATTTCAACTACATGCATGAAAATAATATTTTAAATTTTAGAAATGATGCATGTAAAAGACATTTTAGATTCATAAAATACAATGCATAGTTAAATGGGATAGCCTTTTAGCAGGTTATAAACATGCAAATTCTAACACTCAAATTTAATAGTGGTCACCTATGTGAACAATATTCAACAATAGTGTCCATTGTGCATAGGAGTAGTCAGATCCATGGTCGCTAGTTTTTGGGATGGCTAATAGTAGAGGCCACTGTTCCTAGTAGTGACAGACAGTAAACAAAGATATTTTAAAAATTTTCTTCTAAATTTCTCTATGTTATATAATTAATTTATAAATTAACTTTTTAGAGAAAATACAACATTAAATAGGGAGATAACCACTTACAGGTAAGTCCTCATCCAAAGAAGAATGTCACAATCCGAATTTTATGTGTTTGTCCTGTGGCCACTAATGATTAGGGCAGAAGTAGTGTTGGTCATTGATGTTGATGGTGGTGGTGATTGTTAGTTGCTTTCGCTCAGAGCTACGAATAGGGAGGGTACCATAATTATCACCACTTGTAAAAGCAACAAAAACTATGCATCTAGTCTATTGCAATATTGTAACAAATTGAAAACATGAAACTATGTAATCATTGAGAAAATGAGATAAAAAAATGGGGTGCTATATTTTTATTAATCAAATAGCTTCGATTACAATACATCCATCTTAGGGATACCCATTTTGATACAAAATTACAAATAATGTGGTCCCAAAAAGGGTGAAGATGCACTCCACAAGGTCTTTGCATCTCCACTAATCTGATTATAGAGGGATTACTCTAACACCTTTATTTCTTGATGTCAAGAACATGGATCTTGAGGATGTGTAGCCCTTGAATAAACTTACAAAATATCAATAACAATGAAAGCATCTCGAAATAAGGCCCATTTTTTGATAGGTGCAAGATGTAAAAAAATGTATGAAATAATAAAAAAACAATTTAAAATAGGGAAATAATGTATAAAATATTGATAAAGACTGCTAATCTAGGTTAGAAATAAAATAAAATGTAGCTAATGATAAATATATGGACTAAAACAAAAGAAATGATATTCCAAATCGTACCCGCTAATGCTTATATCAGTAGACTCTGTTAGCCACTATCAACATCAACAGTGGCACCTATAAGCCACTATAAAAAATAGCGATCATGGAATAGAGGCTCTATTCTCTATTTGGGCCTGATGATGATCAATTTTAATGTTGAATTGATGTGCAAGGGTCAATTGTGACTCGAGATATAGTTGATTGTAAAATTAGATCATATGGATGGTGAATTGGTGAAGAACATCGGTATGCTTTCTCATCAAGATTCTAGGAACTCCATTTATGGATGCACATATATGTCATTTCACAATTGGGTAGCACTTCCCTACACCTCAAATGAATATTGAATCGCTTCTCAGTTTGACATAGTTTTGCTATGGCAATTTCATATGAAATATCTAGGTAAATTGGCAGCACTTCGTTGGGGAATACAACCAAACCTTTTTATAATTTTGAGATGCCTTAAAAAAAACTTCCTGAATCTGAATCCTAGATTATCCAAGATGCCAAGGTCAAGAATATGTTATGCTGGGGTAGTTGGATGGATGCTTTTATAATATTTGTAGGCACAACCGCTCAAGAAACGGTTATTGGCAACAAATTTTACTCAGCTTGGATAGCCCGAGTTTGTTACAAGCTCGACAGCTATCTATAGGCACAACTATGGCCATGGCCACTATCAATAAGTATAGCTAGCCTACGACCACTTTGATCATTAGTGATGACAATGGTCATCGCTGATGACATTTGCGATGATGGCTATATAGGACTAGGTTGCATTAATTGAGTGGTTAGGACCACTACTAGATCTTGGAAAGTTCTAAGATGAGTCACATGGCCTAAATATGATTACATATGGGTAGCCTTCTCAAAATGATGCATTTTAGATTTTTGCACTAAGTTAACTACAAGGTATTGGTTCGAGCAATTTCCAAAATTTGTAATAAATACTATAGTGTGCTTTATTAATCTCTTATAGAAATATTTTGAAATTCATGCATGATTATGCATTTTAAAATATTTTAAAGATGTACATGGTTCATGTAATATGGAAGGTTTATTTACTACCTTCTATGAATCAATATCTTGCGTTCATTTGGTATTTGTAAATATGGATTGCATTTGATTGTTGTATTTAGCGTTCATTGGAATGTTGACAAATCCAAATGAGAAAAGATTCAATTTGGTGAATGGAGTATTATGAAATAGATACATTGGAGAAAAAATAATGTTAAAATCACCTTGTTATATATATTTTAGTCGGATGATGTTTTATAAAAACCACGGGGGTATTATTTCCTTGCTTTTGGAATTGGAATTGCTTTATTATAAATCTTATGGAAAAATTATGATTGTTTAATTATCAAGCGTAAGCTTGTAATCAAAGAGAATGTGTGATTTTATTTATTGATTCTAAGTTATGATAAGATTAATGGTTATAGAATTCTAATCCTTGGATTCTAATCACATATGAATCAAAATATGGATTCATATCATAGTGTCATAGTTTGATGGGGCTCACATGAAGGAGTCACGGTACTAAGATATGTACTAGGAACATAGAACTGTGTGAAAACACTCTTAAGAGATGATAAATGATTTCTTATTAATAATGTACCATGTGTGGTGGACCCCTTTAAGGGAATATAAATAATCTTAGGTAGCTTGAACTAAGACAAAGGATAATAAGAGTTATGAATTAAATAAATAATTGAGATATTAATTAGAGAGATAGTACATGTTGTATGTTTCCAAAAGATATATAATTTCTTATTAGAAGCAAAGACATTATGAATGTATTTACTCAATGTAATGAAACAAATAATTTTTATAAATAAAATATAGGAATACTTTTCAATTATGGATTTTCCCTTTCGGGTTTTCCCTAAGATAAATAAGTTGTTATGTGATTTTATGTGATGAATTATTTTCTATGTTGATCTATGGTTTTAAGGATGAATTTTGTTATGATTATAAAATTAATTAATTAATAAACGAAGGCTTATATCTCTATGGCTATGTTATGATTATTTTATATTGGTCATGTAAAGGATGTTGAAAAATATTTCTGGGTTCTTGGTTATGAATACTGCTTAATAAAACTAATTAATGGAATTAATTTATGCATTACAAATAATGGAAATCCTTTCAGGGTTTTACGTTCAAGAATTATGTTGTATTTTATCCATAAAGAATTTACTTGAGTTAGGTCTGAGGTATAGACCAATTGGTTCAACCAAAGCCCGTAAGGGGGGTGGAGGTCCAAGGTTAAAATATCAGGCCTCATTGGACTGAACTCTTGTCCCTTTCCTAGTGCTTTTAGTGGTGTAAAAGGTTTAAAATTATTATGGCATGGTGGTTATAGGGGTGGATTGCATGAATATCTATGTGGTGGCTTCTGGGACGAACAATGTAGAATACTATGGCAGCCATAAAATCTGAACGACCTATCCAAATTCATGGCAACTATCGATTCCACCATGTTAAAAAAATGAATTTAATTGAGTTGATTGTAAAACCTTACTTGGTAAACCTATTATAAGTAAGTCAAAATAAATGAGTAAACTACTCTTGAACTAATGTAAAATGACTTATGCTTGAAATACTAACTCATCATATTGATGAGAGGGATAGTAAAAAACTACTATGCTTAGTTTATCTACATAGAAGAACTTATGTAGGTGAAGGGATGAGCATACCTTTTCAAATGATATAAAAGGGAATGGTTTATATCTTTGAAAAATATATAAAAAAAAATGATAGCTATCACATAGAATACTTAGTACACTTGCATGGAATGATTTATGCAAGGATTAGAGATGGGTGTATTCTAGTCGACCTTACAAAAGGGTCCTTGTTTAGTAGGTTGGAGACAAATATCCATAAATAGATTTATAAAAATATTACATTATTTTGGGTTGTGATATTTGTTATCAGAGTGTGGTTCATAGGAATGTACATTTTCTCACATACAAATAAGAAGGTGGTGTGTAATAAGAATACATACCCATATAAGGGTTATACTTTCCATGAATAGACTTTGTTATAAATAAAACCCATCTATCTAAGTTAAGTAACTAGGTATAAAGTGAATAGGAGAGTCATGTTGTGAAGTAATCTTGACCTAAATCCTACTATATATCCTGTGTGTGGCCAAGGAAAATATCACCAAAGAGGAGAAGAGGAAGAGTTGCCCCATCAGTGAGGCACACACGATAGAATAATGTTGAAGATAAAACACTAGATGTAGGTGTGGAAAATTCTAATAGTGAGAGGAAAGACCTCATAGCTATGATTGATTTGCTTTATGAACAAATGGAAATATAGAAGCAATTGCTAGAAGCTATAGTAAATTGGGATTCACAAGCTTGGAACTCTAGAGTGGGATAGGTGAATGAATCCCTTTTAGAGGCACACCATGCTAGAATTTGACTAGAGGTAGAATTGGGTAAGGATATGAAACATTTAAAATATTCGAAGTTTAATGGAGAGGAATGTGGTGACGTAGCTAAATTTTGGTTGAAGGATATAGAGAGTTTTTGTAATATGAAGAACTATTCCACCAGGACTCGAATTTCATATGCCATCTTGTACTTATAGGGTGTTGGTTTAGATTGGTGGAAAACGTTTAGTGAGGAAAAAGAAATTAAGGCTGTAGTTGATATAAAATGGGATCACTTCATAGTAGATTTTAAAGAAAGGTTCCTCACTAAAAAAATTTATACTAATAAATTTGAAGAATTCACCAATATTAGATAGGGAAATAATTTGGTGGAAAAATCTTACTAGAAGTTTATTAAGCTATTGAAATATGTGCCTGCATATAATGAGAAAATTGAGGTTCATAAATTTATACTAGGAGCATATCCCAAGGTAGGGTATGAAGTGAACATGCGATAGCCTAGTACTCTTTAGAAGGCCTATGATCTGACCAAGAAAGCTAAAACTTATCTTAATAACTACTTTGACTATGAAGAGTTGTCTGAATAGGGCAGAGAGACACTAAGAAAAATAAATAGTGCATGCTTTATGAAATGGGAAGAAGAGCAGGTAAACAAAAGCTTCAATAGGCATGACAGAGGAAGTGACAGGAAGTAATGGAAGTTTAGGATAAGGTTTTTAGGAAATAAATGTAACCCTAACAATCATCATAACAATAATAATAGACCACCACTATAGAGATAGCCCAACCCCCAATTAGCAATGGAAGTAGAAGAGTGACAGAAGAAAAAAATACACCTAGGACCCAAGATAGGATGTTTTGGATGTGGTGGACTGCATTATGCCAATAATTATCATCTAAGAGTTGGACCAAGTTTGAAAGGAAAGGAACTGATATATAAAGAACCTGCACACAAGGAAGTTGCACACAAGATTTATGTAGTGACAAGAAATCATAATATGGAAGAGTAAGCCATTCCTCTATTAATAAAGAGTAATATCTTTGGTAGAAATGTTAAAATTCTAATTGATAGTGGTGTTATAGATAGCTTTGTTTCCACTAGCTTAATTATATCAGAAAGGCTAGGAATCTTGGCACATGGGTAGAAGTTCGAGTATGGTTTAGGATAAACCTACTTTGTAAATCAGTGCTATCCCATGGTGGAAATTACCCTACCTAGTGGTACGGCCATTGGATGCCTGTATGTAGCACCATTACATGATTTTAATGTGGTCCTAGGAATGGACTAGTTATAAGAACATAATACTGTGATCAATTTCCAAGATAGATGGATCTAGTATATGGAATATGGTAGGAAGATACAAAGGGTGTATAGCCTACAAGGTATTTTTCAAACCTAGATCATCTCAGTAATTCAAATCAAGAAAGAAATCAAAAAGGAAGGAATAGTTTATGTAGTTACTTGAAATGAAATAGAAAAAGAAAAGAAAGAAGAGGTGTTTGGAAAACACCTAGTACTTTAGGAATTTAGGGATGTATTTCTAAAAGACTTACCTGGATTACCTCCAAAGCATGAATTTGATTTTACAATTGAGCTTCAAAGTTCAACCTGGAACAAAGCCTATACATAGGTATCCTTATATAATGAATCCTATAGAGATGTAGGAGTTTAAAGTGTAGCTACAAAGGTTGTTGAAGGGATTAATTAGACCAGGTGTGTCACCATGGGGTGCATCTATTTTATTTATTAAGAAAAAGGATGGTTCCTTGTGACTGTGTATAGATTATAGGATGCTAAACAAGGCAACCTTTAAAAATAGATATCATCTACCTATAATTGAATATCTCTTTGATCAGATTACAGATACCACTATCTTCTCAAAGATCAATCTAAAATCGGGATACCACAAATTGAGGATCCATGAAGATGATACCCATAAGATAGAATTTAAAACTCATTATGGACACTATGAGTTTACTATCTTGCCTTTCGGTCTAACGAATGCTCTAGAAACATTTATAAAATTGATCAATAATATTTTTAGGAAGCATTTATTCTTGGATGATATTACAATATATTCTTGGAATAAGACAGAGCACAATAGACATATTAGAATTATGTTGGAGTTATAAAGAAAGAATAAGTTATACAACAATCTATATAAGTGTAAATTTTGTGTGTTAGAAGTGTAATACTTAGGGCATATTGTATCAAAAGTAGGGATCGTAGTGGATCCTAGGAAAATAGAAGCTATATTGGATTGGTCGTTGCCCATAAATATGATGGAAGTTTGGATTTTTATGGGTTTGACTAGATACTATAGGTATTATGTGAAAGGACTAAACCAAGATAACTACTCTAATAACTAACCTTCATAGTAAGGGAAAAGAGTTCAAGTTGACAAATAAATATGAGGGAGTTTTTTATTTGCTCAAACAAAAACTCACTACATCTCCCATATTGAAGATACTAGACCCTTAGAGTAGTTTTTCTATATGTATAAATGCATCATTGGAAGGTTTGGGAGGAGTTCTCTCATAGAATGGAAACTAAAATGACATGAGGTTAACTATGCAACCCATGATCTAGAATTGGTAGTGGTGGCATTTAATCTCAAGAGTTGGTGACACTATTTGGTAGGTAGACCCTTTGAGTTGAGGACAAAACATTAAAGTTTGAAGTACATATTTACTAAACATTTTCTAAATGCTAAGGAGAGAAGGTGGATGGAATTTCTCATCAAATATGATTTTGGCATTGAATATATTAAAGGGAAGGAAAACAAAGTCGTCAATGCACTCAGTAGGAGAAGACACCTAGTTGTATTAACTCACATTCATGTCAATTTGATAGAATAAGTAAAAATAATGTAGCATCAATATGTGTATTGCAATCAAATTTAGGAGAGTATGGAAAGGAAACTTGATAAAAATAAGAAATTTTGTATCAAGGATGGTTTCTTATCCTATAAGGATAGGGTAGTAATTCCTGAGGCCAGTGATCTGAGAAATATGATCATGAATGAAGCACATAGATCTTTGTATTCTACTTACCCAAGAGGGGCGAAAATGAAGGATAATATATAAAAAAAAAATCTACTAGCCAATAATGGAGAGGGACATAATTGAATTTATTGCCCAATGTCTTGAGTGTCAAAAAGTAAAGGCAAAAAATAGACATCCTACATAAATAGTAAGCGATTTCAATGGATTTTATTGTACGTTTAACAAAAACTATATTCCAACATGATGCAATCCTAGTTGTGGTCGATATAATGACCAAGGTTGCATATTTTATACCTTGAAATACCAAGGATGATGTTGTGGTTATGGCTAATATATTTTCCAAGGAGATATTCAGGCTTTATGGTTTTTTGAAAGTTATCATTTTATATAGAGACTTGAGATTCACATTCGTGTTTTGGTAAGATTTACATAAAGCAATTGGCACTAGGTTAAACATCAGTTCTAAATAACACCCAACAACCAATGGGAAAACTGAAAGGGTGAACTAGGTGTTAGAGGATATGCTTTGCATGTATTGTATAAATCAAAAGAATCAATGGGAATACTATCTACACCTAGTAGAATTTACCTACAATAATGATCACCACTCGATCTTAGGCATGCCTCCATTCAAATCTTTGTATAGAAAAATGTGTAGGACCCTGTTAACTTGGGATAATCCAAAGGATCGGGTTGTGCTTGGAATAGATATGGTTAGGGAAATGGATCAAAAATTAAGGATGATTAAGGAAATGCTCAAAGAAGTTGTGGATCATCAAAAATGTTATGTCAATCTTAAGATATCACCAAGAGAGTTTTCAGTAGGTGACAGGGTGTTTCTGAGGATGAGACCAAGAAAGAGTTCTATTAAATCTATAAAACTAGATCCTTGTTTTGTTGGACCATTTAAAATTATAGAAAAGATCAGTCATGTGGCATATTAACTTGCCTTACCACCCAACATGTCAAAAATTCATGTCACCTTTCACATATCTTTGTTTAGAAAATACATTGCTAATCTTGATCATGTGTGGGATTTTTCTAAATTGCATATGGCTGATACGAAGGCTATAGAGGTTCCACTAGTAAAAATCCTTGAGTTCCATTCCAAATTGATGAGGAAAGAAACACTGGAGCAATGCAAAGTCTAGTGGGACTGTTACTCTAAGAGAAATGCTACTTGTGAGAAAGCAGTAGATATGTAAAGACACTTTCCATTCCTCTTTGAAAATGCTATGTAATTAATATTTTAAGTTTATATTATTTAAAATATAGAGGATTGTGTTAAGCCTAAGGAGGGTAGGATGTCATGACCCTCCCTTGGCAGACTTTTTATGTGGAAGTATTTATGTTTTGTTGTGTTGTTCCATTAATGTTATGTTTTGTTATCTGATGATTGGATATGGAAAACATACATTTTATGGAAAATACTATATATATTATTAGTTGCATGATTAACTATTTCTTTTTTAGTTTATACAAAACATACTTGGTTTGGAAGAGTATGATGTTGCTCCTAGATTTATATCTTTACAATAATAGGATCTCTCATGGGTAGAAGGAAATAATATCCACCTAAAATGGAATGGATGAATATGATGTAGTGATTTACTTACTAAACAACTCGAGAAATAGGGATAAATGTCTTCCTCATGCAGTGCATACCATAATTTGCATGAGTTAGATATATCAAATTTTAGTTGAATGTGATTGTTGCTTGTTAACTTATTTGTGATGTGATTTAAATTTAAATAATCTTCTCTAGATGTGGCTATTTTGATATAATAAAAATTCATTGAAAAGAGAGTTATATATGTTGGTATATTGTTGTATTTGTTTTATGATATGAGGGAAAATATCTTTAAATTATTAGTATTGCTCTCAAAATCAATAGGAAAAGATTATCTTTATGCTCGTTAGAAACCAAAGATAATTATGTTTTTTATTATATATTTAAATATGAATGGAGGATATATTAAACACTCCAAAGGTTGAATCTCTTTATGGGAATCCAATGACTTTGATTCAACCAGTCTAGTTGTGCTACATTATGATGGTTTAGTTTTAAGGAATTATGATGATATTTAAGACTTCATGGAATTTACCTTGCAAAAAAAAATATCTTGTTGGTTTGAAACTATTTCTTAGTGCATCGAAGTATGAGGATGCATGCATAGAGGGAAAGAGGAACACATAACTCACGAACGTGGGACAGTAGGAGGAATATAAAAAGGAGGAATTAATAAAAAATAGGTGAGAAGGAAATGAGGATTTTTTGGGTTGATGATAAGAACTTTATGAAGAATGAATGAATTAAAATTTTTAGGTAGCCATCTGGTTATTTGTTTAATATTTCGATGTCATTGTTTTTAATGGTAAATTCTAGACTCTAGCTAAATTGGCTATGGAAAATTGCAGATGTATCTACTTAGTTGAAGCTTTGTTTTTAAGTCTTAGGGACAAGACTAGGCTAAAAAAAAACCAATTTGTAGCTTATTATTGTATTAGGGTTGACAAATATCTAATAAAATTGGACTTGACCTGTTTGTGGGACAATCTAGAGGAAACTGCTCCAAGGATACGTGTTGTGTTTTGGAATTTTTGGCTTGGGGAGGCTTATATTTGTGGTGGAACTAAGGAGAATAACTCCTGTTGAAGTTATATTATGGTCATGAGTTTTATAACATATAAAAGCCTTAGGACTAAGTAGCAATTATAATTGTGCATGTAGGAAGTTGGATTTAGCTCCTCATTTTCAAAATAGAGCTTGTGAGCACATTTATGTTAGTTTTGTGTTGTAAACCCATGTGTATAGATGAGGAAAGAAAATTGTTAGCTATTCCTATTTTAGTAAGGCTATAAAATGTAGTTCCACAGTAAGCATAACCAAAAATAGGGTGGAATATAATACCAAAGACTTCAATTGCAATAGTGTTTATGCTTAACCCGATATTGTTTGGTAGGGAGACAATTTAGATATACCCGAGAGAGAGATAAATGAATGAGTTTTATTTCCTATCGGTAAAAAAAATTGTATGTCCACATTAGCATCTATCAAACCATTTGTGTTGTGTTGTCATATAGGATTAAACTGATTGCATAATATTACCTTTTACATCCTTCCTATCAGAGGAATGACCAATCTAAGTTAATTGAAAGATGTTGATTCAGATAATTTCTAGAATTAATGATAAATTCCTTAGTGTGTTTTATTAATATCTTTTAGAAATGTTTTCAAATGTGTGCTTGATTATGCATTTTGAAATGTTTGAAAGACGTATGTGGTTTATATAATATGTAATGTCTATTGCCTACCTTCGACTAATCAATAGTTTGTGTCCATTTGGTTTTTGTAAATATGGCTTGGATTTGACCATTGTGTTCAGTGTGCATTTGAATATTGATAAATCCATATGAGAAACGGTTCAATTTGGTGAATGGGGTATTATGAATTGGATACGTTGGAGGAAAACTAAAGTTAATAGTACCTTGTTATATATACCTAAGTTGGATGACATTTTATGTAGACCATGAGAGTATTATTTCCTTCCTTTTGGAATTGGAATTGCTTTATTATAATTCTTAAGAAATTATGATTGTTTAATTATCAAGAGCAAGCTCATAATAAAAGAGAATGTGTGATTTTATTTATTACTTCTAAGTTGTGATAAGATTAATGGTTGTAGAGTTCTAAGCCCTAGATTTTGATTACATATGAATCGAAATATGGATTCATGTCATAGTGCCATAGTTCCATGGGGATCATATGAAGTAGTCATGATACTAAGTTGTGTAATAGAAACATAAAATCATGTGCAACCACTCTTAAGAGATGATAGATAGTTTCTTATTAATAATGTACCATGTATGTTGTGGTGGACCCCTTTAAGGAAATAGAAAGAGTCTTGGGTAGTTAAAACCAAGGCAAATTTCAATGTGAGTTATGAATTAAATAAATAATTGACATATGAATTAGAGATATAGTACATGTTGTAATTTTCAAAAGATATGGAATTCCATAGTAGAAGCAAAGACATTATGAATATCTTTACTCAATGTAATGAAACAAATAACTTTTATGAATAAAATAAAGGAATACTTTTCAAGGCTTGTTTTTCCCTTTGGGGTTTTCCCTAAGATAAATAAGTTGTTATGTGATTTTTAGTGATGAATAATTTTCTATGTTGCTCTATGGTTTTAAGGATGTATTTTTTTATGCAACTTGAATTAAGTAATGAATCAATGGAGGCTTATATCTCTATGGTTATGCTATGATTAGTTTATATTGTCCATGTAAATGATGTTGAGATATCCATGTGGGTTCTTGGTTATGCATATTGCTTAATAAAACTAGTTAATGGAATATGTTTATGCATTACAAATAATGGAAATCCTTTCAAGGTTTTATGTTCGATAATTGTGCTCTATGTTATCCATCATAAATTTACTTGAGTTGATTTTAAAACCTTACCTGGTAAAACTATTATAAGTAAGTGGAAAGAAATGAGTAAACTTCTCTTGAACTAAGGAAGGGAAAATAACTTATGCTTGAAATACTTGCTCATCGCATTGATGAGAGGGATAGTCAGAAACTACTATGCTTAGTTTGCTTACTTAGAGGTACTTATGTAGGTGAAGGGATGAGCATACCTATTCAAAGGATAGAAAAGGGAATGGCATAAACCTTTGAACGAAATAAAAAAATGATAGCTATCACATATAACACCTAGTATATTTGTATGGAATGATTTATGCAAGGAGTAGAAATGGGTGTATTCTAGTCGACCTTACAAAAGGGTCCTTAGAAGGCTAGAGACAGATGCCCATAAATAGATTAAAAATAAGTTGTGTTATTTTGGGTTGTGACTATTGATCCTTCAATAAATACACCATCTATTCATCATCAATGTACATCTAGACATAAGTATTCAAATAGTCAATTCCTTTCATATAAGACAACCTTAAAGGCATAAGTCATATCTTGTGGTTACTATCATATGCATACCTTGTATGTATCATCATCAATGTGTTTCTTGTTGGTTAGATGGATATTACCATGATGATCATCAATGCTCTTTCCAATGGATAAATGAGTAGTATCAAATAAACCATCAATATCCATGCTCCTTATTAAATGAGTAAGCTCATACAATGAACAATTATCATGACCATGAGTAATCAATTAATCTCATAGCAACCATCAATATCCTTATCTCCTATTAAATAAAATATCTTAGAATAACCATAAATGCTCTTTTCCATTAGTAGAGGAGTCTTGTCATAGTAAATTCTAATAATTTTTCATGTAGGCATAGGAACAATATCCCATGTTTGACCCTCACACTCTATTGGCTAAAGTGGACTCATATGCTTCAAGAAAGTCATTGCTAGTATGCCCATGACAATTTCTATTGATATCATTTATCTTAGCCACCACATCACCAAATTTATTTCCCTTTGAAAAATAGTTATACGAAGTGAGATTACCAAGCTTATGTATTTGATCATACTCATTGCAATGCTATGGAAAATACTCATTTTATGTAAAATCCATGGCTCCAAGGACTAAAACAATAACACCTACCTTCAATATTTCTACCTTTTAGGATAAATAACACGAGTGGGTGTTTGCTTCTGTATAAAACTACACTGGCATTTGTGGTTGAAGCCCAAAACTACTAGGGTTCGATCTAGGACCTTGAGCAATCACTCTTCAAGAATACCGATGACCTCCTATAGCAATTTTGATAGCATGATGATACAATTTTTTAGCCTCACTATTTGATGAAGTGATGTTGCTTTTAAATTCCCTTTAGGGGTTTTAGAGGGAAAGAGAGATAGTAATCCAGGATTTTCAAGTAGCAATTCTAGGAAACCAAGTTTTGGGAACAGTTAGAATGAGTCACTGAAAGTGTCTCACTTAATTGGGGAGAGATGGCAAGTGGGTAGGTGCAAGTGGAGATAAGTGTGGAGTGAGGTGTGTGATGTGGAAAGTGGGTAGGTGCAAGTGGAGTGAAGTGTAGAGTGAGGTTTGAGATGTGGCAATGGGAGGGATAGTGGTGGCTAGAAAATGTGTCAAGTGGGGACATAGGGTATCCTAGGGGTATATTTTGCAAATTTAATAAAACCTAGAAAATAGATTAATGTGCAAGAATTTGATGCTTAAGTTTAGAATTAGGTATATTTTATTAAGTATAATTGTGTGGTGGGATGGGGTTTTGTAAATGCCTAAATTTTGGTATCTACAGATACTCCTTTTTGTATTACGTTGTTCCAAGCACAATGTAGTACAAAAACAAGAGACACCTATTTTATTGGATGAAGAAATAGACTCAAATCACCTCAACATGCAAAAAGACTAATTTTTCAAAATTTGATTTTGGCCTACCCCCTCAAGTGATGAATGGGTGATATTTGAAACAAGCGAAATCCATAAGTTGCTTGATATATTTTTATGGTGGAGTAATGTGATGTGATGGATGTAAATATCGAGAATTGTGATCAAGTTGAATGTTTCAAGTTTGGAATTATGCATTGTTGAAACTTTGCTCTTGGTAGAATGATGAGCATTTTGATGTGGTAGATGGACCAAGCAATGTGGTGTGTGTGTGATACTAGAATCATTTAATGTGATTTGTATGAAAGGATTGAAGCAAACATTAGAAATATTTTATATTTATTAGGGATTAAATAGTACAACATAGGATAATAGCCTTAGGATATTAACTAAAATAATATCCCTAATTAACGCTAACAACATGATAACTAAAGCACTTAGATAAAAAATAACTAACCTACTAACATAATCAAAATTATTACAATGACTGACCAACTAGGTAGGTTAATGTAGTCAAGTTGACTACTATCACCTAGTTACCTAGTTACTGCAAGATATTCTAAATAGTAAATATCTTTGAGGTAAAAAGTAAAAGTAAATGTAATAATCTAAATCTACCATGTGGTAAGTAAAATCTACCTAGGAGAATCTACTAATTACCAAATGAGGTAATAATTATAGTTACTATAGCATAGTAACTCTAACATCCCCCCTTATTACATTATTTGGGTAATGTATATAACTACCCCAATACAGTGAAGAAGAGAAATGAAAGATGTTGATCTGCTATATCTTTCTCTGGCTCATGGCTCTAGCTGCTCTAATAATAAAATGAATCATTCCTCACTTTTTTTTCACATCAAAAAATGTCCTTATTGTAATATTTTCATCCAACCGTATTGCATGGGTAACCAGCCACTGCAACCGCTAGGTGTACTAGAGTAGATTACTACACACAAGGTTCACTCTGTTACAATATGATTTTGTAAAAGTTTTGAAAAGGTATATAAGGTGTCGATCGCTACCAAAAATCCACCCTTATAAGTTTACCCCCTTGTTGCAAAACATGTTGTAATGGAATTTCTGCAAGAAGTTTGACTAAGGTGTCGATCTCTACAAAAAATGCACCGTTATAAGTCTTCCTCTCTTTTTAGCAAAAATATTTTATGAGGTAGTAAATAAATGTTTATCCCCCCTTAAGTGCAAAATATATGCAACTTATGAAGCTTGTTACGGATTTTAAAAAGATTGCCTCCTAGGCAAATTTCAAAAAATTCACCAAAAAATCTCCCCTTTATTACAAGTACTTAATTTTTTTTTTTTGCTATTTATGAAGCCTAAAAAGAGGTACAACCACCCCTTTATTACAAGTTCTTCAAACAAAAATATTTGCTATTTATGAAGCCTAAAAATAGATTTGTAATGGTGTTGTCTAGGTATACAATTTTTTTCCCTTACAAATTTGTATGGGCCATGAGAACTTTGTGTACTGTTTCTAAATGATAATCGGAATCAAACACCTCACTAGAAGCATGGCATTTTTTTTGTCTATTTTGCCTTTGTGGTGTGCCTTTGCTCTTTCTATGTTGATTATTTTTAAACCAACATTGATTGGTTTGATGATTGTCCTTTTTATAATTTATGCAAAACTTCTTTTCTGATTGAGGTTGCTTGCCCTTATCTTTGGAAGATGACCCCATCTTCTTTTGTTGACCCTGTTTATGTGTAAAAAGTGCAGTGTTAGACACTTCATATTTTTGTAGCCGATTTACTTCTTCAGTTTGAAGCAAATTTACTAACTCCACAAAGGTCACATGTCTTTGAGACACTTGAAGAGATGTTATAATTTTGTAGGAGTCTGGAAGAGCCCTTAAGATGACAAAATTCAAGACCTTATCTTCAACTTTTTCTTCCAAAGCATTCAATTTTGATTTTATTCTTTCCACTCTGTAGAGGAAGAACTCTACTGTTTCACCTGAATTCATATGGAGAGTATAAATTTTTCATTGAATATTAAGAATTATGGCTTCATTTTTCCCTTCAAAAATGGTAGATAAAGCATCCCATGCTTCTTTACCATTTTCAGCATCACAAATGTGAGGTTGAATTTCATTAGTAGTGGCTAGCAAAATTAGCATGAGAATTTTTTTGTTCCTTTTATCCCATGCCTTATGATCTGCTCCTAGTGTAGTGGGTATTTTAACATTGCCATCTACTATATCCCATATTTCATCTACAGTAAGAATGGCCTTCATATTGGTTTTTCATGTTGAATAATTAGAAACTTCAAGCAATTGGGTATCATTGAGATAATTGTTTATTATAGCCATTGTATAGGTTATTTATTTGCACCAAAATGTTCTCTCTTTCAATATAATTGATATTTAATGGCACCTGCATAAAAAACCCTTCAGAAGAAGGATAATTAGTTTGAGGATTTTAAGCCAAACAAGAAGTAATGAAAGAGAATTCACTCTAGTTGATATTTAATGGCACCTGCCTGAAAACCCTCTTGAAGAATAAAGATCAGTTTGAGGAAATTGAGCCAAACAAGAAGAGTGAATTTAGGGTTTTATATGGAGTGAATTATCAAAAAATTGGCTTATACTTGTGCAATGAATTACACAAATGCTGTGAAATTTGGGGTTTTGAGTACTCTTGATTTTTATGACTTTTAATTGTAGAAAACAAGAAATTAAATGCAATAATAAATTAGAGTTCCCAAAATATTTTACCACTTAGGTGTCAGATGCAACCGAAAATGCACCTAATTTAACAATGCCAATTTAACAAAAAGTGTCGAATCATATCGAAAATGCACCTTATTATAAAAAATTTTGCAACAAAATATTTATTTGTGTTGTGCAAAAATTTTGATATTCAATTTCTCCCATTTTCTTATAATTTTTCAAAGAATGTGGCAAAAACAGTTACCTTTCCTTTTTGTGTTGCAAAATAAACAAGTTTCAAAGATTCAACCATTCGATTTTCACAATTCCCCTTGTGTTACAATTTTGCAAAAGAAGAATATAAATCTTGGTTTATTCCCCTCTTATTTGCAAAATAAACAAGGTTGTGAAAACTGAGATCTTCAATGTGATGAGATCCTTCTCCAATTTTCAAAAATATGAATGTGTATTATTTTGTGTTATATCCCAAGGTTTAAGAAAAAAAATGCACAATTTTGATTTTTTATTTTGCAAAAAGAAGTTTTGATTTTCAAGTGTCCCCCTCCTTGTGTTACAAATTTGCAATTTCTTGTCTCCCATTTGCTCTGCAATTTTAACAAGATAGCACTCCTTTCAAGCCAAGTTGACACATGACAAGATTTTGAAAGGCTTTCCAAAACCAGTCGACACACAACTTGGTATTAGTGGATCCAAGGTCAATTCTTCATGATAAAAAAATCTCACTCTTAAAAGTTTTTGAGAAAGGTTTAAATCTAAAAATTTATTTATTTGGATTATATCTCAAAATTTATTTGGATTATATCTCAAAATTTTGAGAAACCAAAAACACTATTTGAAAGAAATTTTTAGAAGTCCCAATGTTTGCAAAAAAAATGGTGCTTTGTTTTTTTTTTCTTATACCCCTTGTGGAGAAAACAAAAAAAAACACTTATTCTTGTTTGAAATTGCAAAAACAATAGGCTCCTTTATTTTAATTTAATTTTGCAAAATTTAAATAAATTTAAATAAAAAATAATTTAATTTAATAAAAAATATATAATAGTATTTAAAAATCAATTTAAATTTAAAAGGAAATTGATTTAAAAACATAATTAATATTTAATTTATTAAAAAATATATTAAAAAGAAAATTTAATTAAAAAAATGCAAAAATAAAAAATATGGAACAAGATTTACCTTTAGAAAACCATAGGAGATCATGGCCGCTGCGACAAAGTCCACCGTGTGTTGGACGTTTACCTTTGTGAGTAAAAGCTCACTTACACTGGTAATGCGCTCTTTGCAGTGCAAATGTGGGATGATGTCCCACAAGGCTTTTCAAAGCCTTATATTATCAGTCAAAAAATGGTAGTAACCACCGTCGTGCCTCCGATCTACAACTGGTTCTCGTAAAACCTGATCTTGGGTAGTATCACCTGCATTGGAAAACAAGGTCTATCTATCTGCTAGGGGCCCATTCATATAAAAAATTTATTGTGTTTACTCCCAGTGATCTTGATAGTGGTAATTTCACAAGTGGACCTCTAGCGTTGATGTTTCTAACTCAGAATCACTCTTCCTGCAATAATATCGGGCTAACATGACTAGGAAAACCTGACTGAATCAGTACCGTAGGTCTACATACCTATGCCTGCCAACATGAATCTAAAAAAAACTATCAAAATGTGATCATTGACTATAGTTTATTTATCTAAATAGCTTAAGGTGCTTGCTATAGAAATCATCGACCGTCTAGAAAAATAATCCTCCACTCGATCTATAACAATATCGTCTGCTTTCATTAGGTTCCACGACCTATGAATAGATGCATCTATATTGTGTTGCAAATTTGTTGAGCCTAAAGATGTGGGAGCCTATAATTCACCTTTAGAATGTTATCTACAAATAATGATTAATCAAAATACAAGCATAATCAACCCTTGTTTGTAAATCGTGTGCCAGTAAATGAGTTATAGTGATCTTCCATCGTAGGCTTCCAAATTAGATTTTGACATAACTTTGAGTCCCACATTTGGGATGGCATGGGTCAAAATAATTTTTAAATAAAGTAAGGCTTTGTTACCTTAATGTCCACATTAGGGTGGATGATTCCCCATTTTGACCTTTTGCAAGTCCACATACCATCTTAGCCCACATAGGTTCTTAGCAATCCATGTGGTGTCTTCCCTATGTCCACATTTCAGTATCTGGTCAGTTCAATCTAGCCGTCCATATTGTAGCAATCAGAATCTTACCGTTCATATTGTAGCGATCAGGGTCTTTTCATTTGTCTTGTAGTGATCAAGATCTAGTCTAGCGTGTTGGTAGTAGGGTATGGTCGATTTATCCGATGTCAGCGTCTTTGTAGGGTATGTATTAGCCGTTGCTTGAGTCCGTTAGGTCCACTTTGTCAGGATACAATGCATCTGCCATCTGCACCAGTGATCTTGTTGTCTGTTAGCCTTCTAGGGCCCATCCTTCTACTAGCCTTTGTTGGACATTTTGAGATCTTAAGTCAAAGTTGTCTTTGATGTCAAGGAATGAAGTCATCATTGATGTCAAGGAATATGTCAAGGAACAATGCAAAGGTTAAAGGTAAAAAGGTTTCATAATATTTTTAATATTATGTGGAAGCATAAGTTAAAAGGTATTTCATAAAAACCAAAGCAAGCTTATTGCAAAGCTAAAGGAAGGTTTAATATTTATTTCATAAAATATTTAAATTCAAATTGAATTTAAATTTTACAAATAAATATTATTTATACAAAGTTGTTCAATGAGAGATGGCCTTAATAAAACCAAAAGGTTTTAAATAATTAATTTATAAAATTTAAATTCAAATGAATTTAAATAATTTATAAATTAATAAGGTTCAAGGAAAATAAAAAACTTCGATGTCTAAAATTTAGAAGGTAATTCAAGTGCCAACGTATATGCATGAGGAGGAAATCAATATATAAACCTATGCCTTAGAGGCATTAACATTTATCCTTTTTTCTCGATCTCTTAATGCGTGCAAATGTGTTGAGATCTTGTGCAGAAAAAGAGAAGTGATTTCTATGTTTTAGCAGCAATTAATAAGGTTTAAAGGGAACAACACCAAATTTCCAAGCACCAACTGGGAAGCGTGGCCTAGTGGCAAGAGGATAGCGGTTAGAGTATTTGGGTGCTAGGTGACCTGTGTTAGGAGGGAAAACTTATGGGATTTATTATTGATAAAAATGTGCTACACATATATAGGTAGAAGGCCTATATAATAAATTGACAAGTGTTAGTATAAACTGACAAGTGTCAAAACAGAGGCATAGTGCACTTTAACTCTAACATTCCCCCTTAAAGTGCACTATCCTAACTAAAGAAAAAACAAGTCAACATTTAAAGTGCACTATCCTAACTAAAGCAAAAAAAACAAGTCAACATTAGGTAACATTCCCCCTTAATGTTGACTTCTCTAAAAAACCTATCATCCTCTCTTATTGTTGATTTGGTCTAGGCTCGTGCTCTTTGCGCTTGGCTCTCCAACTGTGAATAATGCTAGATTCACTGTGTATACATCTCGGTCTGTTGCCTCAGGGTCAGCCACTTCCACGGGTCTGTTGCCACTGGGTCAGCCGTCTAAGTGCCTCGGGGTCATCATGGGTGCCTCAGGGTTAGCCACTTTTGGGTCTGTTGCCTCTGCTGGTCATCCTCAGAGGATGTTGCCTCTCGTAGTTCACTGACTAGATTCACCATAAATATCAAATCTCTCTTTATGGTGAACTCAATCTAGAAGGTGTCGGTATCTGCAAAAAATGCACCTAGTTAAAGGAAAAATGAGCCATATAAGAGTGTTGGTCTCTGCCGAAAATGCACTCAATACAATAAAAATGAGGCATAGATCCAAATAGGAGAGAAGAAGAAAAGAAGAGAATCTTTTGAAGTGTCTTCGTCTATAGTCTTCAGAAGTAGATCCAAAAAAACCTCGAATAGAGTCTAGGGTGTCTATGTCTATAGTCCCTAGTATAAGTGTCCTTATGGTGACCATGTCATCCCACCGAAATGCATGGGTAACCAGCCGCTGCATTCGCCAAGTGTATAGAAAAGATCACTAGTTACAAGGATCACATATAAAATTACCTTGGGAGTGTCGGGTACAATCGAGAGTGCAATCCAAGGTAGAAAAAAAACTTTGAGGCTAAAAAACTGAATTGAAACAACCTCAAAATTACAATATGACACCACCATTGTGTCCATCACGGAAAACCATTTCCAATGACTATAAATACCCCTATACTTGGGTTTGAATGGGGCCTTCAACTTGCTGAAAAAACAATAGCATGCCTCTCTAGGCAACAAAATAAACATCGCTCAATGGCGGCATCGCTCTCAGGCGGAATAAAAACAACATGGGGAATTACATGTGGGCCTTTGTTTTTGAAAGATACAGCCATGTGACCTTCCATGTCCTTCCACTTCACATGTGGAAAATAAGATGCCCCCACATTGTAAATAAACTTCCCATAGTTTAAAGCATATTTAAATCATCCCCTTACAATTTTCATACCCATACAATCTGAAGAAACAATGGTCCCTCCACTCTTAAATAAGTACCCCATTTTTTTTAATAAAAGGTACCCCTACCATGTTTCAAATGTTAAATATCCCACTAAAAAGACAATAAAAAAAACATATTTGGCCATACAATTTAATAAACGTCCCCCACGAAAAACAAGAAGGAAACCACTTTAAGTGGGGCCCACCATACGCTTCCCCACCATCTTCGTGCATGGACCTCCAAGCACATGTACCTCTGTCCATGATATTTTAACTTGCTCTTTACACTTACAACTGCAACCGGAGACTCGCCCTTAGCATTGTTTTTCTCGGAAAAAAAAAAGAAAGTAAGCTGTTGTTTCCTGCAGATCAATGCTGGCTACCATAGTCCATCTCAGACCACTACGGGATAATCAATGATATTAAAAATGAACTTCTGACTGCTCATCAAGTCCACGTAACTCCCGATCTCTTCAATATCCTGATTATTAAGTTCAAGGAGGAAATTGGTATGACTGGCTTCACAACGTCCACTATTAAAATCATGTACAGTGGAAAAACATCATGTTGAATAACCTCCACATGCAGTAAAATGGTGCACTACCTCCATTGAGACAACAATATTCTAATCATATCTCCAATTGGATAGAATTTATCGTCTTCAACCAAGTTTTAGGCTTGCCGTCATATATGACCTTCTCGAAGGACTCCTGCGCCTGGGCGAGCATGAGACGCTCAAGCATGTCGGTGCACTCAACAAAAACATCGAGGGTGGACTGCCTCGCAGAGGCCTTCATGGAAATTTTGTTTCGAAGGAAGGCAAGAGACCCCATGGCCACCTGGAAGGAATTGCATGTTTGCTTGAGCCCGTTGGTAGAAGTTTGATCTGTGGTGAGCACCATTTTGCCATGCATGGCCACGAGATTGATCTTTCAGTGCCTGTTGTAAATGTAGGGGCTAAACCTCTCAAAATAGCATCACATACTCTCAGCTCTAGATCTGGGTCTGTACCTATCCAGAATCTATCATCTGTAGCTACATCTTATATGTCTTTATTGCCTAATGTTGCATCTGTGGCCCCTCCACAGTTCCAGGTTCTGTAGTTGCAGCAATTCAAAGGATTCTCTATGTTGTTGATGATAGCCCTCGACCACCGACTTCGGAATCCTATGGAGGCTGCATTTCATGGTCGGCGAACACATGCACGACGTTCTCACCATATCCAGACCAAATAGAAATATTCTTCCAACGCTGGGCGGTGCGCTTCGAACCCCGGCCCTATATAAATAATTTTCCAGTGTTGCGAGTTGTGATTTCAACCCAAGGCCTGCGTGAGCCCCCAGATCGTGATCATCGCCTTCTCTTTACAAAAAGGGCTCCTTGTCCCGTCGAGGAGGCTCACGAGCAGGCCCAGTGCACCCTCCACCACCAGTGCATGGCGGCACCCGTCCGCCTCAGCCAGAACAGAACAGAAGCCCACCAGGGGTTCTCTGCACATCTAAAAATCTGTTTGAAGAATAAAAAAATAAACTCGCAAATTTCATTTGGCTTAAAAGGAGACTCAAACTTATGTTTTCCATCTGCAAAATTTTCTTGCTTTTCTGAAAACCAATCATGAAGCTTGTTTGTAAATATTTCACTGTCAACAAATCTTTTTGCTAAAGCTTTTAATCCTTTCTATGGTGATGCTCTCATTCGATCTCTTGTAGAACCACCAAACATGCTTGAGGGTGAACCTCCAAATCTTGTATCTGACAATATCTCAGATTTCATAGTGGCCGCCTCACGATCTCCCACACTACAAATGTCCTTGAAAGAAAAACAGCTGCGCCCCAGCCTCCCTTTCCTTGCACGCGCTCAAACAGCTTCATATGACTCTTCACCCCGGCTTCACTCTACTGGCAGACAAATGCTTTGAGGATTTTGCCAAACTTCGATGGATCTAAAAAAAAACTAAAAAAAATTCCAAAAAATTTCCCAAACTTTTAAAAATCTTACCATCTGGTTTCTGATCCATCAAATGATGGAGAGCATACACCCTTGGTAAAAAATTTAAAAAAAAATAGGGAAGAAAAAAAAAATCAGGTGGGGAGGGAGGATTTCCATGAGGGAAATCCCCCCTCAAGGGTTTTCACAGGGCAGGGAAATCCTGCTCTGATACCAAATATTAGGAGGGAAAACATATGGGATTTATTATTGATAAAAATGTGTTACATATATATAGGCAGAAGGCCTATATAATAAACTGACAAGTGTTTGTATAAACTGACAAGTATCAAAACAGAGACATAGTGCACTTTAACTCTAACAACTTGCATTCAAAATGTGGCGGCGACATTTTTGGTGGTTGTGTTTGTATTGGAAGAACCAAAGGAAAGGTGCACATTTTTTCTAGGCAAGGCAGGGAGTCTTTTGGAGCATGTGGTGCTCTTTACTCCCCAAGCGAGCGCCTAGCTTGTGCGGTCATTGGATCCACGGCGAGGGCACTGGTTAAGGGTGTACTGTGAGTTCAAATCCCTCCAAGGTAAAGGTAATAAATTTTGATTAATATTTTATGTTGCATAAAGTTTGACATGAGGTATTAGGGAGATAAAAGGGTTGCTTAAAATTTTTTAATTTGATTATTATTTTTTGGTAAATTGGAGAAATAAGAAGTTAGTTTTATTTTTAAATTGTGTCACATTGATTTGTTGAAGATTTAAAATGATAAAAGGGACTTCATGCATATAGTTATTTTGAGAAAGGAGATTGCATTAATATTATTCTTGTCATTGAATATTATTTTCATTGGGAGATTATAAGGTGTATTTGGTGAGTTATTCTTGTAAATTTTGATGAATGTTTTCTTAAAGATGAAGTGATAAGGTGTATGTGTGTTGATATTTACATTGTATTTTTTAGGGAGTTTATCACCTTATAACTTCTTTGAGCTTGGCAACGAAGTGGTTTTGGTTGTGAAAAATTTATGAGATTCCTTAACCATCAAGAGAAAGGTATGAGCACATTCTTCCATAGTTGAGTTGATTGATTGGTTTTCTGGAAAGTAAGTTTGAAGTGAAAAGGACTTGATTAGGGTTTCCTATTGAGTGTGATTAAGTTAATGCTTCAAGGTTTTCTAGAATAAAGAGTTGTTATTAAAACCTTATTTTATAAGCATTGTTGTTGAAGCCATTGGTTGAGCAAAGAACTTGAACTAGGATTTGAAAATAACATGAGTATCATTGTTATGTGAGAGTTTTTTTATAAGCATTGTTGTTGAAGCCATTGGTTGAGCAAAGAACTTGAACTAGGGTTTGAAAAGAACATGAGTATCATTGTTATGTGAGAGTTGTTTTATAAGCATTGTTGGAAACATTTTGAGTGAAGGATCATATGCTTGAACTAGGGTTTGTAAGAAAGGCTTATATCATTGATATATTACTTGAGTAGAGTTGGTTGAGCCTACTCAAGTACATGTGTGAAGTGATTGTTCAAGTTCCATAAAACAAACTATTTTATATTATGAATTGGTTTGAGAAAGTTATTGAGTATTGATTTGAATTATATTGAGTCTCTAACAATTCTCTATATGTTTCGAAAAGAGTGATTGAACATTAAGGCGATTGTGAAGCATATTGAGTCTCTAACAATTCTCTGTATGTTTCCAAAAGAGTGATTGAAAGTGATTGAGCATTGTGATGAGTATAGATCATATTGAGTCTCTAACAATTCTCTTTATGTTTCTATGAGATTTGGACAAGTTCTAGTGTGGACTTGTTGAGAAAATTTGAGGTAAGTCTTCAGAATATTTATGGATAGATTTGAGTAAGCTTTTGTGGAAGCTTACAATACAAATTGAAAGCAGATTTGGATAAGTTATTGAGAGGACTTATTGAGCAAATTTGGATAAGTTCTAAAGAGGAATTATTGAGCATATTGGACAAGTTCTAGAGAGGACTTATTGAGCAGATTTGAGGTAAGGCTTGAGAATATTTATGGATAGATTTGAGTAATATTTTGTGGAAGCTTACAATAGAGATTGAAAGCAGATTTGGATAAGTTATTGAGAGGAATTATTGATAAAATTTGGATAAGTTCTAAAGAATAATTATTGAGTGTATTGGACAAGTTCTAGAGAGGACTTATTGAGCAAATTGGACAAGTTCTAAAGAGGACTTATTGAGAAAATTGGACAAGTTCTAGAGAGGACTTATTGAGCAGATTGGACAAGTTCTAGAGAGGACTTATTGAGTATATTGGACAAGTTCTAGAGAGGACTTGTAGACTGATTAGTGTGAGCTTTTGTGGAAGCTTACAAAGTAGATTTGAGACAAGTATTTGAGAAGAATTAAGAGTAGAGTTGATTTATTTGTTCAAAACTTGAGTTAAGGTTTGGAGTAGATCCAGCAAAGTTTCTTTGAGATTGAGTCAAGTCTTGAGTTAAGGCTTGAGGATAGAGATCGAGGAAAAATTTATTCTAGATCAAAGTATTGTGTTTAGTACAAATTTGAGGATAAATTTTGGTATAGATTTGAGGACAGGTTTGTACCAGACCAGAGATAGAGATTGAAGATAATATTTATACTAGACCGAAGGATTATGTTTAGTATATATTTGAGACATAGCTGAGTACAATATTTGGAGGTGACAGAGTATAGAAGATGACAGTCTCAAATGGATAGAGATCCATTAGCTAGGGCAGTGAGGACAGGTCTTCTGAGTGAGGATAAGAGTCTTTAAGGGATAGAGATCCATTAGCCAGTGCAGTAGAGGCAACAGTTCTTCTAAAAGATCACCAACTAGAGTAGAGATTAGAATATTAGTGTCTTCTATGGATAGAGATCCATGAAATTGATTTAGGATATTGGTGTCTCCTTTGGACAAAGGTCCATAAATATTGTAATAGGGAAAGGATTCCCAAGAGATTGATTGAGAAAAAATTAGTGAAATATTTTCTCCGTGGAGTAGTCCACATTGGGTGAACCACATAAATTGTGGTGTCTCTATTGTGTGAGATGATTTGTGCATTGCTTTAAATACTACTATTGATATTGCTATATTTACATTGCATAATATTGATTGGGAAAGAAAAGTAAAAAGTGGTCTTATTGTTAGCATATACGGTTGTATAGTTGGAACGTATTTTGGTTTCACGCTCAGCTTGTCGGACTATTTCAACCTACCTCCCAGATTAGCTTAATTGCTATGTATAAATTATTCTCAATATATTATAATTGTTGTTCGTTGTTCTAACATGGCATCAGAGCCAGTCTGAGAGGACGCAAAATTTTATACGAATAAGTATAGTTGAAAGCGAGCTGGAGAAATTTATTTTTAAGGCTAGAAGTTTTTAATTTTTTTTTAAGGGCTGGAGAGCTCCCCTGTGTGAACTCCCCACCCCGATGTTGCCCGCGTGGTCAAATCCTCCTTGTGCCACCCCGGTGCCACCCTTGCGCCACCTCACATGGTTCCTCCTCCCTGCACCACCCCAATGCCACTCCCACGTGCCACCACCCTCACGCCCCCCCCCTGTGTGCTACCTACGGCTACCCTAGCCGCGCAACCCCCGCTGCAGTCGCACGATAGCCATGAGATGTAGAAAGACGTAGCCCCTACCACCACCTACAATAGAGGAAGCTATGGCCCTTGCTGTCACCTATAGTAGAGGAAGTCGCGGCCCCTGCTGCCACCAGCAGTAGAGGAAGATGCGGCCCCATGCGCTCATCACCGCGGTCCGGGAGGTATCAGGGGCCCGACTTGGGTTCCTATACCCAGATTAGCCCACGGTCTCACTGGCCAGTGATCCGCGTGGTGGTTTTTGAGAACCCAGAGGTCACGGGTTCAAGCCTCGTTGAACCCCCACCGTCAAAAAAAAAAAAAAAGGTAATTTTTTTTTCATTTAATTTTTTATTTTTTATTTAAGGTTAAAAATTAATTTTTTTTTTACTTTAATTTTTTTTTATTCCATAGTTTTTTTTACTATGGTAAATTAAAGTAAAAGTATTTTTTTTTAACCTTAATTATAAAAAAAAATTGTGAAAATAATTTATCCGAAGGGGGGAAGTGATTTTTTTTTGGAAAATCAAGGGGGGATTGAGTAATTTTTTGAAAAAAAGCAAATTTTTTGGCATTATTGTAAAGGTGCATTTTCGGTCGTGCTCGACACCTAGCGGGTAATTCCTGAGGGCACTTTTATGTTGTAGGTTGCATTTTCTTTCTATTTTGCACTACTTCATTAAAATTTAAAAATCAAATTCACTCCCTAAGTCCCCGAAATAATTAAAACCCATCCGTGCAATTTATTACACTGCAGTGTTAGGTATTTGTGATACCTCTGGCCAGCACTTACAGGTAAAGCTATCGTGTTTGCGGTAATGTATCCGCCACCTAATATAGTTGCCACAATGACGTTTGAGCTTATTCTCTATCAATCATTGGGGAGAGATAAGTTTGCCATTTTGTTATTTGTTTTACTCCATCCACTACCCTAATCGTTCTTATGTTTAGGCATAAATCCTGACGAGAGTTCTGACATCCACAATTTTTAGGGGAAGTTATACCCCACGCATGAGGATTGATGACTTTCTATGGTAGGTGCCATCAACAAGTCGATTCCCTTTCAGTACCGCCTAAGTACCACGTATCATATAATCTTTAAAAATTACCTATGGTCTCCCTCACGTAAGGGCGGGTAATTTTTTTTTTTTCAAAATACCTATAGTCTCCCTCACGTAAGGGCGGGTATTTTGTATGGTATAACGGCCTGACATTAAGGTATATAGAAAGGGTGACCAATTGGTGATATAAGGAACCTTCACTATGGCTTCTACTGCAAAGTTAATGACTGATGCTCATTAGTTATTGAAAGGTCCTAATTATACACCATGGAAAAACAAAATGAAGACAGTCCTCATCATGGAAGATTTATGGGATGTTGTTTTTGGAGCAACAATAAGACCTTCACCAGCAACTGGATCCACAACTCTCACTGTTGATCAGATCGCATTTGATAAGAAAGACAATCGAGCAAAAGTGCTCATTTTGTTTGTTGTTTTAGATGAAGTTCAACCTCATATAGCTAACAAAGCAAGTGGTAAAGAGGCATGGGATGCCCTTCAAACCATTTATGAGGGAAAGAATTATTCCACCATTCTTCATCTTCAAAAACAACTTCACAATCTAAGTTTGAGATAGGGTGAGACAGTTGAACTCTTTCTTTGTAGAGTTTTTGAATTGAAAGGCAAATTGAATTCTTTAGGAAATATAGTGGACGACAAGCTTCTCACTTCAATAGTCATGGGAGCTTTACCTGATTCCTTTGATACGTTGATCACCTCCATTCAAGTGTCACAACAACAAATTACCTTTATTGAGTTGGTCAATTTTCTTCAACAACAGGAGGCACGCCAACTTCATAGGGATGATTATTCTAATACAGCCCTATACTCCAACTAATAGGGTTCAAAGAAGAAAGGTAATTTTAAAAAAGGAGGTAATTCTCAACAGGATTCAAAAGGAAAATGGAAACAACCTCAACAGAAGAAGAGGTATTGCAAAATTTGTGATAAAGACAACCATGACACCAACAAGTGTTGGCATAAGAATAAGCAAAAAGGCCAGAAAAAACCACAAAACAAGAACAAGCAACCCAAGGTGAATGTTGTTGTTGAAGAATCTGACTCAGATTCTGAATGGGCACACAAGGTGCTCATGACTACCATAGCCTCCAAGGAGAAGGATCTTGTATGGTATGTCAATTTTGGTGCTAGTAAGCATATGCTTGGCGACAGATTGTGGTTTGAATCATTTGTGGCCAAAGAGGGCAGACCTATCACTATTGTTGATGACAAAACCTACAAGGTTCAGGGAGACAGTACAGCTTCAATAACTCTTCCTGATGGCAAGTGTCAGATTGAAAAAGTCCTCTATGTTCTATGATTGGATAACAATTTGTTATCGATCACACAAATCTTGGATAAAAATATGGTTGTCAACTTTCGTGTTAAGGATGGCAAGAAGTATTGTACAATCACTAGTAAGGGTAAGAATATTGCAACAGCTTCGTATAAGCATGGATTATTTTCCCTAAATGCTATCTCTACTCCCCATGTTGCCATGACATCTCTACCAAGGAGGCAACTTCCCTATGGCACAAGAGATATGGGCATCTTAGTTTTGGCTACTTACTTGAGCTTAGTAAGTATGATATGGTAAAGGGTCTTCCTTCCCTTTCTTCCACATTTCCAGTGTACTCTAACTGCTTGGTAGGAAAGCAGCATCGAGTACCTTTTGAGAAGATCTCAACAAGAGCTCAAAAACCTCTGGAGTTGATTCAAACTGATCTGTGTAGTCCATTAACACGCAACATTTGTGGGGGGAAGAGGTATTTTAAGTTATTTGTAGATGACTACTCAAGAAATATGTGGGTTTTCTTTCTTCGACTAAAATCTTAGGCTTTTTATTTCTTCCAACAATTCAATAAATCTATTGAGAAGGAGTCAGGTACTTCTATAAAAACCCTTTGCTCAGATCGAGTGGGGGAGTTTACCTCTAAAGAATTTTCAGCATTCTTAACTGAGCATGGAATCTCGAGACAATTAACTACTGCTTACACTTCTCAGTAAAATGGAGTTGCTGAGAGGAGGAACCATTCTATTATGGAAATGGTTCGTTGTATGCTCACAGGAGCTACTCTTGGGCAACAATATTGGGCAGAAGTTGTCACCACTTTAGTATATATGTTGAATAGGGCACCCACAAAGGCCCCAAAAGGAATAACTCCACAGGAAGCATGGAGTGTCCGTAAACCCTCCATATCTCATCTTCATATTTTCGGGTGTCAATCTTTCATGCACATGCCGAAATAGAAAAGGAAGAAGCTAGATGAGAAAACATTGAGATGCATTTTTCTTGGCTATGATGAGCACTCTAAAGGTTATCATTTGATAGATCCTTTGACCAAGAAAATTCATGTTAGTAGATATGTTATTTTTGATGAAGATTTCACATCACAAAGCACATCTAATGTATACCTAGTTCTTGTGGAATCTAAGGAAGAGAAGTTTCCTTCATCAACACAAACTAGAGGTCCCTTTTCATCTTCTTCAACACCTCAGAAGAAGAATACAAAGTGGTATACAAATACAATAAGATATTCTAAGCTATCCACTCCACCAGATTTGACATTGGATAGGTCGCATACTCGCAGCATGGCTCAATAGGAGAAAGCTGCAACTGAGATTACTGATGTTGATGATCTATTTCAATACTTTGAGGAACTTTTTGTAGATCCAGAGAGAGATACAGAAGATATGGATATTGATGATGACAAGGTATTTATGTCCTCAATATATGATCTTGAACCTGCATCAGTGCAAGATGCTCTTGGTGAGCGTTAGTGAAAAGCCGCTATGGATGTAGAGTATAAGTCTCTGATGAAAAATAAAACTTGGAAGCTTGTCGATCTGCCATATGAAAAGAAGCCCATAGGATGCAAATGGGTGTATAAAGTTAATTATAAGGCAGATGGGACAATAGATAAGCATAAGGTATGACTTGTTGCAAAGGGCTATGCTCAAACAGAAGGCATTGACTATGAGGAAACTTTTGCACCTACTACTCGGATGACCACAATTCAAGTTATTTGTGCTATGGCAGCACAGTTTGGGTGGAAAGTTCACCAGATGGATTTCAAAAGTGCTTTTCTGAATGGTGATATCCAAGAAGAAGTCTACATGACTCATCCAGAAGGATTTGAAGTGGAAGGCCAAAAGCATAAAGTGTACAAACTGGTCAAATCCTTATATGGCTTGAAACAAGCTCCTCGAGCATGGTATATAAAAATGGATAATCACCTCCTGTAGCATGGATTTAAGAGATGTCCTTCAGATGTAAACCTCTATTTCAATAAATAGGATTCTGAGATAGTGTTTCTTGTACTCTATGTTGATGATCTGCTCATTATAGGGAGTTTAGAAACTATGATCTCTACTGCCAAAAGAGAATTGTGTCAATATTTTGAGATGTCAGATCTCAAACTTCTCCATTATTGTCTTGGTCTGGAAGTCATCCAGAATGAGCACTACATCAAAGTGACTCAGAAAAAATATGCCAAGACACTGTTGGAAAAAAATTGCATGACTGATTTTAAGCCAATGGCAACTCCGATGGAAACAGGGATACAATTATTGTGATATGATGATTCATCGCAGGTATATGGTACTATCTATCGACATTTGATTGAGAGTATCATATATTTGACAAACACTAGGCCAGATATCGTGTTTGCTATAAATTATCTTTCGAGGTTCATGTAGGAACCTAAGACTACACACTGGAAAGCAGCAAAGCGATTTCTTCACTATGTCCGTGGCACAATGGAATATGGCCTAGAATATAAGAAGAATAACAAATTCTTATTGCAATGATACATAGACTCTGACTATGTTGGGTCATATGATGATCGTAAGTCAACTTTAGGATATATTTCTCATCTTGGATCCGATCCTGTCTCTTGGCACAACAAGAAGCAACAGGTGGTTGCTCTCTCATAAACAGAGACAGAATATCACACCGCACATGAAGCTTTGTGCGAAGTGATATGGTTGCATCACATCCTAACAAGTATGGGTCTTCCATCAAAATCTCCAATACACTTGTTCTGTGACAACATGGGTGTTTTGAATCTTGTTAAGAATCTAGTACATCATGAGAAAACCAAGCACATTGATACACAATGCCACTTTATTCGAGACAAAGTACCAAAACATCAAATTTAGCTTTAGTACATCTCCACCAATGCTCAAGTTGTAGACATTTTCACTAAGGCACTTGCACGTGTCAAATTTTAATTGTTTCACAACTCTCTATGTATTTCAAAATAATGTAATATGGGGGGATGTTATTATAGCTAGTAGTTATTACATTACCCAAATAATGTAATAAGGGGGGATGTTAGCATATACGGTTGTATAGCTGGAACGTATTTTGGCTTCACGCTCAGCTTGCCAAATTGTTTCAACCTACCTCCCAGATTAGCTTAATTGCTATGTATAAATTCTTCTCAATATATTATAATTGTTGTTCATTTTTCTAACACTTATACTATTCACCCCCTCTCTCAATATAATCTTATGTTCTTCAATTGGTATCAAAAAGGGTTTCTTCGAAAGATTTTAACATCTTGAAGGAAAATCTTACAAGAACACAATGGATTCTAAAAATGGATCATCAAACAATTTAGCACCAGTATAATATGAAAGTGATTATATATATTAGATTTTGAGAATGAAGATCTACTTGAAGGCTCTTGGCAATGATATTTGGGAAGAAATTGAAAATGGATACGACCCCTCAGTTGATCCACCTACAGATAAGGAAGGTAATATCCTACAACATTACAACTCAAAAGCAATGAATGCATTTTTGAGAGGTTTGAATAGAACAAAGTCCATGAAAGTTATGCATTGTGAAAGTGCAAAATAAATGTGGGATAAATTGTAAAATATATATGAAAGAGATAAATGTGTCAAGAAATAAAATATACAAAATATCAAAGGATAGTTTGAAGAGTTAAGAATTAAGGATGGGGAAAACATTAGTACTTATATACTTCGAATTGATAAGGTTTTTAATGCCATGAAAGGACTTGGAATGAAGGTTTATGAATCAAATGTTTGTGAGGTCTTAAGATCTCTACCAAAAATATTTAGTGAAAAGATTTTTGCTATAGAGGATTCAAAGGATGATGATTATTTGACAGGAGATATGTCGCATGGTATTCTTACAGCTTTTGAGTTAAGAACAAAAGATCATATTCCCAAGAAGGAAGCAACCTTCAAAGCAATCAAGAAAACAAAGGGTAAGAAGTTAGAATCAAGCAGTGAGTCATCCAGTGATGAAGAAGCAAATTATGGCAGAAGGAATAAGGAATCAAGAAGATCTAGAGATACAAGATTTGTTAAATGTTTCAATTTTGTAAAGTATGGTAATTATGCAACTGACTGTCAAGAAGCTAGGAATAACAATGATGAAGAAAAATAGGATCACAGGAACATGAAATCAGAAAGATACAAGCATCAAAATAAAAACAAGGATGGACAAAGCAGACAAGGAAAGAAGTTCTTTCAAAGGCAAAACAGGAGCTACTATGCAGATAAGGCAAGTAAGTACTCAAGTGATAGTGATACTAGTTTTTCAGATAATGATAGAGATGAAGTCCTATTTATGATTGAATAAAAAGAACAAGTTAAGAAAAAGACTCCAGTAATTCTCAAGTGTTTTATATGTGGTAACTTTGGACATCTTGAAGATAGTTTTACAAGGAATGGTTATAGTTTCAGTGATGATGAATATGAGGATGCACTTGAAGGACCAAATGAAAACCTTATAATGGCATTAGAAGAAGGAGTAGGTGATCCTATAGAAGACAAGCCAATAGAAAATGAAGATGTGGAAAAAGGTAAAAAAATAGAGGAATATTCAAAAAAGGATGGATATTATCTCAAGGGAGATCTTATCTATGCTCTTGAAACAACAAAGAAGTAATAAACCAAAACTCTAAACTTGAGTTTCAGTTCCAAGAATGTGATGAAGAGAGAAAACTGCTTATAGAGGATCTGGAAAAATCAAATGCTAAGACAAAGAAATTCAAGGATAAGTTAGAAGCAAAGATCTTGGAATGTGAAAAGTTAGCACAAGAAATGGCCCTACTAAGAGAATATTTAGAAAACTCCAAGAGTAAGCTACACAAGTTTGGAAAGAGCTCAAATATTGTGGATAATATGATCAAGGTACAAAGAAGGTCAACAAACAAAATAGGTCTTGGTTTTGAACAAGCTTAAAAGAAACAAGAAGAAAATTCAACCTCAAGTTCTAAAGAAACTTCACAATAAGAAACTACAAAAGAAGATAGTGTAAGAGAAAGTGAAACATATAAGGATGATTTGGACAACATAAAGTTAAAAAAAAATAGGAACAATGCAAAAAGAAGATACAAAAGGAAAAACAATCAGAATAGGTCAAGAGAGACTAGGAGACCAATGAGGTCAAGACAAGGAAACTTCAATGGAAGATGTTTTTCATGTCACAGGTTTGGGCATATGGCTTCACAGTGCAAGACACATGAAAGATAGGAATATGAGAACATATAGCTTTTCCATGGGTATTACTACACATGTAATTAGTTTGGTCATAAGGCAATGAATTGCAGGGTTCATGACAGAAGCAGATATGAATGCACAAGGAGAAATCCTGATAAATTTGCACTTCTAAAGAATAATAACATTAAGTGTTATAAGTGCAATAATTATGATCACACAACAAATTGGTGTAGAGTAGACATTCCAAAATCAAGCAGGAATAGGAACAAGAACATGGATATGAAAAAAATTGGAACTTGGATATGAACAAGAACAAGAACAGGAACATGAACAAGAACATGGACAAGTAAATAAACAGTCAGAGGAATCAGAAGGATTAGATAATAAGGAAAGAGGATAAAGACAAAAAATAGTGCTTTCTAGGATTAGAAATACTCCCACCCCAGAATTAACCACCTCAAGAGGAGGTGGGAGAGAGGATAAGCTAAGAGGATCATTCTTAGCCTTGAGCCCCAAAGGTGACCCTTTGCCATTGATGTCAAAGGGGGAGAGATTTGGTATTTGAGTAAAAAGGAAAGAGAATTGAGCCAAGGGGAGCAATTTCCCAGGGGGAGCAAAACAAAGGAAAGGTCAAGTTTTTGGTAAAAATAATTTGGGTTTCCATCAATGAAAAAGGGGGATATTGTTGGACAATTTGAGTCCTGAAGTCAAATTTATCATTGATGTCAAGGAATGAAGTCATCATTGATGTCAAGTAATATGTCAAGGAACAATTCAAAGGTTAAAGGTAAAAGGGCTTCATAATATTTTTAATATTATGTGGAAGCATAAGTTAAAAGGTTTTTCATAAAAACCCAAGGAAGATTATTGCAAAGCTAAAGGAAGGTTTAATATTTATTTCATAAAATATTTAAATTCAAATTGAATTTAAATTTTATAAATAAATATTATTTATACAAAGTTGTTCAATGAGAGATGGCCTTAATAAAATGAAAGGGTTTTAAATAATTAATTTATAAAATTTAAACTCAAATGAATTTAAATAATTTATAAATTAATAAGGTTCAAGGAAAATAAAAAGCGTTGACGTCTAAAAGTTATAAGGTAATTCAAGTGCCAACGTATATGCATGAGGAGGAAATCAAAATATAAACCTATACCTTAGAGGCATTAACATTTATCCTTTTTTATCGATCTATTAATGCGTGCAAATGTGTTGAGATCTTGTGCAGAAAAAGAGAAGTGATTTCTATGTTTTAGCGCTAATGAATAAGGTTTAAAGGGAACAACACCAAATTGCCAAAAACCAACTGGGCAGCGTGGCCTAGTGGCAAGAGGAAAGCGGTTAGAGTATTTGGGTTCTAGGTGACCTGCGTTCAAAATGTGGTAGCAACATTTTTGGTGGTTGTGTTTGTATTGGAAGAACCAAAGGAAAGGCGCACATTTTTTCTAGACAAGGTGAGGAGCCTTTTGGAGAACGTGGTACTCTTTACTTCCCAAGCGAGCGCCTAGCTCATGCGGCTATTGGAGTCATAGCTAGGACATTGGTTAAAGGTGCATCATGAGTTCGAATCCCTCCAAGGCAAAGGTAATAAATTTTGATTAATATTTTATGTTGCCTAAAGTTTGACATGAGATCTTAGGGAGATAAAATGGTTGCTTAAAATTTTTCAATTTGATTATTATTTTTTGGTAAATTGGAGGAATAAGAAGTTAGCTTTATTTTTAAATAAAGTGTTTGTGTCACATTGATTTGTTGAAGATTTAAAAGGATAAAAGGGACTTCATGCATATAGTTATTTTGAGAAAGGAGATTGCATTAATATTATTCTTGTCATTAATATTATTTTCATTAGGAGATTATAAGGTGTATTTGGTGAATTATTCTTTGTAAATATTGATGAATGTTTTCTTAAATATGGAGTGATAAGGTGTATGTGTGTTGATATTTACATTGTATTTTTGAGGGATTTTATCATCTTATAACTTCTTTGAGCTTGACAAGGAAGCATTTTTGGTTGTGGAAGATTTATGACATTCCTTCACCATCAATAAAAAAGTATGAGCACATTCTTCCATAGTTGAGTTGATTGATTGGTTTTTTGGAAAATAAGTTTGAAGTGAAAAGTACTTGATTAGGGTTTACTATTGAGTGTGTTTGAGTTAATGCTTCAAGGTTTTTTGGAATAAATATTTGTTATTAAAACCTTGTTTTTTAAGCATTGTTGCTGAAGCCATTGGTTAAGCAAAGAACTTAAAATAGGGTTTGAAAAGAAGATGAGTATCATTGTTATGTGAGAGTTGCTTTATAAGTATTATTTTTGAATCCATTGTTTGAGTAAAGAACTTGAAATAGGGTTTGAAAAGAACATGAGTATCATTATTATGTGAGAGTTGTTTTATAAGCATTGTTGTTAAGCATTGTTGGAAACATTTTGAGTGAAGGATCATATGCTTGGACTAGGGTTTGTAAGCAAGGCTTGTATCATTGATAGATTGGTTGAGTAGAGTTGGTTGAGCGTAGTCAAGTGGATGTGTGAAGTGATTGTTCAAGTTCCATAAAATAAACTATTATATATTCTGAATTGATTTGTGAAAGTGATTAAGTATTGATTTGAATTATATTGAGTCTCTAACAATTCTCTGTATGTTTCCAAATGAGTGATTGAGCATTGAGGTGATTGTGAAGCATATTGAGTCTCTAAAAATTATCTGTATGCTTCCACAAGAGTGATTGAAAGTGATTGAGAATTACGATGAGTATAGATCATATTGAGTCTCTAACAATTCTCTTTATGTTTCTATGATATTTGGACAAGTTCTAGTGTGGACTTTTTGAGTAGATTTGAGGCAAGTCTTGAGAAGACTTGTGGAAAAATTTGAGTAAGATTTTGTGGAAGCTTACAATATAGATTGAGAGCATATTTGGATAAGTTCTTGAGAGGAATTATTCAGTAGATTTGGATAAGTTCTAAAGAGGACTTATTGAGCAAATTAGACAAGTTCTAGAGAGGACTTATTGAGTAAATTGGACAAGTTCTATAGAGGACTTATTGAGCATATTGGACAAGTTCTAGAGAGGATTTATTGATTAGATTGGACAATTTCTAGAGAGGACTTGTAGACTAATCGGTGTGAGCTTTTGTGGAAGCTTACAAAGTATATTTGAGACAAGTATTTAGGAAGACTTAAGAGTAGAGTTGATTGATTTTTTCAAACCTTGAGTTAAGGTTTGGAGCAAATACAACTGATTTGATTTGAGATTGAGTCAAGTCTTGAGCATAGAGATCGAGGAAAAATTTGTGCTAGAGTGAAGGACTGTGTTTAGTACAAATTTGAGGATAGAGGGTATAGATTTGAGGACAGGTTTATGCTAGACCAGAGACAACGATTTAAGATAATATTTGTACTAGACCAAAGAAATGTATTTAGTACATATTTGAGACATAGCTAAGTGTAAGCTTTGGAGGTGACAAAATATAGAAGACAAAAATATCTAGTGGATAGAGGTCCATTAGCCAGGGTAGTGAGGACATGTCTTCAGAGTGAGGACAAGAGTCTTCAATGGATAGAGATCCATTATCCAGTGTAGTAGAGGCAATAGTTCTTCTACCATATCACCAACCAAAGCAGATATTAGGAGATTGGTGTCTCCTGTAGATAGAGATCCATGAAATTGATTTAGGGGATTGGTGTCTCCTTTGGAAAGATGTCCATAAACATTATAATAGGTAAAGGATTCCTAAGATATTGATTGAGAAAATTTTAGTGAAATATTTTCTCTGTGGAGTATCCCACATTAGGTGAACCACGTAAATTGTGGTGTCTCTATTGTGTGTGATGATTTATGCATTGCTTTGAATACTGCTATTGATATTGCTATCTTTACATTGTAAAATATTGATTGGGAAAGAAAAGTAAAAAGTGGTCTTATACTATTCACCCCCCTCTCAGTATAATCTTGTTTTCTTTAGCCTTCTAGGGTTCCAGTTCGTGTGCTTGTCTCAACTTAGCTTAGGGTTCCAGTCCACCCTTTAGATCCCACAAGTCTTGTCCACCACAAGGTGGAACCTATGTCAAAGTGACATCTTCTAGGTATTGTCCACAAATGGGTGGAACCTAGATCTTAGCACCACATAAAGTAGAGTGAATCTGAGTAGAGCATGGCCTTAAAAACCTGGCTCTAATACCATGAAAGGATTGAATTGAACATTAGAAATATTTGATATTGCTTAGGGATTAAATAGTACAACATAGGCTAAGAATAGCCTTAGGATATTAAATAAAATAATATCCCTAATTAACGCTAACAACATGCTAACTAACGTGCTTAGATAAAAAAGTGCTAACATACTAATGTAATCAAAATTATTACAATGACTAACAAACTAGGTAGGTTAACGTAGTCAAGTTGACTACTGTCACCTAGTTACCTAGTTACCACAAGATTTTCCAAATAGTGAATATCTTTGAGGTAAAAAGTAAAAGTAAATGTAATAATCTAAATATACCATGCGGTAAGTAAAATCTACCTAGGATAATCTACTAATTACCAAATGAGGTAATGATTATAATTACTGTAGCACAATAACTCTAACATTGTACACCTAATTGCAATCACCTCATTCACACTTATACATTGGCATGGTGGATATCGATTTGAGAGATTTATGCTTTTTTTTCTTGTAGAGAGGAGTGTATGATAGTTTTGGTAAAGTTCGTTGAATGCAATCACTTTTTTTATTAAGCAACCAAATTGGTGTAAATTTTTTATATAATGATATGGAGTGATGTTATTGATGAATCGATGTATTTATTGACGAATTTACACAAGGTTTGGTGGTTTTGTAGTTTTTTTTTTTGAAGGGTGGAGGAGGGGGACAAATTCGGATGGACATCTGACATTGCTCAAACATGGGAAAATGTTTGAGTATTTACAAATGCCCACCCGTGTTCACACACACTTTCCAAATGCGAGTTTGTGTTTGTTGGCATGAAAAGTGGTTATAAGTAGCTTAGTGGGACCCAATTTTTCATTGTTGCGTTTGCAATTTGAGTGAGTGTTTGAGAAATCTTGAGAGAGTTATTTGCAAGAGTGATGGTGGGCATGATGGGTGAAGCTAGTGGTGCAGTTGGGTTTCGTGGCATGGTGGGAGGTGTTATTCGAGTGGCCAAGGTAGGTCCTGATTCATTTCTTGTGTGTTATTATATATATATATATATATATATATATATATGATGACCATAAGGGGGTGGGCTAATTTTTGTTAGTCTCACAATGACACTAAGAGGGGGGGTGAATCAGTGTAGCTCTTAAAAACTTAAATCTTCAACTCTTAATGTTGAAACAATGAAAACTTAAAACCCAATAAAGAAAATATAACAAAAGAGCATCACACAACACAAGATGTACCGAGGTTCACCAGTTTTGGCTACTCCTCAAAAATTGATTGTTTGGACTCCCATCCAAATCCAGCCTTTGCAAAGCAACAAATTTACAATCAATTTACCAGCACACACTGGAAGGAACACCAACCCCTGATTTATCTGCAACAACAAAAAGGAGCACCAACCCCTGATTTATCTGCACTAACAGAAAGGAGCACCAACCCCTGATTTACCAGAACCAACTGGAAGGAGCACCAACTCCTAATGCCAAGCACCAACTTGGACTTCAATTCTAAAACTAGAAGATTGACATAAATATGCCTTCACTTTTACAAGACCCTGAATGGTCTATTGCTTTCTCAACATCGCCCACTCTTCACACAACACACACCCTGCTCGCTCGCCTCTTGCACACTCTCCTCGTGCTTCACATATCGCACACCTCTCTCACTCACCTCTCGCGTGCCTCTCGCTCTCCTCTTGCTCTCTTCGCAAGATTAAAACCTCGCTTTAATCCCAAGCACTTGCAAAATTCTCCAAGCAACACTCCTTTTATAACTATCCTCTCTCTTTGTAACTCCAATTGTAACTTCAGTTGTAACTCTAGTTGTAAATCCTTTTCTATATATAGAGTAGGCATTTTGTCAAACACGTTACATGCAATGAATTGACACCATATTCTCCTACCATGACTGTTTGTCTTCTCGACCATGACTGTTCGTTTTCTCCTTTATGGATGCATGCGTTTTGGTTTCCAAAAAAGCTTTTCGATTCTATTTTGACGACTATTCATTTTCTCCTTCTTCGACTATTCGTTTTCTCCACATGGGCATGCATTTGTTTTCTCCTTCGATGACAGTACGTTTTCTTCTTCATTACTATTTGTTTCTATTTTGAGGCTTTTCTTAAGTCACGAAAATGCGACATGTCACGATATCGTGACACTTTTGTTTCACTGCTTGTCTGGCATTTTCGAGTCATGAAAATGCAACATGTCACGATATCACGACACTTTTCTTACTCTGCCTTCCTGGCCTTTTTGAGTTGCGAAAATGCGACATGTCGCGATATCGCGACACTTTTGTTACTTTGCCTGCCTAGCCTTTTCGAGTCATGAAAATGCGACATGTCGCGATATCGTGACACTTTTGCTTCTCTGCCTTCCTACTCTTTTTAAGTTGCGAAAATGTGACATGTCGCGATATCGCGACACTTTTCCTTCTCTGCCTTCCTGCTCTTTTCAAGTCACGAAAATGCGACATGTCACGATATTGTGACACTTTTCCTTCTTTGCCTTCCTGCTCTTTTCAAGTTGCAAAAATGCGACATGTCGCAATATCGTGACACTTTTCCTTCTCTGCCTTCCTTCTCTTTTCAAGTCATGAAAATGTGACACGTCACGATATCGTGACACTTTTCCTTCTCTTTTGGCCGCGAAAATGCAACATGTCGCGATATCGCGACACTTTTTCTCCTTGCATTTTCTCTTCTCTTTTGGCCGTGAAAATGCAACATGTCGCGATATCGTAACACTTTTTCTCCTTGCATTTTCTCTTCTCTTTTGACCATGAAAATGCAACATGTCGCGATATCGTGACACCTTTTTTCTTTGCAATGTTTTTCTTTTTATTTGATCTTGAGCATATGGGCCACTTCGGTCTTCTTGGAAAATATGCAAAAATGTGGGTAAACATCCTCATAAGCATTTAATCATCACTGTACATACTCTGATTAACTTCTGAGCTCCTATCCACTACTTCAACCGATCTATCTGACTGTGTTGACAACAATGACAATATTGTTGCTGCACCTTGCTCAACAATCTCCCCCTTTGGAATTGTTGGCAACACACGTGCAATTTTCTGTAACTCTTCTCCCCCTTTGACAAAAATATCAAAGGGCTGCTGCAGACTCCCCCTGAGTCCATGCACAACATTCTCAAGCAAAAATTATTACACTTAGCAAAAATCACAAACATGAGCAAAAAGATAAACAAATTGACCACTCCCAATTTATTGCGAAGGTACTCAACGACTTCCTTGGGAAATGGTTTTGAGAAGATATCCGCTACTTGCTCTATTGTTGGAATGAAATCCAACTTATCCTCACCTTCCGCAACTTTCTCTTGTGTACATCACGTTGTCGTTGCAATATATTCTCCCTCTGCTATGAATAAGGATACTGACTCTTGTTTCTTACTGTTCCACATGACCAACCTGTCTCCAAGATAGAGTGCACCTCTACTGGTACTCTTTCTGTCATCTACACATCCTTGCTCAACTTGCAACCTATCATCATGGGAGTGCTAACTAGCTTACACTCCTCCATTGTGAACTTTTTGGCATCTCTTTCACTAAACCAAATTATCAAAACTATTATAATCCATAACTTTGAACAATGGCAGTAAGCACCATCAAAAGTATAACACTGACATATAGAAATACTACCAATGGTGACAACTCTCAATTTAATCACCACCCTTCACGATACCTCCACAAAAAACTACATGAACTGAAACACACTTTGACAACTATATGACAACTCCCCCTACCTACTTGCCTTTCATCCTCAGATAACCAAACAAACACATAGGAGCAAAACATAACCTTTAAGATTGCTCCCCCTGAGGATGTGCTACCTGGAGTTGCTTAGTGCAATAGAGGAGTACTCTCCTTCAGTACAAGGAGACATGATTTCCTCTCTTCTTTCTTTCTCTAATATTTCTTGAACTTGGGCTTGAGTTTTTCAAATGCATCCCTATTTTGAACCTTTTGGTGAACTTGAACATTTATCTTGGGTGGTTGTCTCTTGTGCATCCTTGATGGATGATTATTTTCCTTTATTTTATGCACATGATTTCTTCCTTGTCTGTGTTGCATTCTTTGTGTCTGATGAAATCTACTATCTTGCCATAGATTAGACACAAAAGTTCTTGGACAAGACCTTGCTATGTGCCCATGACCATTACATTTAAAACATTGCACATGGTGTTCAACAGATGTATTTATACCAACATAACTCTTTGATCTATTATTCAATCCACAATACATTGCCTTGTGACCATAATGGTTGCATCTAAAACAATAGCCATTACAAGCATTATTATGAATAAAGTGAGAGTGATAGAACCTCTTTTGTTGTGGTTGCTTTGCTGTAGATCTCCTTTGAGATTTTCTTCCTTTTGAAGTTTCAGCTTCAAAATTTTCTTGCTTTGATCCTTCAGTAGTGGACTTCTTCTTCTCTACAAATTTAGAAGATGAAGGTTGTTCAGCTTCATATCCAAGACCAAGATTACACATGGGGCTTCTTTGTTGCCTTATAATTTTATCTAGCAACTCTGTGCTCTTCTCAAATTTGAGATTTGTATTGGCCTCTTATAGTTGTTTCCTCAATAAAACAATCTCCTCTTCTTGTTTGCCAAAAACAATCTCTTTCTCATTGATCTGTGACCTGAGAGTTTCTTCAATCCTTTTGGACTCTTCTACTTGTAGCTTTAGATCACTAATAACTTTGTTAGATTCCTCTTCACATTTGCTACATACATCGCCTTTATCATCCAGGTGTGACTTCAAGGCTTCTTCTATTTTCTTGGCTTTATGAAATTGTAAGAAGAGATCTTCAATATTATCCCCATATTACTCCAACTTCTTGGACAGTATTTTGTTCTTTTTCCTTTCTATACCCAACTTTTCAAGTGCAACGATCAACTCACCTTCTAGATATACTTCACCCTCAAGGTTTTCATCACATACTTCAGAATTCACTTCTTCTATCTTTTCTATTTTTTCTTCTTTGAGTGCCATGAAAAGAGCTTCACATGTTTCCTTTTCAGAATCCTCACCGCAGCTGTCTTCTGATGAACTGACATTCTTGGAGATGAAACTTTTCTTCTTGAAGTTGTCGTTTTTGAAATTTGTTTTTTTCTTCCAGTCACTTCTTTCTTGGTGCTATCCTTCGTCACTTTCATCCTTCTAATTAAGTGGACATTTAGCTGCAACATGCCCAACACCTCCACAATTGAAACATTTAAACGGTAACTTTCCTCTGTATTTTCCTTTTCCCCTTTTTAGATTTCGAACAAAATTTGCTTCCATTTCATCTGATGTCTTTTCTTCCTTGGATTCTTGTTTTGCTTTCATATTTTTATGGGCTTTAAAAGCAGCTTCTCTGTCTGTGGGTTTAGATTTTCCTATTCTCATCTCATATGCAGTCAAAGAACCATGCATCTCATCCATACTAAAAGAATTTAGATTTGTAGCTTCTTCTATAGCTGAAACTTTAGAATCAAATCTTTGGGGAAGAGATCTTAATACCTTTTTCACGATGACAGAATCTTTGATTTCCTCACCGATTCCTCTAATCGCATTAATGACTTCATTAACTCTCAGCATATATGCCTCTATGTTCTCATCGTCATTCATATTAATACTTTTAACTGAGCTCGATGTGTTTGTAACTTGGCCTCCTTGATCTTATCATCTCCTTCATGAATGCTCCTTAGTTTGTCCCATATTTATTTTGCCATTTTACAACTTATAATTTTTACTAGTTCACTGTCCACTAATCCGCACATGATAGCATTCTTTGCTTTTGAGTTATTCTCAAACAATTTTTGATCGGAAGCATCGGTTGGAGAAGTGGTGGGTATTTTGTATCCATTATCTACCGAATCCCAAATATCGAATCCCAAAGCACAAAGATATGTCTGCATCCTGGGTCTCCAAAATGTGTAATTAGTTCCATCCAATAATGGTGCTTTTTTTGATGAGAAACCTTCACCACCTGCCATTGTGTCACTTCCAAGATCACCCTAGCCGGTTAAGCTTGTTCAAGAACTTGGCTCTAATACCAATTGTTAGTCTCACAATGACACTGAGAGGGGGTGTGAATCAGTGTAGCTCTTAAAAACTTAAATATTCAACTCTTAATGCCGAAACAATGAAAAATTAAAACCCAATAAAGCAAATATAACAAAAGAGCATCACACAACACAAGATGTACTAAGGTTCACCAATTTTGGCTACTCAAAAATTGACTATTTGGACTCCCATCCAAATCTAGCCTTTGCAAAGTAACAACTTTACAATCAATTTACCAGCACACAATGGAAGGAACACCAACCCCTGATTTATCTGCAACAACAGAAAGGAGCACCAACCCCTGATTTATCTGCACTAACAGAAAGGAGCACCAACCCCTGATTTACCAGCACCAACTAGAAGGAGCACCAACTCCTGATGCCAAGCACTAACTTGGACTTCAATTCTAAAAATAGAAGATTGACATAAAGATGCCTTCAATTTTACAAGACCCTGACTGGTATATTGCTTTCTCAACATCGCCCACTCTTCACACAACACACACCCTTCTTGCTCACCTCCCGTGCACTCTCCTCATGCTTCACATATCGCACACCTCTCTCGCTCGCCTCTCACGTGCCTCTCGCTCTCCTCTTGCTCTCTTCGCAAGATTAAACCCACCTCACTTTATTCTCAAGCGCTTACAAAATTCTCCAAGCAACACTCATTTTATAACTATCCTCTCTCTTTGTAACTCCAGTTGTAACTCCTTTTGTATATATAGAGTAGGCATTTCGTCAAACACGATACATGTAATGAATTGACACCATATTCTCCTACCATGACTATTCGTCTTCTCGGGAATGACTGTTCGTTTTCTTCTTTGTGCATGCATGCGTTTTGGTTTTCGAAAAAGCTTTTTGATTCTATTTTGATAACTGTTCATTTTCTCCTTCTTCGACTGTTCATTTTCTCCACATGGGCATGCATTTGTTTTCTCCTTCGATGACAGTACGTTTTCTTCTTCATTACTATTCGTTTGTATTTTGAGGCTTTTCTTGATTCGTGAAAATGTGACATGTCGTGATATCACGACAATTTTGTGTCACTGCTTGTCTAGCCTTTTCAAGTCACGAAAATGTGACATGTCGCGATCTCGCGACACTTTTGTTACTCTGCTTGCTTGGCCTTTTCGAGTCGCAAAAATGCGACATGTCTCGATATCGTGACACTTGTTACTCTGCTTGCCTGGCCTTTTCGAGTCACGAAAATGCGACATGTCACGATATCACAACACTTTTGCTTCTCTGCCTTCCTGCTCTTTTCAAGTCACAAAAATGTGACATGTCGCGATATTGCGACACTTTTCCTTCTCTGCCTTCCTGCTCTTTTCAAGTCATGAAAATGCGACATGTCGCGATATCATGACACTTTTCCTTCTCTACCTTCCTGCTCTTTTCAAGTCACGAAAATGCGACATGTCACGACATCATGACACTTTTCCTTCTCTGCCTTCTTGCTCTTTTCAAGTCACGAAAATGCGACATGTCGCGATATCGCAACACTTTTCCTTCTCTTTTGACCGCGAAAATGCAACATGTCGCAATATTGTGACACTTTTTCTCCTTGCATTTTCTCTTCTCTTTTGGCCACAAAAATGCAACATGTCACGATATCGCGACACTTTTTCTCCTTGCATTTTCTCTTCTCTTTTGACCGTGAAAATGCAACACGTCGCGATATCGCGACACCTTTTTTCTTTGCGATGTTTTTCTTTTTCTTTGATCTTGAGCATATGGGCCACTTCGGTCTTCTTGGAAAATATGCAAAAATGTGGGTAAACATCCTCATAAGCATTTAATCATCACTGTACATACTCTGATTAACTTCTGAGCTCCTGTCCACTGCTTCAACCGATCTATCTAACTGTGTTGACAACAATGACAATATTGTTGCTGCACCTTGCTCAACAATTTTTTTTTCATGATGAATTGAGATGATGAAAATGGAAAAACAAATGTTGTTTATTTTTTATTTTTCTGATGATGAAATGAAATGATGAAATGGAAAATTAAATGTTATTTATTTTTTGTATTTTTTATGATGAGATGAAATGATGAAATGTAAAATTAAATATTTTTTTTATGATTAAATGCATTGATGAAATAAAAAAAATAGTTTTGATTTCTTTGTATTTTTTATGATGAGATGAAATTATGAAATAGAAAATTAAATATTTTTTTATGATTAAATGCATTGATGAAATAAAAAACAAATGGTTTTATTTTATTTTATTTTATTTTGAAAATGCAATGTTATGATGAAGTGGAAAACAAATGTTTGATTTTTTTTAAATGCACTGATATTGATTTTGCTTGGTTTTGTGCAGGTGAATTTTCTTGAGGATCGACACCACTAGCTGCATGCTATCCTAACTATGAGGAAGGCACTTACTCCTGACCACTAGAAATGGTTGGTGACTGTGGGGCTGACTAGTTGTGGGAGAGTGGAGGTGGTATGGGTAGATGAGTGGTACTTTTTAGCATTGGCTAAAAGGTGGGATCCTGATAGGGAGAATTTTAAGCTCCTAATAGCGGAGAGCACGCTCACTTAGAGGATGTGTACCACATTTTCTTTTTTCCTATTGAGGGGCTTCGAGTTTAAGTTGGTGATGATAAGGAATATGATTTGAGGTGGTTGTTTGGATATGGAAGGGAGGGTATGAATGTTAGTGGTGGTGGGATCTAGTATTTGGAGATATCAAAAACATCAGCTAGAGCCACTACCTACTTTTGTGATGTACATTTTGTGTACATATTGTTACCTAACAACACTAGATTACGGTTACTTTGGAATCTAATTCATCTTGTGATGGACATGATATATGAGCCTTGTTTTTATGCTTGGGAACTAATTCTTCTATGTGAGTGTACACAAAGTTATATGAGGTGAATATGTATGTAAGGAAGGGATTAGGCTACAACTTTCACCTTTAGTTGTGGGGCTAGGAGCACTTCATAGTGGCTCAACCTATAAGGTTGCCTTGCTAGTGATATAGTTCACACCCTTATGCTCTGCATTGGTATTTGAGTGAGGAGGTGCCACCTAGTAGGTATAGCTGTGATGATAAGACTTATCAAGAGATATGGATAGGCTTGACAATGATATTTGTAATCTAGTGGCCATGGATGGGGGTGGCATGAGCTAAGAATAGGGCCCAACTATGATGGACGAGGTGGGCTAGATGGGTGTTTGGGTGACATACGAGAGAGTTGGAGTTGATCCAAGTTTATCTTCTCTTGCGGTAGTTTGATATTGTTCAGGGGATCCTCATTGGTCTAGTTATATATAGACATCAGGATGATGAGCTTAGCCTCCCCTATCCTCTTAATGTCTGGGCCATTGAGGATAATAATGATGAGATGATGGATATGGCTAATGCAGAGGATGTCAATATGAGTGTCAACTACGATGCTTGGTTTTCCTCGTAGCCTACCTAGACCCCTAATCATACTATGGATGATGGAGCTAGTGGTAATGATCGGTATGCTATAGAGGTGACTCCTTGATTGCAGAGATAATATCAATATAACAGTGATAGGAGGTGATCAAGTGATGATGTAGATCTACCTACCAAGGGTGGGGTTGCGGGTGATGGATATGAAGATGAATGTAGATATGAAGGTAGAGCTATAAATAGAGATGTTAGTGATGATAGTGGTGGAGGTAGAGAGACCAGAATGAGGTTTGAGAGAGACCTCATGGCAATAGTGAGGAGAATTAGGGAATACTCCAAGTTGAGTAGGATAGCTTGGCTGAGCAACAAGATCATCTTCTATAGGTCACAACAACTCGAGATGTTGAGATAGCTTAGCTTTAGAGTGAGCTAGAGGAGTTGTAGGTTGTCCTAGGTTCTAGTGATAAGGGGGCTTAGATTAATTCTCTCCACACTGATGTGGTAGAGAAGCTCAACTTTGATCATACAAGGAATACATGAGATATATGGAGGATTGACTTGTGCATCATGGTATTGGATGGCCTGTGTGACCCTCTTCCTCTGCATTGAGCTCTAACATGCAGAGCGAGTCTAGGCATGGTAGTTATCACTCGAGGTTTCCTAAATTCCTTGATCCATTTGGGTCTCAGGGATATTTTAGGTCTCCTAAGGGTGGTTCTAGTTAGTAGTGTTTATTACCTCTTTTGTATTTTCCGTTTTTTTTTATGAGCCTTAGTGCTCTAATGTATACAACCTTTGGGTAAAATTTTGTATTTGTGATTCATATATATATATTCATGGCTTATTTTATGGATCATTTTGTGTTACACTTTTTGTTTTATTGTGCATGTATGTATGGATGCATGTGTATGAATGGAATGGATGTATATGAATGAGATACCTAATGTATTATGATGTATGAAAATGATTTTATGGTGCTATGGTCTAATTTTCATTTATGGTTCTTTAGATTTTTGTTTGGTTGATCTTATCTTTATCACTTAATTAGGGGTACCAACATCTAATGCTTTCACATGAATTGGATTTTGACATATATGGAATAATGTGATGATGACATGGAATGTAATATTGCATATGAATTTATTTGATTTAGGAATGAATGAACTAGATTTGTTTTATGAAGACTCAAACATCCTAGTGATTTCAAGCAATTTTATTTGTTTGTCTTTTAGATCCATAAGATTCCATGGGTGTCCTAGTGTAGTCAAATTTGTCAAGGACCCAATGTTTGTGCAATGAATGCTCATTCACTTTTGAGTAAGGCAATGTTTCCATCCAATTTAGGAACCATTGTGTGCAATTGGTGAGCTCATTTACCAATATTGATTTAGGTTCAATTAAACCATTTATGGAGAGAACAAAGAAGCTAGATTGTCCTTATGTGCATTCAAAGGTCTCTTAAAAATAGATATGCCACTGTGCATGAGCATACTCTACTATTAGTTAAGCATTTATAGCCCCTATGGAGGTTAGATCCATAGTATAGATCTCCAAGTTTTGGAAAATTGAATTTTTAACCAATTTAAGATGAGAATTAAACCCTATCCTTACTACTTGGAGACTTGTTATAGTATTTATTGTTTATAAAAGAGTTAAAGCTTTAAAGAATCAAATTCTGAACCAAGGTGTGATGAGAATTTTAACCTATAATTACTACTCAATATTTTATTTTATGGATTTTGAGGTTTTGTAAGTGGTGAAAATGATTGTTTTCATTGTTATTTTGGACTATGTGCATAATGGTACAAGCAAGAAGAGATTTTTGCTTCAATTTTTAATCCAATCCTAATATCATCTTTATTTGATGCAAGATTTCATTAATTGTTGTACTATGTGTTGGTTCACAAATTGTATGGTTAGTTCCAAAAACTTAAATTTTCTTAGTCAAAATTATGTTTTTGTCGAAGATGACACTTATTTTAAATAAGAACAACCCATAACATCTACAGAATTTGTGACTTTCAATTTGGGTTGCTTGAAACACTAGGAGTGGTTGAGTGATCGGAAACACCTAGAGTTTTTCTTCTTTTTCTTTTTGTACCTACTTGTTGTGTATGCATGATGTGGTTATATTTCCATGTGATATTTTGAAAATTAAGAGGTGTGTGTAAAATATCCAGTGGTCGTATAACTACCATTTCTAGTGTTTCTACAGTATCTAACTTTCTTACGAGGAATCTTTAATAATAAAAAGATGATAGAGAAAATATGAAAATGGTTGTGAATGGTGGAGTGTAAGAAATGCTAGACCAAAGGTTCTCCTGATTAAGGCAAAAAAACCTGATGCCAAATACAATTATCCAAATCTATCGAATGACAATGAAAATAACAAGTGAAATGCATAGGTGGAATTGATGCAAGTGCTATATAAATATAATGTATGAGTGGATGTTCTAAAATGCAATGTGCATGCCTAAGTTTTAGTGCAAAATATTTTTGTTTTCTCTTTTTTTTTAAGCCATGTATATACATACATGTTAGACATATTAAGCATAGAATGCTTTAGGTGTATAATTTTCAATGGTTTAGGCTCCATTAATCTCTCTAGATCTGCAAGCCTATACATTCTTGAACCAAAATTTTGCTTGACAATGTATGGACCTAACCAATTAACCATAAATTTGTCACGCAAGTGTGATAATGCATTGGTATTCTACTAATTCTATTTAAGGATGAGATCTCCTACTTAAAATTTATGCAGATGAACTTATGTGTTGTAATAACATTTGATGCAGTCTTGATATACTCATAGATGTTCTATGGTATTGATTTGGCTTTCATTGAGAAATGTGAGTTCATCAATATGTGCTTGTATAGTAGTTTTGTCATCCATAAATTCTTGTAATGTAATGCATAAGGAGGGAATATCGAGCTCAAGAGGCATGATTTATTTGGCTCCATAGACCAATGAAAATGGTGTTTCCCTAGTAGGTGTTCATATGCTTATTCGATAAGCCCATAGTGCCAAGGAGATTTGAGTATGTCAATCTCTATGATTTTCCTTAATAAGTTTCAAGAGAATGGCTATAAATGTCTTACTGGTAGGGTTATGCAAAGTGGCGAATATTCACAAATTAGGAGAATATTAGGATTTCCAAAATTGGAAATTGGCGAATATGAGGATCCTCAACGTTGACCCATTCGGTTGAAAGTTTTAGGACCAATTTTTTCTTCGGGTCAATTCACCACAATATATATCCAAACATAGGCATATTTATACTCGTTGGAAAGTCCTTTTCAAGATTGATCTAATGGTGGATGTTTTTATGAAGATATAAGGTGATTTAATAGGTCAAAATTTTCCCAAAATATGACCTTACTTTTTAGGGATTCAAATACCCCAAATTTGGTGTGAAGATGATTGATTTGATTTGCTTAGGATTCACCTTGATTTCAATTACGATTCACCATTTTTTTACAAGTACATTTCAAGTCCAACCCATTATGCATAACCTTGATTATTGGTTACCTCAACTTATCCATTTTTCTATGGATAATAAGGAGTCAAGAAACTATGTTGGATATTATACTTGTTTGTAACTGCTCAAATATCCTTATTCTTAAATGACTTACCACTATCAAAAATTATATTTGAGGTAATTTCAAAATGATAGATAATATGCTAGAGTATGAACGCCACAATTTGAGGTCTAGTTATAGAGATAATTGGAATCATCTAAATCCAATTAGTGTAGTACTCTATGGTAGTTATGATGAACTTGTGTTGTCCCAAAGAGGTAGGTGAGATTTTTTCAATAAAATCCAAGCCCCATTGTGAGAAGGGCCAAATACTTTGAATGGGTTGTCATGCTTGCGATGGCACATGAATCAAATTGGTATGCTCTTGACACTTTTGATATTTCTTCACGTATTTGCAATACATAGTGGGCTAGTAATAACCATATGTAAAATACACTTTACAATGGCCATTCCACTAAAATGGCCACCGCAAGTACCATCATGGGCTTTAGATATGATTTTTTGTGCCTCTAACATGTCTAGAAATCAATGTAAGACTCCATAATAGTCATATTTATACATGTCCCCTAAGAGAGTGTAGCAAGATACCTTTTGTTTGAATTTTCATTTGGAAATTCAAGATAAATATGGTGGGAGGGTACCAAACTTGAGAAAGTCCTTTACTTGACTAAACTATAGGTCATATGTTTATGTATTAATGAAACACACTCTTTTTGTCTTTTCACTCTGCTCATAAAATTGCAGATTAGGAAATTATGGTAACGATAAGCAGTTGGATTTCTCCATTTGATGTATTTGGAATCAATGATCCTAGAGAGACCATCACATCTATAAATCTATTATTCAAACATTCAAATTTTTGTTAGTGTAGTACTCTATGTCATTTATGATGAACTTGTGTTTTCCCGAAGAGGTAGGTGAGATTTTTCCAATAAAATCCAAACCCCATTGTGAGAAGGGCCAAATACTTTGAATGGGTTGTAATGCTTTCAATGGCACATGAGTCAAAATGGTATGCTCTTAACACTTTTGATATTTCTTCACGTATTTTCAATAGTCACTTTCCATAGTGGGCTAGTAATAACCCATACACAAGATACACTTTACAATGGCTATTCTACTGAAGTGGCCACTAAAAGTACCATCATGAGCTTAAAATATGGATTTTTGTGCCTCTAACGGGTCTAGACATCGGAGTAAGACTCCATCATAGCTATATTTATACATGTCCTCCAAGAGAGTGTAGAAAGCTATCTTTGGTTTGAACGTTCATTCGTAATTCACGATAAATCTAGTGGGAGGGTACTGAACTTGAGAAATTCCTTTACTTGACTAAACCATAGGTCATATGGTTATATGTTAATGAAACACACACTATTTTTGTCTTTTGAATTTGCTCATGAAATTAAAGATTAGGAAATTGTGGTAATGATAAGAAGTTGGATTTCTCCATTTGATGTCTTTGGAATCAATTATCCTAGAGAGGCCATCACATATATAAATCTATTAGTCAAATAGTCAAATTGTTGTTAGTTTAGTACTCTATGGTAGTTATGATGAACTTGTTTTATCTCAAAGAGGCAGGTGAGATTTTTCCAATCAAATCCAGGCCCCATGAATGGGTTGTAATGCTTGCAATGGCATATGAGTCAAATTGGTATGCTCTTGAAAATTTTGATATTTCTTCATATATTTGCAATAGTCACTTTCCATAGTGGGCCAGTAATAATTCATACACAAAATACACTTTACAATGGTGCTAAAGTGGTCATCGCAAGTACCATCATGGGATTCAAATATGGCTTTTTGTGCCTCTAACAGGTCTAGACATCGGAGTAAGACTCCATCATAGCCACATTTGTCATTTATACATGTCCCCCAAGAGAGAGTAGCAAGAAACCTTTTGTTTGAACATTCGTTTGGCAATTCACAATAAATCTGGTGGGTGGGTACTGAACTTGATAAATTCCTTTACTTGGCTAAACCATAGGTCATATTTTTATGTGTTAATGAAACACACATTATTTTTGTCTTTTGAATCTGCTCGTAAAATTGAATATTAGGAAATTGTGGTAATGATAAGCATTTGGATTTATTCATTTGATGTCTTTGGAATAAATTATCCTAGAGAGGCCATCATATCTATAAATTTGTTAGTCAATAGTCAAATTATTGTTAGTGTAGTACTTTGTGGCAGTTATGATGAACTTGTACTGTCCCGAAGAGGTAGGTGAGATTTTTCCAATCAAATATAGATCCCATTGTGAGAAGGTCCAAATACTTTGAATGGGTTGTAAATCTTGCAAATGACACGAGTCACTTTCCATAGTGGACTAGTAATAACCCATACGTAAAATAAGATTTCCAATGGCCATTCTGCTAAAATGGCCACCACAAGTACCATAATGGGATTTAGATATGGATTTTTATGCCTCTAACAGGTTTATACATCGGAGTAAGACTCTATCATAGCCACTTTTATACAACATGTCCCCCAAGAGATTGTGGCAAGTTAACTTGTTTTTGAACATTCGTTTGGCAATTCATGATAAATCTGGTGGGAGGGTACTAAACTTGAGAAAGTCCTTTATTTGACTAAACCATAGGTCATATGGTTATGTGTTAATGAAATACAAACTCTTTTTATCTTTTGAATTTGCTCGTGAAACTATAGTTTAGGAAATTGTGGTAATGAGAAGTAGTTGGATTTCTCCATTTAATATCTTTGGAATAAATGATCCTAGAGAGGCCATCACATCTATAAATATATTAGTTAAACAAGGTAAATTGTTGATTTCATACCAGTCTAACATTGCTATAAATTTCATAGCTACTTCATTGTATTGGTTTAAAACTAGTTCTCTACATTAGTAAGATCTATTTAAGGTACAAAGGACAATTTGAGAATCACCAAAAATGCTTATATGATTTATGCCCATAGCTATATATGCTTGAATTCCTAAGATTAGGGCTTCATATTATATGTTGTTTGTGCATAGAAATTCAAGTTTGAAAGATAAAGGAATTGGCATCCCTTCTAATGTGTAAAATATGGCTCCAACACCTTGTCATGTTTCACACTTTAAACCTTCAAAAAATAGAGTGATGTCAACATCATCCTTAGAAGGGACTAGTTCTTCTTGTTCAATCACATTGAATACCACATCATCTGGTAGCTTGATAAATAAAGGTTGATTACCATGAAGCAGGGATTCTATGATTTGATCATCTATCACGTGATCCTTGATGGATTTTTGGCTAGCAAATTTGAGATCAAATTTTGTCAAAAGCATTATCCATTTTGTAGTACGGGTGTTATTGTATATGCGAGTCATCATGTATTGTAGAGATTTTGTCTAAATATGACATATGTAGTTTTACTTAGCATATAATGTATGTGTTTCTTAGTGGTGAAGACCACTGCTAAGCATAAATTTTTGACATAAACATATCTTGTTTCACAACTCACCAGCGTTTAACTAATTAATAGATTTCTTGCTCTTTTTTTTTTTTTGTTCTTTTGTACAAGGATTATCCTAAGTGCAAAATCAGTAGCAAATATGTAGAGATGAAAAGGGACCCCTGGGCAAGGCAGTGTTAGCACTGGCGATGAGGCCAGGTATTGCTTTATATCATAAAATACATCTTGACACTCTTTTGTCTATTGAAAGGTGACCCCCTTTTGTAGTATGTGATTGAATGACCTATATTTGTTTGAGATTTGTGCAATAAATCAATGAATAGATAAAATTTCTTCTTGTAAACTATATAAATCTTTGAGGTTTATTAGGTGTGGCATTTCGATAATGACCTTGACCTTTTTGGGGTCTACTTAAATGCCTCACTTGGAGACAATGAATACTAGAAATTTTCTTGATGTAACTCTGAATACACACTTCTTGGGATTTAACCTCACTTTATGTTCTAGTAATCAATCAAACACATTTTCTAGTACATCAACATGCTCAAGATGCATTTTGAATTTTGTAATTAAATAATCCACATAATATTCAATAATTTTATGTATGTAGTCATGGAAGATATACGTCATGGCTCATTGGTAAGTAGCTCATGTGTTTTGAGACCAAATGGCATCACCTTGTAGCAAAAAATCCTCTAAGGTGTTGTGAATGCTATTTTTTGTTGGTCATCAAGAATAATTCGAATTTGGTTGTATGCTAAAAATCCATCCATTAAAGAAAGCTTTCATGTCTGGTGCAAGAGTATACTAGTTGATTGATATTTACTAATGGGAAGTTATACTTGGGATATTCTTTGTTTAGATCTCAAAAATCTATGCATACACAAATCTCCCATTAGGTTTGTTAACGGGTACCATATTAGAGAGCCATTCAGGGTAATCAATGGGTTGTATGAAATCCACATCTAATAATTTTTGTAGCTCTTCCTTGACCATAAGGGCTATGGTAAGATGAATTTTCCTCATTTTTTTGAATGGTTTTGCTTTTGGAGTTATGGTGGGGTTGTGGACCACCAAGTTGGGATCAAGGCTAGGCATATCTTTTTAGAACCATGCAAAAATATCTTTCTTCCTTGTTAACATATCCATGAGTCACTCTTTCTCTTATGTGAATATATTTTTTGCAATTTTTACCACTTGTAAGTTTTCCACTAATGTTTACATTAATGGATTCTTCGACTAACATGTGAGAACCGTACTCTAACTGGTGTGGAGTAGAAATGATATTGATATCATTCTCCACATTACCAAATGACTCAAGCGGTTCTTCCTCTACCTTAGTTTGTAAAACAAAAGTAGTTGAAGATGAATATTGTTGAGGGATGTATGCATTAGAAGCTCTTAGAAAATCTTTGAACAAGATGGACTTGACTATGGAAGGCAGGGATGAAATCCTATCCATGTAGATAATACTAGCATCAATAGAAATCTATTTTTCTAAATCATATGGGTTGCAAAATGGGGTGAACAAGTCAAAAATAACCATGTTAACTTGGTGGAAGTGGAGCAGTTGCAATTTGAAAGATGAGCCTCCTGGCTCACTCTCCCTAGGAAGAAAATTTTCTATGATGAGTGAATGATGCTGATGCTACTGAGGCAACCAAGGTGGAGGTGGTGGATCTATAGATGGCTAAGGTTACTCATGTGGAAGGAGAAATCAAAATATGGGTTGGTAAATGGAAAATATTTTGATGTAGTACTCATCTTATTGTGTAATGGGTAATGGGCTCTATGTGAGTCACATTCTCTTAAAAATCATTGGATGCAATAGATAGAACATCAAATTCTTCTCCAATTTTTTTGTTAGAGTCATCATCAGAAATAGAATTTATCATAGCAATATATGGTTGCATTTAGGAAAGGCCTCATATAAATAATGTGTAAACATAGGGTCTAAGTATTTGTCTTCACTATCAACACTACTTTTGTTATCTTCATATTCCTCCTCAGAATCTAGGGTGAGTTGTTGAAACTCATTCTTGAAAGAGGTAGTAGAAGAGAGTATTTTGTATCCTATGCAAGAGCAATCATTCGATTCTCTATAAAGAGGCTCAAAGATGTTTTGTGTACCCTGTTCATGTCGTCCAAGGCCATATCCCTAACAATTAACCCTATGAAAGTATCACATGGAAAAATATGGGTTGGATAGATATTATATGCTAGCACAAAATTTTTGCTCACATTCACCATTAGGAGGAGGTTGATCGAATGAAGAATCAAATCCCCCATACATGAAACTAATTCTATTTGGAACTGAACCTATGCTATATACTGCACCTATGGCTAAACATGGTTTCCATGGGTGACCATAATCTCTAATAATATCAATAGGCAGTATTATATCTATATTCTCAAATACGTACTTGCCAATGCTTGGATTGGTAAGATAAACTCCAACTTGGGTGGATGTGGATGTGGATGAAGTTAGCATTGGGGTGGAAGCCTCAATGGTAACGTGTGGCTCCAATGGAGGTAATGGTGTGTGTTGAAAAGTCTCTTCATGGATAGGAGGACCTTTTCATGACCCTTCCCTGACAAACATTTTATTTTGATTGGTTTATGTTTCTTATGTTGCATTGTTGTTGAAATGAATGGTTATTTCAGACTTGTTATGCAAAAATACTTATGTATTATAGAAATTTTAATATGTGGATGTTATTGATTAATGTTGATTAATTCCATGCTTAATTTGGTGAAACATGCATTTTATGAGAGAATATGATGTTTCTAATGAAAGAACACTTTTGTAGGAACATGTCTCTTTACGGTGGCAGAAAGAACTAACCACCGAGTATGGGATTGCCTAAGGGAAATGATGTGATGGGTAAATTGTCAGAATAAAAGGGAGGGAGAAACATGGAAAAATGCTCCTCCATGAAGATGCATAACATGATTTGCATAAGAAAATAAACATCAAGTTTTAGTTGAATATTGTTGATGCTTGTTGATCTTTTCTTTGGAATGAATTTCATTTATTTTAATATTATATTGATTGCCAAAGTAAAATTTGATTAATTTTTTGTTCTTTAAAAAAATAAACATAGAGCTTATAGGGAAAGATCCAATTAATGAAAAGAAGAAATAATATTTATTTTAAACCATGTGATGTTTGGAATCGTTATGTGTTGCTTGTTGTCTTTGACGTTTGTGAGAGTGGGGGGAATTTGTTGAGATATGAAATTATGATACTCATAGTGAGTTGATACGATTCACTCAACAAAGGAAACCCACTAATTTTAAGAGTTCCATGTGTGTTGCAAAGATGTTGGATTAGTTAGAAATAAACTTCTAGTTGAGAGAAACACCTAAAACATGTTCTTGATAAGAGGTAGCATACCCTAAGTCATGGAGTAATGTTCTCATGTGTATCCATTGGTCAATTGGGAGTGTTAAAAATATATGGAGGACCCTATTTGGGAAGGTAGTAGTGGATAAAAAAAAAAAAAGAGGAAATAGTGAGGAATTTCCAAATGGTTAGGAGGAGCGTTAGAGAAGCCTGGAAAGGGATTTTGAAAAGCATCAGGTATACTTTCAATGAATTGTTTGGTTGTATGTGTAATAGTTAAGTAATGGGTTATGTTATCTTGAGTAGGGATGCTTCGTGATTTCCAGTACGTTAGTTGAAACACTAGATAAAATTGTAGTTATATCGATTACTTGCAGTTTATGTTTCATAGTAAAGTATTGGAAGTGTTGTAGATGTCGGTCTCCTACAATTTTCCTTTGTGATTAGTGAAACATTTTGGTTCTATCTTTTCTTTGTACAATTTTAAAGCTAGATGAATAGAAAAAAGAGAAAACTTCTTCGCAGATAGATTTTTGGTGCCATGTGAATGTGTAGTCATCTATAGTCGTCAACCAAGTATAGTGCTATTTTTATTTTAGCCAACACCAAGACTTTATTGAATGTTTTTTATAGTTGTTGGTTTTAAATATTGAAATATTAGAAGAGTGAAGGAATTTATCTGGTAGTGTATCTTGTTTTAGTGAACTATTATGGATGGATGAAGAATGGGTATTTTGTAGGACATTCCCACGTGAATTTCTAGAACTATTTCACTTTGAAGTTTTTTTTTGGTAATTGGATGGTTCTATTATGTGGGTTTTGGCTAGGTCCCAATCCCATATATACAAGAAAATTTGATATATTTAGGGAAAATACTACTGAAATATCCCATACCAGGGAAGAAAGTTGTAAATAAAACTAAATTTCCCACGCAGGGGATGACAGAACCAGTTACAATAGCAAAACTGCCCACGCAGCGCATGTGACCATGGAGACTACATTTTGACAGAAAACTAACCAAAACCCATGTAGGGACTGCCTTAGGAAAATAAAATTAATAGACTTGGAAATTACGAATATGAAGTAGCATTGTCTGTTAGAAATTTCAGTATCAAAAAACAAAAAACCCAGAAACAACAACATCAAAAAACATGAACCTAGAAACTTGCTTTGGATGATTAGTGAATCTTGGTTTCCTAGGAGTCCTCCTTGGTATTATTTGTGTTCTATTGGAGGAACTACTTCAAGGCTGCACTGATGCTATTAAAATTTGAAATGAAGCTTTTGAGGAACATTCTCAAAATTCTATTGGAAATTGCAACATCAAGGTTCAAATTCTCATTGTTGTCCTCAGAGATGTGGACATGGGAATTCTAACATGTCTCCGCCTTGGATTTTTGATCCTGAAGGATATTTGGACATGAGCAGAGCTCTCTTCAACCTTATATTTTTTCTTAGCTAATGTCAGTTTACTTCCACTTGTGACAAGAGGTTTTATGGAAGAGGGAGTCGCAGCAGTCGAGGAACCCTTTTTAGAGTTTAGAGTTTGTAATTCCTAGGTTTCTTCGCTAACCAGAGGCTCACTAGATAGGTAGTGGGAAGGACTATGAGTGGATGAGAGATGGTAAGGGTTGGAATGGAGGGGGGTGGCTAAATTGGATGATGGGGTGGAGGCAGATATGTGGTAGAATATGACTACAAATAATCCTTGATGGGTGGGAGCTGAGTGCTTTTTGTGGGAACTGAGAATAGAGAGCCAGATGGAACGATGGAGGAAAGCTGGGATATTCATAGGCTTGTACCCCCCAAGTGATTCACCAAGGTAAGATGAAATTTGGATAAAGGCTTTGAAGGGTCATCGCAGGAGAGGTACTAGAGCAGAGGGATTATGATGATAGGCCACAAGGAGTGGAGGGATTCGCGGTTGATGGCAACTATGATTCACATAAAATCTTGATAATTGGGGAACCCATCAAGATCTTAGTCCCAATTATGCTTATCACACTGGACCATGTGCCCTATTAGAGGAAGGCCAGACACTTATGTGATTAGCTCTGTTGTTACTTTGAAGCGAATATTGCACACAAAAATATGGCCATTCAACCAAGATTTAACAAAATATATGATAATTTCTGGCTCAACACCCTTGAATTTGGATAGAAAAGGGATAAGTCCCTGCACTTGCAGGAAGGTGGTAATAAGGGTGTCGATTTGAAGGCTTTTAGGCTTGATAAATGCCATGGCGGTGGAAACAGGGATCCAAAGGATGACAACAGGGAGGCTAGACGGGGGGTTGGGGTGGTAGAAATGAAAAATATAGGACTTCATGGTAGACCACCTCTAGCTTAAATAAGAATTACGTGATACATTACTCATGTCAGTAACCCAGGGGTGACAGTAGGTGGGGAGGCGATGATAATGGAAATGAGACTGGGGATTGGTGGAGGGCCTTGAATAGATATCCACATAGGCAGAGATAAAATGCCCATGGAACTTAGTGATAATGATTCTAGGCAATTACTTAGGTGGATTGGTTTTGGTGCAATCATGATTAGTACTATGCAATTTCCCTTGAACTCTGGTGCAGTTTGAAAAGTGAAAACATGTTCAAAAATCATGATCATATGGGCTAGGCGGGTGGCCAATAAAATGATGGAGAGGGGGCGCATGGATCAAAAAAAATTCTTAGGGAATTTTGCACCACGAGACCTACAAAAAAATAATTAGGAAATCCATGGAGCAACAAGGAGAGAATTAAATGCACCTAGTTTGTCTCAACCAATCCGTTGATGCTATGTAAAGAACACTTTGTGGGATCGAACTGCACCAAACGGAGATGATCGGTTGGGTGATTCCAAGATTTACAAGATCATTAGCAAGCCTGTTGGATTCATGGTACATGTGAGTAGCCATGATATGATTTTAATGATCAATAAGGATCCTGGTTTCTTGGATTAGGGATCGAATGTTCCATGGTGGACTTTTATCATTGTTGATGTACCCAATGATATTGAGGGAGTCCCCTTCGATTTGGAGATTAATTTTGGAATCCCTGATGAGATGCATACTTTACTATAATACCCAAGCTTCAACCACATTATTTTTTTGGTGATCCAGGTTCTCATAAAAAGCTATGACAACTTCACCTTTATAGTTTCTAACAACCCCACCCGCTCTTGCTAAACCTAGAGATTTGGTTGTAAAATTTAAATAGATGGAATTCCATTGGATTTGTGAAATATTTTGATATGCTTGCTTAAATAAATGGTGTTACCTTCAAGAGATGCTAAGGATAGTCATTCACATCATATAGATAGGAGTATTCATTTTGCATATTTGTATGCTTATCTGTGAGTAATTTCTTGTGATGTGTATTATCAATAGGCTGTGATAAAAAAATTGTTAGTGCAAGTTTTATTTTAGAGAAATGGTTATTTGCTATGCTTTTAGAAAGGAAATTCAATTGAATGAATCTTGACTAGAATTTGTATTCTTTCCATTGATTTGGTGTGAGTTTTATTAAAGAAAAATAAGACTTCTATGCTATAATTTGTAATGAATGAGATTACCGAAATTGGATTTGCACCAATAGAAGTGAGTGCACTACATGATTAAATTTAATGTTATGATTTCTAGGAGGTCATATTTGATCCCTTGCATAGGCCAATACCATATTTATAGTTAAAAATAAGGACTGAGAAGTGTGATCGACCAATGTTGTTCTATAGGAGATGGATAAAGGTTGGAGTGTACTTATCTGAAGTTAACTTGTGGTGGAATATTGGAAAGATATCTCAATCAAATAGGGAAGTGTATCTTGGTTTTTATAGCAAATTATGATGTTGTATCATAATTTCATCTTCGTAGAATGTTCTAAGTAAAATAAAATTCAAGAAGATGATGTAACAATCTTGAGTTGTATTTAAATTAAATTTGTGTTAAAATATGATGTTTCAGTAGACCGTTGTTTAAAATAAGTGTTCATCGATGGCTGAGTTTATAGCTGGGAAATGCTCTATATTTCAAGTTTAATTTACAATATTTATGAATACCATGGAATGTAATAATTATATCCAACAAGATCTTATAAAAGAGTTTAAATATCACAGTTCTCTTCACTAGATCAATGTCTTTAATAATCCTTAATATTTTAGAGAGATGATTTGTGGATGCTTTCGAAAAAAAATCATATCTTATGAACCATTTCAATGTATATTTATTTAATTATTTAATATTACCTTTCAGAATGTGAGGATCATTGTGTGTGTTATTTCACATTGAGAGAGATCTTAGTATTTTTGTATTATCGAAGCTAGTCTTTATGATTAGTTAGAATATGATTCAACTAAGGGAATATTTGAATGCTTTATGAGTTTGGATTACTTATGTTTTACTTTTAGACTACTCATGAAGGGATTTAGAAAATTAATAGTTGGAAATTCTTAACCTCATAAGGATAGAGGAATAAAAACTGAGTTTTAAAAAAAACCATTACGAGTCTAGTGTTACCACATAGAAGGATTTATGTGGGCCTCAATGAATAATGAGGTTCTTCTCAATTGATCGTATAATAAATAAGCTAACCATTGGTAAGAATGGTCAATACCAAAAGAAGCTAAGAGAATTCACATAAATGGACTTATGTGAGTAAAGCTCATTCTCTTTTTGATTGACTAAGAAGAGGTAAGCTCACACAAGAAAAATATGGGGATGATATTGTTATCATGTTGTCACCTAGTACGCTTATGCTAATGGACTTGTATAAGTAGTAGAGATGGGTGAGCTCTGAGATAGGTTGGTTTTAAAAATATAGGGATTTTAGGGGTGATTAAATTTGGTATCAAAGCATGGTTCGTAGTGGAATAGGTTCACTATGCAAAACTAGCTTTGTTATGTAATAGAAAATATACTTATGAAGGAATAGAACTTTTCCAATAGAATACCTGTTAGAAGTAAATCTGCTTAAATTACTTGAGATGAGTGAGTAAATATTTAGTAGTAGGTAAAGTAATTCAATGATGTAATTGTTAATTAATCCCTACTATCTGTTCTATGTGTGGCTAAGAATAATACCACCAAAGAGAAGAAGAGGAAATATTGTCCCATTGATAATGCAGACACGATGGACTAATGTGGAGGATAGGAACCCAAATGTGGGATAATAGAACCTTAGGAATGAAAAAGAGATTCCTAGTAATGATAATCTCCCTAATATAGTGGCTCTACTTCAAAAATATGTAGAAAAACAAATTAGTTTTTGTATACCATGTTGAATCGAGAAACATATGCTAAGGACCCTAATAGGAGATAGAAAATTGAACCCCTTATAGAGGCACAACTGGCTAGGATTCTACTTGAGGTCAAGTTGGGAAAAAAATGAAACATTTGAAATCTTCCAAGTTTAATGGAGAGGAAGATATGGATAAGATCGAGGTATGGTTAAAGGAAATAGAAACCTATTGCAATATGAAGAATTTCTCCTTAGGTACTCAAATATCCTATGCCAGATTGAATTTGTAAGGAGATGGTTTGAATTGGTGGAAAATGTTTAGTGCAAATAAAAAACTAGCAGCAGTAGTTGATCTAAAGTGGGATGAATTTGTAAAAACCTTAAAATATAGGTTTCTCATGGAACAATTCTATTCCTATAATTTTGAGGAGTTCATTAAGCTTTGACAAGGAACTATAACAGTGGAGAAGTACCATAAAATATTTGTCAAGTTGCTAAAATATGTGCCTACTTATAATGAGAAAATAAAGGTTCATAAGTTTATTATAGGAGTGGATCCTAGAATAGAGCAATAAGTTAATATGAGGGAACCTACTACTCTGCAAAAGGCCTATTATTTGGCCAAGAAATCCAAAAAATATCTCAAACCCTAATTTTACTATGAAGGGTTAGATGAGCAGGGCAGTGAAGCATTAAGAAAAAGCAATAGCATAGGATTTGTTAAGTGGAAAAAATAACAGGTAAACAAAGATTCCTCTAAGCATGATAGAAAGAATAATTAGAAATAGGGGAAGTTTAAAAAAAGGTTCCAAGGGAATCACAACCCAAATTAACATAGAGGCTAGTGGAGAGAAAGGATATATGAGACGTTTTTCGAAGGACTACCCAAAATTCTGAACTCATTTTGGCCATATCTCACTCATCCGGACTCGGATTAAGCTAAAATTTTGAGGGTAGATGCCTGAAAAACCCTAGAACATCTCCACCAATTTCCATATCATTTGGAGCAACACAGATCCTAGCACATCCCTATGTGTGAACGACATATTTGGCAAGCGACTATACGAGGGTTTTATCTGGGTTGAGTGCAAGCAGCTCCAGAGGTTGGTTTTTAGGGCCTTCGGGCCATAAAGGCCAATATTTTTGTGGTTTATGCTCAATATTTTAGCAAGAAATATTGCAGGGGATACAAGATGGGTTACAAATTTGTTTTTCAATAGATCATACTATGAACTTGAGTGACAACGACTTCGAATTTGCTGCACAAAAGAAAAGTGAAAACCATACCTTTCCACGGCGTCTAGGCAAGGATTAAAGAGATCACGAAATAAGTTTCAAGTAGTTGATCAAAAAATGGCTCATATCTCAAGTGAATCTGGTGCTAAGGTGCACCTAAAAAATAATTCTACTGTGAAAACCCCTATCAAGGGTAAGAATTTTGAAGACTCAGTCCCAAAAATGAATTTTAGGAATGCCCTTCGTGGTGGACAGCCTCAACCCAATGCTAATATCAATATTAGGGCTTCCCATAAACCTCTAAGAATGCCTAAGATTGATCCCAGTAAAATGGAGTTAGGATGTCTTAAAGAAGCTGATGGAACTCCTATTGTTAAGCTTGATATGGGTAACATTCAGACTGGCATTGAATATTTGGAAAAAAATGACTAATTTTTTGGTTTGTGGGTTTTTGTTCGAGTCTATTTGCTTTCAAATTCTGGGCTACAAAAATCTGGAAAACTAAAGGTGAGTTACAAATATCTATTTATCCAAATGGTTATTTTCTTGTTTTATTTGCTAATAATGAAGATAGAGAGAAAAATTTTCAATGGGGTCCTTGGTTTTTTGGAAGGGCAGGGCTTTTCATGAAGCCCTAGCATACTAAATTTAAATCCAAAGAAGAGATGCCTTATATAGCTCCCGTGTGGGTTAGAATATTTGGCCTCCCTATTGAATTTTGGAATCCTACTATTTTTTCTTCAATTGGAAACTCTTTAGGAACTTTTATGATGACTTTTGATTGTACTCAAAATTTTGAACATATTATTTATTCTCGGATTTTTGTTTTAATGGATTTTGAAAAACCCCTACCTAAAAAGATTACATTACAATTTGGGTAAGACACTTGGGAGCAAGTAGTGGACTATGAGAGCATTCCTTTTCATTGTAGAATTTGCCATGAATATGGTCATTTGGCCAGTGTTTGCCCAAATAAAATTCTCGATCAAAAGAAAGAAGATATAAACTCAACGAGGTTTCCAAATACCTAAGAAGAAGAAACTCGGAAAAAACCAGTAATGAAGGATCAATAAAAGTCATTTGCTAATATGTTTGAAATCCTTTCCACAAATGATGTCCCAAGTGAGGAAGAGGAAATAATGGAAACTGAAATCTTAGAAACACAATTTAAATATGAAGGAAAGAACTCAGAGACAAACCAACAAATCAAATGTTTTCAACAAAAAAAAAAAGGAGAAAATTTACACAAGAAAAATAATATTTCAAATGTCAAAACTACAAATAATGTAGGTCCCAATATAGACTCCGTTGAACCATCTAGTAAAATTTTGGCTGTGTACGAGCATTCTTCAAAGTTAGAAGCCATCTCAGATTCAATTGGAATAAGTCAAGAAACAGGAAAAAAAAATTGAAGATGGATTCTAACCAAAAAGTAGGTCGCAAGACCAATCAATATCATATGGTAAAAGAAGGTGAAAAACTTGTAGAGGAAGGTAAGATTAATGCCCTTCCCAACATTTTCAGCCCTGGTATTAATGAAGATCATCACTTGGAATATTAGAGGACTCAAAGGGAGTCTTTCAAAACAAGATGAAATTAGAAGAATGATTCAAGTAAATCATCCACATCTTGTTTTCCTTCAAGAAACAAAGATTTCAATGGAGGATATGGACTTAATTGCCAATAAAATTTGTCTAGCTGGAAAACTGGTTTCCCTTAGTTCCCAAGGGACTGCATTGCTTGTCTTTGGGATCCAAAAGAGGTATTTATTCACCATATGGTTGGCAGTTGGGGTTTGTTGGCTATAGCTATTCAAAGTAGACATTCCAACCAGATTATGCTCTACATTATTGTTTATGCTCTGACTTCTTTGGAGGAAAAAATAAGATAGTGGAAGGATATTACTCATATTATCTCTTATTTTCCTAAAGCTTGGATCTTGATCGGAGGAGATTTCAATACCATCCTCTCTTTAGATGAGAAAAGGGGGTGAAATAGAAATTTGGACAAAAGCATTGACCTCATGAGAAAATATATTGCAAACCTCCATCTTGTGGATATCCAACCAGATAATGGCCTTATGACTTGGTCTAACAGAAGGCAAGGCTTAGCTTGTATAATGGAGAGATTGGATAGGTTTTTGCTCTCTGAAAATTTCTTAATCCATGGTCACATTCCTAAAGTGAAGACTCTTATTAATGTTGGTTCGGATCATTGGCCAGTCATGGTGGAAATGTGGAAAACCAATGTGAGTTTCTCTCCTTTTTATTTTCAATTAATGTGGCTTAGAGACATTTCCTTCAGACCTCATGTGCAAAAATGGTGGAAGGAAGGTAAACCTAGGCATGGGACTAAGATGTTTTATTTTGCCAAAAGACAACAATACATTAAATCCAAAATCAAGACTTGGAACTGGAAAGAGTTTGGGGATGTTCATGAAAAAAAACATGAAGTTATTGCTCATATTGAAAATTTGAATAAGAAAATCCATTTAGATGGCCTCATAGAGAAGAGAAGTGTAGATGAAATTAAACTCACAACTCAGTTAGAGGAATGGGAAAAAAGATAAGAAATCTTATGGAAGCAAAAATCTAGAATTCAATGGCTCAAAGAAGGAGATCGAAACACAAATTTATTCCACAAATATCTTCTAGCTCGAAGATCTCACAACTTTATTTCTTCCTTAAAATCAGATTCTGGAGATGTTGTTTATACTTGGGATGACATGAATTCTATTGTTGTTGATTACTTTTCCAATATTTTTGCTTCTACTCCCCTTGACTCAGCTTCACAATATAATATTCTTCAAGCAATCCCTTATCTTATCACTTCTGAGGAGAACTCTATTTTGACTGCTCATGTTACTATCAATGAGCTTCAACAAGTAGTTTTTTAAATGCAAAAAGGAAAAATCCCAGGTCCTGATGGTTTTCCTATTGAGTTCTACCAAGAGTTTTGGGATATCCTTCATGTTGATTTATTAGAGGTGGTGGAAGAAGCCAAGAAAGCCAAATAAATTTTTAAGGTTATCAATAAAACTTATATTACTCTTGTTCTAAAAGCTCAAGAGGTTGACCATATCTCAGATTTTAGACCTATTGCTTTATGTAATGTTCTTCTCAAAATCATTACTAAAATCATGGCAGAAAGGTTGAAGCCTCTTTTGCATAATATTATTTCCCCAGATCAAGGGGGTTATGTGGAAGGACGTCAAATAGTAGATGATATAGTTCTTGATCAGGAAGCCATCCATTCCATGGATATGCAAAATTCTCCTTCCATGTTCATTCGGTTAGACTTATCCAAAGCTTATGACAGAGTGGATTGGCACTTCCTTATCAAAGTTTTGAGGCAATTTGGTTTCTCTAAGGATTGGATGGATTGGATTATGGGATGTATCTCTTCAGTTTACTACTTAGTTCTTATCAATGGAAGGCCTTCTCAATCTTTCCCAACTTCCGAGGTATTAGGCAAGGTGACCCGCTATCCCCTTATTTATTCATCATTCTTGTTGAATGCTTGGGTAGGACTATAACCAAAAAGAGGGAAAAAAAAACCCTTGAGGGAGTTACCATTGCTCATAGAGCTAGACCTATCTCTTATCTTCAATTTTTTGATGACTCTACTCTTTTAGGTAAAGCTACAGTTAAGGAAGCTTCTAATATTAAGAAAATCATTAGCTATTTTTCTAAGGCTACTGGGCAGTTGATCAATGAAGACAAATCTAAAGTTATTTTCTTTCATTGCTCTGCTAGACATGAATCCATGGTATTGGATAAAATAAGATATAAGAAGACCTCTCTTCCAATCACTTATTTAGGTATTCCCATAAATATTCAAAGGCAGAAAAATAAATATTGGAATTGGTTGTTGGACAAAGTCAAGAAGAAAATTGGAAAGTGGACCAACAAGTGGCTTTCTTACGGGGGTAGAATCACCTTGGTAAAATCAGTCTTTCAAGCTATTCCTATTTATGTTTCTTCCGTTTTGAATATCCCAAAGGCTGTTCTTCAAGAATTGGATCAAATCAGTCATCATTTCATTTGGAGCGAAACTAAGGAGAAAAGAAAATGGGCCTTGGTGAAATGGGATACTTTATGTCTTCCTAAGAGTGAAGGGGGGTTAGGATTATGGTCTTCAATTAATAACAACAAAGCTTTAGCTACTAAATTATATTGGATGATGTTGCATAACCCCAATGCTCTTTGGGATAATAATATTCGTGCTAAATATGCTAAGAACAAAAGTCCTAAAGACCTTGTTCGCTATCAAATTCCTACCAAAGGTTCTCCCATTTTAGCAGTTCTTAAGACTGGTGAGGATTTTATAAAGAAAAAATTATTTTGGATCATTCATAATGGTCAACAAGTAAATTTTTGGACAGATTCTTGGGATGGTCACAAGCCTTTGATAAGTTTCTCGATTGGATGCCTTGGATGGAGGAGCTTCACCAAGCTAATTGGATAAAGGTGGCTAATTACTGTCGGTACCATACTAGTAATTCAAGGGTTGGTAGATATTGGATCCCTATTGAGGACTGGCCTATTCAAATCCCAGAAAGGAAAAGACAAGATATCCAAGGCATCCTTCATATGAGATCCCTCTCTTGGTCCCATGAAAAATATTGTTTTGGATTGAACAACACTACTAAGGGTGAGTATTCAGTTGCTCAAGTTTATTTGACCTTATGCCATAATAATCCCAACCATTCTTCTGACATATTTTCTTGATTCTGGGCTCAAAATATTTGGCCTAAGGTGAGGTTCTTTAATTGGATTTTATTGCATCGTAGGGTGCTTACTGGTGATAAACTTATGAAGCGTGGTTTTCATGGCCCTTTTAGATGTGAAATGTGTGAAGAGAATGTAGAAAATATCAACCATATTTTTATTGAGTGTACTTTAGCCTTTGAGCTATGGAGGAGAATGACCACTTTACTTGGCTTATAGTGGTCCAATTTTTTTACTTTTGAATAGCTTTGGAGGGATTGGCCTAATCAAGAGGGTGTTGATCATTTTATTAGGCAATTAGTTTGGATGGGTTCTACCATTCTTCTTTGAAATATTTGGAATGAAAGGAACAACCAAATTTTTAATCAAGATAGGAAGGATATTCACTATATTTGGCAAAAGACCATAGCCAACTTAGTTGAATCAGTCCATCATCTCCTTAATCACCCCCAAAACTCCCACCAAATATGGGATCAAGTGATGCAAATATTGAAGATTAAACCTTCTAAGGGAAACCAACTTAAAGGGAATGTGAGTATTAGTAATATGGATAGGAATAGAAATTGGAAATCTCATCCTAAGGATTGTGGAAAATTCAATACTGATGGAGCCTCTAGAGGGAACCTTGGAAAATCCAATGTGGGAGGAATTGGTAGACTTTCAGATGGCTCCCTCGTTTTTACTTTTGTTGAGAATTTGGGTATTCTTTCCAATAACCTTGCTAAGGGGTATGGTATCCTTAGAGGCCTTCAGGAGGCTACTAAGGTTGGATGGGAAAAGGTGTTAGTTGAGTCTGACTCTCAACTTATGATTAATCTCTTGAAGAATCCTTCTAAGAATCATAATGTGGATTGGAGAATAAAAAGAATTATTGAGAAGATTCAGTTAATCCAGATGGGATTTTTGAAAGTTGATTACAATCATGTGGTCAAAGATCAAAACAAGAGTGTTGATGCTCTAGCTAATTGGTCTTTGGAAATAGGTGATCTTACTTGTTATGGACACCCTCCTATATGGTGGGCTTCTCAAATTAGGGAAGATCTTCTTTCTATCATTTCTTTGGATGGCTCCAGTTTTGAAGGTACCTAGTTTCTTCTTGTTTTTTTTTGCTTCTCTTTGGTTCATTCAGTTTTTTTTAGTTCCCTAGCTCATTCTATTCTTTATTTTGTTTCCTCTGTTGATTCTTGCCTTAATAGTCTTCTGGTCTAGATAGGTCATTGTTTTGTTCATTTTTTATTTCTTTTTTCTTTTTTGTTTTTTTTTGTTTAGTTTTTTAAGGTGGGTGGGTTTTTTTAATTTTGTTTTTTTTTTGTGTTCTTTGTGTTGTTTTTTGTTGTTTCATTTTTTGTTATTTTTCATGTGTTTTTTTTTTGTTCTTGTTCTTGGGTTTCTCTTTGTTTGTGTTATTTCATGTTTTTATGTGCGAGTGTTTTCTATGTTTTTTGTTTTTGTTTATTGTCTGTTGTTGGTTGTTTTTTATTTTTATTTTTATTTTATTTTTTAATTTTTTAGGTTTTGGTTGTGTTTATTTTTCATGTTTTTTTTGGGTTATGTCTTTGTAGTGTTCTGTTTTTTTGTCTTGTTTGTGTTTTGTTATGTGGTTCTTGTGTTTTTCTATGTGGTTTGTGTTGTGGTTTCTTTTATCTTATTGTGTGTGTTTGGTTGTGCTTTTGTTTTTGACACACTCAAGGAGCATGTTTTAATTTTATTTTATTATTTTTGTTGTTATTTACTTATTTTTAAATTGGTTTTGTGTGTTTGTTTGCTCCTTGAGTATGTCAAAGGTGGTAGGCTAGGTCCAAGTCCTAGGCATTTTTGGCGGAATGGATACCCCTGCCTCCTTGGGTCTTACCCGAAAGTGGCATCCCTTTTGGGATGTTTTCCACAAATATAAAAAAAAATGTTCCAAGGAAATATCTTACTTCCAAAAACTGTGACAAAGGAAACAATAGACCATCACAAGTATAGGTTAATTCTTCATATGCAAATAAATTAGAAGAGGGAAAAAAATGGAAAGAATATCAAGGATCGAAAGAAGGATGTTATATTTGTAGAGGACTACATTATGCCAACAATTGCCCACAAAGAGCAAGGATGAGTTCAAAAGGAAAAGAACCAATATACAAATAAACTACATCTAAAGAGCTTGCACACAAGATTTATGTAGCCTTAGAAAACCATAATATTGATGATCAAGCCATGCCACTATTGATTAAAGGTAAGATTTTTAGTAGGAATTTTAAAATCTTGATTGATAGCAATGCTACAGATAGTTTTATTTCCACTAGTTTAGCTATATATATTTCAAAAAACCCAGGAATTTTGGCTCATGTGTGGAAGGTCGAGTATGGTTCAGGATAAACCTACTCTATTAATAAATGTTATCATATGGTAGAAATTACCTTACCTAGTGGAAAAATAGTAAGATGTTTGTATGTAGCGCCTCTCCATGATTTTGGCATAATCCTAGGAATGGATTGGTTGCAAGTGCATAAAGCAATACTCAAATTTCAGGATATATGGATTCAATATACATAAGACAGGGGTGTTGCACAAAGGGTGTATAGTGCAAAGGAATTTTCAACCTCAAATCCTATCGAAAATGCAACTTAAGAAGGCCATAAAGAAAGGAGGAATGGTCTATGTAGTTAAGATAAATTAAATTAATAAAGAAAATAAGGAAGAGGTGTTTGAGAAATAACCAATTATTCAAGAATTTAGGGATGTCTTTCCAGAGGATTTATCTAAATTACCCCCTAAATAGGAATTTGACTTTACTATTGATATTCAGCCTAGAACAAAACCCATGCATAAAACTCCTTATAGAATGAATCCCATAGAAATACAAGAGTTGAAAGTACAATTGCAAGGGTGACTAAAGAAATCATTGATCAAATCAAGTGTATCACCTTGGGGTCCATCAATACTATTTGTAAATAAGAAAGATGGTTCCTTGAGATTATGTATATATTATAGAATATTGAATAATACAACTATCAAGAACAAATATCCTCTACCAAGAATCAAATATCTCTTCAATCATCTCAAAGATGCTTCAGTTTTTCAAAGATTGATTTGAAATCAGGATATCACCAATTGATAATATATGAGGAGTATACTCACAAGATAGCCTTTAAAACTTGTTATTAAAATTATGAGTTTGTTGTCTTACCTTTTGATTTAAAAAATGCTCCAATGATATTTATGAATTTCATGAATGCATCTTTAGGAAGTACTTTGATAGATTTGTTCTAGTATTTCTATATTATATTTTAATATATTATAGAAACAAGACTGAATATGGTGAGCATCTCAGGATTGTGCTAGAGCTATTAAGTAAAAATTAGTTGTATGTAAATTTATCCAAGTGTGAATTTTGTGTCAGAAGTGCAATATTTAGGGCACATTGTGTTGGATAAGGGGATCATTGTGGATCCTAATAAAATAGAAGCCATTTTGAATTGGTCGTCACCTACCAATATGATAGATTTTTGAAGTTTCATGGGCTTAACCGGATACTATAGGCAATATGTGAAGGATTACACCAAGATTACCTCCCCAATAACTAACCTTCAGAGGAAAGAGAAAGAGTTTATATGGACAAATAAATGTGAGGTAGCTTTTGAACTACTTAAAAAAAAGCTTACTATGCCTTATATACTAAAGATACCCGATCCTCAAGGAAGTTTCTCTATTTGTACAAATGCATCATTGGAAGTTTTGGAAGGAGTGCGCTCACAGGAAGAAGCAGTGGTTACCTACGGATCTAGGAAACTAAAAAAAAAATTTAAATGTGCAACCCATGATTTATAATTGGTAGTTGTAGTATTTTCTCTCAATAGTTGGTGACATTATCTAGTTGGTAGACCCTTTGAGCTAAGGATAAATCATTAGAGTCTACAATACATATTTACTCAACATTTAATCAATGCTATGTAGAGAAGGTGGATGTAATTTATCATAGAATATGATTTTGGCATTTATTAAATAAAAGGAAAATATAAGAAAGTTGTTGATGCACTGAGTAGGAGGAGACATATGGTAATTTTATCTCGCATCCATATTGAATTGATGGAACAAGTCAAGGAAATGCAAAATTAGGATTCTTACTACAATCAAATTTGGAAAAATATGGAGATGAGACCAGATGAAAACACAGATTTTATCATCAAGGATGGTTTATTATGTTTTAAGGATAGAGTACTAATTCTTGAAACTGGAAATCTACGAAATATGACCATGAATGAATCTTATAGGTCTTTGTATTTTGCCTATCTAGGACAAGCAAAAATGAGGGAGAAAATGAAGAAGACATTATTTTGGCCAGGAATGAAGAGAGACATAATTGAGTTTATCACTCAATGCCTAAAATACCAGAAGGTAAAAGTAGAATATAGACATCCTACAAGACTACTATATCTGTATGATGTACCTGAGAAAAAATGGCAAGTGATTTCGATGGATTTCATTGTAGGGCTACCTAAAAATAGGTTTCAACATGATGCAATTCTAGTAGTGGTCGACAAACTAACCAAGGTGGCACACTTTATACCTGAGAACACCAGGGATGATTTCGTGGTTGTGATTAATAGATTTTCCAAAGAAATGTTTTGGCTTCATGATTTTTCGAAGGTAATCATATCAGATTGGGATCCAAAATTTAGATCTGATTTTTGGCAATCCTTGCATCACACCATTAGTACTAGAATGAATATCGATCCTACTTATCATATAGAAACTAACAAGTAAACTAAAATAGTGAATCGGGTGCTAGAAGATATGCTTTACATGTACTGTATGGATTATAAAATTCATTGGGAATATTACTTGCATCTTGTAGAATTTGCCTACAATAATGGTCATCATTCGACCATAGCCATGGATCCGTTCGAAGCTTTTTATGGTAGGAAGTGCATAACACCATTGTCATGGGATAATCCAAAGGACTAGATTGTGCTTGGACCAGACATTTTCAAATAAATGGAGCAACAATTGAGAGTGATCAGAGAAAATTTGAAGGAATTTGTAGACCATAAAAAATTTATGTCAATATTAAGAGATCACCAAAAGAGTTTGTTGTAGATATGTAGAAAAAGTGCAATCAAGTCCACAAAGCTAAATCATCGCTTTGTAGGACCCTTTGAAATCATAGAGAATATTAGTCTTGTGGCATATCGACTTACCTTACCACCCAATATATCCAAGATTCATAACACTTTTCACATATATTTGCTTAAAAAGTGTGTTGCTAATATTGAGCATTTGTGGAAATTTTCTAACTTACATATGGTGAATCCAAAGTCTATAGAGTTTCAACCAGTAAGTATCCTTGATTTTCAATCCAAATCAATGTGGAAAGGAACTTTGAAGCAGTGCAAAGTTCAGTGGGACCATTATTTTGAAAGAAATGCTACTTGGAAAAAATTAGTAGATATGTAGAAATATTTTCTATTTTTGTTTGAAAAATTATTGTAACTATTGTTTTGAAATTTTACTATGATAGTACACAAGGGATTGTGTAAAGCCTAAGGGGGGAGGAGGTCATGACACTTCCTTGACAAACTTTTCATTTTGATTGGTTTATGTTTGTTATGTTGCATTGTTGTTGAAATGAATGGCTATTTCAAACTTGTTATGCAAAAATACTTATGTATTATGGAAATTGTAATATGTGGATGTTATTGATTGATGTTGGTTAATTCCATGCTTAGTTTGGTGAAACATACATTTTGTGAGAGAATATGATGTTGCTAATGAAAGAAAACTTTTGCAAGAACAAGTCTCTTTACGGTGGTAGAAAGAACTAACCACCAAGTATGGGATTTCCTAAGGGAAATTATGTGATGGGTAAATTATCAAAATAAAAGGGAGGGAGCAACATGGAAAAATGCTCCTCCATGAAGATGCATAACATGATTTTCATAAGAAAAGAAACATCAAATTTTAGTTGAATATTGTTGATGCTTGTTGATATTTGCTTTGGGCTAAATTTTATTTATTTCAAGATTATAATGATTGCCAAAGTAATATTTTTTTAATTTGTTGTTCTTTCGAAAAAGAAATATAGATCTTATAGTGAAAGACCCAATTAATAACAAGAAAAAATCATATTGATTTTAAACCATGTGATGTTTTGAATCATTATGTGTTTCTTGTTGTCTTTGACGTATGTGAGAGTGGGGGAATTTGTTGAGATATGGGTAGTGAGTTAATAAAATTCACTCAAAAAAGGAAACCCACTAATTTTAAGAGTTCCATGTGTGCTGTGAAGATGCTGAATTAGTTAGAAATAACTTCTAGTTGAGAGTAACACCCAAAACATGCTCTTTATGAGAGGTAACGTGCTCAAAGTCATGGATTAATGTTCTCCTACGTATCCATCGGTAAATGGGGAGTGGTAAAAAATATGGAGGGCCCTATTTAGGAAGGAAGTAGTGGATTGAAAAAAATAAAGAGAAAGGAAAGAGATAAATTATCAAATGGCTAGGAGGAGCATTGAAGAAGCTTGGAAAGGAATTTTGAAAAGCATCAGGTAGACCTTCAATGAATCTTTTGGTTGTGTGTGTAATAGTTAAGTAATGGGTTATGTTATCTTGAGTAGCGATGCTTCATGATTTCTAGTATGTTAGTTGAAACACTAGATCAAACTATAGTTATATCGATTACTTGCAGTTTACGTTTCATAGTAAAGTATTGGAAGTGTTGTAGATGTCGAACTTAAATTTTGTTGAGCTAAGATGAGAAAGCTTGGAGCCGGTCTAGACATATGCTTTTGATAATAAATCATGTCTTGGTCTCCTATGATTTTCCTTTATGATTAGTGAAACATTATGGTTCTATCCTTTCTCTATGGAAGATTAAAGCTTATGATAGAATAGATGAATAGAACAAAGATAAAACTTCTCCGTAGATAGATTTTTGGTGCCACATGAATGTGTAGTCATCTATAGTCATCAGCCAAGTATAGTGCTATTTTTTATTTTAGCCGACACCAAGACTTTATTGAATATTTTTTTTACATTCATTGGTTTTAAGATTGAAATATTAGTAGAGCGAAGAAATTTTCTAGCAGTGTATCTTGTTTTAGTGAACTGTTATATATGGATGAAGAATGGGTCTTTTGTAGGACATTCCCATGTGAATTTTTGAAACTATTTCACTTTGAAGAATTAGGTTTGTTTGAGAAATTGAAATGTATGGAATTATGTTGGATTTGTGAAATATTTTGATACGCTTGCTTAAAGAAATGATGTTACCTTCAATATATGCTAAGGCTAGTCATTCACATCATATAGATAGGAGTATTCATTTTGCATATTTGTATGCTTATTTGTGAGGAATTTATTGTGATACATGTTATCGATAGACTATGATAAAAGAATTTGTTAGTGCAATTTTTATTTTAGAGAAAATGTTATTTGCTATGATTTTATAAAGGAGATTCAATTGAATGAATATTGACTGAAATTTGTATTCTTTCCATTGATTTTGTTTGAGTTTTATTAAATAAAAATGAAACATCTATGTCACAATTTGTAATGAATGAGATTGTTGAAAGTGGATTTGCACCAATAGAACTGGGTGCATTGCATTATTAACTTTAATGTTATGATTTATGGGAGGCCATCTCTGATCCCTTGCATAGGCCAATCCCATATCGATGGTTAAAACGAAGGTCTTGAAGGAGTGATTAACCAATGTTGTTCTGGAGGAGATGGATAAATTTTGAAATGTACTTATATGAAGTTAACTTGTGGTGGAATCTTGGAGAGATATCTTAATCATATATGGAAGTGCATCTTGGTGTTTCCAACAAATGATGATGATGTATCATCCTTTCATCTTCTGGTATGTTCTAAGTAAAAGAAAATCCCAAGTAGATGATGTAATGATCTTGAGTTGTATTTAAATTAAATCTATGTTGAAATGTGGTGTTTTAGTAGACTATTGTTGTTTAAAATAAGTGTTGATCGATGGTTGAGTTTATAGTTGGGTAATGCTCTAGATTTTGAGTCTAAATGTACAATATTTATGATTTCCATGGAATGTAATAATTATAGCGAGCAATGTTTTATAAAAGAGTTTAACTATCACAGTTCTCTTCATTAGATCAACGTCTTGTGTAATCCTTAATATTTTAGAGAGATGATTTGTGGATGCTTTTGGAAAAAATTCATATCTTGTGAACCATTTAAATGTATATTTATTTCATTATTCAATATTACTTTTCATAATGTGATAATCATTGTGTTATTTTGTGTTGAAAGTGATCTTAGTATTTTTGTATTATCAGAGCTATTATTTACAATTAGTTAGAATCAGATTCAACTAAGGGAATATCTGAATGCTTTATTATATAAATCCAACTGTAAGAGGTCAAAACATAATACCTCCCATTACATAAAAACTGTGGTAAATGAAAATAATATGTAAAACCCTCCATTTACATAAATAATTTATTTTCTCATTCCTGGATTCACTTCCCCTTTTACAATGCAATACCAAGGAAATATATATCCCCAAAGAAACCCTAAAATAAAACCCTAAAACTTGAAGCCCTAAAAGAAACCCTAAAGCTTAAAACCCTAGAAATAAAAAAATTACTATTTTTGACAAAATATTTTTCATAAAAATTTGCCTTTTTAGTAATTACCATTTTCGGAAAATTATATTTTGCATCAAATAATTCCATTTTTAGTAATAAAAAAATTACTTTAAAACTTCTTTTAAAAAAAACCCTCTAAAGATAGGCTCCTGCATCATTCTCCTTTGGTTGAAAAGAACTCTACTCCTACGATTTCCTCTGATCAAACTCATAATAGCTCTCCATAGAGTGTCACACATCTACAAGTACTCCTCAAAGTACCAATCTCCTTCTGAGGTTTTATATCTCAAACCTCCTGCAAGAACTACACATAGTGCCAATTTATTCCTTCGAGGTTTTAAAATAGCAAACCTCCTACAAGCACTACACAAAGTGCCAATTCTTCACTCTGAGGTTTTTAATGAAAAAAACCTCCTGCAAGCACTACACAGAGTGCTAATTTATTTCTTTAAGGTTTTACAAACCTTCTGCAAGAACTACACAAAGTGCCAATTCCTCCTTCTAAGGTTTTATATAAAAAAACCTCCTGCAAGCACTTACACAAAGTGTCAATTTCTTTCTCTAAGGTTTTACAAACCTTCTGCAAGCACTACACAAAGTGCCAATCTCTTTCTCTAAGGCTTTTACATAAAAAAAAACCTCCTGCAAGCACTTACACAGAGTGCCAATTTTTATCTCCAAGGTTTTACAAACTTTTTACAAGCACTGCATAAACTGCCATTTTTTTTTTTTTGAGCCTCTTTGCTCTCCTCTCATTTTATTTTTTCTTCTCTTCTATTTTCTCCTCCCAACAAGATCCAACTTGCTCTAATACCAAATGATGTAAATCCAGTTGTAATAGGTCAAAACATAATACCTCCCATTACATAAAAATTGCGGTAAATGAAAATAATATGTAAAACCCTCCATGTACATAAGTAATTTATTTTCTCATTCTTGGATTCACTTCCCTTTTACAATGCAATACCAAGGGAATATATATCCCCAAAGAAACCCTAAAACTTGAAGCCCTAAAATAAACCCTAAAAGAAAACCCTAAAGCTTAAAATCCTAGAAATAAAAAAATTACTATTTTCAAAAATTTATTTTTTCATAAAAATTTGCCTTTTTAGTAATTACCATTTTCGAAAAATTATATTTTGTGTCAAATAATTCCATTTTGAGTAATACAAACATTACTTTAAAACTTATTTTTAAAAAAACCCTCTAAAGATAGGCTCCTGCATCACTTTATGAGTTTGGATTACTTATGTTTTACTTTTAGACTACTCATGAAGGGATTTAGAAAATTAATAGTTGGAAATTCTTAACCTCATAAGGATAGAGGAATAAAGCCTAAGGAGTTTAAAAGAAAACCCATTGCGAGTCTAGTGTTACCACATAGAAGGATTTATGTGGGTCTCAATGAATAATGAGGTTCTTCTCAATTGACCATAGAAGAAATAAGCTAACCATTGGGAATAATGGTTAGTGCCAAAAGAAGCTACGAGCATTCACATAAATGGACTTATGTGAGTAAAGCTCATTATCTTTTTGATTTATTGAGAAGAGATAATATCACACAAGGAAAATATGGGGATGATATTGTTATCATGTTGTCACCTAGTACGCTTATGCTAATGGACTTGTATAAGTAGTAGATATGGGTGAGATCTGAGATAATATGGTTTAAAGAAAAAAAGATAGGGATTTTAGTTACAGACCTACTTGCAAGATAGTGGATGGTGGATGCAGAGATGACTCTTGTTGAATGCAATGGCTAGTGGCTTATAGTTCAGGCTAAGATAAACTAATGAGGGGTGCTTGTGAAGTTGAAGGAGTGTGAGATGAAGAATTATGGATGATAATGGGTTTTGATGATACATTGGGAGGTAGAATCTACAGTCTAGATACTAATCCTCCTAGTGTAGATGTTTTATGTGACGATTGAACTTGGCCAATTATGAATGGTTGTGATTGAGATGTATGGTGAGATGTTGGAACAATACGATGTGTTGATGAAGTGGATGCATGATGTGGATCCGTGATAGGGAGAGCTTCTAGGATGGAAAATTTAAAAGAAGTGATATGATATGAAGATTATTTGATGATAAGTGGTTGAATGAAAATATGTGTGGATGGAAGATAAGGTACATATGTATTGGCTAGAATGCAATGAATTTTTCCCTCATGTATGTACTTCAGACATTGATGTTATGGTGAGGGAACACATTTAATTTTTCTAATCCAAGGGTGACCCAGAATAATATTGAATTGCATGGTCCCCTCTAAGATGTGGAACAATGTGTGGATTGTTTCAACCCCCACTATCATAGGTAGGACAAAATTTCCTACAGTAGAACATAAAGCATAATTAAACTCCCACAAGGTGAATATAGATGAGATGATGTGAGAAGATGGAATGTTAAGCTTTTTTATTGCTACAGTGGTGATGATATTTATGGAGGAGCTAATATTTATAAGCACTCATTTAAAGAACTTTCTATCAATGTGAGCTATAATGTGCAACGAAGGGATGGGTAACTCTGTTGGTGTGCTTTTAATTTTAAAATCATAAAATGAAATTGAAGGTTCCATGCACATCTGGAAACTCTCTAGAAAGTTGTTAAAAACATTAGGATCTTATGCTTGAAGTTCGATGGATTTTATAATTTCAAATAATACTTATCAATGTAGGGGAGATTGTTGTATAAGCTCATAGATTGATAATTTGGCTAAATCCATATTGAGGCTCAAAGTCATTTGACTCCTCAATGTGAGGATGGGTGGGATTGGATGATTTGGAATGTCGATGGTTTGATATGGTATTATAGAATTTGGTTGTATGGGTATATTTACTTGTTGTGCTACTGGAGTAGGTATTGCTTTGTTTGGTTCTTTTGACTACTATGTGTGATTAGATCTTATTTACCCTCGAGTTACTATGTGGATAGCTCCCATGAAACCTTGGTGTATTTGAGAGATATGAATGACTTGGTTAGGGGGAATTGTAGAATTTGATACCCTAGTTGCTTGTTGAGTCACCTCGTAATGAGGCAATGATGTTTGATATATAACAAGATTTTAGTTTTATTGGGACAAGGAATTATCAATTCTGATTTTCCCAATTTCAAGTAGATCTTGCACAATATCCTTGAATGCATAACAATTATTGATATCATGGCGTTTCAATTGATAAAATATGCAATACATATACTTCTTATATCTTTTGCCTTTTGGTTTATTTGGATATTTTGGTTTTAGTTATGGCAAGGTAAGTTATTGTGCTTCATACAACCTTTGGAAGAGAGATGAGTATGGCTTAGGCAATGGAGTGTAATTGTGAAGTTGTTGAATGAATCGACATTAATGATTATCTATAAGTTGAGCTTGATTTTGCAGTTGTGGTGAAAGTGGAACTGGTTGATAAGTCTATTATGGTGGTTGTTGTTGTGTGGAGGTTGTGGTACTTGGACTTGAGCTTGTTGTGTTTGCTATATAGGTTGGCTCAAGACTACCTGATTAACCTAACCAGTCTTGGACTAGACCTGGTTACCCCATATTTGGCCCTCTTTCTTTCGTTCTTTCTTATTTAGCTTTATCTTACCCTCTTAAATATTGATTTTTTAATTAGCGAGATCTTCCTCGAATGTTATGTATTATTGTAATCGTAGTAGCAAAGAGATTGGTTTTAAACAACTCTTTGTGAATATTTTAGTTAATTCCACCATGGGGATAGAGAATAAAAATTTCGTAATGACTTCTCTCCAACGGTTGCCAAAGCCATACACCAACTTGTCAACATATTGGTGTAGGCTAAATAAGTTGGATAATATCATTTTATTTCAAACATTAAGAGAGAAACACTCTAGGAATTGGTCGGACTCAAAAGTGAAAACACTCTAATGTGGCAAGTGATTGTGCTAATATAAGACATCTCCTCCAAACATCTGAGGAAAGGTGTGGAGCATTAGAGTGTCACTTTCTTGGATCTTTAAATAAGTATTGATAAACCCTCTTACATGCTCCCAAAGATCCTCATCCCCATTGATTTTTTTACATTTTGACATTGTAAAATCTATCGAATATGATGGTGATGGTAAAAAAAAGTGAATTGGATGATTAATTAGTTGCCTTAAGGTGGGTTTTTGGTACAACATATCAGGTATTTACATGGCCAAGCTATCATTATGATTCTATAGAAACTAAAACTTAGGGTATTTCAACAATGATTAGAAACCCTAATTTGGTTACTATTGATGAAAGTGATGCATGTTGTTAGTGGGAATTTGATGATGATGAGTGTGTTGGTGAAATGAATTATGAAGCGATTATTTTTTATGAATTTATTGATGGTGAGAATATGGGGGTATGATGGCATGCTGCATTGATACATCAGCATACATGTGATGATTTGGATTTGGAGGAGGGTTTATGGTTGGTGGTCACAACACCCTTGATGAAATTTGGGTGAAGAAGGTGTTTTATTATGATGTGGATGAATGGTTAGGATCTACGCATTTCAATTATTACTGAGAGCTAGGATGAATTCTTTGGTTGGCATTATCCACAAGAAATTGTTGTAAGTGAAAACATTTTACTGCATAGCAATCATAGAGGTCGATGGTGCCATCACATGGGGGTAGAATATTGGGAAGGTTGTGTGGCAACCATGTGAGTGGATTTTTGTGGAGGGTAGGTGGAAAAAGGTATTGTGATAGAATGAGATATGGTGTGTTGAGTAGGATCAACAACCGATGTATATGGAATGGATGTGGGTATCTATGCAGTAACATTGGCTTGCACTTCATATATTGGATTAGAATGGATGATGTTGTTAGTAGATGGAATGGAAATGTATGGATGGGATGATGATGGATGTGCATGAATCATGGTTGCAGTCATTGATTTGAAGAGTCGATTGGTGATAAATGGATTGGTTTGTTGTTGATATAAATAGATGACTTCTTGATGTAATGTGGAAATCATGCAGGGTGAAATGGTAAGAGGAGATAAGGATGGAAAGATCAATCCTGTTGCATTTAATTATAGCCTTGTGGAATCCATATCCACATGTGTGATGTGGTGGTCAGACTGTGTGTTTGGTTCACTCCTAGGAGTCTCAAGAAAGACAACATGGGTGGCTCTTTGCATCATATCCATGTCCAAAGTGGAGGTATGATTAGATAGCCTAGTGGAATTGTCTATGTACATAGTGTGAGCAATGCTAACTTTCCCCACTACAAAAGTGGTGGAGGCTTGAGAAGGTTGAGCAAAATACTCCATGGATTAAGGGGGTTTACTCTAGACTTGTGCTAACTTCTTGGCTTGATCGAGGGTCAAAAACATAAGCTAGGGGTGAAATGGGGTGGTGAGTGTGAATATATGTGTGTGACAAATTTTATACGATTGAAAAGTAAACAAGTACACACATAGAACAACAAAAAAAATGAATCTATGTCTTTGCAATTTTTTTGTTTTTGATGATTTTATTTTTGAAGTTTTAATTTTTTTTTAATCCAATTTTACTTCTCGTGGACCATCCTTACTACAATAGTCTTCAATAACCTATTTTCTACAAAAATGAGATTTAATAAGATGTAATTAGTAGCACCTGTTGATATGCATGAGAGAAGCTGTAGTAAAAATACTAATCTTGATGCCTACAAACTATAAAATAATGCACAATAAATAGAGAGAATTAAAATTGATACCTTACTGAGTTTACCTTACCTGACCCATTTGTCGATGGCTAAAAATTTCTCCTGACCAAATGTGGGTGGGTTTTTTGGAATAACCAAATACAGATGGATATTTTTGCAAACATGGGTGGGTGTTTGCCTCTATGTAAATGCCCACTAGCATTTGTAGCTAAAACACAAAAATGCTAGGTTTCAATCTGGGACCTCGAGTGATCGCTCTCTAGGAATGTTGATGATGTCCTATAGCAATTTTGATAGCATGACAATATGCATTTTTAACCTCCTTGTTTGATGAAGTAATGTTGCTTTTAAACACCCTTTGGGAATTTTGGAGGGAAAGGGAGGTGGCAAGCTATGATAGCCAAGTGGTAGTTCCAAGCAGCCAAGTGTTGGGGATAGTTAGAATGAGTCACTAAAAGTGTCTCAATTAATTGGGGAGAGGTGACAAGAGGATAGGTGCAAGTGGAGTGAAGTGTGGAGTGATATGTGAGATGTGGCAATTGGATAGGTGCAAGTGGAGTGAAGTGTGAAGTGTGGTGTGATATGTGGCAAGGGGAGGGGTAGTGGTGTCTAAGGCATGTGTCAAGTGGGGACACACTGTATGCTAGAGGGATATTTCCCAGATTTAATAAAATCTAGAAAATAGATTAATGTGGAAGAATTTTATTCTTAAGTTTAGACTTAGGCATATTTTATTATGTAGAATTGTGTGGTGGGATGGGATTTTGAAAATGCCTATATTTTGGTATGTACATATTGATCTTGAAATTTTTTTCATACCACATATTAACATAAAAATCCAATATCATCAAGCTAAAATATGTGTTGAAACCAAACAATATCCCTACCAATGAAGCATTATCACCAATATGCTCAAGATGTAAAATATTTCATGTATAACTCTAAAAGGAGACATTACAGATTGACTTCATGGCATCCCTTGAATAAATCCCGATCATAAGTGATATTTGTTGGTGCAATATAGCCCATAACTAGAGAATAATTCTTTCTCTACAAAATTACTCAATCCATGCCAAACCTCAAATCACTTGTTCTTTGACCACAAAGGAGAAGCATATTCTATGGAATATTCTAATTTTGAATTCAAAAAATTCAGAACTTGGAGGCAAAAAGGGAAAAGTATTAGATACAAAATTGAGGCACTTGGCTACAAAATCATGCAAAGTGTTAATCTAATACACCCCTACAATTTTATGAATAACTAAAAACATTCAAAATTTAACCATATTGTCCACAATATTCTACATATATGCTATTTAGAAAAGTAAGGAGTCAAGTCATTCTCTCTTGATAGAGCAAAATATTTTAATTTTTTTTAGATTGAAAAAGAGGGGGTTTTGAAAGGATCCCAAACATTTTATATCAAAGACCAAGCAAAAGTATAACATAGAAATAGAAACATAATGATCAACAAGAAGATATCAAAATCAAGGAGGAGACACTCACCACCAAATAGAGACAAGAGAAAGCCCAAGAGACCAACCAAACCCAAAGATAAAGATCAACCAAAAAAGATAGTGATTCTGATTAGTCCTAAGAATCATCATCAGTAAGATCAATGTGCATATTAGGAGTATTTAGATCTTGCATCAGTATCCAAGATATTTCATTAGTAAAGAAAAAAATCATTTTTATAGATTTATTTAAGGACCTCACCATATATTTAATCATATCATATGACTTGCTTGGAGTAGTAATGGAATCCATATGCAGCTTATGACTTACACTAGGTTTTTAGAAGTCTTAAATATCTTATTAGAAAGAGGTATCAGGATCGTGTCCTTAGAGTCATCTAAATACTATGAGACATGGGGGATCCTCAATTTCCTCTTAAGTTTGTAGTTCAAGCGAATTGATCTTTGCATTCCTTTTGGCTCAATCTTTGGCTTCTTCAAGGAATCAAACTTTTTCTTCCTAGTAGGTTTTTACTCCTCTAAGGAAGATGAATCACTAATTTCTTCTAGCCCAACCAAAACAATTGGGTGGGCATTGATAATATTTCCTTCCAAGAATTGAGGGGCCACAATATCTTTCTGGCTTGTAGGGGTTTAGTGGTCTTTTTCATATACTAAATATCACCCAATACTTCTCTCATAGTTAAGGGTGATAAAAAATTTCAACATCTTCTCTACTTTAAAAATCATGTAGTATGTCCTCTCAACTATGCTACATAGGTTTCCAAAAAACCAAAGTAGAGAAGGAAAAATATCTAAAAATCATAAAATACAAATAAAATCTACCAATGAAGGATTTAATCCATTGTATTTGTATAGAACAACTACTTTACAATCAAGGACATCATTAATATAATCCATTCCAATAATTAGTTATCCAAATGGATTGAAATTTCAATAGAGGAAAAGTGAATATGTTGATGAATGTTTGTCATAAGACAACACATTTTATTTTGGCACAAAAATATCCTCACTATTGAAATTCCAAAAAGGGTTTTTGGTAAAACCCTTAAAAAGTATTAGGCAAGACCTTCCATAATCCATTTTAGGTAATTTCTTCATGTGATCATGTGAAGATACTTTAATCTCACTTTGGTATCTTATCACGTTTCACAATAATTTCTAGAAATAAATAGAACATAGCATTCACCACAAGTTATAAGCAAGAGAATAAAGAAGCAAAATATAAATATGACATAGATTAAAGAGAATAGATGAAATATATCACACTAATGCTATGGAATAGGTGGTTTAGGGATATTTGTAGTAAATATGTAATCTTCAACATTAGCATTTACATATAATATTAAACTAGGCTAGCATAAGCCTTAAGATTAAGTCAAGTTCAACCATAGGTTTTTGAACCCCTAATGAATCATTAGTTAATGTTATCCATTTAAGTGGTTTAACTAATTCTACTAGGGGTAAATGTTACCTAATGTTGACTTGTTTTGTTTCTTCTTTAGTTAGGATAGTGCACTTTAAGGGGGAATGTTAGAGTTAAAGTGCACTATGCCTTCACCTTGACACTTGTCAGTTTCTCTTGACAAGTGTCATGTGTTGAATATAGGCTTATGCCTATATATTGTAACCATTTTTATCAATAAAATCAATCCCTTCAGTTTTCAGGCCTAACATTTGGTATCAGAGCAGGATTTCCCTGCCCTGTGAAACCCTTGAGGGGGATTTCCCTCATGGAAATCCTTCCTCCCCCTCATCCTTTCCCCCCCATTTTTTTTTTCTCATTTTCTCCCATTTTTTTTCAAAATAGGGAGTATGCTCTTCATCCTTGATGGATGAATCAGAAACCAAACCTTTGAAAAAATCATGGCTACCAAATTTCTTTTAGAGTGATTTATTAAGGGTCAAGTTCTTGTTTGAGTTTATGAAGTTGCTCGTGCTATGCATCGGGATGTTATGGCTTCTTTCGCGAAAATAACAAAGCTTTGTAGGTGGAGTGAGCATCGCAGAGGATGATCCAGGCCAGCGAGCATCTACTTTCGTGTTGTATCTGCCTTGCCTACGTGTGAGCATGGATTGAGCGATGGAGAAAACTAGTGGCATCCACACTATTTTTTTTCCATAGTAGTGACAAAATCATGTTTCCAACACCCTTTCCTGACCATCCATTGCTCTTCACTATGCATAATCAGTCATTGTAGCTTCAAATGAGGCATCTATTTTTTGGAATTGAAGATTGTGAGTGATCCGAGGAGTAGGACACATGTGCTGTAGCAGCAGCTGTCAACATCACCAAAGCAAAAAAAAAAAAAAAAAATCTGACATACAACATTTCAGAAGTAAGCACAGCGCAGTATGTAGGCCATAGAGGTTGTTCACGGGCGCTCCCAGACGTCAAAATTTACCTATTTAATAACAAAAATACTCTTTTCGAACGAAGAGCTGACACAAGGTCCAAGCAAATTGAGAGAAAGCGAGAAGTGGTTCATGGATCCCGCGCCGATCAGGTCGACAATTGGTCTTCCGGGAAGAAGTCGTCGATGGTGTATTCAGCTAGAGAGTCAAAAAGTGATCGACACCATTTTTTTTCACAAGATGCACGGGTTGTCGAAGCTCTGATTTCTTCTTCGTCTCAAGATGAATGTGAGCAAACAGAGGTAGCGGACAGGCAGGCCCAGATCATGAGGTAATAAAATTACGACATCCCTAGAGTGCCCAACGCTGTCCCTGCAAATCCATGTGCCCCCAAATGAGGTAATTTCGTACATACTATCGCTATGCGATTTTTTAAAACATGTTATGGCACATGTTGTTGTGAGTCCATAAAAATTGGCACGCCTACATTTTACTGCACATTCAACCATTCCTCGGTATTCTGATTGACATGGGACTTGAAATAGAATGAACAAGATGATATTTTTGATGATGTGGGCAACCATCTGATGCATTTTATAGGCAGGAGCATGAAAGACTCCCAATGAATATGCATACCCCCATTGCTGCTGGGTTGGAGGTATATGTTTCTATTTCTAGACCGATGATGGTTTTTTCATAGACGAGGAGCCATATGGCAGTGACAACGATAGGTTTAGGTCGTTGGAAGAACCCCTGATAGCCCAGGGAGAATCTCTGTCTGTTGACGAAGAAACGATGGTGACAGGCAGTTTCTGGACCACCAAATCTCTTTGCTCGCCTAAAAAAATTTCCGTATGGAGTGTTCAAGCCAATGGTGGAGTAGCACCCGAGGCTTGGAGTGGCATTTGGTGACTAAGTGTGCACGCAGAGGAGGAGGTGTGCCTTCACAACCATCTGTGTGGTGGAGGCAAGGCATGGCTAGATGTAGCTCTCGTCCCGCGTAATCTGCTTGTGTAGCAGGATCGTCGCCATCGCCCTGATCTCAACCTTCCCGCATGCCTGCAGCATGTACCCTAGCTTTAGCGCAAGAACGTCTGAGTGCTTCTCCCAACAAGCCACCAACAGTCCTCTTTGTTTCTAGGATGTTTCATCCTAACATTTATGCTAATGGGAGCATTTGTTTGGATATTTTACAAAGAAAATGGAGTCCAATCTATGATGTTGCAACTATCCTCACATTATTCAGTCGTTACTTTGTGATCCAAATCCCAACTCTCCTGCAAATTCAGAGGCTGCCCGTATGTTCAATGAAAACATGCTAGCCCCTCTGAGATTTGCGATTGTGCCCATGTGGCAGCATCTGAGATAAAATAGCAGCAGTCTCGAGTGGATTTTGCCCGTTGCCCGTGGAGAAGATGGAGGAGATTTTTTTGATTTGATGTTGTTCCTGAGCGGTGAGATATGTGAACCACGGTATTCTATAGTGCAATGAGTGCACTGCCAGATCTATGGTGTGATGTGTTACGAATGGAGTGCTGGATCTGATAGAGACCATGGACATGGAGAGTTGGTGCGTGAATGGAGACTTAATGTTGGTGAGATTACCACAAAATAATTTTTTTATTAAAATGTTTTCTGGTATCAATCTGGTAGTGGGGCATTATTTTTTGATGTGGAGGTTTTTTATTTTTAAAATGATGATGGGGCTAGACCAAGGATGCTTTATTTAAAAATGAAGGGGGTATTTTTTAAAGGCAAGTTTTTAAGTGGTAGGAACCACTTATTTTTTTGGGTATGGAGAACATTAAAACTGTGATAAATAACTAAAATATGGCCAATGTAATGTTCAAGACTATTTTTATTCTTCCTGAGAGCGATGCCACCATTGAGCGATGTTGTCTATTTACTACCTAGATAGGCATGGTATTGGTTTCCACATGTTGAAGGCCCCATTCAAATACAAGTATAGGAGTATTTATAGTCGTTGGAAACATTTTTTTGCGACAGACACAATGGTGGTGACATATTGTAATTTTGAGGCTGTTTCAATTAATTTTTTTAGCCTCAAAGTTTTTCTACCTTGGAGTGCACTCTCGATTGTACCCGACACTCCCAAGGCACTTGTAAGTGAACCTAGTATCTAGTATTCTCCTCTTTCTACTTGGCGGATGCAATGGCTGGTTACCCATGCATTCCGGTAAGATGAGGTACCTACAATAAGGACACTTATTCTAGGGACTACATACATAGACACCCTAGACTCTATCCGAGGTTTTTCTAGATCTACTTCTGAAGACTACAGACGAAGACACTTCAGAATATTCTCTTCTATTTTTCTTTCTTCTTCTCCTCCATATTTGGATCTATGGCTCATTTTATTGTATTGAGTGCATTTTCGGCAGAGACCGACACTCTTATATGGCTCGTTTTTCATTTGTATTAAGGTGCATTTTCAACTGAGACCGACACCTTCTAGATTGAGTTCACCATAAGGAAGGATTTGATATTTATGGTGGGACTAGTCAGTGACCTACGAGAGGCAACATCCTCTGAGGATGACCTACAAAGGCAACAGACCTAGAAGTCGCTGACCCTGAGACACCCATAATGACCCTGAGGCACTTAGATGGCTGACCCAGTGGCAACAGACTCGTGGAAGTGGCTGACCCTGAGGCAACAGACCAAGATGTATACATAATCTAGCATTATTCATAGTTGGAGAGCCAAGCGCAAAGAGCACGAACCTAGACCAAATCAACAATAAGAGAGAATAATAGGTTGTTTTAGAGAAGTCAACATTAAGGGGGAATGTTACCTAATGTTGACTTATTTTGTTTCTTCTTTAGTTAGGATAGTGCACTTTAAGGGGGAATGTTAGAGTTAGTGCACTATGCCTTCACCTTGACACTTGTCAGTTTCTCTTGACAAGTGTCATGTGTTGAATATAGGCTTATGCCTATATATTGTAACCATTTTTATCAATAAAATCAATCTCTTCAGTTTTCAGGCCTAACAGTGCACTATGCCTTTACCTTGACACTTGTCAGTTTCTCTTGACAAGTGTCATGTGTTGAATATAGGCTTATGCCTATATATTGTAACCATTTTTATCAATAAAATCAATCCCTTCAGTTTTCAGGCCTAATAGTAAATACATCAAACTATTGTCCATCGACTTGCATCAATAATTCCCATAGGCTTACATCAAGGTTCCCTATAGGACCACTAAAAGCCTTGGACCAATAGGGTTAGATTACCATCTTCATATATATCCATATTTGCTTAAGCTAACTCTTTGGTTAGTGTTGAGGTTCAATTGAATTCCTATAAATAATTTTTAAATATTTCATCTAATATAGAACAAAATGTATGCTTCAACAATTGTAATAATGCCCTTATTTAAAATATTTGCAAACTTAAACAATATATCATAAATAAATTTTATTGGAATATTTATAATAATATTATAAATAATTTTATAATGTGATTGAATAATCACTCGATTTCAAAAAAGTTGCATAACTTTTATTAGTAACATTCCTTATCAAAATATATTTTATAATTTATTATATTAAATATCACAATGCAAGTACAATATAGAAGCTCATTAATATACAAGCAACCAAATATTCACTATCATTTGAAAATGCATGCATATAATTTATAGGTTTACCCTTTGGAATATAGCTATACTATTATTTTTGCATGTGCATTTAGTTTGAGAGTATAGACAATTCCATATGAAGATGACATGTGATTCATTATTGGTAATAATATGTTGTGGTTATTAACACTTATTAGCCCCAATTAAATCCTATTCTACAAGGGGTGTTATAAATCAAAGTTGTGTGTGTATATGTGTGTGTGTTTAACTAAAATTCCATGAGTTTTAAGCCCTTGTAAGCTTCTTTTGCCCTCTATAGGTTATAATAAGGGTCATACAATAGCTTATCCCTACTAAAGGATGTATTTCCTTCACAATTGCCCATCCATTGAGTAACATAAATTACAACATTGATACTTTTATGGGTGATATTACGTTCTAGATACATTTATAAAGAATCAATGACATGGACTCCAAACTAGGGATCAAAGGTATAGCATAAAATTTCTACTTGTTATAGAGGACTAGATTAATTTTGGCAAAGTTATTTCATTGCGTGCAATGGGACAATGAGATGATGGAATAAGATTTAAGGGAGGAAAATTATTTGGTCATATAAAACTATGCAAAGAAGTGATTAAATATGCAAGTTGTATTTTTTTTATGGAAACTTATGATGCAACCTAATGTACACTTGATATTATTTGTATTTAACCTAAGTGCTTGTAAGACATGCATAGGGGTTATAGGTATAACTCTAGCTTCAATAATTCTATCTAGTGGTTCCAAATCCAAGGAGTACTTTTTTCAAACGTCTAGTCCAGGACAATTCATGTTATTGTACTTCTATGATCTTGTATATTAATTATAAATTTGCATAGTCAAATATATTGATTGATGGTAAAAAAAACTGATGATATTTATGGCCCAATATCATGTCATGCTATTTGTTGAGACTCTTTCTTGAGATGTGAAAACTTACTTAAATTTTGAATATAAATATTGGATAATTAATAATGTTTTTAATATTAATAACATAAAAATTAAAAATTGTGGTCATGATTTTAAATGACCACAATACCTCATATGATATAAAATCTAAGGATTTAGTTAATAGTGTAGTCTGTTATAAATTAAATTTAGTTTCACCTCTAGTCAAAATATATAACTTCATAATATGATATGGTTTGGTTAGAATGTTTTTGTTATTGTGAAAGCCAACACATACAAATAAGAGTTTTATTTGTAAACAAGGTTACTAGAATCCAAGGGAAAAATAAATATCCATCACACATAAGCTACAATATCAATTATTAAATATGATTCATGTGGTAACTTAATATTCAACAAACATGGTTGTATAGATTACTTGCATATAGTCTAATTCCTATATGCACTAGAAGAATCCCACTACAATACTCCTTGTGCTCCTACAAAACTGCACAAAAAAAAATTATGCTTGTGGCATAGAATACCTTTGGATATACCCACTAGAAAACATTGTGACACCAACTAAAATTTGGAGACAAGTTTATTGCTCTCCTCATGTTTTAGTTTCATGAATATTATCTTTTTGATAGTATGCTACCTTCCCATGAATCCACCAATGAGCATCCCTTCATAAAGAACAAATTCCTTCTTTCGCTACATCATATACCTAACATACTAAATAGATTTATTTTATGACATTTCATGTTATGAACGTACTTGTATTTCTACATCCTATTTCTATAAACATAAAAACATGTTCTTCATTGATTTGCTTGTCAATATTAGAATTTAAGTAGTTCTTAATCATATGGGATTTAACACATCATTTGTTGCTATAAATATGCCAAGATTCCATTTTATAGCACTAGATCCTCTTCACACATAACTCTAGTGACTTGGATCCCCTTATTAGTGTTTTGTGTCTTTAAATTGGCACCGTCTTCCACAATTGGAATTCTCCTTTCTCCATTACATAATTATTGATAGTCATAATATCCTCTCTAAGATTAAGATCTAGATGCTCAAAATATCCTATATATTTATCCTTCTTCCAACCTATGAGGAGAAAATATATGCATGAGTATTAAGAAACCAATTGCTTACCATCTCCCACTAAGAATTTCATGTCATCTAAGAAATAAAGGGGCTTCAATATCTGCATGGACTACAAAAGGATTTAGGGCCTTGAAAAAATACAAAGAAAGTAGTCATCGATTTATCTAACAAAATCTACATGGGCTATGGTGGATGATGTGACAATGAAAAAACTCTCAATCATGTGTAAGTAAATGGTACATACTACCAAAATATTATTTCACTATCATGTATACCTAAATTCCAAAACCCACAATACCTTCTCTTACAATCTACCTTACACTATAGAAATGAACATAGTTTATTTAATAAATAAAAGAAAAATATAATAAAAGCATAAACCCTACTACTACTCTAGGGACCAATGATAAAACTTACAAGTTTTACGGTATCAATGTATACATTTATTGCAATTCCTATGCACCACCTTATGATAATGTAATTTGATTCTTTGACTCTTCTAGATAGTCATAAGATTTAGTGTATTCATTAGATTGTCACATTTCTAGTCTATTGATTTAAAGAGATTATGATAATTGTTTGTTGAGAAAACCACTAGGCAATAAAACCAAAATGATGTTAGCTTCGAAGGTTTCTTTAGTGGATCAAAATTAAATTTATATTTTATAAAATTTCTAGGGACAAAAATAGGAGTATTTGATAATTTTAAGATAAATCTTTGATGAGTTATAGAATTTTGGAGGTATACATGTGCTTTTGTTATCTTTTTTCTACCGAATTTATTCTATGGTAACTATGATGAATGCGTAGATTTAACAAAGGAAGACATGAACTCTTGTCACTTGCTCTGGGATGATATTAGAATAATAAATCCTAGAATAAATCTACATTGCCTTGATATATGTACATTCATGTGGAAATTTAATCTATTGTGTACACTCAAAAGTATAGATCCACATATTTTGGATACTTATATCTAAAAATTATTTTATACTAGTGTGTGATTGCAATATAAATGGATAGGAGGAGCATGAAACATTGATAATCATGACCAAGAAATGTAGAATTGAGGGATGATTTTAATGTGGAAGTGAAGATGAAACTGGTTGACCAAAGGATACAATAAATGCCCTTAGATGGACTATGCCAAGTGTAAAATCATAAATAAATATTTTCTATAAAATATGTTCCCACCATACCAAATCTTATTTTTTATTATAAAGGAGGAAATGAGATGCCAAAATATTAAAAAAAATAAAGATAAAATATCCAAAAGTAAAATAGTTATATGTTTTTATTAGTTGATTTGACATATTGTACTCAACTATGAATCCCTAGATAGTTATTTTAACTTATAGAAGGTATGAATAATAATATGTTTAAAGTACATTAATTATATACTACAAAATGATATGTGTTGTATCCTTGGTGTGATTAAACATTGTACTTTACCTCCAACATTTACAACATTGCCATACTCCTTGGAAACTAATTCCAACGATTGTCACCTATCTTTTTTTTTTCTTGTATTACCTCGCACAAAGCATAATAGTACTTCAACCCAATCACATCAAATAATTGGGATCAAATGTTTGTATTTTAATTTTAACAATATATTTATATCGTGGTCATACATAAATTGTTTGATATTATCTTAGCTTAATGGTGAATTGAAAAATTTGCAAACTATGGAACCCATTTTGGTCATGCCTTCTCCACATAAACTTCGTGATTACCCCAAAAGGATAAAACCACAAACTAATTATGGATTAAAATAATGTTGCCTTTAGAGTTACCTTATAATCCATGCCCATGCTTTATTACTTTCTTTATGAGATCAAATAGCAATACTAAAATCCAACTTTATATTATGTTTAGACTATTGGATGTAGTAACAAGTCTACTTCAAATAAAAAATAAAAATAAAGACATGTATCCATCCTCCATATAAGCTAAATTATTACATGAATCTTATTTCTAAAAGCATAGGGTTTAACGTTGGAAATATGAAATGTAATAATTAACTAATACTTTCCAATAGGCTCTACTATGACTATTGATATCAAGTAGTCCAAACTAATTCACTATTATAATCAAATACTCCAATACAAATTCACCATAAAGATGCTAGATGAATCATTTAAGAATATTCATCTAGACATATGTTTGTTAAATTTTGTGTAAATAATAAACTTGTTTTTTTCTCTCTTAGTTTTATTGAATTCTTCACTTGGTTTGCTTGTGTTGGCATGGATGAGGAGGGAAGATGTTATTGACTATGGTTTATTTATAAACAACAAGACCTTGTTGGATTTAAACATGCCATGTTTCATATAAATGAGAAATTTACATTTAGCCTTTCTCAATTTTGTTTTCACCTTCTCTCCTAGGGGTTGGGAGCAAGGCAACAATAATCTAGGGTTATGTCTTATATCCAAACAACGGTTGGTCACCCACATTACAAATCTCATATTTTATATTATTTTTTTATTTGATTGGTTGTCTTTGGTTGTGATATTGGTCAATTGGGATTTTGAAGGTCATAAATTTGAATCATGCAAAGTAGTTTTGCTCTTGCCCCATGTTTATAAATGAGACTACTAAGTGTCCCACAGTTTAAAAAATAAGTTAGCACCATTGAAGGATGTATTAGGCAAGATTGTAATCATCACATAAGAATCAAAGCCTACATATTTTTTCTTTTTTTATAACTAAATTTAGGTTAACAAGTTTTGTATATTGTAAAAATTTTATGTAAAGGTAAGAAATTTGAGAAATTAAATTTATTTTTTGTGTAAACCTACAATTTTGTTTTCACATCTTTAGCATTTTATTTGAAAAGTCTATAAAAAGTCTTAGAACTTATAGTTGTTATAAAAGGATTTAAGATAAAATTATTTTCTATTTTTTTATTTATGGTAATGTTGTTGTGAAGCCTAATCTACTATAACTTATTGTGTTTATTATATATATATATATAGAACAACGAAAATCAAAATCTTGCTTCATATTTTTATATTATAACCTTAAATAAATATTAATATATTCAAGCTCTAAGACTTATATTTTATTTTATTTTATTTTGGGATGGATAGGGGAGTTGGTTACAACCACACTCTTTTTAGTAAATGCAAGTTCAAACCATAGGGGCTACCCCCAACAAGCCTATACCACCTCATTATTTTATAACCCAACGTGAAAAGAACAATCAATCACTGTACTAGTATCATTGTAGTTGGTCTGACGTACACTCAAAGGATTTGAAGTAGACTGCTACCTTTGCAACAAGCATGCCCCCAAGGTTTGAATCTGGGTCTCTTTTGGGTTTTGGGTGTCTGGTCAGATAGATAATTACCAATCCACCTAGCCCTTGGAGGCTAAAACTTTAGTTTAAGGCAGGCACTAAAGAAACCCTTAAAACCTTGGCCACAACCAAGGAGGAATGAGTTTTTTTTTTTTATCTGCACTAGGAGGGAATGGATGCACAATTTATTAAGTTCCATTTATTATTAATATAAGTTTTCTTTATTAACAGTAATATAACTTTAAACTTTTATATATAATATCCAAGTTCAAATTATATCAAAGTATATATAAATACATTAAAAAAATAAAAATAAAATAAAATAAAACATAAAAGTTCCCTAGTGCATTCCTTTTTGCGATAGGAGCAATGCTAGTTCTAAATTGCTATTGTAGTTTGCATGTGGTGGTTCATCTTACGAGGAATATGAAAAAAAAATAAAAATTATTGATTAAAAGTCACGTGTCAATTTACCTTTCTCGTTTTTAAATTTATGGTTTGTTTTTTTTGGTTATATAAGAGTTGGTAAGAACTATTTTTAGTAATTGGTTAGCCCAGGTTTAAACCATATAGAGTGTATCCAACAGACCTATCCGTCTCGTTAAGGTTAACCGGTGTGAGATGGGAACCACCGTCGCTTTAAACCATATGGAGTGTATCCAACAGAGCTATCTGTCTCATTAAGGTTAAGTGGTGTGAGATGGGAACCACTGTCGCTTGCAATTAGTACCGTCGTCATCATTCTGGTGCACACTCAGAGAATTCAGAACCGACTCTACCTTTGTATAACAGACACCACCAAAATTTAAACCTAGGTTTCTTCTTGATAAATACCCAACCAAACTAACACTTACCCAATCTATTAATCTTTGAGCCCATACCTCTTTGGATTTTTAAAGACGGTTCAACGGTTTAGTTTGTTATTGTACTTTGCATGCGGTTGTTGGTTTGACGAGGAATATGGAAAAAAAAACAAAAGAGTCTTTCCCAAACTCACTCTCTTCGAATTGTTTTCAATCTTAATTTTTAGTTTCATCTAATGGGTCCCCTAATTGAAACCGTTGTTATTGTACTTTGCATGTGGTTGTTGGTTTGACGAGGAATATGGAAAAAAAAAACAAAAGAGTCTTTCCCAAACTCACTCTCTTCGAATTGTTTTCAATCTTAATTTTTAGTTTCATCTAATGGTCCCCTAATTGTTTTCATCTTACTTTTTAGTTTTATCTTAATATTTTATTTTTTAGTTTTATTTAATGAGTTCTTAAAAACAGTTTAATAGTTTGAGTTTTTTATTTATTTTTATTAAAATTATTATTGTATTTTATATGTGGTGGAAAAAACAAAAGCTTATTATTAAGCAAAAGTAACGTGTCAACCTACCCTTTCTCTTCCCCTCTTTAAATTGTCTTCGTCTTACCTTTAGTTTCATCTTAGTGTCAATCTAAAGGTTTGAACTTTAGTTTTTTTTTTTAATTATTATTATACTTTGCATTTTATGGATCCCTGAAAACAATTCAACAGTTTGAACTTTGACATTTTTTTTCAAATTATTATTATAGTCTAACTGAAAAATATGAAAAAAAAAAATTATTATTACTTAAAAGTCACGTGTCAAGTTAGTCTTTCTCTTTCTCAAACTCACCCTCTCTGAATTGTCTCCGTCTTACCTCTTAGTTTTTCAAACTCACCCTCCCTCTTTGAATTGTCTCCATCTTACCTCTTAGTTTCATATAATGGATCCCTATAAACAGTTCAATGGTTTAGGCTTTGACTTTTTTAGGAGTGTGAACATATATGCAAAGGATAAAATCTATAAAACTGTACATAATATCTAAAAAGATAGATGTATATATAATTGTACATAATATATCTAAAAAGATAGATATCTATAACTGTACATAATATGTACAAGAACAAATATGTATATTACTATACATAATAAATATTTATATAACTATACATAATATATAAAAAAATAAATATATATGTAATTATACATAATAGATATGTATATAATTAATTAACAAAAATAAATAACTGTACATAATAAACAAACAGATATTAACCAAAAATAAATAAAAGTACATATGGGTGTTTAAAAAAAAAAAAAAACGTTCTTGTCACTTTCCCTTTCAACCGGTACCAATTTTACATTAAATAGTTATAATTAAAAAAATTAATTTAAAAATATCTGTACAAAAATTTATTTAAAAATATTATTTACTACAAGAATAAATTATTTTTATTTTTATTTGTTTAATAAATTTTTTTTTTTTTTTATTATCATTTTAAAAAATTAAGTTAATTAATTATTTTAATTAAATATAATTTTTAAATTACTCATTAATAAATGTTAAATAGATTTCTTAATTTAAAATATATTAATAATTAATTGATGATTCAGAGAAAAAAAAGAAAATTTGTATTTTTAATCTTATAAAAAAATAAGATATCAAAATAAATTTATATAAGCTGATGAATTTTTTAAATAAAATTTTAACCTTTTAATAAAAAGGTATGTTAAATAGAATGAAAAATATAAACCACCTCCCTTTAAATTGTACTCCGAAAATCGAGACCCGAGACCCCAGATTAATGGAAAGACCAATGAAACGTGTTCACAATCTCATTAGAATCAATAACTTCAAAATATAATTTATTCCTGAAACTACAGATTAGCAGGTTTTTAAATATATTTTATTTTTGAAACAATTGATTTTAGGGTTCTATATGATCAGCAGTGTTATTAGGATATGTAATGGCTGTTGCTGTTAGATATGTAGTGGCTGTTGCTGTTAGTCCTTAGCTCTGTAAGTGATGGTTCTCTAATAAGACTTGTTCGCCTTTTGGCATTGATTGTAATATTTTCTTATTATTAATATAATGTGCAAGATTTTCAATTTAAAATATAAATATATATATATATATATATATATATCATTGGATAAAAACAATTTAACCGCTGTAACAGACTCACAAATCTGAGGATTCTTCCCCGCGCGTCAGAAAAGGGCCGCTTTCTACGTATATGTCCTCACACCATATGTTTCTTTTTAGCATTTAATTTTTCAACAATTTTTTAATATACATTAGGGATATAAAGCTCCAAAAAAAAATCAAAACTCAACTGTGCTGTCGCAAGGACTTGAATCAAATCACAGCTCTAACAACTACACTGTAGCAAGGACATAATTTCAACATTTTGTAGAACCATCGTTGGTGACCGCTTGGGTCAAATGTATACCAAAGAAAGTCCATGTTGAAGATTTTTATTTCCGTTCACATGTTTTGACGGTAAATGCATTGACCCAAGTCATCTTCTTGTTCTCTTCTTAGCTATATAAATGTTGAAACATGCAGAGAGGCACAGGTAGGTTTGTGCTCGGGCTGCCATTAAGGGCATTCAGATTCTATTGAGACAAGAAGATGGTGCCTGCAAACCTCTGGTTCAATCTGATTCTTTGTTTGCTACCATTGTTGTTGCCACCATTATCAGTAAAAGCGGATCCAATGGTTATTCAGGTTAAGCTATTCTGTGACCATGGGCCCACTTACACCAGAGGAAGTGCCTTCGCAAGAGGCCTCAATCTGGTCCTCAACTCACTGGAAGATAAGGTCTCTCCCAGTGGCTACAACATTACATGGTATAAAGTAACAAATGTTACGATCTATGGCCTTGCGCAGTGCCGCGGCGACCTCTCCAGTGCGGACTGCAAGACGTGCATATCAAGGGGGAAGCAAAATCTCCTTCAAATGTGTAACAATATCTCTGCAAGCTTCGTTTTCGATGGCTGCTTTTTGCGTTACGAGACGTATAAATTCTACTCAAAACTGGATCTGGATCAGTCTGCTCTTAGTTGCAATACTCAGAACACCACAGACCCGATAGGGTTCGACCGGACGGTTTCCTCAATATTAATGGAGGTTATCAATGAAGCTATTTTAAGCAGCAGACATTTCAGTACCAAATCGATCGCCGGGCCCTCTTCCGTGACGATTTATTCTCTAGCACAGTGTTTCCGCGACCTGCCGATGGCGGAATGCAGAGAATGCCTCTCCACCGTTCAGAAATATATGTTTGAACATTGCCCCAGAGCAGTTCAAGGAGTTCAATTGCCTAATAAAAATTGCATTCTGCGTTACGAGACATACAAGTTCTTCAACACATATGTTTCCTCTTCGCCCTCGCCGGCACCAGGGAAGAGCTCGCCTGCACCCTTAACAGGTAGGATTAGGATTTTTCCACTCTTCTCACATTCAAGTAGGGAAAAGTTCCGTAAGGTTTTTTACCGGATTTCCATTTCCGGAGGCCTGATGGTTTGCATATTCGGAAGTTTCATGGTTTAGATATTGGTAAAGTTGTTTGATGGTAATCTTTAACTTTTGTGTAATACACTGAAAAAGTTATAAAAAAGAAACTATGACAAAATGTCTGAATATAAAACTTCTTTAATATAAGTCGAAGGACTAACTTTGAAAAAATTGAAACAGGCATGACTTTCGAAGAGTTGAGATAATATAATAAACCCTCTATAACCGCTGAAACTTGAAACTTGGTTGCAGTTTGGAGAATTAAAGGGATTAATTATTACGTCTTCGCGTTTGCAGAATTAAACGGATTAATTACTAGGCAGAGTCATTCTGAATCAAAGCTGACGCTAATACTGGGAGCTATTGGCGGTGGTGTTATTTTATTTCTCCTACTGGGGATGCTGATTTGGAAGAGAAAGGCAATCAGCAGTCTCAGACAGAAATTAATATCCCCTAAGCAAGGTAAGCACTCATGTCCTCTTATTTCAAGCCGCCCAAAATTTCATATAGGGTTTTGACCGTTTATCAGGAATTTCTTCACAGCTCCAACGGAAAACGCCCGAGTCGCTGCGGGTTTATGGGATACTAAGTTAGGTTTCAAATATGAAACCCTGAAGATGGCCACCGACAATTTTAACCCAGAGAACAAGCTGGGTGAGGGAGGATATGGCGCGGTTTATAAGGTACAACATGGTTTGCGGTTTTCGACGAAATTTAATTGACACACAAATGGCTTATTAGATTAATTTAGTATTATAATGGCATTTAAGTTTTTCTGTTAAATATTCTTTGTTTGTACCGAAGTACGAAGATGGCCAGAATGTTTACTATGATAGAATTTCGTTCCACTGGTTCTTGTAGTTCTCGAGATCTTCGAATTTCCAGTACCTAGGGGTTTCAAATTATAAACTTTATTTGGTGCAGCAATCATTTTTGTGTTTTTTTTCTTCCAACAATTCTTTGTTCAGCGACATCTGTTTTGACAAATACCATGTCAACGACAACCGTAACGTTGCTTCGTAAGTTTCTTCGTCAGGGAGTTCTGCCAGACAACCGTAACGTTGCTGTGAAGAGGCTGTTCTTCAATGCAAGACAGGGGATGCACGAATTCTTTAACGAAGTACATCTTATAAGTCAAGTGAAGCACAAGAACCTGGTCATGTTATTCGGATGCAGCCTCGATGGTCCGGAACACCTTCTGGTTTATCAGTACCTTCCCAACAAGAGCCTCGACCAATTTCTCTTCGGTCCTTCTCATTCCCAAAACATGTTTCCAAATAATTTGTAGTTTGTTTTTTCTCTGCGAAAGGAATAATGAAGAATGGTGTGATGCAGATCCAAACAAGAGGAAGAATTTAGACGGGCAGAAGAGATTTGACTTAGTACTAGGAATTGCTGGCGGCTTGGCATATTTGCACGAAGGATCAGAACTACGAATTATACACAGAGACATAAAAGCCAGCAATATTTTGCTGGACAAGAATCTTAAGCCTAAAATTGCAGACTTTGGATTAGCTCGCTTCTTCCCTGAAGATCAAAGCCACATCAGCACTGGAATTGTCGGGACTCTGTAAGAATCTCCTACCAACTTTAATTTATATTCTCTGCAATCCTATCCAATAAACTATTCCTTTGTCACTTTTAACTGTCATGTATTGAATGAGTTCTACATGTTGGAATTTGAGAGTATATTGAACTTTGAATCGACTGATGTGTTTGCAGAGGTTACATGGCTCCTGAATATATTATGCACGGTCAACTTACCGAAAAGGCTGATATCTTTAGTTTTGGTGTGCTTCTTCTGGAAATTGTTAGCGGCAAGAAGATTAGCAGTGTTTTATCCGAAGATGATATGCTTCCTCTTCTACACGCTGTAAGTATCTACCTACAACCTGAGAGTCCAATTTGTTATTTGATTTGAACATTGTATTATATAATTTTATTTATTTATTTTGTTTTGGGTCTGGCAGACATGGAAGCACTACGAAGCGGGGACAATTTCAGAGATAATAGATCCTTGCCTGAAGCATTCCACGCTGTACATTGAGGAAATGTGCCGCGTAGCTCATATCGCACTTCTGTGCACGCAATCTTCTGCGCAATTGCGTCCGACAATGTCGAAGATAGTCATGATGTTGACAGGCAAGGATAATACTCTGCCGTTGCCCACACAGCCTGCGTTCATTGATCTCAACAATGCAGAAGCTGTGAAAGCTGCGACTAAGGTAGCAAATGAAAATCTTTACAGGTCAGATCCCGAGAGCGTGAATGACGTCACCGACAGTATGGTGGAACCAAGGTAAAAGGTCCGTGGTTTCCCTGGCCCCTCGTAGAGCCGTAACGTAAAGTGAAATGTAGTGACATAGAAGCATGAATTTACTGGTTGTTATGAGGATACGATATAGAGTACTACGTAAAATTAATTTTGTACACCGCCGTCCATGCGCTAATTGCTTTTTCAATGTCACACGCTTGCTTTTAGAAGCATAAGGAGTATCCTTCAGTGATTCCATAGTAAGCCCGTCCATCCACACCAAGTTGAACGGTTGTCCCACTCGAGTTCTTCTTTATTTATTATTTTTATTAATTTAATTAAATCAATGGTAAAATTTTAAAATAATAATTTTAAAAATAAGATCTTTACTATAAATATAATATATTTGTGTCTAATTTTATTTAATTTATATTTTTCAATTATTAAAAACACATTTGAGTTACATTCACAATTTTAGGACTTTGTTATCTATTTATATATGAATTTAATGTGTTGTGTTTTTTAATTTTTATTTGATTTTAAGAGAAGTTTGAGAATTTTAAAGTTTAAGTGATAATTTTAGATTGAATATTCTTAAAATTTATTAAGTTTAATTTATTTTTAATTAAATTTAATTAATACATTTGAATTATAAAAGATCATATTTAATTTGATTTTTTTTTTTTTATATACATGATTTTGGTGTTGAAGTTATCTTCATAATTTATATTTTTATTTATTATTTAAAACAAGAAAATTATATATATATATATATATATATATATATATATATATATATATATATATATATATATATATATATATATATATACTATTTTTTAAGTTAACGCCTCAAGTTAAATTTATTGCTTAAGTTTTTTTGTATGAAGTCACTTTACTTTATACTTTTTTGTAATATTTACAAGAAATACTTTGAATACTTAAAATAGTTGAATATTCGTCTTTATAACCTTAAAATTTTATAAAATTATCTCCTATGAGCAATTCGTTGATAATACCATCCTTACCACTCGTGCCTCTGTTATTCAAGCTAAAGTCATCAAGTCGATCTTGCTCTCTTTTGAGTCAACTACTAGTCAAAAGGTCAATTTCTCCAAAAACAAAATTTACTTTATCATTACCCCATAATATGGTAAGCCCATATAGTTGACATTCTCGGTTATGCTATTGTTGACCTCCCAACTATTTATCTTAGGTTTCCTCTCTTTGATGGACTTGCAAATTTTTTTATGGAATCCCATCATTGAAAGAATCCACAAAAAGTTGGTCAGATGGAAAGGGGGACTCCTCAGTTAGGCTGGAAAGGCCACCTTAGTCAAAGCCACCATCCAGAGCATCCATGTTTTCTTTCTTTCCATATTTCATATTTTGATTGAAGTGTGCAACAAAATAGAACAGATCCAATGAAACTTCCTATGGTCGGGCTCTAAAAATAAGTAGATATTTCATTTAGTTGCATGGGACCAAGTCTATTCCAAGAAAGAATATGGAGGCATGAGACTTAGAAAAGTCAGAAACATGAATTCAACTCTTATAGCAAAATAAGAGCACTAAAGAAACACACAGTTATATTGAGAGGGACGGGTGAACAGTTTAAATATAATTTTTCTTTCTAATCAATAACTGCAAAGATATGAATGCAATAATAAATTAATGCACAAAATCCACACACATAAGAGATAAGAGTTTTACGTGGAAACATCCTCTCAAGAGAAAACCACAACAAAATATTCCTTATATTTACTTCAATAAAATTTGTGGGCACCAACCCACAGGAGACACCGATCCCCTTATACAAATTTGTGAGCACCAACCCACAGGAGACACCAATCCCCTTATACAAGTTTGGAGTACCACCTGTAGCACCCTAAAATTGGTGCAGTTAAACCTTAGTAAAAAGATAAAAATTTGAATTTTAACCCAAATCGTCCGTTAACCACCTGTTACCCGCTTTCCTTGTTTTTCGTGCCATTTTTAGGATTTGTTTTTACCGTTGGACGATATCATCGATGACCATACGAAATCATACCAGATCTGACGAATTCGTCTAGAACAGAACGTCCAGACGATTTTGTCCCAAAACCAAATTTTCATAATTAGCTTCTGTTCAACAACTTCTCTAACTTGGGTAGAAAGCGTGTCTACGTAATTAGAGCCTCCCCCGTTGGAAATCTCCCAAATTGGGATTATCTCCAACCTCTTAACCTCTCCCTAATCCTAGATAAAGTGGGATTTTCTCAATTTATCCTCCTGAACCCCCTGGATGACTGATTTATTTGCAACTTTAACTTTTCATGCATTAGAATACCTTCGCATCTTCATTTGCATTGCGTATTTCAATTTCTCTTGTAGGGATTTTACTGTTTTTCAGTCAGAGCAAGCTCGGATCATCGCAAACAGTTTTAGACGATTTCGGATGATCCTATCATAGATCGACGATGATCTCGTACGATCAGAGGCGATCTCGACTGTAGTCCAGATTGGGGGCAATCAAAACTTGGAGTTTGTATTTATTTATCTTCTCTCTTCATTTCTTTCTGCATTAACTTGGTTTTTTCTATTCCTACATCCTGGAGTTCACCTCATTTAGCATAGGTGCATGATAAAGTTAAAATAAATTATCAAATTAATGCATTTCCTTTAATTGTTATCTAGATCTATCATTTAGGCAAATTTATTGTCATTTCTATCATTTCCCCTTTCTTTTGTAGTTGCATTTTGGTTTTTGGTATCTATTTTTGTGACTGCAGGTTTTTGACGAATTCGACTAATGAATTCGTCAGATCGACAATGATCTCGTCTAATATCAGATGACCGACTGAGATTTGAGATGATTCTATACAATTTCAGATGATTACGCATAGATTTGAGATGATTTGGACTTCTACAAACCTCAAAATCTTCATCAGACATCCAAAATCAGGTATATTCTGTCCTATTTAGCATACTCTCTATGTTTAGCACTTATTCATGTTTTCTATATTCATATAAATCAACATTGGCATATAGAATAGCTTAGATTCATCTTGGCCAAACCTAGGAATTGAATGATTAAAGTATAAAATGAACACATCAAACCTACTCTCAACCTAGGTGTGGAAACTACCACTCAAAATTTTCTTGGTGAACCCACCATCCATTGAAAATTCACCCTTATACCCCTCCCTCGAGAGACGTGACCTTCAAAGGGCCTCTCAGTCCGAGGTATTGTCCCATCCTTCTCGCATCCCCCTTCCGGGCGCGGATCCTATAGCCTGAAGGTAAGGATACGAAAAATTTGGAGTGATACATTTTGGTGAACCCGACATGAAAACTAAAACATTTTGAAAACAATCCTAATAAAAAAAAACGTAAATGCATTTAGAATCATCAGACAAACAAGTAAGATTGCATATCATATTTAGATGGTAGATTATAATAAAAGACGAGTTGTCACCATTAATGTTGAGAATCAATTAGCAGCTATAGAGATTACTTCTTTTCTTAGAGTATCTCAAACATATAGAGTCACACCTTTATGGGACAAACTTAATAGGAGATTGAATCTTATTTCGTCTAGATCAACCAAACTTAGGCAAATCAAGAGGTTTGTCCTAGATAGAATCATGGATCCTGATCAAGTGACCTTATATCATGAGCTTCAGAGAGCTTGCCATAGGTGGTTAGCAGATAAAAGAGCCCTTGTGTCTTCTAAATTGTACACCTTTGAGGAATACCTCGACAATGCAACTATAGTACATAAATTTCTATCTCGTATAGAGGATCAAGAGGTCGTTATTATGAATAGAAAGAGATGGAATAGAGTTCCTAGAGTTGTGTTATATCGAGAGTATTGCTTAAGCATAATGACTAGACTTAGGAATGGAAAACAGATTGAAGTAGAAGAAGATTGGTTAGGAAAACCAATAAATAAACCAGATGTCCTTCCTTAAGACCCAATTCAGGAAGAAGGAACCCTAGACCAACAAGAAGAATAATTTGCTAAAGGAAATGAGCAAAGAGAAACTATTAGAGAGGAAGGATCCTCATCTCCTAAAATTTCTCTGGAAGGAGCTGTTACTTTTGAGAATATGGAACATTTCTGGAAGTTCCTCAATACTAATATTGGCGCCCTTAATAGGGCAGTCCATATGGACAAGGATCAAATTAGTGACACTCAAGCAACCCTAGAAGAAATATATCACACATGCACTAATCCCTTGTCCTTCGTTGATCAAGAAAGTGATCAAGTTGGACCATCCAATTTGGATATGGCCGCTATAATCTAGAACATGCAACAACAACAGGTTACCCAACCATCTAGAGTGCCTGTTACCAAGCCTAGGGTTATTCCCACACAAAAGAAACCATCATTCACCGCTCTATTTCGCCAAGTTATTGATCAACATACCTCAAATCAACAAAAGCCTAAAACAAAACCAAACACCAATTTCCAACAATCTGGGATACAACATAATGCTACAACAAATCTTCTTCATAATACTCTTCCTACCAACCATTTGCATAACAACAATATAGCATCTAATCCTTACGTCACGCCATCCTACGCTCACAAATCCCATACTCATGTACCACCGAACCAATATGGTGGACAAACTGGTAATCTGGAAGCCATGGTGAAATAGTTAGTCTCCCGCATGGACCAGATAGATCCCTACCGTCCCTCGTACAATTATCGAGAGATGTGTAGTCAGCCTCTAGATCCTATAGTTGTAGCACAACCATATCCTAAACACTTTCCTATGCCTGTCCTACCTATATACAAAGGAACCGAAGATCCCATAGAGCATCTTCGTATGTTTAGGATAGCGTGTCATGATATATCACATGATGATTTGTTATTACTAAAAATGTTCCCAAAAAGTTTAGGAGGAATGGCATTAGAGTGGTATTATCAATTACCCACTCATTCTTTGAGGAATTTCGAAGAGACAGTCGAGTCTTTTGTGCATCAATTTAGTGCCTACATTGAAAGGCATGTAACCATTAAATATTTGTACAACCTAAAACAAGACAAAGATGAATGTTTTGCTGATTTCCTAGCTCGATGGAGATAGTTGATAGGAAAATTGCACTTTGTGTTACCTTATCGGGAAATGTTGGATATCTTTATCAATAATTTACAAGAACAACTATCCTATGAGTTATCAACTGCTACCTTGACCACCTTCGATCAAGCTATAGATTTAGCTCGAAGAGTGGAAGATGCTCTCATTAGGAGAGGTCAGCTTAAAAAGAAAGATGATGAGAAAACATCCAGAAATCAATATAAAAATAAACAAGTTGTGGGTGATGGAGTCACTGATAGTAGAAATATCGCTACTGTTAATGCTGCGAAAACAATAGAGAAGTTTATACTGAAACCTCTTGATAAACCACCCCGAGAATTTACTAGGTTAAATCAACCTTTATCAACCATTCTCCCATAATTATTAGAACGAGGTTTGATCCAATTACCAAATATCCGGGAACCTGATCCAACTATACCCGGATACAGAGCTGATTTACACTAGTGATTTCCATAGAGGACCTGGACACGCTACCAACTCTTGTAAAATATTAAAACATAAAATACAAGATTTAATTGATAACAATGAGATGGAGGTACAAGCCTTTCAACCTAAACAAAATCCTCCTAATAATGCTCAAAAGAACATCCCCCAAATTTAGAATCAGAATGCCAATCAATCATTGGACATATTTCAACATCCTTTACCAAAGCATGGTAAAGAGGTGGCTAATCAAATTGAGCATCATAATGTTCCCCCTCCTACCCGATATGTAGGGACTATTAGTGGACATTTACCTGCTCATGATCCACAAATATTTGACACAACTTTATCTATGGTTACGACCAGACCTCTATATAATATTCGGACACCTGATCTTAGTGATACAGAATACGAGACTGAAAGTAGCATGGAAATCACCTCAAATCAATCGAATAGTTCTGAAGATGAATCAGATGCTATTCAACCCATCACAAATTCTATGGTTCCGGAAGAACCATTTCCTAGAAGAGTCATTACTAGACCATCTTCTCACCAATTACTTTCTAATGAACAAGCCATAAACGCTAGACCAAGACCCATTCATCATCTGCAAAATAATATTGTAGGTACCATCGGAGTTGTTACTCGACAACAAGGCTCAAAATTCTCAACAAGATCAAACTCAGAATGATGGCTCAACTCCATTTGTTTTGAAAATTCCTAATAAAGGGAATCATGCGCCTAATGTTCAACCTAAACCTCCTTATAATATTAATGAACAATTATCAAATACTACAGCTAGAATTTCCCTTTTGGACCTTTTAAGATCTTCTCCTACACATAGGGATGAATTAATGCTCACATTAAGCCAAATGATGGTACCATAAAATATTCAACCTGAAGCCATGTCCAATACTATCATAACTCGAGAAGTCGATTGTATTGACTTACGGGATAGAGATATACCACAACATAGTTTACATAAGGATAACCCCTTATATATTACTGCCCTAATTGGAGATGTAGCAGTTAAACGAGTCTTGATTGATAATGGTTCATCTTTAAACATTTGCACTTTTGACTTCTACCAAAGATTTGGGTTTAGAAGTGACGAAATGAAAAGAACTGATATGATTATAAAAGCCTTCAATGACGAAACACAAGAAACGTGTGGAGTTATTACTATTCCATTGCAAGTTGGTCCTAGAACCTTAGACACGACCGTGTTTATTGTACATTGCCCTGCATCGTACAATATACTCTTGGGTCACCCTTGGATCAACGCGATGCGAGCTGTTCCCTCAACTTTACATCAGTGTGTTAAATTTGAATTTAAGAATCAATTGGTTACCATTCATGGTGATCCCAGACCCTTTGATATGTGTGCTTTGGCAGAACCTGTTGGAGTTCAATTTTGCCCTGCTCTGTCATCCACACATCCTGATTCTAATCATCCGCCTAAACGTGTGAAACACACACTCATAACATCATCTACTTTTTCCCCACCAACTACACCTCTACATATAGTTCAACCATCTTCCGAACAAACCACATTAGGACCTCAAAAAGATCCTAAACCCACAACCAATGCTTCTTGTTTTACTCCTATAACTTCCATACCTATAGATCCATCCATAGACATCTCTACAACATCTACACCTACCAGAGGCATATTTTCCGCATCCGAAAACATAGGAAATGTTCCTTCTACCTCTTACGCTCTTACTGATGAGCTCTTACCCGATTTATCTAAAATTCTTATATCAGAGAAAACAAATGCTGCTATGCAAGATTCCCTTATTTTAAATAAATTGCCACCCTCTCCTCGTACCTTGGGCCTCCCACAGCCTATGGGAAGTATCTACCAAGTCGGGAGCTGTGCTTTTATTTATAAGGGATATGATTGGGGAAGAATACCTAGAAACATCAAGACACATTATGATGGATATGCTCGATGTTATTTTGCTAATGAGTATATTAAAGCTAAGTCTATAATGCTTAAATTGGGATATAAAGGGAAAGGTTTGGGACCTTTCCAGAATGGTATGAAAGAACCTTTTGAGGTAGAACCATGGCTTGCCCGATGTGGTGTGGGCCTATTTCCTAGTAAAGGTCAGCCCTTCCCATTTGAGGATGATGACCATCTCATATGTTACCAAGATTATTTGGATAAACGCGATGCTTTGCATAGGGAATACCCCCTTTTCTTGTTATTTGCTTCCCATAGCTCCCCGAGATGATTGTTGAATCGAGATGAGTTGGAGGGAGATATCTTCCATGATGTCTCCGTTGAGGAATTGTTACATAACAGATTTTATTTCGATGGCTCTATACCTAGTATAGCCCAGCTTGAGGCCACGACTCCTCAAGATGAATTATCCAAGCTAACCTCAGAAGAATTACAAGAATTGGGCGTTTCACCCGCCCCATCTAATTTTGAGAGAGATCTACACATGGAAGTAGAAAACGTCATAAAAATTAACATTGGAACCGAAGATAACCCTCACATAATCAACATTGGATCAGAATTGAGTCAAGAAAAACAAGATAAATACATTGCATTCCTTAAAGAATATGAAGACATTTTTGCTTGGACATATGAAGATATGCCAGGATTAGACCCTTCTATAGTTATGCATCACCTAGTAGTCCATCCGGATGCTAAACCTGTTAAACAAAAACTTAGAAAAATGCATCCTAAAGTGGCCTTACTAGTCAAAGGAGAATTAGAAAAACTCTTGAAGGTCATTTTTATACAAGCCATTGATTATGCTGAATGGATCTCGAATGTAGTTCCAGTAACTAAGAAAGAAGCTACCAAAGTTAGGGTTTGCACAGACTTTAGAGATATTAATGTTGCATGCCCTAAAGATGATTTTCCTCTTCCCAACATGGATCAGATCATTGATTTTACTGCTGGGAGTGGAATGATATCCCTAATGGATGGATTCTCTGGTTATAATCAGATCAGGATAGCTCTTGAAGATCAGGCTAAAACAACCTTTATTACCCCTTGGGGAACCTTTTGTTGGAAAGTGATGCCATTCGGTTTGAAGAATGCAGGTGCAACATATCAACGAGCCATGACTTATATCTTTCACGATATGATGCATGATATTCTACATGATTATGTAGATGATATTATAGCTCGTTCCATCAAGGAAGATGATCATTTAGATGACTTGAGAAAAGTATTTGATCGGTTAAGGGAATATCTTATCCGATTGAATCCAGCCAAATGTATATTCGGAGTTAAGTCCGATAAATTATTGGGGGTTATAGTTTCTTTACGTGGCATTGAAATTGACCCTCTCAAGATCATGGCTATCACTGATATGCCCGCACCCACAAATATATCCGAATTACGAAGTTTACAAGGTAAGCTTCAAGCTATTCGTCGCTTCATCGATAAGTTGGCGGATAAAACAGGACCCTTTCTTAAGCTTCTTAAGAAAGATGTCTCTTTTCATTGGGACGACGAATGTTAGGAAGCATTTGAACTCCTCAAACAATATCTCCTTAAACCACCAGTGCTTTCACCACCTAGATCTGATCGTCCATTTATCTTGTACATTTTTGCTTCAGATTTTGCCTTAGGAGCTATGTTAGCTCAACTTGACGATGAGAAGAAAGAACGTGCTAATTATTACATTAGCAGAACCTTAATCAGTTATGAAACTCGCTATACAGTATTAGAGAAGTTATGTCTCACCGTCGTATTTTCTACACAGAAATTATGCCATTATATGCTCAGTCAGAAAACGTATGTTATTGCTAAATTCGACCCTTTGCGATATCTCATGAGTCGACCTTATTTATCTGGTCGCACAACAAAGTGGGTTCTTGCGCTAAGCGAGTTTGAACTCACGTTTATAGGACAGAAGTCTGTTAAAGGTCAAATCATAGCAGATCAATTAGCTGCTGCACCTTTAGAGTCTACCCATCCCCTCATCATTGAGTTTCTTGATGAATGCCTTAAACTAGAGGCAGACCATCCAGAGCAATGGTCCCTATACTTTGATGGAGCCCGATGCATGAGTGGGGCTGGTGCAGGTATTATTTTAATATCTCCGTAGAAACATCTTATACCTCTGTCCTTTAAATTAACGTTTGCTTGCACTAATAATACTGCTGAATATGAGGCTCTAATCCTTGGATTACGAGCTGCCTTGGCACTAAAAATTAAAAATCTATTGGTTTTCGATGATTCTCAACTTGTCATAAATCAAATCAATGATGTTTATTAGACCAGAGATGATAAATTACGTCCATATAAAGCATATGTCTTACAATTATTATCTCTATTTGATCAAGTTACCTTGGAAGCTATTCCTCGAACTAGCAACCGTGCGGTTGACGCTATGGCTGCAGTTGCATCTCTTTTGCCCTTGGAGTTAGATGACGAATATGCTACCATCATTATTCATCGACTCCAGGAACCCGCTTCAAATAAATCATGCTTAGAACCTTTGGATGTGTTTCTAATCAATGAAACTACTCCTGAACCATGGTACACTGATATATTTAATTTTCTTCAAAATGGGACCTTTCCTGAAGGTTGTAATAGCAACCACCATCGGTTATTACGTAGACGAGCAAGTCGCTTCGTGATTATTGGTAATACCTTGTATAGGAGATCTTTTGAAGGCATCCTACTGAGATGTTTGAATCTAGAAGAATCTAGATCAGCTTTGAGTGAAGCCCACAATGGATCTTGTGGGGGACATTTTAGTGGTAGCGCCATTGCTAAGAAGCTCCTTAGGATAGGATATTTTTGGCCTACCATGGAGAATGATGCACATGATTATGTGCGCCATTGCGACAAGTGCCAGAAACACGCTGACCTTGTCCATGCGCCTGCACAAGAACTACAGGCTATTTCATCTCCTTGGCCCTTTTCAAAATGGGGCTTAGACATCATTGGAAAAATCAACCCTGTGTCATCTGATGGACACAAATTTATCATAACCACCACTGAGTATTTCACGAAGTGGGTTGAAGCTATGCCCTTAGCTTCTTGCACTGGAACCCAAGTTTCCAAGTTTATTTTTAATCAAATTATTTGTAGGTTCGGAATTCCTGCAAATCTCATCTCAGATAATGGAACTTGTTTCAAAAATAAAGATGTCAAAAAATTATGTCAAAAATATAAAATTCAACATCGTTGGTCCACTCCCTATTATCCTCAGGGTAATGGCCAAGCAGAAGCATCTAATAAAACATTAATCAAAATCCTCAAAATACTGGTCAATAAATCTGGTCGAGATTGGCACATCCAATTATATCCTGCTTTGTGGGCTTATCGAACTAGCGTTCGCACCCCCACAGGTACTTCACCTTTTGTTTTGGTTTATGGCGCTGAAGCTATTTTTCCCTTTGAATTAGAAGTTCCTTCTTTGGCTCTACTACTTCAAGATACTTGAAGTAGGAGATGAATATCATGCTTGGCAGATTTAGTCAACTGGAACTCCTAGATGAGAAGCGCATCAATGCTTTGGAGCATCTTCGTGCCTACCAAAACAAGCTCAAGCGAGCATACCTCAAGAAAGTTCATCATCGATCCTTTGAGATCGGCGACCTTGTCTTAAAAGAAAATCAAAAAAATACTAATGCAACTAAAGACCTTAAAGGTAAATTTGAGCCCAACTGGCTTGGACCGTATATCATCACTGCTAAATTTGGATCGGGAGCATACCAATTAGCTACCTTAGATGGTAAAGATCTTAAAGAACCTATGAACATTATGCATCTTAAGCGTTATTATGCATAACATTTGGTCATTTCATCATTTGTATATATTGTTATTTTGCATATTGTTTCATTTTCGTCATTCATATAAAAATTTTCAAAAATAGTAACAGTATTTATTCTTTCAATTCATCAATCAAAATCAAAATATAAAAACTTTAAAACCATCAAAATCTTCAAAACATTTTTTATTTTCGTACCTATCAATTCTTGAAGTATTGCAGTTATATTTTCAATTATTTTGGATAAATTAGCATTTATTTGGAATCCCGCACTTTCACACTCACATGCATAAATATCTTGATTTTATTTGGTATGATTATTAATCTCTCTTATATCAAAGTCCACAGTTGAATTAAATAAAGTTTTGAGCATAGAAGAACTGATCTTGTTATTTCCTTGAACCAAGTACATCTCTTCACATTAAAATGATTTCATTGCAAATTCGATATGATGCTACATAGTAGAAGTGGTTTCTTGAGCGAAAAGTTTCCCCTGCTATCCTATCATGCACATGGTCTAGAATCTTTGAGAATTGACAAAAGGACAAGCTCACCCCTACCCAGAATAAAAATCCCTTGCTCTACATCCAATCCGAGCAAGTATCCCTAGTATAGGAAGCAAAAGAAAAAGTCAAAGCAAATGAGAAAAAGAAAAATATTATTTTGTATCATCGCAACAATATTTCAGCATTATCTCAGTTCCAAGCAAAAATACAAAAAAAAAAGAGAAAGAAGCAAAGAAAAAGAAAAGAAAAAAAAAGCAATAAAATCCTTTTCCCTACCCCTTGAAAAGAAAAGAAGGGTGAATGAGCTTGAATCCCTGGAATTCTCAATTATTCGAAAACTGTGAGGTAAGCCCCATAACAGGTGGTTTGTGCCCAACCCGCTTGGCCTTGGGTAATTCCTAGCGTGGTGATATGTCTGTCACATTAGCGACCTTCTTTTGTACAGACCTATGTCGGCTTATGGATTAGCTAGCTCTTGATGACCCGACTTACATAGTAGTCTGGTATGGTTACATGCATATAAATCATGGTCAATGAACCCTTATTTGGTTAAGTCAAATTACTTGTATCAAATTCTCTTGCTCAAAATTGGTGAATGAACAATACAATTGCACACACATTTGTATTTGAGAGATTTTGTATCATTATGATAAATCAAGATCGGTAATGAACTCACATTTGCACATGAGGGTTCCTTATAAATCTACATTTTGTCTTTGAGATAATTTAAAATATCTCTGCAATTCTTTTCGAATCATTTCATCTTCTTATTTAAAGAACATTTGCTTAGTATAAAAACAATTACATACATATTTCTTTCCAAAATCTAAAAATTCTTTCAAAAACATAATAAATCACATTTCTTTATATCTTATAAATCAAAATAAAGTCATGTTTATATATTATTATTTTATATTTTGTTTATCTCAAAACCAAAAAATCAATCATGCAATAAAACTAAAATATCAAATTCTTTTTTGGATTTCACGATGATGGTATAAGTCTATACCTATAATTCTATGCCTAGCACAAACCATTGTTCTCATTTTATTTCCCATTCATTTTAAATTCATAAAAACATATGGCTTACATCATTATGTTACCCAATTGTGCTTTAAAAAGAACGCAAAATTTTTCTATTTCATGTCATTATGTCAAACATTCAATTTTGCAATGATGGTATAGTTCCTAGGGACTTATTCAAACATTTTATCACACTTAGGAATTTATGCCTAGCAAAAAAATCATATTTCTTTAATATGTCATGCATAATATTTTTTATGAAAATCTGAAAACAAATCATCACCATCATCATTTTTCATCATCACAACACAAAGTCTTAAGACAGTCTCTTAAGCACCCTTTTACTTTTAGCAATATTTCTATACTGGGATTAGCTTGACGACCTAGTGAGCGGCGACTCCATGAAATGGTCTATAACAACGACAATGTCCTTTGAAATTATTGTTAGAAGTCCCTTTTATTTTTCATCAAAACACACCACAAAACAACCAATTTATTCACATCAAATTATTTCATTTACAATTTTATGGCATGACATAAACATTATAATTTATTTCCAATGACATAATTACATAAATAATCAATCACAAAATTCAAAATTAAAGCATCATACAACATATACACAAGTCATATCATCAAAAAGACAATCTATATATATCAATCAATTATGTACATCATCTGGATTGGTATGCCACAATCAATACCCTGGCATACTCAATCCCCTCAAAAAGTAATAATAATACAATCTGCAATCTGTAGCAGCTAGCCTCGAGAAGCCCTCGAGCTCTCAGCCTCATCTCCTCCCCCACCCTGAGGTGGAGGAGGTGGTCCCATAGAGGTCCGGACTGTGTCTCGGGTCCTCATCGTCGATCGTGAGGATGTCCTCGATGATCCCATCATGATCGGCTCTACAATGGGGGCTGGCAATGGTATCCTCTGTCCCTCTGGGACCACGTGATAGTATAACCCCTGGTAGAACGTGGTCTGAGCAATAGCCCACGCCAGATCTCGAGTGCTCGCCCCTCCGCTCCGAGCCCTGAGACGTGTAGCCTCATCCTGTAATGTCTGCACCTGAGCCCGAAGGTGGGCATTCTCAGCCCGGAGAGCCGCCATCTCATTGCTCTCCCCCACCTCGACACCCTTGCCCTTATCGGGCGATGGTGGCCTCTCCCCCTGCTGAGAAGGGAATCTCTCCTCCCTCCTCCCTATCTGCTGTGGCCTCTGTGGAGCCTGACCCATCCTCTGGCATCTCTCCTATGGAGACCATCACTGCTCTCTCCCATCGTGACCCCGCGCTGCCTCAATAGCAGCCTGACGCCGCCTCCCCATCCGTCGCACCATGGCGTGCATCAAACCCTGTGCCCTCATCATCCGAGGAGGGTGGATGCCTACGTACCAGGCATCGTATCCATCCACAACCCTAACGTCATCACCATCCACTGGCTGGATGGGGGCATCATCTACGTCCTGACTCCAGAACCACTGCATGTCTGGAGCCCCGCTCAGTGTGGTACTATCCCAGATAGTCTAGGAGTACTCATAATCCCTGAGAGAAGGGATCCCCTGCTGTAGACCGAACTACCACAAAACTCGGTCGTAGCGGTGGAGCTCTACCTCTCCCCGCTCCATCCTCAGCCAATAGACTCACCTGATGCGAGCCAGCTCCTGCCCATCCTCTGCCCACCCTGGATGCTCTCTCCATGGCCTCCAGGTGATCTGGTCTAGGATGAGGTCGTCCAACAACCTCCGTGACATCGATAGATCTATCCATCGTTGTGACCCCCTCTGTAACCACCAGTAGAAAACTCGGGGCCTCTCTCGGTCAACCCTTATCAGTGGGAGCCCTACCGGCCTCCGCACCATGATGTGCTCCCAGCACCAAACCTATAGTAGTGATGTCACAACCAAACATCGACCTCCCTTGTATACGACCCCATGCAGGATCCTATACAAGCGGCATAGCACAAAGCTGCCCCATGAGTATCTATATCCATGGTCTCTCATGTCACAGACCACATCTGAGAGGAGCCATGGTAATCTGCATCCACTCTGGTGGCACAATAGTAGGCCACCCACTATCTCGGCCAACACCCGAGTCAACCTAGATGCCCCAGGCATCTGCCTCAGTGCCTCGATGTTCACTCTGCCCTTCTCCAGGGTGAAGCTCGGGTCCTCGCTCAACCTCATCATCGCTTGGCCCTGATTGGCCGTAGGAGTCATCAGCCGTCCCTGTATGGGGATCCTCAAGATCCTCCATACGTCCTCTAGTGTGGGAGCCATCTCCCCTATCGATAACCAAAAGCAGGACGACCCCGGATACCACCTCTCTGCTAGGGCTGTCAGTAGCCCCATGTCCATCGGTACTTGTGGCATCTCTACCACATGCTGTAAATCGACCTATGCTAGTCGATCATGCTCCACCTGATCGAGCGTGGCTATGTCATCTCTCAGCCCATCGTATTTCCACTCCCGACTCTTTAGTAATCCCTTCTACAAAACAAACAATCAAACAACAAAATTCATTAATAAACCAATCATTAAAATCAAATTAAATACATTTTAAACAAGCTTAATTTCATAAAAATGATGATATCGTCCACCATTGGATGATATCGTCCTAAATTGGGCAAAATCATCCTTTGTAGGATGAAATCATCTCCGATTTCACAACTTTGGGGATCGCCCCTTGTTGGACGGGATCGCCCCTAGTTCACCGATTTCGCCCTAGACGAAATCGACGATCTAGGGACGATTTCGATGAAATAGGGACGATTTCGTCCCGACGTCGTCGACGGCCTAAAAATGGCCGCGATGCCCCAAAACAATCAAAATTTAAAACAAAAAATTGCACAAAACAAATTCAAACCTAATTCACTAGGATTAGATCCTTACCCGTAGCCCGCATCGGACCTCTGTCGATCGGTGTGTTGTCTCCACCATTTTTTTCTGCAGAGCTCTAAACCAGTAAGAATGAATAGTAAAAATGAATTAGGGTTTTACCCTATTTTCTTAATTTTATTTAAAATCAACAACATTTTTTTAATTTTGCTTTTCCATGCTTTTACCTCAAACGTTCGATTTGGGTAAAAACACGGAGGGGGCACCATAGTCAGCAGTCGTACGATTCGACCTAGAATCATCGTCTAAAAAATGGAGTAAATTTTTGCTTTCTCGTAAAATGGGAAAAACTCGTCTTTAACGCATTTTCTTCGGAAAATTCGCTAAAGAGGGGGCAAAATGTAGCACCCTAAAATTGGTGCAGTTAAACCTTAGTAAAAAGATAAAAATTTGAATTTTAACCCAAACCGCCCGTTAACCACCCGTTACCCGCTTTCCTTGTTTTTCATGCCATTTTTAGGATTTGTTTTGACCGTTGGACGATATCGTCGACGATCAGATGAAATCATCCCAGATCTGATGAATTCATCTGGAATAGAACGTCTAGACGATTTCATCCCAAAACCAAATTTTCATAATTAGCTTCTGTTTCAATAGCTTCTCTAACTTGGGCAGAAAGCGTGTCTGTGCGATTAGAGTCTCCCCCATTGGAGATCTCCCAAATTGGGATGATCTCCAACCTCCTAACCTCTCCCTAATCCTATATAAACTAGGATTTTCTCAGTTTATCCCCCTGAACCCCCTGGCTGACTGATTTCTTTGCAACTTTAACTTTTCATGCATTAGAATACCTTCGCACCTTCGTTTGCATTGCGTATTTCAAGTTTTCTTGCAGGGATTTTACTATTTTTCAGTCGAAGCAAGCTCGGATCGTCGTAGGCGATTCCAGATGATTTCGGACGATCCTGTCGTAGATCGGCGATGATCTCGTACGATCAGAGGTGATCTCGACTGTAGTCCAGATTGGGGGCAATCAGAACCTGGAGTTTGTATTTCTTTATCTTCTCTCTTCATTTCTTTCTGCATTAACTTGGTTTATTCTATTCTTGCATCCTGGAGTTCACCTCATTTAGCATAGATGCATGATAAAGTTAAAACAAATTATTAAACTAATGCATTTCTTTTAATTGCTATCTGGATCTATCATCTAGGCAAATTTACTATCATTTCTATCATTTCCCTTTACTTTTGCAGTTGCATCTTTGGTTTTTGGTATCTATTTTTGTGATTGCAGGTTTCTAACGAATTCATCTGATGAATTCATCAGATCGACGATGATCTCGTCTGATCTCAGATGACCGACTGAGATCTGAGATGATTCTGTGCAATTCCAGATGATTACGTATGATTTGAGATGATTTGGACTTCTACAAACCTCAGAATCTTCATCAGACATCCGAAATCAGGTATATTCTGTCCTATTTAGCATACTCTCTGTGTTTAGCACTTATTCATGTTTTCTATATTCATATAAATCAGCATTGGCATATAGAATAGCTTAGATTCATCTTGGCCAAACCTAGGAATTGAATGATTAAAGTATAAAATGAACACATCAAACCTACTCTCAACCTAGGTGTGGAAACTGCCACTCAAAAGTTTCTTGGTGAACCCACCATCCATCGAAAATTCACCCTTATACCCCTCCCCCGAGAGGCACGACCTTCAAAGGGCCTCTCAGTCCGAGGTATTGTCCCATCCTTCTCGCATCCCCCTTTCGGGCATGGATCCTATAGCCTGAAGGTAAGGATGCAAAAAATTTGGAGCGATACACCACCCTACAAGAGACACCAATCCCCTTATACAATTTCATGGGCACCGACCCATAGGAGACACCAATCCCCTTGAGGCACTAACCTCACTCAGTTCTACTCCAAAAAATTGATCACAAATACTGCTCAAATTTACTTCCAAATTTGATCACAAAAACTACTCAAATATGCTTCAAAATCTTTATGAAGTCACTACTTCTTGTCCTTGCCAACTATATCTTCAATAGTGTAGTTGTTTCAATGTGCATGCTAGTAATATCTTCAATATTTGCATAGAAATCTCTATCACCTTCTATATTTCATCTTTATAAATAATCCACTTCACTTTAAAATTGAGGTGATTTCAAAGACCTTTATAAATAGGTCCTCCTTTAAATACTTCTAAGATAATTAAATCAACTTATACCTTTCAATAAAGTTGACTCACATACCTCTATTCATTACACATATTATGTTTTTGCTCCAATACTTTAATTATTAATGGTAGTATAAAAGTTGACTCACATACCTCTTATCATTGTACACACTCAAACACTTTAATCATTTAAAAAAATTTGAGAAAAAATTTAGCAGGTCACTGAAGTGAATTGAACCTTTGAATTTCAACACCGTAGCACCTTAATGCTAGCTTGTGACCGACTAGGCTAACCTAGAGATTGATACTAAAGATCAAAATAGTGTATCTGTATCTTTCATTACCTATCATTTTTGATGTAGTGTGTGGTTTAGATAACTCTACTGCCAGCTCGACTTGGTCATTTCACACAATCATCATTGGGAATATTATTACACTCTGCATATTGCTCATTGTGCATCGTCTAAGTTAGCTTAGATCTGATTTGATAGATGTTTTCATTTGACCATGAGTTTTTTCCTTGAGAGGTTTCTTTGATTATAGGATTCTCTTCTTACAAGACCCCTATTATGATCCACATGAGGTTTTATAGGTTGTCTCAGCTCTTCATTCATGTGCTTGTTACAACCACCCTTCTACCACGTTCAAGTATTTGTAGTCTCCCATAGATATTTTCCTTCACGTCAATACTGCTTTCGTGTAATTCTTGCTATGCAAGCTCTTTTGATCATCGGTTCCAAGTATAGCAAAAAATCTCCTCATCTCCGTGTTTTCAAATTTAAACTAGGTCTGCTTTGTTGGCACCTCCAAAAATATTTGTTTTTCTAACAATCATATGCTTGGTATTTGCTGGAAAACATTGTTGCTACTTAGAGGATCCAACTAATTTTATTCGCTCCTCGAATGTCTTACAACACAACACATGATACTGCCAACACATTCAAGCTTCTGTATACCCTCAAATATCTACCAACACCTCCAATACCAATCAAATCACTCCATGCTTTGTTCTACCGCACCTCACTTCTTCGCTCATCGAAATCGAGGATCTTAAATTGAAATCTTGATTTGAAAATAACTCCAACCCTTGTATTTATATGCAACCAACATAATTATTGTGAGGTTGATCCACTCAAATTTATATTTTAAAATCACTTCTATAATATAATATTTGAATAATTAAATTTTTTATTCAAACTATATTTAAATATTTTGATTTAAATATATCAAACCTTTGGCTCAAATTAATTATAAAAATATCACTTTAATATTTAAATATTAAAGCATACTCATATAATTAAATCATCCTTATGGATATATCTACTTTGAATAATTTTACCAAACATGCCACCACTTGCCAGCAACCAAATCAACCTTTGACATCAATGACAACTCAATAATTCTAACAATTTCCCCATTTTTCATTGATGGAAACCCTGCAAAGAAACTATCCTTTACTGTAGCAAAATCACAAGTTGATCCCCCTAATAAGCTACTCCCTCTTACTAAAATTCTCCCTCTTTTGACATCAATGGTAAAGTTTTCTCAAGGCTAAATTATAAGGCACTTGACAACACCCCCTTACTACCTGCTCTTACTGAAACTTCAATGATGAGATGGGAGTGAAACTACTCCCAACTTACCTCTAAGATACTCAAATGTTTCCTTTGGAAGTGACTTGGTAAATATATCAATAGTTTATTCCTTTATAGTAATGTATTCCAACTTGGCTTGTTGATTAGTCACATGCTCTCTCAAAAAGTGATACTTGATTGAAATATTCTTGGTCCTTGAATGCATCACCAGATTCTTCAAAATATTGATGGAACTTGCATTATCTCAAAGTATGGATATAGGATGATCATGATCTATTTTGAAATCATTTAAGGTTTATTTCATCCATAGAACCTATGTGCAACAAGTAGTTGTTGCAATGTACTCTTCCTCTATAGTAGATAAGGACATTGATGCTTATTTCTTTCTTAGCCAAGAGACCAAACAATCTCCAAGAAAAATGCTCCTCCACTTGTGCTTTTCTTGTCATCCACACTGCCTGCCCAATCCGCATTTGTATATGTAGTGAGAGTGAAATTATTGCATCTAGGATACCACAGTATAAAATCCATAGTTCCTTTCAAATACTTAAAGATTCTTTTTACTACATGTACATGTGTTTCCTTTGGTGCAACTTAAAATCTTGCCACCGATCCAACTACTTGCATTATATATGGCCTTGTAGCTATGACATACAGTAAACTTCCAATCATAGATCTATACAAAGTTTGATTAGCCTCAGGAGACTCATCATCTTTACTTAACTTACATCCTATAATCATGGGGGTACTCACAGGATTGCAATCCTCCATCCTAATTTTTTTAATATTTATTTTACATACTTGGTTTGAGAGAGAAATATACCTTTATATGACTGTGAAATTTGCAAACCAATAATTAAGGATAGCTCTCCAAGCATTGACATATCAAATTCACTTCGCATACATTTTGCAAATTCTTGACACATCTTGTTATTACTGCATCCAAAAATGATATCATCCACATAGACCAATACAATTAAATGGTCATTTTCTTCATTTATGATGTACAGGTTGCTATCAACTATACCTTTTCTAGAACTCTATTCTTGGAGGTATGTATCCAACCTTGAGCATCAAGCATTAGGGGGTTGCTTTAGTCCATAGAGATCTTTCTTCAATTTGCATACATAGTTCGGCTTGTCTGTTAGGCTACCACCATATGGTTGCTCAATGTAGACCTCTTCCTCTAAGTAACCATTAAGAAATATTGATTTTACATCCATTTGGTACACTCTAAAGTTTCTAAAACTTGAAAGGACCAAGAAAATTCTTATGGCCTCAATACGATCAACAAGATCAAATGTCTGTTCAAAATCAATTCCTTCACCTTGTGTATAGCCTTTGCACACAAGTCTTATTTTATTTCTGACAACCTATCCATATTCGTTCAACTTATTTTTGTAGATACACTTGGTGTTGGTTACGTTCTTGTATTTTGTATTTGGTACAATTTCCCAAGTTTTGGTCTTCTCTATTTGATCTAACTCTTCTTCCATTGCCTTAATCCAATATTTACCTTCACTTACTTAATTGAAATTCTTTGGCTCAACTTTAGATAGTAAAGATAAATTGGTATGTTCACTTGTACCTATTATTTTCCTCCTTGTTCGTCTCTCATATATATTCCCAATAATCAGATCTTCTGGATGATTCTTTTCCACATATCTGGATGGTGTTTTGGGGGGTGTTCTTGAGGATGTCCTTAGATTCTTATCTTCTTTAGTTTCTTCATATTTGTAACTTTATTCTTCTTGATACACAATCTCTTGAGTTGTTTCTCTTATATCTATTTCTTCATCATCTCTTCCATTTGTACTTTCCATAATTTTATGTAATCTATTATTGTAGAATCTATAGGATTTCTCTTTGAAAAGTATTGAAGTAATATATCCTCATCACACCTGGAACCAAACTTACCCAAATTATTTTCTTCTTTTCTAATGTAGCATTTTCTTCCAAAAAATTTGAAGTACTTCACAGTAGTTGGTCTTCCCTTCCAAAGCTCATATGAAGTTTTATGGTCATTTACTCTTACATGAGCTCTATTTATGATATAAACAACTATATGAATCACCTCTCTCAAAAAAGCATAAGAAAGCTTAAACTCATTTAGCATGGCCCTAGATATGCCTTGAACAGTTATGTTATTCCTTTCAACTACTCCATTCTGTTGTGTATTTCTTGCTACTGAGTATTGTCTCTTGATTCCATGCTTTTCATAGAATTCTACAAATTCACTTGAAGTGAATTCACCTCCTCTATCTGATCCTAGACATTTGATCTTTTTGACTGTTTCATTTTCTACAAGTGCCTTGAATGCCTTGAACCTTTCAAAGTCTTTTGATTTTTCTCTTAAGAATGTTACCCAAGACATTCTAGAATAATCATCAATAAAGAACATGAAATAATTCTCACCTTGTAATCTCTTTGTCCTTGTAGGGCCATATAGATCATTGTGAATTAGCTCCAAAGTGTGGATGAGGAGAATTCCTTTTATTTGAAACTTGATCTTGTTGGTTTACCATGCTGACACTATGCGCAAATCATGCTTAGGGGTTTGGATATCTTGGAAAAATATCTAACTACATGTTTGTTGCTTATTTTTACAATGTTGTAAAAGTTTAGATGGACCATTCCCTTATGCCATAACTAGCTCTCATCCTCTTTTGATAAAAAACAATTTTCTCCCTTAATTTTTCTCAACATGTAGAGATTTTTTGTAGTTCTACAAGCGTCTGCAATAAGCTTTCCTATCTTGGATTTCCTGATCTCACATCCATTTGGATAGAATGTGAGTGTATGCCCTTGATCACATAGTTGATCACACTTAGAAGATTGTGCTTCAACCCTTAAATATATAACACATTCTTTGTCCTTGATCTTCCATTATCCATGCTCAAGGTTCCCTTTACAAAAAATTTTGTAGAAGCATTATCACCAAATTTCACTATGCCTCCATTCATTTTTTTGAGAGATAAATTTGCTTTTGTCACTTTTCATATGGTTGGAACAACCATTATCAATGTACCACTAATTTAATTTATTTTGCACATGAAGAGTTGTTTGTACCAACATAGACTTCTTTTCTTGTTCCTTTTTATTTTTCTAAACTTTTGAGGACATATCATTTTGAACATTTTGACCATCCTCCTTCTTGCTTGATTTTAGAAGTTCATGGAACACTATTCTACGTAATTTAGATGTATACCCAAAATTATTATATTTGTAACAAATGATGTTGTAATCCATGAGATGTGCAAATGAATTGACATTCCTCTTGGTGAAGCCAAAATCATTCTTAGCACGGACCTTGCAATTTATAGCTTTATGACCAAATTGATTACATGAAAAACAATAACCATGGAAGAAATATTAAAACCTGTTTGATTGCCTTGGAGGATATGGCGGCATGGTCCTCTCATTGATTTTTTTGTGATGGATCTTGGTCCATGATGATGCTTTGTTTTCTTCCATCTTGATGCTTTCACTTCTCAACCCATCAACATAGGTTTTAGACTCTTCTTTAATTATTTTCTTTGATGCCTCTATTTATTTTGAGCTTCTTTAAAAATAAATTTCAGTCCTTATAATTGAAGATCTTTGTTCTTTGATAATATCATCCAATATTTTTGTGCTCTTCTTAGACCTAATATTTTGTTTTAGCTTATCATTGGATTTTTCCACTTTCTTCCTTAGAGAGACAATCTCATGTTCCATTTTTTTACATTCCAACTATTTTGCCTTTAACTGCTTAGTCATGACTTCTTCAATTCACTTTGCCTCTTCAATTTTAACTTTTAAGTTGATAAGCTCTTGCAAAAGCTTTGCATTTGTATTCTCATCCTCTTGTACTTGAGTCTTCTTCATTGAGTTCTTCTTTCTAAGCCTCTTCACCTCTTCAAGAGAAAAAATAAGTTCCTCTTATGTGTAGGTAAGGATTGTTCTTCCTAATAAATTTTACACCTTAGAACAATGTGTGGGGTCCAGGGTCATGACCTTGATTGGTGTATGTGAGGACCAACGACCCTCCACATGGGGTTTTAGGGATAGAAGCCCCCCAAAGCAAGTTTGGTCCATTAGATTTTTAGAACATGGGTGTTTTCAACCTTCAAAATATTTCTCCATCTAACATCAAGATTTTTTATGACCTCGATATCTTTACGTCAAAAATTTTTCTTCCCATATTCGGTCAAAACTTTATAAAATTTTGACTCTTAGCTTCCTTAAACCTTTTAGGAATTTGTTCCTCCCATTATTCACCACTTCAAATTTGGCTTCTTACCATCTAAGAATGGTGTATCTTTTGAGTGTAGTGAGAATTCACTATAGTTCTTACAACTCACAAGGGATATTTATCTTGTTAAAGATAAAGAAATATAGAGAAATTGGTGCCTTAGTCCATTGGGTATAGAGTCAAGAAAATAAAACTCAATTTGAATAGAAATGGAGGTGGAAATTTCAACAATTAGTTTTCATCTTTACATCTCTACAAATGTTTGGACTTTTGCAACTCTACAAGACTAGGATTAGCTCCTTATATTACATATAATACATATTTACAAGGATAGAATAAGACCTCTCACTAGCTACTTAAGTCCTTTCTTCTTTTGATTTTTTCAATTTCTTGGGTAGAAAAATTTAACCCTTACAAAACTAGGACTCCAAAAACCTCCTTGGTGTACATAGGCTAGTACCAACAATGAAAAATTATCTTGGTTACGTAGTATTGGTACCAATGTTGACTTCCTTTTTGTTCTTGACTTGGTTGACATTCATCTTCCACCTCCAATTCAATTTCTTTGTTTCTTTTATGCTTCTAGAGGGGAAAAGAACTTTATTTTGGCTCATAGAAGTTCCCAAGATTGATTGCTTGAACACTTAAGAGGCAATGGGATCTACCACCTCTACTATCCTTTGGCTTATGTAATCATTAGTCTAGTTTTGGGGTTGACTAGACACAACTTCCTCTGTCTCTACATATTTTTTTCTCATCTCAAATTGTTGTAATTTGATTTAAAGCAGTAAGTTGTTGAGTGAGAAAGGAGTGGGGAGCAATAGTATGGATAGTTGGAGTTGGTTTCTCTCTCTAAATCCTTCCATGAAGAGGGCAAAAAATAGAGCCCATTCAATAATTAAGTGCAAAGAGAGAGAGTTATACCCCTTGAGAGATTTCCCTCTAAATGGTGTTGCCAACAATCTAAGAGCCACATCCTACTTTGTGATATTGTGCAATTGGTAAAAATCGAACATGTATTGTGCATATTCCAATGGGGTTGATAGACCTGCACCATTATAATATGGTAAGGTTACGAGTATAATTTTTTGATAGTCATTTCAAACATCTAGTGGCACTGGAGGTCACAAGGGGCTTCTTTTGCTCCATGCTGAGAAGTTTGCAATGAATAATGCACTCATATTTTGGCATACAAATTTGGTGGTGCTCTCCATAGTCCTTTGGGTCCTTTTGTTTGACCACAGTCACTAGGTGAATGCTATACTTTATTTGAAAGCAGATAGACTAAGGCCTTCACTAGAACCTCAATATGATGTCTTCATCAGTGACTTTTTGTAATGTTTATTCTATGAAGAGAGTCACCGGTGAGTTAGAGGTACTTCAAAAATAAAAAATAGGTAAAGACCCTCACCAAGTGTAGGCCTAACTTATTGCAATTATGGGACCAATGATATGTTACTAGGGTCCCATCAAGTGGACATTAAACTATTTTCCTCTTCAATTGCCCTAGAGAGGAGATTCAAGATAATCATACCTCATATGGAGTGACATAATATGGCTTCTCTTGAAAGCATGTGGTTTGGCTCAATTGGGGGTCTCTAGGAGTATTTTACAAGGTCAAATTCTTGTTAAGATGTTATATTTAGACACACTTTGAGCTCAAGGGAAAAGGAATGCGAGACAAAGTAAAAATAATTGAAAAAAAATAAAAATCTAAGCTAAAAAGGTGGTGATGCACCAAATATGAAATAAGATCTCCCTACACAACAAGCTTGAATGTTATTTTCTAGAGTGAAAACTTCCTCTTCTCGACACAAATGATCCCAAATTATATATACATGCATACACAAACATAAATAGGTAGGTTAGAGCATGAGAACCACAAATGGCTACTTAAAATAGATGTATAGGATGTAAGTAAAACTAAAAATAAGTAAATACTACAAACACATACACACATATAGAGACGAGTTAGAGCATGAGAACCATAGATGGATACCAAAAATAGATGTGTAGACCTCCAACACACACACACACACACACACACATATATATGTACATAATACGATAAATATTGTACCAAAAGTGGGGGTTCAATTGCCTACAAGCCGCTCATATATATTTAAACAACATTACAAAGATTGTGCCAAATGTAGGGGTTTGATTACCCACAAGTTGCTTAAGATCCAATTACTATAAAAAAATAAATGAAAGGAAAACTTTACAAAGCTTGTCAATCCTTTACAATGCTAAGACTACCACTATTTATAGATTACAAGGAGGATTTCCCTCCAAAACTCATGCAAATATTTAAAGACGAATATTATTCCTTATGTTGGGTCATGTTTATATTTAAGATATTGGTCCTTCCAAGGTCTCTAGATCTACAATCATAAATATCAAATGGTTTTGAGCTTTTGGGTGAACAACTATTGATATTAGTGCCATCTACCCCTCCTAGGAAATTTCATAATCTAGGTGTAAAATATTTCTTCATTTAATGCTTTAGATATATAGGTTGTTTTTGTTGTCTCCCATGCTACTATTTTCCTTTATAAGAGATGCCATATTATTTTGTAGGAAAAGACTATACTTCCAAATAGATATTACACCTCAATACAATGTGCAAGGTCTAGGATCTTGACCTTGACTTGGTAGTGTGGGGGGCTAGTGGCCCTCCACGTGGGGGTTTGGGGGTGATATTCCCTTGAATCAAATCTAGTCCCTTAGAATTTTAGAACATGGGTGTTTATAGCATCTAAAATATTTCTTCCATTTGACATCAAGACTTTTTATGACCTTGGGGTTTTTGCATCAAAGCTTTTTCTTTCCATATTAGGTTGAAACTTTATAAAATTCCAACTCTTAGATTCCTTGCACCTTTTGGGACTTTGAACTTCCAATTCTTGGAATTTTATTCTGCATTTTATTCACCACTTCAACTTTCACTTCTTGCCACCTAAGAATGGTGTATCTTCTAAGTGTAGTGATAATTCACTATAATTCTTACGACTTCTACAGGATATTTAGCCTACTAAATATAAGGAACCTAGAGAAGTTGGTTCCTTATCCCATTGGGTATAGATTTAGGAAAAGAACACTCCTTTGGAATAGAAGTGAATTTGGAAATTTTATCAACCAATATTCATCTTTACATATTTACAGTTGTTTAGACTTTTGTAACTCTACAAGACTAGTATTACTCCCTTATATTACATATAATACATATTTGCAAGGATTGAGCGGGTCGACTTAATCCATTGGGTATAGAGTTAGATAAGGCCTCCCACTAGCTATTCAATTCCTTTATTCTTTCAACTTCTCTAGTTTCTTGGGTAGCTAAATTTTTACCCTTAAGAAACTAGGACTCTCTAGTAGCCCCCTTAGTACAAATGGAATGGTAACAATGATGAAAAATCTTCTTGGTGAAGTAGTATTGGTACTAGTTATGAATTCGTTATTTTCTCTTGACCTAATTGGCAATCATCTTTCACCTCTATTTTATATTATTTGTCTAATGTGCTTCTATAGGGTAAAGACACTTCATTTTGGCTCGTAGAAGTGCCTGAGCTTGTTTGCTAAAACATTTTGGATGTGGAAAACTCTACTACCTCTGCTATCCCATGGTCAATTTGATTATCAATCATGTTTTGGAGATATATGGAGACTACTTCCTCTAGCTCCACATATTTTTCTTCCTCATCCCAAATTGTTGTAATCTAATCGAAAGTGGTAAGTTTTTTGATTAAGAAAGGATGGGGAAGCAATAGGTTATATAGCTAGATCTAGTTGATTTCTCTTTTAAATAAATCCATGAATAGGGTACCAAACTGATCCCATTCAATAATTGAGTGTGGAAAGAGAGTCATACCCCTTGATAACTTTCCCTCTAAACAATGTTGCTAGTAGTTTGAGAGCCATATTTTGTTTTGTGATATTATACAATTGGTAAAAGTAGGCCATGTCTTGTAAATGTCCTAGTGGGGTTGAAAAACCTTCATAGTATAATATGGTAAGCTTAGGAACATGGATGTTGGATAGTTATCCCAAATATATGGTCGCATTGATGGTTATAAGGGGCTCCTTTTGCTCTATACTGAGAAGTTCACAATGAATGAAGTGATCATATTTTGGCATGCAAATTTGGTGGTAGAATATTCATAATCCATTGGATCCTTTAGTTTGAGTAAAGTCGCTTGGTGAATATAGTACTTACTTTGAGAGCAGATAGACTAAGTTCTTCATTAGAACCTTAATATAATGTTTTAAATAATGGATTTCGTCGATGTTCACTATTTGAGTAGAGTCACTAGGTGCGTTAGAGGTGCTTTTATAAGCAAAAATAGGCAAAGACCCTCATCGAGTCTAGGCCTAACTTGTTGCAATTGTGAGACTAATTATATGTCACTAGGGTCCCACCAAGTGGTCATTAAATTGTTGTCTCCTCTAATTATCCTAGGGAGAAGAGTCAAGATAATCATACCTCATGCAAAGTGACACAATAGGGCCTCTCCTAAGAGAAAAATATTTGGATCAATTGAGGACTTTAAAAAGTATTTACAAGGTCATTTTCTTGTTAATATGTTATATTTAGGTGCACTTTTAACTTAGGAGAAAAGGGATGTGAGAAATAAAGTAAAAACAACTAAAAAAGGATAAAAACCTAAGCTAAAATGGTGGTAATGCACTAAATATCAAATAATTTCTCCATGCAAAATAGGTTTGAATGTTGTGTTAGTGTGAAAACTTTCTTTCCTTAACACATATGAGCCTAGATGGAATTTATAAGTATACACACACATAAAGAGATAGATCAGAGCATGAGAACCACATATGGCTACTCAAAATAGATATGTAGGCCTCCCATATACATACATATAAAAGTAAAACTTAAAATAGGTAAATACTGCAAACACATACACACATATAGAGATAAGTTAGAGCATGAGAACCATAGATGAAGAAACTTCAAGACTAGCCTGTTGTGCTAGTCCTATGAATTAATTCTCCTACAATGTCCCCACTTTTTTATTTGGCACAAGCACTGGAGAGGGCATGCTTATGTAGGTCTATGATAGTTGTTGCTTCCCCACTAACACCTGCTCAACTCTAGTGGCCTCCTCATAAAATTGGGGAAATCTCTTCTCCCCAGATTGACATAGGAAGAGCATCATATCAGGGTTGAAGACCTAGATGTAGAACATGTGCACTTGGGCTAAGGACAGGAGGAGTAAGCTTGGAATCTTCTCCCAACTACTATTGAATTGAACGTTGAAGTCCACCACACTCTCAAGAGGTTTCCTATTGATAAATATGAACTGAGTTAGTAGCTGGAAGATGTCCTCGAGTTCAAAAAACATATATAGCAGAGCTTTAGCCAAATATACCCATGTGGAGATGCTCCCATCCTATAAGGTTTTATACCAAATCCATGATATACTTTTGAAAAATACAAGTAGCTTGATCATCACATCTTCGTGCATGATATTATGAAGGATGGCTAGGGAAGCCACATTTTCTAAATGCTCCTTCACACATCCACTGATGCCATCATAACTTGGTAGGAATTCTAGCATAGTTTTAGGGATATCATGTAGATGGGGAAGGCTAAGGGGACCATGGTCATTCCAGCTAGGGCAACTTGATTGGGCCATTAAAGAATTGGTCCCTCAAAACCATTGAATTACGCCACCAAGTTGGAGTGCCAGATAAGCATACTTTCTCTGCTAGCAAAGTCAAGGTTGCTCATCAAACCCTAGGTCCTTTGAGAAATGAAAAATATTTAGTACAAAAAAGTAACTAATATCATGAAGTGGAGATATTGCATAGTCAAAGTTTCCAGGTTATTTCCTAGATATGGGTAAACCCAAGTATCACTTAACTCTAATTTCATCAAACATGAAAACTTAAAGAGTTTCCTAGAAGAGTCTCCAAAAACTATTGGTGTAAAAATCACCACCCAACGAGTAGGAGATGCACCTAGTGATCCTCGACCAGCATTGAATGATTGGCTAGCCTGGGAGAGGCAAAGGTGTCAATATTCAAAGAAGGTTGGCTCCTTAGGTTCTAGCTACCTATGCTATAAAGGAGAAAAAGAGAAAAAAAGAACGAGAAAGAAAGGAAAGGAGGTCGTAGATGGAAATGACAAGGATGGGGTATGGCCACATCAAGACACACTCATTTGATGTTGTTGACACAAATATTAGCAGACCACCTAATAGATCAGCCTATCTAATATTCACTTCCTCGTTCAACGTAGAAAACAGGGGTGAATTCGAAAACCAAAAAGATGGTACATGAAATTTGGGCAGCAAAATTATAGTGTTCCCACATAACCATATTTAAAAAAAAAAAAAACCTGATGCCTATGGATGGATGCAAATTCAAGAACTACCCAGCTAGACCCACACAATACAAAAAGTAGAATTAAGCAAACCAACTTCGATAGCCATCGCAAAAATAAACATCCATAGACAAGCAAAAGATAGAATAAAATATGGATTAAGAGATCAAATAGTGATACACTATTATTTATAAAAAATGAAGAATTAAATATGAATTGTAAAGGTGACATAGCTATGCTTTGGAATTTCGAGCATTCCTTATAGAAGATTTTACAATGAATTCAAAACATAACATTGATGGCATTCAATGGGAAGAATCACGCTGGAACAGTTAGAAGATTTGTTGACGTGTTATTTTTAGAATAATATCAACTGTCTAGGGGAAGTTAGGTGCTTCTGCGTAGATATGGGCCCTTGATCACTCCTTCTAGACCTGTTCGAGCAATAAATTCTATTTACTTTACCCTTTTGAGTAACTAGAAATTTTGGTTGATCTCTGCAAGTTTTGCATACTTCCACTTTATCTTTATCATATCATACTGGGGTAGATATGATTATTAATGGCCCAGCTTGATTCTTCCTTCCTCTTGTCACTAGCTCTGATCAGGGACATGCTATCTTCTCAGTATTTCGCTCATCAATTTTTGGGGACAAAAGATTCAGCTCAAACTTTTGATAATACTTTTCCAAATTTTCATCCAACTTCATGTATGGGAACTTGGGGCTTGTGATCATTACACTATAGTTCGATTCTTCCATCTGGGGACTTGGGATCCCAATCCTCCATCCAATAGTCAAGATAAGAATTTGGGATCTTCTTTTGAACATACCCCTACCCATTCTTCCATCCAATCCTAGACTTGGAGATTTTCTCTACTACTCATCCAATTGGTATCTAGAATCTGCTTCAACTGCTAATACCTCAAAATTTGGATAGCTCTAATATATCATCATCCTCAAAGAGTAAGAGTGGGTGAAGAGACACAAAATATCACCCACACTCACATAATTCTAGTGACTTGGGTATCATTCTTAATATTTTATGTCTTTAACTTGGCACCACCTTTCACAAATAGAATTCTCCTTTCTCCATTGCATTATTATTTACCATCATAATATTTCCTCCAAGGTTAATATCCAAATGCTCAAAAAATCCTATAGACTTACATTATTCCATTGTATGAGGATAAAAACTATACATGATTATTAAGAACCCAATTCCTTAACATATCCCACTAAAAATTTCATGTCATATAAGAAATAAAGAGGCTTTAATATCTCCATGTGCTATGAAGGGATTTAGGGCCTTAACAAAATAAAAATATTGTAGACATCAAATTAACTTGTAAAATTTGCAAGGTCTATGTTGGATGATGTGGCAATAAAACAGATCTTAACCATGAGTAAGTAATTGGTACCTACTGCCAAAATAAATATTATTTAAGTATCATGAAGGCCTGATTATAAAAAATAACAATACCATTTCTTACAATCAACCTATACTATGGAAATGAAGAACATTTATTTAATAAATAAAAAATAGATATAACAAAATAATAAACCCAACTACTACCCCATGGACCAATGAAAATACTTACAAGTTTTATGTTATCAAGGTATACATTGGTTGCAATCCCTATGCAACACCTTATGAAAATGTAATATGATTATTTGTCTCTTCCAAATAGTCAAACGATGTAGTGTATTCATTAGATCTCGTATTGCTATTCTACTAATTTAAAGAGATTATGATAAATATTTCTTAAGAAACCCACTAGGTAATTAAAAAAGGATGTTATACTCAAGTGTTTCTCTAGTGGATAAAAAATGAATTTGTATTTCATGAAATTTATAGGGATAAAAGATAAGAGTATTTGATGATTTTAACTTAAATGTTTGATGAGTTATAGAATGTTGAAGGTATGTGTGTGCTTTTGATATTTTGTTAGTCCTATTGAATGTAGCTTATAGTAACCATGTAGATTGCATAGATTTAATAAAGGAAGACATGAATATTCACCACACCACTTGTATTGAGATGATCTTTTTTTTATGGAATCAGTAGCTGCCACGAATCCGGGTAGGCTGTCCAGCTTTTATGGCCGCCACAATATTTTATGTTGTCCACCTCGGAAGCTACCACATAGATCTTCGTGCAATCCGCCCCTATAAACACCATGCCACAATCATTTTAAACCTTTTACGCCATTGAAAGCACCAAGAAAGGGACAAGCGTTAGTTTGACAAGGCCCGAGATTTGAACCTTGGACCTTCACCCCTTATGAGGTTTGGATGAACCAATTGGTCTACACCTCAGACCTGTATTGAGATGATCTTAGAATAATAAATCCTAAAATAAATCTGCATTGGATTGATATATGTACATCCATATGGAAAATTAATCTAATATGTATTCTCAAAAGTATAGATCCACATATTTTGGATACTTAGGTCTAAAATTTATTTTATACTAATGCATTATTACAACATAATATATAGGAGTAGAACCAAAGATTAATACTCACGAACAAGACATGTAGAATTAAGGGATGGTTTTAATGTGATAGTGGAGATAAAACTAGATGGCTAAATCATAGAATAAATAAAATTAGATTTACTATGCCATATGTACAATCATTAATAAATATTCTCTTTAACAAATGTGCCCACCACCCCAAATATTATTCTTCATTATATATATATATGAGGAAATGAGATGCCAAACTAAAAAAAAAAAAAAAAAAAAAAACTTAAGTCAAAATATCCAAAATTTAGTTTTTATCATATGTTTTTATTAGCTCATTTGATATACTGCACTTAACTATTAATCCCTACATAATAAAAAACTTATTGAAGGTATGAATAATAATATGTTTAACATACATTAATTATAGCCTATAAAATGATATCTTTTGTATCCCTAGTGTGACTTAAACATCTCAATTTACCTCTAATATTTCATAACATTGCCATGCTCCTTGGAAACTAATTCCAATCATTCTCACCCACCTATCTCTTTTTTTTCTTGTATTACCTCACACAAAGAAAATAGTACTTCAACCCAATCACATCAAACAATTGGCATAAAATGGTTGTAATTAATTTTAACAACAATATTGGCATTGTGATCATACATAAATTGTTTGATATTTATCTTAGCTTAGTGGTAAATTAGAAATTATGGAAACTATAGAACCCCTCTTGGTTAGGTCCTCTTCACACAACCTCATATGATTACCCGGTAAGGATGAAGATAGGTCCTCTTCACACAACCTCGTATGATTACCCGGTAAGGATGAAGATAGAAACTAAAAGCATAGGATTTATAGTTTTTTTTGTATTTACATGGTGGAATCGGTAGTCGCCACAAATTTGGGCAGGCTTTCCAGTTTTTATGGCCGCCACGAATCTGGGTAGGCGGTCCAATTTTTATGGCCGCCATAGTATTCTGCGCTGTCTGCCCCGAAATTCGCCACACAGATCTTCTCACAGTCCGCCCCTATAACCACCATGTCATAATCATTTTAAACCTTTTACATCGCTGAAAGCACCAGGAAAGGAACAAGCGTTCAGTCCGACGAGACCCGAGATTTGAACCTTGGACCTCCGCCCCTTATGGGGTTTGGATGAACCAATAGGATTTATAGTTGAAAACATGAAATATATTAATTAACTAATATTATCAAATATGCTTTATTATGAATACCGATTTCAAGTGGTCCCAAACCAATTCATTATTATAATCAAATACTCCAATACAATTTTACCATAAAAATGCTAGACAAGTCATGTAAGAATATATTTTTTTTAATTTACATGGTGGAATCGGTAGCCGTCACAAATCCGGGTAGGTTGTCCAGATTTTATAGTCGCCATAGTATTCTACGATATTCGCCCCAGAAGCCGCCACATAGATCTTCGCGCGGTCCGCCCCTATAACCACCATGCCATAATCATTTTAAACCTTTTACACTGCTGAAAGCACCGAGAAAGGGACAAGCGTTCAGTTCGGTGAGGCCCGAGATTTGAACCTTGGACCTCTGTCCCCTTATGGGGTTTGGATGAACCAATTGGTCTACACCTAAGACCTTAATCATGTAAGAATATTCATCTAGACATAATTTTATTTATTTTGCATAGATAATAAACTTATTTTTTCTCTCTCTTATTGCTATCTAATTCTTCACTTGTTTTTCTTGTGTTGGCATGGATGAGGAAGGATGATGTCATTTACTAAGGATGGTTTATGATCAACAACACCTTATTGGATTTGAACATGTCATGAGGAATTAAAATTTAGCTTTTTCATTTTTTTTCACCTTCTCTCCTAGGGGTTGGTTGCAAGGCAACAATAATCTAGGGTTAGGTCTTAACTCCAAATTAGGGTTTCTATAACTCACATTACAAATCTCATAGTTTACAATATATTTTTTTTCTCATATTTTGGTTGGTTGTCTTTGGTTGTCATCTTGGTCAACTAGGTTTTTGAAAGTCATAAGTTTGAATCATGTAGAGTAGTTTTGCTCTTATCCCCTGTTTATAGATAATACTACTATTTTTCCCTTAGTTAAAAACATAAGTTAGCACCATTGAAGGTTGTACTAGACAATATTGTAATCATCACATGAGAATCAAAGCCTAAATATTTTTGCATTTTTATAATTAAATTTAGCTTAACCAATTTTGGATATGTAAAAAAATTGTGCAAAGTAGAAAATTTAATAAATTAAATCCATTTATATATATAATTCTCCATTTTTATTTTCATATCTTTGACATTTTACTTGAGAAGCCTATAGTGTATGTTTTAAAACTTGTAATAATTTTAAAAATATTTAAAAGAAAATTATTTTTTATTTTTTAATTGTGATAATGTTGTTGTGAAACCTAATATACTATAGTTTATTGAGTTTATATATTGAGATTATATAAGATCTATATTAATATTTTATTTTTAAAAAATTAAATAGATTAAAATAAATTTTACATAAAAAATAAAAATAAAACACCTAATATAAATATTTTACTTTATATATTTATATTCTAACTTTAAATAAATATTAATATATTTAAAATATTATAATTATATATATTACAACATTAATATATGCTTCTATTCAATCATGTTAATATTACTTTACACTCTTTATGTATAAAATCCAAATCCAAAGAGTTGATTCCTTCTCCACTGAGAGCTGATTCCTTTAAGGCAGTTTACCTTCAGCTTGAAACCAAAGGACACCGAGATAGAAGTGGCAGGTTTGTAGATTGATGGTACAACAGGGCAAAGCAGGGTGAAAGGGAGTGGACAAAAAATTTGATAGCTGCGGTGGTTTTCCACGGGAAGTAGACATGAAGATTTCAAATTTCGAAGAGGAACCCTTGATCCGTGAGGTAAAACGACTGTGCTTTTCAGGTTTTGATGGCAGTGTTTTTTATAGAAGAAAACACCATTTTTAGTTTACAATTTGGTTTTGTCCTATTGTGTGCTTTTCAGGTTTTGATGGCAGTGTTTTTTATAGAAGAAAACACCATTTTTAGTTTACAATTTGGTTTTGTCCTGTTGCATCCACAAAGGATTTTCATGACCAATTTTTTCTTTTTCATAACTAGTATATCAAAAATTGATTTTCATACTAGTATTGGCCTAATAGCACTCCCAAGGAGTTTTTCACCATTAGATATCATTTTTTCAATATAGTAGGACACAATATTTTTTCATTTTTAATGGGAGGAGAGGTTTTTCCCAAAAATCCATATCATACTATGAGAATATTAAGCAAAAAAATCTTCTTTTGATATTGGTTTATGGTATAACTTCAACCGATGTCCATTGACCATCATATTTCATCTCAAGCCACAAATAGGTACTAGTTGCATGACATCATTATCAAAAATTTGATCAATATCATACAATCCTAGCCATTGATTTTGGATCTTTCCCTTAAAGTCAAGGTAGAGACAATCAAACAACAAAATCCAATCACCCAATTTGTATTGATTACTTTTGATGTGTTTATCATGCCATGCCTTTCATTGTTGTTAAATCATCTTTATTTGGTGAAGGGCACCCCTTCACATATCATCACATGCACTAAGTTGTATAACTCTTTCCTATTATACTTGTGACAACTCAACACCAACATCAAGTGCAATACGTAAAGTTTGTAATTCAAATTCAACAAGCAAAATGGGTTTCTTTCCATACACTAATTCGTAAGGGGTTAGTCCAATGGTGGATTTTAAATTGACATTATAAGCCCACATGACCTCTAACAAACTATTTACCCAATTTATCCTATGAGAGGCTACTATTTTTGTTAAAATATTATCTAGTTTCCTATAAGTAACTTTAACTTGGCCATTGGCTTATGGGTGGTATGGTGAGTACTTTTTTGTTTTACTTGGTAATATTCCATGAATGAATGAATAACATTTTAAGAAAAATAGTGTTAGTTTTTTATGGGTATATATTAAAGGAAATGCAACCACAAGATATAGAATATCGAATTTATGATAGGTATTTGGTAATGACAATGTAAAATGCAGGAAAACTATAAAAGAAACTTCTACAATAACTCAAAAATATGCTATTAATGAAATCTCATGAAAATAGTACAATGCAATATAATGGAGGACTTGAACACTCCATAATTTTTAATGGAAGTACTACATTGTACCTACTCACTACTCTGATATAACTTGCTATAGAAACAATGTCTCACACACTTATCTCTCATACTCTACAAGACCCCATATATATAGGAAGATATGTTACTTGGACCTTACTCTACCTATGAATCCTCATCTACCTTTACTTTGACACATGTAAATGTACATAATTACACATTCTAACACTTGTGAATTTATTGCATTGCTTGAAGTAACTACTTAAATTTACTCTAAAGTAAACTCATACTCTTGTTATGTACCCAAGGTGGTACAATGGCATGTACTAAATAATGTAATATTCTCTAACACCCTCATGTATTACATTATTTGGATATTGAAGACTTTAGTATTCAAAATGGATCTTCATATTTCAAATATTCTTGAAGTTGATCATGTCGATCTTCTTCATTTAGTTCAATCTTTGTGCTTTCTTCATTATACTCTCTATTTGCATCCCGTTATTTTAATTTATTTTCAATGTGCTAAGGTAGGATTGAAATTAGAATACCATTTTGTAGAGCTTAGAAATATATGTAATATTATAAAATAGACAATATTTTCTTATATATGAAGAAAATATCGCATCCTATAGTGTTTGCTTGAAGAGTTACCCATGGGTAAAAATTCATTAAAAAATAGAATTTTAGAATGAATGCAATTACTGCCAAATAGATAGTCCCTTCCACATGGTATTTTTTGCTATAATATTTAATGGTCAAATAAAAAAAATCCACTTGAGTTTTGATTATGTCTAATATGGTGAATTTGAAGGTAACATATGCCTTCTAATGAGTGACAGGAAAGCATATGTAAATACGAGGAGTAATGTATCTACATCAACTAGAATATTGTTTTTCATCCTTCATTGATGATCTTAAATTTATAATTATCATATTAATAAGGAAAGAAAAAATCAAAGAGATTAAATCATGTGAAAAATCATGTAGAATTCCCTTGAGATAACCAAGGAATCCATGCAACTAGTTATAAAAAAAGACATTGCCACCTATGTTCTATTAATATCAAAATGAACCCACCCAAGTTGCAAATACAATTCATGAGGGATTGGAACCTACAACCTTCCATGCATGAGCTACTCATACTAATAAATAAGGAAATGCTCATTTTATTTGTTAGAGCCTCCATCAATATTAGAAAAAGGTGTACTATATCAGCAACAAGAAAATAATACATGGTGAATGGCTAAACCTCGATCAAGTCCTAATACAAATACTTTATAGTCATGCATTATTTATCCTATCTCATATCTATGTCAAATAAATAATGATAGATCTATCATTCATATCATGATTAATAAATAAGTTGTAAATTTGAACCCATATTACCATGAATGAAGGTTAGGAGCCTTTACCACCATCACTTCAATCTCCCTTGAAATGGAAAACAAGTATGATACAAATAATCAAACCATCCTTCCTTGATGCTAAGAAGACTTTATCACCTGCAAAATTTTACCACTAAATTTCAAGTTCAAATTTTATAATGGTGACCAAAGGATAAGGAATATTTAGCCCTTGAAGAAGATGATCTAAGAGTTTAAAAATAATAATATGCTAAATAGATACAATACATAAATTTGTACATAGATTTCAAATATGCTAGTTTTTTTCTCTAATTTATTATGTTTGATCTTGCATAATTTTGAGTAATTAAATACCTCGATTACAACTCCTTTGTTGAAGCTCTATGAGAGTTCTATATAGTGCACTAAATATTGATCAAAAACTCCTTAACAAATATACATAGTGTCCTATTGCTAAATAACTTGTTCAATATAATAAATATCAAAATATATATTATCTCATCAATCATATTTTGATTCCAAATTATTTGGCAATATAAAGAAAATGGAATTTCTTAAAAAATACTAAAAGACAATATAGAGACTTATTTTTAATACCAAAATTTTAACTTGTGCTCTTGCACAAGTTAGCCAAGTTGGTGTGAGATGGCCAGTTGAGGAATGTGATCCGTATGGTGCGGATCCATGCACATCCAGTTCAATTCACATTGATTTACCATAAACCCTTTTAACGGTGAGTGCATAGCCGAGTTGGTGTGAGGTGGCTACTTTAGGAATGTGATCCATACGATGTAGATCCACAAAAATCTATTTCAAATCACATTGGTTTACCATAAATCTTTTAGGTCTGAGGTGTAGACCAATTGGTTTGGCCAACCCCCATAATGGGAGTGGAGGTCTAAGGTTCAAATATTAGGCCTCATCAAACTGAAAGTTTGTCCCTTTCTTAGTGATTTTAGTGATGTAAAAGGTTTAAAATGATTATGGCATGGTGTTTATAGGGATGAACTATTGGAAGTACTGTGTAGTGGCTTTCGAGAAAATATCATAAAATAGTGTGGAGGCCATAAAGGAAAAACAAAATACATAGATCATTGTGGCAGCTACCGATTCCACCATGTAAAATAAAAAAAATTAACTCTTGCTCTTGCCCCATAATTGTGCTTCTAAAACATGTATCTTCCATAATATGTCATTACAATAGAATTAATAAAATAAAATTTTAAATGATATGAAAAATAAAATTTATCAATTAATATTTTCGTTTATTCAGTTTTGTAATGCAAGTCAACAAGATCATTAGGATCCAAGATCCATATAAGTTTTTTAAAATACCTTGAAAAGACAATGCTATTCAAATCAATTCTTTTACACTTACTTTGAAATGGATCACACTACTTCTAACATCATCATAAAAGATAAAAAATTATATTTTAGGATTGAGTAATGAAGATTCACACCAACATTAATACTATGTTGGAATTTACAATATATTTAGGAATGAGTTTGAAATAATCACATTACTCAACAAACAAAATAAAATCTCACATAGAAATATAGATATGAAAAATTCATTTATTCATTAATAATATAACTAAAAAATAAATAATCCTCTCCAATCAATGATAAATGGTTGGACAAGATGGGATATAAACACCACAATAATGGAAGTTAGCCAATGTTAAGATTACAAAAACCATCTAATGGATAATAATAATAATATAGTACATAAGATATACTTATCAAGGTGCTCATGCATCCATAAGAAATTAGACAAATGATTATAATATTAGGTGATTCATGAATATTAACACTTATTATAACATATTGTATTGTGTCTCATAGATATTTTATAAAATTCTTACTAACTTAAATATTCTCAAATAGAAGGATCTAAAATTAGAATATTAGTCCCATTTGAATACACCCAACAAATACAACAAATATTTAGTTATTATAATTCACGTTTATTTTGTTTGATTATGCTTCCATATATTCTTATTGTATAAAGAATCCTACCTAGGTCATGTTGCCTCAATGTAGTATGTTTAAACATATATAATAGAAAAACATATAGAACATCCTACCTATGCTGGAACATGAATATTTAGTGATGGCTACCTTGAACATGGCTTGTAAGAGTGAAATACCAAATCTATTTTTATAAAAGGCTTGCTAACACAATTTTTCTTTAATAAAAGAAGCTAAAATTAGAATATTAGTCCAATTCAAATCCATCTATAAAATACAAAAATTATTTAGTTCTTTTACTTCATACTCATTTTGCTTTTTTATACTTTCATATATTCTTATAGTAAAAAAGGGATTACCTAGGTCAATTTGTCTTTATGTAGTATGCAAAGTTATAAAAATATATCATTAAAACCCATATAGAACATCCTAACTATGGTGCAATAAGAATATTAAGTGATAGTTACATCAAACATGGATTGTAATAATATAAACCATCTCTTTTATTAATATTTGGATTTGTTATAAACAACAAGTTGTCAATATGTGTAAAGGAATGATAAGGGTTATTTACATTGTTTGTGTGTGCATTCTTCTCTTTGATTGCAAATTCCATGATAAATACTAAGATACTACCAAACACAAAAATATAGAACAATATTAATTCAAATGTCAATATGGATACAAAAAGTGTTTGTAAATTATATGTAAAGACTACCATTCTTGTAAAAAGATCAAAGTCCAAAAATAAAACCAACAACATAGAAACCATACATAGAAAATATATAGGATCTCACACATAAGAACTACCATGACTTTCCCTTATTTTAATTGGTATCCCATACCATTGTACATAACAAAGGAATGATGATAACTTTATACACCACTTGGTATCCCATACCCTTGTGAGTGGTATATAGACTATGACAACTTCATGTACCATATTTATACTACTCTGCATCCCATACCAAATAAAAGTATTAATGGTGTAATGCATCCCATTAAGAACCATGTTTTGAAAACAACCATGCATCTCCTCAATTACAAGGTTATGCATCTAGAATGTAATGTTTTCAAATAATTAACCATAATCCTCCAAAGTAGTTTCAAGATATACAATACTATACTTCATCCCTTTTATATTGTAGTTAACTTCAAAAACCAACTAAACCTTTTCCCTAGAGTCCTTACTACCTTCACCTTATACCTTTCTTGAATAAGAAGGACTAGCATCCTTGTTTGAGGTGCCTACTAAAATCCTTCCACTATAATGCATTCATCTCTAAATTAAAAGAAAAAATATCCCATGTTTATATGGCCTGGATAGACTCTCTTTAACAGTTTACACATTTTTTCATGGAAATATTTATGTTTATTTTCCATAAGTCATTAAATTCCTACTCAAATCCTCACTCCTTGATCTGTGGATAAAACCCCCACTATTGAGATTTGTGATACTTTCTAGAAGCATATTGAATGATGATTATATCTTGAAAAGCTGAAAGGGCTATTGAAGAAAGCATTGGTAAATGTGTGTGTGTGTGTGTGTGTGTGTGTGTGTGTGTGTGTGTGTGTGGAGAGAGAGAGAGAGATAAATGACATAAAAGGAATAAAGGGTTGGTGCTTGTAGGTACCCCGCAATTTCATATAGATCACACTATTTTAATGGATTGGTTATTGAAAAATATTTATATTAATACCATATCCACAAATAGATGTTAATCTCAAGCCAAGGTAACCTAACTTGAAGTGTAAATTACAATATAGTAAATATATTACACCTTTAATCAAGGTTATCCATAGAGTTGGATTAACCAATATCACTAAGGGTGAATGCATGAAGGTTTCCCTTAGGCTTACATGAAGATGCTCATAGGATTACATAAATTATGCCCATAGGCTAACATAAATTATACCCATGGGATTACATGAAGAATGTTTGTAGGTTTACATAAAGAATATTTGTAGGCTACATCAGTATTTCTCATAAGCACTTTTTTAACAGTTTTGGCCTTCATCTAATTAGATCATATTATAAATACTTCAACACTAGCCTATAATCTAAGTTAAGGGCCAAGGAGAGGAGGATTTGGAAGTAACATCCCCTCTTATAATAGATGCTCAACTGGGATTCTACTTTTCCATATTCATATTCATCATTCAAAATATTTTGTTTGAATATCAAAAATTATATTTCAATCTTCTTTAGAATTGTTATGCAATTTTTGATGGAGTTTCCTTTTCTTTTACAATACTAACACGTTGTTGACTTTTTTGAAATATTAGACTTGTCCTTGGGAAATGAATACTTAGATTCCACTAATTTAAATTCCTTTAGATTATATTATATGTGAGAAATAAGTCCATAATTCTTCATTGCAACTTCATAATAAACAAGAAGGTTAAAATATCCTTCAAGAGAAATAGGTTATGTATCCTTGATAGTCATAGCATTCACATAAAGAACCAAAACCAATTGTATGAAAATGAGGAGTAAGATTGAATGTGTAGATTTTACATATTCTTCATCATCCTTTACCTTGTTTCTTTTTGTAGCTAGGTTAGATTTTGGGGATTTGAAGCAAGATACGTAGTCTCGAGCAATACCAAATTTTGAAATTTTGAGATTGAAGAGCTCATACTCTACTCTATTAACTTGGCTAGCACTAAATTTTTCATAGAGATCCTTCAATTTTGTCCAAACCTGAATAGTATCAATCTTCTCTCTTATGTGGAAAATTACATCTAGTTCAAGTAACATAAAAAAGAGCAAAGGCTTCATCTTTCTTCTTAACAAGATCATGATCATTATGGCTACCTTATATTTTATCATTAAAGATGAACCATATATTCTTACTTCTAAGTAAAGGTTACCATTTCAACTGAACAAGAGTTATAGTTTTATCTATTAAGATGAGTAATACAAAACACATGATCCATTTTGTAAAAATGTCCACACAAAATTTTAACATGTTTGTAAATTGATGTTACACTACATAGAGATTGAAAAATCGTTCAACCTAAAAAAGTGCTCCAAATATTTTTATATACAAATGTTTTGATCCCTAAAAGTTATGTAGATTAAAAAAATTATTAATGCCAAACCATAGAGATAATTCCATGCAAAGACAGATTAAAACATAGTGTGTTTTACGACTATAAAACAATATTGGTTGTTTTCTACCATTGCTTGCATCTTGACTTTTTAAGTACTAAATAAGAGTTTAACACCTTGACTAATTTAATTGGTTGGAGATCTTCATCTTTTATATATATATATATATATATATATATATATATTTTTTTTTTTTTTTTTATTGCAATTGTTGAAGGGTTTGAGTTTGACACTTTGTTTGGAGAAACATTGCCCAAGCAAACAGACAAACAAACCAAGTAGGCAGAAAATATATTGGTTGTTTTCCACCATTTGCCTTTCTAAGTAGCAGTTTGACACTTTGACTAATTTTATTGGTTGGGGATATTCATCCTCACGTGTGTGTATATATATATATATTGCAATTGTTGAGGGCTTTGAGTTTGACAATTTGCTTGGAGAAACCTTACCTAAGAAAACGTACAAACAAACCAACTAGGCAAACACAATCAACTGGGCATGTGTGCAGTGTGAAACCAAATGTCATCCTCCATCAAAAGAACCTGTCTCGAATGAAAGAAAGACTTACAAAATAGAACCAAGGCTTGAACTCCTAAACTATCGGCTCTTATTGAGTAACCCAACCATTGTGCCAACCAGCTAGACATTTTTAGAAGATAGACAATAATTTTTAGCACAGAATTAGGAACAAACATGCCCAACCATTTTGTTAGCCAACGAGTCATGTTTGGAAGATGATAACGATATTTAGCACTGTTCTTCAAAATGTTCTTTGAGGAGTTTGAACTGATGACCTCTTCACCAGTTTGAAGTTAAAAATGAAAGAAACAAAAAAGACCATGATACCTTTTGAAGATCCTATAAAAAGGGTTGTTTTCAGATTTAGAACCAAAACATAGTATTAACCTCTATGCCATAACATTGTTTTTGTTTTGATGGAGGGCGCTTATGCCATCTCCTGCATCACCTGCAGGAGACGGCTTCTCAAAGACTACTCCCTTATCAAGGGAATATGGTCATAAAGACATGTTTTCTACAACATTTATGCCTACCAGCATGCTGTTCTCTCAGATGCGAAAGAAGATTAGACTTTGCTACGAGACGAAGGTATGTCTTTAACAGTGAAAGAAAAGGATAAACAAATGGGAGTAGAACCTGCGAACCCGCGATACCGAGGCAAGCAAAGAGGATGCCTACCATTGCATTTTGTAGGTTTACATGACAATCTGTACGGGTAGGAAAGAGAATGACGGACAACGCGTATGGACACGCGCCTTCTAAGGTTTTTTTTTACGATGAAAAAGAACTTTAATACTCAATTTTGAATTTTGAAAAAATTAAATTCAAAAAATTCGAAGCAATATCCCTCCATTACCTTAAGAGTTTCTTCTGTCGCTTTGATGGAACATCTTTTTGAATAACTATGAAGTCTTAAGGGCATGTCCTCTCCCATGAGCATCATATTATTGGTCATCTATCCCTGCCCAAGCTCACCACGTTTCTCTCAATCTACCCTAAACATTTTCATGATGTGATTATATGGATATTTTTAATGAGATTCTTTTAAATTTATAAAAGAAAAGGATTTGAGAGGGTAGGTTGGGTACGGAAAAGTGGAAAAATAAGACAAACAAATGCGGAACATTTGCATCGTCAAAAGTTTTCCAACTCAGAATTTATACTCCAAGAAGATTATATCGAATACGAAAACTTTTTGTGGTTAACACAAGAGTCCAACGCTAATCTGCCTTCTCGACGTCGATTAATGTTTTCTGTCGCCGAAAAATATAATTTAAAATAATATTTTATTTTCAACCACAGCGATGATAGTTAGATGCGTGACGCCATAACATTTTTCCTCATTCGCTTTCACCTTGACTCTGCCCCATTCGCTTTCACCTTTCCTCCGATGCGAATATATTTTGCATTTGGTCTTCTTATAAAGCCGCCCGTGCGCAGCGTGCAAATTTGACGTTTTTTACTTTGACCGTCTTCGTTTTTGTTCTGCACACGACATCCTTTACAGAAAGTGGAAAATATTCCAACGACCTATGAAAGGCAGAGGATTGCGGTACGGATTAAACAGGTCGTTTTTGGTTAGAGGAATGGTAACTCCCTATTATAATCTTTGGTTGTGTGGGTTAATATTTTAATGGGATTAATGATATATGGTTTAACAGAGGTTTCAATGTAGATGATGGTTAATTTGGTTAGTTATTAGAGATACATGGTTTGGCAGATTTGACTTGAATGTAGATTTGATTTTAGTATTGTAACAAAAGGTGGTTAATTCTTAAGATCTTGAACTTTAAAGTTATTGAAGTTTGTTAAAAATTTATTAAAAATAATAATAATAATATAAAGAGGAGTTTTAATGTTGTAAACAAAAGTGTTTAGTTCTTAGAATTATGGGTTTTAAAGTTATAAAAAGGTTTGTTGGAAAGTTAATAAGAGGAAACTAGGTGAACTCATCAATAAAGAATTTATAACACAGTCTCAAACACCACCAACATCCAAAACCCAAACTGTTGCAGTTTGAACTTAGATTTGGTTAATGTGATTGAAACAAAATGTAAATAACTTGATTGAAAAAATATTATAACCTAATTTAAATAACTTTAAAACTCCCAACATAAAAAATAATGCATATTAATATTTATTAATTAAAACAATATTATTAATACAATTTAAGTAAACTTATCAATAAAAAAAATTAAATTCTGAACAAAAATTTAAAATTAAAATTATTTTTAAAATTAAAAAAAAAAACTACTTTATTTTTAATTTTTACTTTTTAATTTCTCATCGATCAATGTTATTTTAACGCATAGTAAATATGAGTAGACTATTTCCTATGAAATATTCGCATGGTGAAATTGCGTTGGTACACGCCAAATTCAACCTCTGAAATGGTCGTAAATTCCAAGATTCTTCCATGTGCGCTGAAAAGGAAGCTGTCTTCTGGTTACTCTCGGTATCATCCACCTACGTGTACACTACTAATGTTTGACATTATGCTTTATCGACCATTCAATATCCACCCAAGTGTCTTCACAATCACAAGAACAGTTAAACATTTCAAATGAACCTCCAAAAATTGACGTGGAAAGTCCATGTTCTAAAGCCCTTCACTGCCAAATCTAGGAGGCTACAACTGAATTCACCTATCAGATATTAGTTGGATGTTATATGTTATAGGTCTTAAGAATTTTCTCTCCTTTCATGTGTTCTGAAAGCAAATGCATCAACCGAGACAGTTGAAAGACACAGAGCGGAGCGGAGAGATAAAGGGACTTTTACAATATTTACCTGGTCTTTGCGGGATCTTTAAATTAACGCTTAAACAAAAACATCCAACGAGATAGAAATGTAAATATTGACTGGTATAACTTCAAAATTACTCGAAACTTTTTACTGATAACATCCTTAGCCAATCGAAGGTTTGTGTAGGAAGGGGCTTGTCCAATAAAGAGAGCTTCTGATAATTGGAAGTATTTATCTTAAAATACTTTTAGCACCTCTTTTCTATGCGCAGAAGTATTTATTTTCACTAAGCGTAAGCTTTCGGAGCTTTTCTTTCTTCTTTGCACGGAAGAACTTCTTCTCCTTTGCAAGGTTGCAGCTTGCATTGACGTGAAGAATCTTCTTTGTGTTTCCTCGTTTCTTTCTTTATTTCAACAAATTTTTTACTTACCTTTTCTTCTCTTCAGCAGTTCATTACTTTCATCATAAACGAAATCATGGCCAACACTTATACATATAAAGGGCAAAGGAGGAAAAACTCAGTTAACCTTCCAATACATATTAATTAATAGACAAGTGTCTATCTGTTATTTGAACATTTATAGCTACCAAAAGTAAATTCAAATGCTACAAAATAAGAGGATGAATTTTGACATTTACGAACAAGATATGTCAGAAGTGGGTGAAATCTGGATTAATTTCCAACACCCTCTCCTAAGCTAGATTTCACAAAAACTTTGACATCTAACAGTTTCTTCAACTTTTTGAAATTTTCCTCCTTCAAAGGCTTAGTGCAGATGTCTACAACCTGTTCTTTGGACCTAAAAATCCATAATTCAATTTCATTATTCTTTACCAACTCTCTAACGAAGTGATATCATATGTCAATGTGCTTGCTTCTTCCATAAAACACCAAATCCTTGGACAGTGGTGTGGCTGAGTTATTGTCACAAAAAAAATTGTTGTTGCTTGTGGTTCATGATTCAACTCACCTAAAACTATTCTCAGCCAAACCGCTTAACATGCTATAGATGTGGTAACAACGTACTTTGATCTAGTAGTAGAAAATGCAACAATGATTTGCTTCTTAGATGACCATGATATTAGACCTGGTCCAAGATGGAATGTATAATTGAAAGTGTTCTTCCTATCATCAATATTACCAGCCCAATAACTATCTGCATACCCAACAAGCTCAAGCTAATCCAATCTTGCATAAAATGTGACATGGTCCTTGGTTCCATTAACATACCTCATAATCATTTTTCTATCCTACAAGTGAACATTCTTTGGTGTCTCCATGAATCTACTAATTAAACTCATTACTTACATTATGTCTAGTTTTGTGGCTATCAAATACATAAGACTTTCAACTAATCTCTTGTAGGATTTTGGATCCACATTATTTTTTATTGATTCAAGGAAGGGGTTTTAAAAGGATCCCCAAACCTTTTACATAAAATAGCAACAAGGCAGACAGTCTCTCGAAAACAAGCAAAGAATGATCAACAAGAGGAGACATTATCCAAAGAACCACAATCGAAAACCCACCACATGGGATTTAAAAAATATATTCAAACAAATCTCCTGTCGAGGAGAGACTTCAAGCATAGGAAGGTCCCCATCAAACCAAGAAAGAAAAAACTTCCTTGAGAGTATCAATCCAACAAGCCCAACAACAGAAAACAATAGACAAAATAACATGTAGATTTGAAACAACGGTCTATATAGAAAATCATGCTCAAAAAGAGGCGATCTCCCTAGCACACCCAACTCCAAAATTTTTGCACAAGAGAAAAAAATTAGAAGAAACTACATTCAAAAGGTTCTTATTTGGGTTTACCTTACCTTAGATTTTTCTTCAAAGAAGAGAGCAAATCACAATATTCATTGTCACCATTAGCATTTTCAAAACTGGAAATAGGGTCCAAGATAGAAATAGTTAGGATTTTTGATTGAACATTTCCCTTGCCAAATTGGTTCTTATTCAATGCCATCTCCTTGTATTGGGTCTTCTCCTTACTTTCCTTGCCAATTTTGGCTTTAATATTGGCCTTCTCTTTGACCTAGGGCTTCTCCTTATCATTCAAAAAATGGACCTCCCATTGGGTCATCTCCTTACTAATAAAAATGAAGGCTTCTTCTAGGTCTTGTCATTAACAACAACTAAAGTCACTTCAAGGAACATGAGTGTTTCTCAAAATATTTGCATAGGACTGACTCAACTAGGGGTCAAAGAGGGGCATTGAGCACAAAGTGATGGCTTGATTTCATCCTTGATAGGTTGCACTCTACTACCAAAATCTAAAAGAAGCTCAATATAAGATGATAATTCTGAATTAAGTTTGGCATTTATGAATATTCTTGCATAATACATTAGAGACTTGGATTTAGTCACAAGATCGAAAGTAACTAGATCTTTGATAGCCCTAGCAATACCTTAGAGAACATCCTCGTGCCAAAACTAAATTGGAAATACAAGAAGCTTGAACCAATTCCTGGTGGAGAAGATGCTTTGTAACTCAAGGTTGAAGTCAAGAGACCATCTTTGGAGAAAGAGGCTTCATCTGCCAAAGAACTAGGGACCACCTAAAAGGATTTTTCTTGAATCTTCAACATTGTTTAGCTTGATGAAGAAAAATTATCTAGGGATGGCTACAAGTTCCATATGACCACAAGGCTTCCATTTAGAAAAATTCCACTTTCTAATAGAATCTATGTTGGGACAAGAACCCATAAATTTATTGATGAGACAAAAGGATTTCTAAGGAACTTCCAAGGAAGTAATCTCAGAAAGGACTTTCAGTTTACCTTGGTTAGGAAGCAATTCAAAAGAGACACCGCCTAAAGGGAATTAAGAGGATTGAATTGTGTTGATGAAAAATAGGTGAACAAGAGGGTCACAAGAATCCACCCTAATTCCCTTATGAGGTAACAACGATACGATAACAAGCTTGATAATAAATACAAAGTCATCCAACCCTAGCAATTGAGAACCATTGTCACTAGATCAAGGGGTTTCATTGGCACAACCCTCATAGGAGATCCCATATGGACTAGATCTATCAATCATAACCTCAAGGGCTTCAATCCTTAGAGATATTAGAGAAGCAGACTCAAGGGCCATGAAACTAGGGGAATTTGGGATTGCTATCATCCTAGATATTCCATTATCAGGGGAGGAGGATGCATCCTTCAAGAAGTCAGTAAGGGAGTAATGGCTTCCCCCTTCTGCAGCAAACTAAAAAAATTTATCCTGCCACTCCTTCCAACCCTCAATGAGGATAGTATTCGACCTAATGGGAGCACCTCTTCCACCTGAGAACCTCAATCTCCATATCCCATGTGAACCACCATGCCCTCTTCCTATACCACCTAAGAGAATTTTAAAATTTTCTTGGATCCAAATTATTGTTCCAATAATGTTTACTTAGTTTAGACCTATTGCCATTGGTGTGATGGTTGGTTTACTATTCTACATATTAAAACTCTTCAAGACATATTTGGCATGCATAGCTTGTGAAATGAAGATACCATTTTTTGATTGGGTAACTTCAATTCCAAAAAAGTACTTCATTATGTCTAAGTCTATCATTCCAAATTCCCTCTTCATAACATCTTTATACTAATTAGACAACATATTGTTTTTGCCAGTATAAATCAAATCATCTACATAAAAGTAAACTACTATCATCTCTCCTTTTTCATTGGTCTTAATGTAAATAAGGTGCTCATAAGGGCACTTGATGAAGCCATTCTCTTAAAAGTATGAGTCTATTTGACTATATAAGGTCTTGGGTGCTTGTTTTATCCCATACAAGGATTTCTTCAACTTGTACACCTTACCTTCCTACCCTTACATCTCATAGTCAAGTGGATGTTCTACATAAAATCTCTTCTTCCAACACTCCATTTAGAATGTTGAGAATATTTCAATGACCTATGAAAGGCAAAGGGTTGCAGTATGGATTAAAAAGGTCATTTTTTTATTAAAGGAATGGTAATTCGTTATTATAATATTTAGTTGTGTGGGTGAATATTTTAATGGGATTGAATTAAAATTAAATTTAATGTTTTTCATACATCACGGGGGAGCTCTGGAAGAGAAAACTAGGGCATCATTTGGGTAGCCGAAGAGATTTCTAGTTACTGTGGATTTGAAGATAAGATTGTTCCTCTAGGAGGGCCCAATTGGGACATCTTCGAATCCTCTTCTAGAGAGACATAGTTCATTTACAGATTTTTTAAAGGATAAATCTCCATCAAAGACTGAAGAAGCACAAAAAACTGCAATAAAAATGCTCTTTACGGTTGTTGGAAATAGATCAACATCTCAACGAGTTAATGGATGCTTGCCATAGTTAGAATCAAGGTAAAATATTGGCATTGAGCAAAGGATGGTCGAAGAAATAGTTTTGTATAGAGCCAATCACGATTTGATCTGTAAATTCATGGGTATTCGCCCTACCCTAATTTTTTTGCATTCCTAGGTCCGACAAAACTAGGAGCCTCTTGGTGAGTATTCTTTGTGGTTTATTAGCAATGGATATTTTATTGTTAGTTTTTCTTCACTTGCTGATAGAAATAGGGCTTTCAAATCAAAAAAGAGGAATCATGGTCTAGTAGGATTATTTGTTCAACCCTGGAGAGTGGGATTTGATCCTCGAATTGAATCCACTACTATCCTGATTTGGATTCGTTTGTATGAACTTCCAAAGGAGTATTAGAGTGAGTAGGTATTGGAAATCATCGGCAATTCCTTTGGAAGACATTTGGGTGTTTCCAATGATACAATGGAAGGAAACACAACTATTTATGCAATATTATGTGTGGAAATGGATCTTAACCAATCTCTACCGGCATAGGTGGAACTCAAAATTATAAGACTATCTTGGATTCAAAAACTGGATTATGAGGGATTACCCTTCAAATGTAGAGTTTGCCACAAATATGGGCATTTGGCTTGATCTTGCCCAAATAATATGAACATAAAAATGGATGCTCCTCTAGGAATGTCAAATCTTCCTAAGAAGGGTAAGTCAACAATCAATAAAGAAACAACCAATATTTCTCAGGGTAAAGAAGCACAAGGAGATGGTTTTGAACAGGCAATTTGTCTTTATGTAGTATGCAAAGTTATAAAAATATATCATTAAAACACATATAGAACATCCTAACTATGGTGCAATAAGAATATTAAGTGATAGTTACATCAAACATGGATTGTAATAATATAAACCATCTCTTTTATTAATATTTGGATTTGTTATAAACACCAAGTTGTAAATATGTGTAAAGGAATGATAAGGGTTATTTACATTGTTTATGTGTGCATTCTTCTCTTTGATTGCAAAATATTCCATGATAAATACTAAGATACTACCAAACATGAAATATAGAACAATATTAAGTCAAATGTCAATATGGATACAAAAAGTGTTTGTAAATTATATGTAAAGACTACCATTCTTGTAAAAAGATCAAAGTCCAAAAATAAAACCAACAACATAGAAACCATACATAGAAAAGATATAGGATATCACACATAAGAACTACCATGACTTTCCCTTATTTTAATTGGTATCCCATACCATTGTACATAACAAAGGAATGATGATAACTTTATACACCACTTGGTATCCCATACCCTTGTGAGTGGTATATAGACTACGACAACTTCATCTACCATATTTATACTACTCTGCATCCCATACCAAATAAAAGTATTAATGGTGTAATGCATCCCATTAAGAACCATGTTTTGAAAACAACCATGCATCTCCACAATTACAAGGTTATGCATCTAGAATGTAATGTTTTCAAATAATTAACCATAATCCTCCAAAGTAGTTTCAAGATATACAATACTATACTTCATCCCTTTTATATTGTAGTTAACTTCAAAAACCAACTAAACCTTTTCCCTAGAGTCCTTACTACCTTCACCTTATACTTTTATTGAATAAGAAGGACTAGCATCCTTGTTTGAGGTGCCTACTAAAATCTTTCCACTATAATGCATTCATCTCTAAATTAAAAGAAAAAATATCCCATGTTCATATGGCCTGGATAGACTCTCTTTAACAGTTTACACATTTTTTCATGAAAATATCTATGTTTATTTTCCATAAGTCATTAAATTCCTACTCACATTCTCACTCCTTGATTTGTGGATAAAACCTCCACTATTGAGATTTGTGATACTTTCTAGAAGCATATTGAATGATGATTATATCTTGAAAAGCTGAAAGGGCTATTGAAGAAAGCATTGGTAAATGTGTGTGTGTGTGTGTATGAGAGAGAGAGAGAAATGACATAAAAGGAATAAAGGGTGGGTGCTTGTAGGTACCCTGCAATTTCATATAGATCACACTATTTTAATGGATTGGTTATTGAAAATTATTTATATTAATACCATATCCACAAATAGATGTTAATCTCAAGCCAAGGTAACATAACTTGAAGTGTAAATTACAATATAGTAAATATATTACACCTTTAATCAAGGTTATCCATAGAGTTGGATTAACCAATATCACTAAGGGTGAATGCATGAAGGTTGCCCTTAGGCTTACATGAAGATGCTCATAGGATTACATAAATTATGCTCATAGGCTAACATAAATTATACCCATGGGATTACATGAAGAATGTTTGTAGGTTTACATAAAGAATATTTGTAGGCTACATCAGTATTTCTCATAAGCACTTTTTTAACACTTTTGGCCTTCATCTAATTAAATCATATTATAAATACTTCAACACAAGCCTATAATCTAAGTTAATGGCCAAGAAGAGGAGGATTTGTAAGTAACATCCCCTCTTTATAATAGATGCTCAAGTGGGCTTCTACTTTTCCATATTCATCTTCATCATTCGAAATCTTTTGTTTGAATATCAAAAATTATATTTCAATCTTCTTTAGAATTGTTATGCAATTTTTGATGGAGTTTCCTTTTCTTTTACAATACTAACATGTTGTTGACTTCTTTGAAATATTAGACTTGTCCTTGGGAAATGAATACTTAGATTCCACTAATTTAAATTCCTTTAGATTATATTATATGTGAGAAATAAGTCTATAATTCTTCATTGCAACTTCATAATAAACAAGAAGGTTAAAATATCCTTCAAGAGAAATAGGTTATGTATCCTTGATAGTCATAGCATTCACATAAAGAACCAAAACCAATTGTATGAAAATGAGGAGTAAGATTGAAAGTGTAGATTTTACATCATCCTTTACCTTGTTTCTTATTGTAGCTAGGTTAGATTTTAGGGATTTGAAGCAAGATACGTAGTATCGAGCAATACCAAATTTTGAAATTTTGATATTGAAGAGCTCATACTCTACTCTATTAACTTGACTAGCACTAAAATTTCCTTAGAGATCCTTCAATTTTGTCCAAACCTGAATAGTATCAATCTTCTCTCTTATGTGGAAAATTACATCTAGTTCAAGTAACATAAAAAAGAGCAAAGGCTTCTTCTTTCTTCTTAACAAGATCATGATCATTATGACTACCTTATATTTTATCATTAAAGATGAACCATATATTCTTACTTCTAAGTAAGATTACCATTTCAACTGACCAAAAGTTATGGTTTTATCTATTAAGATGAGTAATATATGACACATGATCCATTTTGTAAAAATGTCCACACAAAATTTTAATATGTTTGTAAATTGATGTTACACTACATAGAGATTGAAAAATCATTCAACCTAAAAAAGTACTCCAAACATTTTTATATACAAAAGTTTTGATCCATAAAAGTTGTGTAGATTAAAAAAATTAATAATGCCAAACCATGAGATAATTCCATGCAAAGAAAGATTAAAACTTAGTGTGTTTTACGACTATAAGTTGGAAAAAACAATATTGGTTGTTTTCTACCATTGCTTGCATCTTGAGTTTTTAAGTAGTAAGTGAGAGTTTAACACCTTGACTAATTTAATTGGTTGGAGATCTTCATCGATTAATGTTCTCTGTCGCCGAAAAGTTTGCCTTGTCGTCGATTAATGTTCTCTGTCGCCGAAAAATATAATTTAAAATAATATTTGATTTTTCAACCACAGCGATGATAGTTAGATGCGTGACGCCATAAAAATTTTCCTCATTCGCTTTCACCTTGACTCTGCCCCATTCGCTTACACCTTTCCTCCGATGCGAATATATTTCGCATTTGGTCTTCTTATAAAGCCGCCCGTGCGCAGCGTGCAAATTTGACGTTTTTACTTTGACCGTCTTCGTTTTTGGTTAGAGGAATGGTAACTCCCTATTATAATCTTTAGTTGTGTGGGTCAATATTTTAATGGGATTAATGATATATGGTTTAACAGATGATGGTTAATTTGGTTAGTTATTAGAGATATATGGTTTCTCAGATTTGATTGGTAGATTTTATTTTAGTATTGTAATAAAAAGTGGTTAATTTTTAAGATTTTGAGCTTTAAAGTTATTGAGGTTTGTTAAAAAGTTATTAAAAAATAAAAAATAAATAAAAATATGAGTTTTATTGTTGTAAACAAAAGTGTTTATTTTTTAGAATTATGGGTTTTTAAGTTAAGGAGGTTTGTTGGAAAGTTAAAAAGATGAAACTAACGGAACTCATCAATAAAAAATTTATAACACAGCCTCACACATCCAACATCCAGGTTTGAACTTTGGAGCTCCTAAAAAAAATCCAAAACCCAAACTATTGCAGTTTAAACTTATTTAAATTTGGTTAATGTGATTGAAACAATACTTATTATTAATATAACTTAACTTAAAAACTCTCAGCATAAAAATAAAATATATTAATATTTATTAATTAAAACAATATTATTAATACAATTTACTCAACTTATCAATAAAAAAAAATTAAATTCTAAACAAAAGTTCAAAATTAAAATTACTTTTATAATAAAAAAAAAGCTCTTTTATTTTTAATTTTTAAACTTCAATTTCTCATCGATCAATGTAATTTTAACGCATAGTAAATATGTGAGTAGACTATTTGCTACGAAATATTCGCATGGTGAAATTGCGTTGGTACATGCCAAAGTCAACCTCTGAAATGGTCGTAAGTTCCAAGATTCTTCCATGTGCCCTGAAAAGCAAGCTGTCTTCTGTTTACTCTCGGTATCATCCACTTATGTGTACACTACTAATGTTTGACATTATGCTTTATCGATCATTCAATATCCCACCCAAGTGTCTTCACAATCACAAGAACAGTTAAAACATTTCAAATGAGCCTCCAAAAATTGACGCGGAAAGTCCATGTTCTAAAGCCCTTCATTGCTAAATCGAGGAGGCTACAACTGAATTCACCTATCAGATATTAGTTGGATGTTATATGTTATAGGTGGATGTTATATGTTATAGGTCTTAAGAATTTTCTCTCCTTTCATGTGTTCTGAAAGAAAATGCATCAATTGAGACAGTTGAAAGACACACAGCGGAGCGGAGAGATAAAAGGACTTTTACACTATTTACCTGGTCTTTGTGGGAACTTTAGCATAAGAAAAAGTACCGCTTAAATAAAAATATCCAACGAGATCGATTTGTAAATATTGAATGGTACAACTTCACATTTACTCGAAACGTTTTATTGATAACATCCTTAGCCAATCGAAGGTTTGTGTAAGAAGGGGCTTTTTCAATAAAGACAGCTTCTGATAATTGGAAGTATTTATCTTAAAATACTTTTAGCACCTTTTTTCTATGCGCAGAAGTATTTCTTTTCACTAAGCGTAAGCTTTTGGAGCTTTTCTTTCTTCTTTGCACGAAAGAACTTCTTCTTCTTTGCAAGGTTGCAGCTTGCATTTACGTGAAGAATCTTCTTTGTGTTTCCTCTTTATTTTCTTTGTTTCAACAATTTTTTTCCTTGCCTTTTCTTCTCTTCGGCGGTTCATTACTTTCATCATAAATGAAATCATGCCCTAAAACTTATACATATAAAGGGCAAAGTAGGAAAAACTCAGTTAACCTTCTAATACATATTAATTAATAGGTAAGTGTCTATCTATTATTTGAAGAACTATAGCTACCAAAAGTAAATTCAAATGCTACAAAATAAGAAGATGAATTTTGACATCTATGAACAAAAGATATGTCAGAAGTAGGTGAAATCTAGAATAATTTCCAACACCCTCTCTTAAGCTAGATTTCACAAAAACTTTGACACCTAACAGTTCCTTCAAATTTTTGAAATTTTCCTCCTTCAAAGGCTTGGTGCAGATGTCTACAACCTGTTCTTTGGACCTACAAAACCAAAATTCAATTTCATTATTCTTTACTAGCTCTCTAATGAAGTGATATCATATGTCAATGTGCTTGCTTCTTCCATGAAACATCAAATCCTTGGACAATGGTGTGGCTGAGTTATTGTCACAAAAAAAAATTGTTGTTGCTTGTGGTTCATGATTCAACTCACCTAAAACTATTCTCAACCAAACCGCTTGACATGCTATAGATGTGGTAGCAATGTACTTTGCTTCAGTAGTAGACAAGGCAACAATAATTTGCTTCTTAGATTACCATAATATTAGACCTGATCCAAGATGGAATGTATAATCGAAAGTGTTCTTCCTATCATCAATATTACCAACCCAATAACTATCTGCATACTCAACAAGCTCAAGTTAATCCAATCTTGCATAAAATGTGCCATGGTCCTTGGTTCCATTAACATACCTCATAATCATTTTTCTATCCTGCAAGTGAGCATTCTTTGGTGTCTCCATGAATATACTAATTAAACTCATTACTTACATTATGTCTAGTTTTGTGGCTATCAAATACATAATACTTTCAACTGATATCTTGTAGGATGTTGGATCCACATTGTTTTTTAATTGATTCAAGGAAGGGGTTTAAAAAGGATCCCCAACCCTTTTACATAAAAGAGCAACAAGAGAGACAGTCTCTCGAAAAAAAGCAAAGAATGATCGACAAGAGGAGACATTCCCCAAAGAACCACAACCAAAAACCCACCACATGGAATTTAAAACATATATTCAAAAAAATATCACGTCTAGGAGAGACTTCAAGCATAGGAAGGTCCCCCTTAAACCAAGAAAGGAAAAACTTCATTGAGAGGATCAATCCATCAAGCCCAACAACAAAAAACAATAGACAAAATAGCAACAGGTAGATTTGAAACAACGGTGTACATAGAAAATCATGCTCAAAAAGAGAGGATCTCCCTAGCACACCCAACTCCAAATTTTTTACACAAGAGAAAAAAATTAGAAGAAAATACATCCAAAAGGTTCTTATTTGGGTTTACCTTACCTTAGTTTTTTCTTCAAAGAAGAGAGAACTCACAATTTTCATTGTCACCATCAGCATTTTCAAAACTGGAAATAGGGTCCAAGATAGGAATAGCTAGGATTTTTGATTGAACATTATCCTTGCCAAATTGGTTCTTATTCAAGGCCATCTCCTTCTCTTGGGACTTCTCCTTACTTTCCTTGCCAATTTGGGCTTTAATCTTGGCCTTATCTTTGACCTAGGGCTTCTCCTTATCATTCAAAAATTGGGCCTCTCCTTGGGTCATCTCCTTGCTAATAGAAATGAAGGCATCTTCTGGGTCTTGTCATTAACAACAACAAAAGTCACTTTAGGGGAACTTGAGTGTTTCTCCAAATCGTTGCATAGGCCTGACTCAGCTGGGGGCCAAAGAGGGGCATTGAGCACAAAGTGATGACTTTATTTCATACTTTATAGGTTGCACTCTACTACCAAAATCTAAAAGAAGCTCAATAGAATATGATAATTTTGAATTAAGTTTAGCATTTATGAATATTATTGCATAAACCATTTGATACTTGGATTTAGTCACAAGATCGAAAGTAACTAGATCTTTGATAGCCCTAACAATATCTTGGAGAACATCCTCGTGCCATAAATGAAATGGTAATCCAAGAAGCTTGAACCAATTCTTGGTGGAGAAAATGCTTTGTAACTCAAGGTTAAAGTCAAAAGACCATATTTGGAGAAAGAGGCTTCATCTTCCAAAGAACTAGGGACCACCTAAAAGGATTTTTCTTGAATCTTCAACGTTGTTTAGCTTGACGAAGAAAAATTCTCTACAGATGGCTACAAGTTCCATATGTCGACAAGGCTTCCATTTAGAAAAATTCCACTTTCTGATAGAATCTATTTTGGGACAAGAACCCATAAATTTATTTATGAGAGAAAAGGATTCCTAAGGAACGTCCAAGGAATTAATATCAGAAAAAACTTTCAGTTTACCTTGGTTAGGAAGCAATTCAAAAGAGACACCGCCTAAATGGAATGAAGAGGATTGAACTTTGTTGATGAAAATAGGTGAAGGAGAGGGTCATAATAATCCACCCTAATACCCTTATGAGGTAACAACTATACGACAATAAGTTTGATAACAAACCCAGAGCCATCCAACCCTAGCAATTGAGAACCATTGTCACTAGATCAAGGGGTTTCATTGGCACAAACCTCATACAAGATCCCACATGGACTAGATGTATCAATCATAACCTCAAGGGCCTCAATACTTAGAGAGATTTGAGAAGCAGACTTAAGGGCCATGAAACTAGAGGAATTTGGGATTGTTATCATCCTAGAGATCCCATTATCAGGGGAGGAAGAGGCGTCCTTAAAGAAGTCAATAAGGGAGGAATGGCTTCCCCCTTCTGCAGCAAACTAAAAAATTTTATCCTTCCACTCCTTCCAACACTCTATGAGGATAGTCTTCGACCTAGTTGAAGCACCTCTCCCACTTGATAATCTCAATATCCATCTCCCATGTGAACCTCCATGCCCTCTTCCTCTACCAACTAAGAGCATTTTGAAAAAAAATTAGATCCACATTGTTGTTGCAATTATTTTTACTTAGTTTTAGACCTATTGCCATTGGTGTGATGGTTGGTTTACTATTCTACATATTAAAACTCCTCAAGACATCTTTGGCATGCATACCTTGTGAAATGAAGATACCATCTGTTGATTGGGTAACTTCAATTCCAAAAAAAAATAATTAAGTCTAAGTCTATCATTTCAAACTCCCTCTTCATAGCATATTTATACTAATCAAACAACATATTGTTTTTTCTAGTATAAATCAAATAATCTACATACAAGTAAAATACTATCATCTCTCCTTTTTCATTAGTCTTAATGTAAAGAAGGTGATTATAAGGGCACTTGATGAAGCCATTATCTTAAAAGTATGAGTCTATTTGACTATATAAGGTCCTGGGTGATTATTTTATCCCATACAAGGATTTATTCAACTTGTTTACCTTACCTTCCTACCCTTCCATCTCATACTCAGGTGGATGTTCTACATAAACCTCTTCTTCCAACACTCCATTTAGAATGTCGAAAATATTTCAACAATCTATAAAAGGCATAGGATTGCAGTATGGATTAAGGAGGTTGTTTTTATATTAAAAGCATGGTGATTCATTATTATAATATTTAGGTGTGGGTTAATATTTTAATGGGATCAAATTAAAATTAAATTTAATATTTTTCATACATCACGGGGGAGCTAGGGCATCATTTGGCTAGCCGAAGATATTCCTAGTTACTGTGGATTTGAAGACAAGATTGTTGCTCCAGGAGGGCCCAATGGGGACACCTCTGGATCCTCTTCTATAGAGACATAGTTCTTTTACATATTTTTTAAAGGATAAATCTCCATCAAAGACTGAAGCAGCACAAAAACCTACATTAAAAATGCTCCTTACGGCTGCTGCAAATAGATAAACATCTCAACAAGTTAATAGATGCTTGCCATAATAAGAATCAATGCCAAATATTGTCATTGAGCAAAGGATGGTTGAAGAAATAGTTTTATATAGAGCCAATCATGATTTGATCTATAAATTCATGGGTATTCGCCCTACCCTAAATTTTTTGCATTCCTGGGTTCGACAAAAATAGGAGCCTCTTGGTGAGTATTCTTTGTGGTTTATTAGCAATTGATATTGTATTGTTATTTTTTCTTTACTTTTTGATATAAATAGGGCTTTCAAATCAGAAAAGAGGAATCATGGTCCGATAGGATTATTTGTTCAACCCTGGAGAGTGGGATTTGATCCTCGAGTTGAACCCACTACTGTCTTGATTTGGATCTATTTGTATGCACTTCCAATGGAGTATTGGAGTGATTAGGTATTGGAAATTATCGATAATTTTCTTAGAAGACATTTGAGTGTTTCCAAAGACACAATGGAAGGAAACACATCTTTTTATGCAATATTACGTGTGGAAATGGATCTTAGCCAACCTCTATCGGCAGAGGTGGAACTCAAACTTGTAGGACTATCTTGGATTCAACAACTGGATTATGAGGCATTGCCCTTCAAATGCAGAGTTTACCACAAATATAGGCATTTGGCCCGATCTTGCCCAAATAATATGAACATAAAAATGGAGGCTCCTCTAGGAATGTCAAATATTCCTAAGGAGGGTAAGTCAACAATAAATAAAGAAACAACCAATATTTCTCAAGGTAAATAAGCACAAGGAGATGGTTTTGAATAGCCCAAAAGAATGAGAAGGCAAAAGAAAAAATATGGTAAATAGAAAACCCAACTCAAGCACTCCAATAGGTATGAGGTCTTTAAGACACTAATGGATCAAGAAGAAGAACAATTCATGGAAGGAGTGGATGGGAATAATTAAAATAATAATAGCCATGTTCAAGATCCTCTTTCATCTCTCCCCATCATAAAGCAGGTAATTGGATACAGTGAGTTATCATAGTTAGAGAGTGCAGGGGCATTGATAGTGCATAACCAAGATAAATCGATAAGTAAGGATTTCATCATGGGCATAGTAGAAAAGAATAGAGAAAGCTAAAATATAGGGATAAATCAGGTGGAAAAGAGATAAAAAAATAGCAGCTCTCAAGGAGTGGGTAGAAAATCAAATAAGGAATTGATAGCAGTTCAAGGAGACAAATTGATCACTAGAGGATCGGTGAGACCAATAGATTTTTACTGCTCTCAAGGTAACCAATGATTATACAATCATAGAATGTTAGGGATTTAAAATATAGAACCCATCAATTTGTTGTTCGAAGACTCTTAGAAAATGTAAAATAATTTTTTGTTTATCCAAGAGACAAAAATGTCATTGGATCTTATGTGTAAAATAGTAAACGGACTTTGGACGAGTGTTGGTCATATGGAAGTGGCTTCCCAAGGGGTCTCAAGGGGGATAGTTACTTTTTGGAACTCTCTTGAATGGATTGCAATAGAACATATATCTTGGAGGGGTGTTCTCACATCACATTTTAGGAACAATGTCACAGCTAAATATGTTTTAATCATAAATTTTTATGGGGCTCAAAACCTAGATGTTCAGATGCATCAATGGAAATTTGTGCATAACATGAGAGTCTCAAGGAAAGAGTTAGACTAGATTATTGTTGGGGATTGTAAAGCTAAATTATCCTCTAGAGATTAGGATGGGTGAACCCCAATTTTGGACCCAAGAGATTAACTTATGATTGCCCAAGTCCAGGCATTACACTTGGTGGATATTAAATGCCCTAGAACCAACTATAATTGGACTAATAAGAGGAGGGAACCAAATAGCAAGAAGGTGAAGTTGTTGAGCAAGGTGCAGCGACAATATTGTCATTATTGTCAACATAGTCAGATAGATCGATTGATGCAGTGGACAGGAGTTCAGAGGTTATTCAGAGTATGTACAGTGATGTTAAATGCTTATGAGGATGTTAGTCAAAAAGTGACTAACTACAAAAAAATAGTTGATGCACCTTTTTGCATATTTTCCAAGAAGACCGAAGTGGCCCATATGCTAAAGATCAAAGGAAAAGCAAAATACAGCAAGAAAGAAAAAGTGTCGCGATATCGCGACATGTTGAGCAAGAAAGAAAAAGTGTCGCGATATCACGACATGTTGAGCAAGAAGGAAAAAGTGTCGCGATATCGCGACATGTTGAGCAAGAAGGAAAAAGTGTCGCGATATCGCGACATGTTGAGCAAGAAGGAAAAAGTGTCGCGATTTCGTGACATGTAGAGCAAGAAGGAAAAAGTGTCGCGATATCGCGACATGTCGCATTTTCGTGACCAAAAGAGAAGAGAAAGAGCAAGAAGAAAAAAGTGTCACGATATCGCGACATGTCGCATTTTTGCGACCCAAAGAGAAGAGAAAGAGTAAGAAGGAAAAAGTGTCGCGATATCGCGACATGTCGCATTTTCACGACCAAAAGAGAAGAGAAAGAGTAAGAAGGAAAAATTGTCGCGATATCGCGACATGTCCCATTTTCACGACCAAAAGAGAAGAGAAAGAGTAAGAAGGTGAAAGTGTCGCGATATCACGACATGTTGTATTTTCACGGGCAAAATCCAAGAAAAGGAGTAAGGAGGCGAAAGTGTCGCGATATCGCGACATGTTGTATTTTCGTGGGCAAAAGCCAAGAAAAGGAGCAAGGAGGCGAAAGTGTCACGATATCATGACATGTTGCATTTTCATGGCCAAAAGCAACAAAAGAGGACAAAGAGGCAGAAATGTCACGATTTCGTGACATGTCGCATTTTTGCGATGCAAGAAGAAGAACCCAACTAAAATAAGAAATGTGACAGTGAACTGAAGTCACTACGGCAGTTACAGGGGCCGTTATAGAGTGAAATCATGCAGCTAAAATAAGAAGTGTGACAGTGAACTGAAGTCACTATGACAGTTATAGGGGCCGTTACAGAGTGAAATCATGCAGCTAAAATAAGAAGTGTGACAGTGAACGAAAGTCACTACGACAGTTACAGGGGCCGTTACAGAGTGAAATCAGGCAGCTAAAATTAGAAGTGTGACAGTTAACGAAAGTCAGTACTGCAGTTATAGGGGCCGTTACGGAGTGAAATTATCGAGCGGTGGTTATACTGAACGTCATCAGACGAAGACCAACAGTTGGAAAGAGAAACGTTTCGAAGCCCAAACAAAGAGCCGTTACTATTAATAAGTTGCATGTGAGAATATGGAAGTTACAAAAGAAGGAGTTACTATTAATAAGTTGCATGTGAGAATATGGAAGTTACAAAAGGAGTTACTATTAATAAGTTGCATGTGAGAATATGGAAGGAGTTACAAAGAGAAAATATTGTTATAAAAGGAGTGTTGCATGGAGAATTTATGTTGAGCTTGAAGCGGGGCTATAAGTGCGTGTGTTTTGTGAATTGTGAGAGAGGTTGGGTAAGCAATAGACCAGTCAGGGTCTTGTAAAAGTGAAGGCATTTTTATGTCAATATTCTAGTTTCAAAATTGAAGTCCAAGTTGGTGCTTGGCATCAGGGGTTGGTGCTCCTTCCAGTTGGTTTTGGTAAATCAGGGGTTGGTGCTCCTTCCATTTGGTGCTGGTAAATCAGGGGTTGGTGCTCCTTTTTGTTGGTGTAGTTAAATCAGGGTTGGTGCTCCTTCCAGTTGGTTTGGTGGTGGTGGTGTTGTGTTTGTTTTTTTGGTGCATAATTAGGGGTTGGTGCTCCTTTCTGTTGGTGCGAGATAAATCAGGGGTTGGTGCTCCTTCCAGTGGGTTTTGGTAAATTGATTGTAAATTTGGTGCTTTACAAAGGCTGGATTTGGATGGGAGTCCAAGTAGTCATTTTTGAGGAGTAGCCAAATTGGTGAACCTCGGTACATCTTGTGTTGTGTGATGTTCTCTTGTTATACTTGCTTTATTTGGTTTTAAGTTTTCATTGTTTCGGCTTTAAGAGTTGTAGATTTAAGTTTAAAGAGCTACACTGATTCACCCCCCCCTCTCAGTGTCATTATGAGACTAACAATTGGTATCAGAGCCAAGTTCCTGAACAAGCTTAACCGGCTAGGGTGATCTTGGAAGTGACACAATGGCAGGTGGTGAAGGCTTCTCATCAAACAAAGCACCATTGTTTGACGGAACTAATTACGCATTTTGGAGACTCGGGATGCAGACATATCTTTGTGCTTTGGGATACGACATTTGGGATTCAGTAGATAGTGGATACACAATACCCACCACTTCTCCAACCGATGTTGTCGGTAAGAAACTATTTGAGAATGACTCAAAAGCAAAGAATGCTATCATGTGCGGTTTAGTGGATAGTGAACTGGTAAAGATTATGAGTTGTAAAATGGCAAAAGAAATATGGGACAAATTGAGGAGCATTCATGAAGGAGACGATAAGATCAAGGAGGCCAAGTTACAAACACATCGAGCTCAGTTCGAAGTATTAAATATGAATGACGATGAGAACATAGAGGCATATATGTTGAGAGTTAATGAAGTCATTAATGCGATTAGAGGACTCGACAAGGAAATCAAAGACTCTGTCATCGTGAAAAAGGTATTAAGATCTCTTCCCCAAAGATTTGATTCTAAAGTTTTAGCTATAGAAGAAGCTAAAGATCTAAATTCTTTTAGTATGGATGAGATGCATGGTTCTTTGACTGCATATGAGATGAGAATAGGAAAATCTAAACCCACAGAGAGAGAAGTTGCTTTTAAAGCCCATAAAAATATGAAAGCAAAACAAGAATCCGAGGAAGAAGAGACATAAAATGAAATGGAAGCAAACTTTGTTCAAAAACTAAAAATGGGAAAAGGAAAATACAGAGGAAAGTTACCATTTAAATGTTTCAACTGTGGAGGCGTTGGGCATGTTGTAGCTAAATGTCCACTTAATGAGAAGAACAAAAGTGATGAAGGATCGCACCAAGAAAGAAGTGACTGGAAGAAAAAAACAAATTTTAGAAAAGGCAACTTCAAAAGTTTCATCTCCAAGAATGTCAGTTCATCAGAAGACAGCTCCGGTGAGGATTTTGAAAAGGAAACAGGTGAAGCTCTTTTCATGGCACTCAAAGAAGAAAAAATAGAAAAAGAACAGGAATGTGATGAAGAAGAAATTGATGCAGAAGTAAATTTGGAAGAGGAACTAATTGCAGCTCTGGATGAATTGAAGATAGAAAGAAAAAAAAATAAGAAATTTTCAAGAAAGCTTGAGGATGCAAATGAAATCATAACCAGTTTGAAAGTACAGATAGACGAATCCAAGAAAATATCTGAAGATCTTGAAGTGCAAATAACCATGAAAATAGATTATTGCAGCAAGCTAGAAGAAGAGATTGTTGGTTTAAGGATGCAGATAGAAGAGATGAATCATAAAATTAGTTGTTATCACAAACGTGAAGAAAGTTCTATGAAGCTGGATAAGATCATAAATAACCAAAAGACTATAGGCAACAAATTTGGTTTGGGTTTTGACGAAGGAGAATCATCAAATGGATCAAAGGCCATAAATGAAGAATCCATAAAGAATGAAGATAAGAAACAGGTTGATCAAGAAAAAATGACTCATGCAAAAGAAAGCAATAATGCAAGGCACGAAAGGAGAATTGACAATGATGGAGTCACACATCAAAGAAGAAGAAGATTTATGGCTCCTACGACAACATGGCAAAGACCATCACCCAGGTTCAATCATCTCTTTTATGGTTACTGTTTTAAATGCAATGGTTATGGACATAAGATTTCAGATTGCAAGTATAATGTAGGACCAAGGAATTTTACCAGTAGAAATGTTTTTTCACCTTTGATGGATTATGCAGTAGAATGTTATAACTCGTCATAATTTTGGGCACATTGCAAGAAATTGTCGAAGTACATTTGCATCAAATCAATTTCAGGGAAGAAAATTTCAACCAAATGGAATGAGACAAAATAGAAAATTTCTCGAAAAACATGCACAAGCTACTGAAAAAGAAAAGTCAAAACAAGTGACCAAAACTGTAATCAAACCAGAGTGGAAAGAAAAAGAGCGATCTAAGGAAGAAAAGGAATCCTTGATCGTACAAACAACATTTAAAGCATAGAATAAATCTGCACCATGGATACTTGATAGTGGATGCTCCAGTCATATGACAGGTGACAAACAAAAATTTGAGAAGTTACAGCAATATGAAGGTGGTTCAGTAAAATTTGGAAATAATGATGGAGCTAAGATAGTTGGCAAAGGTTTAGTTAAGATCAGTGACAAAAAAATCAAGTCAAAAGAAGTCTTGTTTGTGGTTGGTCTGAAGCATAACTTGTTGAGCGTAAGTCAGATTTGTGATAGAGGTCATGAAGTGATTTTTAAGAAGCAGGGTTGTGAAGTCGAGAAAAGCAAACAGTGGAAAGTTGATAGCAACTGGATCGAGGACATCTGGAAACCTGTACACTCTCTCAGAGACTTAAGAAGGAGCTTGCTTGATTGGACAGGAAGAAGAAAATTGGTTGTGGCACAAGAGGCCCGGTCATATCAGTTTTGACAATCTAGTAAAAATCAGCTCAAAAAGGCCAGTGAGAGATATTCCCAAGAATTGACTAGCTATCGGGACCACATTCTCAGGGGGAGCATTTGTGTATTTGTTTATCTTTTTGCTCATGTTTGTGATTTTTGCTAAGTGTAATAATTTTTTCTTGAGAATGTTGTGCATGGACTCAGGGGGAGTTTGCAGCAGCCCTTTGGTATTATTGTCAAAGGGGGAGAAGAGTTACAGAAAATTGCACGTGTGTTGCCAACAATTCCAAAGGGGGAGATTGTTGAGCAAGGTGCAACGACAGTATTGTCATTGTTGTCAACACAGTCAGATAGATTGGTTGATGCAGTGGACAGGAGTTCAGAGGTTATTCAGAGTATGTACAGTGATGTTAAATGCTTATGAGGATGTTAGTAAAAAAGTGACTAACTACAGAAAAATAGCTGATGCACATTTTTGCATATTTTCCAAGAAGACCGAAGTGGCCCATATGCTAAAGATCAAAGGAAAAGCAAAATACAGCAAGAAAGAAAAAGTGTCGCGATATCGCGACATGTTGAGCAAGAAAGAAAAAGTGTCACGATATCGCGACATGTTGAGCAAGAAAGAAAAAGTGTCGCGATATCGCGACATGTTGAGCAAGAAGGAAAAAGTGTCGCGATTTCGCGACATGTAGAGCAAGAAGGAAAAAGTGTCGCGATATCGCGACATGTCGCATTTTCACGACCAAAAGATAAGAGAAAGAGCAAGAAGGAAAAAGTGTCGCGATATCGCGACATGTCGCATTTTTGCGACCCAAAGAGAAGAGAAAGAGTAAGAAAGAAAAAGTGTCGCGATATCGCGACATGTCGCATTTTCGCGACCAAAGAGAAGAGAAAGAGTAAGAAGGAAAAAGTGTCGCGATATCGCGACATGTCGCATTTTCGCGACCAAAAGAGAAGAGAAAGAGTAAGAAGGCGAAAGTGTCGCGATATCGCGACATGTATTTTCACGAGCAAAAGCCAAGAAAAAGAGTAAGAAGGCGAAAGTGTCACGATATCGCGACATGTTGTATTTTCACGAGAAAAAGCCAAGAAAAGGAGCAAGGAAGCAAAAGTGTCACGATATCGCAACATGTTGCATTTTCATGGCCAAAAGCAACAAAAGAGGACAAAGAGGCAGAAGTGTCACGATTTCGTGACATGTCGCATTTTCGCGATGCAAGAAGAAGAACCCAGCTAAAATAAGAAATGTGACAGTGAACGGAAGTCACTACGGCAGTTACAGGGTCGTTACAGAGTGAAATCATGCAGCTAAAATAAGAAGTGTGACAGTGAACGGAAGTCACTACGGCAGTTATAGGGGCCGTTACAAAGTGAAATCATGCAGCTAAAATAAGAAGTGTGACAGTGAACGAAAGTCAATACGACAGTTACAAGGGTCGTTACAAAGTGAAATCATGCAGCTAAAATTAGAAGTGTGACAGTGAATGGAAGTCAGTACTACGATTACAGGGGCCGTTACGGAGTGAAATCATCGAGCGATGGTTATACTGAACGTCATCAAACGAAGACCAAGAGTTGGAAAGAGAAACGTTTCGAAGCCCAAACAAAGAGCCATTACTATTAATAAGTTGCATGTGAGAATATGGAAGTTACAAAAGGAGTTACTATTAATAAGTTGCATGTGAGAATATGGAAGTTACAAAAGGAGTTACTATTAATAAGTTGCATGTGAGAATATGGAAGGAAAAGGAGTTACAAAGAGAAAATATTGTTATAAAAGGAGTGTTGCATGGAGAATTTATGTTGAGATTGAAGCGGGGCTATAAGTGTGTGTGTTTTGTGAATTGTGAGAGAGGTTGGGTAAGCAATAGACCAGTCAGGGTCTTGTAAAAGTGAAGGCATTTTTATGTCAATATTCTAGCTTCAAAATTGAAGTCCAAGTTGGTGCTTGGCATCAAGGGTTGGTGCTCCTTCCAGTTGGTGCTGGTAAATCAGGGGTTGGTGCTCCTTCCAGTTGGTGCTAGTAAATCATGGGTTGGTTCTCCTTTCTGTTGTTGCAGATAAATCAGGGTTTGGTGCTCCTTCCAGTTGGTGTTGGTAAATCAAGGGTTAGTGCTCCTTCTAGTTGGTGCTGTAACCGTGTGGTGGTGTTCCCTTTCTATTGGTGCAAATAAATCAGGGGTTGGTGCTCCTTTCTATTGTTGCAGATAAATCATGGGTTGGTGCTCCTTCCAGTTGATGCTGGTAAATCAGGGGTTGGTGCTCCTTTCTTTTGGTGTAGATAAATCAGGGGTTGGTGCTCCTTTCTGTTGTTGCAGATAAATCAGGGGTTGGTGCTCCTTCCAGTGGGTGCTGGTAAATTGATTGTAAAGTTGGTGCTTTCCAAAGGCTGGATTTGGATGGGAGTCCAAGCAGTCATTTTTGAGGAGTAGCCAAATTGGTGAACCTCGGTACATCTTGTGTTGTGTGATGTTCTCTTGTTATACTTGCTTTATTTGGTTTTAAGTTTTCATTATTTCGGCTTTAAGAGTTGTAGATTTAAGTTTAAAGAGCTACACTGATTCACCCCCCCTCTCAATGTCATTGTGAGACTAACAGAAGTTAGACCATTTTTTGGTTTCAGAGGAGGTATGTGTAAAATGGAATATAAAATTTCAGATTTTGGAGGGTCTAGTTTTACATCACTTTCCCATTTTTTTGGAAGGAGAGATCAAGAAAGTGCAGCATCACAAACCATTTAAATTTTAAAACTTTTGGTTACAAAAAGAGGAACTTCGAAAGAAAATTCCACAGTGGTTGGAAGAATGTCATCCAACATATGGGACAACAATGTTTAGATTCCACAAATAGCTTCATTATGTCAAAGATCAATTGAGACAATGGAGGCGAGCTAACAAGACAGACTTCCAGGTCCAAATAGCTCCATTGGTGGCTAGATGGGATGAGGTTCAAAAACACTTTAGGGAAGGAACAATTACAGAGTAGCTCAAAGAAGAGGATGATGCATTGCATAAAGTGGTTGAGGACATTGACAACCAAGAGGAGACCTACTGGAAACAGAGAGCAAGAACCACTTGGTTATTAGAAGATGATAAAAATACCAATTTTTTCCATCATATTGCTTGTGTTAGGAGATAGATGAAAAACATGGAAGTTCTTCAATATGAGAATGAACAATCCTTTGATACAATTCCAGGTATGCATTTCCATTCAATGGATTATTTTTCTAAAGTAAAGTATGGTGCAAGATGAAGAGACTCAAAAATAAGTTCTTGCCATCATACCCTCTATTATCTCTAAAGAAGAAAATAAGGCCCTTCTTAAACCCATTGATAGAGAGAAGCTGAAGAATGTAGTCTTTGGAATGAGCATCGCAAAAACACCAAGTCCAGATGGCTTTCCAATTGAGTATTTTTAGGCCTTATAGGACAACTTTGAGGAGGATGTAATGCCTATTATAGAGGAGTCCAAAGGTAGTAAAATAATGCTTAAGCATTAAATCATACTTTCATTGCCTTAATTCCAAAAGGGGAGGAGAGGGTACATATTTCAGATTATAGGCCTATTTCCTTATGCAATGTCATATATAAAATAATCACAAAGGTAAAGGTTGAGCAAAAACCTCTTTTACATAGCATTATCTTCTCAGAGCAAGGGGTTTTTGTAGAGGGTAGACAAATCTTGGATGGTGTGGTTCTAGCTCAGGAGGCAATTCATTCAATGTAAACATTTGGTAATAGAGGAATTTTCATAAAATTAGATATGTCAAAGGCTTATGATAGGGTGGAGTGGAGCTTCTTGTCAAATATGATGGCAGCCTTTGGTTTCTCTCATGATTGGATAGAATGGGTCATGAGTTGTGTTTCTACTCTAACATACTCAGTGTTAATCAAGGGTCTTCCCTTACAGTCGTTTGGAGCTACTTGAGGCCTTCGTCAAGGAGATCCTTGCTCCCCCTATATTTTTATCATATTGGCTGAAGGATTGGGTAGACTCATCTTTAGGAGAAGACAACAAGGTTTTCTAAAAGGTATCAATGTGGGTGAGGAAGTTTTGACTCACCTACAATTTGTGGATGACATAGGATTGGTGGGAGTGGCCAGCTTTAGGGAAGCAATAATGATTAGAGATACACTTAATGTCTACATTAGGGCTACAAACCAAGTCATCAATGATAAAAAATCCAAATTGGTCTTTTTCAATCTTGATAAAAGGCTTCAAGACAGAATTTTAGAGATCTTGGGATTCACAAGGACTTCTCTCCCAGTGGTATACTTGGGGGTCCCTTTGCATTTTAAAAAACTAAAAATAGATATCTGGAGGAATATTTTAGACTGTATCAAGGAAATAATTAATCATTGGTCTCACAAATGGTTAAGCTATGGGGGTAGATTAACTTTTTTTAAAGTCAATCATTCAGGCCATGACAATTTATAAATTTTCTATCCTTATTGCCCTACATACCATATGGAAAGAGTTGGACAAGATGGCTAGAAAATTTTTATGGTAAGGAGTAAATAGAGAGAGGAAATGGGCCTTAGTAGGTTTGGATAAATTAATCCAACCCAAGGTAAAAGGAGGTTTGGGACTGAGAAGACCAAAGTTAAATAATAAAGCTTTGGCTAGAAAGCTTTACTAGAGGTGGATTTCCCAACCAAATTATTTATTCAATTGAATCTTAACTAGTAAATATTTGGTACAGTTAAACCCAAACGAGGTGGGTCATTTCTCTTTGGATGGTAATGGATCCTTAGTGTGGAAGGATCTCAATTTAAGATCTCAAGTAGTAAAATATGGATTATTTGGAAAGTGGGAAGAGGGGAGAAGACACGATTTTGGACAGATTCATGGGATCAATACCCATCTATCATTGTGGAATTTCCTGAACTGCAACCAATAAAAACAACCATGAAAACCAAGGGTTGGATCCAAATTAAGAGTTTTTTCAATACTAGTTAACTGGGGGATTAAATTTTAAGCAGATTAAAAAGTTGGATGAGTGACCAATTTCAATCCCTTCGGATTTGACACCCATCATGACTAAAATCTTGGTAAAAATATTTCTCACAGGTAGAGATGAGGAGGATGAATTAGCTTGGGCTATGGGAGCCTTGGTGTCTACACAGTGAAGTATGGATATGATAAGATCCTTCTAGAGCCTCCTCCTCATACATATTAGGTTGAGGATTGGAAAATATTTGGCAGTCCAAGGGTTGGCTGAAAGTAAACTTTTTTGCCTAGCAGATCATACATAATGGAATTCTTACTTTTGATAATCTCAAATGTAGGGGAATCATTGGTCCATCTCAATGTGTTTTATACTACAAGAGTGAGGAAAGAGCTGATCACTTGATGTTTGAGTGTCCATTCACACGCCAGATCTGGGAGAGATGGTTTCTCTATTATAAAATTCAAGCTAATGGTGATTTGAATCGGATTATATTTGGGAAAGATGGAAGATGGGTATATTTAAATCTAAAGATCTTCATATTGGTTGGGAGCTTGGATTAAACTTCATTTGGTGGCACGTGTGGTTGGAGAGAAATGCTAGATTTTTTAGATAATTTGTTTCTGCTTTAGATCGAGTTTGGTAGGTCATTTGGAGCAAAGTCACAAAAACTATGGTAGTCTATGCTAAAGAGGAAACTAAGGTTTTTATTGGGGAAAGGAAGAAGGAAAATGAATTGCAAGAGAGGAAGGACATAGCTAGTTGGAAACCACCCCTAGAATATTGGATTAAAATTAATACTGATGGATCTACAAAAAATAATCCGAGTAGAGCTGGAATTGGAGTGGTTTGCCAAAATCATGTTGGAAAAGTGCTCTATTGGGAACTGCAAGGCTTGGAAATAGCCACAAACAATGAAGAAAAAATCTTAGCTATCAAATTTGCTTCTATTTGGGCAGTAAAACAATGTTACAGGAGGATAATCCTAGAATCAGGTTCTCAAATAATGGTTGGAGCTCTAGATTGCATGAGGAACTTTGCTTTGAAAACATGGAGGTTGAGGATTCTTGTCACTCAAATTAAGGAATTATAGAGGGAATTAGATGATGTGATTCCAGTTTATGTGAGTAGATATTTAAATAAAGTGGCAAAATTCTTAGCTAAGATGGGCACTCAGAAGGAGGTAGGGGTTCAATGGCACAGTGACATGGCTATTGAGGATGAGATGATTAGGCAGATTGGTGATCAAATCCAATGTTTAGCTAATTTGGATAACCATTCCTGAAATATTGTTTAGGAGATTTGTGCTTCAATGTAGATCTTCTTTTATAGTTGTAAACAGGTGAACAGTCATTGTAGAAATATGGTTTAAGAGATTTGGCTCCAATGCAAATCTTCTTTTACTTTTATAAACATGTGTTCTCTTTGGCTAAGGCTCGGAAAACTCTCATCCCAACTTGTAAATGATCTTTGTTTTAATTCAAGTTTTTTCAAATTATTTTTAAAAAATATTTTAATGGGATTAATGATATATGATTTAATAGATTTGGTTTAAATGCAAATGTTGGTTAATTTGGATAGTTATTAGAGATATATGGTTTGGCAAATTTGACTTGAATGTAGATTTAATGTTAGTATTGTAACAAAAAATGGTTAATTCTTAAGATCTTGAGCTTTCAAGTTATTGAAGTTTGTTAAAAATTTATTGAAAAATAAAAAATAAATAAAAAATATGAATTTTAATGTTGTAAACAAAAGTGTTTAGTTCTTATAATTATAGGTTTTTAAGTTAATAAGGTTTGTTGAAAAGTTAAAAAGAGGATACTAGGTGAACTCATCAATAAAGAATTTATAACACAGTCACACACACGTCCAACATCTAGGTTTGAACTTTGGACCTTCTATAAAAGATCCAAAGCCCAAACTATTGCAGTTTGAACTTGGATTTGGTTAATGTGATTGAAACAATACGTAAATAATTTGATTGAAAAAATATTATTAACCTAATTTAAATAACTTAAAAACTCTCAACATAAAAAATAATGTATATTAATATTTATTAATTAAAATAATATTATTAACAATTTAAGTAAACTTACAAATAAAAAATTAAACTCTGAACTATTTGCCCATGTGGGGGAGTTGTGGGGGAGTTGGAGAGGAGTGGGTAGTTGAAACTCTCATGTTGGAGAGGCCCCAGGTTCAAATCTCTCCATCTCACATGTTTGCGGATATGCTATGTAATAGTTTACTAGGGACCCTACTGGTGGTGTGTTTATCCAGGGTCAAATCTCTCCATCTCACATGTTTGCAGATATGCTATGTAATAGTTTACTAGGGACCCTACTGGTGGTGTGTTTATCCACCCGCTTGATGTAATAATGAGCTTAATAAAATTTCAACCAACATTTAAAAAATAAATTCAAAATTAAAATTACTTTTAAAATTAAAAAAAACTACTTTATTTTTAATTTTTACTTTTTAATTTCTTATCGATCAATGTAATTTTAACGCATAGAAAAATTAAAATTACTTTTAAAATTAAAAAAAAAAAAAAAAACTACTTTATTTTTAATTTTTAATTTTTACTTTTTAATTTCTTATCGATCAATGTAATTTTAACACACAGAAAATATCTGAGTTATATTTCCTATGAAATATTCACATGGTGAAATTGCGTTGGTACACGCCAAATTCAACCTCTGAAATGGTCGTAATTCCAAGATTCTTCCATGTGCGCTGAAAAGGAAGCTGTCTTTTGGTTACTCTCAGTATCATCCACTTACATGTACACTACTAATGTTTAACATTATGCTTTATCGACCATTCAATATCCACCCAAGTGTCTTCACAATCACAAGAACAGTTAAACATTTCAAATGAACCTCCAAAAAATGACGCGAAAAGTCATGTTCTAAAGCCCTGCACTGCCAAATCTAGGAGGCTACAACTGAATTCACCTATCAGATATTAGTTGGATGTTATATGTTATATGTCTTAAGAATTTTCTCTACTTTCATGTGTTATGAAAGCAAATGCATCATCCGAGACAGTTGAAATACACGGAGCGGAGGGATAAAGGGACTTTTACAAAGGGACTTTTACAATATTTACCTGTGTTAGGAATTCACTATGTACAGACAATATACAGTTTATAGAAGAAAAATAAATTATAACAGCGGCAATGAAATACAATTTAAATTTTAGTTAAGCAGTGCAAAAAATAAAACAATTACACAAGTGAGATACAAGATTTACGTGGTTCGGGTAGTGTACCCTACTCCACGAAGAAACTATCAGTCCTTGTATTATTAACATCAATACAATATCTGAAGGGAGTAATCTTGCAACACAAACAACTGCAAATTCCTTTTCAAAACACCAACATCTCCATACAATTACTTTAACAGTAATTTAACATGCAAACTCCCTTGCATCAAGCTCTACATCAAGCTTCCTTGTCACGCTACAAGAGATACATAATCCTATATATTTCCCATTAACAATATACTCAAATATATAAAATTTGTACAATAGTTTTTCTTTTAAATATTTAATGGTAATTAAATATTTAATGCTAATTAAATATTTAATGTTGCCTCTTGGAACCTCGTTCATGTTCCTATTTTTTTAAATAAAGGGGTAAAAATTTATTGATAAAAAGTCTGGATTACAGAGTACAACTGAGCTTCCAACCAGGACTCAAATAAATAGCCAAACAGGCTAAAACCACTAGACTAGAATGACACCCAAAAAAGACAACAAGAATAAACCACATTAAGTCTGTACATCCTTGTGGATCAACTCCCACAGGCGTTGAGAGTCCCCAGATGGGAGACTCTCCCAATTATCGATACTCCAAGGATCCAGCAGCTCAGAAGCCCTTTTGGCCAGGTAATCAGCAACCACATTCCATTCCCTTGGAATGTGCACAAAGGATATAAATTCGAACTCTTCACTCATTATGAGAATTTGAATGGCTACAGAGGCCAACTGCCAATTAACTTCCTCCACCCTTTTACTTTTTAAAATATTAACCACAATTTGAGAGTCAGACTCATAGATAATCCTATGCCAACCAAGAGAAAACCCCCTCCGCAAGGCCTCAAGAATTGCAAGAGCTTCCATAAAATTGTTGGAGTGAACACCTTTATAAATGGAAAAGAAAAAATTGACACCACCGGTAGAATCTCTCCCAACACCGCCAATGCCAGCATGTCCAGGATTACCCCTGGATGATCCATCGGTATTAATTTTTAAAACTCCTCTAGGGGGTGGCCTCCACCTACCATCTCTCCTAACCTTCTTCTTGAGCTGAGGAACCCTACTAGGGCTAGAAGAGTTCACACCATCCCCAAAGAGACCAAGGGCTTGTTGTACCTTCTCCTCCCTAGAATCCAAAAGAGGGTCCACATCACATTTGCTATGGATGGTTTCCTGAACCATATACAGGATCCTTTGCCAGATCTGTTGAACAGCCAAATAACTGCCCTGAAATATGCGTCGGTTTCGTTCGAGCCAAATTTTCCAGATGATGCAAGAAGGGCCCAAATTCCAAGCCACCCGAAGGAAGGGGGCCTTGGCCGGAGGTCTGCCTAGACTACTCCAAAACTCCACCAGGGACAGCACATGAAAACATGGATGGTTCCAGGCGCTCCACCAATGGTGCCAAATGTCTCTAGCAAAGGAGCATTGGAAAAATAAATGAGAAGAGTCATCCTCATTCTTACTACAAAGGACACAAAAAGAGGGACCCTAAAATCCCCTCTTCCTCACATTATCCCAAGTGAGGCATTTATTACGAGCTACCAACTAGAGAAAGAAGTTACATTTTGGCTAGGAAAATTTGTTCCACACCTTTTTCCACCAAGTGACAGGAAGACTCCCATACTTTTGCTTATCAAGAACCTGATAACCATAGGCTACCGAGTAGGTTCCCTTAGGATCAGGGTTCCAAGCTAGAATATCTTTACCCCTCAATGAAGAACAAGGCCTCCCCATAAGAATAAGAGCAAGCACCTCTCTGTCCTTGGCCAGTCCCCCCTAGGGCCATTCTTGCGGATCTTTCCACCTGTACATCTCCATATTTCCAAAATACTAGATTTTTTTAAAGTCCTCCACATGAGACCAGCCTGCTTCCAAGAAAAAAATGCTTAGGGAATGTAACCTAGGATATTGATTCAATATAGGAGGGTGGCCATCCCAAGAATCCTCCCAAAAAAGAGCATTTGATCCCTGATTGCAAATCCAGAACAAACCCTGCTTGATTAAATTAGCTCCTCTTTTCAGAGTGTCCCAGATAACTGAACCTTTCCCAACCAAGCTGACTCTAGGGATTTCAGCCTCAGAAATACCTCTCAAGTATTTACAAGATAATATTTTAGCCCAAATATGATCTTGAGAGGTACACCATCTCCAATAAAGTTTTGCAACCAAAGCCTACCCAAAAAGAGTTGTCTGTCGCAACCCAAGGCCTCCCTCTTGCATCGGCCTACATATAGAATCCCACCTAACCAAACTCCATTTAGATTGATCAAGTTTTCTAGACCATAAAAATTGTCTTGACAAAGCATCCATGTCCTTGATGAAGTGAGAGGGAGCTATTTGTACAAAACATCTATAAATGGGTAAAGCTTGAACAACATATTTTAAAAGCAACACTCTACCTGTAGTGGATAGCCATCTGAAAGTCCAGTGATTCACCTTCCTTCTAAACTTATCAAGCATAGACTACCAAGAAGATCTAGGTAGAGGGTGAGATGAAATTGGAATACCAAGATAAATGAAGGGGGAGTCCCAACCTAGAATCTTAGAATGCGAGCAATCCTGGCTTGAATAAGAGGAGGGGTATTGAAGAAGAAAATAGAAGACTTGTCCTCATTAATCAACTATCTAGAAGCACCAAGATATATGTCAAGAGACTATCTAATATTGCCAGCTTCCTTGATAGTGGCAACTCCCAACAAAGTAGTATCATCAACAAATTGAAGGTGGGAAAGAGGTGGCAAACTACTATCCCACTTCCACCCCTGAATGAGACCCTGCATGACTTGAGACTTGAGCAATATTCCCAACCCTTCCGCCATAATGATAAACAAATAAGGAGATAAAGGATCTCCTTGCCTCAATCCCCTTGAGGCCTCAAACAGCTCTGATGGCTCATTATTAACAAGAACAAAGAATGAGGAAGAAGAAACACAGCTCATCACCCATCTAATCCATTCCTCCTCAAATCCAAAAGCAGCAAGAACTTTCTGAAGAAAGGACCATCTGACCCGATCATAGGCTTTGGCCATGTCCAACTTAATGAACATAGTTTTCTCCTTAGAAGTTTCCATCGAGTGAATAGCTTCTATAGCAATAACAACCCCATCCAAGATTTTTCGGCCAGCAACAAACCCTCCTTGCTCCTCAGAGATGATTTTGCTCAACCATATCTTCAACCTCTCAGCAATAATTTTTGTGATGATCTTATACACAACATTGCAGAGAGCAATAGGCTCTGAACATATCCAAGGAATTTGCTCCCTCTTTTTTGGGTATAAGCACCACAAAGGTAGCATTTAGGGCCCTTAGCATCTGTTTGTTCTTTTGGGACTCATGGACCACCTCCAAAAGATCAAATTTGATTAAATCCCAAAACTCTTGATAAAACTCAATCGGGAATCCATCTGGGCCTAGGGCTTTTCCTTTTTCATCTTGAATACAACATTTTCCAACTCCTCAAGGGAAATTGGACCCATCAAGTGCTCATTCATCTCTCTAGAAACAATCATTGGAATACAGTTTAGAATAAGCTTTTCATTCTCATCATCTGATAGGGAGTCCTCCTTGAAGAGAGAGGAAAAATACCTCTTAGTCTCTTCTAAAATATCCCTGAAAGAAGAGAGCAGGGCACCCTGAGAATTCACAAGAGAGGTAATCAGGTTACCATTACGGTGAGCCTTAACTGAGTTATAAAAGAAGGTTGTGTTCCTATCCCCTTCCTGAAGCCAATCTACTCGAGCTTTTTGTTTCCAAAAAAATTCTTCCCTCAGTTCCCATTCAGCAAGGTCTTTCGCAGCCTCAGATTCCTCAACAAGAAGCTCCTTCGTGAATCCCTGATCTCTAATATTCCTTGAAGCTTCTTCCATCCTCCTAAGAGCTGCCAACTTAGCCAAGGAAAGGTTCCCAAAATTTAGTCTATTCCATCTCTTCAATTTATGTTTTACAAATTGTAGTCGCTTCATAAAGGAATACATAGCGGTGCCATGAGGAGGTTTGCCAGTGGTCCACCAGCCTCGCATGAAATCATGAAGCTTAGGATCATGAAGCCACATAAGTTGAAACTTAAAGGAGGGATTATTTTTTAGCCCTAACTCCAAAGCAGAGAGTTTGATAGGCCAATGATCAGATCCCCTACCCTCCAGAATCATAGAACTAGCACCTCTGTTATTACCCATCCAATAACTGGATATCAAAAACCTATCCAGTCTCTCTGAGATGGAAGCTTCCCCACACCTTCTATTGTGCCAAGTAAAGATCCCATTATCTGGCTTGATGTCAACCAAGTTTAGGGCCTGGATATGAGCATTGAAGATAGAAGAAAAAGGCTCGAGACGGTCCACCCCACCATGTTTCTCCTCTAGACAAGTGATAGAGTTGAAGTCTCCAGCCAAAATCCATGGGTACAGGGGAACCAAACTTCTCACAAAGAAAATGTGCTTCCACAAATTCACTTTACCATTGTAATCAATAGGAGCATACACATTTGTAAGTAGGATGATTTCACCAGATTCATTATCATGCCCGACCATTGAAATAGACCATCTACTAGAAATCCAAGTAAGAGGGGATATCTTAACCGGATCCCATAAACAAGCGACGCCACCAACATATCCACATGCACCAATACACTGGAATTGCCCCCTTCTCCACAACTTGGGAGCAATATTGAACATACTATCAATAGCCAATTTAGTCTCTTGAATAAACACCACATCCGAAGAATGCACATGAACCAAATCATGAACAACTTTTTGTCTGGGGATGCTATTCAACCCCCTTACATTCCATGAGAGGATAATCATTTTTAGGGGTTATAAAAATGGGAGTCCAATGTTCTCACCAAGCTTGACTCCACCAAAGTCTCCCCCATTAACTTAATTTTATCCTGGTCCTTCTTTCGACCCACCTTCATATTCTTATCTGAAAAACTTTTTTTAATTATTTTCTGTTGCAATCCCAACATCGTAGGAGTTTTGCAGTCCAAGGATGATTGCATCATTGCCTGAGTAGGAGAGGGCATAACTAAATCTGTACCACTTTCCAAAATAGTTTCCCTTATAGGGCTAGACCCAACCATGTCCCCTATACTCGGATCCAAAGCCCTTTGTTCTTCATTTAAACCCCCTAGATCTGATTCCTTAAGTTCCCCCTCAAGAAGAGACATCTGATTCGGCCTTGTTATATTTGCATCAGGTAGCGACGTTTTAGGTATCTCCATGCACTGATCAAGATCATCTAATATTTCAAAATGGTTGAGTAGAGCATCTGGTTGGCTATCCTTAAGGTCTTTGTTTGCCCTTCGTCCTCTGTTTCGGGCTTTTACCGGAACAAAACCTTCCTTATCCCGTTCCCCTTCCTTTATCGGGGCTTTTCCTTTATCCAAACTTTGTCCAGACCGAGAGGGCCCAAGATTTGAAGCCACAGGCGAGACAAACTTAGGGCATTTTCTTTGCAGGTGGCCATATTCACGGCAAATCCGACAACGAAATGGAAGAGCTTCATAGTCAAGTTTTTGAACCCATGTAGTTGATCCAAATTGTATTTCAATAGAATCTGGAATAGGATTATTTAAGTCAATTTCAACACAAATACGAGCAACAGAGATTACCTTTTTATCCATTGTCTGTTGTGACGGTCCAACCGGCTTCCCAAGCAGAAGGGCAATCTTATGCAAGATATCAGTTCTCCAGAATTCCAATGGGAGCCATGGAAGCCGCACCCATACTTGGAACCCATGACTGATCGCTCCTCTGATGGGTTTGAAACCCACATGCCAGGGTTTAAGAAAGAGTCCCACTTGGTTATAGAAATAAGGACCCCCTTCAAATGCTTTGTTACGATCTGCAATACAAGAGAAAACCACCATAAAATAGTTGTTCGCACTCAGCATCACCTCCACATCGCCTTCAGGATTCCAAGTCTTCTTGACCCAAGCCTCCACAAAGGGGAGAGAAATTTGGATGCCCAAAAATTTGCCAATAAGGGCATGTTTGGTTAGATACTCCACATCTTCCGCCATCGAGTCTGGTTGAACCACTAGAACTGGCCTGGCTTCACATCGTTCCAAACATCCATTGTTCTTTAACAAGCGGTTCCCGACATGCACTAGAAAATCCTGTTCCTTCCAGTCATTTTTAGATGAAAAAATATCACGAGCATGCACTCTCTGTGCCGGACCCGATGCCATCACGACATTCCTCCAATTTTTTAGACCTCCTCCGGAAGTTGTTGCCATCCCTGCAGAGCAGTTTTTCTTCATCAAACCCTAGCAGAGTAGTTTTTCCTCATCAAACCCTCAAAATAAATTCGGAGTTTGTAATTAGCAAGGCTTCTTGTTCCATATATAAATCAGTGTTATCGTTCATGTTCCTATTGTTGAACGTTGCCCATCAATATTTAATGGCCTTGGAACTCTGCCAACAATAATGGCCTTGGAACCCTGCCAATAATATTTAATGGTAATTAATTTCTTGTTATCAATTTGGCTCCATTACCTAACAATATCCCACTTGGAGACAAGATTGATGCAATATCCATGCATCCTAGGACTGAAAGTTTCTCATAACATGACCTTACTCCTTAAGGCCAACCGAAGTAGATCAAAAGCTCAACTTCTCCCTAGTTACAATTTTAGTAAGCATATCAGCAAAATTTTGGGTAGTGTGAATCTTACCCAACTTTACCAAACCATCCTCCATTGCTGATTGAATGAAGTGATACCTCAATTGAATATGCTTTGTTCGTGAGTGAAAAAATGAGTTCTTAGCTAAATTAATGGCACTTTGGCTGTCATTCCAAAGTGTCCCATATCCTTGCTCCCGACCCAACTCCTCAATCAACCTCTAAAGCCATATGAACTCTTTGGCACTTTCTATGACAGCTACATACTCATACTCCATAGTAGAAAGAGCTACAACACATTGTAGCTTGGATATCCAACTCACTTTTGTATCTCCAACTATGAATACATACCCATTAGTGCTCCTCCCAGCATCCAAATAACCTACCATATCTAAATCCACATAGCCATGTAATTCAATTTTGGAACCTCCAAAATTCAAACAAAATTTTGAAGTCCCTTTCAAATACCTGAGTATCCATTTCACTGCTTGCTAGTGAGATTTACTTGGATTACTCATATATCAGCTCATAACTCCCACTGCTTCGACAATGTCTGATCTTGTACACACCATAACATACATAAAAATCTCAACTTTTGAAGCATAGGGTACCTTCTTCATGTACTCTTCCTCATCCTTTGTCTTCAGACATAGCTTCATTGAGAGCTTAAATTTCTTTTCAAGAGGTTGGGCTACCGATTTTGCATCATGCATACTAAACCTCTTAAGCACCTTTTCCACATAATCCTCCTGAGATAACTTCAATGTTTTCTCTTTCCTATCTCTAGTGATTCTCATGCCAAGGATTTGTTTGGCTTCCCCCAAATCCTTCATGGCAAATTTACTTGCCAACTCCCTTTTCAATTTCTTAATATCCTGCATATTAGATCCTGCCATAAGCATATCATCAAAATGCAGTAATAGAATAAGGAAGTTACCATTTACTGTAGCCTAGAAATTGTAGCACCCTAAAATTGGCGCAGTCAAAATTATAATAATTACATTCACCTTAGTAAATAATTTAAAAATCAAATTTAACCTCCCAAACCGCCCGTTAACCGTCGGGAAATCCGTTTCCCCCTTTTTCGTGCCATTTTTAGAGGTTGTTTTGACCGTTTGACGATATCGTCGCCGATCAGACGATATCGCCCCAGATTTGACGATTTCGTCTGGACTAGGACGTCCAGACGATCTTGTCGCAAAACTGAATTTGCATAGTTGGAATCTGTTCCAACGGGTCTCCAATCTGGGCAGAAGCGTGTCTGCGCCGTTGGGACCCTCCCCCGTTGGAGATCTCCCAAATTGGGATGATCTCCAACCTCCCAACAACTCCCCTAAGCCTATTTAACTTCTAGGATTTTCCCTCCCCAACCCCTGGCTGAATTTATCTGCAAACTGATTCCCTCTGCGCCAAAACATCCTAATCTTGCTTTTGCACTAGTCCCATAGCCATTTTGTTGCGGGTACATCATTGATTTTCAACCAGAGCCGCACCCATCGTCGTCGACGAACCTGTTCAGATCGGAGGCGATCCTGTCGAATTCGAGGCGATTTCGTATTGATGCGAGACGATCTCGACTGCAGCCCACATCGAGGCAATCAGTGCCTGAAGTTTGCTTTTCTTAACTCTTTCTCCGTCTTTTTATTTTGCAAATTAGACTATTTATTTAGTGTTTATGCTATTTTGCATTTGGTGTTCACCCATTTAGCTTAGAATGCATGTTAAGTTCATGATTTGCCATTAAAGTACAGTAATTTGCATTAATTTCTGTTCTTAAATATTGTTCAGTATTCATATTGCTATTTGGTGTAATTTGCCTCTGTTTGCACAATAGGATTTCTTGGTATTTTGCATCTATTTTCTGTTTTGCAGGTCTCTGACGAATTCGTCTGACGAATTCGTTAGATCTCAGACGATCTCGTCTGATTGCAGACGATTCTGTAGAATCTCAGACGATCGGGACTGCTTCAAAATCAGAATCTTCTTCAGACATCCGGATCAGGTATTCCCCATTTTCCTCCTGTAAATTCTCTGTTTTCTGCTTTCAAATCTGTCTGCTGTATTCATGGAACTTGCATTTTCATATAGTTTAATTTAGTTTCATTCGGCCAAACCTAGGATGAATGTTTAAGGTTAAAACGAACTCATTAAACACATTCCAAAAACCTAGGCGTGGAAACTGCCATTAAATGTTTCCTGGTGAACCCACCATCCATCGAAAAATCACCAAAATACACCTCCCTTGAGAGGCGGGACCTTCGCAAAGTCCTCTCGTCCGAGGTACCGCATCATCCTTTTCCCATCCTCCTTCGGGCGCGGATCCTATAGCCTGAAGGTAGGGATGCGAAAAATTTGGAGCGATACATTTTGGTGAACCCGACGTGAATGCATTATAAACCTTTTGAAAACAAAAACAAAAAATATATATGTATACAAGAAAAACAAAAACAAAATCATCATTTCAAGTTTGTATGTTTTAGATTCAATTCTAAATAGTAGATGCTAAATATTACTTTTAGAAGTACTAAAGAAACCATGAGTTTTTACTCAAATCAATATGAGCCCATTAGTAATGTTGGAAGAATTCAGCCAAATACATTTGTTGATTATGATCAACCTTATCCCTATTCAACATCACCTCCATCACACTTCTCTCATTTTTCATCCTTAACCCAACAAGACAATCCCTTTGCCAATCCTCTTCATAATGATATTATCTATTCTCCCATATATCCATATTATGTCTATCAATCCACATATAATCCTCCTCCACCTTTTCAATACTCTTCTTTCAATACAACACATCCATTTCAACAAGAAAATACTTATTCTTCCAATTCTACCATGCACTCACCTCCTACTTCGCAATCTTCCTATCATCATTCTACCCATAATAAAGAAAGTAGAGGTGAGAAACCATTAGGTCCTTTTATGACGAAATTCCTAAGGCATTTATCAAAAACCTCTCAAAAACCTTCATCACGTAAATTTACTAAGCTCAATCAACCAATGGATATAATTCTCAAGTATTTACTTGACACAAATATGATTGAACTCCCTTCCATAAGACAACCTGATACCACATCAGATTGGTTTAAACCTGAGCTACATTGTGAATATCATAGAGTAGATGGACATATGACACAAAATTGTAAAGATTTAAGATGTGCAATTCAAGATTTGATTGATAAGGGTCTTTTTAATATAAAGGAATTACAATCTACAACTGATTATAAATCTCCAGTAAACAATCAAACTCCTACACAACAAATACCAATAATCAATCAAGACATGGGGATCTCCCAAGAACCCCTATTCAATTATCAACAACAAGAAACCAATCAAATATTGCATGTTAATGTGTCCCATCATGATGATATTATTAATATTGTAACAAAAACTACAAATGAGCAACCTCAAGTTCAATCAACTCAATCTGATATTCAAGATATGGATTCCTCATTTGACCAACCTTCAAAACTATCTTTGGCTCTAGAGAATGATCCAAAATGGAATGTAAGCATAGAAAGCTCATCTTTAGAATCAAAATCTCAATCTGAAATCCACTTTGATAGCCAACAACAAGTGATTAATCCTCAAGCAAAGATATCCCTTTTAGAAGTATTACAAATTTATCACAAGGAAATTTTGTTCAAAATACCTAGCCAACAATTTGTTCCTCATCATATTTTCTCTAAGAACATAATTAATGGTGTAAACCCTCTTGAGGTTAACCATATTTCATTCTATGATGAGGATATTCCTTCCTCTACTCCACAAGAAGACTCCTATCTTTACATTACCGGATCTAGTAAAGAAACACTTGTTAGAACTATCATGGTAGATAATGACTCCTCTCTTAATTTATGCACTTATCAATTATTCCAAAAACTCAAATCAAAGGAAGAAGATCTTAATGAATCAAATGTTATTATAAAATCTTTTAACAATGAAATTCAAGAAGCTCAAGGTACTATAATTTTTCCCCTTAATATTGGATCCAAGATCCTGGATATTTTATTCTATGTAGGATATTGTCCTTCACCTTACAACCTACTTCTCCGAAGTCCTTGGATTCATACGATGAGGGTTTTCCCTTCCACTCTTCACCAATGTTTGAAGTTTGAAATTACAAATAAAATTGTTACCATACATGATGACCCAACACCATTTGAAGAATATTTAACGATTGAAACATCAAGTTCTATACATTCTCTATTATCACAATTATCTTCTATCCATCACTTTTCTTCATCCATATATGATCATCCTTGTTTACCAAATAACATCCATGCATATCTTTCACATATACTTTCTCCATCTTATCAAGACTTGGAATATAATGATAAGAATGAAGAACTTTCTTATCCTTCTGACATTTTATTTTGTAACATGATCAATTTTACACATATAAAAGTCAAATCTTTTGCTACATTATTCTACATTATAACAAAGCTTTTGTTATCACTACCTTTTATTCATCACCTTCTATTCTTACCTTCACCTCAACCAGATTATCCTTCAAAACCTCCTTTGATTTTGAAGCAACCTTAGACATGCTATACTCAAATAACCTTGTATAGTGTATATAGATCATCTTGTATATACCACCAATTTCAATTCATAAATTAAAATCAAAATACAAAAAAATCAAAATCCTCAAAATCTTCAAAAAAATACAAATGCAACTAAGGACCTTAAAGGTAAATTTGAGCCCAACTGGCTTGGACCATACATCATTACTGCTAAATTTGAATCAGGAGCATATAAATTATCTACCTTAGATGGTAAAGAACTTAAAGAACCCATGAATATTTTGCATCTTAAACGTTACTATGCATAAATTTGGTCATTTCATCCATGTATATATTTGTTCAAAATTACTATCTTGTATTTCTTTCAATTTATTCAAAAACACCCAAAAACATTCATAAATCTCCAAAAATCTTCAAAAACTATCTATTGCATTTATTTAAAGCACTTGTTAAGTTCTTTTGCTCAAAAACTAAAATCAAAATAAAAATCTAAAAACAGCTATATGCTTGACTCTTTCGAAACCAAAACAATATACAGAAGAAAGAGAGAGTCAACATTCTCAAAACTTCTCAAAAGTGTTTATATATATTTTCTTACAATTATTGCATTTATATGTTTTCAACTTATTTTGGATAAAATTAGCATTTATTTTGAATCCCTCACTTGCACACTCACAACAATAAATATCTTGATTTTATCTGGCATGATTACTAATCTCTCTTATATCAAAGTTCACAAAATTCAATTAAATAAAGTTTGAGCATAGAGAATTGATCTTGTTATTTACTTAAACCAAGCACATCTTTTCACAATAAAATGATTATATTTGTAATTTCCATGTTTTGCTACATAGTAGAACTGATTTCTTGAGCGAAAAGTTTCCCCTGCTATCCTATCATGCACATGGTCTAGAATCTTTGAGAATTGGCAAAAGGACAAGCTCACCCCTACCCAGAATAAAAATCCCTTGCTCTACAACTAATCCGAGCAAGTATCCCTAGCAAAAAAAAAGAAAAAGAAAAATTCAAGAAAAAAGAGAAAAGAAAAATGTTATTTTATATCATTATAGCAATGTTCCAAGCATTATCAAGCAAAAGAAATACAAAAAGAAAAATATGCAAAGTTCAAAAGAAAGCAAGAAAGCAATAAAATCCCTTTCCCTACCCTTTGAAAAGAAAAGAAGGGTTGATGAGCTTGAATCCCTGGAATTCTCAATTATTCGAAAACTGTGAGGTAAGCCCCATAACAGGTGGTTTGTGCCCAACCTGCTTGGCCTTGGGTAACTCCTAGCGTGGCGATATGTCTGTCACATTAGCGACCTTCTTTTGTACAGACCTATGTCTGCTTATGGATTAGCTAGCTCTTGATAATCCGATCTACATAGTGGTCTAATATGGTTATATGCATCTACATCATGGTTAATGAACACTTATTTGGTTTCTTCAAATCACTTGTATCATAGTATCTTGCTCAAATCTGGTAAATGAACAATGCAATTGCACACACATTTGTATTTGAGAGATTTTGTCTATCATTATGATAAATCAAGATCGGAAATGAATTCACATATGCACATAGGGATTCCTTATAAATCTAACTTTTGTCTTCAAAGTACTTTGAAATATTATTTTTGCAACTTGTTTGGGAATAAATCAAGTACAGTTGTTTACACAAAGACAACTATATCATAGAAAAATCAAAAATTTCTTTCAAAATACACAAATCATATCATATATATCGTGTCGACTTTCGCGACGATGGTATAGTTCCACAACCAAAATTGGAATTGTATGCCTAGCGCAAGTCCTCATTTTCATATTTCCTGTTCATCAAACATCAATCATGCAATAAAAATAACCTTTTTTGGATTTTCGCGATGATGGTATAAGTCTATACCTACATATTCTATGCCTAGCGCAAACCATTGTAACAATTTTTATTCCCCATTTCTTAAAAATCATGAAAACCATATGACTTAAATCATTATGTTACACAAATTATGCTTTTCAAAAGCAAACACATTTTCACTATTTTATGTCATTATGTCAACCTTTAACTTTGCAATGATGGTATAATTCCTAAGGAATTATTCACAAATTTTATCACACTTAGGAATTTATGCCTAGCAAAAATCATTTTAAACATTATTTCATGTACAAATATTTTTCATGAAAATCTGAAAACAAATCATTATCATCACCATCATTTTTCATCATTGCACCAAAGTCTTAAGACAGTCTCTTAAGCACTCTTTTACTTTTTGCAATATTTCTATAAATGGGATTAGCTTGACGACCGAGTGAGCAGCGACTCCATGAAATGGTCTATAATAGCGACAATGTCCTTTGAAATTATTGTTAGAAGTCTCTTTTTATTTTTATCACATTTCATTACAAACAACCAATTTGTTACATCAGATTATTTCATTTCAAATATTACAAGCATGACATTCAAATTATAATATTTCCAAATGACATAATCACATGAAATCAATCAATCAAACATTAAAAGCATCATAAGCATCACATAATACAAGTCATATGATCAAAAATATCTCATATATATATGTCACAAATATATGTACATCATCAAAACCGGATTGGTATGCCACAATCGTACCTCGGCATACTCAATCCTCTATCAAACAAAAAATATATATAATACAACATCAATGTCCAGCCCTCTAGCCTCGAGAGCCCCTCGAGCTCTCTGCCTCATCTCCTCCCCCGCCCTGAGGTGGACGAGGTGGCCCCATCGCAGTCTGTGTAGTCCTAGTCCTCGACCGAGACGTGGTCCTCGATGACCCGATCCTGATCGGATCTACGATGTTAGCTGGCAGGGGTAGTCTATCTACCTCTGGCACCAGCTGGAAGTATAGTGTCTGATAGAATGTCAACTGGGCGATAGCCCATGTCAACTCTCCAGAGCTCGCCCCTCCGCCCCGTGCCCTGAGGCATGCAATCTCATCTCTGAGCTGTGACACCTCAGCATGGTGTCGTGCAGCCGCATCCTGTAGCGTCTGCACCTGAGCCTGCAGATGATCTCTCTCCACCCGGAGAGTAGCCATCTCGCTACTCTCTCCTGTGTCCACACCCTTGCCCTTATCGGGCGATGGTGGCCTCTATGGAGATGGGGGTCTCTCCTCCCTCCTCTCCCGCTACCGCGGCCTCTCCTGTGCCTGTGGCCTCCTCTGCTCTCTCCCATCGTGACCCTGGGCCGCCTCTATCGCTGCCTGGCACCGCCTCCCTATCCGATGCACGACCACATGGATCGGACCCTGAGCCCTCGTCATCCGAGGAGGGCGGATGCCTACGTACCAGGCATCGTAGCCGTCAGCTACCCCTGCGTCGTCTCCATCCACTGGCTGGATGGGGGCATCATCCGCATCCTGACTCCAGAATCGCTGCATGTCTGGAGCCCCGCTAACCGTGGTGTTATCCCGGATAGTCCAGGAAAACTCATAATCCCTGAGAGATGGGATCCCCTGCTGTAGACCGAACTGCCTCAAAACTCGGTCGTAGCGGTGGAGCTCCACCTCTCCCCTCTCCATCCTCAACCAACAGACTCGCCTGATGCGAGCCAGCTCCTGTCCATCCTCGGCCCACCCTGGGTGCCCTCGCCATGGCCTCCAGGTGATCTGATCCGGGATCAACTCATCTAGCAGTCTTCGGGACATAGGCAGGTCGATCCGTCACTGTGCCCCTCTCCGGAGCCACCAGTAGAAGACTCGGGGCCTCTCCCCGTCTACCCCTATCAGTGGAAGCCCTACCGGCCTCCGCACCGCAATGTGCTCCCAGCACCAAACCTGTAGTAGCGATGTCATCACCAGACATCGGCCGCCCTTGTACACGACCCCATACAGGATCCTGTACAACCGGCATAGAACAAAGCTGCCCCAGCAAAACCTGTACCCATGGTCCCGCATATCGTAGATCACATCTGCGAGCATCCATGGTACCCTACACCCGCTCTGGTGGCACAACAGAAGTCCACCAACCACTCCTGCTAGAACTCGTGTGAGTCTGGATGCCCCAGGCATCTGGCGTAGTGCCTCGATGTTCACTCCGCCCTTCTCCAGGGCGAAGCTCGGGTCACCACACAGCCGTCCCATAGCGTGGCCCTGGTTGGCCGTAGGAGTGATCATCCGTCCTTGTATGGGGATTCTCAGAATCCTCCATACATCCTCCAGTGTGGGAGTCATCTCCCCTGTCGGTAGCCAAAAATAGGAAGACCCCGGATACCATCTCTCTGCTAGGGCTGTCAGTAGCCCCATATCTGTGGATATTTGTGGCATCTCCGCCACATGCTGCAAGCCGGCCTGTGCCAGCAGATCCCGCTCTGCCTGTGTGAGCGCGGCCAAGTCATCTCTCAATCCTCCATATTTCCACTCCCTGCTCTTTAGCAATCCTCTCTGCAACATAAACAATAAACAACAAATAATCATTAATCAATAATTCAAATAATCAATAATGCAAGTTAAAAATTCAATTTTTTGCAATTGATGATATCGCCCACTATTGGACGATATCGTCCCAAATTTGAGCATAATCGTCTCCGATTTCGTAGTTCGAAATCGTCTCTAATTTGACGAAATCGTCCCCCTTTCGACGATTTCGCCCTCGGGCGAAATTGACGAAATTGAGACGATTTCGTCGAAATCGGGACGATTTCGTCCCGACGACGTCGACGGCCCAAAAACGGCCGCGATGCTCAAAATTCATCTAAAAATCACTTAAAAAGCATGTAAATTCAAATTAAATCAGTTCTAAACTAAGTTTAGACCCTTACCCGTAGACCGCGCCGGACCTCTGCTGATCTGTGCGTCGTCTCCACCATTTTCTGCTTCGCAGCTCTCAAAACAGTAAAAATGAACAGTAACAATGAATTAGGGTTTTACCCTATTTTTCTTAATTTTATTCAACAATAATTTTTTGCTTTTTCGCGTTTTTACCTCAAACGTTCGATTTGGGTAAAAACACGGAGGGGGCACCATAGTAAGTCGTCGTACGATTCGACCAAGAATCGTCGCCTAAAAATGGGTATAATTTTTTGCTTTCTCGTAGATCGAGAAGAACTCATCTTTAACGCATTTTCTTCAGAAAATTCGCTAAAGAGGGGGCAAAATGTAGCACCCTAAAATTGGCGCAGTCAAAATTATAATAATTACATTCACCTTAGTAAATAATTTAAAAATCAAATTTAACCTCCCAAACCGCCCGTTAACCGTCGGGTAATCCGTTTCCCCCTTTTTCGCGCCATTTTTAGAGGTTGTTTTGACCGTTTGACGATATCGTCGCCGATCAGACGATATCGCCCCAGATTTGACGATTTCGTCTGGACTAGGACGTCCAGACGATCTTGTCGCAAAACTGAATTTGCATAGTTGGAATCTGTTCCAACGGGTCTCCAATCCGGGCAGAAGCGTGTCTGCACCGTTGGGACCCTCCCCCGTTGGAGATCTCCCAAATTGGGATGATCTCCAACCTCCCAACAACTCCCCCTAAGCCTATTTAACTTCTAGGATTTTCCCTCCCCAACCCCTGGCTGAATTTATCTGCAAACTGATTCCCTCTGCGTCAACACATCCTAATCTTGCTTTTGCACTAGTCCCATAGCCATTTTGTTGCAGGTACATCATTGGTTTTCAGCCGGAGCCAGCACCCATCGTCGTCGACGAACCTGTTCAAATCGGAGGCGATCCTGTCGAATTCGAGGCGATTTCGTACTGATGCGAGACGATCTCGACTGCAGTCTACATCGAGGCAATCAGTGCCTGGAGTTTGCTCTTCTTAACTCTTTCTCCGTCTTTTTATTTTGCAAATTAGACTATTTATTTAGTGTTTATGCTATTTTGCATTTGGTGTTCACCCATTTAGCTTAGAATGCATGTTAAGTTCATGATTTGCCATTAAAGTACAGTAATTTGCATTAATTTCTGTTCTTAAATATTGTTCAGTATTCATATTGCTATTTGGTGTAATTTGCCTCTGTTAGCACAAGTAGGATTTCTTGGTATTTTGCATCTATTTTCTGTTTTGCAGGTCTCGACGAATTCGTTGACGAATTCGTTAGATCTCATACGATCTCGTCTGATTGCAGACGATTCTGTCGAATCTCAGACGATCGGGACTGCTTCAAAAGTCAGAATCTTCTTCAGACATCCGGATCAGGTATTCCCCGTTTTCCTCCTGTAAATTCTCTGTTTTCTGCTTTCAAATCTGTCTGTTGTATTCATGGAACTTGCATTTTCATATAGTTTAATTTAGTTTCATTCGGCCAAACCTAGGATGAATGTTTAAGGTTAAAACGAACTCATTAAACACATTCCAAAAACCTAGGCGTGGAAACCGCCATTAAATGTTTCCTGGTGAACCCACCATCCGTCGAAAAATCACCAAAATACACCTCCCTTGAGAGGCGGGACCTTCGCAAAGTCCTCTCGTCCGAGGTACCGCATCATCCTTTTCCCATCCTCCTTCCGGGCGCGGATCCTATAGCCTGAAGGTAGGGATGCGAAAAATTTGGAGCGATACAGAAATAAACACAATGGTCACTCTGGCTCCTAGTAAAATTATGCTCAATCATGAAACTGTCAAACTTGAGATACCATTGCCTTAGAGCTTGCTTCAAACCGTACAAGCTATTTTTCAGTTTAAACACAAGGCTATTCTTGCCTTTGATCTCAAACCCCTCCGGTTGGTGCATGTAGATCTCCTCCTCCAAATCCTTATAAAGGAATGTTGTCTTCACATCTAATTGTTCATGATGAAGATCTTCTATTACAACTATACTCAAAATAGTTTGAATTGAAGTCATTTTTACAATAGGTGAGAAAATGTTGTTATAGTCAATACCTTTTCTCTATGAAAATCCTTTCACAACAAGTCTTCATTTGTAGCTATTGCTACCATCAAATTCATCCTTCACTCTGTACACCCATTTTCAATGCAGTGCCCTTTTGTCCTTGGGAAGCTCAACCAAATCCCAAGTTTGGTTTTGAGTCAATGAGTCCATCTCATCCTTCATAGTATGATCCCACATTCGAGCTCCTAGTTTCCAATTGCAAAGCCTCATGAAAAAATTCGAGCTCACATGCATCAGTGTATAGAATGTAAGCCAAAGAAGGAGAATACTTATTTGGTACTCTTCTTACCCGATTAGATCTCCAACCTTTCGATATTAGAGGTGATGGGGGTGATGGTGGAGTAACAACAATTTACTGTTCATCTTGATCTTCCTCATGAGAACCATGTTCATCAATCTGAACAAGATTTTGTATTTTTACACCATGCTCTGGGATTTCATCCAAGTAAACAAACTCAGGTGCATCCTCTTCAACTTGTATGTGCCTATCCTTGTACAACCTATCCTCATTAAAAATTACATCTCTACTCTTGATAACTTTTAGGCCAATGTTATCCCATAGCCTATATCCCATCTCATCCACACCATAACCAATAAAATAACACTTTCTATACTATGCATCAAGCTTAATCCTATTTTATTTATCTATGTGGTAAAAAGCCTCACAACCAAATACTCTAAGGAAAGAGTATTTTATAGGCTTACCTTTCCAAGTCTCTTCTGGAATGTCTCCATCTAATGTAATACAAGGTCCTGTGTTTATCAAATAAACTATTGTATCAACTACACTAGCCCAATAGAACAATGGCAATCCTGCATGCAATCTCATGGCTCTGGCACGCTCCATTCTCCTGTGGTATCCTAGGAGTAGTCTTTATTCTCCTAATTCCTTCCTTTGTGCAATAGTCCTGAAACTCCTTCCTGCAATATTCACCACCATTGTCAGATTTAAGACATTTAACTTTCTTACCTGCCTCAACCTCCACTAATGCTCTCCACTTTTAAAAAGTGTCAAAAACATTAGATTTATGCTTGATTGTGTAGATCCATGTCTTCCTGCTGAAATCGTCAATGAAGGTAACATAATAAGAGTAGCCCTCAAGAGAAAGTACCGGTGAGGGACCCCACACATTCGAGTGAACTAACTCTAATTTCTCTTTCTTCCTTTCTAGACCAAATTTCAAAAATCTTACCCTTTTTTGTTTTTCGTATACACAACCTTCACAGAAACCCAAATCAACCTCCTTGAGTTTTGGCAACAGTTTTCTAGAGTGAAGGATTTTCATCCCTTTCTCACTCATATGACCCAACCACAAATGACATGTTGTTGCATAATCCTGAGTAGCATAGTTCAATGTAAAATAAGATTAGTTCTACAGTAAATACAAAGTTCCAGTCAACTCACCTTTTGCAATCACCATTGAACCCTTTGTCACTCTCCATTGTCGGTTTTCAAAAGTAGTGTTGCATCCCTCCAAATCAAGTGCACTGGCTAAAATTAGGTTCCTCTTCAAATAAATAATGTGCCTAATATTATTAAGCACCCAAATATTTTTTTTTTGCAACTTTACATTCACCGTGCCAATACCCACAATATCACATGGACAATTACTGCCCAACAAAACCTATCCATAATGACCTGGATTATAATCAGAAAATTACTCCCTGTGAGAAGTGACATGATAAGAAGCTCCATAGTCCATAACCCAATACTCAATCGTGCAATTTCCTGCAAGAATCGGGGCATTTTGATAAATTACACCTGTAATATTTACCTTTTGAGCATCATTCCCATTATTTTCCTCATTCTTCTTTCTATATTTGCACTCCCTCTTGAAGTGACCACTCTTCCCATAATGCCAACAATCAATCTTGATTTTGTCTCTGCTTTTAGATCTACCCTTTGATTTTCCTCTATTCTGACTTTTCCATCTAGCTTGGCCTTTTCCTTTTTCTCTATTTTTACCTCTAATTTCTATAGATAGTGCTACTCTAAATGATGAAGCCTCCCCAGAGGTTTTTCTCATCATATCCTCACTGAGGATTATGCTAGCCACATCATCAAACCCTAGATTTCTAGATCTAAGCACAGAATTACTCACTGCTATTACAACACTGCCCCATGAGTCTGGTAGTGAATAAAGAAACCCTAAAGCTGTAACCTCTTCATCAAACACTAGCTTTCTAGATCCAGGTATAGAATTACTCACTACCATTACAATGCTACCCCAAAAGTCTGGTAGTGAACAAAGAAACCCTAAAACCATAACCTCATCATCAAAATCAAGCCCTATAGATTTTAAAGAACCCATAATAGCATAAAACTCGTTAAGGTGTTCTTGGATAGATCCACCCTCTTGCAACTTCATAGTAAGTAACTTTCTAATCAAGAAAATTTAATTTGAAGTTGAGGGTTTTTCATACAACTTAGCTAATGTATCCATGGCTCCTTTGGTGGTCTTTTCTTTCCTGATGTTGTATGCAATAAAATCAGCTAGGCTCAACCAAATCACCTCTAGTGCCCTATTGTCTATCAGATCTTATTCCTCATCATGCATCAAGTCAGGTTGACCATTAGTCTTCCCTTTTAGAGCCAAATACAGATCATCCTTCTGATATAGATAATCCTCCACTTTGGTTTTCTACATACCAAATTTTTGTCCGGTAAACTTCTCCAGTTTAAACTTCAAACTTTCCCCCATTTATCCCACTCAAATAGAAAACTCTCTTGTGAGTGCCCTTTCCCAACAAGATCACTCTGATACCAGTTTTTAGGAATTCACCATGTACATACAATACACAGTCTATGGAAGAAAAATAAATTATAACGGCGGTAATGAAAAATAGTTTAAACTTTAGTTAAGCAGTACAAAAAAAAAATCACACAAATGAGATACAAAAGTTTACGTGGTTAGGGCAGTGTACCCTACTCCACGGAGAAACTATCAGTCCTTGTATTATTAACATCAATACAATATCTGAAGGGAGTAATCCTACAACACAACCAGCTACAAATTCCTCTCCAAAACACTAATATATCCACACAATTACTTTAACAGTAATTTAACATGCAAACTCCCTTGCATCAAGCTCTATACCAAGCTTCCTTGTAACTCTACAAGAGATACATAATCCTATATATTTCCCATAAACAAGATACTAAAATATATAAAATTATTACAATAGTTTTTCTTTTAAATATTTACTGGTAATTAAATATTTAATGGTAATTAAATATTTAATGCTAATTAAATATTTAATGTTGCCTCTTGGAACCTCGTTCATGTTCCTATTGTTGAACGTTACCCATAAATATTTAATGGCCTTGGAACTCCGCCAACAATAATGGCCTTGGAACCCTACAAATAATATTTAATGGTAATTAATTTCTTGTTATCAATTTGGCTCCATTAACTAACAACCTGGTCTTTACGGGATCTTTAAATTGTCGCTTAAACAAAAACATCCAACGAGATAGAAATGTAAATATTTACTGGTATAACTTCACAATTACTCGAAACTTTTTACTGATAACATCCTTAGCCAATCAAAGGTTTGTGTAGGAAGGGGCTTTTCCAATAAAGAGAGCTTTTGATAATTGGAAGTATTTATCTTAAAATACTTTTAGCACCTTTTTTCCATGTGCAGAAGTATTTCTTTTCACTAAGCATAAGCTTTCAGAGATTTTATTTCTTATTTGCATGGAAGAACTTCTTCTCCTTTGCAAGGTTGCAGTTTGCATTTACGCGAAGAATATTCTTTGTGTTTCTTCTTTTCTTTCTTTGTTTCAAAATTTTTTTTACTTACCTTTTCTTCTCTTCAAAAGTTCATTACTTTTATCATAAATGAAATCATGCCCAACACTTATACATATAAAGGGAAAAGGAGGAAAAACTCAGTTAACCTTCTAATACATATTAATTTTAATAGACAAGTGTCTATCTATTATTTGAAAAACTATAGCTACCAAAAGTAAATTCAAATGCTACAAAATAAGAGGATGAATTCTGACATCTATGAACAAAAGATATGTCAGAAGTAGGTGAAATCTGGATAAATTTCCAACACCCTATTCTAAGCTATATTTCACAAAAAAATTGACACCTAATAGTTCCTTCAAATTTTTGAAATTTTCCTCCTTCAAAGGCTTGGTGCAGATGTCTACAACCTGTTCTTTGGACCTAAAATTTTGGAATTCAATTTCATTATTCTTTACTAGCTCTCTAATGAAGTGATATCATATGTCAATGTGCTTGCTTCTTCCATGAAACACCAAATCCTTGGACAGTGGTGTGGCTAAGTTATTGTCACGAAAAAAAAATGTTGTTGCTTGTGATTCATGATTGAACTCACCTAAAAATATTCTCAGCCAAACCACTTAACATGCTATAGATATGGTAGCAATGTACTTTTCTTAAGCTGTAGACAATGCAACAATAATTTACTTCTTAGATTACCATGATATTAGACCTGATCCAAGATGGAATGTATAATCAAAAGTGTTCTTCCTATCATCAATATTACCATCCCAACAACTATCTGCATACCCAACAAGCTCAAGCTAATCCAATATTGTATAAAATGTGTCATGGTCCTTGGTTCCATTAACATATCTCATAATCATTTTTATATCCTGCAAGTGAGCATTCTTTGGTGTCTCTATGAATCTACTAATTAAAATCATTACTTGCATTATGTCTAGTTTTGTGGCTATCAAATAAACAAGAATTTAAGCTAATCTCTTGTAGGATGTTGGATCCACATTGTTTTTTTATTGATTCAAGGAAGGGGTTTTAAAAGGATCCCCAACCCTTTTACATAAAAGAGAAACAAGGGAGACAACCTCTCAAAAACAAGCAAAGAATGATCGACAAGAGGAGACATTCTCCAAAGAACCACAACCAAAAACCTACCACATGGGATTTAAAACATATATTCAAACAAAATCTCATGTACAAGAGAGACTTCAAGCATAGTAAGATCCCCCTCATACCAAGAAAATAAAAACCTCCTTGAGAGGATCAATCCAGCAAGCCCAACAACAGCAAACAATAGACAAAATAGCAATAGGTAGATTTGAAACAACGGTCTACCTAGAAAATCATGCTCAAAAAGATAGGAAATCCCTCGCACACCCAACTCTAAAATTTTTGCACAAGAGAAAAAAATTAGAAGAAACTACATCCAAATTGTTCTTATTTGGGTTTACCTTACCTTAGTTTTTTCTTCAAAGAAGAGAGCAACCCACAATTTTCATTGTCACCATCAACATTTTCAAAACTTGAAATAGGGTCCAAGATATAAATAGTTAGGATTTTTTATTAAACATTATCCTTGCCAAATTGGGTCTTCCCCTTGCCAAATTGGTTCTTATTCTGGGCCAATGCCTTGTCTTGGGGCTTCTCCTTACTTTCCTTGCCAATTTGGGCTTTAATCTTGGCCTTCTCTTTGACCTAGGGCTTCTCCTTATCATTCAAAAATTGGGCCTCCCCTTGGGTCATCTCCTTGCTAATAAAAATGAAGGCCTCTTATGGGTCTTGTCATTAACAACAACTAAAGCCACTTCAGGGGAACGTGAGTTTTTCTCAAAATATTTGCATAGTCCTGACTCAGCTGGGGGCCAGAGAGGGGCATTGAGCACAAAGTGATGACTTGATTTCATACTTGATAGGTTGCACTCTACTACCAAAATCTAAAATAAACTCAATAGAATATGATAATTCTGAATTAATTTTGGCATTTATGAATATTCTTGCATAAACCATTCAATACTTGGATTTAGTCACAAGATCGAAAGTAACTAGATCTTTGATAGCCCTAGAAATACCTTAGAGAAAATCCTCGTGATAGAACTGAATTGGCAATCCAAGAAGCTTGAACCAATTCTTGGTGGAGAATATTCTTTTTAACTCAAGGTTGAAGTCAAGAGACCATATTTGGAGAAATAGGATTCGTCTTCGAAAGAACTAGGGACCTCCTAAAAGGATTTTTCTTTAATATTCAACGTTGTTTAGCTTGATGAAGAAAAATTCTCTAAGTATGGCTACAAGTTCCATATGCCCACAAGGCTTCCATTTAGAAAAATTCCACTTTCTGATAGAATCTATTTTGGGACAAGAACCCATAAATTTATTGATGAGAGAAAAGGTTTCCTAAGGAACTGCCAAGGAAGTAATCTCAGAAAGGACTTTCAGTTTACCTTGGTTAGGAAGCAATTCAAAAGAGACATGTCCTAAAGGGAATGAAGAGGATTGAACTTTTTTTATGAAAATAGGTGAAGGAGAGGCTCACAAGAATCCATCCTAATACCCTTATGAGGTAACAATTATACGACCACAAGATTGATAACAAACCCAAAGCCATCCAATCCTAGCAATTGAGAACCATTGTCATTAGATCAAGGGGTTTCATTGGCACAACCCTCATAGAAGATACCACATGGACTATATGTATCAATCATAACCTCAAGGGCCTCAATCCGTAGAGATATTGGAGAAGTAGACTCAAGGGCCATGAAACTAGGGGAATTTGGGATTGCTATTATCCTAGAGATCCCATTATCAGGGGAGGAGGAGGCATCCTTCAAGAAGTCAATAAGGGAGGAATGGCTTCCCCCTTCTGCAGTAAACTAAATTTTTGTATCCTGCCACTCCTTCCAACCCTCTACGAGGATAGTCTTCGACCTAGTGGGAACACCTCTCCCACATAAGAACCTCAATCTCTGTGTTCCATGTGAACCACCATGCCCTCTTCCTCTACCACCTAAGAGCATTTTAAAATTTTCCTGGATCCACAATGTTTTGCAATAATTTTTACTTATTTTTAGACCTATTGCCATTGGTGTAATGGTTGGTTTACTATTCTACATATTAAAACTCTTCAATACATCTTTGGCATGCATACCTTGTGAAAGGAAGATACCATCTGTTGATTGGGTAACTTCAATTCCAAAAAAATACTTTATTAAGTCTAAGTCTATCATTTCAAACTCCCTCTTCATAGCATATTTATACTAATCAAACAACATATTGTTTTTTCCAGTATAAATCAAATCATCTACATACAAGTAAACTACTATCATCTCTCCTTTTTCATTGGTCTTAATGTAAATAAGGTGCTCATAAGGGCACTTGATGAAGCCATTCTCTTGAAAGTATGAGTTTATTTGACTATATAAGGTCCTGGATGCTTATTTTATCCCATACAAGTATTTCTTCAACTTGTACACCTTACCTTCCTACCCTTCCATCTCATAGTCAGTTGGATATTCTACATAAACCTCTTCTTCCAACACTCAATTTAGAATGTCAAGAATATTTCAATGATCTATGAAAGGTAGAGGATTTCAGTATGGATTAAGCAGGTCATTTTTTATTAAAGGAATGGTAATTCCTTATTATAATCTTTAGTTGCATGGGTTAATATTTTAATGGGATTGAATTAAAAATAAATTTAATGTTTTTCATACATCACGGGGGAGATCTGGAAGGAAAAACTAGGCCATCATTTGGGTAGTCAAAGAGATTTCTAGTTACTATGGATTTGAAGATAAGATTGCTAATCCAGGAGGGCCCAATGGGGACACCTTCGGATCCTCTTCTAGAGAGATAGTTCTTTTACATATTTTTTAAAGGATAAATCTCCATCAAATACTGAAGAAGCACAAAAAACTGCATTAAAAATGCTCTTTACGACTACTGCAAATATATCAACATCTCAACGAGTTAGTCGATGCTTGCCATAGTCAGAATCAAGGCCAAAGATTGTCATTGAGCAAAGGATGGTCAAAAGAAATTATATAGAGCCAATCATGATTTGATCTGTAAATTCATGGGTATTTGCCCTACCCTAAATTTTTTGCATTCCTAGATCCGAAAAAACTAGGAGCCTCTTGGTGAGTATTCTTTGTGGTTTATTAGCAATGAATATTTTATTGTTATTTTTTCTTAACTTGTTGATAGAAATAGGGCTTTCAAATAAGAAAAGAGGAATCATGATCTTATAGGATTATTTGTTCAACCCTAGAGAGTGGGATTTGATCCTCGAATTGAACCCACAACTGTCTTGATTTGGATCCATTTATATGCACTTCCAATGGAGTATTGGAGTGAGTAGGTATTGGAAATTATCGGTAATTCCCTTAGAAGGGCATTTGGGTGTTTCCAAAGACACAATGGAAGGAAACACAACTGTTTGTGCAAGATTATGTGTGGAAATGGAACTTAGAAAACCTCTACCGATAGAGGTGGAACTCAAACTTGTAGGACTATATTGGATTCAAAAACTAGATTATGAGGAATTGCACTTAAAATTCAAAGTTTACCAAAAATATGGGCATTTGGCCTGATCTTGCCCAAATAATATGAACATAAAAATGGATGTTCCTCTAGGAATGTCAAATATTCCTAAGGAGGGTAAGTCAACAAACAATAAATAAAAAACCAATATTTCTCAAGGTAAAGAAGCACAAGGAGATGGTTTTGAATAGCCCAAAAGAATGAGAAGGCAAAAGAAAAAAGATGGTAAAGAGAAAAATCAACTCAAGCCCTCCAATAGGTATGAGATCTTTAATACACTAATGGATCAAGAAGAAGAATAATTCATGGAAATAGTGGATGGGAATAATTAAAATAATAACAGCCATGTTCAAGCTCGTCTTTCATCTCTCCCCATCATAAAGTAGGTAATTGGGTACAGTGATTTATCGCAGTCAGAGAGTGTAGGGTTATTGATAGTGCATAACCAAGAGCAACCGATAATTAAGGATGTCATCATGGGCATAACAAAAAATAATAGAGAAAGGTCAAATCTAGGGATAACTCAGGTGGAAAAGAGATCAAAAAATAGCAGCTCTCAAGGAGTGGGTAGAAAATCAAATAAGGAATTGATAGCAGTTCAAGGAGACAAACTAATCACTAGAGGATCGGTGAGACCAAAAAATTTTACTGCTCTCAAGGTAACCAATGATTATATAATCATATAATGTTAGGGGTTTAAAAAGTAGAACCCATCAATATTTTGTTCAAAGACTCTTAGAAAATGTAAAACAATTTTTTTGTTCATCTAGGAGACAAAAATGTCATTGGATCTTATGTATAAAACAGTAAAAAGATTTTGGAGGGGTGTTCTCACATCACATTTTAGAAAAAATGTCACAACTGAACATGTTTTAATCATAATTTTTTATGGGGCTCAAAACCTAGATGGTCAGATGCATCAATGGAAAGTTGTGCATAACATGATAGTCTCAAGGAAAGAGTTAGACTAGATTATTGTTGGGGATTTTGAAGCTAAATTATCCTCTAGAGATCAGGATGGGGGAACCCCAATTTTAGATCCAAGAGATTGACTTATGATTGCCCAAGTCTAGGAATTACACTTGGTGGATATTAAATGCCCTGGAACCAACTATAATTGGACTAATAAGAGGAGGGATCCATATAGAAAGAAGGTGAAGTTAGACCATTTTTTGGTATTAGAGGAGGTATTTGTAAAATGGAATATAAAATTTCAGATTTTGGAGGGTTTAGTTTTAGATCACTTTCCCATTTTGTTGAAAGGAGGGATCAAGAAAGTGCAGCATCACAAACCATTTAAATATGAAAACTTTTAGTTTAAAAAAGAGGAACTTTGAAATAAAATTCCATAGTTGTGGGAATAAGGTCATCCAGCATATGGGACAACAATGTTTAGATTCCACAAACAACTTCATTATGTCAAAGATCAACTGAAACAATGGAGGCGAGCTAACAAGATAGATGTCCAGGTCCAAAGAGCTCCATTGGTGGCTAGATGGGATGAGGTTAAAAAACACTTTAGGGAAGGAAAAATTATAGAGCAGCTCAAAGAAGATGATGATGCATTGCGTAAAGTGGTTGAGGACATTGACAACCAAGAGGAGACCTACTGGAAATAGAGAGCAAGAACCACTTGGTTATTAGAAGATGATAAAAATACCAAATTTTTCCATCAGACTCCTTGTGTTAGGAGATAGATGAAAAACATGGAAGCTCTTCAATATGAGAATGTACACTCCTTTGATACAATTCCATGTATGCATTTCCATTCAATGGATTATTTTTCTAAACTATTTAATGAAAGTATGGTGTAAGATGAAGAGGCTCAAAAATAAGTTCTTGCTATCATACCCTTTTTTATCTCTAAATAAGAAAATTAGGCCCTTATTAAACCCATTGATAGAGAGGAACTGAAGAGTGTAGTCTTTGGATGAGCACCAAAATAATCACAGATGGCTTTCCAATTGACTTTTTTTCAGGCCTTCTAGGACAACTTGGAGGAGGATGTAATGGCTATTATAGAGGAGTCCAAAGGTAGTAAAATAATGCTTAAGCATTAAATCATATGTCAGATTATAGACCTATTTCCTTATGTAATGTCATATATAAAATAATCACAAAGGTAATGGTTGAGTAGCTAAAACCTCTTCTACATAATATTATCTTCTCAGAGCAAGGGGGTTTTGTAGAGGGTAGACATATATTGGATGGTGTGGTTCTAGCTCAAGAGGCAATCCATTCAATGCAAACATTTGGTAATAGAGGAATGTTCATAAAATTAGATATGTCAAAGGCTTATGATAGGGTGGAGTGGAGATTCTTGTCAAATATGATGGCAACCTTTGGTTTCTCTCAGGATTGGATAGAATGGGTCATGAGTTGTGTTTCTACTCTAACATACTTAGTTTTAATCAAGGGTCTTTTCTCGCAACCGTTTGGAGATACTCAAGGCCTTTGTCAAGGAGATACTTGCTCCCCCTATCTTTTTCTCATATTTGCTTAAGGATTGGGTAGACTCATATTGAGGAGAAAACAACAACGTTTTCTAACAGGTATCAAGGTGGGTGAGGAAGTTTTGACTCACCTACAGTTTGTGGATGACATAGGATTGGTGGGAGTGGCCAACTTTAGGGAAGCAAGAATGATTAAAGATACACTTAATGTCTACCTTAGGGCTATAAACCAAGTCATCAATGATAAAAAATCCAAATTGGTCTTTTTCAATCTTGATCAAAGTCTTCAAGACAAAATTGTAGAGATCTTGGGATTCACAGGGACTTCTCTCCCAGTGGTATACTTGGGGGTCCCTTTTCATTTAAAAAAACTAAAAATAGATATCTGGAGGAATCTTTTGGACTGTATCAAGGAAAGAATTAATCTTTGATCTCACAAATGATTAAGCTATGAGGGTAGATTAAATTTTTTATAATTAATCATTCAAGCCATGACAATTTATGAATTTTCTATCCTTGTTGCCCTACATACCATATGGAAAGAGTTGGACAATATGGCTAGAAAATTTTTATGGGAAGCAGTAAAAGGAGAGAGGAAATTGGCCTTAGTAGGTTGGGAGAAATTAAGCCAACCCAAGGTAAAAGGAGGTTTGGTACTGATAAGATCAAAGTTAAATAATAAATCTTTGGCTAGAAAGCTTTACTAGAAGTGGATTTTCCAACCAACTTCTTTATTCAATAGAATCTTAACTAGTAAATGTTTGGAACAGGTAAACCCAAATGAGGTGGGTCATTTCCCTTTGGATGGTAATGGATCCTTAGTGTGGAAGGATCTCAAGTTAGGATCTCAAGTAGTAAAAGATGGATTATTTGGAAAGTGGGAAGAGGGGAGAAGGCACGATTTTGGACAGATTCATGGGATCAATACCCACCTATCATTGTTGAATTTCCTGAACTGCAACCAATAAAAACAACCATGAAAACCAGGGGTTGGATCCAAATTAAAAGTTATTTAAATACTAGTCAACTGGGGGATTATAAGTTTAAGCTATTTAAAAAGTTGGATGAGTGGCCAATTTCAATCCCTTCGGATTTGACACCCATCATGACTAAAATCTTGCTAAAAATATTTCTCATAGGTAGAGATGAGGAGGATGAATTAGCTTGGGGCTATGGGAGCCTTGGTGTCTACACAGTGAAGTATGGATATGATAAGATCCTTCCAGAGCCTCCTCCTCATACATATTAGGTTGAGTATTGGAAAAGATTTGGAATTCCAAGGGTTGGCTGAAAGTAAACTTTTTTGCCTGGAAGTTCATACATAATGGAATTCTTACTTTTGATAATCTCATATGTAGTGTAATCATTGGTCCATATCAATGTGTTTTATGCTGCAAGAGTGAGGAAACAACCGATCACTTGATTTTTGAGTGCTCATTCACATGCCAAATCTTGGAGAGATGGTTTCTATATTATAAAATTCAAGTTAATAGTGATTTGAATAGGATTAGTATTGGGTAAAGATGGAAGAGGGGTAGATTTAAATCCAAAGATATTTATATTGGTTGGGAGCTTGGATTAAACTTCATTTGGTGGCACGTGTGGTTGGAGAGATATGCCAAAATTTTTAAATAATTTTTTTCTTCTTTAGATCGAGTTTGGTAGGTCATTTGGAGCAAAGTCATCAAAACTGTGGTAGTCTATGCTAAAGTGGAAACTCAGGTTGTTATTAGGAAAATGGAGAAGGAAGTTGAAGTATAAGAGAGGAAGGACATAGCTAGTTGGAAACCACCCCCAGAAGATTGGATTAAAATTAATACTGATGGATCTACAAAAGGCAATCCAGGTAGAGCTGGAATAGGAGTGGTTTGCCAGAATCATGTTGGAAAAGTGCTCTATTGGGAACTGGAAGGCTTGGGAAGAACAGTTAAAACATTTCAAATGAGCCTCCAAAAATTATGTGTACACTAATAATGTTTGAAATTATGTGTACACTACTAATGTTTGAAATTATGCTTTATCGATCATTCAATATCCACCCAAGTGTCTTCACAATCACAAGAACAGTTAAAAAATTTCAAATGAGCCTCCAAAAATTGACGTGAAAATTCCATGTTCTAAAGCCCTTCACTGCCAAATCTAGGAGGGTACAACTGAATTCACCTATCAGATATTAGTTGGATGTTATATGTTATAGGTGTTAAGAATTTTCTCTCATTTCATGTGTTCTGAAAGCAAATGCATCAACCTATACAGTTGAAATACAAAGAGCGGAGCGGAGAGAAAAAGAGACTTTTACACTATTTACCTAGTCTTTGCGGGAAATTTAGCATAAGACAAAGTACCGCTTAAAGAAAAACATCCAACGAGATCGATTTGTAAATATTGAATGGTATAAATTCACATTTACTCAAAACTTTTTACTGATAACATCCTTAGCCAATCGAAGGTTTGTGTAGGAAGGGGCTTTTCCAATATGGAGAGCTTTTGATAATTGGAATTATTTATATTAAAATACTTTTAGCACCTTTTTCTATGTGCAGAAGTATTTCTTTTCACTAAGCGTAAGCTTTCGGAGCTTTTCTTTCTTCTTTGCATGGAATAACTTCTTCTTTGCAAGGTTGCAGCTTGCATTTACGTGAAGAATCTTCTTTGTGTTTCCTCTTTTCTTTCTTTGTTTCAACAATTTTTTTACTTACCTTTCCTTCTCTTCAGCATTTCATTACTTTAATCATAAATGAAATCATGCCCAACACTTATACATATAAAGGGTAAAGTAGAAAAATATCAGTTAACCTTCTAATACATACTAATTAATAGATAAGTGTCTATCTATTATTTGAACAACTATAGCTACCAAAAGTAAATTCAAATGCTACAAAATAAAAGGATGAATTTTAACATCTGTGAACAAAAGATATGTCAGAAGTAGATGAAATATGGAATAATTTCCAACACCCTCTCCTAAGTTAGATTTCACAAAAACTTTGACACTTAATAGTTCCTTCAATTTTTAAAATTTTTCCTCCTTCAAAGGCTTGGTGCATATGTATACAACATGTTCTTTGGACCTACAAAACCAGAATTCAATTTCATTATTCTTTACTAGCTCTATAATGAAGTGATATCATATGTCAGTGTGCTTGCTTCTTCCATGAAACATCAAATCCTTTGACAGTGTTGTGGCTGAGTTATTGTCACAAAAAAAATTGTTGCTGCTTGTGGTTCATGATTCAACTTACCTAAAACTGTTCTCAGCCAAACTGCTTAACATGCTATATATGTGGTAGCAATGTACTTTGCTTCAGTAGTAGACAAGGCAACAATAATTTTCTTCTTAGATTACCATGACATTAGACCTGATCCAAGATGGAATGTATAATCGAAAGTGTTCTTCCTATAATCAATATTACCAACCCAATAACTATCTGCATACTTAACAAGCTCAAGCTAACCTAATATTGCATAAAATGCGCCATGGTCCTTGGTTCCATTAACATACATCATAATTTTTTTACTATCCTGCAAGTGAGCATTCTTTGGTGTCTTCATGAATCTACTAATTAAAATCATTACTTAATTATGTCTCGTTTTGTGGCTATCAAATACATAAGACTTTCAACTAATATCTTGTAGGATGTTGGATCCACATTGTTTTTTTATTGATTCAAGTAAGGGGTTTTAAAAGGATCCCCAAACCTTTTACATAAAAGAGAAACAAGGGAGAAAGTCTCTCGAAAACAAGCAAAGAATGATCGACAAGAGGAGACATTTCCTAAAGAACCACAACCGAAAACCCACCACATGGAATTTAAAACATATATTCAAATAAAATATCCTATCCAGGAGAGACTTCAAGCATAGGAAGGTCCCCCTCAAACCAAGAAAGGAAAATCTTCATTGAGAGGATCAATCCAACAAGCCCACCAATAGAAAACAATAGACAAAATAGCAACAGGTAGATTTGAAACAACGGTCTACATAGAAAATCATGCTCAAAAAGAGAGGATCTCCCTAGCACACCCAACTCCAAAAAATTTGCACAAGAGAAAAAAATTAGAAGAAACTACATCAAAAAGGTTCTTATTTGGGTTTACCTCACCTTAGTTTTTTCTTCAAAGAAGAGAGCAACTCACAATTTTAATTGTCACCATCAACATTTTCAAAACTAGAAATAGGGTCCAACATAGAAATAGTTAGAATTTTTTATTGAACATTATCCTTGCCAAATTGATTCTTATTCAGGGCCATATCCTTGTCTTGGGACTTCTCCTTACTTTCCTTGCCAATCTGGGATTTAATCTTGGCCTTCTCTTTGACCGAGGGCTTCTCCTTATCATTCAAAAATTGGGCCTCCCCTTGGGTCATCTCCTTGCTAATAGAAATGAAGGCCTCTTATAGGTCTTGTCATTAACAAAAACTAAAGTCACTTCAGGGGAACGTGAGTGTTTATCAAAATCTTTGCATTGTCCTGACTCAGCTGGGGACCAAATAGGGGCATTGAGCACAAAGTGATGACTTGATTTCATACTTGATAGGTTGCACTCTACTACCAAAATATAAAATAAGCTCAATAGAATATGATAATTCTGAATTAAGTTTGGCATTTATGAATATTCTTGCATAAACCATTCGATACTTGGATTTATCCACAAGATCAAAAGTAACTAGATCTTTGATAGCCCTAGAAATACCTTAGAGAACATCCTCGTGCCAGAACTGAATTGGCAATCCAAGAAGCTTGAACCAATTCTTGGTAGAGCAGATGCTTTGTAACTCAAGGTTGAAGTCAAGAGACCATATTTGGAGAAAGAGGCTTCCTCTTCTAAAGAACTAGGGACCACCTAAAAGGATTTTTCTTGAATCTTCAACATTTTTTAGCTTGATGAAGAAAAATTCTCTAGGGATGGCTACAAGCTCCATATGCCCACAAGGCTTCCATTTAGTAAAATTCCACATTTTTATAGAATCTATGTTAGGACAAGAACCCATAAATTTATTGATGAGAGAAAAGGTTTCCTAAGGAACTGCCAAGGAAGTAATCTTAGAGAGGACTTTCAAATTTACCTTAGTTAGGAAGCAATTCAAAAGAGACATCACCTAAAGGGAATTAAGAGGATTGAACTTTGTTGATGAAAATAGGTGAAGGAGAGGGTCACGAGAATACACCCTAATACCCTTATGAGGTAACAACTATACGACAACAAGCTTGATAACAAACCCAAAGCCATCCAACCCTAGCAATTGAGAACCATTGTCACTAGATCAAGGGGTTTCATTGGAACAACCCTCATAGAAGATCTCGCATGGACTAGATGTATCAATCATAACCTCAATGGCCTCAATCATTAGAGATATTGGATAAGTAGACTCAAGGGCCATGAAACTAGGGGAATTTGGGATTGCTATCATCCTAGAGATCCCATTATCAGAGGAGGAAGAGGCATCCTTCAATAAGTCAATAAGGGAGGAATGGCTTCCCCCTTCTGTAGTAAACTAAATTTTTTTATCTTGTCACTCCTTACAACCCTCTATGATGATATTCTTCGACCTAGTGGGAGCACCTATCGCACATGAGAACCTCAATCTCCATCTCCCATGTGAACCACCATGCCCTCTTCCTCTACCACCTAAGAGCATTTTAAAATTTTGTTGGATCCACATTGTTTTTGCAATAATTTTTACTTAGTTTTAGACCTATTGCCATTGGTGTGATGGTTGGTTTACTATTCTACATATTAAAACTCTTCAAGACATCTTTGGCATGCATACCTTGTGAAATGAAGATACCATCTGTTGATTAGGTAAATTCAATTCCAAAAAAATACTTTATTAAGTCTAAGTCTATCATTTCAGACTCCCTCTTCATAGCATCTTTATACTAATCAAACAACATATTGTTTTTTCCAGTATAAATCAAATCATCTACATACAAGTAAACTACTATCATCTCTCTTTTTTCATTGGTCTTAATGTAAAGAAGGTGCTTATAAGGGCACTTGACGAAGCCATTCTCTTGAAAGTATGATTTTATTTGACTATATAAGGTCCTGGATGCTTATTTTATCCCATACAAGTATTTCTTCAACTTGTACACCTTACCTTCCTACCTTTCCATATCATAGTCAGTTGGATATTCTACATAAACCTCTTCTTCCAACACTCGATTTAGAATGTCAAGAATATTTCAATGATCTATGAAAGGTAGAGGATTTCAGTATGGATTAAGCAGGTCATTTTTTATTAAAGGAATGGTAATTCCTTATTATAATCTTTAGTTGCGTGGGTTAATATTTTAATGGGATTGAATTAAAATTAAATTTAATGTTTTTCATACATCACGAGGGATCTCTGGAAGAGAAAACTAGGGCATAATTTGGGTAGCCGAAGAGATTCCTAGTTACTGTGGATTTGAAGACAAGATTGCTGCTCTAGGAGGTCCCAATGGGGACACCTCTGAATCCTCTTATACAGAGACATAGTTCTTTTACAGATTTTTTAAAGGATAAATCTCCATCAAAGACTGAAGAAGCATAAAAAACTGCATTAAAAATGCTCTTTACGACTGCTGCAAATAGATCAACATCTCAATGAGTTAATGGATGCTTGCCACAGTCAGAATCAATGTCAAAGATTTTCATTGAGCAAAGTATGGTCGAACAAATAGTTTTATATAGAGCCAATCATGATTTGATCTGTAAATTCATGGGTATTCACCCTACCTTAAATTTTTTGCATTCCTAGGTCCGACAAAACTATGAGCCTCTTGGTGAGTATTCTTTGTGGTTTATTAGCAATGGATTTTTTATTGTTATTTTTTCTTCACTTGTTGATAGAAATAGGGCTTTCAAATCAGAAAAGAGGAATCATGGTCCGACAGGATTATTTGTTCAACCCTAGAGAGTGGGATTTGATCCTCGAATTGAACCCACTATTGTCTCGATTTGGATCCATCCGTATGCACTTCCAATGGAGTATTGGAGTGAGTAGGTATTGGAAATTATCAATAATTCCCTTAGAAGGCATTTGGGTATTTCCAAAGACACAATGGAAGGAAACACAACTTTTTATGCAATATTATGTGTGGAAATGGATCTTAGCCAACCTCTACCGGTAGAGGTGGAACTCAAAATTGCAAGACTATCTTGGATTCAACAACTGGATTATGAGGCATTGCCCTTCAAATGTAGAGTTTGTCACAAATATGGGTATTTGTCCCCATATTGCCTAAATAATATGAACATAAAAATGGAGGCTCCTCTAGGAATGTAAAATCCTCCTAAGGAGGGTAAGTCAACAATCAATAAAGAAACAACCAATATTTTTGAAGGTAAAGAAGCACAAGGAGATGGTTTTGAATAGCCCAAAAGAATGAGAAGGCAAAAGAAAAAATATGGTAAATAGAAAACCCAACTCAACCCCTCCAATAGGTATGATATCTTTAAGACACTAGTGGATCAAGAAGAAGAAAAATTCATGCAAGGAGTGGATGGGAATAATTAAAATAATAACAACCATGTTCAAGCTCCTCTTTCATCTCTCCCCATCATAAAGCAGGTAATTGGGTACAGTGAGTTATCACAATCAGAGAGTGCGGGGGCATTGATAGTGCATAACCAAGAGAAATCGATAATTAAGGATTTCATCATGGGGATAGTAGAAAACAATAGAGAAAGCTCAAATATAGGGATAACTCAAATAACAGCTCTCAAGGAGTGGGTAGAAAGTCAAATAAGGAATTGATAGCAGTTCAAGAAGACAAACTGATCATTGGAGGATCGGTGAGACCAATAGATTTTTACTGCTCTCAAGGTAACCAATGATTATACAATCATAGAATGTTAGGGGTTTAAAAAGTAGAACCCATCAATTTGTTGTTTGAATACTCTTAGAAAATGTAAAATAAATGTTTTTTTTATCCAGGAGACAAAAATGTCATTGGATCTTATGTGTAAAATAGTAAACAGAATTTGGAGGGGTGTTGGTAATATGGAAGTGGCTGCCCAAGGGGTCTCAAGGGGGATAGTTACTCTTTGGAACCCTCTTGAATGGATTGCAATAGTATATATATCTTGCAGGGGTGTTCTCACATCACATTTTAGGAACAATGTCATAGTTGAAAATGTTTTAATCATAAGTTTTTATGGGGTTCAAAACCTAGATGGTCATATACATCAATGGAAATTTGTGCATAACATGAGAGTCTCAAGGAAAGAGTTAGACTAGATTATTATTGGGGATTTTAAAGCTAAATTATCCTCTAGATATCAGGATGGGGGAACCCCAATTTTGGACCTAAGAGATTGACTTATGATTGCCCAAGTCCAGGTATTACACTTGGTGGATATTAAATGCCCTGGAACCAACTATAATTAGACTAATAAGAGGAGGGATCCATATAGCAAGAAGGTGAAGTTAGACCATTTTTTGGTTTTAGTGGAGGTATTTGTAAAATGGAATAAAAAATTTCAGATTTTGGAGGGTCAAGTTTTAGATCACTTTCCCATTTTGTTGGAAGGAGGGATCAAGAAAGTGCAACATCACAAACCATTTAAATTTGAAAACTTTTGGTTACAAAAATTGGACCTTCGAAATAAAATTCCACGGTGGTGGTAAGAAGGTCATCCAATATATGGGACAACAATGTTTAGATTCTACAAACAACTTCATTATGTCAAAGATCAACAAAAACACTGGAGGAGAGCTAACAAGACAGACTTCTAGGTCCAAAAAGGTCCATTGGTGGCCAAATGGGATGAGGTTCAAAAATACTTTAGGGAAAGAACAATTACAGAGTAGCTCAAAGAAGAGGATGATGCATTGCATAAAGCAATTGAGGACATTGACAACCAAGAGGAGACCTCCTGAAAATAGAGAGCAAGAATCACTTGGTTATTAGAAGGTGATAAAAACACGAAATTTTTTCATCGGATTGCTTGTGTTGGGAGATAGATGAAAAACATGGTAGCTCTTCAATATGAGAATGGATACTCCTTTGATACAATTCCAGGTATGCATTTCCATTCAATGGATTATTTTTCTAAACTATTTAAGGAAATTATGGTGCAGATGAAGAGAATCAAAAAGAAGTTCTTGCTATCATACCCTTTGTTATCTCTAAAGAAGAAAATCAGGCCCTTCTTAAACCCATTGATAGAGAGTAACTGAAGAATGTAGTATTTGGAATGAGCATCAGAAAAACACCAAGTCCAGATGGCTTTCGAATTGAGTTTTTTCAGGCCTTCTAGGACAACTTGGAGGAGGATGTAATGGCTATTATAGAGGAGTCCAAAGGTAGTAAAAGAATGCTTAAGCATTAAATCATACTTCCATTGCCTTAATTCCAAAAGGGGAGGAGGGGGTACATATTTCATATTATAGACCTATTTCCTTATGCAATGTCATATATATAATAATCACAAAGGTAATGGCTGAGCGGCTAAAACCTCTTATACATAGCATTATCTTCTTATAGCAAGGGGTTTTTCTAGAGGGTAGATAGATTTTGTATGGTGTGGTTCTAGCTCAGGAGGCAATCCATTCAATGCAAACATATGGTAATATAGGAATGTTCATAAAATTAGATATGTCAAAGGCTTATGATAGGATGGAGTGGAGCTTCTTGTCAAATATGATGGCAGCATTTGGTTTCTCTCAGGATTGGATAGAATGGGTCATAAGTTGTGTTTCTACTCTAACATACTCAGTTTTAATCAAGGATCTTCCCTCGCAACCGTTTGGAGCTACTCGAGGCCTTCATCAAGGATATCCTTGCTCCCCCTATATTTTTCTCATATTGGCTTAAGGATTGGGTAGACTCATCTTGAGGAAAAGACAACAAGGTTTTCTAACAAGTATCAAGGTGGGTGAGGAATTTTTGACTCACCTACAGTTTGTGGATGACATAGGATTGGTGGGAGTGGCCAGCTTTAGGGAAGCAAGAATGATTAAAGATACACTTAATGTCTACCTCAGGGCTACAAACTAAGTCATCAATGATAAAAAAATCCAAATTGGTCTTTTTCAATCTTGATCAAAGTCTTCAAGATAGAATTTTAGAGATCTTGGGATTCACAAAGACTTCTTTCCCAGTTGTATACTTGGGGGTCCCTTTGCATTTTAAAAAACTAAAAATAGATATATGGAGGAATCTTTTGGATTGTATCAAGGAAAGAATTAATCATTGGTCTCACAAATGGTTAAGCTATGGGGTTAGATAACTTTTTTATAGTCAATCATTCAGGCCATGACAATTTATAAATTTTTTATCCTTGTTGCCCTACATACCATATGGAAAGAGTTGAACAAGATGGCTAGAAAAATTTTATGGTAAGGAGTAAAAGGAGAGAGGGAATGAACCTTAGTAGGTTAGAAGAAATTAAGCCAACCCAAGGTAAAAGGAGGTTTGGTACTGAGAAGATCAAAGTTAAATAATAAAGCTTTGGCTAGAAAGATTTACTAGAGGTGGATTTCCCAACCAACTTCTTTATTCAATAGAATATTAACTAGTAAATATTTGGGATAGGTAAACCCAAATGAGGTGGGTCATTTCCCTTTGTATGATAATGGATCCTTAGTGTGGAATGATCTCAAGTTAGGATCTCAAGTAGTAAAACATGGATTATTTGGAAAGTGGGAAGAGGGGAGAAGACACAATTTTGGATAGATTCATGGGATAAATACTCACCTATCATTGTTGAATTTCTTGAACTGTAATCAATAAAAACAACCATTAAAACCAAGGGTTGGATCCAAATTAAGAGTTATTTCAACACTAATCAACTGGGGGATTATAAGTTTAAGTTGTTTAAAAAGTTAGATGAGTGGCCAATTTCAATCCCTTCGGATTTGACACGCATCATGACTAAAATTTTGATAAAAATATTTCTCACAAGTAGAGATGAGGAGGATGAATTATCTTGGGGCTATTGGAGCCTTGGTGTCTACACAGTGAAGGATGGATATGATAAGATCCTTCCAGAGCCTCCTCCTCATACATATTAGGTTGAGTATTGGAAAATATTTGGCAGTCCAAGGGTTGGTTGAAAGTAAATTTTTTTGCCTAGCAGTTCATACATAATGGAATTATTACTTTTGATAATCTCAGATGTAGGGGAATTATTAGTCCATATCAATGTGTTTTATGCTACAAGAGTGAGGAAAGAGATGATCACTTGATGTTTGAGTGCCCATTCACATGCCAGATCTGGGAGAGATGGTTTCGATATTACAAAATTCAAGTTAATGGTGATTTGAATAGGATTAATATTTTGCAAAGATGGAAGAGGGGTAGATTTAAATCTAAAGATATTTATATTTGTTGGGATCTTGGATTAAACTTCATTTGGTGGCACGTGTGGTTGGAGAGAAATGCCAAAATTTTTAGATAATTTTTTCTTCTTTAGATCGAGTTTGGTAGGTCATTTGGAGCAAAGTCACAGAAATTGTGGTAGTTTATGCTAAAGAGGAAACTCAGGTTGTTATTGGGGCAATGGAGAAGGAAGTTGAAGTGCAAGAGAGGAAGGACATAGCTAGTTGGAAACCTCCCCAGAAGATTGGATTAAAATTAATATTAATGGATCTACAAAAGGCAATATGGGTAGAGCTGGAAGAGCTGGAATTGGAGTGGTTTTCCATAATCATGTTGGAAAATTGCTCTATTGGGAACTACAAGTCCTGGGAAGAGCCACAAACAATGAAGCAAAAACCTTAGCTATAAAATTTGCTTTTATTTGGGCAGTAAAACAAGGTTACAGGAGGATAATCCTAGAATCAGATTCTCAAATAATGGTTGGAGCTCTATATTGCATGAGGAACTTTGCTTTGAAAACATGGAGGTTGAGGATTCTTGTCACTCAAATTAAGGAATTATGGAGGGAATTAGATGATGTGATTCCATTTTATGTGAGTAGAGATTTAAATAATGTGGCAGACTTCTTGGCTAATATGGGCATTGAGAAGGAGGTAGGGGTTCAATGGCACAGTGACATGGCTATTGAGGATGATATGATTAGGTAGATTGGTGAGCAAACCCAGTGCTTAGCTAATTTGGATAACCATTCCTAAAATTTTGTTTAGGAGATTTGTGCTTCAATGTAGATCTTCGTTTATAGTTGTAAACAAGTGAACAGTCATTGTAGAAATATGGTTTAAAAGATTTGGCTCCAATGCAAATCTTCTTTTATTTTTGTAAACATGTGTTCTTTGGCTAAGACTCGGAAAAGTCTCATCCCAACTTGTAAATGATCTTTGTTTTAATACAAGTTTTTTCAAATTATTTTTAAAAAATATTTTAATGGGATTAATGATATACGATTTAATAGATTTGGTTTAAATGCAAATGTTGGTTAATTTGGATAGTTATTAGAAATATATGGTTTGGCAGATTTGACTTGAATGTAGATTTGATTTTAGTATTGTAACAAAAAGTGGTTAATTCTTAAGATCTTGAGCTTTCAAGTTATTGAAGTTTGTTGAAAAATTATTAAAAAATACAAAATTAAATAAAAAAGATGAATTTTAATGTTGTAAACAAAAGTGTTTAGTTCTTATAATTATGGGTTTTAAAGTTAAGAAGGTTTGTTGAAAAGTTAAAAAGAGGATACTAGTTGAGCTCATCAATAAAGAATTTATAACACAGTCACACACGTCCAACATCCAGGTTTGAACTTTGGACCTTCTAAAAAAGATCCAAAGCCCAAACTATTGGAGTTTGAACTTGGATTTGGTTAATGTGATTGAAACAATACATAAATAACTTGATTGAAAAAATATCATTAACCTAATTTAAATAAATTGAAAACTCTCAACATAAAAAATAATGTATATTAACATTTATTAATTAAAATAATGTTATTAATACAATTTAAGTAAATTTACCAATAAAAAATTAAACTTTGAACTATCTGCCCATGTGGGGGAGTTGGAGAGGAGTGGGTAGTTGAAACTTTCCTGTTGGAGAGGCCCCAGGTTTAAATCTCTCCATCTCACATGTTTGCGGATATGCTATGTAATAGTTTAGTAGTTTGCGGATATGCTATGTAATAGTTTACTAGGGACCCTACTGGTGGTGTGTTTATCCAGGTTCAAATCTCTCCATCTCACATGTTTACGGATATGTTATGTAATAGTTTACTAGGGACCCTATTTGTAATAGTTTACTAGGGACCCTATTGGTGGTGTGTTTATCCACCCGCTTGATGTAATAATGAGCTTAATGAAAGATCAACCAACATTTAAAAAAAAAAATATCAAAATTAAAATTACTTTTAAAATTAAAAAAAACTACTTTATTTTTAATTTTTACTTTTTAATTTCTTATCGATCAGTGTAAGTTTAACACACAGAAAAATTAAAATTACTTTTAAAATTTAAAAGACCCTACTGGTGGTGTGTTTATCCAGGTTCAAATCTCTCCATCTCACATGTTTGCAGATATGTTATGTAATAATTTACTAGGGACCCTACTGGTGGTGTGTTTATCCACCTACTTGATGTAATAATGAGCTTAATGAAAGATCAACCAATATTTAAAAAAAAAATTCAAAATTAAAATTACTTTTAAAATTTAAATAAACTACTTTATGTGTAATTTTTGCTTTTTAATTTCTTATCGATCAGTGTAATTTTAACGCATAAAAAAATAAAATTACTTTTAAAATTAAAAAAAAAAACTACTTTATTTTTAATTTTTACTTCTTAATTTCTTATCAATCAATGTAATTTTAACGCATAGAAAATATGTGATTAGTCCATTTCCTATGAAATATTCGCATGGTGAAATTGTGTTGGTACAAGCCAAATTCAACCTCTGAAATGGTCGTAAGTTCCAAGATTCTTCCATGTGCGCTGAAAAGGAAGTTGTCTTCTGGTTACTCTCGGTATCATCCACTTACGTGTACACTACTAATGTTTGACATTATGCTTTATGGACCATTCAATATCCAACCAAGTGTCTTCAGAATCACAAGAACAGTTAAACATTTCAAATGAACCTCCAAACATTGACGCGAAAAGTCATGTTCTAAAGCCCTTCACTACCAAATCTAGGAGGCTACAACTGAATTCACCTATCAGATATTAGTTGGATGTTATACGTCTTAAGAAATTTTCTCCTTTCATATGTTATGAAAGCAAATGCATCATCCGAGACAGTTGAAATACACAGAGCGAAGTGGAGGGATAAAGGGACTTTTACAATATTTACCTGTGTTAACAATTCACCATGTACAAACAATATACAGTCTATAGAAGAAAAACAAATTATAACAGCGACAATGAAAAATAGTTTAAACTTTAGTTAAGCAGTGCAGAAAAAAACAATCATATAAATGAGATACAAGATTTTCGTGGTTTGGACAGTGTACCCTACTCCACAGAGAGACTATCAGTCTTTGTATTATTAACATCAATACAATATCTGAAGGGAGAAATCCTGCAACACAATCAACTGCAAATTCCTTTTCAAAACACCAGCATCTTCGCATAATTACTTTAACAGTAATTTAACATGCAAACTCCCTTGCATAAAACTCTACACCAAGATTTCTTGTCACTCTACAAGAAATACATAATCCTATATATTTCCCATAAACAAGATACTCAAATATATAAAATTATTGCAATAGTTTTTCTTTTAAATATTTACTGGCAATTAAATATTTAATGGTAATTAAATATTTAATGCTAATTAAATATTTAATGTTACCTCTTGGAACCCCGTTCATGTTCTTATTGTTGAACTTTGCCCATCAATATTTAATAGCCTTGGAACTTTGCCAACAATAATGGCCTTGAAACCCTGCTAATAATATTTAATGGTAATTAATTTCTTGTTATCAATTTGGCTCTATTACCTAACAATCTCCCACTTGGAGATAATATTGATGCAATATCCATGCATCCTAGGACTGAAAGTTTCTCATAACATGACCTTACTCCTTAAGGCCAACCGAAGTAGAGCAAAATCTCAACTTCTCCCTGGTTACAATTTTAGTAAGCATATCAACAAAATTTTGGGTAGTGTGAATCTTACCCAACTTTACCAAACCATCCTCCATTGCTGATTGAATGAAGTGATACCTCAATTGAATATGCTTTGTTCGTGAGTGAAAAACTAAGTTCTTAGCTAAATGAATGGCACTTTGGCTGTCAGTCCAAAGTGTCCCATCTCCTTGCTCCTTACCCAACTCCTCAATCAACCTCTGAAGCCATATGAACTCTTTGGCACCTTCTATGACGGCTACATACTCATACTCCATAGTAGAAAGAGCTACAACACGTTGTAGCTTGGATATCCAACTCACTTTTGTATCTCCAACTGTGAATACATACCCAGTAGTGCTCCTCCCACCATCCAAATCACCTACCATATCTAAATCCACATAGCCATGTAATTCAATTTTGGAACCTCCAAAATTCAAACAAAATTTTGAAGTCTCTTTCAAATACCTGAGTATCCATTTCACTGCTTGCTAGTGAGATTTACTTGGATTACTCATATATCGGCTCACAACTCCCACTACTTGGGCAATGTTCGGTCTTGTACACACCATAGCATACATAAAAATCCCAACTATTGAAGCATAGGGTACCTTCTTCATGTACTCTTCCTCCTCCTTTGTCTTGGGATGTAGCTTCTTTGAGAGCTTAAAGTGCTTTTCAAGAGGTTGGGCTACAAATTTTGCATCATGCATACTAAACCTCTTAAGCAGCTTTTCCACATAATCCTCCTAAGATAACTTTAATGTTTTCTCCTTCCTGTCTCTAGTGATTCTCATGCCAAGGATTTGTTTGGATTTCCCCAAATCCTTCATGGCAAATTTACGTGCCAACTCTATTTTCAATTTCTTAATATCCTACATATTATATTATGCCACAAGCATATCATCAACATACAATAATAGAATAAGGAAGTTACCATTTCTTGTAGCCCAAAAATAAACACAATGGTCGCTTTGGATCCTAGTAAAATTATGCTCAATCATGAAACTATCAAACTTGAGATACCATTGCCTTGGAGCTTGCTTCAAACCGTAAAAGCTCTTTTTTAGTTTACACACAAGTCTTTTCTTGCCTTTGACCTTAAACCCCTCCAGTTGGTGCATGTAGATCTCCTCCTCCAAATCCTTATGAAGGAATGTTGTCTTCACATCTAACTGTTCAAGATGAAGATCTTCTACTGCAACTATACTCAAAATATTCCAAATTTAAGTCATTTTTACAATAGGTGAGAAAATGTAATTATATTCAATACCTTTTCTCTGTGCAAATTCTGTCACAACAAGTCTTGCTTTGTACCTCTTGCTACCATCAAATTTGTCATTCACTCTATACACCCATTTTCAATGCAATACCCTTTAGTCGTTGGGAAGCTCAACCAAATCCCAAGTTTGGTTTTGAGTCAATGAGTCCATCTCATCCTTCATAGCATGCTCCCACTTGCTCCTAGTTTCCAATTGCAAAGCCTCATGAAAACATTCGGGCTCACCTGCATTAGTGTATAGAAAGTAATTCAAAGAAGGAAAATACTTATTTGGTGCTCTTATTACCCAATTAGATCTCCAATATTTTGGTATTAGTGGTGATGGGGGTGATGGTGGAGTAACAGCAATTTCATGTTCATCTTACTCTTCCTCATGAGCACCATGTTCATCAATCTGAACAAGAGGTTGTATTTTTACACCCTGCTTTGGGATTTCATCCAAGTCAACAAACTCAGGTGCATCCTCTTCAACTTGTATGTGCCTATACTTGTATAGCCTATCCTCATTAAAAATTACATCTCTACTCCTGATAACTTTTCAGCCAATGTTATCCCATAGCCTATATCCCATCTCATCCACACCATAACCCAAAAAATAACACTTTCTAGACTTTGCATCAAGCTTACTCCTATTTACTTTATCTATGTGGGCAAAAGCCTCACAACCAAATACTCTAAGGAAATAGTAGTTTAGAGGCTTACCTTTCCAAGTATTTTCTAGAATGTCTCCATCCAATGCAATACAAGGTCCTGTGTTTATCAAATAAACAGTTGTATCAACTACACTAGCCCAATAGAACAATGGCAATCCTACATGCAATCTCATGGCTCTGGCACGCTCCATTATAGTTCTGCTCATCCTCTCTAAGACTCCATTCTCTTGTGGTATCCCAGGAGTAGTCTTGATTATCCTAAGTCCTTTCTTTGCACAATAGTCCTCAAACTCCTTGCTGTAATATTCACCACCATTATCAAATTTAAGGAATTTAACTTTCTTACCTACCTCAACCTCTTCTAATGCTCTCCACTTCCGAAAAGTGTCAAAAACATCATATTTATGCATGATTGTGTAGATCCATGTCTTCCTGATGAAATCGTCAATGAAGGTAATATAATAAGAGTAGCCCTCAAGAGAAATTACCGGTGAGGGACCCCACACATCTGAGTGAACTAACTCTAATTTATCTTTCTTCCTTTCTGGAACAACCTTAAAAAATCTTACCCTTTTTTGTTTTTCATATACACAACATTCATAGAAACCCAAATCAACCTCCTTGAGTTTTGGAAATAGTTTTCTAGAGTGAAGGATTTTCATCCCTTTCTCACTCATATGACCCAACCGCAAATGACATGCTTTCTCATCATCCTGAGCAGCATAGTTCAATGTACAATAAGATGAGTTTTACACTAAATACAAAGTTCCAGTCAACTCACCTTTTGCAATCACCATTGAACCATTTGTCACTCTCCATTGTTGGTTTTCGAAAGTAGTGTTGCATCCCTCCAAATCAAGTGCATTGGCTGAAATCAAGTTCCTCTTCAAATCAGGAATGTGCCTAACATTGTTAAGAACCCAAATATTTATGTTTGGCAACTTTACATTCATCGTGCCAATACCCACAATATCACATGGATAGTTATTGCCCAACAAAACCTATCCATAATGACCTGGAGTATAATCAGCAAAGTACTCCCTATGAGAAGTGACATGATAAGAAGCTCCATAGTCCATAACCCAATACTCACTCGTGCAATTTGTTGTAAGAATTAGGGCATCCTGATAAATTGCACTTGTAATATTTGTCTCTTTAGCATCATTCCCATTATTTTCCTCATTCTTCTTTCTGTCTTTGCACTCCCTCTTAAAGTGACCACTCTTCCCACAATGCCAACAATCAATCTTGATTTTGTCTCTACTTTTAGATCTACCCTTTGATTTTCCTCTATTTTGACTTTTCCATCTAGCTTGGCCTTTTCCTTTTTCTCTATTTCTGCATCTACTTTCTATAGATAGTACTACTCTAGATGATGAATCCTCCCTAGAGGTTTTTCTCCTCATATCATCACTAAGGATTGTGCTAACCACATCATCAAACACTAGCTTTCCAAATCCAGGCATAAAATTAATCACTGTCATTACAACACTACCCCACAAGTCTGGTAGTGAACAAAGAAACCCTAAAGCCATAACCTCATCATCAAACACTAGCTTTCTAGATCCAGGTACAGAATTACTCACTACCATTACAACGCTACCCCACAAGTCTGGTAGTGAACAAATAAATCCTAAAGCCATAACCTCATCATCAAAATCAAGCCCTATAGATTTTAAAGAATTCATAATAGCATAAAACTCGTTAAGGTTTTCTTGGATAGATCCACCCTCTTGCAACTTCATAGTAAATAACTTTCTAATCAAGAAAATTTTATTTGAAGTTGAGGGTTTTTCATACAACTTAGCTAGTGTATCCATGGCTCCTTTGGTGGTATTTTCTTTCCTGATGTTGTATTCAACAGAATCAGCTAGGCTCAACCGAATCACCCCCAATGCCCTATTATATCATATGTCATTCCTAATAATTCATCAAGTTAGGTTGACCACCAGTATTTCCTTTTAGAGCCAAATATAGATCATCCTTCTAATACAGATAATCCTCCACTTTGGTTTTCCACATACCAAATTTTTGTCCAGTAAACTTCTCTAGTTTAAACTTCAAACTTTCTCCCATTTCTCCCACTCAAACAAAAAACTCTCTTGTGAGTGCCCTTTCCCAACAAGATTTCTTTGATACCAGTTTTTAGGAATTCACCATGTACAGAAAATACAAAATCTATAGAAGAAAAACAAATTATAACAGTGACAATGAAAAATAGTTTAAAATTTAGTTAAGCAGTACAAAAAAATAAATCACACAATTGAGATATAAGATTTACATGGTTTGAGCAGTGTACCCTACTCCATAGAGAAACTATCATTCCTTGTATTATTAACATCAATACAATATCTAAAGGGAGTAATCCTACAACACAACCAACTGCAAATTCCTTTCCAAAACACCAACATATCCACATAATTACTTTAACAGTAATTTAACATGAAAACTCCCTTGCATCAAGCTCTACAACAAGCTTCCTTATCACTCTACAAGAGATACATAATCCTATATATTTACCATAAACAATATACTCAAATATATAGAATTATTACAATATTTTTTCTTTTAAATATTTATTGGCAATTAAATATTTAATACTGCCTCTTGGAACCTTGTTCATGTTCCTATTGTTGAACATTGCCCATCAATATTTAATGGCATTGGAACTCCACCAACAATAATAGACTTGGAATCCTGCCAATAATATTTAATGGTAACTAATTTCTTGTTATCAATTTGGCTCCATTACCTAACAACCTGTTCGTTGCGGGATCTTTAAATTACCGCTTAATTTCTAATAATTGGAAGTATTTATCTTAAAATACTTTTAGCACCTTTTTTCCATGTGCAGAAGTATTTATTTTCACTAAGCGTAAGCTTTCAGAGCTTTTATTTCTTCTTTGCACAGAATAACTTCTTCTCCTTTGCAAGGTTGCAGCTTGCATTTACGTGAAGAATATTCTTTGTGTTTCATATTTTCTTTCTTTGTTTCAACAAAATTTTTTACTTATCTTTTCTTCTCTTCAACAGTTCATTACTTTCATCATAAATGAAATCATGCCCAACACTTATACATATAAATGGAAAATGAGGAAAAACTTTGTTAACCTTCTAATACATATTAATTAATAGACAAGTGTCTATCTATTATTTGAACAAATATAGCTACCAAAAGTAAATTCAAATGCTACAAAATAAGAGGATGAATTCTGACATCTATGAACAAAAGATATGTCAGAAGTAGGTGAAATCTGGATTAATTTCCAAAACCCTATTCTAAGCTATATTTCACAAAAAAATTGACACCTAACAGTTCCTTCAAATTTTTGAAATTTTTCTCCTTCAAATGCTTGGTGCAGATGTCTACAACCTGTTCTTTGGACCTAAAAAATTGGAATTCAATTTCATTATTCTTTACTAGCTCTCTAATGAAGTGATATCATATGTCAATGTGCTTGCTTCTTCCATGAAACACCAAATCCTTGGACAGTGGTGTGGCTAAGTTATTGTCACAAAAAAAAAAATGTTGTTGCTTGTGATTCATGATTGAACTCACCTAAAACTATTCTCAGCCAAACCACTTAACATGTTATAGATATGGTAGCAATGTACTTTGCTTAAGCTGTAGACAATGCAACAATAATTTACTTCTTAGATTACCATGATATTAGACCTGATCCAAGACGGAATGTATAATTGAAAGTGTTCTTCCTATCATCAATATTACCATCCCAATAACTATTTGCATACCCAACAAGCTCAAGCTAATCCAATCTTGCATAAAATGTGCCATGGTCTTTGGTTTCATTAACATACCTCATAATCATTTTTCTATCCTACAAGTAAGCATTCTTTGGTGTCTCCATGAATCTACTAATTAAACTCATTACTTACATTATATCTAATTTTGTGGCTATCAAATACATAAGAATTTCAACTAATATCTTGTAGGATGTTGGATCCACATTGTTTTTTTATTGATTCAAGGAAGGGGTTTTAAAAGGATCCCCAACCCTTTTACATAAAAGAGCAACAAGGGAGACAACCTCTCAAAAACAAGGAAAAAATCATCGACAAGAGGAGACATTCTCCAAAGAACCACAACCAAAAACCTACCACATGGGATTTAAAACATATATTCAAATAAAATTTCATGTCTAGGAGAAAATTCAAGCATATGAAGGTCCCCCTCAAACCAAGAAAGGAAAAAACTTCCTTGAGAGGATCAATCCAGCAAGCCCAACAACAGAAAACAATAGACATAATAGCAACAGGTAGATTTGAAACAATGGTCTACATAGAAAATCATGCTCAAAAAGAGAGGATCTCCCTAGCACACCCAACTCCAAAATTTTTGCACAAGAGAAAAAAATTAGAAGAAACTACATCCAAAATTTTCTTATTTGGGTTTACCTTACCTTAGTTTTTTCTTCAAAGAAGAGAGCAACTCACAATTTTCATTGTCACCATCAACATTTTCAAAACTTGAAATAGGGTCCAAGATAGAAATAGTTAGGATTTTTTATTGAACATTATCCTTGCCAAATTGGGCCTTTCCCTTGCCAAATTGGTTCTTTTTTAGGGCCATCTCCTTGTCTTGGGACTTCTCCTTACTTTCCTTACCAATTTGGGCTTTAATCTTGGCCTTCTCTTTGACCTAGGGCTTCTCCTTATCATTCAAAAATTAGGCCTCCCCTTGGGTCATCTCCTTGCTAATAGAAATGAAGGCCTCTTATAGGTCTTGTCATTAACAACAACTAAAGTCACTTCAGGAGAACGTGAGTGTTTCTCAAAATATTTGCATAGTCCTGACTCAGCTGGGGGCAAAAAAGGGGCATTGAGCACAAAGTGATGACTTTATTTCATACTTGATAGGTTGCACTCTACTACCAAAATCTAAAAGAAGCTCAATAGAATATGATAATTCTGAATTAAGTTTGGCATTTATGAATATTCTTGCAAACCATTCGAGAGTTGGATTTAGTCACAAGATCGAAAGTAACTAGATCTTTGATAGCCCTATAAATACCTTAGAGAACATCCTCGTGCTAGAACTGAATTGGAAATCCAAGAAGATTGAACCAATTCTTGGTGGAGCAGATGCTTTGTAACTCAAGGTTGAAGTCAAGAGACCATATTTGGAGAAATATGCCTCCTCTTCAAAATAACTAGGGACCACCTAAAAGGATTTTTCTTGAATCTTCAACGTTGTTTAGCTTGATGAAGAAAAATTTGCTAGGGATGGCTACAAGTTCCATATGCCCACAAGGCTTCCATTTAGCAAAATTCCACTTTCTGATAGAATATATGTTGGGACAATAACCCATAAATTTATTAATGAGAGAAAAGGATTCCCAAGGAACTGCCAAAGAAGTAATCTCAGAAAGGAATTTCAGTTTATCTTGGTTAGGAAGCAATTCAAAATAGACACCGCCTAAAGGGAATGAAGAGGATCAACTTTGTTGATGAAAAATAGGTGAAGGAGAGGGTCAAAAGAATCCATCCTAATGCCCTTATGAGGTAACAACTATACGACAACAAACTTGATAAAAAACCCAGAGCCATCCAACCCTAGCAATTGAGAACCATTATCACTAGATCAAGGGGTTTCATTGGTACAACCCTCATAGAAGATACCACATGGACTAGATCTATCAATCATAACCTCAAGGGCTTCAATCCTTAGATATATTGGAGAAGTAGACTCAAGGGCCATGAAACTAGGTGAATTTGGGATTGCTATCATCCTAGAGATCCCATTATCAGGGGAGGAGGAGGTATCCTTCAAGAATTCAATAATGGATGAATGACTTCCCCCTTCTACAGCAAAATAAATTATTGTATCTTGCCACTCCTTCCAACCCTCTATTAGGATAGTATTCGACCTAGTGGGAGCACCTCTCCCACATGAGAACCTCAATCTTCGTCTCCCATGTGAACCACCATGCCCTCTTCCTCTACCACCTAAGAGCATTTTGAAATTTTCTTGGATCCACATTGTTTTTGCAATACTTTTTACTCAGTTTTAGACCTATTGCCATTGGTGTGATGGTTGGTTTACTATTATACATATTAAAACTCTTCAAGACATCTTTGGCATGCATACCTTGTGAAATGAAGATACCATATGTTGATTGGGTAACTTCAATTCCAAAAAAATACTTTATTAAGTCTAAGTCTATCATTTCAAACTCCCTCTTCATAGCATATTTATACTAATCAAACAACATATTGTTTTTTCCAGTATAAATAAAGTCATCTACATAGAAGTAAACTACTATCATCTCTCCTTTTTCATTGGTATTAATGTAAATAAGGTGCTTATAAGGGCACTTGACGAAGCCATTCTCTTAAAAGTATGAGTCTATTTGACTATATAAGGTCATGGGTGCTTATTTTATCCCATACAAGGATTTCTTCAACTTGTAAACCTTACCTTCCTATCCTTCCATCTCATAGTCAGTTGGATGTTCTACATAAACCTCTTCTTCCAACACTCCATTTAGAATGTCGAGAATATTTCAACGATCTATGAAAGGTAGAGGATTGCAATATGGATTAAGTAGGTCATTTTTTATTAAAGGAATGGTAATTCGTTATTATAATATAGTTGTGTGGGTTAATATTTTAATGGGATTGAATTAAAATTAAATTTAATATTTTTCATACATCACGGGGGAGATCTGGAAGAGAAAACTAGGGCATCATTTATGTAGCCGAAGATATTTCTAGTTACTATGGATTTTAAGATAAGATTGCTAATCCAGGAGGGCCCAATGGGGACACCTCCGGATCCTCTTCTATAGATACATTTCTTTTACAAATTTGTTAAAGGATAAATCTCCATAAAATACTGAAGAAGCATAAAAAATTGTATTAAAAATGCTCTTTATGACTGCTCTAAATAGATCAAAATCTCAACAAGTTAATGGATGGTTGCCACAGTCAGAATCAAGGCCAAAGATTTCCATTGAGCAAAGTATGGTTAGTTTTATATAGATCCAATCATGATTTGATCTGTAAATTCATGGGTATTCGCCCTACCCTAAATTTTTTGCATTCCTGGATCCGAAAAAACTAGGAGCCTCTTGGTGAGTATTCTTTGTGGTTTATTAGCAATGGATATTTTATTGTTATTTTTTCTTCACTTGTTGATAGAAATAGAGCTTTCAAATTAGACAAGAGGAATCATGATCTAGTAGGATTATTTGTTCAACCCTAGAGAGTGGGATTTGATCCTCAAATTGAACCCACTACTGTCTCAATTTGGATCTGATTGTATGCACTTCCAATGGATTATTGGAGTGAGTAGGTATTGGAAATCATCGGTAATTCCCTTATAAGACATTTGGGTGTTTCTAAAGACACAATGGAAGGAAACACAACTGTTTATGCAATATTATGTGTGGAAATGGGTCTGATACAACCTCTACCAGTAGAGGTGGAACTCAAACTTGTAGGACTATATTGGACTCAAAAACTAGATTATGAGGAATTGCCCTTCAAATTTAGAGTATGCCACAAATATGGGAATTTGGCCCAATCTTGCCCAAATAATATGAACATAAAAATTTATGTTCCTCTAGTAAGGTCAAATATTCCTAAGGACGGTAAGTCAACAATCAATAAATAAAAAAATAATATTTCTCAAGGTAAAGAAGCACAAGGAGATGGTTTTCAATAGCCCAAAAGAATGAGAAGGCAAAAGAAAAAATATGGTAAATATAAAACCCAACTCAAGCCCTCCAATAGGTATGAGATCTTTAAGACACTAATGGATAAAGAAGAAGATTAATTCATGGAAGGAGTGGATGGGAATAATTAAAATAATAACAACCATTTTCAAGCTCCTCTTTCATCTCTCCCTGTCATAAAGCAGGTAATTGGGTACAGTGAGTTATCGCAGTCAGAGAGTGTATGGGAATTGATAGTGCATAACCAACAGCAACCAATAATTAAGGATGTCATCATGGGCATAGAAAAAAATAATAGATTAAGGTCAAATATAGGGATAACTCAGGTGGAAAAGAGATCAAATAATAGCAGCTCTCAAGGAGTGGGTAGAAAATCAAATAAGGAATTGATAGCAGTTCAAGGAGACAAACTGATCACTGGAGGATCGGTGAGACCAATAGATTTTTACTGCTCTCAAGGTAACCAATGATTATATAATCATATAATGTTAGGGGTTTAAAAAGTATAACCCATCAATATTTTGTTCGAAGACTCTTAGAAAATGTAAAACAAATTTTTTGTTTATCCAGGAGACAAAAATATCATTAGATCTTATGTGTAAAATAGTAAACAGACTTTGGATGTTATATGTTACACCATTTACATTGTCTTTTCTGGAACTTTACCATAAGACAAAGTATTGCTTAAACAAAAACATCCAACGATATAGAAATGTAAATATTGACTGGTATAACTTCACAATTACTCGAAACATTTTACTGAACATCCTTAGCCAATCGAAGGTTTGTGTAGGAAGTGGTTCTTCCAATAAAGAGAGCTTCAGATAATTAGAAGTATTTATCTTAAAATATTTTTAGCACCTATTTTCTATGCGCATAAGTATTTCTTTTCACTAAGCATCAGCATTCGAAGCTTTTATTTCTTCTTTGCACGGAAGAACTTCCTCTCCTTTGCAAGGTTGTAGCTTGCATTTACTTGAAGAATATTCTTTGTGTTTCCTCTTTTCTTTCTTTGTTTCAACAAATTTTTTACTTACCTTTTCTTCTCTTCAGCAGTTCGTTACTTTCATCATAAATGAAATCATGCCCAACACTTATATATAGAGGGCAAAGGAGGAAAAACTCAGTTAACCTTCAAGTGTCTATCTATTATTTGAACAACTATAGCTACAAAAAGTAAATTCAAATGCTACAAATAAGAGGATGACTTCTGACATCTACAAACAAAAGATATGTCAGAAGTAGGTGAAATCTAGATTAATTTTCAACACCTTCTCCTAATCTAGATTTCACAAAAACTTTGACACCTAACAGTTCCTTCAACTTTTTGAAATTTTCCTCCTTCAAAGGTTGTTCTTTGTACTTACAAAATCAGAATTCAATTTCATTATTCTTTACTAGCTCTCTAATGAAGTGATATCATATGTCAATGTGCTTGCTTCTTCCATGAAACACCAAATCCTTGGACAATGGTGTGGTTGAGTTATTGTCACAAAAAAAATTGTTGTTGCTTGTGGTTCATGATTCAACTCACCTAAAACTATTCTCAGCCAAACCACTTAACATGCTATAGATGTAGTAGCAACGTACTTTGTTTCAGCAGTAGACAATGCAACAATAATTTGCTTCTTAGATGACCATGATATTAGACCTGAGCCAAGATGGAATGTATAATCGAAAGTGTTCTTCCTATCATCAATATTACCAGCCCATTAACTATTTGCATACCCAACAAGCTCAATATAATACGATCTTGCATAAAATGTGCCATGGTCCTTGGTTTCATTAACATACCTCATAATCATTTTTCTATCTTGCAAGTGAGCATTTTTTGGTGTCTCCATGAATCTACTGATTAAACTCAATACTTATATTATGTCTAGTTTTGTGACTATCAAATACATAAGAATTTCAACTAATCTCTTGTAGGATGTTGGGTCCACATTGTTATTTTATTGATTCAAGTAAGCGGTTTTAAAAGGATCCTCAAACATTTTACATAAAAGAGCAACAAGGAATATAGTCTCTCGAAAACAAGCAAAGAATGATCGACAAGAGGAGACATTCTCCAAAGGACCACAACCGAAAACCCACCACATGGGATTTAAAACATATATTCAAACAAAATATTTTGTCCAGGAGATACTTAAAGCATAGGAATGTCCCCCTCAAACCAAGAAAGAAAAAAATTCCTTGAGAGGATCAATCCAACAAACCCAATAACAAAAAACAATAGAAAAACTAGCAACTGGTAGATTTGAAACAACAGTCTACATAAAAAGTCATGCTCAAAAATAGAGGATCTCCCTAGCACACCCAAATCCAAAATTGTTGCACAAGAGAAAAAAATTAGAAGAAACTACATCTAAAAGCTTCTTATTTGGGTTTAGCTTACCTTAGATTTTTCTTCAAAGAAGAGAGCAACTCACAATTTTCATTTTCATTATCACCATCAACATTTTAAAAACTGGAAATAGGGTCCAAGATAGAAATAGTTGGGATTTTTGATTGAACATTATCCTTGTCAAATTGGGCCTTCCCCTTGCCAAATTGGTTCTTATTCAGGGCCATCTCCTTGTCTTGGGACTTCTTCTTAGATTCCTTGCCAATTTTGGCTTTAATATTGGCCTTCTCTTTGACCTAGGGCTTCTCCTTATCATTCAAAAATTGGGCCTCCCCCTGGGTCATCTTCTTGCTAATAGAAATGAAGGCCTCTTATGGGTCTTGTAATTAATAACAACTAAATCTACTTCAGGGGAATGTGAGTGTTTCTCAAAATATTTGCATAGGCCTGACTCAGTTGGGGGCCAAAGAGGGGCATTGAGACAAAAGTGATGACTTGATTTCATACTTGATAGGTTGCACTCTACTACAAAAATATAAAATAAGCTCAATAGAAGATGATAATTTTGAATGAAGTTTGGCATTTATGAATATTATTGCATAAACCATTTGATACTTGGCTTTAGTCACAAGATCGAAAGTAACTAGATCTTTTATAGCCCTAACAATACCTTAGAGAACATCCTCGTGCCGTAACTGAATTTGCAATCCAAGAAGCTTGAATCAATTCTTGGTGGAGCAGATGTTTTGTGACTCAAGGTTGAATTCAAGAGATCATATTTGGAGAAAGAGGCTTAGTATACCAAAGAACTAGGGACCACCTAAAAGAATTTTTCTTGAATCTTCAACGTTGTTTAGCTTGATGAAGAAAAATTCTCTAGGGATGGCTACAAGTTCCATATGCCCATAAGGCTTCCATTTAGGAAAATTCCACTTTTTTATAGAATCTATGTTGGGAGAAGAACCCATAAATTTATTGATGAGACAAAAGGATTCCTAAGGAACTACCAAGGAAGTAATCTCAAAAAGTACTTTTAGTTTACCTTGGTTGGGAAGCAATTCAAAAGAGACACCGCCTAAAGGAAATGAAAAGGATTGAACTTTGTTGATGAAAATAGGTGAAGGAGAGGTTCATGATAATCCACCCTATTCCCCTTATGAGATAACAATGATATGACAACAAGCTTGATAACAAACCTAGAGCCATCCAACCCTAGCAATTGAGAACCATTGTCACCAGATCAAGTGGTTTCATTGGCATAACCCTCATAGGAGATCCCACATGGACTAGATCTATCAATCATAACCTCAAGGTATTCAATACTTAGAGAGATCGGAGAAGTAGAGTGAAGGGCCATGAAACTAGGGTAATTTGGGATTGTTATCATCCTTGAGATCCCATTATTAGGGGAGTAAGAGGCATCCTTCAAGAAGTCAGTAAGGGAGGAATGGCTTCCTCCTTCTACAGCAAACTAAAAAAATGTATCCTGCCACTCCTTCCAACCCTCTATGAGGATATTCTTTGACCTAGGAGGAGCACCTCTCCCACTTGAGAACCTCAATCTCCATCTCCCATGTGAACCACCACGCCCTCTTCCTCTACCACCTAAGAGCATTTTGAAATTTTCTTGGATCCACATTGTTGTTGCAATAATTTTTACTCATTTTTAGACCTATTGTCATTGGTGTGATGGTTGGTTTACTATTATACATATTAAAAATCTTCAAGACATCTTTGGCATGCATACCTTGTGAAATGAAGATACCATATGTTGATTAGGTAACTTCAATTCTAAAAAAATACTTTATTAAGTCTAAGTCTATCAATTCAAACTCCCTCTTTATAGCATATTTATACTAATCAAACAACATATTGTTTTTGCCAGTATAAATCAAATCATATACATACAAGTAAACTACTATCATCTCTCCTTTTTCATTGGTCTTAATGTAAAGAAGGTTCTCATAAGGGCACTTTATGAAGCCATTATCTTAAAAGTATGAGTCTATTTGACTAGATAAGATCCTGGGTGCTTGTTTTATCCCATACAAGGATTTCTTCAATTTGTACACCTTACCTTCCTACCCTTCCATCTCATAGTCCGGCAGATGTTCTACATAAACCTCTTCTTCCAATACTCCATTTAAAAAGTCGAGAATATTTCAACGACCTATGAAAGGTAGAGGATTGTGGTATGGATTAAGGTCATTTTTTTATTAAAGGAATGGTAATTCATTATTATAACCTTTATTTGTGTGGGTTAGTATTTTAATGGGGTTAAAATAAAATTAAATTTAATGTTTTTCATACATCACGGGGGAGCTCTGGAAGAGAAAAATAGGGCATCAGTTGGGTAGCCGAAGAGATTTCTAGTTACTATGGATTTGAAGACAATATTACTACTCCAGGAGGGCCCAATAAGGACACATATGGATCCTCTTCTAGAGAGACATAGTTCTTTTGTAAATTTGTTAAAGGATAAATCTCCATCAAATACTAAAGAAGCACAAAAAACTGCATTAAAAATGCTCTTTACGACTGCTAGAAATAAATCAACATCTCAACGAGTTAATGGATGTTTGCCATAGTCAAAATCAAGGCCAAAGATTGTCATCGAGAAAAGGATGGTCAAGGAAATAGTTTTATATAGAGACAACCATGATTTTATTTTTAAATTCATGGGTATTCATGCTACCCTAAATTTTTTGCATTCCTTGATCCAAAAAAACTAGGAGCCTCTTGGTGAGTATTCTTTGTGGTTTATTAGCAATGTATATTTTACTGTTAGTTTTTCTTCACTTACTGATAGAAATAGGGTTTTCAAATCAGAAAAGAGGAATCATGGTCTGACAGGATTACTTGTTCAACCCTAGAGAGTGGAATTTGATCCTCGAATTGAACCCACTATTGTCCCGGTTTGGATCCATTTGTATGCACTTCCAATGGAGTATTGGAGTGATTAGGTATTGGAAATTATTGACAATTCTCTTAGAAGACATTTGAGTGTTTCCAAAGACACAATGGAAGGAAACACAACTATTTATGCAAGATTATGTGTGGAAATGGATCTTAGCCAACCTCTACTAGTAGAGGTGGAACTCGAACTTGTAGTACTATATTGGATCCAACAACTAGATTATGATGCATTGCCCTTCAGATGCAGAGTTTAACACAAATATGGGTATTTGGCCCAATTGTGCCCAAATAATATGAACATCAAATGGAGGCTTCTATAGGAATTTCAAATCTTCCTAAGGAGGGTAATTCAAAAATCAATAAAGAAACAACCAATATTTCTCAGGGGAAAGAAGCACAAGGAGATGATTTTGAATAGCCCAAAATAATGAGAAGGTAGAAGAAAAAATATGGTAAAGAGCAAACCCAACTCAAGCCCTCCAATAGGTATGAGATATTTAAGACACTAATGGACTAATAAGAATAACAATTCATGGAAGAAGTGGATGGGAATAATTAAAATAATAATAGCCATGTTCAAGCTCCTCTTTCATCTCTCCCCATCATAGAGCAGGTAATTGAGTACAATGAGTTACCGTAGTCAAAGAGTGCAGGGGTATTGATAGTGCATAACCAAGAGCAACCAATAATTAAGGATGTCATCATGGGCATAGCAGAACAGAGAAAGTCCAAATCTAGGGATAACTCGGGTGGAAAAGAGATCAAAAAATTGCAGCTCTTAAGGAGTGGGTAGAAAATAAAATAAGGAATTGATAGCAGTTCAAGGAGACAAACTGACCACTGTAGGATCAGTGAGACCAATAGATTTTTACTGCTCTCAAGGTAACCAATGATTATACAATCATGGAATGTTAGGGGTTACAAAAGTAGAACGCATCAATATGTTGTTCGAAGACTCTTACAAAATGTAAAACAATTTTTTTGCTTATCCTGGAGACAAAAATGTCATTGGATCTTATGTGTAAAATAGTAAACAGACTTTGGAGGGGTGTTGGTCATATGGAAGTAGTTGCCCAAGGGATCTTAGGGATGATAGTTACTCTTTGAAACTCTCTTGAATGCACTGCAATAGATCATATAGCTTGGAGGGGTGTTATCACATCACATTTTAGGAACAATGTCACAGCTGAACATGTTTTAATCATATATTTTTATGGGGCTCAAATCCTAGATGGTCAGATGCATCAATGGAAAGTGTGCATAACATTAGAGTCTCAAGGAAAGAGTTAGACTAGATTATTTTTGGGGATTTTAATCCTAAATTATCCTCTAGAGATCAGGAAGGGGGAACCCCAATTTTAGACCCAAGGGATCAACTTATGATTGCTTAAGTCCAGGCATTACACTTGGTGGATATTAAATGCCCTGGAACCAACTATAATTGGACTAATAAGAGGAGGGAGCCATATAGCAGGAAGGTGAAGTTAGACCATTTTTGGTTTTAAAGGAGTTATTTGTAAAATGGAATATAAAATTTCAAATTTTGGAGGATCCAGTTTTAGTTCACTTTCCCATTTTGTTGGAAGGAGGGATCAAGATAGTGCAACATCACAAACCATTTAAATTTGAAAACTTTTGGTTACAAAAAGAGGAACTTTGAAATAAAATTCCACAGTGGTGGGAAGCAGGTCATCCAGCATATGGGAGGATATTGACAACCAATAGGATACCTACTGGAAACAGAGAGCAAGAACCACTTGGTTATTAGGATGTGATAAAAATACTTAATTTTTCCATCGGACTGCTTATGTTAGGAGATATATGAAAACCATGGAAGTTTTTCAATATGAGAACGGAAACTCCTTTGATACAATTCTAGGTATGTATTTCCATTCTATGGATTATTTTTCTAAACTATTTAAGGAAATTATGGTGCAATATGAAGAGGCTAAAAAAGAAGTTCTTGTTGTCATACCCTCTGTTATCTATGAAGAAGAAAATCATGCCCTTATTAAACCCATTGATAGAGAGGAACTGAAAGAAGTTCTTGTAGTCTTTGGAATGAACACCAAAAAAACACCAGGTCCAGATGGCTTTCCAATTGAGTTTTTTCAGGCCTTCTAGGACAACTTGGAGGATGATGTAATGGCTATTATAGAGGAGTCCAAAGGTAATAAAAGAATGCTTAAGCATTAAATAATACTTTCATTGCCTTAATTCCCAAATGGGAGGAGGGGGTACATATTTCAGATTATAGACCTATTGCCTTATGCAATGTCATATATAAAATAATCACAAAGGTAATGGTTCAGTGGCTAAAACCTCTTCTACATAACATTATCTTCTCTAAGCAAGGGTTTTTGTAGAGGGTAGACAAATATTGGATGGTGTGGTTCTAGCTTAGGAGGTAATCCATTCAATGCAAACATCTGGTAATAGGGGAATGTTCATAAAATTAGATATGTCAAAGGCTTATGATAGGATGGATTGGAGCTTCTTGTCAGATATGATGGCAACCTTTTATTTCTCTCAGGATTGGATAGAATGGGTTATGAGTTATGTTTCTACTCTAACATACTTAGTGTTAATCAAGGATCTTCCCTCACAACCGTTTGGAGCTACTCGAGGCCTTCATCAAGGATATCCTTGCTCCCCCTATATTTTTCTCATATTGGCTGAAGGATTGGGTAGACTCATCTTGAGGAGAAGACAACAAGGTTTTCTAACAGGTATCAAGGTGGGTGAGGAATTTTTGACTCACCTACAGTTTTTGGATGACATAGGATTGGTGGGAGTGGCCAATTTTAGGGAAGCAAGAATGATTAAAGATACACTTAATGTCTACCTTAGGGCTACAAACCAAGTCATAAATGATAAAAAATCCAAATTTTTCTTTTTCAATCTTGATCAAAGTCTTCACAAAAAAATTTTAGAGATCTTGGGATTCACAAGGACTTCTCTCCTAGTGGTATACTTGGGGGTCCATTTGCATTTTAAAAAACTAAAAATAGATATCTAGAGGAATATTTTGGATTGTATCAAGGAAATAATTAATCATTGGTCTCACAAATGGTTAAGCTATGGGGGTAGATTAACATTTTTATAGTCAGTAATTTAGGCCATGCTTATAAATTTTCTATCCTTGCTGCCCTACATACCATATGGAAAGAGTTGGACAAGATGGCTAGAAAAATTTTATGGGAGAGATTAAAAGGAGAGAGGAAATGGGCCTTAGTATGTTGGGAGAAAAGAAGCCAACCCAAGGTAAAAGGAGGTTTGGGACTGAGAAGATCAAAGTTAAATAATAAAGCTTTGGCTGGAAAGCTTTACTAGAGGTGGATTTCCCAACCAACTTCTTTATTCAGTAGAATATTAACTAGTAAATATTTGGGACAGGTAAACCCAAATAAGGTGGGTTGTTTCTCTTTGGATGGTAATGGATCTTTAGTGTGGCAGGATCTCAAGTAGTAAAATATGGCTTATTTTAGAAAGTGGGAAGAGGGGAGAAGACATGATTTTGGACAGATTCATGGGATCAATACCCACTTATCATTGTTGAATTTCTTGAACTACAACAAATAAAAACAACCATGAAAACCAAGGGTTGAATCTAAATTAAAATTTATTTCAACACTAGTAAATTGGGGAATTATAAGTTTAAGCAATTTTAAAAGTTGGATGAATGGCCAATTTCAATACCTTCAAATTTGACACCCATCATGACTAAAATCTTGGTAGAAATATTTCTCATAGGTAGAGATGAGGACGATGAATTAGCTTGGGGCTATGAGAGCCTTGGTGTCTACACAGTGAAGGATGAATATGATAAGATCCTTATAGAGCCTCCTCCTCATACATATTAGGTTGAGGATTGGAAAAGATTTGGCAGTCCAAGGGTTGGCCAAAAGTAAATGTTTTTTGCCTAGTAGTTCATGCATAATGGAATTCTTACTTTTGATAATATCGGATGTAGGGGAATAATTGGTCCATATCAATGTGTTTTATTCTACAAGAGTGAGGAAACAATTGATCACTTGATGTTTGAGTGCCCATTCACATGCTAGATTTGGGAGAGATGCTTTCTATATTATAAAATTCAAGTTAATGGTGATTTGAATCGGATTAATATTTGGGAATTATGGAAGAGGGGTAGATTTAAATCTAAAGCTCTTTGTAATGGTTGGGAGCTTAGATTAAACTTCATTTGGTGGAAAGTTTGGTTGGAGAGAAATACCAAAATCTTTAGATAAATTTTTTCTTCTTTATATTGAGTTTGGTAGGTCATTTGGAGCAAAGTCACAAAAACTGTGGTAGTTTATGCTAAAGAGGAAACTCAGGTTGTTATTGGGGCAATGGAGAAGAAAGTTGAAGTGCAAGAGAGGCAAGATAGAGCTAGTTGGAAACCACCCTCAGAAGGTTGGATTAAAATTAATATTGATGGATCTACAAAATGCGATTCAGGTATAGCTGGAATTGGATTGGTTTGCCAGAATCATGTTGGAACAATGCTCTATTGGGAACTGGAAGGCTTGGGAAGAGCCACAAACAATGAAGCAGAAGCCTTAGATATCAACTCTGCTTCTATTTTGGTAGTAAAACAAGGTTACAGGAGGATAATCCTAGAATCAGATTCTCAAATAATGGTTGGAGCTCTAGATTGCATAAGGAACTTTACTTTGAAAACATAGAGGTTGAGGATTCTTGTCACTCAAATTAAGGAATTATGGAGGGAATTAGATGATGTGATTCCAATTTATGTGAGTAGAGATTTAAATAAAGTGGCAGACTTCTTGGCTAAGATGGGCACCGAGAAGGAGGTAGGGGTTCAATGGCACAGTGACATGGCTATTGAGGATGAGATGATCAGGCAAGTTGGTGAGAAAATCCAATGCTTAGCTAATTTGGATAACAATTCTTAAAATAGTTTTTAGGAGATTTGTGCTTCAATGTAGATCTTCTTTTATAGTTGTAAACAGGTGAACAGTCATTGTAGAAATATGGTTTAAGAGATTTGGCTCCAATGCAAATCTTCTTATATTGTTGTAAACATGTGTTCTCTTTGGCTAAGGCTCGGAAAAGTCTCATCCCAACTTGTAAATGATCTTTGTTTTAATACAATTTTTTTCAAATTATTTTTCAAAAATATTTTAATGGGATTAATGATATATGATTTAACAGATTTGGTTTAATGTAGATGGTGGTTAATTTGGATAGTTATTAGAGATATATGGTTTGACATATTTGACTTGAATATAGAGAACAAAAAGTGGTTAATTCTTAAGATCTTGAGCTTTCAAGTTATTGAAGTTTGTTGAAAAATTATTAAAAAATAAAAAAGTTGAGTTTTAATGTTGTAAACAAAAGTGTTTAGTTCTTAGAATTATAGGTTTTAAAGTTAAAGAGGTTTGTTGAAAAGTTAAAAAGAGGAAACTAGCTGAACTCATCAATAAAGAATTTATAACAAAACCACACACACGTCCAACATCCAGGTTTAAACTTTGGACCTCCTCAAAAAAATCCAAAGCCCAAACTGTTACAATTTAAACTTTGAACTTTTTGAATTTGGTTAAACAATACGTGAATAACTTGATTGAAAAAATATTATTAACATAACTTAAATAACTTAAAAACTCTCAACATAAAAAATAATATATATTAATATTTATTTATTAAAACAATATTATTAATACAATTTAAGTAAACTTACCAATAAAAAAATTAAACTCTAAACATAAATTCAAAATTAAATTCACTTTCTACTTTATTTTTAATTTTTACTTTTTAATTTCTCATCGATCAATGTAATTTTAACGCATAGTAAACATGTGAGTAGACTTTTTCCTATGAAATATTCGCATGGTGAAATTGCGTTGGTACATGCCAAATTCAACCTCTGAAATGGTCGTAAGTTCCAAGATTCTTCCATGTGCCCTGAAAAGCAAGTTGTCTTCTGTTTACTCTCGGTATCATCCACTTATGTGTACACTACTAATGTTTGACATTATGCTTTATCGATCATTCAATATCCACCCAAGTGTCTTCACAATCACAAGAACAGTTAAACATTTCAAATGAACTTCCAAAAATTGACGTGGAAAGTCCATGTTCTAAAGCCCTTCACCTATCAGATATTAGTTGGATGTTATATGTTATAGGTGTTAAGAATTTTCTCTCCTTTCATGTGTTCTGAAAGCAAATGCATCAACCGATACAGTTGAAAGACACAGAGCAGAGCGGAGAGATAAAGGGGCTTTTACACCATTTACCTGGTCTTTGCCGAAACTTTAGCATAAGACAAAGTATCGCTTAAACAAAAACATCCAACGAGATAGAAATGTAAATATTGACTGGTATGACTTCACAATTACTCGAAACGTTTTACTGAACATCCTTAGCCAATCGAAGGTTTGTGTAGGAAGTCGCTCTTCCAATAAAGAGAGCTTCTGATAATTGGAAGTATTTATCTTAAAATACTTTTAGCACCTTTTTTATATGCGCAGAAGTATTTATTTTCACTCAGCGTAAGCTTTCGGAGCTTTTCTTTCTTTGTGTTTCCTCTTTTCTTTTCCTTCTTTGTTTCAATAAATTTTTTACTTACCTTTTCTTCTCTTCAGCAGTTCATTACTTTCATGCCCAACATGTATATGGGTATAGGAGGAAAAACTCAGTTAACCTTCTAATACATATTAATTAAAAGATAAGTGTTTATATATTATTTGAACAACTATAGCTACCAAAAGTAAATTCAAATGCTACAAAATAAAAGGATGAATTCTGACATCTATGAACAAAAGATATGTAGGTGAAATCTGGATTAATTTCTAACACCCTCTCCTAAGCTAGATTTCACAAAAAAAATTACACCTAATAGTTCCTTCAACTTTTTGAAATCTTCCTCCTTCAAAGGCTTGGTGGAGATGTCTACAACTTGTTCTTTGGACCTACAAAACCAGAATTCAATTTCATTATTCTTTACTAACTCTCTAATGAAGTGATATCATATGTCAATGTGCTTGCTTCTTCCATGAAACACCAAATCCTTGGACAGTGGTATGGTTGAGTTATTGTCACAAAAAAAATGTGTTGTTTCTTGTGGTTCATGATTCAACTCGCCTAAAACTATTCTCAGCCAAACTGCTTAACATGCTATAGATGTGGTAGCAACATACTTTGCTTCATAAGTAGACAATGCAACAATAATTTTCTTCTTAGATGACCATGATATTAGACCTGATCCAAGATGGATTGTATAATTGAAATTGCTCTTCCTATCATCAATATTACCAGCCCAATAACTATTTGCATACCCAACAAGCTCAAGCTAATCTGATCTTGCATAAAATGTGCCATGGTCCTTGGTTCCATTAACATACCTCATAATCATTTTTCTATCCCGCAAGTGAGCATTCTTTGGTGTCTCTTGGAATCTACTAATTAAACTCATTACATACATTATGTCTAGTTTGGTGGCTATCAAATACATAAGACTTTCAACTAATCTCTTGTAGGATGTTGGATCCACATTGTTTTTTATTGATTCAAGGAAGGGGTTTTAAAAGGATACCCAAACCTTTTACATAAAAGAGCAACAATTGAGACAACCTCTCGAAAACAAGCAAAGAACGATTGATAAGAGGAGATATTCTCCAAAGGACTACAACCGAAAACCCACCACATGGGCTTTAAAACATGCATTCAAACAAAATCTCCTACCCAGGAGAGACTTCAAGCATAGGAAGGTCCCCTTCAAACCAAGAAATGAAAAACTTCCTTGAGAGGATCAATACAGCAAGCTCAACAATAGAAAATAATAGAAAAAATAGCAATAGGTAGATTTGAAACAAAACAAGGGTCTACATAGGAAATCATGCTCAAAAAGAGAGGATCTCCCTAACACACCCAACTCCAAAAATTTTGCATAAGAGAAACAAAATCAGAAGAAACTACATCCAAAATGTTCTTATTTGGTGTTACCTTACCTTAGTGTAGCAATGGAAAAATGGTGCACCTTAACCGAAGCAACAGAATGTAAGTGCGTTATAAGTCCTATGAAAGCGTAAACCAAAGCATGCAAGCAAAAAGGCAAAGTATAACAAGAAATAAAGCAAATGGGGCATTCTCCTTATTGAGTAACTTCAAATCAGATTACAATGCCTCCCCTTGAGGACTTAAATTAGCTTGATACAATCTGTTACAACAAAGGGGTGCCAAGAGATATCAATCTCTCAAAGAACGTGGTGCACATCCACTGTTCTTCCGCATGCCCACACTCGAAGTGGGCGGGCCAAATGTCGCCACCACTTACGTCAATGTGATCCTCATCCTCCGATGTTTCCTACTACATTTTGGCACCTGATTCTACACACAGGAAAGCAAAAGAGAGTCAAGAGCATATGTGTATGGTATTAAAACATGCAATCCCCACAGCCTGAACGGGCGCATGTGGGGTGTATATAGCAAATGGATTCCAAATGAGATAAAACTCAAGAGAGATGTAAAGGAGATGGTTTTGGGATGATATCACCTAGTTTTGTAAAATAATTGCATCCGATCACTGCGTTAGATCCCACCGCCCGTGGTGAACCTGCAAAAGGCAAACGAGCGTTTCTCCTACCTAGACATGTCAAAAACCTACAAAATTTGGTGAGTAAGCATAAAATTATATTTGAAGAGAACCCATATGATCAGATTCCAAATATTCTATCCAAATCCTCCTGCAAGAAAAAGTGGGACCCGCATGCATACAAAATCATAAAATGGCTATATCTCAGTCAATACATGTCAGAAAGCTATGAAATTTGAAATGCAACATCATATAGACATATAGAAAATAGCTAATTGAAAATAGTCAAAAAATAGTGCATGAATTTCTATTCATCCGGGGGTGGGACGAATTCGACTATCACAGATTGGGGGGCACCAGGGGGGGGACGCCCGCCAATATCTCCTAAATTTTCACACCAATCCAATGAGGATTGATGTAAAACTATAGGGGAAGTGTTTTAGGTAAATTTGGTGTGGTTATTCGAACTATGGATTCGGTTTTTGGGTCAGATTGCGCCTTCTTATGCCACCCGATAACCTCTCTCGCTAAGGAGAAATTATGGATGAAAAAGGAGCAATAAGGGTGAGGTAATAACTCGGTAGCACTTCATTGCAAATCCTAGAAAAACTTGTCTCTCTTTGGATGAGAATGTCATCCAATTTATAGACCTAGGAGGTCAAATGTGCAAAGAGCATGCAAGGGCATGCAAGGCCCAAGAGGCCACTTGTCCACCAGGGTGGCATGCACAGGAGGGGGAAGAGAATCTCCCCAAAATGGCCTCATTGATGAGGGTTGTCATAGGCATGCCCTAGGTTATGACATGCATGCTTCGAAGAGTAGGGCAAGTGGCATTTTCTGGTGGCCACTTGTCCAGATTTGACTTTTTCCAATCAAACTTGCTATTCGCTCCACCCCGGGATGAATGCTGCTATTCGCTCTGGGGTGGGATGAATAGGAACTGCTATTCATCCCAGGGTGGGACGAATAGGAACTAGGCCTCAAAAAGTCCCCAACTGACCTAGGAACCTTCCAAAACTACTTTGGGAGTGGTTAGAACCACTGCTTGACCTCTGAGGGCTGCCCTAAGGGCTTTGTGTGTCAATTTAGTCAATGCCTTGGTAGCATAATCGGATTGGCACTATTTTGGTGTCTATAGATGCCCCTTTTTGAGAAGCATTGTGTGCAGCACAATGCTGAGCAAAAATAGATGACCAAAGTGCTCAATGATTAAGGTTATTCAGTAACCTAACCAACTTTGAATGCCCCAATCATGGAAAGAGCATGCGTTCTTGAATCTTTGCTTCTGACTCAGTAAAGAAATTGGTCTTGGTATCTCTTCAGCTTTCGGGTATGCTCGGAAGACTTATAACCCTTAGGCATTTAGAGAATACCAAGTATTTTGGTAACTTTTGAGGTATACCAAACAGGCAGGACCGTCTGCTCTGTTGTGTTCTTAATTGAGATTTTTGCTTGTTTACTGCCCCAAGCAGGAGCAAGATTGTCTTTGTCAATGATTCGTTGAACGAACGCCCTTTGCCTAATTGAGTGTGTGTTTGTTGATTATGATTATGAGTATGACTACCCCCTCAAGTGATGAGTCGATGAGGGAATGACCTAGCGAGAAAAGCGATGAGTCACTTGACCTAGATGACTTTTGTTGGGTTGCCTTCAGGTGTACTCATGAAGATTATGGCAATTTTGGAAGGATATTGTCGATCCGATGGATGTTGCATGGAGGAGGGAGAGTCAAAAAATTCATTCCCATGGAGTGGTCCAGCCATCAAGGCTTTCTTAGGGACTAAAGGAGTAATTCTCTGGTACCTCTATGGCACGTTTGAGTTCTATCTTGAGCTCGAATGAATTCCATCAAATTTGACTTATTTTTGGTGGGTTTTAAACCATTTTTGGCGCCTTTTGGAGTGAGAGAGATAGAAAAACCTCATTCCCATGGAGTGGTCTAGCTATACTAGCCTTATTAGGGAGTGAAGTAGAGTCTCTCGATGACCCTAGTGGTGGTTTATTATGCCATTAAGCTTGGGCATGAAATCGACCAAGTTTAGGCAGTTTTATGTTGTTTTTGGAGCCCGTTTGGAGCTATTTTTGGCTATTTTGAAAATTTTGAGTTGTATTCATCCTAGGGTGGGGTGAATGCAAATTTTGTATTCATCCTAGGGTGGGACGATCACAAAATAATGTGCTCATCCCACCCTGGGATGAGTACAACCCAAGATAGCCTATATAGCCCCAAAAATCTCGGTTTGGGGTCATTATTGTGATTTTCCTTGGCGATTCGAGTGGTGAGGAGGAGGAGAGTGATTTTGTGTAGTGAAGCACTATCAAACTCAGTCTAGGACACCATGAGCCAACAAACTAGAGCATCCAATGGAGGAGCCGATGCGACGTGGGTATGTAGTGACTCCTCGATCGTGCTTATTGTTGTTTTTAATTTTGTTTTTTGTTTTATTTTTCTTGGTATATCTCATTAAGTAAATGGATAATTAAACCCACTAAAATGATCTAGACCATATAAAATGTTTATTTTGTGTTTTTGTGTGCAATTGTAAGTTGCTTTTTGTTGTTTTTAGTGCTTTTGAGGCCTCTGAAAGGTCATTTGTGAAGCATGGGAATGCTTACTTATCATTGTTTTTGTTTTTTTTTTAGGTGGTGAGGGGTCGGTATCATAAACTAAAGCTTTTTGAGACCACCAGGGGTGCCTTGAGCGAGGTGGATTGGGAGTGGTTGGATGCCTTGGGCCTTAAGCAAGTGACACGGTTGGAGCCTGTGATAGGTGACCATGCCTACTTGATTGCTTTGATTAATCTATGGGACCCTCGTACCAATACCTTTCACCTCTCGATAGGGGATATGATGGTGACTTTAGAGGATGTCTATCAGATTTTGAGGATTTTGATAGAGGGGTGACCCATCAGGACTACACACCATGACCTGAGAGGTGCAGTGTTGACTCGATATTTTGGTGGTCGAGTGAAGGATGTGGAGGATGACTGTATGAAGGGAGGGATACTAGTTGGGTATTGGTATGGGAAGAAGGTATTGAAGGTGAGGCATGCATTACTCATGACCCTCATCTCCAATATGCTTCTACCTGACTCCTCAGGAGCGAGGTTCCCATGGAACCTGCTGGAGCTAGTGTTTGCCTTGGTGGCAAGCACTAAGGAGGACCCATTGGTGATGGTATGGGGGATGACACTACTGGCATAGCTCTATGATGAGTTGTATGAGATCCACTATCGGAGGTGGAAGGGGATAGGGTGTAACTATCTATTATAGTGTTGGGCATGGGAGCACATAGTTGTGGAGTGGCCATAGGGACTACCATGGATGACTTAAGGTTAGTTGGTAGATCTAGAGATAGGGTATGCTATCCTCTGGTAGAGAGCATAGGAGGTTGGGTAGAGTAGGCATTGGGTGGGTGATGTAGGTCACTACGCCAAGGCTTTTGTAGGGTTGATAGTAGGGGATGTGAGATGGCGGCCTTATAGAGATTTCTCGATGTGGCTTAAGGCTGGGGAGTGGTTGCGTAGGAGTAGGTGAGGTAGGTGGTTGATAGGGAGGCATGGCATAGAGAAGGAGTTCTTCCCATATGAGTGGGTGACATGGTAGTTTGGGGTACGCCAGGGGCTTCCTGGGGTGCCCATGATCTACAGGCACCATAGGGATGAGAGGGCTCTGACTTGGCCTATAGTGGTGGAGATAGATGAGGTGGTAGACCCAGCTATGGTGATTCTAGATGTGGATGATGTTGGGATGATGGTCGAGTATGATACATGGTGGGTGATGCGATGATGGTGAGGTGAGGAGGCCCTTGGGGGTGATGCAGTGGTGGTAGCTGAGGATATGCCTCAGGATGCACCTGAGGAGGATCAGGTGGAGTCACCTTACTAGATGGATGAGTAGGTGGACCTCCTGATCATGGATGATCAGGGTGATGATGGAGATGAGGATGCAGATGATCAAGGGTTTCCTGAGCATTAGGATGCACTAGTGGATCAGTATGCTGAGCTATAGATAGAGCTGGCCATGGTTAGGTAGGAGAGGGATCTCCTACGGGCATAGGTGTAGGGATAGGGTGACCTAGTAGAGGTTAGGACTCTATGGGCATGAGTGCAGGAGTTGGAGGTCGAGGTGGGGTCACTATGGGCTCAGGTGCTATGGGTGGTAGATATGTACCAGGCATGGGAGGCTCGGGCTCAGCTCTATAGGAGTGAGCTAGAGAGGGAGGTGATCTAGCTTGGAGGGTAGCTACTAGAGTTTGATGAGGGTAGTACCTCGCATCGGACCCGATGGAGTGAGATAGAGTAGTCTACTTCATCTAGGTAGAGGATTGAGGGGGCTAGGGGAAGCTGACCGAAGAGATCTCAATGGATGCACACTGTAGGGGGTAGCACTAGTCATAGCATCGATCCTGCATGATCATGGTGGCCGACATGGGTAGGGATTTTTGGTATTGGTGAGGTCGGAGGACCCACTTTATTTGTAGCCTATGAGCATTTTGGAAACTATGATGTACATATTTTTACCCCATATATATATGAGATTTTATTATGGTCATCATGTGTTTCATTTATTGTTTTATTGTATGAATGCAATGTATGTATGGATTGATGCGTATATGCTAGATGCTTAGGATGTATGCATATGGATGCAATGGAATGGTGATAGATATATATCATGTATGCATGTGTATTTGCTTAGATTTGATGCTATCTATATGCATGGATGCACAGTGAGATGATTGGTTGATAAAATGAATGTGGTTAATGATTTGACACACTATGTTAGCTCTATAGACTGTACAAAACACATTAACGCTCTTTTTTGTTTCTTTTTGTATTTGCTTTTGTAATGGAAATGTGGAACCATTATTGCGATGGAGTATATGAAATGACCTATTTTAAAGAATGTAGGTGAGGTTTTTATGAGACTCAAACACTCTAGCTGATTTGATCAAAGGTTGTATACTGACTATGCAAGACTTTTTGACAAGGTATGAATCTGCTAGGATGACCAAGGTACTTCATATCCCTGTGTGTGCAAGTGAGTTCATTCCTGTGAGATGCATAAGGATACCACCAGTGCCAAGTAGGCTCTCAACCAAACCTGTACTGAGGATCACCCAATGAATGCCACCATCCTAGGTTTTGTACTAAGTATGACTAGACCACTAGGCAATCTAGGTTACCAAAGCTAGCTCATCCACATGCAAACATTGGTCTACACACATGCCAAAAGCTAATGTGATAGACATATCATCATGCGGGAGGCTACCGCCATTGACAGATAGGCTATCCACCAAACCTGTAATGAGGATCACCTTATGGTTTTCCAAATGCTGAGAGTTCTAGGGATTCAAGTTCGACTCCCTTATTTTCTTTCAATTATTGGGATACTTGCTCTCATATATAGTGATAAAAATCACTATTTATTTTTCTCTTGTTAGTGACAATAATCATTGTTTATTTTGAGTTTTTATTTTTCTCTTGAGCAAGGGATTTGAATTTTGAGTGATGGGGATCACTATTTCTTGTGCTTTTTGATGTGTGCACTTTAAGGGTTTTGATGTTGAACTTTGGAGTTTGTACTTTGAATTTTGCAATTTTTGATGTTTGCAACTTTTTGAGAATGTGGGATTTCTAATAGTGGTGAAAACCACTATTTATTTTGGGGAATTGGGTAGGGAAGATGCTTGTCCTTTTGCCAACTCTCAACATTATTGAACCATTCACATAGGGGGATGAGCAGGATGACCTTTTCACGTAAGGTAACCTAGACCACTTCATGGATTTCATCTGTCTTTGTGCAAAACTTGGATTGTTAATGTGTAAATGTGTTTGGGATTTGATGTACACAAGGCATAATCTAAGCAAGACTCTACCTCCTAAAAATCAAGATAGCTTTCTACCAAACCTGAAGAGAAGCTAGAAATGGTTGAGTGACCAAAACCTCTAATGACATTCTAAAACAAATGATTAGGTGAAGGGGTGGACACAAATATGGAATATGGAAAATGTGGGTGAAAATGATAAGTGAACCATTGAACTATGATTACTTTCACAACATTGATTTTGAGCGATAAGTAGTGTACCATCATGGTGCTAGACATGTATGAGAAACTCTAAAATGTAAAGTGCTAATGATGAGGATGCCTAAATGCAAGCGATGATAGAAATGCAATGGGATGCAATGTGATGAGATGCAATATTTTTGTATTTTGATATTTTGATGATTTTTTTTGAAATGCAATGTGATGCAATGTTTTTGTATTTTTGATTGATATATGTATGTACATGTGACCAACGGGATTATTGGGGGCCATTGGGGTATTTTGGGGGTGACCCAAAGGGCTTATGGATGCCTTTGGGCTGGCGGGGGGCCCGGGGGCGCCCCCGGGGGTTTTGGCCGGGGTGTAGGCACCCTTGGCAGCATTTTGGGGTGACCTAGAGGTCGGTAGCTCTAGGTTTGACCATTTAGGCACTTGGAGCATTTTTGGGGGGTACTATGGTGCTCTAAGCATGGAAAAGCCTCAAGTGAATGATGTTCAAGGGCTCAGGGTCTTCGACTCCTTCAAGAGAGGCCAACCGATACGTTTTGGGTCCTATTTGACTAGTGATGACAAAAGGACCTAACCAGTTTGCCACAAACTTATCCCTTAAGTGGGATGGAAAATTAGAATTTTGTTGGTTCTCTTTCAGGATGAGGTCACCAATCTGAAAGTCCCTGAGATGGAATTTCGTATTGTAGGCTCTCTTTAGTCACTCTTGATAAATGCGTAAATGCTCTAGGGCATGAACGCGTCACTCATCAAGCAACGTAAGTTGGTCTAGTCGAGCCTGCCACGCGGTATCATCATCAATGAACTCTTGCATGGATATGCATAGTGAGGGGATCTCCAGCTCTAGAGGCATGACTGCCTCTGCACCATACACTAGTGAGAATGGGGTTGCCCCAGTGGGCATCCGAATACTAGTGCGGTAAGCCCATAGGGCAAGAGGGATCTGCGTGTGCCAATCCTTATGATTATCATTGACTATATTTTTAAGGATGGCAATTAACATCTTGTTTGAGGCCTCTACTTGCCCATTTTCTTATGGATAATATGGTGTCAAAAAGCTATGTTTGATATTGTACTTATTCATTAAAGCATGCACAACTTTGTTTTTGAACGACGTTCCATTATCCAAAATGATTTTGGATGGAATACCAAAATGACAAATGATATGATTTGTTATGAACTCCACTATGTGGGGTCCTATCATCGAGGTAAGGGGAACTACTTCCACCCACTTGGTGAAGTACTCAGTTGTCATGATGATAAATATGTGATGGCCCGAGGATGCGAGGGAGATCTTCCCGATCAAATCGAGTCCCCACTATGAAAATGGCCAAACCGATTGAATCGGTTGCAAGGCCTAGGAAGGTACGTGTGTCAAATTAGCATGGTGTTGACACTTCATGCACTTCCTAACATATGCACAACAATATCGCTCTAAGGATGGCCAATAATAGCCCATGCGAAGAATGCACTTTGTGATGGCCATGCCACTAAAGTGGCCACCACATGTACCATCGTGCGCTTGGGCAATGGCCCAAGTAGCTTCTTGCTGTTCTAAGCAATGAAGGAGAATTCCTTCATAGCTTCGATGATACAAAATATCTCCTAACAAGACATGCTTTGCCACTTTCTTCTTGAGTGTCCTTTTGGTGGCATGCGACAATCCAGGTGGGAGGCTACCAAGCTTGAGGTAGTCTCGAATGGGAGTATACCAGTCCTGTTGTGCAGAAGCTTCGATGGCATGAATGACCTATCCCTTTAAAGGTTCATCCCTAGTGAATGTTGATTGTGGGAGAACTTGTAAAAATAGCATGGTGCTGCTATCAAAAGGGGTTTGGGGGAATAAGGACCCCCAATCGACATGATTCAGGTGATCATGAATTTATGAGAACCTATCATGAGATGGTTCAATTTGAATCATGTGGATGCTTGGCATGGCTTCAGAGCTCTTGCACTTCATCGTGGGTTGTGATAGCATTTTAACATGAATGGTGGTTATGTCATCTGAAGGGTTCTACGGGATAAGCGACCCCAAGGAGGCCATAGTATCCATAAAATGATTCAATGATCGAGGGATTGCCTCGATATTGTACCACTCAAAATTTTCCAGGAATCTATCCATAAGGGATTTATAAGCTTGTAGCACTAGACATTTACACTAAAAAATCCCTTTGACCTGGTTAATAATTAGCAGGGAGTCACCAAAAATGTTAAGCTTTTTTATTTTCATGGCGATGGCTGCTTGAAGACCTATGAGCAAGGCTTCATATTCTGCATTGTTGTTAGTGCATGGGAAATCGAGTTTAAATGATAGAGGCAATGGAGCCCCTTGCAGCGTAAAGAACATGACTCCCATGCCACCCCCTTGCTCACACTTGGAGCCATCAAAGAACAGGGTCATATCGGCCTGGATCTCAGGCTCATCAGAATTTGGTGATTCTGAGATATGGAAGACCCCATCATCGGGCAACTCCATGCTAAGAGGTTGATCATCCTCAAGAGGAGCCTCCGCAAGCTGATCGATGATGACCTGACCTTTGATAGATTTTTGTTCGATGAATTCTAGGTCGAACTCCATCAACAACATGATCCATTTCTTCATGTGACTACTATGATAAGTGCGACTCATCATGTATCGCAATGGATTCTCTTTCGACACAACATACGTGGTATGCCCTAGCATGTAATGGCATAGCTTCCTAGTGGTGAAAACCACTGCTAAGCACAACTTCTCGACATATGCATATCAAACTTCGTAACTGACTAGGGTGCGACTAAGATAGTAAGTAGCCTACTCTTTGAAAAACTCGTTCTTCTGGGCTAGCATGGCTCCCAGTGCGATCTCAATGGCTGAGATGTACAAGTAGAATGGTACTCCTGGTCGAGGGGGTGCCAAGACTGGTGGCAAAACTAGGTATTGCTTTATTTCATCAAAGGCTTCTTGGCACTCATCATCCCAGTGGAATGTGACTCCCTTATGCAATAGTCTATTCATTGGTCGACATTTATCCGACAACTGTGCTATGAAGCGCTTGATAGATACGATTTTGCCTTGTAGGCTCCGCACTTGCTTGATGGTAGTCGGGGGAGGCATTTCAAGGATAGCCTTGACTTTGTTAGGGTCCACCTCGATGCCTCACTTGGAGACTATAAAACCCAAGAGTTTTCCAGATGTGACGTCGAAGATGCACTTCTTGGGGTTCAGCCTGACATTGTGCTCAATGAGGCGATCGAGGACTTTGCGTAAGACATCGGGATGCTCATGATGTAATAGAGACTTAGCCAATAAGTCATCCATGTAATCTTCTAGAATCTTGTGCATGTAATCATGGAAGATGTATGTCATGGCCCATTGATAGGTGGCACCAACGTTCTTGAGGCCAAAGGGCATGACCCTATAACAAAATGTCCCCCAAGGCATTGTGAATGTCATCTTGATCTGGTCTTCTAGGTTGATACAGATCTGATTGTACCCAGAGAAACCATCCATGAGGGAAAGCATTTCATGGCCTACTATGGCATCTACCAGTGCATCAATGCTAGGCAAAGGGAAATCATCCTTAGGACTCACCTTGTTTAGATCTCTAAAGTCTGTGCATATGTGAATCCTCCCATCAGGCTTCTTGATGGGAACCATGTTGGACAACCATGGCGGATAATCTATGGGGATAATGAATTGGGCATCCAAGAGCTTTTGTATCTCATATTTCACCATCAAGGCTACTATTGGATGCATTTTTTATAGTTTTTGCTTTATCGGCTTGACTTTCGGGTTGAGTGTTAAATTATGCATGACTAGATTTGGGTCTAGTCCTGACATATCCTTATATGACCATGCAAAAGCCTACTTTCTCTCCATAAGAATCTGAGTGTACATGACTTGCTCTTTAAGGGATAAGCCTTCCCCTAGCTTGATAAACTATGGACTATCTAGATCTGAGCCTATGTCTCGATCAATCATTGGCTCGATTGACATATGTGATCCATCCTCCAACTGATGTGGGGTCGGGATCAGGTGGATGTCATCTACTGAATTAAGATCATCAATAGGAATGTCGGGTTCTACTTCAGCATGAAAGACATCCTGAGTAGACCCTAGGGTGAAATGGAACATCCCACCACATGGCCAGTACTCAGAAGGTGATGGGGGTGAATCAACATGATCCCAATCGATAGCATCTAGGTCTAGATGCAATGGCTTGGAAGGATCGATTGGATTGTGGAGTGGTGTGGTCAAATCAATGGAGATCATGTTGATGGAATGGATTTGCTCTCTAGGACCATAGGTGAAATACTTCTCATCAGTATCACTTCCTACCCCCAAGTGTGGTGATGGGGGAATAGGGATCACTGGATCCTGTCTAGGAATAGACTGTAGGATGGGATCATTGGGCTCAAGGAGCTCCATATATGTCGGTGGGTCAGGAAAGACTGCATGATAAATCTAGTCTCGATTGATTGGTCTTGCCCTTAAGCATGGGCTAACATGCAGCTGATGATACACCTCATCTATGTCGATGGGCTCGTGATGATGACACAAATAAGGAGGACCAAGATAGGCCCTCTCCGTCTCATCTTCATCATCACTATCGTATATGAATCCCTCACCTCTACCCATGGGAATTGGGTGATTAGGCTGATGAGGTCCCATATATGCTCACTCCTCATAATCATCATCATGGATGAGGACTTCTTCACTCTCATCTTGTGGTGCCATTGGCATGCGAGGATCGAGTAGTTCGAGCAAATGGATTGAGCCCTCACCAGGTGGTCTAACTTCTTGAGGGTGGACCGACTCTTCAGGAGGTAGGAGCTACCAGATAGGGTCATATATGGGGAACATGCACATGAAGTCCTCCTACTGGTCATCAATGGGGACAACCTATGAATGATCATTGTCTGACTCAAAGGGATCATAGGGCACCACCTCATAATCGGACTCATCATCTGAGGTCCATTCATAGGAGGGGCCATCATCACAAATGTGAGGACATGCTTGTGAGCTCTTACCTCTCTCAAAATGTGGGAGAATATCGCTAAAGACCATAGGGTTCCCATTCGATATCGAGAAATAGTCCCCCAATGAATAGATGGTATGCGGGTTGGCGTACGGGTCTCGAGCCAACTCATCTCTCTGACCTATGCATAGGTGATCGAGGCCATCCAAGAGGACATCTAGGGGCAAGGGGTTGTTATGCCCTAATCCTGACTTGTCATATGACATCTGATATTATGGCTGAAAAGGGGCATGCATGCCTTGCTCATATCGGCCTAACCCATAACCATGCCAATTGCATAGGTCAAAATACTTCAGCATGAAGTTCGGGTTAGACAAATAATCGATCTATTCCTCGAAAGGTTCCTCATCCTCCTCTTCCTATTGATAGGGCTCTATGCCATAATCAAGGCCCCCATATATGAAATTTTTCTGATTAGGAGGGAGGCCTAAAGGCATGATGGTGCCCCTTGGAAGGAGAGGTCTACCCATGTCCTGTACTGACTCAACAGTGGGTGTAGCCATGACATTCTGGACTATGTACTCTCCTAGACCTATGTTAGCCATCTCAATTATGATTGACGACCATGGTGAAGGGGGAAATGGGAGTGCCTCTTGAGCCCATTCCATGTCGGGTTCATCGGGTGACTCCTCCTCCATCATGCTAGGTATCACCTCAGAGGAGATGGTGGAAACTATTGGGGGGATTTCTTCAATGAGTCTCTTCCCTGTGTCCTTCGACAAAGGGGTCATGGATGACGATGGTGCCTATGAAGGAGCTGACGATGAAGATGGGGTTGACTATGATGAAGACAGATCTATGGGGGGATGATGCTAGAATCAGACCCAAATGGGACTTATTCAACTGAAAGTCTAGATGAGGTGATGGTAGGGTCGATTCGGGAAACTGCTACACTAGGTTGCAATATTTGAAGGGTTCTAGGTCCATCGAGATGATGTGAACCTATCCTTCATATGTGTATTTTAGGCACTGGTGCATGATTGAAGGGACACACTTCATGTTCCTAATCCAGGGTCTTCCTAGTAGGATGTTGTACGCCATCTCACCCTCTAATATGTGACACAATGTCGAAATTATCTTTTGCTCGACTTGAATGGGTAGGATAATTGTGCCAACCATCGAGCATATAGCATCATTGAATGCTCGAAGGGTGTATGTGGATGCAACAATGTGTGATGCTGGTAGTTTAAGATGCTTTAATGCCATTGTGGTAATGATATTACTGGATGAACCAGTGTCTATCAGAACTCTCTTAAATGGAGTCCCATTCACACATGCGATGATGTGCAGAGGTGGGTCCACTATGTCAGTGGGAATATGCCTTAATTCATCTTCCCTGAATGTAATGACTGGCTCAGTGCATTGGCGTACATGCCCCATAAAATTGTTGAAAGAATTTGCTTCCTGGGGTTGCAGCTCAATGGCTTTTAGAATCTCCATCAGGGCCTCCCTGTGAGGCTACGATTGTTGAATTAGTTCATAGATGGAGAGCCTAGCCGATGTGGTCCTCAAACTCTGAGTGAGTTTGGTCTGGATCATGGCCATAGGCCTAGGCGGGGGGGTCTATACTAGAGGTGGTGCAGCTCATGAAGTCGATGGAACATCACTTGGAGCCGTAGGGGCTACGACTGGACTTGGGTATCTCTTGTTCCATGTCATGATGCTCACCATGCCCACAAATCCCTGCTTGGGATAGGCCTGATGGACCTCATTTACTTGTGGTGTGGGCTTGGCCTGCTCCCCATGGGTAGGCAAGGGGTCTTTGTAGACCTCCATCTGTTGGTTGTTTGGTGCCATGGGGTTGTCTACCATGAGAGCTTTGTTGTCGATTAGGTCCTGCACCAAGTTCTTGAACTTGTAACATCCAGAGATGTCATGACCCTTTTGTCGGTGGTACTTGCAATACAAGTCTTCCCGGTATCCTTTAGGCTTTGGTGCGCTAGGATCTATAGGTCTACTCTCAGGTAGGTGGACCAAACTGGTCGCATAGAGGTGGTCAAACAAGGAATCCATGGATTCCGTTATGGGCGTATACTGCCGCTTGGGGTGGCACTGTTGATTTTGCCCTTGTCTTTGATTTTCCTTTTCATAGTTCCCAGGGGGTGCGGCATGATATCCTACCTTTTGAGGCTGTTGTGTTTGTGTCGGCCCTAGGACATTAATGGCAACCTGATTGACCATGGTGGGTTTCGGTTGCGTTGCATTGGTCTTAGTGGTCTTAGTCCACTCCTTCTTGCGAGGTTTTGCAATCTCACCCTCTTGGATCTTGATTTCTTCGATGGTCCTGGCCTGTGCTAGGGCATCCTCAAGAGTCACGTACTACTGGAGTTGCAGTAGCAAGGAGATGGGTTTTAGGCAGCTCTTAGTAAACATCTGGGTCAACTCCGATGCGAGGAGTAGATAGGGCACTTTTGAAAGCATAGCCCTCCATCTGTTTCCATAATTATTGATTGACTCATCGTCATACTGCTTGAGACCAGCTAAGTCAGCAAGTGTCACCTTCCTCTTGGTATTGAAGGCAAAACATTCTAGGAATGCATCCACGAGCTGATCTAAGTTGTGAATGTTGTGCTTCGGGAGTTGTGTGAACCAATCGGAGGTAGGGCCCATGAGGGTGGTCACAAAAGTCCTTAGAAGCAAGGCATCATTGTCCTGGATACCAAAACATTGGCTCAAGAAATGGGTGACATGCTCCTGCGCATCCTCTTCCCCCTTAAATGTGGCCAACTGAGGCATCTTGAATTGTTTGGGGTAGGGAGGCATAGGGACTGATGGATGCATAGGGTGACTATGGAGCTGGCGTAACATGGGCTTTTGGGACCCAGAGGTTCTATTCTCGACTGACTCGAGATGCTCTAGCAGTGCCTTGTAAGCATCGGAGGACTTGATCTCCTCTTCTTTATCCTGTTCCTATGGTGGGTTGCGAGGAACGTGAGGCCTATTATGGGGTAGCTATGGGACAACCCCCTACCTTGATATGGCATTTCCACATGCTCTTCTTCCAGCTCATACCCATCACATGCCTCGTAAGGCATCTCTGGAGCTAGTCTATAAACTTGTGTGGCTGCCTACGGAGGGTGCCCTACATCAGTCCTAGGAGTCAGACCTCGATCAGACCTAGGAGGTCTAGGAGGTAATCCTCTATAAGGTCTAGGTGACCTTTCCCAGACTAGGGGATGTTGCCTCCGATAGGTCTCTGCCCTATGAGTGCTCGAGGTTGGAACCCGCTCATGTAGGGTCTTTTGGAATAGCTCATTGGTTTGACATTGAATACATTATTTTTTGAGCTGATGCAGGCGGTCTAGCTGCTCCTTGTCATGTCAAAGCTATTTAAATTGAGCTTGGCATTCTACGTATTTGGCAACCACCTATTTAATTTGTTTTATTATTCAGGTTCTAGGTGGCCTAGATGGTTCCCCTCGATCTCTCTCTCGGTCATGATGATCCGAGACCTCTATAATGTACTTCCCTCTATCGAGGTTGGCTGCATTCACCTGTGGCTCTGGACGAGGTAGGTGTTCCCTATACTCAGTAGGTGCGGAGGTGCAATGCCCCCACATAGTGAATTGCTCTTGAGGAATGTCATGGACTTCCTCATACCTTCCCTCATGAATGAGGAATGGTAGGGCTGAATTAGCCCACCCTGTATGATGAGCCTCATACTCATCCTGATATCTGGGCTCCCTAGTCTTAATTGGGTGATGTGGAGGTAAGATGTGATCATCATGCCCCACCCAATGTTCATTGTGGGGATCTAGCCCTTGAGTGGGTGCTTCTACTCTGATAGGCATATGAATGCATGGCACTACCCTATCTCCATGTGCCTCTTCGTGCACTAGCCAGTCATCATCAAAATGAGTGTTTGACGTGTCCATATAATGGGAGCATTCTCCCTGAGTTGGCTCTTGGTGCATGGGGGTATCCCACCTAGGGGTCTCTTGGAGACCCTACTCTATCCTAGCTATCCTAGCGGTCCATGGACTGGGATGAGTGTCAGCTCTCCAAGGTGGTATAACCAAATCTCGGGGGCTATAACGGAGGTGACTCGTGCCTCCATGTACACTCTCCATAGCTTTCACCCTTGATTGGGCTTGGCTGTGGGTGAAAACCATTGCAATGAGATTCTATCAAATGCCTAATGCTTATCTTCTTTACAAGTTTTATGAAATAATACACCAGAATGGAAAACACACAATCAAACAGATGTTTATCTTTGTTAATGTATTAGATGTGTATCCTAAAACTGGTTTTAGTGTTGTTTCAAATTTGTTGTAAAGAGACCTCGTGTCACGTGTTTGATAATTGTTGGATTGTATTCTTGAGTTTAATGGTTTTCACCTGTATACTCATAGCTCAAAAACCTGGCTATGAACTCCAGGTCATGTTATCCCACCTATAATGTGTGGTAATGAAGTCCACACATGGCCAGGGAGCATAGGTCCTACCAGTTCCTCACCCAGTTCACCCGTAGTCTATGATACACCTCCTCGAAGGGTGATGCATGCTATAACCCATGGGCTATGATGGATCTTGGAACCAGCCTTGGAAAGATGGATCGGGTTCATGGGATTTGAGCCAAGTGGATGGAGATGAAACCCACCATCACTTGTGCTCTACCAACGGTTGGGGATGAAGTCCAACTCGTTAGCGTTTAAGTGGATCATGGTGTGTGTGATTCCTTTTAAGATTTGAAGAAAGTAAAAGTAAGAGAGCACTCAAATGATTTCATTCACTAAATGCAAGCTTTAAAGCAATGTTTTACTTTTAGAAGACTTAAATATGAAATATGGAAGTCACTACACTAAGCTAGGAAAACAACCCTAAATGAAAGCTCGTCGATGGGTAAGCAACATGCAAGCAAGCCAAGGAAGATGCAATCCTATTTAAAATTTTCTACTTTATGTATGTTTTTATGTTTTTGCATTTTTAGAAAAGGAAATGTGATAGTTTAAATTTTCCTACTTAAGCACATAAAGCAAAAATCGATAGAAAACAGAGTTCTGCAAATGAGAAACATAAAAGAAATGGTTCAGACCCTACCTCTTCTCTGCCATTGTCTGCTGATTCTGAAATCTAGATCAGAAAACCTATTGTTTTCTATTCATTCTAGGGTGGGATGAATTGTAGGTCTACATTCATCCTAGGGAGGGATGGATTTGCATCCATCCCAGGGTGGCACGAATAGCAGTCCTGAGTTCACCTGGGTCTGGAGCGACTAGAACCTGCAATCAAAAAAAGGTGAAAAATCAAGTTAGAAGTTCACCTAGACAAATGGGGACTAGGTCCCACCATGATCACCACTGTAGAAATGGAAAAATGGTGCACCTTAACTAAAGCAATAGAATGTAAGTGCGTTATAAGTCCTATGAAAGCGTAAACCAAAGCATGCAAGCAAAAAGGCAAAGTATAACAAGAAATAAAGCAAATGGGGCATTCTCCTTATTGAGTAACTTCAAATAAGATTACAATGCCTCCCCTTGAGGACTTAAATTATCTTGATACAATATGTTACAACAAATGGGTGCCAAGAGATATCAATCTCTCAAAGAACGTGGTGCACATCCACTGTTCTTCCGCATGCCCACACTCGAAGTGGGCGGGCCAAATGTCATCACCACTTACGTAAATGTGATCCTCATCCTCCGATGTTTCCTACTACATTTTAGCACCTGATTCTATGCACAAGAAAGCAAAAGAGAGTCAAGAGCATATGTGTATGGTATTAAAACATGCAATCCCCACAACCTGAACGGGCGCATGTGGGGTGTATATAGAAAATGGATTCCAAATGAGACAAAACTCAAGAGAGATGTAAAGGAGATGGTTTTGGGATGATATCACCTAGTTTTGTAAAATAATTGCGTCCGATCACTGCGTTAGATCCCACCGCCCGTAGTGAACCTACAAAAGGCAAACGAGCGTTTCTCCTACCTAGACATGTCAAAAACCTACAAAATTTGGTGAGTAAGCATAAAATGATATTTGAAGAGAACCCATATGATCAGATTCCAAATATTCTATCCAAATCCTCCTGCAAGAAAAAGTGGGACCCGCATGCATACAAAATCATAAAACGGCTATATCTCAGTCAATACATGTCAAAAAGCTATGAAATTTGAAATGCAACATCATATAGACATATAGAAAATAGCTAATTGAAAATAGTTAAAAAATAGTGCATGAATTTCTATTCATCCGGGGGTGGGACGAATTCGATTGTCACAGATTGGGGGGCACCGAGGGTGGGACGCCCGCCAATATCTCCTAAATTTTCACACCAATCCAATGAGGATTGATGTAAAACTATAGGGGAAGTGTTTTAGGTAAATTTGGTGTGGTTATTCGAACTATGGATTCAGTTTTTGGGTCATATTGCGCCTTCTTATGCCACCCGATAACCTCTCTCGCTAAGGAGAAATTATGGATGAAAAAGGAGCAATAAGGGTGAGGTAATAACTCGGTAGCACTTCATTGCAAATCCTAGAAAAACCTGTCTCTCTTTGGATGAGAATGTCATCCAATTTATAGACCTAGGAGGTCAAATGTGCAAAGAGCATGCAAGGGCATGCAAGGCCCAAGAGGCCACTTGTCCACCAGGGTGGCATGCACAGGAGGGGGAAGAGAATCTCCCCAAAATGGCCTCATTGATGAGGGCTGTCATAGGCATGCCCTAGGTTATGACATGCATGCTTCGAAGAGCAGGGCAAGTGGCATTTTATGGCGGCCACTTGTCCAGATTTGACTTTTTGCCAGTCAAACCTGCTATTCGCTCCACCTCGAGATGAATGCTGCTATTCGCTCTAGGGTGGGATGAATAGGAATTGCTATTCATCCCAGGGTGGGACGAATAGGAACTGGGCCTCAAAAAGTCCCCAACTGACCTAGGAACCTTCCAAAACTACTTTGGGAGTGGTTAGAACCACTGCTTGACCTCTGAGGGCTGCCCTAAGGGCTTTGTGTGTCAATTTAGTCAATGCCTTGGTAGCATAATCGGATTGGCACTGTTTTGGTGTCTACACTTAGATTTTTCTTCAAAGAAGAGAGCAACTCACAATTTTCATTGTCACCATCAACATTTTGAAAACTGGAAATAGGGTCCAAGATAGAAATAGTTGGGATTTTTTATTGGACCTTCTTCTTGCCAATTTGGTTCTTATTCAGAGCCATCTCCTTGTCTTGGGACTTCTCCTTACTTTCCTTACCAATTTGGACTTTAATATTGGCCTTCTCTTTGACCTAGGGCTTCTCTTGATTATTCAAAAAATGGGCCTCTCCCAAGGTCATCTCCTTGCTAATATAAATGCATGTATCTTCTAGGCATTGCCATTAACAACAACTAAAGTCATTTCAGGGAAGCGTGAGTGTTTCTCAAAATATTTGCACAGGCCTAACTCAGCTGGTAGGCCAAAGAGGGACATTGAGCACAAAGTGGCGATTTGATTTCATACTTGATAGGTTCCACTCTACTGCCAAAATCTAAAAGAAGCTCAATAGAATATGATAATTCTGAATTAAGTTTAGCATTTACGAATATTCTTGCATAAACCATTTGAGACTTGGCTTTAGTCACAAGATCGAAAGTAACTAGATATTTAATATCCCTAGCAATACCTTAGAGAACATCTTCATGCCAAAACTGAATTGGCAATCCAAGAAGCTTAAACCAATTCAGGGTGGAGAAGATGCTTTACGACTCAAGGTCGAAGTAAAGAGACCATATTTGGAGAAAGAGGCTTTGTCTGCCAAAGAACTAGGGACCACATAAAAGGATTTTTCTTGAATATTAAATTCTTTTTTAGCTTGATGAAGAAAAATTCTCTAGGTATAGCTACAAGTTCAAAAGGTATGAGCTAGTGTCTCCCTAGAGCTACGTACAATAGCCAAAAAGTGTCCAAAGTTAGAAAAAACCAACATGGGTCCATGAAATAGCAAGGACAGGTCACCAACGTTCCATTAGATAGGGAAGTGATGCAAGAGATGAAGGGCCAAGGTTATATAACTATTGAATATTGGAAAATGAAGTGTCATCTTAAAAATGCCTACCAACAACATCGCTAGTGAGAAGTGAGCACTATTAACGCTTGTTAACACCAACCAACGTAAATCCAAAGTGTCATTCATAGCAAAGGAAATCAGGTGAAGCATCAAGCGTTACTAAGCAAAGAGAAGGAGCATTACAAAGAAAAGAACAAATGCTATAGAGGAGCAGTATGTTATAAACTAAAGTGGAATAGAGTAGCATTACAAAGAAGATAGATGTTATGCAAAAGAGAAGTGCCACCACCTGGAAAGATAAAATATATTCTAATAGGAAAGTGAAAGAGTTACATTGCCAAGTGTCACAACCCAGAAGGTAACTCCAACTAACGTAAGTAAAGTGAAACATACTCTTTGCTTGAAGAACAAGGCATACAAGCATACTCTTGAGATAACAATGTAATGCAAGTGAAGGAGTGCAACATAGTAGATGCTTAGAGAAACCAACCAACAATAGGAGGATAATCAAAGTCTTAGAGAGCGCTATACATAAGGGATAATATTAAATGTAGTGAATGAGGATGTAGTATGGCATTGAAGTTTAGATAAAAGAACAATGCCTAAATTAGAGTGCAAGTTATAGAATAAAGGAGACGCGGGAGAAGCAAATTGAACACATAGCACACCATATTTGAAAAGGCACATAAATTTCAAATCAATTTACATTTGCATAAAAGTCAAGGAGGTATAAGGAATATCAACACTAAGGTTAAATTTAGATAATCTTTTATACATGAGATTAATTAAATAAATGTAAGTATAAGGAATTATATTGATGAACTATAACCTTAGATGATTTGTTGAATGATTTGAAAGTTTTTTTGAAGTAAGAATATTTAATTTGAAATTTATTGGAATTACTTTATTCAAGCATAGAAATATTTGCAGATAACTTGACTTAGAGGAATAAGTACTTATACATAGAAATTAAATTATTAAATTTATAAATACCCTTATATTCTAAATTTCTAAATCAAGGAGTTATAAGGAATTCATCACCATCATAGATTCTTGAAATTTATAAATAATATTATTGAAAATTGAAAGATATAAGAAGTATAATATAGAGTTGTTAGAAAGTTGGAAAACTACATTGGAATTAGTCTCTTGCTCAAATTAATGTGACATAAAGAATCCAACTTAAAGTAATTGAAGATAGAAAGGGTGCAAGACCAATAGATCTCCCACTCTGGGTAGGAGGTCACCTTTTCAAATTCATGCTCCCTCCTTGACTCTTCCTATGGATTTTCAAGAAGATCTTTTTCTTTCCTATGGATTTCTAGGCAGATATCCTATTTTTTTGGTAGATATGTGGTAAGTTAAGGAGGTGCGAGAGCAAGATACCTCCTACTATGGGTAGGAGGTTGCCTTTTCAAATTCTTGCTCCCTTCTTGGCTCTTCCTGTGGATTTTTAGGTAGATCTCCTACTTTCTTGTGGATTTCCAGGCAGATCTATTTTCTGGTGGATCTCCTGCTTTCTTGTGGATTTCCAAGTAGATCCTGAGGTGTTCTAGGAATTTTTCTTTGGTGGTGATACTTGGCCAAAAATTTGATTTTTTAGCGTAGTTTGAGGGGTTTCCATTCTTGCTTTGTTTTGGAGTGGGGCTAATGGATGTCTTCCCTATAGTTTTTTCCTTTGGCCATGGGAAGGGGCCATGTACTTTACTTCCTACAGGGGAAACTCTTTGTT